>OZ035963.1:19738051-21147147 GCA_964034945.1 Chrysopilus asiliformis | reverse complement strand
AAGCCAGTAGGTGTGAATAATCAGACTAACGTGAAACATTTGGAAAACGGAACATTTTTAAAGAATGTCTCGTACTATTCTGCTCCCAATTCATGTTACATCGAAGAGTGTCTACATTGAGATTGGAATTGATAGCTGAACGCCAAACTTTCAGTTTCAATGTGAAACGTGGAAACAATTTTCGGTTTCATCTTTCTACAAGATTTCGCAAAAAATACCAGAGCTAGCCATGAAATTTTACAGAGAAGTTTGGTCCTGATGTGGAAATCCGTTAACCGGAAGTAACCAAAACGGCGACTTTTTAAAAACTATGCGGTTTTTTGCGATTTATTCCAAAACTTACCATTTTCCAGTAGGCTTATGTATTACAAAACTTGGAGACAATAAAATTTGTTACATTTATGTCTTTTACTAGAACTCCCTATCTCAAGCCGTTATGAAGATATGCCGGTATTTCAAAAAAATTAATTTTTTGCGAATATCTCGAAAACTAACTGGTTTTTGGTGGTTCAACGTATACGAAGAATTAAAACCGTGTTAATTCTACCTGGGTACACTCCACCCACAGTAGAGCATCCGCCAGGTGGCTAAATTATTTATTAAATTTAACCTTTTTAAAACATCGGAAAAACATCGAGGTATCGATGTTTTCAGGACGATGTTTTTTGACATCGATATCGCCTTAAAAAAACATCGATTTTTCGATATATCGAGGTTTTATGAACGATGTTGCATCCCTAGGTAGAAGTGAAACCTTAGGAAAACTAAACAGCGAGAGAATGAGACGAATGCGGTATCAGCAGTAGGCGTTTATTTATTATAATATTGGTACCAAGTTCAAAAGTTATATCACATTTTTATTCAGACTCTTTGTTTTCAATTTCAATAAATGACACGAGCTACTTATGATAACTAAATTATGAAATGAATGCTTTGGTTTGGGTTTGATCAATATATTGTAGGTAATATTGGATACACATTTACTTTGTGATTAATTATTTTTATTTGTAAAGTAACCTTTGCTCTATATTAAATATACGACTTTGACTTAAAAGTCATTCAATAAATTATTGTGAAAGATACAACATTGTTGTTTAATTATTATTTAAATTACGTGCCCTACAATGGCCCCAATCACAGAAAACGCCGTATGCAAAGTGAGTGCGTATCTCTCGTTTTTCGATCATTGAAAACGTTCGAAGGGAGTTGTGAATCATTCACGTTTGACGTTTCAAATACGCGGCACTTTCATTGCGTATCTGAGTAAGGGACAAAAGGCAAAAATGTTAGTTTAAAGGATTTAATTGAATAATTAGTACATTTTTAACTAATTATAATAGGAAAAGAACAACAAACCTAACTTTTTTAGCTGTCAAAATTAGCAAAAACACAAAAAAAAAACTTGACGAAAGATTCGTTAAACGCCGTATTCAATGATACCGCGTCAAGTGAAAGTGAATCGAATGGGTGAAGGGAATCTCAGATACGCCGTATTCCATGATAGGCACCAATATCTTTGAAATACAGCGTCAATTACTGTTTTCGATCTTGTTGCCGATTCAGTGCGACTGGAGCACATTTTTAAATTTAATTTGGTGTTGAGGAACTCAATCAAAGGGAGCGCTGTATCCAATGCACAAAATTCACATTAAAATTTCCACTTAAAATCATAGGAATTTTATCGTAATCTTTTTAAGAATCCGCGATATTTCTGGTGTGTAATTTAGCAAATTATCGTGGATAAATTCAATAATTGTATTTATTGATTGGTTGGGAGAAATGTAAATTGCCACAGCTATAACTGATTTATTATGGTCCAATCCGGTGCCGGTCAATTTATCGTAAACAATTTATCGTAAAACAATTTATTATGGTGCCTATCAGGGAATACGGCGTATCTGAGATTCCCTTCACCCATTCGATTCACTTTCACTTAACGCGGTATCATTGAATACGGCGTTTAACGAAACTTTCGTCAAGTTTTTTTTTTGTGTTTTTGCTAATTTTGACAGCTAAAAAAGTTAGGTTTGTTGTTCTTTTCCTATAATAATAAGTTAAAAATGTACTAATTATTCAATTAAATCCTTTAAACTTTCATTTTTGCCTTTTGTCCCTCACTCAGATACGCAATGAAAGTGGCGAGTATTTGAAACGTCAAATGTGAATGATTCACAACTCCCTTCGAACGTTTTCAATGATCGAAAAACGCGAGAAACGCACTCACTTTTCATACGGCGTTTTCTGTGATTGAGGCCCATGGGTCTAAAATCAATATCGAGCTGCCGTAAATTTCGTCGAAGTTTGGAAGTCGGAAAATGCTAAAAAAATGTACATTCACATACAAATGAGATAAAAAAGTTATTAATTTTTTATAAAAACTTGCCATAGGGGGTTTTTTGGTATGAGAAATCTATTTTTGATATTTATTTTTTCCTAAGAGGTCCGCCAGATGGCGCTACAATGGAGTTTTTCGGTTTTTCTTCTATTTTAAAGCGAAAAGTTATTTTTTTTTAAATTTTTTTTTATGCGATTAATATACAATAAAAAAAAGGAAAATTTAATTATTTTTAATAATTTTATATTTAACAAACATAAATATTGATTTTTTTTTCATTTTTTCCTCATTTAATTTTAAGTATTAATTTCACAATTTATCAAGTTATAAATTTTGTAAATCTTGCTTACTTTCGATTCTGGGTACTTTACATCGGCTTTCCAATGTCGTTGCCATAACCATTTCGCGATTTTTCTCGGTAAAGGTGGGTTTAGAACACGAGCATTTTCATTTTTACTGGCAAAGTGAGCGGGATAGCGAAATTCAAATTTACGTGCGCAAAAAGTCGATCACATCAGTGCCTCACACGTACTTTCCCTTCCACTTTATGGCGAACTGTCACTGCACATCACCTTCTCGCACCAATACGTTTGTTAGCACTTCAATTTCACCTAACAAAATCATTTTGTGTGATGTTATAATTAATAACATAATTATTATTACCTCCCGTTTCCATTTAAAATGCGTAGCTTTCAAATAAACATCGAACTTAACCTTACTTTTGCTGGCTGCCATAATTCCCCATAATTCAGGGGTAACATTTTGCTGGCAGGGCGGGGAAGTCCAATGTGTTTGTTGTTGTTTACTGCCATAACTTTCCTATCGCCGACGAAAATTATGGATAGTAAAACCACTACATGCAAGCAAAATTTCCAGTAAAATTTTTACTGAGTGGCTTGCCGTCCCCTTCCCACTTGATGAAAAAGTCATAATAAATCTGGCATTTCACTCACTTTGCCAGTAAAAATTAAAATGCTCGTGTTTCTAAACCCACCTTAACACGTCGTGAAGTGCCACTTAAGGGGTTATACTACCCAGGCGCGCTGAACAATGAACTTTTTTTTGAGATTTTTTTTCTCGATTACTACCGAATGGATTTAAATGAAATGTTGAGGCTTAATTACACATGTATTTAGATATACAAAAAAATTTTTTTTTCAATTTTTGATACAAAATGGCGCCGTGGCACTATATAACTTGAAAGTATGTTTTTCAAACTTGCGGTGTCAGAAACTCAATCAATTTTCATCGGATTTAGTTGAAATTTTAATTGTATTTTCTCAGATAGATTGTCTATGGAAGTACACAAGGTTTTTTTTTTTTTTTTTTTTTTTGAAAATTCATAAGTTGGCATCAATTTTAATTTTTTTTTCGTGTTTTTGGCAAAAAATCAACCTTAAATTGATTATCACAAATGTAACTTTTTATCAATCTTAACCTTTAATTGATGAGGTGGGTCCAGTGGACCCACATTGACTTTTTCTCTCGTTGCTATCTCTCATGTTTTCAGCACAGTGACTCTGAAATCTTCAGTACCTTCATACAGTATGGTGTAGACATGGGTAACGCAGTAAAATTTCGTGCGCTGATACATTAGCGCAAGCGCAGTACACTGTATCAGCGCAGTGCGTTAATGCAATTGTGCCATATGGCGCACCGGTTGTAACCATCTTCATTATGGCTGCGCTTTTTTGCCGCGCTGTCAATTCGTTGTGTGAAACAGTCATTTTTTCGATCAAGAGGAGGAACAAACAAAATAACTCAATACTGCGCTGTGTATCATATGTATTTACAATAGACATGAGATACAGTGCTGAGTTGAGTTACTGCTCTAACAAGACCCATGAATCAAATACAACAGATTGCGCATTGCGCAGGTCCGCCATGTTGGATTTTTGCTCTCAAGAGATTGTGACGTCAGCTGCGCGTAGATCTTTAATAAGTCTATGGAAAATTTAGAATTTGTGGTTTTATCTCAGTTTTAAGTGTTTGAAAAGTAATTAAAAGTGCTGTAATATCAAAACTAACCTCAAGAACTAAGTGTTTAATATTTAAGACATTGAAATGGGTGTTTGTACCGTGTGCAACAACGAAAAGAAAGGCAGTGAAAAGACGAGTTTCCATACATTTCCCAAGGACAAACTTTTATTGAGGAAATAAACAAACTTCTGTTAAAGAAAGGATACATTTAATATAAAAACTGCGAGAATTTGTAGCCTACATTTTGTACCTGATTGCTTCGAAAATAATATGCAGTATGAAATAGGTAAGATATGAGTAAATAGCAAAACTCTAAGTAATGTTTATATTTTACAGGGTTTGTACATCATCGAAAATTGAAGGTAAATGCTATTCCAACTTTATTTAGCATTTCCGAAACTGTTGCAACTTCAAGTCAGACAACCAGGATGGCTGAAAAGCAGTCAGAACTATTAGTTGCTGATTTATTACAACAAAACGAGGAGCCTTTGCATGACAAAGCAATCAATGCGTATTCATGGGTTCATCATGTCTGAAACACTGTCTGAACCTTTAGATAATTGTGATATTAAAGTAAAAAAACTTTTTTTCACATCGAGGATGTATTTTCGTATACGTAAATTGAATAAAGAACTCTGTGAACATTTAACTACAAGAAAAAGGAAAAATAAAAAAATTCTAACCTAGAAATTTTAGCTATGTTTCATTTATTTTCACAAAGTGTAGTAAAAATTCACAGGCATTGTTGTTGTTTGACTATTTTTTTACTATTTATAAAAATAAATAATATTTATATTGCAGCAAACAGAATAAATTCCAGTTTTCAGGCGAAAACAGAACAAATCTCATATCAATGACATTTCAGTACGCTCTTGTGACGACATGCGCAGAAGTTTACCAAAATGAAACTCGTCTTTGCGCAATCTGTTGTATTTGATTCATGAACAAGACCCATGAAAAGAGAATATGTACATAACAAGAAATTGTATTTTTGGGCTTGTCTATAAGTCAATGTGCGAGAAAGCAAGATTTCCCCTCTATCGTATTGAATACATATGTAAAAATTTCCCCAACAGTTGGCTCGTTTGACTCGTTTGCGTTATGTGCGCTATTGCGATACTAAAATTTTTATTCGCGTATCAGCGCACATAGCGCAGTATACTGTATCAACGCAATAGCGCAACGCAGCGCTGCGTTACCCATGTCTAGTATGGTGTTGCATGCCGAGTTAAAAGCACGAATTTGGTATGTGATTAGAACGTAGTGCGTTTGGTCCATTGAACCCCACCTCATCATTTACGCATATGATTTTCACCTCATAAATTAAAGGTTAAAAACCCTGTGTACTTCCATAGACAATCTATCTGAGAAAATACAATTAAAATTTCAACTAAATCCGATGAAAATTGATTGAGTTTCTGACACCGCAAGTTTGAAAAACATACTTTCAAGTTATATAGTGCCACGGCGCCATTTTGTATCAAAAATTGAAAAAAAAATTTTTTTTGTATATCTAAATACATGTGTAATAAGGCCTCAAAATTTCATTTAAATCCATTCGGTAGTAATCGAGAAAAAAAATCTCAAAAAAAGTTCATTGTTCAGCGCGCCTGGGTAGTATAACCCCTTAAGTGGCACTTCACGACGTGTTACCAGGGAACAACCATTATATAGAATGGAAAGCTCTAACAAAATTTTTTGTGTTGGGAGCGTACATCCGAGGATTTCTATAGCTGTTACATGACAGTGTACATGAACACTGAGCGATTTGGTTGTGTGTGGCAATATGGATTCCCATCTGTCACTTGAAATGAAAACAAATCAAAACAAAACCGGGTAATGGAAATGTTTTATGGATAATTTGATATTTCCATTAAATATTAGCGATGTTCTAATGTGTTGAAAGGTGTTAAATTTAATTTAGTTTTAGTTTTCAATTGTTTTAAGGCCCGTTCATGTGCAATTCTGTCGATCTTTCGTTATACTTTACCTTTCTGTTGTTGAGGGGACTCGGAAAAACTTTCTATTTGGGTTTTTAATTGAATTGGCGGAACATTCCTTCACTAAACAGTGGTGAATTTGTGCTTTATTCATTTTGATGTGAAATTATGCAATGTTAACACGCTAAAATGTGATTATCCATCAAAATCAATCGTTGCAATGAAATGAATCAATGTTGCAATGAAATGTCATGCAAAATGTAAACAAAAGTGCCAGCACTTTTCTGTATGTATTGTAAAAGGGAATTCTATTTGATTTTTTTTTGTCGAGTGTATGACAGCAGAAAGGGGAAGTGAGATAAAAAACCCGATTTCTATAGTGTAGTGCTTACTCTAGTGGAAGTTAATGAGGAAAGGCCTTACTTTCCATTCTATATAATGGTTGTTCCCTGGTGTTACCGAGAAAAATCGCGAAATGGTTATGGCAACGACATTGGAAAGCCGATGTAAAGTACCCAGAATCGAAAGTAAGCAAGATTTACAAAATTTATAACTTGATAAATTGTGAAATTAATACTTAAAATTAAATGAGGAAAAAATGAAAAAAAAATCAATATTTATGTTTGTTAAATATAAAATTATTAAAAATAATTAAATTTTCCTTTTTTCTATTGTATATTAATCGCATAAAAAAAAATTTAAAAAAAAAATAACTTTTCGCTTTAAAATAGAAGAAAAATCGAAAAACTCCATTGTAGCGCCATCTGGCGGACCCCTTAGGAAAAAATAAATATCAAAAATTTCTCATACCAAAAAACCCCCTATGGCAAGTTTTTATAAAAAAATTAATAACTTTTTTATCTCATTTGTATGTGAATGTACAATTTTTTAGCATTTTCCGACTTCCAAACTTCAACGAAATTTCCGGCAGCTCGATATTGATTTTAGACCCATGGTTCTTTGGGCAAAAAGTCTTAGAAATGCCCGTAGATTCTTTTCTTGCTATACCCTTTCCCCCCGAAAAAATTGACCCACCCTAGTATATATATATATTGCAAGGTATGATGAAACATCAGTAATTTGTCCCCTCCCCTCTCCTCTCCATCCCTCCACCTACCCTCTCCTAAACCTTCCCCACTCCCCCTTCCGCTTTCCCCTTCCTCCTACCCCCCCCCTTCGCCTTACCCCTTCCCTCCCCACCATCCCCCCCGTACCCCCTGCCCCTTTCCCCTTTCAAAATACGCCACAACGTTTCATAAGAGATGCCGAAACCTTGAGAACGGAGACGAATTGATTGATCACGGTCTTCACGAACACTCTTTGCTACTGCAGCAATATTCTCATTACTACGGGCTGTACCAAGACCCTCTACATACAAAGCCATGCAAAAATCTTTCTATGTGTGAACTAGTAGTGTCAAGTAGCAACTCTACTGTCAAAATCAGATGGGAAACCGCGCGTAAAGTTCGATTTGTTTTGTTATTAAGTTAATAATTTTATCAAGTTTTCAGAGTTTAATCGATAAAATATATGTGTATATTACTAATAATCGTTTGTGTTTTGTTTAATAATTGTAAATCAGCAATAAAAACAACTCAACAAGTTAAAATTAAAAGTTGCTTGCTTTTAAAAAAGCAACTTGCTGGTAACTTGGAAATTTCGTGGTTATATTTAGTGTCATTATTGAATAGTTGTAAATAATTTGCTATTAGTTTTTGCGTTTTCTTTTTTGTGAAATTAATGCCGGCAGTTTAAAAAAATTGAAATAAGAACCGGATGAAAGTGATGATTGTAAAATAAGTGCAAGATAAAATTGACGAAAGTGATGACGGCGTTTTCAATCCAAGAATTGTAAGAAAATTCATACGGAATGGATTTCGTTTAAAATCGTAATTAACTAAATATTATATGTTAGAGGCAACTTTTTCTTATTTTTTATGGATTTTCCAAGCAATTTAAATGTTTCGCAAAAAAAAAAATCTTACGTAAAAAAACATTGAAATGAATAAATTTTTCTTTCGAGTTTCATTTCCGGCGAGTGAAAAGTGTTTGAGTAAATTTTTGAAAATGAATGACAAATATATGATCGAATTCGAGTTAGCTGTTACCGCATCAAACATTTCCGTGTATTTCATTTTCGATTCGAGTTCCCTAATAAGGCCCCTGCTTATTACCAACAGATTATATTGTAGATAAGTATAAATTATCTGCTTATTACCAACAGATTATATTGTAGTGTAGATAATTAAAAAAACGCACATATTTTGCGTTTAATTTAAGGCTGATCGAAGAATCCATTACAAGAGGGGTTGTGACAGGGGAAGCAACATGGGCTAGGAGACTCCTGAGAGTTATTTACTGCAGCTTTTCCGCAAGTGTATTTCGTTTTTTTTAAATATTCAATTTAAACATAATGCCTCGTAATTGCTGTGTACCGTGCTGTAATTCGTATCACAAATCCCTTTGTCCGTTATTGTTATATACAATAAAAAAGTGTTTGTTTTGAATTTATTTTTCAATTTCATACTCAATTTTTTTCCATTATATGGAAATTTGTTTTGCCTTTAAATAAAAACCATAAAATAACAAAAATGGTTTTTGTTTTCATTTTCATTCCCTCCAAACGATAATGTAGGAACTTAATTGATATAGAACCGCAAAAAATCTCGGAAACTTCATGCCGGCGCCATGTTAGATAATTCATCAGCGACCCTACTTGGCCATATACATGTCGTAGTAACTCTATTAGTGCATGGCTTTGTATGTATAGGGTCTTGGCTGTACGCACTCTGGTCGATGGATGAATATCTAAGGCTGGAAACACAATTGATGCAGCATGCTGCAGCGTTGTGCGTTCACGCATCGCAATGCATGCAGCAGCATTGGTTGATGACACAATTGATGCAGCGCTGCAGTGAAGTGTCAAATGTTTTCTTTCCATCAAATATGTATTTTTATAATCGTTTGAAGATTTGTCGTACAGGCATTTATTGTTTTATACGAACATTATTAGTTTCTCCTCCATTTTGCCTAAGAATGATGAAACTAAAATTCACTTCTGCCTTCACAAATACAACAGATAATTAAAACCTCAAAGAAGCTGTCAAAAACAAATTTAGGATTGCGCACACTTCATCTTCAAAGAAAATGCGCATATGTGGATAACCATTATTGCAGCATGCAGCAACGTTTTAATTTTTCAAAACGTTGCGTCGATGCACACGCATGCATTGCTGCTGCAGTATCAATTGTGTCTGCAGCGATAAGAATATACACGTTTGATGCGTGCATCGACATTACTGCATCAATTGTGTTTCCAGCTTAATAGTCTACGAATAAGAATGACAGGAAGACAGAATCTGCACATATACAGTGTCCGTGAGTGAAGCATTTTTTCTGAATAGCCCCCAAAGAGATTTCTGATTTATCCCCCAAAGAGATTTTACTGTCCGAAAAGCATGTCACCTTATTTTATGTTTTTATCATTAATAAGCGGTAAGTTTTGTATCGAAATTAATTTAGTTTGCGCGAATTAAGTCAGTAAATTAAACAAAATTCGATGAAAACCGAAACGTCTACGAAAAAAACATTTATGATAATTCCTACAAATTCACGCACTCGCGAAACTTCGTTTTGCTTTTAATAAAGTTTTGCTACACGCCCAAAACAAATTTTATCATCAAAGTTATGTAAAATGTTGTTTTTTCGTCAGCATACGCGAAATTAATTTTTAATCGTAACACTTAATGGTGCACCATTAAAAAACAAAAACAAGAAGAAGAGCGATCTGTCAAAAAACACCAGTGGCGTATCAAAGCAAATGAATTGCTTTATCTAAGGTTTTCTAAATTTGAACATTTTTCCCTACGTCACTACATTAAACTTAATGGTGTTCGTTGTTACTTACACCAACAAGAAAAATGCTTCAATTTTTTGGCTTTATCTGTCTTCCTGGTATTCTTATTCGTAGCTAATAGTGTAAAATTAGTTCGAAATTTGGTGATAGTTTCACGAATAGTGCGTTCAGTGGGACGATTATGATGACCAAAATGTGGACGAAGAGCTCTATAATAATTCCTGAATAAATGGCACTGAATACTGAACACAAACGTCATATAGACAACCCAGTTGACATATAAGAACTGTCAAAACAACCCTATTGGAAAACATAACAAAAGCTAAAATTGCCAATCTGGCAATTATTGAAAACCCGTATTGTGATATTCGTATCAAAATTGGAACAGTTGTACCAAAATTCCACTTTGAAGTCAAACTTTCCAATAAGATTTTTTAAAATTTATTCCAATCGGATTTTGATGTATGGGAGTCTTATGTAGAATCATATCCTAAATAACTTTTGTTCTTGCACTTTTTTGATAAGATTAGGGCCTGCAAAATTACCGAGTTTCGGATTTACCGGTAAACGGTAAATATTTTTAGTAAAAACCGGTTTACCGGTAAATTACCGGTAAATCGCTATTTAGATAAAACAAATCATGTATAGCATATTAGTGACAGTGAGAGGAAAAAAAACGTACGAAGAAATAAGTAACAATAATTTTATAATATTTATAGTGTAAATCATAAAATTTTAATTCATTTATCAAGAAAACAAGAACACATAATTATAACAATTCAATAATAAAACCAAAATACATTAATTACGGCTACAAATGCCAAATATGGTTGTTTTTTCTTTTCTGTTTTGTTTTGATTTTTTTTCTCTGATGTAATCTGTATATTGCATATTACATATTTGATCATTTACTTCTGTACATGTACTAGAAGTATACTTCAGTTTGCTCTTACATTCGGAAAGCTTGTAAATATTGGGCTTTTTCGATAATTAAGGTTTTTACAAAAAAATTTACGATTTTGACATTTTTGAATTATCAAAAAAGCCCATTATCAAAAGTTATTTCATTAAAACATTTGAAGACCTCGGTGTGAAAAGCGGTCACCTCCACTTTTTGACGAAACTGAGTTATTGCAGTTGGCGCAAGAATAAAATAATGCGCATATTTGGCTGCAAACTCCGGACTCGTTGGAGGGCTGTGTAAAAAAGTTATTAAAGAAAAGGAGACGACTGAAGGCATTGTTTCATATAATTTCACGCAGAATTTTTTTTCAAAAAATCTTTAATTTTTTCTGAGAGTTTTGTTTTGTGAAATTATATATTTTTTTATTTATTTATTTTTAAACGCTATTGAACATATTTTGGACTGTATTTTGTAGCCAATAATGCATTTTGAAAACCGCTAATATCCTCTTGGGTGCCAGAAACAGCTATCTCCAAAATTTAAATTGTCCATAACTTTTTCAAAAAAAAAAATATAGATTTATCTCAAATTAAAACGATGTAAGAATACATGCTTGATTTAACCCTAATCCGGTGGCACCTCTGAATTACAAGTACAGTGGCAGGGGTGCCATCTCACCCCAATATAATATGACATACAAAGAATTCACAAGTATGTTAATATATTATACCAGATGAGATTATTTATTTCATTCGTAACAAATTACAATGAG
Organism: Chrysopilus asiliformis; assembly: GCA_964034945.1. Classification (NCBI taxonomy): domain Eukaryota; kingdom Metazoa; phylum Arthropoda; class Insecta; order Diptera; family Rhagionidae; genus Chrysopilus; species Chrysopilus asiliformis. The sequence continues at coordinate 21,135,360 of OZ035963.1, read as the reverse complement.
TTTAGTTCACTGAAGATGACACATTAGAGGTAGAACTATGAGAAGATGTGAATGTTCCTTGTGTTGAACAGGTAGCAGATATCTCATTTAAGAATTTCACACAATGGATCTGATAATGCTGATGACATACGTTCTTCTGGCACCTATCGCACACTGTCTTCGACTTTTTATCATCCTTCCGTGGGCATAAGTGACATCTAGCCTGCTCAAAAGAAGAGGAAAAGTCATATAGAACGCTGTTCCTAAATACCATATTTATATTTATATATTATATTAATTACGTGTTTCCGTGGTAGACGCTCAGTCATTCTGGGATATTCAACAGGAATTGCATGATCCAACGCATGAAATGCTTCTTTTACTGATTTTGATAAATTTACACCTGTGTTCTTTCAAAAATCAATTTCCTTTGCACACAATTGACGAGAAAGTTCAATAAGTTGTGATTGCCGAAATCTTCTTTTATTAGAGGTAGGATCGTGGAAATGGCGATAAGAAATGACAGGTGCGAGGGCAGCAACGTCGAGCAAATTATAAAATACAACCATGGGCCAACGTCTAGGCTTCCGAGAGCAAGTATATGTACTAACCATTTGATCAAATAGGTCCACGCCATGAATCAAATACAACAGATTGCGCATTGCGCAGGTCCGCCATGTTGGATTTTTGCTGTCAAGAGATTGTGACGTCAGCTGCGCGTAAATCTTTAATAAGTCTATGGAAAATTTAGAATTTGTGGTTTTATCTCAGTTTTAAGTGTTTGAAAAGTATATAAAAGTGCCGTAATATCAAAACTAACCTCAAGAACTAAGTGTTTAATATTTAAGACATTGAAATGGGTGTTTGTGCCGTGTGCAACAACGAAAAGAAAGGCAGTGAAAAGACGAGCTTTCATACATTTCCCAAGGACAAACTTTTATTGAGGAAATAAACGAACTTCTGTTAAGGATACATTTAATATAAAAACTGCAAGAATTTGTAGCCAACATTTTGTACCTGATTGCTTCGAAAATAATATGCAGTATGAAATTGGTAAGATATGAGTAAAGAGCAAAACTCTAAGTAATGTTTATATTTTACAGGGTTTGTACATCATCGAAAATTGAAGGCAAATGCTATTCCAACTTTATTTAGCATTTCCGAAACTGTTGCAACTTCAAGTCGGACAACCAGGATGGCTGAAGAGCAGTCAAAACAATTAATTGCTGATTTGTTACAACAAAACAAGGAGCCTTTGCATGACGAAGCAATCAATGCTGCAGTGTTAATCCGTTGGAGGACACAACTTATTCATGGGCTAATCATTTGAGCGAAGGTGGACCGAGGAAATAATGACTCATGTCACGGCATTAGATAAAATTTTTCTTCACAATAATGAAGAACATTTAGACATTAGAAAAGATTATATAAAAAATTTAATAACACTGTCTGAATCTTTAGATAACTGTGATATTAAAGTAAAAAAACTTTTTTTCACATCGAGGATGTATTTTAGTATACGTAAATTAAATAAAGAACTCTGTGAACGTTTAACTACAAGAAAAAGGAAAAATAAAAAAATTCTAACCTAGAAATTTTAGCTATGTTTCATTTATTTTCACAAAGTGTAGTAAAAATTCACAGGCATTGTTGTTGTTTGACTATTTTTTTTACTATTTATAAAATTAAATAATATTTATATTGCAGCAAACAGAACAAATTCCAGTTTTTACGCGAAAACAGAACAAATCTCATATCGATGACATTTCTTTACGCTCTTGTGACGTCATGCGCAGAAGTTTACCAAAATGAAACTCGTCTTTGCGCAATCTGTTGTATTTGATTCATGGGTCCACGCCAGTGATGCGCATGATAAAAAAAATTTTGTATCAAATTTTTCAGAAAAAAGTATCAAAAAGTATCAACCTAAGGAAAAGACGTAAAAACGTAAAAAAAGCAGTAACAATTTAATTTTTGGAAAAAAATCATAATTTTCAGATTATTTGTTATAATTTCAAAACTAGCAGGTCGATTCTTCTATATAATCACATACAAAAAATCAAACGTATAACAAAAAAAACATTTCATTGGCCCTATTCTGCCGTTGTGGTGACCCTTAAGTCACAGATCATAAGTCCATAGAATTTGAAGCTTTTGTGACCGAGTGACAAAAAATCAAACGTATAACAAAAAAAAACATTTCATTGGCCCTATTCTGCCGTTGTGGTGACCCTTAAGTCACAGATCATAAGTCCATAGAATTTGAAGCTTTTGTGACCGAGCTGTGACTAGTCATCGGTCACTGTTAGTCACCAGAATAGGGTTGTTAGTTCTGAAATTGTCCGTGTTATTCGTCTGCACCACAGATATCGTACTACTAGATCGCGGCACTCGAATAATTCCATAGCAAAAATATGGGACAGCGTGACTATGGTTGTCTCATTTATTTTTCGAACTTTAGTGATGTCAGATGTTCGAATTAACAAACTCAATAACACTTGAATTATATGTTTTACGTCGAACTCATAAGACTTATACACAGGTTTAGGGAATTGCATATTAATGTATGTGGCAGCTCTGAATATTAACATGAATAATCGGTATAGGGATTGAATAATATTCCATCGAGGACCTGCATAAGCATTTTTTTCCAGAATTTTAATTTCCCTTTTTTTCGGCATAGCTTTTTGACGTTTCAGTGGCTCATTTGAGATAGCAAATGGCTTGATCTAGTAGTAGGATATCTGTGGTCTGCACATATTCAGGAAAATTAATTGTATTTACATAGCAATACGGCTTATTTCTTGCTTAAGATTACAGGCAGGCTGAGTTCAGGATAATGCGATAATTTGTGTAGTGTTTACCAACTTCCGCATAAGGTTGACTGATACAATTTTAATATTAAAAAAACCTTTTACTGTCATTTTTAAAAAAAAGTATCAATTTCATGATATTTAGGGAAAAATGTATCTTTGTATCAAAAGTGAAATTTATGAAAAAGAAGTATCGAAATTGATACAAATGTATCAAATGCGCATCACTGGTCCACGCCACCTTTGTTTTTGTTATAATTATATGCATTGGGGTGACTTTGAACCCCAGGCACTGAATTTGCACAGTTTTGAAAAAAAAAATACAGAAAAAATATTTAACGAAATCCCAGATCGTCAAACACATCAAATTATATAGAAAACAAGATTTGTAGTAGTAGCTAAAAATCCCAGCTCTCAAAAGTTGATAGAAAAAAAAATATGCCGTTTCAAAGTTGGGCTGGGGTGACTTTGAACCCCTGACACCGGATTAGGGTTAAATTGTAATTTTTTAACTTCGTCCCAGAGCAAAAACTTCACGCTAATATCTTTTTTGTCTCTCCTGAAAAATTTGAAAAAGTGGGGATGACCGCTTTTTGTCCCGAGGTCTTCATTTAGAAAAAAAAAATTACCAGAAGTTGTGTTTTAATTTTCAGCCTGACGTTTCGAGCCTTGTTTTGGCTCATTTTTAATGTAACATTTCCACAAAGTTTTTACGGCTAAATATTAACAGTTATAACATATTGCATTTAAGTGATCGTTTAACGCCTTTGAAGATGAACCAAAACAAGGCTCGAAACGTCAGGCTGGAAAATTAAAACACAACTTTTGTTTTTATTTCTTAAAATTGGACCGCTAAGCCCGCCAAACTAATACAAAAAAATTACCGAAATTACCGGTATTTTTTAAAAAAATTTACCGGTAATTTCGGTATTAAAATTGGCCGGTAAAACCGGTTACCGGTATTGCAGCCCCTAGATAAGATGCACCGTTTTTGAGATATTCGCAAAAAAAAAACGTTTTCGTTCGTAAGGGGAGTACCCCCCTCTGTTAAGAACAAAAACACCAGAATTAAGATTCGAACTTTTTAGCTTCTTCTTTATTACGTTCAAGATAATGTTGAATAGAATCGATAGAGTCTCGCTTTAAATCTATACATATAAGAAATCTGTAATTCTGTCTGTCTGTCTGTCGAATTTTGTTCCGGCATCACGTGAAAACGGCCCAACCGATTTCGACGAAACTCTACAAACGTAGAGTTACTAGCAGAATAAATGATAGGCTACTTTTTATTGACCTCCCCCCTCTTCTTCGATACCCCTCCCCTGATAACTTTTGAACCTTTCAACCGATTGGTGTGCGGCTTCCACTAATAGAGAAGTCATTCCCCAGGGAAATTTTTCGATCACTAATAGCTACCCCCTCCCCTCTCGGTAAACCCCCTCGCCTGCTACCTACTACAACACTGATGGGATTTGGATTCGGTTTTCTCCATTAGGAAGGCCAGCCCTCAGTGTAATTTTTCGCCCACTAATATCTAGCCCCTCCCCTCTTGGTAAACCCCCTCACCTGCTATGTACTACAACACTGATGGGATTTCGATTCAGTTTTCTCCATTAAGAAGGCCAGCCCTCAGAGAAATTGTTCGCCTACTAATATCTACCCCTCCCCTCTCGGTAAACAATGAATTACATCAGTGTGTTTAAAATGACAAAAAAAATTGATTTTTGCATGTCCGTCCGTCGTCTGTCTGTCCGTCCGTCTGGGTTGCGAATTGCGAGCGCACGGATTGAGCTAGAGACTTGAAATTTTGCGCAGATCCGTTTTCCGTAGTAAAATGCGAGACTAAGTTCGTTACCGCTTTTGCGAATATCTCAAAAACAGTGTATCTTATCGAAAAAGTTCAAGAACAAACGTTGTTTAGGACATGATTCTACATAAAACTCCCATACATCAAAATCCGATTGGAACAAATTTTAAAAAATCTTATTGGAAAGTTTGACTTCAAAGTGGAATTTTGATACAACTGTTCGAATTTTAATACGAATATCACCATACGGGTTTCCCATATTTGCCAGATTGGCAATTATAGCTTTTGGTTTGTTTTCTCCATCACGCCAAAATAGTTCAACCCATTGCGAAGCGGTTCGGGCGCAGCCCCTAGTTTCCTAATAAAACAGTTTAATTTATCAAATTACAATTTTTCATAAAAAAATACATTTACTTTTAGTTTCTCTGGTAGTTTTGTTCCAAACCTAATCAAATTTTCATTTTTTGAAAATTTCAAAAATTCAGGTGATTTGATTTTTCTAATAATTATTTCAAAGTGCTAAATATTAGTATTTTATAAATATCAAACAAAGTATATAGTGGTTATTGTTGCTAACACCCCTAATGGCCAATTTTTGCCCATTAACGAACTTAGCCTTGCATTTTACGAAAAACGAATCTGCGTAAAATTCCGAGTCTCTAGCTCAATCCGTGCGCCCGCAATCCGCGCCACAGACGGACGGACAGACGGACGGACATGCAAAATTAATTTTTTTTATCATTCTAAACACACTGGTGTAATTCATTTTTGTGTGTGATAACGGGATCTTAGCGTTACAAACGGTAAGACAAATTTAATATACCCTTTGGTTTCACCATACGGGTATAAATACTCCATTTCATTTCACTCTCCAAATAGCAAGCCTCACAAAATACCCACCTTTTGGATGAATTTAAATTTAGCAACTAATAAAGATAAAAATCATATAGAAATAAATGGCCGAAATTCGTGTAAACATAAATAAAATGCATTTCAATAAATTTAAAATTGCAAAAAATAAAAAAAAACATTTCAAACAAGTGCATACCCCATTAAAAATGAAGACGGATCAATTTTTTAAGTTTCATAAATAAACCACTAAAATGCATACTCGGTCGGCATTAAAACAAAGCGCTGAAATCTACGAGGCACACAGTTGAATGCATAATACTGGGGCGCGGAATGACAGCGGAACCTGAAAATATTCATCAGCCAACAACAAACAGTCGCGAATCTCAAACGGCCGATCTCGAGGCCCATCATCTGCCATAAATCCGTCTGAAAAACAAAACGGACTCATAAATTTCCATTTCACTCGACCGGCAAAATTCATGAAAACGCGAAAAAATATCAAAACTTCTTCAACCAAACAAAAGACGTCGAGGAGACATTTTCAATGTGGACAAAAAAAAATCGTTTTCGTACGTATTTTTTAAAAAAAGCAATAAAAAAATCGTTACCTTTGTGCGGTTGGTGTCATTTTGTATGGGAAATTCGGGGTGAATTTCGGTTTTTTCTCCCAAGAGGCGATGACGCTTCCTGACAAGTAATAACAATAATAGTAGTAGTTGAAAAATCTACAAGAGGCAAATAAAACATGGATAAATATTATCTGGGCTTGGGTTAAGCTCTAATGTTTTGTTTTTATGGCTGAAAACACGCCACATAAAAATGTATCATTAAATTTAACTCCCAAAAAGGAAGCCAAGGCAAGTCATTGAGTTCATTCGATTGGAACCAGCCCCCATTTTCGAGTGGAGTTTATCGTCGGCATGATATTCTGAAAACAGATTTTTATTTTACACAGAATGGATACTGCCTAGTATAATTTTTTTATGAAGAACTAGAATTTGGACCCAGTGTTGGAGTTAATGGTTTTTAGATGCGTTATGAAAATAAAACTATTACGTACGTTTACGTTTTTGTTCCTTTTAATCTTCACAATGTAACAAACTTGCAAAAGCCCTTCTGTTCAAGTTAATGACTTTTGCTCAACGAACTAAAAATGGTTTGTCACACGCCTCGAAACCAAAGTCGGCTATGTACACCTTTGACGTATGAACCCTTCCTCTTCTCCGACTTTCTCGCATCTGCAACGGTCCAGCATAATCGATACCGGTTGTCTCAAAAGGGCGATTTGAGACATTGACTCTGGAAGAGGGTAAGTCTCCCATAAGGTGTTCAGGGACTTTTGTTTTGTATTTGAAACACGTTACACAATGCCTCGTCACTTTGCGTACCTCTCGGCCGCCTGATATAGGCCAATATTTCTGCCGAATCGAATGCAGAAGTTGCTGAGGTCCGCAATGCTTCAATCTGGTGTGTTCGTCACGCAAGATGATGTGGGTAATATGATGCCTAGCGGGAATCACCACGGGATGTTTCTGTTCGCCCGGTAGATCCGAATTGCGGAGGCGTCCACCCACTCTGACCAGGCCGTCAGAATCGATGAATGGATTGAGTCCAACAAGTCCATTGTCCCCTTTCAAAGACTTGCGTGCATGAAGCGCGGTCACTTCTTGAGAAAAGGCTTCAGCCTGGACCCAGATAAGGATCCTTTTGCGAGCTTGCTCCAATTCGTCCGTTGTCAAAACTCCGCTAATTTGTTGTCTTCTGAGCCTGTTTCTGAAACGATAGCAATATGCGATCACACTCTGTAGTTTGGAAAATCGTGAGAACCTATTTAAGAGATCGGATTCAATATTTTTCCGTGTGACAACGGCAACTGTCGATTCTACATCGGCTTTCACCAACGATTCCGCAAATGGTGGGGGCCATCTGCTTGGGGTTTTAATCCACTCCGGTCCATGCCACCAAATGTCAAGGTTGATAAGCTTCTGCGCGGAAACTCCCCTTGACACATGATCAGCAGGATTAGCCTTTGAGGCGACGTGATGCCAAATACAATCAGCTGTTAACTCCTGAATCGTAGCAACTCGGTTGGCTTCGAATGTTTTCTTTAGAGGAGAACTTCTGATCCAGCTTAATGTTATGGTAGAGTCACTATACAGATGAGCTTCAAGTCTCCCGATTCAAGTCTCCACAGCTCTTGAATTATAAGTTTGGCGGTAATTATGACCGGACTAATTATACGCAGCGGGTCGTAAATTTGAGCTATAGCTGATAAAAGCTTTCTTTTCGATAATAGGTCATCCTCTGATAATTCAATTTTGTATTGGAAAGTGTCGTCGCTGCTGTTCCACAGCAAACCTAAAGTTTTTGATTCCTGTTCACTCAAAATCAAATGCTCATCGACCGTTCTGAGGTTTTCCAATTGCTCCAGAATTCTGTCATCGTTTGCTCTCCACTTTCGTAAATGGAATTTTCCTGATTCCAGCAACCGCATTAATTGCTGCCGCAACCTAATTACGTCTTCTATGGTGCGCCCGCCGCTTAGGACATCGTCCATATAAAAGTCGTTTTCCACTACCATTGCCGTTTCTGGAGAGGATTCTTTTTCTTGCTGGGCTAGCTCTCTCAAACATCGGATAGCAAGAAACGGGGCACTGTTTGTTCCATAGGTTACAGTTTCCAACCTGTACAGGTTGTTCTGGCTCTTCTCGCCACAGAATTAGTTGTAAGGCTTTGTCATTTTCCGCTATTCTAATCTGCCGAAACATTTGAGCTACGTCAGCGGTAATGACGTATTTGTGCAGCCTGAAACGCACCAAAATATGCGTAAGGTCGTTCTGTAAATTCGGCCCTGTTAGAAGTTTGTCATTTAGCGAAGTGCCCAACGTTGTTTTTGCTGACGCATCAAATACAACGCGCAATTTTGTTGTGGTGCTTGAAGTTCTGAAAACCGGCTGATGTGGTATATTATAGTGTTCTTGGTTTTCCGGGATACTCCCCCGAAGGCGTCTCATGTGTCCGGCTTGCTCATACTCTGATAGAAAACGAACATATTCTGATTTCAACTGCGGTTCTCTACTCAATCTACGCTCAAGACTTCGAAGTCTTCTAAGTGCCTGGGAAAATGATTCACCTAATATGATGTTTGGATCCTTCGGAAGTTCCACCACGAAACGACCTTCCGCATCCCTTGTATAGGTTTCCTTGAAATGCTTCTCGCAAAATTGTTGCTGCTCATTTTGCTCTTTGTCAGTGATGATCTCCTCGATTTTCCAGAACCGCTCCATTTGCCTGTGCAAGGCTGCAGTTGTTATCAAGTTACAAGAGCCAGGCGATTTAAGCTCTTCATTTGTTTTGTATTCACCTCCGACAATCCATCCTAACAACGTGTTTTGAAAACATGGCTGGTTTTGGTTTGAAATGTTTTCACCAGGAATCAGAAGCTTCCAAAAAAGTCCGGCTCCGATGAGCAGGTCAATTCGTCGCGGAGTCTGGAATGCCAGATCAGCCAGCTCGATCCCTCGTGGAACAGCTAGGTGATTCAAGTATAACTGCGGTATATTGTCAGTAATCGTTGGAGTTAGCAAACAGTCTTGCTCCACCGAGAAAGAAGAAACGCGTGATTTAAGAATAACTTTTAGTGCTCTTTTCAGTTTGAGAGGTGTTTGTTGTACTCCACTTATAGGCACAGAAGTAGTACTACATTTAAGCTTTAATTTTTCAGCAAAATCTTCGGTCATTAGATTGATTTGCGATCCTGGATCCAGAAGCGATCGACACTCGTGCTGGTTTCCATATGCATCTGTTATGTATACTCGAGCTGTTGAAAGGATTATTCGAGAAGCTTGCCTTGGAATGCAGTGGGTCACAATCTGATTGTTGCTTGTTTGTTCACTCATTGGCTGTGCATTTATACTGGATAAATCCTTGTGCAAAAGCGTGTTGTGCTTCTGTCCGCATTTTTGACATGTGGATGACTTACAGTCCTTTACAGTATGACCACGTTTCAGGCAGTTGAAACACAATTTGGATTTTCTAGCCTCCTCATTTCTGGAGTCTGTCGTTAACTTAAGGAAATTTTCACATCGGTATATCGGATGATTTTCCCTACAGTAGCCACAACCCTGAGACGATGCCTTCACTGTAGCAGCCAAAGAAACATTTTTCTCCTTTTTTGGGCCGGATGCCACTTGAGGGGTATCGGCTTTTGTTTTTCCCCTGTCCACCATCTCGAATACCAGACACCGCTTTTCCAAGAAAGTGAGGAAGCTTTCCAATTTAGGCAAACTGTCTTCGTTACTTTTGGTGGCTTCACGTTCCCACTCCTCTTTCGTCGCGTTATCAAGTTTTCCAGTTATTAGATAAATCAAAATAGTGTCCCAGTCAGTCACGAGCTGTCCCAGTGACTTTAAAGTACGAATGTGTGTTCTCACTGAATCCACTAGCATCCTGAGATTGTTTTGGTTCGCTTTTTGAATAGTTGGAAGTTCGAAAAGGCCCTTCATATGAGTGTTCACTATCAGTCTTTTGTTCGCATAACGAGCTTCGAGCAATTTCCATGCTTCCGCATAATTTTCCTCAGTAGCTTCTAGGGCAGAAATCACCCGAAACGCGTCTCCTTTGAGTAACCCTCGCAATATCTGGTATTTTTGGACTCCAGGTATTTCAGTGTCATGTACTGCCTTCGTAAACGCATCTTTGAATGAAAGCCAATGCTCATAATTTCCTGTAAATGGCTCAATTGCCAACGGTGGTAACTTTATCTTGAAATGTTGTTGGTTTTGATTTTGCAATTGGTGGTTGGTCGTGTGTGACTCTTCCTTGCTTAGTTTGCTGCGCGATAATGCCAATGCCTTGTAATAGTCTTGTTCGTAGACTTCCGTTATTTTGTAATCTTCCTCAATGTTCTCGTCCTCTGGCTCTCGCAGACACTCTATTTTCGAAAGCGGGGGATTACTGTATTAGTATGATGATGTGGAAAAATGTTGTTTAAAGGTATTATCCCCCACATGGGCGTCCGCAGGTACCGCCCTCTGGATTTTGAAAAAAACCATTCATTTTTTATAGTCCTTAAATCAAGATGAAACTACTGTGAAAGCATCGTGGGCTGCATCGCGTCAAAAATTGAACATAGTGCGTTAAAATAGTAGACCAACTTTCTAATTTTAGCGGCGTCAGCTGTATTTCAGTGGTTCTATAGGCGCGAAAATGTGAATTGTTTTCCAAGCAGAGCAAATTTCTGTTACCTGTTAATCTTTTTTCTTTTAAATTTAATTGTTATTTTTTTAAATAAAGATGTTTTCTTTTACCTGCTACCTTCTAGGGTACTATGCGTGAAAAAAAATGTGGGAACCAATATTGGCGCAAAGATTTAACGCAGTTAAATTAACACGCCATCTATTAGTTTGATACAGTATATTCAATTATTTTCAATTTTATTTAATGTCATTTGAGGAATCAACCCTGAGAGTTTCATTAATTTATCATAGAAAACAGGTTTCGGTTGGGTAAAGTAAAAGCACTTAAATGAAACAGCCATAATGGCCCCAATCACAGAAAACGCCGTATGCAAAGTGAGTGCGTTTCTCGCGTTTTTCGATCATTGAAAACGTTCGAAGGGAGTTGTGAATCATTCACGTTTGACGTTTCAAATACGCGCCACTTTCATTGCGTATATGAGTGAGGGACAAAAGGCAAAAATGTAAGTTTAAAGGATTTAATTGAATAATTAGTACATTTTTAACTTATTATTATAGGAAAAGAACAACAAACCTAACTTTTTTAGCTGTCAAAATTAGCAAAAACACAAAAAAAAACTTGACGAAAGTTTCGTTAAACGTATTCAATGATACCGCGTCAAGTGAAAGTGAATCGAATGGGCGAAGGGAATCTCAGATACGCCGTATTCCCTGATAGGCACCAATATCTTTTCACATAAATTAGTTTCGCTCTGTGTTTGAATTTCTGGAGATACATTGATTCGTCTACATTTAAAGCAACAGTAAATGTTTTTAAAAAATAATTTAAAAAAAACACGTTTTTTATAAATATTTAAATTTAAATTTATTTAATTATAATACGAATTGTATTTAAGTACAAATTTATACAAAAAATTGAACATTTTGTTGTTTCGCCGTACAAACAGTAAATTAATAATATTTAATAACGGCATAATCGTATATCATAATTACATTAGATGCATTCAAGATTATTCTTATAACTTTTTAATATATTGAAAATACGATTTTTTTTCATTTCATAATCATTTCCTTGTACTAACATTAGCGATTAGAAAAAAGAATTTTATTAAGTCTTTTGTGACTTTCGGTTCTAAATTATAATAATTTCACTGGCATTTCGTTTGTCTTTATACGACCAAATAATTCATTAAATATTACATTTGGTGATGGAAGATTCTTTATGAAATTGTAATTTTTGTCAATCGCCATTCTAATGTAAAAATAAAAAATTGGCACTTTTTAGATGGGGTGTCCATAAAACTATGAAATTTTTGTTCGGATTAAATAATTTGATAATTCTTAATTTTAATAAATTAATAGTCTTATAAATAAACGTTATTTATATAAATATTTTAATAATTAAATGTAATTATACGAAAATATCTAATCACAGAACAGGAATAACCTTAAATATTTTAATTTGATTTCATTTTTTTTTAAATTAAGAAAATTAACATATATTCGGCTATTTACAAAATAGACAGACATGCAGTGAGAAAAACTGTTATATGAAAATATATGTATATGAAATAATTTTTTAATACTTTTATTCGAGTATTTAACATTAGAAATAAAAAAACAGTCACAAGTTTTGTATAAAATTTCCTTTATTTAATGTTGTTACTTTCATATTCTATAGAGGGAAAGGGTTGTATTCATGACGGAGACCGACCCGAGAAATCATTTTCAGGCAAAATTATAACGATGTCCGTTCATCTGTCTGTCGGTCAGTCTATCGATCTGTCGGTCTATCGGTCTGTCAGTTTGTCGGGTTGTCAGTCTATCGGTCTGTCGGTATCGGTCTGTCGGATCTCTCCATTTTACGTACATATCTTTAAAAAAACTTGAGAACGCGTTGAGCTACCAACTGCAAATTCTTTAGCGTCCTCTCTTCCACTTAGGCATATCTGGTCACCCTAGGCGCGCTTGACTGGATCTCAAACAAATACCTGGATTGAATTTCAGGATAATCAGTTTGGCAGTTTTTACTGCAACCAAACAGATATGTATATTGACAAATTTCTGTAAAAAAAGATTTTGCCCTTTAGATGATCTTACATTGTTACAAGAATGGCAAAAAAAAAATGAAAGATGCGTTTGCAAGGATTCAACATAATTTCAACATAGTGATATTTTCAATTTGGTTGCAACAAAACAATAATGATTGAAGTAGGTTATTATACTTTGAGTGCACCTTTAACTGATACCAAAAATGGGTCGGTAAAGTTAAGCGGCCGCCATCAAAGTTTTTTTACATTACGTATCAAGCAGTGCAATTGAATTTTAAATGAGATACTGAGATACGATGAGTATGTTATACTACTAGCAGCAGAACCAGGAATCATCAGCAATCTGGTTTATATGTGTACAAGGGCTAAAAGAAATGTCAGAGAGAGACGAGTGAACTCGAAGTGAGGTTAGGAATTTCGAAGGGACAACAAATGACGCAATGAGGAGAGGGTATAAATGATGCACTGGAGTAGAGAAAAAGTGAAAAAAATTATGGTATGCGTACAATCGCCATACGAACCAATTAATAATAATCTCACGGGATCTTGTAATTCAAGATGTAGACATGTCATCTGTCTTGTTTGGACTCTTTCGACTCGCCGGCTGATTGTGTCGTCGAGTGGTGCTTTTTGGTCAAAATACCCCAAGATTCCCACTGTCTGAAGACCATATAAGTACTCTATTTCAATGCAAAATGAACGAAAATTGAAAATGGTTGCTAACGATGTCGTTTTAATGGTGCTAGACTATGCCATAAATAATTTCTAATTAAAAGAAATCATGTAATTTACGAAAATGGAAAATTTGAAATTGATACTTAAGTCAAAAACGTTTCAATGTTTAAATATTACCAAAAATTACACCCGCACAAGTTTTCTTACGAATCTATAGAAGTCCAATGATGGAATCCCGCATAAATGATATGATATGGCGACAATTAAAAATTCTCAACGTATCTCTTCATTGATGTCGTTAACACTAGCAATAAAATCCCAGAGTACAAGCAATTTATCACTGAAATGTAAACAATTCCAACTGAATAACGATTAAAAGTTTTTACCTGTGATCAGTTCTTCTTCGTAGTTTTAATCGAAAAAAAATGTAATAAAAATGAATAAAAATAATAAATGAAGTCAGGCGACAGTCACAAAAGAGATTTGTGGTCTTTGGCTACACGTCCACATAATGATGGGACCATTTAAGGGGCTTCAAAGAACGTCTTGTTCGCATGGATAGATGGTATGGAGTGGAGTCCCACAAGGCTCTTGTCTGGCTACCCTACTGCTTTTGTGCGGTATACTGGGTAACACGAACGAATATCAATTGACGGTGGACATCTATCATGTGTTGCATACGAAATTTTATGTTGAGACGGATTTATCATAAAATAGGTAAATTTTTTTGGGCATCACAATAGCAACAACAATAATAATAACAACAACAACGAAAGCAGCAAAATATTTGACAAGTAGACATAGACTAAAGATTGGCGTTGAAGGCAGAATCTTTGGCCAGCAGCCACCAAGGCGGAACTGACAACGACCAGGTATGTAATAAATTTATGCTTTTCGTCATCTTATTATGGTCATTGTGTGTGCGTTTTTTTTTTGCAAAGATTCGTTGTTCATGGTGTGGATCGGTTTATGGTGAGTGTATATAAAAAATTAATATTTGTTTTTGGTTAAATCAAAATCACTGTAATTAAGTTTTGACGATGGGAGATAACAGCGGATAATTGCGACTTGTTAGCAGAGCCCACACATGAAATAATTTTTCTTTAGGGTTTTTTTTTGGTAAATTTTATGTTTCTGGTCATCTTTTTATCAATTTTTTTTCGATTTAAGTCCACGCGGAGATTTTGACGGAAAAAAGATAGGCGGAGTGTTGTTAGGTTTATTAATATTTTCTCACATAAATACGAAACGCGTTATTATTATTTAAAATTTGTGGGTTTTTTTCTGGTTTTTCATCATTTTGAATAAGTTGATTAATAATCTTCATACCTTGAGGGTTTAACGTTTTGTTTTGTGAGCTATAAGAGTTCATTGATAATTTTTTAAATGGTTTTCATTCACATTTTCGCGTTAGAAAAGAATTAAGCGTAATCTCCATACAGTCGATTTATTCATCTGTTAATACCATAGGATGCACTCATGCAAATACCACTTGGATAGAAAGGGAGAAAACAATCATCCTAGAAATTTTGTCGTCTTCTGCAGTTCTAAAAAGTTCTAATTTCCCCAACCGATTTTCGATCAACAGATGATTCCCCTTAACAACAGATGAACTAGTTTGTCTGATTTCTGGCATTTTCATCCGTAGTTGCATCCTCTCACGAGGCCGTCACACATAAGCAATTTCTTTAAGGAAGATGTGATTGGAGATTGATTTGTATGCCATAGGGTGAATGCTGAAATTGGCTTACAATCGACTTCAGTCGACAGGGGGAAGTCCATAATTTCGTATAATGTGAGAGGGAGCCTCTATTCAGTTACTCTTACAGAAAATTACAAAAGTTTATCGGTTTTCAGGTTTTTTCTGTCAGATAAAGAAGTCGGCTGAATGGAGATTGAGCTTTAGAATTTTATTTCTTCAAGCTGGTTACGTGAAATATTGTAAATCTTCTGGAAAGATTTTTTTTTTTGAGAAATTAAATTTGTTTGGATTCGGTTTGGAGCTTCGGAATTTTTCAATTTAGTGTTATAATTTCTCAGATGCTAGAAAAGGCGATCACTAAATATGAAATTTACTCCTTGATTCTACTTAAATAAATAAGGTAAATTAAATACTTAAGGTTTTAACGCGACATAAAAGGAAATTAAAAGTAGAATACTTATAAGGTTATAAGATTGTCAACCTTAATTTTTTTTGCAACACCCGCGAAGAATTGGCAGCACATATGATGCCGTCTTTTAACTTTTTGGTTTCAATTTTCGCAACAAATATTTTAAGCTGAGTACCAAATCTTTTAAATTTTTGTAAGCTTAAAGTTAAAAGATTAAGAGATCTTTTTCAATCTTAAAAGTAGAATCGAGGGGTTAGTTAAAAATATATTAAATGAAATATTTTACAGCAGGTTTACTTGCAATTGACCTTCTCTTCATCTTCGCTAACCCTCACCCGCTAATTTTTAAGGGCTTCACCCGATTGGGATTTGGTTTTCTAAGTTGGGTGAAGAATTTCGCAGAGAAACTTCTGGCATTAAAATTTTTTCCTCTCTCCCCCTTGTAATCTCATTTCCTGATATCCCTGAACTTAGAGGTACTTATTCATTTTTTACCAGTTGAAATTATAATTTTAGCGCAAAAATGCAAAATGAATAAAATAGGATGTCGTAAGCCGACTTTAGCTAAGCGACTGGCCCACGAAGCGGGCACGGACGCAGCCATTAGTTATATAATAACAGTCGTTGGTTTTAATTTTTCATCTGGATTTTCTTGATTTGGTAAAGCTATTTTCAGCTTTCATAAACGCTCAAAACCAAACAAATGCTATGAAAATTTTGCTTTCCTCGAAATGCAATAATGAAAACCAGCCTCAAAATTAAATAAACATTTCTAAACCATTAAACTCTTAAATCGAATTTCACTTTAAAAGATTTACTTTAATTTAAATTTTGAAATTTACGAAGAATATTATACAAAATTTATAGTAAACACTCCCAATGAATAAATCATATTCCATAATTTATACTAATTATCATTAATTAAAACAAAAATATTCATTCGGATCAAATATTTGGACAAATCATGTCAAAATTGCAAAAGTTAAGAATATCATATCAATTCTACCGACAAAACGATCCAAAATGTCGTTTAACTCATTTCGTCTGATGATATTTATTAGTTTTGTTGAACATAATTTCGTTCTCTATGATTTCAAATTTGCCATCGCAGTTAAAGATATGAAAAATATACCGAAGAATGCAATAATTTAAAGTTTTTAGCCATTTTGCATGCCACTAATCTATTTTTATGAAACCAGAACATAAATAATTCTCTAAATGAGCAGAAGGTAAACAAAAATAAATTAATTTCACGCAAAAAGAGAAACGCCTAATTTTAGAAACGTTTTTTATCCGTTTTTTTTCGGAAATATTTCCAAACGTGTGGCGTTTGAGATTATTGGAAATTTGACGAAAAATCGGGTTCGGGGGGATTTCTTGGTGAATATGATTTGGAAGTTTTAAAAGATTTTCTCACAGATATAAAATATTAATATGTAATATTTGTGAAAAGATATTTTTTTTACAATCTTGTAACTGTTTTTTTTTTTAGGAAAATGAGTCTTAAAATTATTTCAAAAATGGTGAAATCCTTATTCATTCCCACTTTTAACACAACAAAAAAAACTTTGGCAACATAACAAACTAAATTCAACTTGATTTAACAAAGGCTTAACTTTCGAAACACATGAATTTAAAATTAAATGAATTTTCACAAAGTCTTTGTAAAAATTATTCATTATTAGGCGCCGTTCACACTTGCGATTTTTTCTTGATTTCCCCACGAATTTTATTCAGAATCTGGTCCGCGAATTTTATTTATCTATCGCAGAATAAAATCAATTAGCAAAGTTGTCAAAATTTAAATTTATTCTTTCTGAATTTTGTATCCTAGGGTAAAAGGTTGCGCAACATGAATTTAGTATCGAACAATAAAATTCGCAGAATAAAAAGTCAGTTGTAAACGGCGCCTTAGACACTTTCTGTTTCATACTACTTAAAAAAAACTATTTTCTAAAGTCCACGATATTCAAACGCAATTTTAATTACTCTAATTTTTAAATTAATAAAAAAAATGAATCCTAACCTAACATATTAAAAACATTTTGTCATAATCGAAAGTATTGAACCAAATTTCACTGGCCATAATTCATTGCACCGAACTTCGCAGGCTGCCCGCGAATTTTCCCGAGCGAGGGTCAACGAGAACGTCCTTCCCTCATTATAATCCTGTTGGGAAAATTAAAGTTCCTCCAGGCATCGGACATTTGTGAGCATAATCCTGGTTAGTCTCCAGACTTGTTTGGCGGCATTTTCGAGGGCGCCAGGCGACTTACCCTTGAACAGATCCATGTTGGGCAGAAAATAGTGGGGACACCGTCGGCACTGCAAACAGGATATTAACTGAAGGAAAATCCCGTTAATTCGATCCGCTATACAGTTCTCCTCCCACTCCATTTCACGGGGGTGTTTTTCGCATTCGTAGAGCAGGAGCGTTTTCAGATGGTACGATGTTACGGGATTGCCGGGTAAATCCAAATGGCGGTCCCGTAGGGTTTTCAAAATACTCAAACAACGCCGTCGGCTGGCACCTGAAAATTGGTAAAACGTATTTTATTAGTGTTTTTGATAAATGTTTTTTTTAATTTGATATTTTTTCCAGTGATAGTTTTATAAAAAACCCTAAGGTAAGAGTAATTTTAATTAAAAAACATGAAATTGAATTTATTCAATTATAAATTTTTAACTTTGAAATTTTAATAGAAATTGGTATTCTTGATAATTCCAAAACGTTAAATTTGGTAGTTTTTCGTAATTCGATTTTTCTGAAATTACGAAAAGTGTCCAAAACTATGGTAATTTTCCGAAAAAAATGTGTAAAAAAGACATTGTGGACTTGAAAAACTTGTGAATAGTTTTGTATCTGTGAAAAATGAATTTCAACACCAGTCATATTGCTTGAAAGGAAAATTATGTAAGAAAAAAAAAAATACTGGGTAACAACAGAATCGACGGTTTTCAAGATAAACGATATCTTTTTTTATAATTCTATTGGAATTTCTTGGCTTAAGGTCATTAAAAAAATATAACAAAAATGTTATATAATTTTTGTGGATGTTTTCACATCCAAATTCCTCCCAACAGGTCAGGCATGTTTACCCTGAAACCCTTTTTGTTTTAATGTTTTTTGAATCATTTCAACCATGAAAAAACATACATGGGCATTTGTCCGTACCCAAAACTGGAGCAACTATTCTTCTTGGCACGGACAGATATCAAAATTCCACTTTGAAGTCAAATTTTCCAATAAGATTTTTTAAAATTTATTCCATTCGGATTTTGATGTATGGGAATTTTAGGTAGAATCATATCCTAAATAACTTTTGTTCTTGCACTTTTTTTATAGAATGCACCGTTTTTGAGATATTCGCAAAACACGTTTTCGTTCGTGGTCCATTTTTGCCCATGAACGAACTTAGCCTGTAGATGCAATTCTACATATATATTTTTTTAAATAAAACTATATTCTTTCCAAGCATTAAATTATTTTTAATGTTAATTGAATGAGAATTGACAAAACTATGAAAAAGTGAAATTAAAATATTTTACTTAAAAATTAATGAAAACATGATTTTTTTAAGAAATGAAATTTTAAAGTATCAAAATGTAAGATGTCATGTTAATTTAAAATATAAAAATTAACTGTCGCCACAAGCCTCGCATTTTACGAAAAACGGATCTGCTCAAAATTTCAAGTCTCTAGCTCAATCCGTGCCTCCGCAATCCGCACCACAGACGGACGGACGGGCAGACGGACATGCAAAAATCAATTTCTTTTATCATTCTAGATAAGGATGTCAAAAAAGAACCGGTTAAACCGGTTACCCGGTGTTTTTGATTCGGTTAACCGGTTTTTTTCGGTGTTTTTTTTGCACGGTTATACGCGGTGTTTTTTTTAAAGCCAAAAACCGTTTAAAAAACCGATCATTTTTTTTGTATGGAAAAATAATTTTAAACCAATTTTCGTGCGACTGATTTGTTAGAAATACTTCTTTTTAGGCACTCTAACGGCCAATTTCTTCACAGAGTACTAAAGTGGAGTCTAGCTAGTCCAGGTACTATCTCTGGTACTCGGTACTAAGGAAATCTTAGTACTTGTGCATTTCTTCACATCGCTAGTACCGGAGCTAAATTCATCAGCCGGTACTAGCTGCAAATACGTCTAAAACTAAGCTAATACGTCTAAAATCGATTTTGACATTCGAATTTGAAATATTATTGTTCGCCGTGTTCCGTGAATTTGTGTACGTGTTTTTTTCAATTAATATTTGTTTGTTTTTTTTTCGGTATTTCAATTATTTTGCTTTATAAACGTGCTTTTCATTCGCAAATAAATAATAGTGCAAATAAATTGTGCAAATAAATAATAGTGTAAATAAAAAATAGTGCAAATGAATAGTGTGAAATAAATAGTGATGCGAAAAGGCCTCGCTGCCCCAATTGGAGTCAGCAAGATACGGATTTATTGTGCACCCTCGTACGTGAGATCGGGCTCAAGTCGGTGTTAAATTTTCGAATAGACAATTGTACAAAAAGTTTTGCCACGTCGAACCGAAACAGTAACATCCGCCGGCGCCGATTCTAATTCGACGCTAATTTCATCGATCACTCCTGAATCCACAGTTTCATTGCCAAACGCATCCCCCAAGCAGCCAGACAGCCAAATCAATCAGACGTGCCAATTTTTGCAACTACACCAGTATTATATTATAGGTGAAGAAATAAAATTGGCATAAATTCGAGTACTAACATCTTTAGACCCTCGATTTCGAGGGTCCAGGAAATACCGAGTACTAGCTAATACTCCGTACCAAAGTCCGTACTAAGGCGCGCTAGTACCTGGTGAAGAAATGACTTGATACCAATTTGAGGACCAAATTCTGGTCTAATACCGGTAATAGCGTTAGTACTCGGTGAAGAAATTGGCCGTAAACCAAATAAAATATTATATTGTGCCATTTATGGCCTCTTAATGGATTATATGGCACTTCACTTGATCAAAACGGTTTTCGGTGTTTTAGACCCGGATAAACCGGCCCGGTTTAAGCCGAAGTTTTAAAAACCGGGTTTTTTCAAAAATTTAACATCCCTAATTCTAAACACATTGGTGTAATTCATTTTTGTGTGTGATGACGGGATCTTGGCGTTATAAACGGTAAGGCAAATCTAATATACCCTTTGGTTTCACCATACGGGTAGAAACAGAACTTTTGCGTAAAATTAGTTATCAAAATTTCCTGACAGCACAAAACATTTTCAGCAATTTGTTGCCACAGTCTATTTTTTTAAAAAGTTGTCATAAAGTTCCTTGGTATCTTAAGTCTTCACGGGTTATACGGTCTGGATTAAAACTCCAATTATGTATTGAACATTATTTTATTTAATGCCTCGACGTTTCGCCTGCTGGCGCTAGGCTTCTTCAGGAGTGCTAGGATCTATGATGCACAGTTTATAATGATTTAATCTAATTGCACAATTTTTTTCTACTTACATTATTTGTTGTTAAAATTTAAACAATAAAACACTGTTACAAACGTACATAGAAATAAATTAATACGTTGCACAAAATAAATAAATATTGAAATAAAAATCGGAAACATCCGTCCTTGTCAAATTTAAAAAAGATTTTTATTTTATATTAGTCAATTTAAACCGTTTTTCCGTTCTAAAAGAGCACAATATGTTTCGTTGATATTCTCTGTGTCTGTTCTCTTATTTACTGAGTTTTTAGTGGTGTATATGTGTAATGCTTCTAGCGTCATTCTTTTATTAAAATTTTTTTCTTTACAAAGAATTTTGGTTTCGTCAAAATTGGGAGCATGATTAGAATTAATACAATGCTCCGACAACGCTGTTTTGTTTGCAGATTTGGATTTAATATCTGATCTATGTCCCGCGATTCTGTTTTTTAAATGTTGGCTGGTGGTGCCAACATATTTAGCATTACAAGAATTGTTATTAGTACCCGAGCATGGAATTTCATAAACTAAGTTAGATTGCAGGAGTCTCGGAATTTTATCTTTTAATCTCGTGTAACATTTGTTTACTGTTTTTAGCGGTTTGAAAGCTGTTATTATGTTACCATCATTTTGTTTAATAAGGAGTTTCAGATTTTCCGAGAACCCTGGAATATAACCTACACTCCTAAAACATGGGTTTGCCATTCTGTCATTAACGGTGATGTTAATGACTGACAAAACCAAAATTCTTTGTAAAGCATCACCGTTAATGACAGAATGGCAAACCCATATTTTAGGAGTGTAGGTTATATTCCAGGGTTCTCGGAAAATCTGAAACTCCTTATTAAACAAAATGATGGTAACATAATAACAGCTTTCAAACCGCTAAAAACAGTAAACAAATGTTACACGAGATTAAAAGATAAAATTCCGAGACTCCTGCAATCTAACTTAGTTTATGAAATTCCATGCTCGGGTACTAATAACAATTCTTGTAATGCTAAATATGTTGGCACCACCAGCCAACATTTAAAAAACAGAATCGCGGGACATAGATCAGATATTAAATCCAAATCTGCAAACAAAACAGCGTTGTCGGAGCATTGTATTAATTCTAATCATGCTCCCAATTTTGACGAAACCAAAATTCTTTGTAAAGAAAAAAATTTTAATAAAAGAATGACGCTAGAAGCATTACACATATACACCACTAAAAACTCAGTAAATAAGAGAACAGTCACAGAGAATATCAACGAAACATATTGTGCTCTTTTAGAACGGAAAAACGGTTTAAATTGACTAATATAAAATAAAAATCTTTTTTAAATTTGACAAGGACGGATGTTTCCGATTTTTATTTCAATATTTATTTATTTTGTGCAACGTATTAATTTATTTCTATGTACGTTTGTAACAGTGTTTTATTGTTTAAATTTTAACAACAAATAATGTAAGTAGAAAAAAATTGTGCAATTAGATTAAATCATTATAAACTGTGCATCATAGATCCTAGCACTCCTGAAGAAGCCTAGCGCCAGCAGGCGAAACGTCGAGGCATTAAATAAAATAATGTTCAATACATAATTGGAGTTTTAATCCAGACCGTATAACCCGTGAAGACTTAAGATAGTAGAATAACAACGGTCGAGAATATAAGATAATCATGTTCCTTGGTATCGTTCTTGTTGGTAACTTTGTAAACATATATTAGGGGCGGTGTGGGTGTTATATTCAAAAATTTGTATCCACTTTAGATAGTTTTGCAGATTCACCCTAAGTTAAAAGATCGTAAAAGGTAATCGGGAGGACCTTTTAACTTATAAGATTTTTGAGGTTAGAAACGTCTGCTAACTTTGTTTTCAAAATAGAAGACCTCTTAAAAAAATTCACTACGCAAATTAAGAGACGTAGATTTTTGACGCTTCTTAACTCGGGGTATTAAATTCTATTAAATTTTTCTTGACGTCAGTTAACAACTTAATAGATGTCAATCTCTTATTTAGAATTGGGTTGTTAGATTCGTTTGGGATTGGACAATTAAATCGCAAAATTTTGACTAATTTTGAAGCAGAACGCGTAGATGTTCAAATATTATATTTCCAGCAAATCTAGAGGTAAAATGTGCTATAATATTCAATGAAAATACGAAATTTACTGGAAAATGTTTTAATTTTCTCAATGTTTATGTGGCAACACAAAAATTCAACAGTTGTCAATTTAAATTTAATAAATTTATTTATTTATATTTCCACACACAAAAGGCAAATTGCCTTATACAAAGGTGTTCAGCTTAAATAATTACAGTTTTTAAGAAAAAAAAAATAATAATATTAAATACATTATTCAAAAAAAAGTTCAATTTATACACCGTACTTAGAGATTTATATATACATATACATTGAAAAATAAATTAATTAAATAAACAAAACCACAATCCATAAAAAAACCAAAAAACCAACCATACTCAAAAATAATTGCCAATTTTAAAAAAATATAAAAAAAGCCAAAAATTAAATGGTAGTAATGAACAGCGTTTAGAATCAAAGAAATTTCAATTTGTTTTTGCGTGCGATTTTAAGTTTTGATTGTTGAAAAGTTTCAATTAAGTGAAAATGTTAATTAGTGCCTGTTTTGTAAAAAAAAATGTGCTGTGAAATAGTGCATCGTTTTTATTCCAACTCTGCATCGTTCTTAACCCACGAAATAAAGATTTGCTAATCCTGGCCGAGTTAAGAAGATGGCTAAAATGGGAAATAACTTTGATCGTCTAAATGGGGCCTAATGGATTCAAATGAAGCACAATTTTCTATCCAATATACAGCTATAATACAGCCAGCGATAATGTGGCTTCATCTGATGACGTCAACGCCACAGAAACCGGCTTAGTGAATACTGCTAGTGCAGTTCAGCTGGACAATCACAAAGTAAAAACCGGTAAAACAGTTTCAAAAGTAAATTTACTGTTTTTCAAAAATATTTAGTATACAGTCCAAATTGAGGCGCTCACCGCTAGCTGAAATTCTGAAATGTTTACCATTGGGGATCATACCATTGGTAAGTCTACGTTTTTAGGATAACATTTATTGGATGCACATAAGAACATTACAACATAAGGTTATGATATGCATCCAAAAGTTTTTTTTTTCTTAAAATTTGTAATAGCATTTCAAAATGAAAATTTTGTGGGTTAGGGAGTTCTAGCGCTGACCATCTCAATTGTTTGACACGTTTTTTTTTACAATTGTTGTCGGAGTTGCTCTAAAAGTTTTGTTTACATTTCGGCAAAAAATTTTGTATTAATAACAAAGGATTCTCAAACCATACGTTCGAGAATGGCCGGGGCGATCCCCGGATTTAAACATATTATCCCGGCGTCCAGGAAAATAAATTTTTGTTCCGGATTTTTCAATTACGTGTTATAATGATCAATCACTGGAAAAAGGCGATAAATTAATAGAAAAACATACTCCAATTGGTCTGACGATTGCTGAAAATAATTTTTTTTCGCCTGCTGCGCATTTTTTTATTGCGTATATAAATTTTGCATTCTCTTTGCTGGGTTTGTACAATTTTATGTCCATTTATTTATGGGACATGAAGAATACAAGAAATTGAGTTCACTCTCACTAGGAATTGTGTAGCTCTTGATTTAAATTAGTATTTAAAAAAAATTACCTGCGACGCACATTTTATTCCAAAAACGCAGACTTATTAATATAAACATTGTTGCTTGTGCGGCGCACATTTTATCCCAAAAACGCAGATCAATATAAAAATTTGTGTTCCGTTCCCTCCATTCCCTCTTCCACTTGTCTTGTCCCAAATTAAATATCCAAATTAAAGTGACCCAAATTAAATATGGTCACTCTGGGTTTTTATACTACACCACACTGTTCGTGCGAATTTTTCCCATTAAGGCTCTATTTACACTTGCGATTTCATCTTAAATTTCTCCACGAATTCTATTCAGAATTTATTCCGCGAATTTTATTCATCTATCACAGAATAAAAGCAAAGTGGTCAAAATTTGAATTTATTCCCGCGGTTTTTAATGAAAAAATTCAAATTCCGACGTCTTCCAGGAATAAATTTCTAAATTTGAAATCCGAGGGTCAAAGGTTGCGCAACATGAATTTAGTGTCGCAGGATAAAGTGTCAGGTTTAAACTATCCAAAACGAAGGGATAAAATGGACTTGAGAGCCTATGCGAATACTGGATTTTAGTGGAGAGTTTAAAAAATTAAGCTTTATTAAATCTGCATTTGATGGCCGACAATTTTTTAAGGACCTGTTTTTAAGAGGTCGAGAATTTTTATGTCTTTTTACGGAACCGATTTTTGGGGCCATCAAATTTTGACACACACTAAAGCTAACATTTCGTATTTTATCAACCAAAATTTTTCACTTTTGTGGATTTGTGAGAAAGTTTTTGATTGAATTTTACACTCAGATAAATCTGTATCTGCAAATCTGCACTCAGAAAAATCCGGGTGTTATTAGAAATACGTTTTTTAGTTTAGAAATATATTTTCAATTAAATAAAAATTTCTACAGTTTGAAAATTTTTCTTCAGTATAAGTAAATCTGTCTGTTTTGCAAATTCTTTGATTTAAGATTAACATTTATTTATTTTTAATCATAGAGTTATTTATTTCATTTTCAGTATATTTTTGTATCAAGGTAAGATTTTTTTATAACAAAGACACATTTCAATTTCATATTTGTTTAAACCAGAATACATAAATTTTTTCGTTTTTCGAAAGACGTACTTCCTTAAACTGAGTAAATTTTCTTCATTTTAAACCTGCAATCATTTCCTAGTTTCAAAGAAAATGTTCTTTTCGTATAGCGCCAAATCATTATCAATTTTTTTATGAAATGGGATCTTTTTTTCTTCAAATAAGGTAAATATTTTTTTGAGTGTGTCTTTTCGCAAAATGATAAATTCAGCTTCAAAGTAGTCCTTTAAAAAAAACCCCAGATTTTTTTGAGGTTTGGCTTCGTAGACACAGAAATTCAGCATAAAATTTTTTTATAAATTTTAGGCATCATGACGGGTTACAAATGTTATAAAAACACCGTTTTTGCAATATGGTTAGCGATCAAATCTATCAGTTGCGACTGACTGCTTTTTGTGAGAAGTTTCTATTCATTTTGATTGCATTTGCAAAATTTGATTCTGTTCCGATGCGATACGACTAACGTGACTGACGCGAACGTTCACACCAATTAGTTGGGTTGTTAGAAAAACTAAACTGCCCACGAATTTTTTCGTGGCTGACGATCAGTCTTTTGATTTTACGTTTGCATCAATTAATTTTCTCAAAAAATGTTGGAAAACTGATTGGTGTGGCCCCTACTTTAGTAAAGATTGCGTACTCATGAGGGACAACATTATTGCACGGAAATATGTCCACCATACAAAAATACGGTTGAATATTTGATAAAAGTTGATTTCTTTTTCAAAATTCTACCGTACAAGATTCTGAACAAAATCTACCTTGAAGCAATCGATTTTCCGCGTCGGTGAAACTCAACACCCACGCGTCGCCCTCCATTGCGGAATTTTTCCCTTGCAGCGCGATGCACTCCTTCGACAGCATATCGAATCCTTCAGTCTTGACCTCAGCTACAATATTCGGATGTGGCCACGGGATCCCGGGCAGGGGCCAGTGCGAAGCTGACCGCGGCCAAAGTCCGGCACATTTGAACGCTGGTGTTATTTGAACGATAATCCTTTCGCGTATCCTTAGTTTAACTTCCGTTGTGTCGGCAATCATTTTCACAATATCACGATAAGCACATTTATCACACGCTTGGGCGACAAGCGTTTGGAAGCGGGAACGAATTTTCCGCGCCGACAAATATCCGGACGCGGTGATAAATTCCACCCACAGCGACATCGACCGCTTCCGACCATCACTCAACTTGAGCACGGCACAACCGGGCAACGTCCCATCGTCGACGAAATTCAAGACACCCATTTGGTTTAGGTAAATAATAATCTCGAACTCCGTCGGTGAAACCACTTCGAGGCCCTCGAATCGGCCATTGTAGTCGTTCAGGGAGGATATGAAGCGGGGCTCCTGAACTTCGACTTCTTTCAGGACGTCCTGAACTATTCGGCACACTTCCAGGATTGTCTTGTGGATTTGCGCCTTTCGAGATTGCACACGATCCGCACAGTATTTGTTCATTTGATAAACCATTTTCGACTGGGCCGCAATCATATCGGCTGGCACCAACATTTTACTCAGTTGTCGGTAATAATTGCGGGAGATTCACTCACGAAAATTTTGTCCGGGAGCACTTCCGGATTTCGAATACACGAAAGTAAGATTTACTTCCTTATCATAACCACAGTCCTTGTGATCGATATTTGGATCTTTCAGTAATAGAAAACTTCCAAAATCTTACGATACCGGAAAACCGCGAAGAGCCTTCGATAGTTCGGCTTCTTGATCTTCTAAATTGGATAGCTTATCTCGGAGTTTCCGTCTTACCGAAAGACACGACTTGACAACGGCCACTGATTCGAGTAATTCAACCAAGTCGCCTCGACGGTCCGGCGCTCCTTTCGAAGCACCTTTCTTTCATTCCTTCTTCGCACCGTCTACCAACCAACACACACTACGCAGTCGCCGCACCGTTGCTACGCGCTACACACAAGCAAACGCTTCCATTTTGGATTTAACGGCAAGGCGGTACACATGAGAAGCTGGCGGTTTTCTATTGATTTCACACAAGAGCCGCTATCTGTCATTTTTGACGGTTTGTGCGGCAACGAGGGATTGAGCTCCGCCCATATGTGGGTTGGATCTTAGTGGTTGATGTTTATTGCGGCCGTATGTAGTGGTGAATGCGCGTGGATAGCGGTTCGGGAGTGTGTGCGAAGCAAAACGGTAGCTGAGATAGTGGTACGGGAACCACCCTTCGATTATGTTTAACTGCCACTGCTTGCTGGTTATGTGGCCGTTTTGTTTTGTTTTCTTTTCTTATAAATACACTCATGTACACGGATTGGATTATCATTGGAACTATGTAAGTAGGTATGCGTGTTTAAAGTTGTTGGCTAGTGAGATATGTGGTATAGTTTATAAAATATGGATTAAAATATTTTCTACCAAGTGTATTTTTTTATGAAATTTGTATATTTAAAAAAATTTCTTTGGCAACAAGTCATCAGGGCATAAGTCTGCTTTTAGGCTAAGCCAAATTGCTCTGTTTATTAAAGTAAATATGTATATATCTTTTTATCTTGATCTGAAAATCGACTTAGGCCCGTTTGCTGAAACAAGTCATAGCGTCTTATGTTCAACTTAAATTATTTAAGACCCAGAATTTCTACGATTTAAGTAGGCTAAGCACAACTTAAATTGTTATGACTCGTTTCAGCAAACGGGCCTTAGGCTCTTAAGACTTGTTGCCACAGATTTAAAGACAAAAAAATTGGTTGTGTGTTTATAAATTTTGGGCCCCATTTAAAAAAAAATGGGTCCCCGAATTAAAGGGTATCAAATATATTTTTTGGCGACCGGAAATTTTAAATTTAAGAACTTTTTTAGCAAATTACACATCAATACTGTATACCTACAATGACCGTACAAAAACTATCGGGTTTTTCGGAAAATAAAGAGTTGTTCACACTATCGAGAATTCCCAGGTTGTCTTGTTCACATTTCAAAACGAGAAATATATTTCAGATCCCATAATAAACTCAGTTCACTTGACATTATCATATTTGTTCATACTATCTGGTGTTCACATTATCGATCAAGCACTGCTTTTCATGCGTGTGTACCAAAATTTTAAATTTGTATGTTGCCGGTTTCCGATTTATTCCCACCTCGTTCCACTGTGCGAGCGTATGCGAATGATTAATGGTGGCATATCACGAATTTTTGTCCTGACAACCCAGAGAATAGTATCTATGAATTGCAGCAAACCAGAAGAATGAATGAACCAAATTTGGACGACTGACAGGAATATTTACTGCTACGAAAGGTTTTTTTTCGGTTATTTTAGCTACATCGATTTGTTTGTAGCCATGAATATTTTATTTCATTCTCTTTACAACATAAAATTTCCTACTAGTATGTCGGTGACGATTCATAGTGGGCTTTTTGCTAATTCTTATGACTGCAAACGTTTTGTAGAATTGGTCGCCTTCTTTCCTTGGCCTCACGATGATCCCATGGGACTAGATTAAAGTTGATGCCATTAGTGAGTAAATTTGTGCTTCATTCATGCAATTTCAATCGAATTTAATTAAAGTTGATATGTTGCCAAGATGTAAACATTGTCTTAGATTAATCTGAATAGTGCGATGCCACCGGTTTTATGTTTTTTTTGCACTTTTCTGGTTTTTACTTCACGAAGTAAAGGCTCACATGTTTATATTCTATCAAATATTGGAATATTGTCAACTATTATTTATTTGACCTCAGTTTTTGTAGTAAAACCATTCAACTTTTCAAATTCATTGTGGCTTTCTAGGTTTTCATATAAATGGAAAAATTAGGCCATAAATATGCACAATTTGTGGGAAAGCGCAAAAATTATATTTTTGTTTTGGAAAAAACGGTGAAACGGTGGTCTCATTAAATTTTGATATATATATTCTAGAGCAGTGATGTCCAAGAGACGGCCTGCGGCCAATCTAAAACCAATCAAGTAGTTTTATTTGTGCTCAAATTATATATTTTATTTGGCTTCTTAACAGAAAACTCTTTTTATTTACGAGTAAATTTTTTATGTTTTGAAAAAAAAGGTTATTTTCCCCATTTGTTTTAAATTTTAAAATTTAATTATTGCAAAAGAGACAAGCAATAAAATTCACTGTCGACCCTTTTCAAAAATTTCATAAACAAACAATAAAATTGCAATCCATCATCCAGACGGACGCGATTTAACACTTGAAATACTTTGTCAAAATTATAAAATCTCTCCAGCCTAATTTCGTAATATGATTGCAGTGCATTTTCCCTCCTGGCCACGTAAATATTTTAATCCTTTCGAAAAACTCATCCAAAGTGATAAACAACCCTTTTCCGCCTTGGGATTCGGGATTCTAATCGGATTCCAAGTGCTTCCTCGCTTAGTATTCGCTGGTGTGAAATTTCACAATTTAAGTATACTGGCGCCAAATTTTCCACCCCAGCCAATATTTCAGGATCTTTTTAGCAAAAGACCAAAACAACATCTGGAAATGGACAATTTTTTCCCGTTTCGATCCGATGAGCTTCCGTTACGGATGCTGAACATCGCACCCTCTAACGGAAAATTATGTTTTCCAATGGAATTCGCGTTAAAGAATAAACAGAATGCAACCCCCATAAATCACAATTCACCCAACGGGAGATCGAATCCGTTCCCTCGGCTGTAATTTGTTAAGTGTACGCTTCCTGTACTAAAAATACTCTTGACTCTGGGATTTTTTTTGTGCAATGGGATGAGGCGAGATGCATCTCATGAGTCGACGAGGATACAGGATTTAAAGGAAACCCCAAGTTTATCTTGGTGTGACGTATGTGGTAATCAAATTTGGATTAAATCGATGTTGATGGGGTGGATTTTGATGTACTCAGAAGAGGGTTTGTTGGAGGGTTGCTGGTCCAGGTTTTATTCGATCGTAATCGGCTAGGATGAGGGTGAAATGGTTGATGATTTTGTTTTCTTGTATTACATTTGTAAATCGATTGTATCTGGTGGGCATTTCTGGGGTTCTCTGAGAATATGTACTCATCTTTTGAAAACTTTTTGAATTGAATCTTGATTCAATTTTGTACACTACAAAAAACTTTGCATTATACCCTGTGGGCTATGGACAAATTCTAGGATCCTCCACAAAAATGATTTGCGGACGCCCTTTTCTAGAAGATAAAAAAATAGAAGACTCTTTTTAAATGACCGATTTTCAGGGGCCCCGAACGCCACAAATCAGGCTTAAGACATCATTGTCTCCTTTTAATAGACGTATATTTAAAATAAAAAAAAGTCTGCTTTTAAAAATCGTCCGGTATGCAATTTTCTTTTAATCTTGGCCTTCGTAGCCTTTGGGCATACTCTGGTCTTCCTTCTAGTATACATATTTCGCCTTTTCTTCACATGTTCACCCATTTTAATTGATAGATTTTCAATTTTTGTCATGACTTCGACGGTATTGTTAATTTATTGTAGAATACTTAAAAAAAAACCCAAGTTCTAAAAGTTCGATAGCTCGTAAAATCCGAAAGCTCCAAGTATTTTCCGGTTCCTCTGTTGTTAGGGTTGCGATAACAAATTTTAGAAAACTGGGACTTATGAGCGAAAACCACCGGATTTAGCGATCAAAATCTCGGACACTGTTAAATATATAAAAAAATGACTTCAGATCAACAGTGTCGAGGTAAGTTAAAACCATTTATTTTATTATATTGTAGTAAACGCAAGAGAGAGACATTTGCTGATATTTTCTCTCTTTTTGGTTTGACTATGAAACAATTTTTTTAAAGCATAACCATGTTTTGCAAACAATAAAACCCTGGGAACTTAACCAAACACACGTTTCCCCCTTTTACTGTGTTTGCTTTCAATTGAAATAACTTTAGAAATGTGAAAAATCCGGTTCAAAGTTTAAATTTCCGCTGATACTTCTGGTTCTAACAAAGTAGCGCCGTAAAAGTTTCAACCAGATAAAACATTTTTTTTGCAGCTTGTATGTTTCAATTTTAGTGTTCGCATGTAGCTGCTTTTTAGATTGCGCAGCATTTAAAAATAATACGGCTGTCTCAAGAGTTGCGCAGTTTTCTGGGTTGCAAAGGGCTTCAGACATTGCACCATGCAGGTTGCGCAGTTTTTCGTTATGCTGCACAGTAAAAGTAGCCAAGTCTGATACGTATGAAGAATGTTTCAAAACTTTTTGAGGGTAGCACCAAATCGTATACATTGACAATTTTTTTTAAATATACACTTGGTAATAAAATTTTCCAGACCTTTCTGTTGGAAATTTTAGAAAATATGTTTTTGTTATCAGTGTAAACACCCTTGGCAAATCAACAAAAGGCACAAAGTGCTGAGTTCATTGAAGCAAGATGTGAATTATAATCAAATTTCTTATAATCACTTTTATATCTTTTTGTTTACATCTCACTCTTTTTTCTGAAACAAAAATGCATTTGAGAAATTACACTCCGAAAATCGTTTATCGTTCACATTTTGTTAAAGCTATTCAAATGTCAAAACACTACATTCCATCTCACCTACATAAAGTGCTAATCACTGATTCCGACTGAGAGAAGATCAACTCCTTTTTGCAGTTTCTTCCACTTTTCCGTCTTGTGTCCTATTTAAAACACAGTAAAATAGTAAAACAGAAGTAGGAAAGTGCAGACTGAATTTTATTCAGTGGAATTTATTTGATTACCGAAGACCAGTGGAGCGGGATCATATTTTATGTCTAATTGACACAAATTGATATAAACGATGGCCGTTTCTGTTTCTATTCGACTTGGAAAGTGAATTGGTAAAAAAAAACAAGAGGAGGGTGAAGAAGTGAATATATAAACTCCATTTCCCTTTCTATAAATTGAATCCAATGTTTTCCTTGCATTTATTTAAGTTTCCCCAATGCTAACCTAACCTCAAAAGGGAGTCCATGTTGGGCTTTCGTGTTTTAGTAAAATCAGTTTTTATGTTTTAGCTCAAAAACAAAAGAAATGAAAATGGCGGTATGAATGTCATCGTAGTTGCGTGAATTGTGGTGGTTGAAATATTCTGTACACCAAAATTTATTGCATCAACGAAACGTTTTTATGTCATTTATGTTCAAAATTATTAGCGCGATCTGGTGGAGTTGTTCGGGCTGACTTTCATGTTTTGTTTTTCAATTTTTTTTGTGATTGTACGTTTGTGGCTATGAAAAGGTCTTTGTTTCATGGATAATAAAAACAGAGAAATATAATGAGACTGGAACATGTTTTCATTGAAATTCTAGAAGTGTGGGAACCATGGCAAGGTCTAATCCGTATCTGTTATTCATATCGATCGAGTTATGCTGTTGGAATTTATGAACAAATACTACAAATTTTAATTACCATACGAGAATTTTTTTGTTCTGGCTGTAGAATTATCAAAGATTTATGATGTTTTCATATTTGGATTTCAATTGGAATAAGTTTTCAGCAGAATTACGACATCCGATGAATTTGAACGAAATTTTGTTTATAAAACTTAAAAACGGCGTTAATAGAAGTAAATTCATAGTACTTATGAACAATTTGATTAATATCATGAAAAATTTCATAAACCGATTTGATCTTCTATGAAATCATTCATAAATACTGTGAACTTGCATTCATAAATATCAAAAAGTAGGCAAATTAGCCGCTTGTTAATCGTATATCATCAGTTTTGAAAATTCAATTAAAAACTATTGCGCTATTATTTTAGGAAACGAATTTTAAAAAATCAGTTTTGGAGACAATTATTTTCATTTACAAATTAGTTTGTATTGCTTCTGTTAAATTTTTTAGGCCGATGTTTTCAGATTTCAAACAAAAAAAAATCCTTTTTTTGCAAAATATTATCATATTGTCAAAATACCTATCACTATATAGTAACTAGGTACTCTAGTTTATCCGATCGTTTTGGATTCAACAATCAGAATAAACGCCTGTTGACTTTGGGGCTGTATTTATCAGGGTGTCTGGCGGTACTAGAACGTGGAGTTTCCCAATCCTTTCAGAAGATGCTTGTGGCCTAGAATCGTTGCCATTTGTTTGGAAGGATTTAGTGGGTGGCCATTTTTCTCGAATATTCGTGTTGTGTTGGCTCTCTTGATAACTCGGGTTGCCACTTTTTCGGAAATTATGTATTACAATTCCTTCGTTTTCGAAGTCGGCTAAAAATATTCGTCAATGATGCAAAAACGCAATCTATGTAACCGGAAATTAAAACTTAAAGAAATTAGTTCCTTATTAATTTGAAATAAACAGTTAATTAATAATTATATTTCTCATTCATTTTAATTTTGAATCCATAAATTTGAGATTTCCAAATAAAAAATTTCACCGGAAATGAAACTTAAACCAAAACTTCATTAGTTAACATTCTGCTCCCGAAATTTCAAAATATTTTCATCACATTTCAATTGTTCGATTATGCAAATCGCCCATAAATAATAAGAAAGAAAAATATTTAAAAAAAATCCTTGTTTCGTTAACAAAACACAAAATTAGTCAATATCAATGATATTTAGACCACATCTTGTTAATAAAATCAAATCTATTGTTAATTTATTCGTGAGCATAAAGGAGAAATGGGAAAACGTTGGCAAAAAACCATTTGAATAATTAATTCGTGGGTGTTAAAATTCAAAAGTTAGCCTAATAACTTAATATATTTATTCGCCAAAAACATTATTAGTAGAAAATTTACAATACGATCTAAACATTTAATTAAATTGTTGAATAATGCATTATTTTTTCCGTTTTAGTATCGCAGTTACAGCGACATTTGACAGTTGGAGATCGTTATTTGACAAAAGGAGAGATGCCGGGGAGAATAACTAACCCAAACCACATTAAAATGGCTCGATTTAAGAAGCCACTAAACCTTAACAAAATTATCACAAAAATCTAATTAAGTTCAGCCCACCACCTGTTCATATATCAATTCGACACTGGTGCCATTTGTACACAATTCAAATGGCCGATATTCGATTTTTCGATCATTAATTTTGTTTCACGAAATTTAAACTTGAGGGCAAACCTTAAATTTGAATTCGATTCTGTTGACTTATGGTGTTTTGGTGTATTTTAGGTGTATAATTAAATTCATCCCAGGTGGAGACGTCTTAATGTCGGCTCTGGTAGCGATGAAATACCATTATCGTCGTATTCGAGAAGAACCCTAATGTATCCGGAGCCCCGGAAGAATCGACTGATTCTTGGAAATTTGGAATCAATTATAAGAACCTGGACCGAAAATGTCGCTATATACCGTCCGAATGAATTTTGTAACTAATTAATGCCAGAAAAAGAGCGATAGAAACGAGAAATCTAGTTTTGGGTATAGAAAAGAATCAAAAATCAATCTTTGGGTAGAAATTTTTTGTTCGATTTTTTTGTGACGAGATTTCGAATTTGGTCCGTTGAATATAAAATCAGTGACAAAATGTCTTGAGTGACATGTTTTGTGTCATCAACTGGCCATAATGCTACTTTTTCCTGATAAGGAAACGATTAAATTTTAATACTGATGAGAGTTGAGGAGTCTTTTTTGATGATTTTTTTACTTGTTGCGACATTTTAATAAAGTGGTCATCATACAGATAAGGTTATTATTATAGCATTTGTTGACAAAATTAACTTCTCACCGAATTTGTGGAGTTTTTTTATATATATATATATATATATTTAAAAAGAATATGGAATAATATTCTCGGAGTATAATGAATTTGGTCATTTATGGCGGAGAGCTATGCTTTTTAATTTCTATTATTTTTTGTCTTACACGAAGTATAATAAGGTATTGTATTCATTAAAAATTTCCGAGCACTCCTGAGTTGATTAGAACCTTTTTTCCAAAATGGCGACTTTTTATACCCGTATGGTGAAACCAAAGGGTATATTAACTTTGCCTTACCGTTTGTAACGCCAAGATCCCGTCATCGCACAAAAAAATGAATTACACCAGTGTGTTTAGAATGATAAAAAAGGTTGAATTTAGCATGTCCGTCCGTCTGTCTGTCTGTCCGTCCGTCCGTCCGTCTGTCTGTCTGTCTGTCTGTCTGTCCGTCCGTCTGTCTGTGGCGCGGATTGCGGGCGCACGGATTGAGCTAGAGACTTGAAAGTTTGCACAGATCCGTTTTTCGTAAAATGCAAGGCTAAGTTCGTTAATGGGCAAAAATGGACTATTAGGGGGGGTACCCCCCATACGAACGAAAACGTTTTTTGCGAATATCTCAAAAACGGTGCATCTTATCAAAAAAGTCCAAGAACAAAAGTTATTTAGGATATGATTCTACATGAAACTCCCATACATCAAATTCCAATTGGAATAAATTTTAAAAAATCTTATTGGAAAGTTTGACTTCAAAGTGGAATTTTGGTACAACTGTTCGAATTTTGATACGAATATCACCATACGGGTCTCCAATGATTGCCAGATTGGCAATTATAGCTTTTGTTATGTTTAAAAATTGCAATTTGTATTATTTGTTAAGGTCTGATGCTCGAACGCTAAAAACGAAGGGAAGTGCCAGATACAATTAAACACAATTACCAATTTTGACTTCAAGTTTTATTGATAATCTAACAAAATATACAATTCAAAAATGACTAACCTATAGATTCTATGTCAATTAAAAACATAACAAAAGCTATAATTGTCAATCTGGCAATTATTGAAAACCCGTATTCGTATCAAAATTCGAACAGTTGTAGCAAAATTCCACTTTGAAGTCAAACTCTCCAATAAGATTTTTTAAAATTTATTCCAATCGGATTTTGATGTATGGGAGTTTTATGCAGAATCATATCCTAAATAACTTTTGTTCCTGCACTTTTTTGATAAGATGCACCGTTTTTGAGATACTCGCAAAAAACGATTTCGTTCGTATGGGTAAAATAATAAATAATGGACCCTAATGGTCCATTTTTGCCCATGAAGGAACTTAGCCTCGCATTTTACGAAAAACGGATCTGCATAAAATTTCAAGTCTGTAGCTCAATCCGTGCGCCCGCAATCCTCGCCACAGACGGACGGACAAGCAAAAATTAATTATTTTTATCATTCTAAACCAGAGATGCAAACCAAATGTTTTTTGAAAAAGGTTCGGTTTTGGTTCAGGGACTCTTTCGACATCTGGTTTTGGTTTTGGTTTCCAAGTTTTGAAATTTATGGTTTTGGTTCGGTTTTGGTTCGGTTTTGGTTCAGACAAAAAACTCGATTGAAAAAATTTATTTTAAAAAAGTAAAAAAACAAAAAAATAACAATTCAGTCTTATTTAACAAAATAAAAAAAATCGATTTTTGGTATATGGATATGATATATCGTCAGCTTAAAGTGAATTTGTGCTAAGTCCAAAATATGAAATTTTACAAAGGAGCAAAAAAAGCATTGTTAAATTAATTTAATTTTCATTTAAAGAAAACTGAGTCTGATTAAAAGAAAACTGAGCTTCATTTAATTCTCAGTCAATTTTCAGTTTTCTTTAAATGAAAATTAAATTGATTTAACAAGGCTTTTTTTGCTCCTTTGTAAAATTTCATATTTTGGACTTAGCAAAAATTCACTTTAAGCTGACGATATATCGATATATAAATTAACGTTCAGTTATTTGCTATTTAAATTTATTAACAAGATATCTTCAAGCAGAACATCTTCAGTGTTGGCCCGTTTATCCGACAGCAAGAACTTCAAAAAATTATATGGTCGATAATAAAAAAATTTCAATCCTAAATATTTAAATATAAACTGAACCGAACCGAACCAATAAAAAATATTCTGGTTTTTGGTTCGGTTCAATCAGCTTGTTCAATAATGGTTTGGTTTTGGTTTGGTTCGGCCATATTTTTTCAGAGAGGTTCGGTTCGTGGTTTGGTTTTGGTTCACTAAAATTTCAATGGTTCAGTGGTTTTTGGTTCGGTTCAAAAACCGGTTTGCATCTCGGTTCTAAACACACTGGTGTAATTAATTTTTGTGTGTGATGACGAGATCTTGGCGTTACAAACGGTAAGGCAAAGTTTATATACCCTTTGGTTTCACCATACGGGTGTAAAAAGAAAGAATTAAAATTAGTAAAATACGTATGAAGAATGGACCCCAATTCTATGAAAAAGCGTCCTGTGAATGTATTGGTTCAACTTGTAGTTCAACCCTGTTCCAATATTTCGCTGTGTGTGTAGCAAATGGTTCTAGATTTGGTTCAACCTAAAACGCAGATGATCCAGTCTAAAACGCTGATGATCCAGCCTGAAAACGCTGGTTATAGCGATCTAAATATCGCACAGATCCAGATTCGAGATGAATAGTCTAGTTCGGAAAAGACTAGTTGTATTTATGTCGATAGTGCTGTAGGTACCTATTATATAAACAAATATTTTACTTGTCGGGTTATAGTGTTTTTTTTTTCAAGATTTTATTTGCTGGCACAGTACGAACCTGCATGCAAACCTGTATCATATATGTCATCCGCGTCGTTTGCGGTTCACATCTTTCTTCTTTATTTAAGTGGCAGCCATGTAACAGCGGCTTACGATGCTGTTAGGGAATTTTATTCAAGAAATTCCAACTTCAAGTCTTCTGTCCTTAATGGGTCAAAGTGCATTTTTAACACCTTAAATCAGAAACGTCAAAAAACTCCGCGACACGGTGATTTTTTTCAGTTTTGGTTGTCTAAAGATTTCCTTCGACTAATTGGTTGATCGAAAAAAAGTTACATGAAGCCACTCCAGGCCTCATTTAACATTTGACATTAAATACCACATTTATTCATTATCCTTTTTCTTGTACTTGAATCAAAAATTTCTTGTACTTGAATCAAAAATTATTCCTGGTACCAAAGTTATTTTTTCTGTACCGACCCTAACTAAAAAGTAATTTCATGGACCGTTAGCCTCAGAGACCCTTTTTTATCACCATAAATCATAGCTGCTTGATTCAAGTCACAATGACAATGGAGGGTCTTCTAATGGCATCCAAACAAGTCAATTAAAAGTTGCGACAACCTTCCCTACACTCTTTAGCTGCCACCAGGGATTGACGTAAGTTCCGTAATCCTCTTGAAATTGAATTCCTTGAAATTCACCGTCAAGCAAAGGAAATCCTTTCCAGTTCCAGTTTTTGTGCAATTCCATGGTGAACCTGAAGAATTCCGCAACGAGCCCAAACCTTGGCATTGTGATAACCCCACAATCCAAAAGTGAATCTTTAGCCCTTGGGATGTGATTGCATGGTTTATGATGGTGGTTAATGCTTAAAAATCGAACCCTTCTTAGGCCAAGTATCAAAAATTGATCTGACATGGGGATTTGAGATTTTCACTCGACTGAACGCAAAAGTAATCAAGTTGTAATGTTAGTGGGGTAGACTTTTATTACGGCAGATGATGTTACCAAAATGTTAACAAAAAACTGTTAGAATAATCATTTTTAATGCAGTTTTTTTTGTATAATCATGAGGTCTATAGGATACCTCTTTGCATATGGGTAGTTTTGAAGTTATTAGGAAATTCTCTCCAGTGATCACTACTTAGACCATAAATTTGCAATGATTTTGAAATGTGGAGGTTATGTTATGCATAAAAAGTTTTTATTAAAGTTTTTATTCTATGCATTCTTACAAAAAAAAAAGTATTTCCAACTGCGGCACATGTTGAAAAACACTTCATTTAAAGATCCTGATCCGCAGCCGAGGTGAATAAGAAACATTCAAAAGGTTTTGATTCATCATTGTGAATGCAGACAATGGACTCGATAGGTAAACACGCCAGAAATGAGACAATCCGCCAGCAATAAAGCGAAAACGTAACGACCAAGGAGACGTGTGCAAGGTGAGTCTCAAGAGAAATAAGAAGAAACATCTCTACTTTATGTATCCATGAATCTCAAAGGAACATCATCCGTCCATGTGCAAAGTAAAGACAAAAAACAACAGATTTCGGATTTTGAAAAATATACACCGAACACAAAACGGGATAAGAATCAAGCGATAACATGGCAACAAAGACGTCCCGCTGGGCCATTGAATTCCAAAACAAACAGACACCAAACCGTAAACGAACCGAAAATGATGAAAATAAAACCATCCAACGGAGGTAGAGG
Source organism: Chrysopilus asiliformis (assembly GCA_964034945.1). Classification (NCBI taxonomy): domain Eukaryota; kingdom Metazoa; phylum Arthropoda; class Insecta; order Diptera; family Rhagionidae; genus Chrysopilus; species Chrysopilus asiliformis. Next base: position 21,095,609 of record OZ035963.1, on the reverse strand, counting down.
TTCGGTTAGAGATTGTTGACGATCCGAACCATGTTGACGGTGGCGACGGTTGCGGGGGATGTCATTTGGAGGTCTTGAGGTAAATTTATGCGATCGAAATGATACGGAATCGGAGAGGACATAAATGTTAAGCATCGAAGCAGACGTGGAGGAAATCCGTGAAGAAAAAAAGGGATCTACTGGGATTCGTAGTTAGCAGAAGTTTCAAATTCCAGTATCGTTAACCCATTGATCGACTACCGAAAGACTTTCCTGGTGCGATTCGATCTCGGGTTCTCTGATTGTGAAGGTAATACGCGAGGGTATTTGGAGGAATAAAGGACCGCTTAGATTCATTCAAGGCGGCTGTTTGCGTTGCTAGAAATTCGATTGGAATTTCTTGTAATTTGATTCTTCGGTAGGAAACATTTTTAATTGATAAGATCGGACAGCTGAACATGCGAATAATGTGATTTCGTTTTTACCAACTGTTCCACGATATGTGGAAATCGAAAGTAGTTGGATTTAACAGAAAAGGTGGTTGCTGCACGCACTCAAACTTTTTTTTAAACATTTTTTAAATATTTAAAAATTCAAATATCTGAAAAATCGTAAATTTGGAGCAGAAATAAAATTTCCGCAACTGGATCAAAATTCAAGAATTCAAGAAAGAATCTGAGTTTTGGATAGGAACACACTTACAAGGTTAACGGTAAAGTTTTTGAAAAAAATCTCGGACGAAAAATGTTTCCACTCTCTATTTCAAATATTGTGATTTTTACTTTCTTGTACAAAGTACGTAGTATGATCAAGTAAATTTAATAAAATTTAAAGGATATAAAATTATCTACATTTTGTGCTTTAATGGTTTTTTTTATCTCTAACGTTTTACAAGATATTTGAGAAAATTCTGTTTTTTTGAAAATCTCTCGAAAACTATGCATTTTAATGAAAAATGCATCTACTTATAAATAAAAGATGCATATAAATTTCTATATTTTTTGTTTAACCCTTTCGGTATTTTGATGCCATATGGCATCATGCTAAAAAAATTGAATTGTCTTATTATTTATTTATTTTCAACACTCTGTTCTCATTCAGTGCACAATTAAGTGCATTTTTGACCCAATTTTGATTTTTTGAGTAAAAAGCTGGACCACAGTGGACGTATTTGAAAAAAATTAAAATTTTTAATTTTTTTTTGTTTTTTTTTTGTTTTAAATTAATACTAATAGCTTAAACATCATTAATTTGTATAGAGAGTATTTTTAAAACCCATAGAAAAAAACATGTACCGAAAGGGTTAACGATTTATACGGTTCTCAAGATATTTGAAAAAAATTAGGTTTTTTTTAAAATTCCTCGTAAACTATGCGCTATTATAAAAAAAAGCTTATAACTAAATTCAAAGAAAATAAAATTTTTTGCATTTTTTATTATGAAAAAATGCTTTTAACTAAATTCAAAGAAAATAAAATTTTATGCATTTTAACAAGAAAAAATTGACAATAAATCTACTCTACTCCATCTTTATTTGATAATTACCCACAGTAAGGGCTGCCAACCTCCTTTTTCCGTTCACTACAATTGACAGTATCCACGTATTGAGCTAATTGCCTTCAATTAAAACATCTTCATTGCAAGACGTTATCGGTTGCTGCGATCGATCACGCAGGCCTTTAAACAATACAAAACCAACACATTTGACCTCTGGATTTAATTGCTGGCGACATCTTTGTCTTTGGTTTCCTTACGGTAAAGATAGCGATCGCACTTTTTCGCGGTCTCATTCGATTTCAGCGACTGTACAGCATTGCACGATTCTCGCATTTAAATTGGACAAATTCATTACCCACTCTCCATACAACGTGACTTCTACTTTTATTCAATGAGCAATATTGCCCCAGCCGTTGCTGAACAGAATTTAATTCGCTAAAGGGTTTTTTTCCATCGGCTTTTTATTGCTTTGTTTTTATTTGATTTAAAGGTGATCCTCGGCGGTCATCGTCAGAGATTTGATCGGCATTTATTTGGTGTATTTAAGAAGCAATGCACGATCGTTAATTTTGTTTCATTACAATATTCAACTACTTACCAAACGATGACATCAAATTCGTGTTCATCTGACAACGATGGCTATAGGTAAATTTCATGAAGGTATTTTGATGATCGCTACATGAATTGATCGAGGAAGGAATTTCTCAAAAAAAAACTTAAATAGAGAGAAAAATTTTATTAACTACCAGCAAACGGTAATAAAAAGAAAACCAGAAAAATATACAATATTTTTTTTTTGAATGACATGTGATCAAGGTGTCCAGATCGTTTATGGGATTTTTGTCAAACATTAAATGCTTAGAAGCATATAAACTTTGTATGATCACCTGTAAAGGTAACTTAGGTTAGTATTCTATCTGCCTGTGAATCATGCTTGCTTTCGTGCTGCTTTTAATGTTAACGGACGTTAGTTAAGGTATAATATTGGGCCCCATCGGACGTGAAAACATGTGCACCCTACCTGTTGCAGTGGCGCCTGTATCCCGCCGTGAATTGTCTGCTTACGAACAAACTGATCTTCAACTTTTTCCCTTCAATGTTTTTTTTTATTATTATTTTCCAAGGTGGAAGATGAGAAAACAGTTAGGCAAATGATAGAAATACACATTGTCATTGATGGTAAATTTAGTCCCAATTTTTAGTAATATTTTTGGGACATTTTATCAAAATTACTCTGAGGATTTTTTTTTCATTTTGCCAATTTTTGATGGTATTTTGTCTACGGATGGTTAAAATTTAATGCTTGTATGTACAACAAACAACCTATAAAAAGTAATTTTTTGTACTTAATTAAATTTAATTATTTTAGATATGTTCAAATATTACCTCTCTTTTTAAAAAAAAAATACAGCGCCTATCGGAATTTAAATTTTTTCTTTATGGAACTTCATTCCACCGTTTTTACTATCCTCTTCTATAGAAAAAAAAGTATTGTATTCATGACGGAGACCGACTTAAGAACGGGGAGAGATAGAAAATTTCTAATCAAGATACGTACAACGGACAGACCGAGAGACAATAAGGTTTACGCAAATCGAAATTTTCTATCAACTTTTAGAAAAGAAACGGTAGCTATAACGGGCATCTCCCATACATTTTTTTTTAGAAAAAAGACAGTGTTTTGTGAATTTCTCGAAAACTATACGCTTTTGGGAAAAAATGAATATAACAAAACTTAAAGAATGTAAAGTTTTCTACATTTTTTGCTATAACGGTTTTTTGTATCTAATCGTTTTCAAAATATGTATGTGTTTTGAAATTTTTGCGGATACTATACACTTTTATGAAAAAAAAATTATTCAATAATCTACTTTTTTGCTTTAACAGTTTTTACGTATCTCTTACGGTTTTTAACATAAATTTTTTTTTTAATTTTTCGAATACTATGCGCTTTTGGGAAAAAATGGATATAACAAAATTCAAAGGAAACCAAATTTCCTGCATTTTCCTTTAAACGTCGTTTTTACTTGTTTTAAACGGTTCTCCAGATATTTCAAAAAATATAATCATACTAATATATAAAATGGGTTGGTGTCTGTCTGTCGATCTGTCTCTTCCTCTTTCACGTGAAAAGGGCTGAACTGATTGACCTGAAATTTGACATGGATTTTCGCAATATAGGCTAATTGGAAAGTAGCCCGAGTTATCGATGAGATAGGGGAGGGACTTACTTTTTCTTCTATGTTACTCTTTCGTGGGAAAACTACGAAGCCGATTGGCTTGAAATTCACCACAGATGTGCAAATTCTAGTTTTTTACATATTTTTTCCGAAACTGAATATTGCAGAGGAAAGTTTGGTGTTGATCACAACTGATTTAATTTTTTTACCCTTACATGATTAAATATACATATATGTTTGTGGAGTAATAAAAATCCGCAAATTAAAATGAAAATCGCGACATTTTTTAACGATTCACATAAATTCGATTTGTGCGTAAATTTGAAGTCGCTTTGATGCCTCTGCCAGTTTTATCGCTTAATCAACGACCATGTTTAGACTACTTAAGCCCGGAGCATATTGCAACATAAATTTCCCGGCAAAATCAAGTAAAACGAAATTCGTAGCAAAATCTTAGATTCGCTTCTTCAATTTGACAAGAAACAAGTCGAGTGTCCATCTTTGAATCCGTCGTACATAACCTCACTTTTCCCGTTGTAATTACCCCTTCGCGTCCACTGCAAGAGTTTTTCATGTTTTCTTGGATTTTTTCATTGCTCTGCGTTTTAATGAGGAAAATTTACGAGCACCAGCACTTGACAGCATTAAAACACATAAACTGACACTTTAAATTGCTAGGATAATTACAAACGAATTTACAAATTGCTGAATTCTAAAATACGCACACGAGTACGACGTAGAAGAAGAAAAAAAAAGATGGAGGCGCGAAACTGTTAACAGTGCATGGTTTGGATTTTTGTAGTATTCCTTTTTTTCAAGTACTTGGAGCCGCAGTTGGAATTTTCGGTAGGAGTTTTCCTTTGGCTTTTCACGCTTGCCTAACTTTAGAAACTACGCGTTCGAGCGAAGTTAACATATTAAAATGTAATTTTTTCCACCATTTTCATTTTGATGAATTTCCTGAATTTTTTGATAAACACCATGTGTCAGTTATTTTGACTTAATCATTCGTCAAGTGCCTGAAAATGTGTAAAAATCGAGGACTCCATTTGCTAGAGAAATGGAAATGTGATTATTTTGGATGGAAATGAGGAAAAAAAAGATCCATGCTTCGTTGAGCGGGTGAGGTTCTTCACTACTACGTCTTTTGTCTAACGAAAATTATATTTAAGTCTTTTTTCATATTTTTCCTGTCACGGTGAGGGGAAATAAAATCCCGTGAAGGCCGAGAGAGGTGAACGTTACGTGCAACATTGAAAAAGCATTAAAAACTTTTTCCGTTGAGCGGAAGGTGCGGCGACACCGACAATGGCGGCGAATTGTCGTTGGAATTCAGCGCTAAATGAGATTCTGCTGTTTCGTTTTGGGCATTCATTAATTACATCTTAACGCGTCCCTATATTAATGGCTAATAGTGGTATGTGCTTTAAAAAAATATGTGAGTATTAATATTTACTTTATTTTTCCCGTCATGTTCTTTCGTTAATTTTTTTATTTTTTTCGAATTAACTGGAGGTGATTTTTATCGAAATCTCACGCAATGCTATGCATTCGGCTCAGTGCTCCTAGCCTTGACAACTCAATTTATTAATTTTTTTTAATGTTTAATGAACACCGAGTGTGGACTTCTATAACTTTGTGCACTTTGCCGTAATTATGATATTTAACGGTCAGTGGTCTTGAACACCTCCGAGATAAATTTTAGAATAAGTAGAATTTGAACGGTAATTTTTTTCCAAAATATTCTTAATTTAAATAAAAAAAATTTTTTTTTTACATATTTTACGGCTGTGATGAATTTTTAATTGATCAAGTTTACTCAAAATTTGGGAAAATAAAAGTTATATGCATTACCTAAGCAGCGGCCGGGATAAAACCAGTATTTGGCGTCCCCCTTTTTTAAAAAAAAAATATGATAAAACGTACTTTTTATTCAAAATTAACCCTGGACCCGTGTACTGGGCACGAGTGCCCAGAACGATTTTCGAACCGAAATTAACCATATTTTTAATAAAGAATATGATGAAATGCAATATATTTCTGAAAGATACTGAAATTTAGAGTACAAAAACAAAAAAAAAATCCAAATTACATATCTTCGGGGGGGGTTGTGGAAGGTGTCAAAGAAAAAGCGTAATATCGTGTACTTGGGCACTCAGTGCCCAAGTCAGTACATTTTGTATGAATTTTGTTTTTATTTTGATTACAGCTTTGGGTTTTTCCCCTTTTATGATTTTTCTTGTATGCAGATATTATATTGTATTGTTATATTATTTATATTATAATATTTATATTGTATTGTTGTCATGTATTGCATTTTCTTTCGTGGAGTACATGATTTGTTGGAGAAATCGAGTACCAGATTCGCGAGCTTACAAGGTGGTCTATATTCTCAGTAGATTTTTGCAAATTATATTTTCCCATTGTATTTCTACTTGTTTAACGAATAAACCAATTTTTATGGTTTCTAAACAAACCAGCCATACATTTTCTATTGGAATTGCATCTGGGCACTGAGTGCCCAAGTACACGATAAATGGAAGTTTTATAGTACACGGGTCCAGGGTTAAAGAAACTAAAAGTTGTGAGCAGATCCGTCCCAGTTAAAGCGGTGTCCGCAGCAAAACCCGTATTTGGCGCCCCCTCGCTTTTTTAAAAAAAATTACAAAACATATTTTTATGTATGCTTGGAAATTTTGAAATACCAACCAGAGAGAAGAGATTTGCTCAATTTTTGTTTGTTATTATCCATTTAAAAGAAGGTATCTTAGTTTTTCGGTAAGGAACAAAAATTGCGCCTTCGGTAAGCAACAAAAAAGATTTAAAAAAAAAAACATAACAAAAGCTATAATTGCCAATCTGGCAATCATTGGAGACCCGTATGGTGATATTCGTATCAAAATTCGAACAGTTATACCAAAATTCCACTTTGAAGTCGAACTTTCCAATAAGATTTTTTAAAATTTATTCCAATCGGATTTTGATGTATGGGAGTTTTATGTAGAATCATATCCTAAATAACTTTTGTTCTTGGACTTTTTTTGATAAGATGCACCGTTTTTGAGATATTCACAAAAAACGATTTCGTTCGTATGGGGGGTACCCCCCCTAATGGACCATTTTTGCCCATTAACGAACTTAGCCTCGCATTTTACGAAAAACGGATCCACGAAAAATTTCAAGTCTCTAACTCAATCCGTGCGCCCGCAATCCGCGCCACAGACAGACGGACGGACGGACAGACAGACAGACAGACGGACAGACGGACAGACGGACAGACGGACAGACAGACAGACGGATGGACATGCAGAAATTAATTATTTTTTTCATTCTAAACACACTGGTGTAATTCATTTTTTTGTGCGATGACGGGATCTTGGCGTTACAAACGGTAAGGCAAAGTTAATATACCCTTTGGTTTCACCATACGGGTATAATTATTTGAAAAATGCATAGAGTTAAAAATTTAAATGCCAAGGTCAGATGTACCCCTTAGTTAGGGTTGCTATCCCACCCTCTTTTTCCTCGGAAGCTGTCCTCTTTTTAAGGCGTCCGTGGATATTTTGTTCTTTTTGAATGTGCCCAGGCAGTAAAATAAAGCATAAGAAAAATCAGAATTTACTGGGGCTCACAACCACCACCGAGTTGAAGGGGGGAGCCTCTTTCGCCCCCTCCCCCTAAAGATGGCGGTGATTCTGATTCACAGTAAAATGCCTGAAACAAATGAGATCAGAAAGTGGTCATCGCGTCTTAAATTCGTTCCAATTGTGTGTCTTTGTGGTCGCTTGTGGACTCTCGGCGGCCTTTAGTGTCACTAAAATATTTTAGCGACCTTTTGTGTTACTAGGGCTTTAAAATGTTTTTGAGAAATTTCCGGAAAAATAAGCGTTTTAAAGAATGTGGTAAGTTAAAGGTAATTATAACGGTTAACTCGCGAAAAATAGTAAGGGTTTTGCAAAAAAAACCATATATCCCACGATTTTTCCGCCTCGATTTAATTTTAGAATCTAAAATTACAATTTTATTAAGACAGTAAAACATTTAAATTTACAAATAAAAAAATATCCCATCAAATAAGTTCTGAATTGAATAAGTTTATAATTTAAAAATAAACAGACGTTTACCTTTTGATTACTTTAATCAAATGAAACATTTATTTATGCGTTTAATGCATGGCGAGCATTTTTTTCTCGTATGGTATCTCGTATTTAACAATTTCAAACATTTCAAAAGTACGAAATTTCAATGCGGCCGCCAATCTTCACTTCCAACTGTGAGATTTATGCTGAGCTCGGACATGATATAAAATAATAATAATAAGGGCCCCATGGCTGCGAAATCAATTGAACTCACCGTAATGGCGACGGTGATGATCGTCATACCCCATTCCGCACTCGATCCGCTCATTCTGAATCGAGATTCGTTGTTGATGGCGACTAAGAAAACCCTTTTTTATGTGCTTAAGTGCATTTTATCTTATTTGATGTTGAGACTCGCAAATTTAGCGAAAATTGCTGCGGGTTTTTCTTTTCTTATGGTGTGTTTTTTTTTAGTTTCCGTATAAGATCGATGGCACGGAATTGTGAAAATAAAATTGTGGAAATCTGAAGACGGACGGCCGTTGGCTCAGGCAACTGACTCCATTAGGGCCTTATTTATTTTTCGCGGAGGAATTAATTTATTGAAATGCTATCGAAATTCATCGGATTTGTTGCCGTTTGTTTTGAAGTGCATTTGGTGTTTCTGTTTGGAATAAATTTACGTAGGAGAGAGATATAATTTTATACCTTTAGGTGAAAATCCGGTTGAGCGGAATCATCTCAAATTTCAAAGTATGGAATTTTCGAATGCTAAGTCGGTCTGATCCTTTTAGTGCACAGAACTAGAAGTTAAAATATTACCGTTGAGAAACAAACAAAAGGAAATGATGGTGAATTTTATCCCAGCAAACTACTATGAGTATTTATTTTATGCATTATTAAAATTTTTCAGAATTTAAGGGAAGCCAGATTTTATGGGCTGGTTTTAAATTTTGCCACTCCCCCTCACCCTTTTAGGCAAAAAGTTCGTTAAAAATCAAAATTTAAAAATGTAAAAAATAAGGGCGATTTTTATACCTGTCTTCGAAAGCCCTGGAAATCTCTAGCCTCCTCTTGTGAAGACTTGTGTCCCTTATTTGCGTCGTTAGTACGACTTGTTTTTTTTAAATCAGCTTTCTTAACCCTCTCAATGGATTTGTCCTATATATGGGACAGACCTTTAAATTCATTTACCGGCTTCTAGAACGGTTTTTTAAACGCTTTGTTTAATTTTCATCATTGAATGGACACTTTTCTAAACACTGACCCACTATGCCTTTGTCTTTTGAAGTCTGAGTCAGTGAAACTTTAGATTTTGTGAAGGGCGATCCCGGTTGCTGCGTTTGCCCAGCCATTGAGAGGGTTAAAACTCTTAGTTCAATTTCGTGTAGTTTGCTGGGCATTAAACAAATTTTAGCCCATTTAAAAATGCAATCGATCGATTCCTTTACTTAATGTCGGCCAAGAATTGTAAGTCGGTCTTCTTTAAAGTTAAGTCATGCGAATTTGAAATATCCATTTGGCCTCCATCTCGATTTTTTTTGGTCGTGATCTCACCTGGATGAAGTCTGTCTGATCATAAATACGGCTGCTCTTATATCTTTACTTTTCTTAAAAAAACCTCTTTAATGTACGAAGATGTAGACCATTTTGTATCTTCTTTGTGAACCTTCTGTCTCTGAAGAGGATTATCCGCTGATGTACTTGAAGTTAATAGAGCGAAAATTGATTCGAAACAATGGACAACATTGTTGTTAGTTTAGCTAATTTCATTTGTAGACATTGTAAGAGATACTTTTATCTATTTTTGCAGGAAAAAGAACTTGAATTATTTGCGACTCGTATTGATGTATCATTCCAATCAATCGTTACGAGGAAATCCGTTCGTTTCGCCCAAGTAAAAAGATGAGAAATTTTCCACTGGTTGTCAGGATTTTCACACCTTTGACGTTTCATTGACACTTTCTGTCGAACTTTACCGGTCGAGTGATTCCATTCAACACATTTTCTTACTACAAAGTCTCATCAATTAAGTCGTCTTGCTTGCAATTTATCGTTTGGGATAATTCGCGAAAACATCAAAAGCGATTCAAATGCTCGAGGCATTTTGACAAAATTTCATTCGATTTAATTCAGTTAAATTCACTCGTGGAAGTTTCAAAAATAACTTTGACATCGTCTCATCATCATTATCATCGCCATTGCTGCGCTCATTGAAAGAAAATTTAGAATTTCGTCCAAGACAAAAGTGATTCTCGTTAATTTTTTCCCTTACTGGATTCTTTCAATGAAAGGTAATTTTTTTCCACCATTTAGTGTTTCGGATTCCATTCAATGAACACTTATTCGACATTTTTTCTACTCGCAATGGCGAAACTATTCACATTGATGAATGTAATTTTGGAATGACTCAAAGGAATTAAATTGGTCAACGTTGCGATATGCGACAATCGACGACGTGTTAATTTTATTTGAATTCTTTTGGTTCTTGTGTCGATTCGCGGCATTTTGGGTTTCAGTTTCGTTTTTGTGGGGATTTAGATTCCATTTCGTGGCTTGATAAATAACCGCAATTACTCAAAAATTCGGAAATTCGCCTTCTTTTGAGTAACGCTTAAGATTTCTTCAAGAATTTCAACGCATTGTTCTTTTAAAATTCAGTCATGATGAAACTAACAATATTTTAAGCGTATTTGGAGAAAATTGTGTTATTTTTTCGTTCTTGCAAACCTATAAAAAAATTATTTGACTTAGGCCGCGTTTACACGGAAAAAACATATGGGAACCATTCCGCCAAAATTGCATGCTTCAGTTCCATATTTATGGGAAAAAACGGTATATTGGCCAAATATGGGAGTCATTCCTTTAAAAAATTGTGACTGTTCCCAAATTTTTTACGACAGGAATTACTGTATATAATAGACATGTTACGAGAAAAAGTTGGGGAACTTTTGTAAGAGAATCAATCCTAAATTCTCTTACAAAAATTAGAGGAATGGTTCCTGTTGTAATGTCTCCATTGATTATTGGACTCTCTCTAATATATATGCGCGACATTCTAATTCGAAATAGGACTATTTCCAATAATTATAGCACCAAGTCCTATCCGAATAGGACTGGATACTTTTTTTAATTGAATTCTGTCTAATCTAAAGGGGACAGACAAAAATTTGAGTTATCGAATATATCAGATAGGGGAGTTCGAGGGGTTTGAAAATATTTGAGACATCAAACAGCTTGAGTAATAAAATGCCCTGTAATTAAAAAAAATCTCCGACACAAGTGTAAGAGTGTGCTAGTAGGTAGGTCCAAACTATTTATATAAACCACGAGTTCCAAACCACAGGCGAATTATGATCGAAGAAAAAAAATTGACCTTAGTTACCATATTCGCTGAATCCTATTTGCATAGGAATGAGTACGCCAACACTTACGATTCATTCCAATTTTTTTGTACGACTGAGTGCTGCATAATATTGTACACTGAAAAAAAGGAATGTTCACCGCAAACGAGATTTGACGCAAACAATATGCATGTTTGTAATAAACAATACAAAAATGTTTATAGTAACCAATAATAATGGTTATCTGCAACACTTGAAAATATACACAATTGAAAATATGCTCAACATATTCAATTTTAAAACACTTTCCTTATTTACACTAGCACTTTATTTAAAAATCCAGAATTACACTATTTTTCACCAAAACTAAGCATTCAATCACTAATAACATTTTTTCACTATTTTTTTTTGACAGTTCAACAAAATTGCAATTTTTAATTTATAAACAAGAATTATTTGCAACAAAGGAAAATTATTCGGGGCCAACACTTATTGTTTATTACTAACAATTTCAATAATCATAGTTCACCACAAATATTTTTGTGTTTTTCACAAACTACTTAAATTTAAAGTTTTTCTGTTAAACAATATAAATATTTCTAAGAAAAAATCTAGTGTTTCTGATAAATATTTTAAATTTTATAAATGGCTTCATCAAAAGTGTTTGTCACAAACGACAAAAAGTGTTTAAGACAAACACCGAATTTTTTAATCTGAACAAAAATTGTTTTTTTGAAGTATTAAACGTTTGGAATAAACATTATTAAACAATAATTGTTGTCAACGAACATGTCCTGTTTGCTATAAAAAATTATTATTTCACAGAAACATATAATTATTACTGCAAACACTGAATTGATGTTCGCAAACACTCTCCAAACATTCCTTTTTTTCAGTGTAGTCACTTCTAAAAACAATGGAAATGATTCCATTCTATAATATATAGCATTTATTTTTTAAGAACGTTTCCTATGCGGATTTTTTTTCCGTGTAGCTTATACATATGTAAATAGAAACACATAGACTTCGTAAAGTTCATAGTTTAAAATTCGTTAAATCGATGTTTTTTCTTGAAAAGAGAAAATCTACGAAGCAAATTTTAGGTATTTTCATTTGAAAATTGACTCGTCGAGAGAAAAACTACTGCCAGTTTTTCCTGTGGAAGCAAGGATAAGTCGTTTTATTCCAAAATAATATTAATATACTCACCATGTCGTGATAGTTATCAATTAGCACTTAAGTTGGTAATTTTCATGTTTCTAGAATATTTTTTTTCAAATTACCCTCTGCGTAACCTCCACAACTTAACAAACGAAATCCACATACTTTTCATCTGCCATGGCGAAAAGGCGCTTTCATCCCTTCGCAATAATAAACCACCGTGAAAAAGATCGATAGCGTAATGAATGTACTACAAAAGGAACACATGTACTTTCACCCTATTGTGTGCATCATTCTTATCTCATTTCCAAAGTAAATTCAATGCTCCGTTGTATCATCTTCGAAATCATTTTTGAAGTGCGAGAACAATATGCGCCCCGGACGCTCAACAATAACGCCCCGTTGTGATGTTTTATTGAATTGCATTAGCGTTCACCCCTCATACTTCAATTTGCTGTTCATCTAACAATTTCGCCTTGTTTGCCACTTTTTATGAGTCCTAAGTCCTTTTAAGGACACCCTTGAAATGAATAAACGCCCTTGTACTTCCATCCACTTCACCGTTTCCCATCCATTCTTAAGTGAACAACGAAATGTTGAAATGCACTTAATCCGAATGCCTCTATTATGTCTCTTTTTTTGGCGGTAATTTGATGTAATTTCAGAGCAATCGGTCCCCGGGTGTGCAATGACAGAATGTGTCGAGTTACAAGCAAAATATTGACAATTAAATTGAAGAGATTTCAAATTGCCCGCTCGATACTGAAAGCAGAAGTTGGATTAAAACATAATAGCGGTGTTTTATTACGACTTCACACATCGCATTGGGGTAATTTGACCAGTTGTGACCAAGCAGCAATTAGCATTGATGCGATGAATATTTTTGTAAACAGACGTTTGAAATATTAGAAAACATCAAACTTGAATGTTTTTTATCTGTTCGAACGTTTAATGTTGACAGAGTTGTAAATTTGGTTGAAGTTTTTTTTTTTTAGTTGTTGTTGTTGTTGCTCTTCTGGTGATTTGACATAATTTATAGCTATATTTATGAAACCATTTCCCTAAGTATTTTAACCATAAAAATGTTACTTTTTTATAGTTCCATGTGTAACTTTACTGGCCGCCATCACTTCTCTTCGATTCGGCTCTCAAGTCCCATCAGTACGATGACGTCTGCCACTTCACCATTTAAATTACCCAGTTGTCAAACCCAAGGGATTTCTTATGAGATTCCCAAAATCCCAGACCGGTGGATCTGAGAAAAACCAGTCGAAATATATGTGTATGCATTTTTTCTTTGATGAAAAGACATCGATACTGAAGTTATTTATTCGTTCGGAGGACTTTGTCGTCATCGTCAGCTGTTTGTCTTATCACATCTTGATGATCGAATCGAATCGGATCGGATCTAAGCAACTGGCTGACAAGTAGAAGAACTGGAGCCACCATAGATGATTTAAAAAAAAAATTCACCGTCAGAGATCGTTGCTACTGGAATATTGAAATTCTTAAGTAGGTTCACAAGATGCCGCACAGTCAAATTAACAAATGAGTGTCTTCCTTGACAGGATTCTGGGGTGAAGTGATACATTTTCGGAAAAATATCCCAAGTTAACAGCCACTACTCAGGGTTGATTGCTCACTCGGGTGGTGGCTACATTACAACAGCCTCAAGTACTGTGAAGTGAAGATGGCACTTAAGTGATTTCCCAGAGGGCGAATAAAAAGAAAGGAAAAAAATATGTTTCTCCTTAAGTGCGTTTTTATATCGGCAATGCGTCCATAATGAACACGCAGTGCAGCAGTTGTCAAATGTTTCTTGAAGTCGATTTTATCAGAGTCAAAAAGGACCACAGCTAAAAATGTTTTGACATGAATTTCGATACGATTCGAATGGGATTTTAATGCGCTTCATCCGTTATGATGCATCTTTGAGTAATAATACCGTTATACCAAGTCATAGGTGAAAATATATAATTAAAAATTTCATAGTAGACAATTAACTGAAATCGATAAAATGCTCGTTATCCATAAATTCTAATTATGAACATCTGCAACACATAAACATGAAATTTCTAATTTATGAACAAGAAGCACCAGGCGATTTCACATTATGAGTTTTTTTTCTTCTTCTTTATTCGACAGCCTTTGAAGGCGTTTGTTTTGGTAGTAGTAGTGTTGGTTATGGTGATAACGAGGATACCACACCTCCTCTTTCACTCAGCGGTGACCTGGTCTTCATAATTATATGACACGGTTGTCAGTTTATGGTTGACTCCTTAGCATCTTCTTTTTTGTAGAAATCAGGTGGCTGTTGCGAATGATCAGTTCGTGTAAACTCTACGAAATCGCTTTGTGGATCGGGGACCTATGACCGACCATTGCGGTGGTTAATTTGTTTTCTTTACAATATTAAAAAACTTGGTACAGTATAACCCTGATTTTTCTTTGAGCCACGGTCTCATTGGAGTGTTTACGAATATTTGCTATTTTGTTTCTCTATTATTACCTAGTTCAGCCGAGAAATTTTCTGATACACAAAGGTTTTATTTCTGATACATAGCACCAAAAAAATATTTTTTCCATTTTACTCCATTTTTTAAAAATAAATGCTTTTTTTTAAAAAAAATATTTTTTATGACTAAAAATACGTCTGTCTTTCGCCACGCTTATAGATATATACTTTTTAGTCTCCAATATTCTTGCTTTTCAGATATCCTTTTTTGAATTTTTCACTCCAGAATCGGATTCATTATTTTCCAAAAGTTGACAGAAAACTATACGATTTTCGTAAAACTTATTCATAAAAAATTTTAAGTAGCTAGTTCAACAAGTTCTCGAGCTATTTGAAACGGATTTTGTACTCTTTCTATTTGCTCCCGTTCTCGGGTAAAAATATCTACATAACCCCTTATTTTTTAAATCCATATTTTTCAGGTTTCACTGTTGTGATTCAATTTGATAACCAACTAGCGCCTGGCTTCTCACACAGCATGTCGCCGTTTGGATAAATTTTTAATTGATAGCTTTTAAAATCTTCGTGGTTCATAAATTGTCGAAAAAGAGACACGATCTAATGCTACATTTACACGAATGACAAATTTGTCATTTTTTTCTTGTCATTATGTTAATTCCCGTGTAAATGGCATAATTTTTGTAATTTTTTCTGTCAGAAAATGTCAATCTCTCATAAAAGAATGAACTTGTCCATTCTTTTATGCCAGATTGTCATTCGTGCAAACGCAATATTAGTTATGACAAAAGTTGAATACTAAAGTTGTCATAACTAATATTGCGTTTGCACGAATGACAATCTGGCATAAAAGAATGGACAAGTTCATTCTTTTATGAGAGATTGACATTTTCTGACAGAAAAAATTACAAAAATTATGCCATTTACACGGGAATTAACATAATGACAAGAAAAAAATGACAAATTTGTCATTCGTGTAAATGTAGCATTAGAGAATTACGTTGAGGCCCCGCGTTGAGTTTTAATCAAACGCCATACATTCGATTTTAATATTTGCCAAGAAAAGTTTTAACGTGCATAACTTTAAAACATTGGAATTTCCCCATTTCGAGATAAAACACAATAAAATTAGGTACTCTTACGCATATCAAAACTTTTTAGTGTGACACAAGCCAGACACCCCAAAAAATTTCAAAAAAATAATGAAAGGTTTTATCCTCATCGTCGGATTGTTGGATTTATTTAGGTTGGTCGACCTATGACTGTTTGCATTGGGAATTAATTTGATAAATGCCTTCGAACCCTCCTTCCTTTCACGAAAAAGGCATCAAGTGTTTGTTTGAGGGACAGCAGGTGGTCCGATCCAGCGATATTTCACTTTTATTGGTTTTGAATCGGTTTTTAAAGGCGTTCTTCGAATGAATTGGACTCGAATAATGGTTAAATCCGAAAAAGTGCTACCTGTCTTCAAAATCTATTCTTCTTTTTCAATTTTTGTGGTTTTGTTGGCTGGTTTTAAGTAGTTTATCATCTTGAAATTGGAAATTTTCTTAGAATGGGGATTTCGGTTGGAAAGGTTTGAAAGATGTGCAACGCATTGCGTAATTTTTGAACCGTAAGGTCTCCACAAAAGGCTTACATTGGCATTGCAAGAGGGAGTGCAAAATTAAAAAAAAATCTGTATTGATACTTTTTTATTGCAAAAATTGCATACCTCCAACTTCATGACATCGATTTATATTAATTGCACGTAATATTGGTAGATGTTCGATAAAAACCTTAAATAAATGTACCTGCACACCTCGTTACGATCAGATCCAATTTATGCGTGATATAAAAATGCAACAATCTCCTCACTTCCACTCTAGGCAGAAATAAATCAACTCGTTGTGCCGAAACTGATTATTAAAAATCAACAGCCACAAGGCAGAAAAAATTTAACAGAACAAAACGCAATGGAAAAAAATCCTGTTGAAGAAAAGAAGTTAAATCCCGGCTAACTGACATACCTGTAGTAGAATCAGTCGACCAAAGGCAAAGTAAAAATCGACAACCTCTGACGTATGACGTTTTAAAGTTTTTAAAGGCAAAGATAATCGGGTGCCGCGTAAACACTGCAATTAGATGCTCATTAAAGGGGTGGTCTTGCCTTGTATCTCTTTGTAAACGTAATAAATGGGCATTTTTATGGCCGTACGCGTACGGTAATGAAATGTTAAACAAATAACCATATTTAATAATTATATCCTCTTTGGCCGGGTTTAAGATACCATCAAATTTGACAAAAGGCTTGTATGAGGAGGAATATTTTTGCGGTGATGAGATTAATTTCTTATTGCGGAGTCTTCGTTTAAAAATGACGTTTTCTAGATTTATAAATTATTCTAGTGTTGGCGGGAGTAATGGACTCTGGGCTGATTTTCTCTGTTCTAGATTATTGCCACGGCCTTCATTTGTAATAATCTCCACTACCTTACAAATATCACAACACATTAGAAATGATTGGATCCCCTTCAATTGTTGTTAAGTCATCCGCAGTTTGCAATCCATGCATAAGAAAAAAAGTTTAGATAAAAACTTCCTATCACAATACATTGCTTCTCTACTTGACACTAGAAAAGTACAAAAGCAGAAATAAATTGAAAACTTGACTGAAAGGGCTGTTTAGGACGTAAATCTGCCTTTATTTGAGGTTATGTTTCACACAATTTTCGCCCTGGGCAAAACGTGTAAATTTTGTTGTTCGTGGATGTTGAATACATTTGCTTAAGTACACCTGACTTAATTTTATACATGGCTTGTTGGATACCTGTCGCCAATGCAATCAACAAAGTACAAAATTAACAAAAATACTAGGTTTCGGTTGCTAAATTGATTTTTTTTAAAGTTCCTTTTGAAAAAATTCTTCAAATTAATAATTAGAGCTCAAATAGATGGTAAGTAATGCAAAAAAGATATCTTCTGGTAGTTAGTTAAGTTGAATACTTGCATATTAAACAGGGTTTTGTTAAAAATGTATGCAAATAGTAATTAAAAAGTAATCAACTTTGTTGCATTGAGTGAGGTGAGTATTTTTTTTGAGTATAAATTTTTAGTAAGGGTCTTCCCTTACGGGAAATGTTTTCAAGTTATAGTTTAAGAAAATACTTTTTATTTTTCAGTGCTGGAAGTTTTTTTTTCTAAGTTTGTAACCCATTAAGGACAGAGCCTAAAATTCCGAATTTTTCAAGAAAATTCTCTCACAACATCGGAAGTTGCCGCTACATGGATGCGACTTAAATAGCGAATTTTGTAGGGGGAGGAAGGAGTCGTCAAAAACATTTTTTTGCTAGTCTGGGTCAATATGAGCAACAAATTTTATATATAAAATCCAACTTTATTTATAAAATAATAGAATAGCTTATGAACAGATCTGTACCAGTGTTTTACGTAAAGTATTGTAATATACGCAGTTTTTATACCCGTATGGTGAAACCAAAGGGTATATTAGATTTGCCTTACCGTTTGTAACGCCAAGATCCCGTCATCACACACAAAAATGAATTACACCAGTGTGTTTAGAATGATAAAAAAAATTCAATTTTGCATGTCCGTCCGTCTGTCCGTCTGTCTGTCCGTCTGTCTGTCTGTCCGTCTGTCCGTCTGTCTGTCTGTGGCGCGGATTGCGGGCGCACGGATTGAGCTAGAGACTTGAAAGTTTGCACAGATCCATTTTTCGTAAAATGCGAGGCTAAGTTCGTTAATGGGCAAAAATGGACCATTAGGGGGGTACCCCCCATACGAACGAAATCGTTTTGATACCCGTATGGTGAAACCAAAGGGTATATTAACTTTGCCTTACCGTTTGTAACGCCAAGATCCCGTCATCGCACAAAAAAATGAATTACACCAGTGTGTTTAGAATGATAAAAATATTTAATTTCTGCATGTCCGTCCGTCTGTCTGTCTGTCCGTCTGTCTGTCCGTCTGTCCGTCTGTCTGTGGCGCGGATTGCGGGCGCACGGATTGAGCTAGAGACTTGAAAGTTTGCACAGATCCGTTTTTCGTAAAATGCGAGGCTAAGTTCGTTAATGGGCAAAAATGGTTCATTAGGGGGGGTACCCCCCATACGAACGAAATCGTTTTTTGTGAATATCTCAAAAACGGTGCATCTTATCAAAAAAGTCCAAGAACAAAAGTTATTTAGGATATGATTCTACATAAAACTCCCATACATCAAAATCCGATTGGAATAAATTTTAAAAAATCTTATTGGAAAGTTTGACTTCAAAGTGGAATTTTGGTATAACTGTTCGAATTTTGATACGAATATCACCATACGGGTCTCCAATGATTGCCAGATTATAGCTTTTGTTATGTTTTACACCTAATTATGCCTAAAAACTTCCATTTCAACATTAAAAAATTAAAAACAAAATTTTTTTTTATAAAAGCTTTTATTTGAAAAAATGCAATAAAAAGGAAAAAATAATTTTCAGAAATATAAGCGAAATAAATATGTTTTATATAAAGTTTGTGGTCAGTCGGTCAAAGCATTTCATGTGAAGTAGTCTGCAAACGGAATTCATTTTTCTTGTACCAAAAAAAAAACTTTTATATAATCTCTTTTTTCTCCAAAAAATTTCAATGATTAATTTGTGGAAGTGAAAATTTACCATATGTATTACTATACTTAACTCTGATTCCCATTAGCGATCATTTAACTTGACGTATTTCTTCAGTCAATCATTTGCAAATCAAAATTAAAGAAGTCATTTAACACGGTGTTCTGCTGACGGTAAAATAAAAACTATTGTAAAAATAAGAAAATTAAAAAGTTTACCGAAAACTTCCGTAAATTCCGATATCAAACTGTGCGATGTCCGTCAGAAATCCAAAAGTCTCTCATCAATCACACAAGTTTTGATTTTTAGTACTACCCCATGCCACATTCGGCTTGACTAAGTGAATGTTTTTCACATAAAACACCAGAAAAAACGTTCGCTGAAATGTCAGAAATTATGACGTATGGAAAATTGTTCAATCATTCGTTTTCAATTTAAATTTCATTTAATCTTTTTCAATTTTCAGCGTTGAGTATTTTTTTATCGTTAACAGTGATATCCTAAATGCAGGAATATTTAAATCTTTCAGTTAGATTTAATTGTAAAAAAGGTCCATGTTAGCCTTTCAGTGTAGCCTTCAATCTTATTCACCTGTGCTGATGATTCTACCCTGGTATCCACTAAAATCGAGTCTGTGTGTGATTTATTGGAGACCTCCTTTGGTTCTGCATGCATAAATATTATTTTATTTCAACATTCCTAAAACTTCGTTTGTCTTCTTTAACAAACGTCTGGCATTAAGAAAAAAAAACTCTTAGGAGCTGGTAATGCTTTTTATGCTGGGATATGTAGCGCCACTATAGCCTCTAGGCGTTGTGTAAGCAGCTCAAACGAATGTAAACGATCATTAATAATAATCTGTTGTTGGGATCTTTAGTTCTGTTCCTCACTGGTTATCAGGAAGCCCAGCCAGGAATGAATGGAGTCCAGTCGCGTTGAGATTTTTAAAAAGTTGTGCCTCTGGCAACACTTTATGCAAATATTTGGGTCTCGTGTGGAGCATAAAACAATTTATTTCTATTTTCATTAGTCATCACAAAAGAGGCTTGTTATATGTTTGATATCTTATTAGAGATTCATGCTTATAGTTTTGGGTCAAGTAAAATGAAATGGTTGTTTTTAATACAGTGGAACCTCGGTTTGTTCGGGTTCGTCAACAACTATTGAGTCCAAAAACTTCCTCGATTCGTGAACAATGTTTTGGTTTGTGAACAAAATTTTAGTTCCTGGGTAGGAATTTTCAATAAAAATTGAGATGAATTTCAACCAGAGTTTAGTGGTGTGTCAACATCTATTGGGAAAAAATGAACAACACCTGATAATAATGTTTGACGTTTTTTTTTTGAAGAAGTTAATTCATTTTTAGTAATGGCGTATTCTAATGGTCAGCTCTTATGCGAATTCTCACCGGATTGCGAAAAAG
The DNA here is from genome assembly GCA_964034945.1 of Chrysopilus asiliformis. Lineage (NCBI taxonomy): Eukaryota > Metazoa > Arthropoda > Insecta > Diptera > Rhagionidae > Chrysopilus > Chrysopilus asiliformis. The sequence goes on along the minus strand of OZ035963.1, from coordinate 21,074,869 downwards.
TTCAAGTTTACCACGCGATCGTATATCATATGTCATCTACATGAGCTCTAATTTTGTATTACATAACAATCCGGTCTCCCCAAAATTGCAGTCTCTCCAAAATTAGAACTCATGTAGATTACATACAATATAAGATTGCTTGGTAAGTTTGAACTTCCTCGCTATGCGGTGCGAATTCGCATTCGGTGTGCCAAGTGCCTTAACTATTGTTCAAAAACTGCTTGAGTAGGCACTCTTCGGCTCCAGAGTAGAGCACGTTCTAAATCTGTGATTCGAATTCGTCATAAGATTTTATGTATTTTTAGGGATCAATTACAGGTTTGCTAGCATTTATAAACGTCTTTGTCGGGTGAAAGTTTCTTGCGTAACTTTTTTTTGTTACGCAAGAATTTTCTTTTTTTTTTTTGCATAAAAAAAAGAAAATTAAAAACTTTTGAATTTTTTTTTCATTCCTTCAGGTCCTCCCGTTTTGAATTTTAAAATTTTAACAACACATTCGTGATCAGCGACCCCGAAATTCTCTAAAGCCAATTTTTCCGAGACAAAAATTAAAAAGGATATTTACGTTATCCTTACAGGACCTTCCGTTTTGAATTTGGTAAAACCGTTTCTTAGCGAACACCTATGATGTAAGGAGATGCGGATTTGGGTTTTATATGTTACCGGCCAAGCCCGATTTCAGGCTAAACTAGCTTATCCTAGGCCAAACTAGTTCGGCCTAATAGAAAAACGCACGCTCTAAGAACGTATAGACAAAAAATCAATCCCCTTTATATATTTTTTTAAATATTGTATTTAGGGAAGCGGAGAGGGAAGTGTGATGTAGGAAGAAATGTTGTTGGTTGTGAGAGGGGGTTTGGGTTGTTGGGAGAGGGGGGTTCAGATTTTCCTTTTAAAATATTGTATTTCGGGAAGGGGAGCGGGGAGCGGGGATCTTCAGGAGGTGTTACTGTATCTGCAAACAAAAATAAATAAATTAATTAAGAAAATATCATTTTGATCCTGATCTAACATTTGGCCTAGTTGCTAGCTGACAATAGTAACTGGGCATAATATTCGAAAGAAAATGTTGGTATATTCGTTTCAGAATAAACCGAATGAACTAAGGAACACATGCGTAGGTGTTCCCTACATGCGTAGGTGTTCCCTACATGCGTAGGTGTTCCCTACATGCGTAGGGAACATTGTTGCAATATTGATTCCTCAAATAATTATATTCTATGCGTGCAAAAACAGATTCAAAAGATCAACGAATATTTTTTCAGAGTTAAGCCACAATAACTCACGAACCAAAAGTTTCCTTGAAAGATAGTGGACAATTATAAATTAAAAACTCACAGAAAGTAGTAGAAGTAATTTCAAAAGCTTTAAAAACCTTAAAACTAGAACAAAAAGACCTATAATATTTACCAAGAATATCAGATCTTATGGAAATCACCCTTCATCTCGAACTGATTCCCAATGCTGGCTGAGGCCTGTGAGGGTTGAGGATTGTTTAAAGTGCTGCAATCTGCTGTAGGTCCTCATATATTATTTGGCTGTCTGCACTTGGCTCGAAACCTGCAATTTCGTAATTTCACCTCCAATTTTCGCGATCCGCCCTATCGCTTGATCAATGCGCGCCTGTTGATCGCTAAAGCTCTTCACCTCGGCGGGATCACATGTGGTCGTAGTTTTTATTCCGGTCAATCCTCCCAAGGCTGTAGGTAGTTCAGTCCAGTTCTAAAATACTTGTATACACCAACGTCATGTGCAGGCAAGTATTGTCAATAATTTTCTCCAAGCAAAGTGCCACGATCAGAGCTCTTTTCACAGTGGGGGCGCAACGCAGAGTGGTGCGATTTTGAGCTCAAAGACCTGTGTTGATTTGAGCTTAATCCCGTGTCCCATTTTGGAATTGCACTTTTTTGGGTGATTCTCCGTAGCTGGAATCTCTCTGGAGCTAAGTTTCGATCAACTTCAATCTGGAATTGCAGTTGATTTGTGCGGGGAGTTCGCAAGATTGCTCGAAATTGGCATCGGACAGCCATAAAAATGCAGATCGCTACGATTGCAAATGTCGATGAAATGGTTTTAAATTTTAAACTTAAGGAGACCTTGGCTTTGGCTCTCGGCGGAGGATGATTTAATTTTTTATTTGTGGCCTTTATTGGCATTTCGATAGCGATACTTTAACTTATGGGGCCGTAATGTTACATTTTACGGTCGATTTTATTCGCCGAATTGATTGTTTTATTTACCAAAAGAATGGCAAATGGGCGACACTAATTGCCGATATTTTCTAATAAAGTTTTTCAGTCAAATTCATCCGAATTCAAAAGATACAAAAATAAAACTGAATCGGCCGCATTGTTAAAAGAGGCAGGGAAATCGATTCGTTTTGGTTCATTGGGTCTCTGTTGGACTTTTCAGCGTTTTTAATAATCTAGACAGATGTCATTTTGAGACGATCGACGCGAGGCACGACGACTTTATGCAAATGCGCGTGGGATGGTCGTGAAAGATTGTGAATGATCTTTTTGGTTAATAAATTTTTTAGAAGTAGAGGAAAGTGGGGTAAGTATTTTTCGAAATCGCCGTTTTTTTAACGAAAATAGTAATAATATAGCAAGTGTTAACACAATATGGGTATTCATGGTAAATCGCGTAAGTTTGCCACCTCGTAAATAAACTGTCAAAATTTGTATGGAAAATCCTTTACGCAAGCCTCGTAAGTTTAAGCGATGATATTGGCGTGTAAACAACCTCGTAAACTTCCGGAACCGTCAAATACGGAAATTTTGAGGAGTTGTGAAATTCATCTGCCATAAAAAGAATTTATTTTGTGCCATTTGTTCCCATATTTTAATTACTTTAAATTTTTCTCTGATTCTCGGAATTTTCTTCTAATTTAAAAAATACGCAAATACGTAATTGGCAATTTTATCTGGTTTCATGAATATCCATATGGCACGTTTTGGTATAAGGCACGTATTTGCCACTTTAGTGGCAGATTCATGTCATCCGTCAAACATGCTGGTAGAACCCAAGGAAAAAGGTTAAAAATATAGCTGTTAATGAGGAACTTGTTAATTGTTGTAATATAATTTGCATATCCAAAAGTTTTGCATTGTAAAATATAGTTTGGCCCGAACCAAATAAAACCGTATTTGTCAATTTTTGGGAGCTTTCACTGTTTGTACTTCACAACATTACAAAAGTTAACGGGTATAAAAAACTCGTCGGCAACAAACAGTTTTAGGTCGAAATTCGCAAAATTTTCCACAAAAAAGTGTCGTAATATTTTTTATCTGAAAATATTAGGTTATGTTTTCGTTCGGATGTCATTCTACTTGAAATGATCTACTTGCAACGTGTAAACTAATAAAACTACTTGCCTCTCTTTACTTTCCGCGAGTTACGTGCCGTGTCTAAAACCTGCTTAAGTACTCAAATTGAGTTGTTATGTCGCGTATAAACTGGAGTTCCCATGGTACACGATAACTCGGCATCAGACAACTAGGAACCGAACAATTTTTAAAAGTTTTACCGGTTTTTACAAAAGTATTAATCCGATTCTGCCTTATAATTTTTTCACGAAAATATTTACACGACTCTGCAGTTCAATAGTATGAATCAAAATCCTATTAGTAAAAAATCCGATTACATCGAAACTGGTTTTATTTTCGCTGTGCACAACATAAATAAATGCTAATAATTTAAAGACATAACTTTATTACCAAAAACAACAAAGCGACGAACGAAAAAACATCAACATTTACCATCAGTAGAGAAAACCAGCAATTTGATCCGTGATTCTTTCAGATTTGATTATGAGAGAAATTTTCTTACATGCTAATAGACGTTAAAAGCTATTAACCCTAACAACGCGTACAATTCTATCAGCTTGAGGTCCGCGACGAGCCCCCATTAAAAAAACGAAGACCCATATGTCAGATCATCGTTAACCGAAGAAGCAAAACAAACAACGAAATTCGTTGTAAGCTAAGAATACTGGAGAGGATAGGGAAATCAAGCCAAGTAAAAACGATCCTAGGCAGATATTTGGGGTCTGACGGAGGTCTGGCACGCCAAAGTCCATCAAATTGAAATGATGTTAACCAGTGAGGACAGGTACCATTCAAATATGTAGGAAAAAAAAATAAGAAAAATACATCCTCCCAGAGCAATACAGCATTCGCTGCCGCCAAACCCATCGACCGATTGCCACTGGCTAAAAGGTATCACAGTATTTAAAAAAAGAACGGAAAACGATCGAGATAATAAATGATCAGAGATCATAATGATTTAAAGATCAATTAATCATAGTATGTGATCAGTACAATTGAATTCAATTAATAAATCAAATTTTGGGTCACCCACCAATATAAATGTGAGGTTAGGTCGGACAGAGTTCTCATATCACACGTAGATGAAGCGGTGATCCTCGATTAGAAAAGTGAAGAAATGAGCTTTCACCCCATGATATTGGATCCTTTTAATGGAATTTATGGAGGGCTGAGGGTTATCTTGAAGTAGCATAGAAGCTTGGTCTGGACCATAAGAGGTTATCACCCCGAACGCAAGATCTTCGATTGCGTGTGCCATAGAAGGAGGGGAAGACGAGTGGACGATTATGAAGAAAAGGTTTGCTCTGCGGGTGACTCAGTCAGTTTTTTCTTCTTCTGATATTTTTGTGGTATGTCGACATGAATTTCAAACTACGATCGAATCATTCTTTATTCTTGGTCGATTCTCTTGAAGTTTCACGTTGTCGAATGACAGCTAAACTATGAGCTATGAATGGTTTTTTTGTCAAAATATTTTGTGTTTGGAACAGGCATAAAATTTTGTAATAACTCAAATGTCAATCAGATTAAAAAGTTTGAGAACACTTTTTAGGTTAGGATTGGGATGGAGTTGCTTGAGGTCGAGTTTTATTAAATCGTTGCTGTATCGAAATTTTTCATTGTTTAGATCAGTGCATACATAATTTAATTTAGATTACGAGATATTGGGTATTTTTAGGAGAATCCATTTTATATACATAACTTACGACTTACTTGGTGTTTTTCTCGGAAAAATATAATTTTGGTGAGCTCTTTCATGAATGTCGAAATAGTTTTCATCTGTTAACCATCATTTCATTTTTGGTAGTTACAAATATTATAGCTGCAATGAAAAATTTCTATATCATCATATTTTTATTTCTTGTTTGCTAGTAACCCCCACAATGGTTCACCCTACTGGGTATTTTTTAAAAAAAGCCCACCCAAAAAAATGCACTAAAACGCCGTTAAAAACCCTAAAAATTCAGTGGGTTGGGTTTAAAAAAAACGGCTATTTCACAACTTTGATGAGAAATTGGTTGGGTGGTTTGAGAGACATATCGGCCGATAGGCAAACGTCTTAATGAAAGGGCTTAGAACTATAATCAAAGCGCCGTATTTCGATCTCGATAAAAACATAATGGCTGCGTATCACGGTAAAAATAAAATCAAAAATAAAAAAGTTTGTTTAAAAATAAATCTTATTTTTAAAAAAAAATATACTGAGTAGAAGAAATAACTTTTTGAGCGCTGTGTATCAGAAATAAAACCGAGTTAAATTTTCTTGATTTTGTTTTGAAATTCCATCTCTGAGGGTTCTTAAAATTTAAGATGGCGTCCCCAATACTCCCTGCACTCCGAGTCGACAGAGCCTAACTACTATAATAGTGCTGATGGAAAGTTTACATTTATTGCATGTCCGTTGATGTGAGATTCCACTGTATATACTTAACTCGAAACCCTGCAGACTTATTTTTCGCGCCAATTTTCAAAATCTAGTGTCTCTAATTAACACATAATACAAACACTTATCATGAAATTATTAACATATTTGGTTATCTTAGAAGCAATTACGATGCTGAGTATTTGCAACCGACATCGTTTTACATGCGAAATCGACTGAATAATCGCATCATCATCAGCGTCATCACTCCCGCCATTGAGTTAAGGAGAACACGAAGCAGAGATCAAGAAAAAAACCAGAGTCCGTTCTTCTTTTAAGTGGACTTGCATCAGTGACGTTTTGAATTGCAAATGCATTCATTTGGTATCACTTTAAGATAACGAAATACATGAAACTGCAATTTAGATCCACTATGCCGTGTCACTTTTTTTAAAAAATCTTTCGCTTTCAAGTAATTCCAGCTACTTTAGGAACACGAAAGGATGAAACTGTTAAGAGTCCGCTCAAAAAGACGTAGATAAATTACCCCTAACGCAATCTGAAACAGACTTATTTGGCATTAGCACGAAATCTTGAAATCCGTCGCAGATTCACTTCCCTACGGTCAAGTGGTGCATTTCAATTGCACCTAACCTCAACCATAACACTGACTCGCCGAGGATCATTTATGACTAACACTAACTGCGAGATGAACGACATCGTAAGGTGAGAAACTAAATAATAACGCGTCCAGGTAAGTGAGGTTAAATAGGACTAGTATAGATGTTGAAAAATTGAATTTCAAAGTAAGAAATTCGAAATCTGAGTTCGATTCGAAAAGTGTGGATTACGGACAGCGGAAAAATAGTTAACAGTTCAAACGACATAATTTAGATAACGAAATGGAGGTCGATTATAACTTGGTTTATACTTAAACATACATATATTTGCATGTATGGGATCAGAGGTTTTTAAGTGTCTGTTGATGGCTTTTAAATCCAGATAAGGGCGGTCAATTTATGTCATTTTCGTCCATTTCGATCAGTTTCGATCATAAAATCGCCATAATTTGCCCTGTTGACTAACCGCTATTAAGATAAAATTATTGCCCATCTTATTTTATTCTCTTTGGAAGTTTCTTTTAATTTCTTCAGTTTTTATTAAAGTATCAATCGAAATTTATGATGTTTTATTAATTACTATTGGCTTTTATTTCACTATATTCGGTTATGGGGATTTATTGACTTTTTTAAAGTTTGGTCGCACTTAAATGTGCTTTCCAATGAAATAAATATAATAAAATTTTACAGAACATGTGAAATTCCGTTTCAGCTGAAACTTTTTATTTTCTTTTTGGATAAATGCATTAAAATGGAAGTTATAGGTACCTATATAAATCGTTTTTTTTTCGTAATTTTTATCTATGTGTTAAAAATATTTCGGTAAGGACAAAAAATTTGTTGAGCTCAGAGTAAAAGTTTGGTAGCGTGGAGAACTCTAAATCCTCCGATGTCAGCGGTCAGATCAAATATTTTATCTTATCGAAATTGAGCAGAAGTTTTCTGTGTGGTAGATAAATCTTAATAAAATTAGGAAAATTGAAGAAATTAAATAAAATATGAACCATTTTTTTCGTCTTAGGCCACCACGATACTTCTTGCAGGACTCGATATTTTTAAGGGCATTTTTGATGAGTTTTCCGCACATTCCGGGCTGTGACTCGACCATAACTTGAAGGATGTTGGTTTTTAAATGCTCTAAAGTTTGAAGATGTTTTGCGTATACACGAGTTTTCACGTAGCCAAACAAAAAACCAAACTACGTGTTTTATGGACAACTCTTTTTCTTAAAACTACTCCAAAATCACACAACAATAGTTAATGAGGTCAAAAATTTTAAGACGAGTCGAAAAAGTGGTAAATTTGACATTATCATACAAATCAGTGTCACCAGCCCCAAAATAGTTCTTAAACAAGAAATTACCCCAAACACGTATATTTTTTCAATTAAAAAAAAAAGAAAAACCAAATTTAACAAAAAACATAACAAAAGCTATAATTGCCAATCTGGCAATTATTGAAATCCCGTATGGTGATTTAATTGAACGGCGTATCAAAATTTCATTTGAATTCAAATTTTCCAATAAGATTTTTTTAAAACTTGTTCCAATCGGATTTTGATGAATGATATTCTAAATAACTTTTGTTCTTGCACTTTTTTGATAACATGTACCGTTTTTGAGATATTCGCAAAAAACGTTTTCGTTCGTATGGGGGGTACCCCCCCCCCCCCCCCCCTTATGGTCCATTTTTGCCCATTAACGAACTTAGCCTCGCATTTTACGAAAAACGAATCTGCGCAAAATTTCAAGTCTCTAGCTCAATCCGTGCGCCCGCAATCCGCGCCACAGAGAGACAGACAGACAGACAGACAGACGGACAGACAGACAGACGGACAGACAGACGGACGGACATGCAAAATTCAATTTTTTTTATCATTCTAAACACACTGGTGTAATTCATTTTTGTGTGTGATGACGGGATCTTGGCGTTACAAACGGTAAGGCAAAGTTAATATACCCTTTGGTTTCACCATACGGGTATAAAAAAACGAATGAATTTTATAAATATTTGCATTTTTATACCCGTATGGTGAAACCAAAGGGTATATTAACTTTGCCTTACCGTTTGTAACGCCAAGATCCCGTCATCACACCCAAAAATGAATTACACCAGTGTGTTTAGAATGATAAAAATAATTAATTTTTACATGTCCGTCCGTCTGTCTGTCCGTCTGTCTGTCCGTCTGTCTGTCTGTCCGTCTGTCTGTCTGTGGCGCGGATTGCGGGCGCACGGATTGAGCTAGAGACTTGAAATTGTGCGCAGATCCGTTTTTCGTAAAATGCGAGGCTAAGTTCGTTAATGGGCAAAAATGGACCATTAGGGGGGGTACCCCCCATACGAACGAAAACGGTTTTTGTGAATATCTCAAAAACGGTGCATCTTATCAAAAAAGTGCAAGAACAAAAGTTATTAAGGATATGATTCTACATAAAACTCCCATACATCAAAATCCGATTGGAATAAATTTTAAAAATTCTTATTGGAAAGTTTGACTTCAAAGTGGAATTTTTGTATAAATGTTCGAATTTTGATACGAATATCACCATACGGGTCTCCAATGATTGCCAGATTGGCAATTATAGCTTTTGTTATGTTTAAAATTGAATCCAAATGATTGATGTCTTCAACCAAGGCTTCGGAAGACTTGTTATAAAGCTGGTGAATGTTAAATACCTGCTGACATGCAATTAAGCACTCTTTGATATCCACCTGAATTAAATTCAATTTGATGATGAATCCCGTTCCAGAAAATAAGTGAAAAAATTCTTGAGGTTATATCATCACCGCACAGCATGAAAAAAACTAAATGCATCGACATCGACCCTTAATAATTAATAAACAGCTGAAGGGCGTTGTATGCTGATGGATTTTAACGCAGAAAACAAACAAAAGTCCAAAAGACGAATGGAAACCTGTTAAAAGGGATCATTTCAGTCCCGAATAGCATATAGAAAGGTATCAAACGTACGATTATTGACATTTGTGTGTATGGGCGGTTTGTTTTGGGTTATTATTCACTTAATTTGTACTTCAAATAAATTCGATGTAGGGTCTCAAGTCTAGACAGAAAGCAGAGCAAAATGTTTAATGCACACGAAAAAGGGGTGAAGTGAGCGGAACCGTTAATTACGTGCGTGTCAAACAAATGTTTTCGCTCGATAGTGGTTTAGCCGCCCCGTTTTGCCCATTTTGAGCTAAATAATAAAAAGTATTGATTCTAATGACCAAAATGTATTTAACATGTTTATTACTGTTTCAGGTGTAATAAAACCAGAAAAGGATTCGAGTTGAAGGCATCAACGAAACAATTCCCTAATCAAACAACGCACGAATATAAAAAAAAACATAACAAAAGCTATAATTGCCAATCTGGCAATCATTGGAGACCCGTATGGTGATATTCGTATCAAAATTCGAACAGTTATACCAAAATTCCACTTTGAAGTCAAAGTTTCCAATAAGATTTTTTAAAATTTATTCCAATCGGATTTTGATGTATGGGAGTTTTATGTAGAATCATATCCTAAATAACTTTTGTTCTTGGACTTTTTTGATAAGATGCTCCGTTTTTGAGATATTCGCAAAAAACGATTTCGTTCGTATGGGGGGTACCCCCCCTAATGGTCCATTTTTGCCCATTAACGAACTTAGCCTCGCATTTTACAGAAAACGGATCTGTGCAAACTTTCAAGTCTCTAGCTCAATCCGTGCGCCCGCAATCCGCGCCACAGACAGACAGACAGACGGACAGACGGACAGACAGACGGACAGACGGACAGACGGACAGACGGACAGACGGACAGACGGACAGACGGACAGACGGACGGACATGCTAAATTCAACTTTTTTCATCATTCTAAACACACTGGTGTAATTCATTTTTTTGTGCGATGACGGGATCTTGGCGTTACAAACGGTAAGGCAAAGTTAATATACCCTTTGGTTTCACCATACGGGTATAATTACCCCAGCATCACATTGAAACGAGATAGAAGCGAAATATGTAGGCAACGGCAATAAAAAATGCATAAAATTTTGAAGAGGGTAATTTTTGTTGATCGTAAAAGTAAAAACAAGATTCTCTATCTTAACTCGATCGTTAATGGCGATCATTGCGCGGAAATCGAGGTAAAAATTCACATTGAAATGAGATTCTAATGAAAATGAAATCGAAAATTTATTTACGTGATAGTTGAACATTATTATTAGTTAACCAAATCGATTTTCGGGCCCATTTATTTGTGTTTCTGTTTGTTTTTACTGTGTTTGGTTCAAGAATTACCCTAAAAACGTCTTTTTTTGTTTGCTTGATTGTTGGATTAAGAGTCGCGTGGCGAATGAGTTTTTTTCTTGGTGGGTTCTCGTTGCCTGTCAACTAGCGATTCGATTCGCTTATTTCGACTAAATTAATTTCACGGATTAGAATTTTAAATGTATTTCCTCTCATTCTTTATGTGAATGAAAAGGTTTTTTCAAGTTTAAGAGATGTCAATATAAAATTATGCTGACTGGAAAACAAATTTCATTCATATGAGGAGGAAGTAATGTGATGTAAATTTACGAGATGTTAATAGGCAGGTAAATTATTAAGGCGACTTTGTGGAAATTTGAATAATTACTAGAATTTCTATACGCAATCATACGTAGAGAGACAGGGGCTACAATTAAAATTGGAGACACGGTTTTTACATATTTCTAACGGTTCTTAAGATATTTGAAATAGATTAAGATTTTTGAAAACTTCCTGAAAATTTTTCGATTTTGAGAAAAAAGCATGTAAATTATTCAAAGAAAATAAAATTGTCTGCATTTTTTCCTTTAATGGTTTTACGTATCTTTAACGATTCCCGAGATATTAGAACATTTTTTCCGAAACTAAAAATTGCAGAGAACAGTTTTGTGTTGATTACTACTCATAATGTCATAATTTTATGCTCTATATGATATATCATATAGAAGTATATTAGATTTAGTATATCGTGTTAGGGTAATTATTAAGGATTTGTTATTTAGCTCACTCGAATCTACTTTGAACTGCATATCGTAGTTGGCTACTAGTAGTCAAAGTAGTGATGGCAGACCGATATGTCAAATACGGATTGCTAAACGGGTGAGTACTTATAGGTAATTATTCTGTAGTGTTATATTAGATTAGATTATTATTATTGTTGTGTTTTGGGGATAACCCGGGTAGGATAGTATTGGATAGTTGGGTTTGCTTTCTGTCCGTTCTGTCCGTCAGTTTGTTGAGTCGCTGAACAAGGTGACGAATCAGGGAAGGTGAACGTGAGTCGTTCACCTGAGCCTGTGTCTCTTGTCAGCGTCAGAGGTCCAGAAGGAAGAGACACGTTCGTCGTGTCCTTCTTGGTCTGTCCGAGGTAGAGGGCGGGTAACTGTAAGCCCTCACTAAGTCTTATAGACTTACGTGTTGTTTTTGTTTTTATTTGCAGGAGTGAACTGGACCGGCGCACGACATCGGAGACTACATCTTTACCCTCAAACGATTTATTCACCGAGCCTAGTTTTGCCATCCTAACAATCGTTTGTAACGCATCGAACCAATGATCGGACACAAAAATTAACTACACCAGCGTATTAGGGATGACAAAATATTTTGATTTCCGCATGTTCGTCCGTCTGTCTGTCTGTGAAAATCAAAACTTTCGAAAGGATTGAGCTAGAGACTTGAAATTTTGTACGGTTACGTTTCTCGTAAATGGACAGGCTAAGTTCTTGAACGTGCAAAATTGGACCATCTACCCCCCCCCCCCCCCCGCCCCTACACACAAATGAAAAATTTATAGAGGTAATATGTGTTTAGAACAGGATTTTACATAACATACATCAAAATTCAATCGGATCACTGCTTCCGCACTCTTCCATACAAATGCAATACTTTTAAAAATCAAAATGTTGTCTGTCATCATATAGAGTATTTGACGATTACTCCCTGGCAATTGTAGCTTTTCTTATGTTTTTTATGATTCTTTAAAGACACTATTTCGTATTGGATTTTCCAAACATTTTTTTAAACACATTTTCTACATAGGATTTTTTTTTCACAGAGTATAAGTTTGTACGCTTACCTTATTCAATTAAATGCTGCCTCTTTAGGTCTATAAACTGTCAGATATTCGGAATTTATGATCAACCTAAGAATTCTGTAAGTTTATCGCTGAATCTGTCCTCTGAAGCTGAAATAAGATAAAAAAAATTTGAAACAAAGTAAATTAAAAGGACTATTCCATCATTATTTTGTCAAGTGACCTGTGATAGTGGATAGCATGTAATCCCAAAAATTCTTCATCTCAACATTTTTAATTTTTTTAGTGTTAGTAAAGTTAGAGACTCCGAACAGGCGACCACATGACATATTTGAACGGATTTTGAAAAACAAGACGTAGGTAAGAAAATCGAGGGGTAATTTAGGAATTTTACCCACCCGTGAGATAATGATCTTAGTTGACAACGGTCCATAGTCCCATCAAAATTATTTATTGAGCTGAAATTGATATTTTATCGGTTTCACTTTTCGTTGTTGTCCGTTTTGAATGTTTCTTTTACTTGGATAAGCAATACGTCGTCCATTCGCCATGATCGCGGCTATATGGCGCCAAAAGATATAAAAATTCTGTCAATTTTCGAAATATGTACGTACTCTGAGAATGAAATCAAAACCTTTTTCTTGCATGCAGATATGATATTTAAAAAAGATAAACTCACCTGAAATTCACTGATGATCAACAAAAGAGATAGAGGAATAACTAAGATCGATACCAATAAGAACTGAAGTGAACGCGTCAATTATGGACTCCATATTAAGTGATATTGGATTCGATATGAAGTTGGAACTTGGGATATTTGTTCGCTTCACGGTGACGTGTTAATTAATTCGAAACGTTGCGATCATTCTTTCAATTTCTTTGCGCATATTTTTTAATTGTCGGCTGTTGCTTCTCGCATTCCACCCGAAAGGATTTTGCAAAATATTCGAAGAGTACCGCGCGAAAACACGAACACTTGAGCTTGAAAACAAGTTGAGTGAAAAAGTGGAAAATGTTGTATAATTGAAGTGTAATTAATTATTTTAAGAGATTTGTTTTAGAAGGGGTTAGCAAATAATTAGCGTCTAATTGATCACATTGGATTTGTTTGTCTTCTTTATTTCTCAGCTTCCCCTTTTTTAAAAAAAACGAACGAATGAACGAAAAAAAATCCTCCTCATAATTAATTTCTTTCAGAACTGCCTCAATTCGAATCTAATTAAATTCAAAGTAAATTTAAATTTATGTTGCAAATTTAATACAAATAATAAAATGATGTTTCATTTGAATGCTTGATCATTGGCCATAATTATGAAACCCAAAGGATCATAAAATTATTACTAAAAATCATGAACTCGCATAAAATTTACATGTCGTAAAAGAGTCGTAGATTTCAAAGTGATTTCTCGCGCAACAATGTTGCCAGCCATATTTGTTTTGTGTATGGGGGTTTTCCTTTGAATTGGCAACTATGCAAGAATAGAGAATTTTATTATTTCTTGGAATTCCGTAAATTCGTGATCGTCAATATTAAACTTCAATCAAAAATTAACAAGCTCAGCATGAGTACAAATGTCGTACTATTAGGTAAAGAATGAAGCTTGCAAAATGCAGGGTTTGTCAACCTCGAGATTGAGTTCAAATCAATGATTTTCTCCTTATAGTAACAGAAAAGGTTGCTGGGTGGTCACCGCAGACACAAAGTCACAGAACTTTATCACCCCGTGTGTTATTTTTTATATTAGTAAAATGGTAATTGAAGTATGTATGCATTATATACTCATTAGGTGCATTATTTCTCTTTATTGTTATTTTTATTTGAAATTTTCGATCCGACTATTTATAAAATGCAAAAAATTAAGCTAATTTTTGTTTCGGACTGTGTATCTCGTAATTGGAATAACTGCACAGCATTCTGTTTACAAAATTTCGCCTGCGGTGCACATTATTGATTTTTTCCCTTGGTTTTAATATAAATCAAGTTTTATTTTCTATATAAAATTTGTTACTCATCTTATTGCGGACTAACCTAAAAAAGCATGGCACTCTACCCATAAAAAAATTTTCCCCCTCTCTGCAAAAATTCCTGCGGCCGCCTACCATCCCTTTAAGGGTTAAAAAAATTAGAAAAAAGTCCTAGTGGTTTAAAAAAATGATTACATACTGTTCTAAAGTGATGAAAAACTGTTCTCAATAGACTGTTCTAACCCATGGCCGAATTATACAAGGTCTGCTGGTTATTTTTTGACAGCCACCATTTTGCTACGTCATCGGAAAGAAATTCTTTGTAATGTTCATTGTGCGTACGGAGTTGTTTAGCTAGATGTTAGCTAGATTTGAGAATTGGGGAAAATTCCCATTGAGTCTTATAAGAATTTCTTGCAGATGACGTCAGAGCCAAGAGAGACTGAGCTGTCAATCAGACCTGGTATAATTCGGCCATGGTTCTAACCGGTGTTTATACACTGTCCTATACTGAGTATTGCGGTCCGTTATTAGGTAATTAATCAATTCCTGGATGATATGCTCTTTTACCGTAAGTATTATAACTAGGTATGAACCTTTTTTCATATTTGGAAGCTTTTTAACCCTCATTAGAGCCAACCTTCTACCGGCTAACAAGATTTTTACATGAAAAATTGCAGAAATATCGTCAAATAAAACTGTTCTGAAGCCCTGTCCTAGGATTTTGTCACCACAAACCAATGTTTGCCATAAAACTCACTGTCATGCTGAATTTGGTCGACTAACTGCGTATAATTAATTCGCTAGGGTAATTTGTAAACGTTACGATGACCAATGAATACCCTACATGTCCAGATAGCTCCTCTTTAGCTATAATTTAACGTAAAACGAGTAATTTCGCATCCCATCACTGTGCCATTCGATTACTCAACATAAAAATTCAGCATTTGACTATAAGGAATATTTTTCTTTACCTAAACTAACACTAAATGTATGTGAGTTGCTCAATTCAACCGTTTTGTGATCAGCCTAACCTAAATTTTTTTTAAAGATCTGTTTTGTAAAATACCAGTGGGTAGGGTACGAAAGTCTTTGAAATTCGCCCAAAGCGCAGTTTTTGTTTTTGGTATATTCTTAAATACTTGATTCGCGGTGGAGTTGCACGTTGCTCCAATGTTACTGGTAGACCGGATTGTCTCAGTGAGGGGCCACTAATTAACAAAATACAACGTCTTACATGTTATTACTAAAATAAAAAGGAATTCCGTAAGACGCGCAACACGACATCTACAAGATATGAATTTCTTTTTGCAATGTCTTTTAAAGACAGTCGTCCAAGATGGAACACCTTTAAAATTCCCAACTCGTAAGCAAACTCTATAACATTGTGACGATCGAGGCTTGTTGCAAGGTCCTTTTTCACTTTTTTTGGATTTCGCCTCATTTGACTTTTGATACAAAATATCTGCACTCAAATTACCTATTTTAATGTACGAAAAAGGAGTAAAAAACAAACGAAACGAAATTTTAACAACTGCAATGTGACTCACTTGAATAGGAATGGTAAATTTTTGTCGTTATTTTGAAACGTGGGTTTTTATTAGTACCTCGCCCACACATTGAACCCAATTTTGGGTCATATTAAGAAGTTCAGTCTGAATGCAGTAATTAAGAGTTTTATAGATTAATTTTTTGCAATAATAAAGGTTTTGTTTGCGTTACAACAACTTTTATACATAATATTATATTAGATTTAGTATATAGTTTGTAACGCATCGAACCAATTGTCGGACACAAAAATTAACTACACCAGAGTGTTTGCGATGACAAAAAATTTTCGTCTATCTGTCCGTCTATCTGTCTGTCTGTCCATGAACACCATAACTTTTAAAAGATTTGAGGTAGAGATTTGAAATTTTGTATAGTTGAGTTCCTCGTAAATGGCAAGGCAGAGTTCTTAAACGGGCTAAATTGGACCATTCCCCTCTCCTTTTTATGAAACATAAAAAAACGTAACCAAAGTTATTAAAAAAATCTGTCATATTTAATTTTTTTTCTTCAACTTCAGGTAAATTTTTAACACATCCCTTGAGAATCCCTAAATTAAGGAAAATACGGAAATGTCATCGTAGAAATATTTTTGATGTCGAAACAGAAACAGCAGGAATCTTTCTGAGCACAAAACACCTTTTAACTTTTTATTCTCAGTTGGTGGTGGTTAGCCTCGAATAATTTTCACTCAAGCCTAAACCACAATGTCTACATTACCCTGGAGAAATTACCAATTGTTGGTCGAATAATCGTTTAACTTGTTGTCAAAATTGTTACACATGGGAATCATTCATGTCACTTTTTAACTGAAAATTATGACGTTAATTGGTGTTCGGACTCACCTCTGTTGTAATTTAGATGTTTTCACATTGGCAGGTAGGATAAACTTTTTGAAGCATAACGAGATATAGAAAATATGCAAATTAAAAATTTTATGACTTTATCTCACTTATACTAGATTATGTGTAATTAAAAGATTAAGTAAACTAGCCGTGCGTAAGCAGAATTATTAATTACTATGTTGTTTTCGATTGAACAAAAAAATCAAATATTTTGTTTAAAAACATTTTTCCAGAACTGTAGATTTTTGTAAAACAATTTAAAAAAATGTTTAAAACATTTTATTTTCTGATGAAGCTTTCAACCAGAAAACGTAAACAATATGTTGCAATTTTCCAATGAAAAGAATATACTATAGGCAACTGGAAGTATTTTTTCATAAAAAACAAAAGAAAAGCTACAATTGCTAGCGGCCAATCGTAAAATACTCTTTATTTAAAAAAAATAGTCAACATTTTTATTCAAAAAAAATTAATTTTTGGGAGAGGGGGGGGGGGGGGGGGGGACAGAGTGGTCCAATTCAATTTTAATGTATGGAACAGTGATGAAAAATAATGTTCTAAACACATTTTATCTTTGTAAATTTTTCAACACGACTCACCGTTTTCGAGAAAATGGCAAAAAAAAACTGTTATGTTTGTATGGGGATACGAAAAGGAATCGTCAGATTTTTGCCGATCAAGAATTTTTACAGTTTTGGTATGACCTACCGTGTGCGGGTTACAAATTTTAAAAAAAAAATAAAAAATATTTAAAAAAAAATCGCTTGTGAAAAAAAAGTGGGCGCTCTGTATCAGACATAAAAGCGAGATAAATATTTATTTTATTTTGTATGCTCTTATTTCTGATACACAGCGCCCAATATATTATTTTTTCCTTTTTTGTTTTATAGAAGCTATTTTAGAAGCTTTTATTTAGCTTGGTTTCGTGTCTGTCTGTCTGTCTGTTTGTCTGTCGGGGTCAAATCCCGTAATCTTATTTTGATCCACTTCCACTCATCCGCTTGACTTGAAATTTTGCACACATACATATGTAAGTCTGGTGACAATACAATATTTTCTCTACTTGGTCCTTATAAGGATAAGGGAAGGTCCTGTAAGGATAACGCGATTATCTTGTTCTCCAATTTTCCCGAAAAAATCTAACCTAGAGGTTTTTGAGGTCGCTGAGTCTGATTCTGGAGTCAAAAAGTCCGTAAAGATAACGGGAATTCCTGTAAGGATAATGTAATTATCCTTTTCCTCAAATTTTTTGGGAAAAATCACATCTGGGGGTTTTTAGGATCGTCGAATTTGATTCTGACATTAAGAAGTCTGTTATCAAATACAAAATGACTAAAAAGGATAAAATAAAAAAAAATACATAATTTTATTGCATTTTCGTATTCAGATTATGTACTCGTAATTACCTACAACAAATCTTTAAATCTTCGCCAAGACACAATTTTTAAAAAATTGGTTTAGAACTTTTTTGATTTCTTTTTTGATAGAACCATAAATCCAACGACAAATAGGCTTTCTCGACGCCACCATATTTATTATTTTTGAAGGAATTTTTTAAATTCTCGGGTTTTCAATTTTTTTCAGGGGATTTTTTAAAATTTTTATTTCGCATTTTTTACGTTAATTTTAGAGCAAGGCCACCTATAAAAATATGCAGAAGATTTTATGAAAATGAAGAATAATTGAATTAAGATGAAATATAAAATTCTAATAAATTGAAAATAACAATTGCATTGTTTTTATTTGAAAGCAACAATAATTTCCTATAATATTATACAATTTCTAACGCTAACTTAACTAAAAATTGTACAGAATAGATTGCATTATCGACATTAATAACATTGAACCTAAATAAATATTAAAGCGTATAATAATATTAACATTATTATTAATTAATTAATCACATTTCTAAGGGCTTGATTCAAGTCAATTAAAGAAATAAATAAACAACACCTTTTTTTTCTTTTTGATCTGAAAATCAATTTAACTATTCGGACAGTATTCTGATTTCAAGACATTTTGATTTCCAGAAATGACAGGCGTACCCAAAACAGGACAAAGTCGCACTTTACTTTTATGTTCCATGGATTCGATTTCGATGTACTCAACGTAAACACGTGGCGATGATAGAATTCTCCACGTGAGAGGATTTAAGATGTTTGTCTGATAGTCCCAGGACACTGTTATGTATTTTGGTGGTCCAATATCATTGCCTGGAACAACTGCTGTGTACTGGAAGCCAGGTTCAAAGTATCTAAAATGGTTGACAAAAATGATTTTGAGGTTAGATTTTCAGATCAAAAATATTCTTTATGAAAAGTAAGTGATATTGGCAGTATTTTTGCTAGGAATTCGAAAATATATTTTTTTTTAAATTCCATTCTAAGCTTGTTTTTGCAAACTAAGCAATATGTTAATGTAAAAACGGTAAAAAAAAATCTGTTTTTTTACAACGGATAAAACTTACATTGGTTCGTTTGAGAATGGGACATCTTCCACCCCCATTTTATTTTGTGAATGAATCCTGAACGACATTGTGCCAATTTCTCCACCATGTAAGACACTTTCATCAGATGAGGAGATTTTAATTGTCACCCTGTAGTGAGCACCTGTAAAAAATAGGGTAACTATTAGATTCTAAATTTAAAATAATCTCTGTATGTGATTTTCTCCATAATTTTTTAAAATGTATTTTTTGTCAGTACAAAATTTTAATAAAAGGACTGAATACTCACGACAATAAGGAGCCCTTCTATTTGTCATAAAGTATGCAACAACTGGTATTTGATCAACGATAGCTCCATTTTCCACAAGATATCTAAAACTGTTGTAGCTGTAGTAGCCGAATTGTAAACATTGATGGCCATTTTTGCCACATTCGAAGCAATTTCCTGCTTGGAAATTCTGAAAAAACAAGAATTTTTATTCTAGGACATTTTTTTGTAATAAAACTTTTTGTTCTTACGTCATACGAATCACAAGTAATTGCAGTAAATGGACAATTCGACTGAATACTTTCAATAAAATACTGGAAACTGCGGATGTGATTGCATCCTAAAAACTGTCTCAAACCAAGGACCACAGATCCTTGTTCCCTGTTGACATACTCGTGCAATCCGAGGTCACATCCTGGATTATCATACCCTCCATTGGGGTAAAAGTCCACGTGACCGATTGGTTTTCGCATACCCAAGCCGCCCTTAATTAGGGGAGATGCGTCTGTGTGGACGACGTCGACGAATGTTGCGTCGGAGTGGTCCAATCGGACAAGGGGATCAGTGTCGGTGAAGAGTGGCTCAGCAGGGTCTAACCCACTTATTCTGCCTAGTTTTAAACCGAAATCTCTTTGCACAGTGTACCCGGTGTATCCTGAAAGGTGGGCGCCTAGCGAATGTCCGATCATGTGAACGTTGTCCAAATTTTTTAGACCAAGCTCTTCCTGAAATATAAAGAATTTGGATTAATTAATTTTTAGTTAGAATTTGTATGATGTTTTTGTTGGTTTTTTCACAAAAATATTAGGGGTATTCACGGTTGGTATTAAAATAATTGTTATCGTAGTAAAATAGTATTATTTGGTAAAGTTTTGTAAACAACAACAAAATACACGGTAATATTTTTTGCAACTTTAACACCGTTTTTTGTGTATTAACCGCTTGGTGTAAAATATTAACTTTGGGTAAGTACAGGGTGGGCCAGAATAGACGCAGGGGTTTGAAGTCTTTATAACTTTTTTTTTATTTTTATTTTTTTAATTTTGTTTCAGCATTTTGTTAAGAAGACTTGGGCAATTTAAAATGGACCTAAACACAATAGAACAACGAACCGGTGGGCGGTGGGCTCAATGGCTCTTTTACGGGACATGTTTGGCGGACGCATTATTTCGAAAAGTTGCGATTTCAATTGGCCTCCGCGTTCACCTGATCTAACGACTCCAGATTGTTTCCTTTGGGGATATTTGAAAGAAAAGGTGTACGTCAACAAGCCAACAACCATCAGCCAATTGAAAACCAACATTCGCAGTGAAATCGAGGCCATAACACGAAAGGTTATGGAAAATGTCTTGGAAAGAGCACGGATTTGCGAAGCAGAAAATGGCCACCACTTGCGGGATATAATTTTCCATGTTTAGACCAAAAATATTCCCCATCAATCAACTACATGTATTTGAAAAAAAAATTATAGGTTTCGCTAAAATAAAAAATTTATAAAGAATTCAAACCCCCGCGTCTATTCTGGCCCACCCTGTATTTGAAATAAGCAAACCTAATGAGCTCAGCAATTCGCTCATATTTGACAGTTTTAGTTAATTGCTTAATAATAAGAAAAGTGTTGACAAATGGTGTTCAAGTGATTAGAATATGTAATGCTTATTGTTTGAAGTGTTTTTGTTGAAAAAAGTGGAAAAATGTGAGTGAAAATATGTGAATCTTTTCGATTTTCCTACAGCCGTGAAAAAGTGCGTTCACAGTTTAGAACAAAACTTCAACAAATAATATTATTTTACGCCGATAACAGCTATTTTAATAGCAAATGTGAATACCCCTATTATTTCTTAATATTTTCTATATTTCGGATATTTATTTTATTAAAAAATTACTTACATAAACTAGATACAGCATATGAGCGGCAATAGCACCCACTAGTCGAATATTCGCCACTGCTTGAGCATAAGGGGGGTTCGAACCGCCACCCCAATCAACAATAATGACACTAGAAGTTCCTTCATCATCGTTTTCTAATAGCGCAGCTGTCATATCTCGAACCTGAAAATGATAAAAAAAATAATAGTTTGAAAATATATATATATATATATTTTGAAGGTTTTTCGATTTTTATTTGGCGTAAAAACATAAAATAACTGAACTTTGATTCATATTTCTTTATTTTCAAATCAGTCTCTATAATAGAGAAAGTTCTTGGTAATTTTCTCGAAAACGGTTCACCGAAGGACCAACTTTTTGGAAACATTTAGAATTCATATACGAAAACAAATTGTTTTTTTTTTCGCCTTTTCTTTTCTTAAAGAAACTTGTTACTCGTATAACTGTTTGAGAACATTGCTGTAAAATTTCCAGTCAAAATTTGAAAAATTAGTCAAGTTAGGGGGCTTAGAATGAGAAATATTTGATATTTGTCTGTTCTCGTTAATGTGACGTTCACTTAATACTTAATAGTGTTCACGCAACCGCGACTCTAGTGAATTTTCAAAAAAAAAAAACATTTCTTACCCATGGTCTGTCACCAGCTTCCGTAAATCCATGCGTTATAACAAATATTTCGCCCTCTGGATTGATTCCCACGTTTTTCACACCGTCTGGATCGTTTATATCAATAAAACGGGGTAAATCTCTCGTTCGTTTATTAAACACAGGAAATTTCACTTGAATCTCCGATGGTCTTTGGGGATGGGTGCTAATTTGCCGAGTGTCTGTGGTCCAAGGCGATTCAAGGGGAAAACATCCATAAACTCCATAGCAGCGAACATCATTGCGACCTAAAAAGTATAATATTTATAACAATGTTTTGACAAAAGTGTTTTTTTAGTTTTAAAATTAAAAATGCAGTAAAAATGTAACATTTTTTGTGATAAGAGCTATGGCATATTGATTTAAACAAAAGGTTATCCTTTTTCCTTGGAAAAATTAAATTGAACAATTTTTTAATTAATGTATCTTTGGGAAGAAAAAAAACGATGAAAAATATTTTTTCCAACGAATTCTATTTAGTTTTTAGTCAGAATTTGAATTGGCCGCTCAAAAATTTCCCTTCTGTGACTCGGCTACCCAAGTCCCGAACCAAAGTAGCGCCTCGAGCGGCCAAAAACGGAACTTTTCCGCGTACGTAGAACGTGGCGCCGTGCGCGGCCGGAAACGGAACTTAATAACAAGTTCCACTTTTTGGTTTGTATCTAAACTACTAAGTCCACATATTCGAAAATGGTTTATGTCTGCGGAATTATTCCACTGGACTGAAATTCAGAAAACTTCCCTTTTGTGTACCTTTTTTTTCGGCGCGATGTTTTTTGAATTTTTTTTGAGACTTGAAGTTTTACCAATTAAACTAAACATAAATCTGTTAAATTCAATATCAAGCACGTAATTTTTGTAATATTTTTCTTTTTTTTGTAAAAAATGATCCAATCATATAATGCCCATCTCATCATCGATTTAATTCTAGAAATGTGCATCAAGTGCATTCCAATCCAATGAAACCAACACAAATTTGGCCACTTGTGCGATTGAATAATAACAGAAAACCGTCAAAACAAATATTTCAATGAAAACAGACTCGAAAACCATGTTAATGGACTTTGAATTGTTTACAATTAACAAATTATCAAAGTCAATTCGAGAGTTTACTAAAAATATTAAACTTTTTTTGTTTGCATTTCAGAATTTGATTATGTTCCAGTTTTAGACACAATTTGGTTTAATTTTGTGCTCATCTAGCTTGAGATTTGATTTAATCTTCTTTTTTGTCACGTTGTCGGAATTAATTTCACAGAAGTCTTCTTACAATCATCTTTAGGGGATTTTTTTTTGTGCGAATTTGATTTGTTTTAATTTCCGAATTTCTTATCAAGAAAAAAAGGCGTAAGTTAAAAGCCATTGACGTCATATTCGGGTTGACCTCTTGGGATGTATTTTTCCATTAAACAATGAATGTTGATTTTAAATTCCAGACTTGAAGACGTCCTTGTGGAAGTGAATATTCCCATCACGAAGGGCCTTATAAAAACAAATCTAGCCCCAGACTGACTTAACTGAAAATACTTTCTCGGGAAACCCATTTTCAGTGAAGGCTGGTCTTTGTTGACTAATCGCAATATTTTTTTGTCACAAAAAGAAATCAAAAAAATGATACAAATTTACTGTTCTGGTTGTTGGGATGAGGAAATGCGTTTAGATGGGTGGCTTATCGCCAGTTCAAATGAGGTTAACAACTAATAGTACCGCATAAATGATAAAAAATATAAAAAGAATGTCTTGCGAGTGGATTTACGTCATGTCTTACAATTGTTCGGTTTTTTAATACCAAGAATTAGAATTTAGATTAATTTGTAACAAAATTTGAATACTTAATAGCAATTGATTAGAATCTCATTTACGTCAAGATTTTTTACGTAATTTGAAAATTTAAAATATGCAAATTCCTAACGCAATCGGAATTTTTTATGACGAAAATATCTACGCATTTGGTGGGTTTTTTTCAAACATCAATTTATAAAAAAATGAAAGTAGAGGCTCGGTACAGTAAACATTCGATACAGTGAAAATCCACTAGAGTGAACAGAGATTTTTTTCACAAATTTCCATTGGCTACTCTAACGTGTGAACATACAATCCCATAATTATTCTATAGAGTGAACAAACTGTTTTCTTATAAATGAGATCGGCCAAATTTGTTTGGAACTGGGTGGCGTACACAAGAAAGCCCGTATCTTAGCTAGAAATGAGATAAATTTTTATCGAAGTCGTACAGTAGACGCGTTATATGAACGGCTGGATTATATGAACACCAAATATTTAACATTAACCACAAAAAAAATTTTATGTTATATTGATGTGGAAATAAGTATCGGTGAATTTTTTGGGCTTTGATAAGACGACGATTATACAATTTATAGTCCAATATTTCAAATGAAAAGCGGGAGCTATACAAAAATGAGTTACAACAAGGTGTTTGGTATGACAAACGATTTTTATTTCCATCTGTCCGTCCGTCTGCTGTCCGTTCGTCCGTCCGTTCGTCTATACACCAAGACTTCCAAAAAGATTGAGCTTGTGACTTGAAATTTTTTACAGATGCATTTCTTGTAAATAAGCGAATGGTTCCCTCCCCCTTCCCCCTACGAACGAAACAGTTTTTTGCAGTATTCTCGAAAACGGAGAGTCGTATTGAAAAATTTGTAAAGGTAAAACGTATTTAGAATAGGATTGTGCATAACTCATCCATACATCAAAATTCAATTGAACTATTTCCCCCATACAAATGGAGTTCTTATTTCCTATTTTCTCGAAAACGGTGAATTGTATCGGAAAATTTATAAAGACGAAATGTGTTTAAAATGTGATTTACATAATCGAAACATTCCTTTCGAGGGACCACACAAATGGATTTATTTAATAGAAATATTGTCTATCCTCATATAGCATAGTTGACGAATGGTCAGTGGAAATTGTACAGCTTTTCTTATATGTCTATTATATAATTTTTAAAGCAGAGCTGTTAGAGGGAAACTTTGTATTGCTGACCCGGATTATTTTGATATGGCGAATATTTCTCTCGAAGACATCTGAGTTTTAAAATCCAGGATTTTCTTAAATTTCAAATGTTAAATTCATAAAATTACTGTAAACTTACCACCATCACCTCCAGCTGCAATTTCATAAAAAGAATCAGCTGTTTCGTTGGTTTGATTGGACAAATAGAGCATCGTATGCAGCAAGAAGCCACCAGTAATATTTGGAAGAATCATTTTTTTTTAATTTTTCAACTTTTTCAAAGTACAAAAAATACACAACAATTTGAAATTTTTTACTATTCTTTGCAATTCAACAAATAACAGTCACATTTCCACGGAAAACTCCAGACACCACTAAACTCAAAGACTTATCAACGATTTCCAAGAAGCACAATTTATTGAAATTTCTTAATTATTGCAATTAATGCGTTAATATGTCTGCTGCCCACAAATTGCACACAATGCAACACCGTACAGGTCAAAAGTCATGTAAAAAATCGAAAAAAAAAATGGAAAACCCACTTTCGTTGTAGACAGTCTCAATTGGGATCTCGAGATGATCTTGAAAATTCACTTGAGATCTTTTGCAATATTTTTTTTTTAAATTAATTCTTGGGGTGTCTCTGAATTTTAATTGAAATTATTGAAGGCTTAATCACTTGGGAGTAAGATTTTTTTATAAACCGTTAACTGATCACCGTTTCTATCGGGATCCTACACTTAACTGCGGCCTGGATTGGTCAAACACAGGCTTTTTTATTAGCCATGGGGCATTTTCTTGATTTGATTGTGAGAGTTGTCGCTGAAAGTGATATCAGCAAAAGGCGGTTTAAGTCAGAAAATTGTCTCTCCTCGCTAGAAGATTCTGAGTCTTACAAATGGTCATTTACGCTTTCTGATAACGGTATAAGCAGTTTTTGTTTATTTTCTGAAGAGTTCTAGATGCCAAATCTCGGTAATAAGGAGTGAGAGAGAGAGGTTATCTATCTTACAAAGTAATGGAATTTTGTAGCTATTTTTGAGTTTCCCAGGCTTTAACCTCGGAGGTTATTTGTTATCAATTAAAAAAAGTTAAATTTTCATTAAAGAAGGTTTTTTGTTTTGCAAAACTATCTTTTCACAGTGAAAGTTTAAAAAAAAACTTCCATTTTTAAAAAATAGCAACGTCACTCTGGCATCATTGGTAGTCGGGCCACGTGTTTTATTGCGATATTCTTTGAATTTGAGGAAAAAAATTGAACAAAATTCGGGCAATCAGTCTGACATAAGTTCACCCCGTAATTAATCGAATTCTTGTTAATTTTTTTCGCAAAAATTTCAGAAAAAAAAAACACTTTTGCGTTGCAAATAGTCTTTGGACTCTTATCGGATGCGTTACAAAGTTCGAATTGCGTTCGAAGTCGCGAGGAGTTGAAGCGCAGGTGAAGATAAGTTTGACACTGACTTGACCCTTTTTGACGTCAATGGCGGGATTATTTTGTCTTGTGACAGAGATTAATTTATTGCCATTTAAGTAAGTTTAATTTTATTAACGGGTCTGCTACAATCGATTAAATAAATATTTGCTCCAATGAAATGAATGTTTTCTGGCCCCAATTTGTTTGATTTCGAAAATTACAGTAAAGCAAATGGCGGACAGTTTTTTTTCATGAAAATCTTTTTAAATCCGGGTTTTGTTTGCTTATCAATGAAATTTTCTTCGTTATAAATAGAATTTTGAATAACTAAATAGTTTGTTAATAAATGAATTGATAATACCGTTCGTGTTTTGATTTTTGAATTGAACTTTAGAATGGACCGCCGCCACGGCAGTCTATCAATTTTCAGAATGCAGTTTAAAAATGATTAGCAAAGCTAGACAGTAACATATTTTTTATCGCTGATGTTGAATAAACTGTAAATAGGCGTGGTTATATTTACAAAAAAAAATTGTTTTCGAGTTTCGGAATCACAAAAAAAAATATTTACACTGTGAAATTTCGAAATCAGCTTTTGTTGTCGTTATTTAACTGTAATTTACGTCAATTGGGTATTTTCTTTAGATTTTTAGTCAACACAAACAAAATAACTCTTTTATTTTTTGTTTGTTTATCGTTCGAAAAGTTTTTTTTAAATTTATTATTGTACTAAAGTTTTCCAGTTAATATTGCAAAATAATTAGAAAAACATCTAGTTGGAGTTTAACGAGGTTTTAGGGGTATTTTTCATACGTTGCCGTAAATTACATTTATCTGTATATATTTATAAAAACGCTTAACCTTATTTATTGATTCATCAACGCCCAGTCCAAACTCTTGGAGCTAGAAATCTTTACAGTATGTTTCATATATTACGTAGACGCTCACTAAAGCCCAATTCAGACTAACGATTAATCACGATTGAAGCTTCTTGACCAATGAGATCAAAGATTTCAACGATAGGAAAATGAAAGCTTCGATCTCATTGGTGGAGGAAGCTCAATCGTAATTGCAATCGTTAGTCTGAATTGGGCTTAAATCGGGGTTTTTCGAAATACATCTCTAAGGGGGTAAACGAGGTGTGGATAGGACGTTAGTATTTTAAAACATAGATTTTTGAATTTTTGCATAGATTTTTGCATGACTGATGTCAGTCGGGGGTTTTCGGAGTCGCTGATCACGAATCTAGTGTTGGAATTTCAAAATCCGAAATGAAAGTTTTGAAAAATTGACGGTTTTTGTTAAAAAAACTTATGCAAAAAATCTGAACCCGGCAACGACAGATATGCAAGCTAGTTATGGTATATTGAGTCCGTTTCTGTGCATAAATTGTAGGAAAAAAATCACCCAGTTACAAATTTTCAATCAAATTTTAAATTATAGTGACACCTTAAATTCCACTAAAATAGCCGTTATGATCAAAGTTGTGATCAATACAAAAAGTTCCCCTGCAAAATTTAGTTTTGACAAAAAATATGTACAAAAATATATTTTCAAATATATTCAGAATCGTTAAAGATACGTAAAAACAGTTAGACGAAAAATGCAGGAAATTATATTTCCTTGGAATTTGGTTATCTACATATTTTCATCAATTAAAAGTGTAAGTAGTGCGTTTAAAGTTCCATAAGTGTGTAATAAAAGAAAGAAAATATGTACAGTAGAGTCCCGTTAATTCGGACTAGATGGGACCGAATTCTGAATGCATCATTGAAAGTCCGGATTAAACGGAACTTAAAATGCACATAACACATGTTTTAAATTGATAAAACTAAAAAAAAATCGATGTTTTTTTTCCTTACAGCTCATTTTTAGTTTAAATACTATGTACTGTATATATAGATCTAAGTTTTTAACCTACAAAATAAAATATCTTTAGGATTAAACGACATTGGATGATGCAATTTATTTATTTAGTTTATATTAATAATTATGGACTAAAAGAGAACGTTTAAAAAAACTACAACAATCCCGAATAATTGAACAAATTTATTTATTTAATTATGTAATAGGCGATGGAAGCCAATTGGTAAAATTTTTTGTAATTTTTCTACTTTTTTTTGTAACAAAATTTAACTTTGTGATTAAAAGTTGTTAAACTTATTTTTTATTTAATTATTTTACGTAATTTTATTTTGCGTAATTCGGATTGCCTGATTTGGGTTATAGAACTCTAAATTGTGATAAGCAACAGAATTGTAATTTGATTTTTCGCTTAGCAAATTTATTACCGTCAAACACGTTTTAATTACGTTAAAAAAAAGTGTAGATTAACTTAAATTGATGTCAGATGTCGGCTAATTTAACCCCATTTGGGGTTTTTGTACAGCCACCATATTTATTTTTCGTCAATCCGGGAAAAGAAGAGTGGTGTGATGAATGGGAAATTGGGTGGGGGGAGGGTTAGGAATTTAATTGCGATAAATAAACTGAATTACTCTGTGAAAATAAACTATTATTGTGCAATTTCTTTTTGAAATTTTTGGTTTCAATATAATGTGCTGTGCAGCGAAATAGCGAAATAAAAACGTCATGACATAACAAAATGAATTTGTTTATCGTTATCGTTATCGTTACAAAACGAAATGACGTAAAGAAACAAAATTTAAATTTAATTACATAACGAAATGTATAACGTTGTAGCATCCGCCTGGAAAAGAAATTTGTTAATAAGAGGAAAATTATAGAATCAAAAGAGGCACTTATCTGAAGAATTGTTCCTTTGTCCACCATGGGTCCGTCTGTCCAAAATTTCCGATCTCCTAGATTCTGGTCTGTCTAGCAGCCTTGATATAGTCGTGGAGAGAGTCCCATTTATCCCGAAGGAAAGTGTACCTAAAGAAAAATACAGAAAACAAACTGCAATAAAAATCAACATATTTGTGCCAAGTGAAAGTTTGTTTACCTTTTTGAATCCTGCTGTAGTGGCTTTCCTCGGCTGATCCGGACGATTCCCCGTCGATAAGGCATACCCCGTGGACGAAAGGCGCCTTTCGTATTAGTTAATCCTGTGAAAATAGAAAGAATGTAGTAAAATCTTAACAAATAAAACATAAATAAAAATCTTGCCTGATCACTGTCACATCGATCACTTTGACAGCACATATAAACAAATAAAGGCGTTACCAGCTTGATACTAATATCCTTTGGGGATCAATTATTATAGTAACTCGTGAGAAAATTTCCCCACAGAGGTCACTTGAGTCGAGAGAGTTTGAAATTTGTAAAATTTGATTTTATTTAACGCTAATCCTCCTAGGATGAGTCTTTGGGACTCATTTCAACTTTGCTTTGGATGCCACCAAATGGAAATCAAGTCCGTTTACATCTGGACGAACGTGCTCACATAACATTATGTGAAAAAAAAATATTCTAATACTGTTAAATTTAGTGTTTTATATATAACTTTCATATGAGTGCGCGGGACTCATCCTAGGTGTTTTTGTTTGTAAATTAACCCAGGATGATTAGGGTTAATTTGGAAATAGTTGCTGATTAAATGTTCCCCCAGTAAAAAGTTAGAAATAAAATTAAAAGTAGGAAAGGGTGTTAAACCCTTCTTCTTCCCTTTTTTTAGTGCTGTGAAAGTGGGAAAGACTGAGCGAAACTTTATAATAATATTTTAGATTAGATTTTATTTACGAAATGTTGCGAATGTTCGATCCTATTATGATATTTTTATAAATGCATTCAAACATAATTAAATATATTTATAAATGATTTTTGAAATGAGTTTTTGCATTATTAGCATGTTTACGTGAGCGTTTTTGATTTAGGGCAGATGCATAACTTGAGGACGACGGAGGAAAAGGTAAGCGTCGTAACGGCTCCGCCTCGTCCCGCGATTGTTAAAGGTTTCCCCTTCCCCTCCCGTTTAGAATACTTGAAGATGAGATATTATCCCTTTTGGCACGAATTATTTGTAGCAGAGAGTGGTGATAAGAAGGTTGGTAAGAACCGACCCCGTCCGACGAGCTAAGCCCCTGAACTTCCAGCGTGCCACCCTGCCTCCCCTTCCAACACATCAACGGAAATGAACCTAAGAACTCGTCACTCTGGCTGTTACAACGTCACTATTTTTTTCGTTTGCCATCCCTGTTTTATAGAGAAAATAAAACTTTGTTCGGATAAACACAAATATAAACACATTTAACAAATATGCGCCAAAGTCGAAATTTAAAAAAAAACGGTAGTGCGATGATTTAAATCAAGAGCTTAAAAGTCCCAAGCGAAAATCGCGTTCTTTATATTTCATAAATAATCGCAAAGGAAATTGTAAAGAAAAATAAAGATAAATGCCCCGTAGGCAAAATCTTTTATTTATTTATTTATTTCAACAGGTGCGGAGCACCATCTGAATTAGGTACAAAATTTTACAAATTATGTATGGCTGCTAATTAACAATTTAAATAAAAAAAAACTTGAAACTTATTTTAAAGTGTTTAAAATTCTTACATAATTAATTATTAATTCATGAATGTGGGGGACCCCCCACTTCCTCGTCTGGCCTGTAATTTTGACAGTTTCGTTCATGGCCTGGCGCCTGGATCGGCTAATTTAAACAGCCTCTTTAAGATGCCGCGACGAGAAGTGTGTACGTTCGCACTTATGGACAAATAGACAGACGCACAGACAGACAGACAGACAGACAGACAGACAGACAGACAGACAGACGGACGGGCATGCGGAAACCAAAACCTTTTGTCATCCCTAACACCCTGGTCACAGTATACAGTAAGCAAACTCGAAAATAACCCAATTTACTATGTAAGAGTAAAAAGAACATACCATATTCATAGGCAGAAAACACGAGAGCAAACAGCACAGTCATATATGCGTGTAACCGAAAATTTGTAAACAAAAGCCACACAGCTGATCGGTATCTTTTGCATTTCGCAATGTGTTTTGCGTGAAATTTAGTCGGCATAAAGATTAAAAGCTAAATAAAATATCAGCGGAATACACGAAATAGTATGGAAACATACTAAATTATAAACTTTCTGTTTAAATTTAAATCACTCACTTCATTTCACAGGAAATTGAGAAAAATAATGAAACCGAAATTCACCCGACTCGTTTCCCATCAAATCAGAGCAACTGAAAGAAACAATTGCAAACGGCATTGCCGTATCTGATTTTTCTGCTGTTGATTTTATATTTCAGAGGGAAATTTAAAAATTGAAATCTGTTTTGACCACCATTTCTTATAAAAGTACAAATATTCTTCATTTTAGGTTGAAAATTTGGATAGAAAATTTAAATTGTCAGGATATAGTAGAAAAGCAATTAATATCAAATCTTCGGTCCATCAAAATAATTTTACAAACGACCTGATGCTAATTTCAAAGCAATAATGACGTTTGAGAAAAAATGCAGTACTAGTTTGGACTGAATTTCTAATTTTCTATATTCAAACGAACATAATTTGCAACTTATTTTAGAATTGTATTTAATTTCTAAGGCAAAAAATACATTTCGCAACTGACTAATCTGGTAACGTCGTTGCGGCTCTCATCTTTAACAGTATATTTCTTTCTCTGTTTCACTTTTATTAGATTCCTTTGTGGTCATATTGCTTGTTCATTCTTTGTACCCCAAAAATTTAAGATTTTTCTAACCAATTAGAATGCCTAGATTTGGGTATTTCTGGGTTATTCGTTTTCGGTTACACAGGTTATTTTCACATTTAATGTATGAAGTTTGTTTACTGTATACTGTGCCCTGGTGTAGTTAATTTTTTAAACTTACGAAATTTATTACAGATTAAAACGAAATAAATTTTTTAAACTCTTTATTAAATGATTGAAAACAATGTTAAATTGTATATTTCGTAACTAAAATACAATATTACACAAATTGTAAATATTTGGCCTTAAATTTTTGTATAATGATTGTTTATATTACATTCTAAAAAATAATAAAACTGTTATCAGATGAAATTTGGTTTATTGTTTGCTTTTTGTCGTAAATAAATATTATTCAATAAAATATTTGGATCAATCAATTATTGATTTATTACTTCCATTTACCATTTTTTTAAATTTAGTTTTTATTAATTTTTCATATGGAATTCTATTTTAAATTTTACATCATTTATGTTAAGTGAATATTTTACGTTTCAATGTGGTAAAATATAAAAATATTTCTCTAAGTCCTATATTTTATTTTATGTTGAATTTGGTTAAATTCATCTTTATTTTTGGATTGCATTTTAAATTGTTAATTAATTTATTTGTAAATAGTATACTTTTTTATCTAACTAAAAGGCAGAATATTGGTGAATTAGATTAATATTAAAAACTAATTTTTTTAAGTTATTAAAACAAAATTAAAATTCTACAATAGATAATATTTTTAAGCTAATCGGATATTGTCCTTTGTATAATTAGATCGATTTTATCGCCAGCAGCAGCGATTAATGGCACCGTCAGACAACAATCGAAATCTTGAGTTTTCGTTCCATTTACCTAAAATTAAAGAAATTAAATTAATTTGTGTTAAAGATATTAGTGTTTTTGTCTTGGGGTTACCTGCATAATTCGATCGAAAGGCTTCAACATACCAACAATGTCAGCTGGACCCCCGGTGCGGATGCGATTTATGTAGACGCCGCGTTCGTAGAGCCCGTCAGATACTGAAAATCCGTAGTCATCGTAGACTTTGTCCTTGTAGAGGGTGACGTGAAGTGTCCGATGTTTGCTATCTTTGCTGCTGTTTGACATTCCATCGTTGAAGGATGGGCTTCTCGGCCTACGCTGAACTTTTGCGTATACGGCTTGGGGCTGGGGAATGCTGCCAACTCCTTCGGATGTAAGGAGACTGTCTGAATCTAAAATTAGATTTTAGATATACGTAAATCGTCACAGTTGGCATCAATGTTTGTTGATTAATAAAATATTTCCTTCCTCAATCCCCCCATGCCTCCCCCAACAAACCTCCCTCCCTCCATCACTACAATTTTTTTTATTTGATATTTTTTGATAAAATTCACAAAAATGTTTGTTTTTCGCCACGCTTATTTTCGAATACAATCCTTCCCTTTGTAACCAATCTGGCAACGCGGTCTGCGACCAACGCGACAACAACACCAAGACGACCGAGACTGAGGACAGTAGTGAAGAACTGAGCGCCGAGCTGTTAACTTTTAACATTTTTTATAACGAGAAATCGTCCCACAAATTAATATTTTTTGTACTGTTTTTGTATAATAAAAACTGTCCCACACCTTTGAGATATCCTTACATACTTCTTAATGCCAAATTCGGATTCAATGACCCCAAAATTTCCAGAAGAGATTTTTTTTTCTGATAAATTGAGGAAAATGATAATCAGCTATCCTTATAGGACCCACCCTTATCCTTGCAAGGGTGAAGTAGTGAAAATATTATATCGTGGGTCAGAATTAGGCTGCAATATTTGACCCCGACAGACAAAGAAACAGACAGATACGAAGATGAGCTAACTAAAAGCTTTTAAAAAGTGTTTTCGTTTTATTTCGAAAATGTGTATTTTTAAAATAGGTATAAAAAGGCTCTTTATCAGTTTAGTGTATTTTCAGAAAATTCTTGGCACCCCAAAGGTTTGGGCACGCCAACAATACTAAACTATCTATAAAAACAAATCGTGAAAAACGATGGAGGAGGGTCCGAAAATCCTGAAATTGCAGTGACGTATTTTTTGGGGAGCCTGTAAGGTTATCTTTGATTTTCATTGATTATCTAATATTTTGGAAAGTTGTACAGATTTTTTTAAACTCACCAGTAGTTCTCAATATTTTCAAATCAACGATGTTATCTAAATTCTGCAATAATTTTGTAGCATGCGATAGTGGCATTCCTTGCACTGATTCCCCATTAATTGCCAGCAGGCAATCCCCGATTCGAATTTTTCCGGTACTATGCGCTATACCGCCTTCTGTTAAACCGCTTATAACTATGGGTTTTTGCATATCTTCACTTCCCGCTAGAGTAATACCTAACGGTCCGCCATTCGGTTCCATACGAACGTGTAGAATACTCGGCTGATTGCCGTAAGTTTTACTCTCCATTGGGGGTGGCAATCCTGTTGAATCAATCCTACGGGAATAACAAAAAAAATTATTATTAAGATTGTATAAAAAATGGTGAAATCCTTACGTCATAAACCGATTGGCCGGATAATCAATTTCATATGGACTGAGATCGTGGTAGGAGTCGTCGGGAACTTCTGTTGTGAGACTGTGTGTGTTTTCCGCTCCGATAGCACGTCCAAGTGTTGGTGTTTCATTTCCGCGCCCAGCATGGGGGCGTCTTATCTGAACCATTGGATTCGGCAGATGCTGCATGTCCTCCAGCCTGAAATAATCAGGCTGTGGTGTTGTCGATTTGAAGGACGAACTGTCGCCGTATCTGACATCTCCGTATTTTGGCGAGTAGTTGTAGATATCCTGATCACTACTATTGCAGTTTCCGTAAATTGGATTGATCCGCTGTTGGGCGTCGAAAAGGAAATCCGGTAGGGAATTCCTTTTAATCGTCAACGTGGTGAAGTCGTTTTTATTATCCTTTAATAGCGCGTCGACATTGAAATGTTGCAAAGGATGCGAGTCAACTGCGAGCAGGATATCGCCAGCACGCAAAGATCCAGTCCGATGAGCAGGACTTCCCGACTTCACCTCGGATATTACGAAAGATCCGTGACTCGATCCGTTAACGGTAATTCCGAGCCCACTTTTTCCGGTCTTCGCTAGCTTTACGTTGAATACCCCACTGGATGGGATCACCGAGTCTGCCATATCGAATTCGATCTCCAATTCCACCCAATTTGCACCCTGAAAGTTCATATTCGCTGGCCGAGGTGCAACGTCCCCCAGGATCTGTCGTATCGTATTCAAATCCAAGTTACACATTTTATTTACCGCCATTATGCGATCTCCCTTCTGGATACATCCTGAACGATCTGCCACTGAATCCTGAATAATTTGAGCGATAGTCACTCCGCGTCCACATGTTGTCTGACCGCCAAGAATAATTCCTGATCCGTGGGTGCAGTCCAAGACGACTTGCACCGTCTCTGATCGGCAGATACCAAGATTCGACTGTAGGGTGCCTCCAGAGTCGAGGGGCAGTGAACTTTTCCGGGCGAATTTTCTTTGACGGTTCTTTCTCGATTCAAGTGTGTTGAAGCCATACTTTGGGCTGCCAAGTGGAAGACCTGAAAATGATCGTAAAACGGAATTAATTTTGTTGTCTGTGATGGGATGTTTACATGTCATTTATCAGAATTTTACTATGGATT
This sequence comes from Chrysopilus asiliformis, assembly GCA_964034945.1. Lineage (NCBI taxonomy): Eukaryota > Metazoa > Arthropoda > Insecta > Diptera > Rhagionidae > Chrysopilus > Chrysopilus asiliformis. The sequence continues at coordinate 21,039,172 of OZ035963.1, read as the reverse complement.
TTGTATTTTATGGGCAGTCTGGAAATGTTAGCTCGATTATGACAATGTATAAAAATGCCGTAAAATGTTTATTTGAGAATTGAATTTCAGCTGGAAAGAGCATAGTCGAAAATATTTTCAAATGATTGAAAAAAACGGATGAAAAGCTACAATTACCAGGGGCCAATCGTCAAATAGTCTATATGAGGGCAGACAAATTTTTAATGATAAAAATCCATTTGTGTGGGAGAGGGAGGAAGGATTGGTCCGACTGGATTTTGATGTATGGAACGGTTATGTAAAATCGTAATCTAAACAGATTTTACCTTTATAAATTTTTCAATACGACGCACCGGTTTCGAGAAAATTACAAAAAACTGTTTCATTTATATGGACGAGGGGGCAGGAATAGGTCGATTTTGCCGGTTCAAGAACTTAGCCTTGCCATTTACGATAAACGCAACTTTACAAAATTTCAAGTTTCTAGCTCAATTTTTTTCGCAAGTTATGGTGTTCACGGACAGACAGACAGACGGACGGACGGACATACGGAAGAATTCTACCCGTGAGGGGGTAAACGGTGGGTAAAAAGGGTTTCAATGTTTTAAAACTTTGATATTTACCATGAAGCGAATCAAAACACGAGGCAATAATGATATTAACAATGCCAAAGGATTTCCGTTATATAAACCAAAATATCTTCACGATTTATTTTTTTTTTACATCTGGACCATCATAACTGTAATAAATTCCGAAATCAAAATATTATCAAAATTCTCTTGAAATCATTGACATGCGGTACAGTACTACGAAATTAAAGTACCTAAACACATGACGCTATTAAATTTCAAATTATTTTGAATGGCGTACGACTGAGACTGCCTGAGAATTGGACAGGAAAACCTCATCGAAATCTAAGAAATCTGTACAAATATCAAATAATTCTTTAATTTTTCTGCTTATTTTTCCATGCAGTGTTTTTATTTACTATCTTTGTTCTAAACATAAGAATAATTTATGGGACACCACAAGCTCTGTCTGCGAGTGAACTGAACTGAATTGAACTTTTTTTATGAACTGGAACTGATGGGGACGGATGGGGCCGGAAAATAGAAAAACGAAACGCAACAACGAGGAATTTTGTTTATGTTTTTTTTTGCCGAAAGCCTGGCAACATTGAACTAGAAAATCTTTACACAGTTTTCGCCGCAAAGCGTAGTGGAGTCTTTTTTTATGCTTTTCTTAGCATTCGATTGCTCGGAGTTTCGATGATTTTGTTTGAATTTTCTTTTAAATTCCAACTAGCAGCGGGCACGTACAAATTATTAATTAAATTTTTACGTTTCCTCTATGGTGTATTTTTAATTTCCTTTTTTTGTTGAAAATTTCCCCCTTCAAATTCAGTTGTGAGAAGAGAAATCTCCAAAAAATTTCCCCTTTAACTGAAATAAGAAACGATAAAAAAAAACCTTGGGGCTCTGCTCATTTATTTATTTTTGGAATTTCAAAAAGACGAAAAAATCGAGGAAAATTCCTTAATGAAAAAAATATGGGATAAGGCGAAATTAAAACAAGCAAAGTGGCGGCCCCAACTTAATGGCAGCGTCACGAAGTCTTGACGTTAATTTGAGTTTTTCCTAAAACTGTCAGCCCTCAAATTCAATGATTCCTGCTGTTGTCGCATTCCAGACCGAAGGAAAATTCAGAAAAAAAAATAAAAACAAAACGAAAAGAAAAATAGAAAATTATGCGTGTTTTAAAGTGGATGTAAATTACATGAAAGATTTAAAGTACAACTGATAGCACTTGAAATTCAACTGAAATAATAACAAGGACAGAAATCATGGTTAAGTCAAAATGATTTTAAAAACAGATTTATTTCTAAAATAGATTGACATAATGAAATTTTATTATGGTTTCTATTTTAAGTATCAAATGTTTGGGTTTTTGAATATTTTTTTTTATCAACGCTTGATAAACTTGTAATTTGGCATAGAAATAATTTTTTCATTTTTTTTTGGTTTTGCATTTTTTTCAAAAGAAATTCGATTGCAAGAAATTGCGTTTCTAGTTTGTAATCGAAATTTGGAAGCAACTTTGTTGCTTGAGTCTGATTAAATTTTTAGGGGTATTCACAAAAGGTAATAAATTAGCCATTCGTTAAATAATAGGTATAAATTGTTAAAGTTTTGTAAACAACAACAAAATATGCGGCTGTCCAAACCCCTGAAGCTAGAGACTTGAAATTTTCACAGTATGTCCCATCCATCACGTAGGCGCGCACTAGTGCGGGGTTTTTCGAAATTTTACTGTTAAGGGCGTAAAAGGGGGGTAGAGAGGGTTTGGGTGTTTTAAAAGCTTGATTTTCGTCATGAATCATGCGAATTAGGAGGCTGAAAAGTGCCACTCGGGGGTTTTAGGGGTCGCTGATCACGCAGCTGGTGTAAGGACTTCAAAATTTGAAACCTAATTACTTGCAAGGATAACCAAATAGGGGAGACCGGGTATGGTTGTCACATTTTTTGTTCTTTTGTATTTTTAGTGGCCATGTTCTTAGTTTAGCAGGATTTTTATATATCAGTAGATAATATACTTATTCTAGTTTAAAAATAAATAAAGACTTTTTCTCTAGCGTTATCTATTGAGGAACAATTATAATTTTTTTGAAAAAATAAAAGTGTGACTTTTAACCCCGTGTCAGGGATGGTTGTCACAGTGTCTGGGGTTGGTAGTCACATAGCAAATTAAAGGGGGAATATAAAAATAAATACTTATTTAAATCAAATGAGTATCTTTATTAAAGGTAAAATGTTGTATGTAATTAATTTTACCCAAGAAAAGAACGAAAAATGTCTTATTCATAATAAAAAACAATAACCAAAATTCTGGTAACGAAAATAACAAAAATATAATCATAGTAAGTCTATAATTTCTTTGGACGTAATATTTTTTAATTCAAAATACCTAACTTAATGGAATTATATGAGACTACCAACCCCAGTCAACCTGAGACAACCTGCCCCAAAACACATTTTTGTACATAACCTCCCAAAATAAAGTTCAATCAATGTTTATTTGAAAAATCATATAACAATATCATGAAACACATATTTAACTTCATAAATACACGAAAAGGTATATTACTATGCATTATTTAATTATGCTTACGAGACTCGACACAGATGCACAAAAAATTACTTTCGCTGTCCAAAAAAAACAATTGCATATATCTACGTCACTGCATTTTAGAGCAGGCTGAAGTGAAGTAGGTAGAGAAGTGTTGCTATAGCACTCATTCGACGCCGATTAATAAACTCATTCGTTCGTTCAGTTTTCTGTTATGGCCGCTGTGACAACCAACCCGTGTGACAACCCAACCCGTGTGACAACCATACCCGGTCTCCCCTACCATTTTTCCCATTTTATCTCGGAAAAATTGATATTTGTGGTTTTCTGCAAGGATAAGATTTTTCTCAAAAGTTTTTAAGTTCTTTCCGGTTTTTTTTCGTATTCTGAAACTTGTGGAAAAAACTTTAACCCGGCAACGATGAGTATGCAACCTAGTAAATATATAAGGCTAAGAGAAGAATGGACATATTCGAATAAAAGTAGCACCCGTTCTTAGTTTGCATTGGAAATATTCCTAAACTGAGGGAGGAAAAAATGCTATATTATGGAATGGGATCGTTCCCATTTTTACTTTCCTCTGTAATAGAGAGAAAGTATTATATTTATCACGGAGACCGACTCCAGAAAAGGAGCAAATAAAAACTTTTTGATCAGTACGAAATCCGTTTCAGGTAAAATTATGAGGATGTCCGTGCATCGGCTTGTCTGTCTGTCTGTCCATTTTACTTAGATAACTCGACAACGCGTTGAGCTAGCGACTTGAAATTTTTTGTAAATGAGTTTTACGAAAATCGTAGATTTTCATTTCCGTTAATAGACTAACCAGAGAAAACAATAATAGGTTTTCTATCAGCATTTGGAAAAGTAGCTATAACGAGTATCTTTTATACAATTTTTTTGAACAAAAAATTTTTTTTTTTAGTTTCTGGAAATCTATGCCCTTTTGGGAAAAAATAAATATAAGAAATCTATGCCCTTTTGGGAAAAAATAAATTCAATGTGTTGGTCTGATGAGGTTCAACATTGAATTCTGGCACTAACTCGTCTACTCCTAGGGGTACGGCTACTCTTAGTTGGGAAACACTGGCTACTATATATTCATGGTTCCTATGTTTTTATACCCGTATGGTGAAACCAAAGGGTATATTAACTTTGCCTTACCGTTTGTAACGCCAAGATCCCGTCATCGCACAAAAAAATGAATTACACCAGTGTGTTTAGAATGATAAAAAAAATTGATTTTTCCATGTCCGTCCGTCTGTCTGTCCGTCCGTCTGTCTGTCTGTCCGTCCGTCTGTCTGTCTGTCCGTCTGTCTGTCTGTGGCGCGGATTGCAGGCGCACGGATTGAGCTAGAGACTTGAAATTTTGCGCAGATCCGTTTTTCGTAAAATGCGAGGCTAAGTTCGTTAATGGGCAAAAACGGACCATTAGGGGGGGTACCCCCCATACGAACGAAATCGGTTTCAATGTTTTAAAACTTTGATATTTACCATGAAGCGAATCACGAATCTGGTGTTAGAATTTCAAAATTTGTAACCGGAGTTCCTGTAAGGACGACACAAATATCCTTTTTTCATTTTTTCTCGGAAAAACTGGCTTAAGTGGTTTTCAGGGCCACTGATTACGAATCTGGTGTTCCAATTTTAAAATTTAAAACGGAAAGTCTCGAAGCGATCGCATTTTTTTTCAAAACCTATTTCTGGATGGGTTTTTGGTGGAAAAAAATTTTAAGCAAAAAAACTTTAACCTGGTAACGACAGGTCGGCACCTAGTTCATAATAAAAACACGAGGCAATAATGATATTAACAATGCCAAAGGATTTAATGGGCAAAAACGGACCATTTAGGGGGGGTACCCCCCATACGAACGAAATTAGGGGGGGGTACCCCCCATACGAACGAAATCGTTTTTTGTGAATATCTCAAAAACGGTGCATCTTATCAAAAAAGTCCAAGAACAAAAGTTATTTAGGATATGATTCTACATAAAACTCCCATACATCAAAATCCGATTGGAATAAATTTTAAAAATTCTAATTGGAAATTTTGACTTCAAAGTGGAATTTTGGTACAACTGTTCGAATTTTGATACGAATATCACCATACGGGTCTCCAATGATTGCCAGATTGGCAATTATAGCTTTTGTTATGTTTCAACATAACAACTTTCAAACGAATTTATCCTTTGGTTGATCGCTTTAATAAATTTGATATCTCTATTAAATAATTAATGATGACACTCATGACAAATCAAATGGAAAACTCTCATATTTCGGTCACGATGGAATTATTATCGAAAATCCCAAATTGTGTCAGTGCCATAAAAATAAAGCTTTGGATTAAGACTTGGTCGCGGCAAGCGAAAAGATTTTTCTTTTATGTTGATTTCAGTTTCACATTTTTATGATTTTTATGACAAAATCATCCGACATATGAATGAAAACTGTTGGTCGCAAACAAATCCGAATGTCGCACATCCGCTTAATTCATATTTTTATTTATCTTTCGAGAAAAAAAAGGAACATCCACGTTTTTGTCGCTGGCTGAAATGGACGACGACGTGTTTAAATTCACCACGCAGCTGTGCGAAACTTTAGGACGAATGACGATGGCGAGTCAACAGTGGCTAAAATCTGTCTAAATTTAGCGAACTGAACGGATTTTGGTTGTTTATTTAGCAATTTTTCCTGTAATCTATACGGAAATCTAAGATGGAGACGAAAAACTGATCATAATGAGTGTCTGTGACTGGGAATGTCAGACGTTAGTAATACGAATATAACGGTATAGTGACATGACACTTGTCTTGTCATCATGTGGCTCAAATCATGAAAACCGTAATTTGTTTTATTATTTTTCCACCCAAAGGATGGCGCTGAAGATCATTATTATTATTTTTTTATTGAATTTTATGGTAGGTACACTGAGAAAAATATTTCGTAATATCTATGAAAAACTTCATACAGTCTATGAAAAATTCATTATTTTTATGAAACGATTTTCATGACATTTATGAAGTTTTTCATAGATATCATGAAATTTTAATGGAGTTTATGACATATTTTTATAAAATCTAAGAAATCTACTCATAGAATTTATGAAAAAGTTCATTAAAATTTCATGTTGGTTTGGGTTTTTTCCAATGATTTGGAATTTCTGTTTTATGCTATTGTCTGTTTATACTATTATCAAATTCACTTACATTTTTGCTTTAAGCCTCAAATACATGACAGCGGCACCAACGACATCGTCGTCACCGCCATTGTCGCCCAAAAATCGTCTTTGAATTTATGAAAGTTATTTTCATAAATAGATTTTTAATGAAAAAAATATTACAGAATTTATGAAACCATCTTAAAACTTATGAGCGACTTTTTCTTAAAATGAATTAAGTTTTTCATAAACTAAATGATTTTTCTTGTATTTTATGGAGCTTTCCTAGTTTCAATGAAAAAGAGCAAGTATTAAAAGTAGTGATATCTGATGAATGACATTTTTCTGAGTGTACTTGAGTTGTGACAATAAAGGGAAGCACTTGAACGCACCATAAAAGTTGTTGGTACTGCAATCACTTATGCTAAAATTAAGATAATTAAAAATTAAATTACCTCGTCGGGCGAGCGCATGTGCTGGCATAATTTGAATTTGCGTGTAGCCGCGACCAGTGTTTGCGTCTAGGAGACTCATGACGTCATCTGGCGAGAAGGCGGTATTTTCAATGATCGTTTCATCAATGGAGAGAATTTGATCGCCGACGGAAAGTGCACCGCACCTGTTGAAAAATAGACAAATTAATTAACATCATTATTGTTTGTTTGTTGATAATTAGGTAAGAGTTGTGATTCTGACATACTAAGGATTAAAAATTGAGATTGTGCAAATATTTTTTGATATACACATTTTGATATACAAATTTGCAAAAGAATAGTTAGCCAAGCAGCGTAACGTTGGCAGTTTTCAAATATCGTCACGATAAATTTATATCAACGGCTAACGTTACAGATGACATAAATTCTGCTTGGGTACCTAACCATTTTATAACAATTTATTTTTGCAATGAATTAAAGTAACAAAAAAAAAACAAATTGATTTACCTGTCCGCAATACTGGCCGGTAATATACTAGCAGTATAAACTCCAGCAGCAGTGACTTCATCAATCTTTGTGTGATCATTATGCAAAATGGTGGAATAATTACTTAGGACTAGACCCAATTTATCATTCATCGGCCGCTCGATCTCGATTAGTAGTGGCCCCATTGAGAATTCGACACTTTGCATAACGGATACGTCGTACTCGATTGTCAAATTCGTATAACCAGACGAATGACCGCATTTCAAGATTTGTTGCGCTTCCGACAGACTTTTGGTTATTAACGAAATCTATTTTAAAGAAAATCGTGGAATTAAAAAAAAACATTTAGAAGATTAGTTTTTAGAAAGAAATTTTTAAGCAAACATAAATTTCCACGTACGATCAGTTTACATGTGTACATGACTAGTTTTTTTTATCAACAGCTGTCAAAATTTCAGTCATACTTACGTTGTCAACTCGCAGAAGACGATCGCCAGGTTTAATTCGGCCCGTCTTAAAGACAGGTCCATGTGGCCGAACATGAGTCACGATCAACGGGTAGTCTCCACCTCCACGCAATGTGAGGCCCAGACATCCATTTTCACGCTCCACTGTAATCTGTGCCAGTTTCGATGTCACGCACAAACTGTTTTGGGAAACTAAGAATAAAAAAAAACATTCAAACGTGAAAAAATATGATTTAGAGAAAACTAGACCTAAAAAGCGAAATGTAGCCTGACTTGAAAGAATATTACTATTTTATAAAAAAAAACAAGATCACACGCGAAGATTCCCAAATAGCATTTTAAGCAGCAATTATGGTGTTTATCCCCATATTTCGTCACCATGCAAGTCGCGGCGATAAGCAATTTATGTCGCAAATACGTAGTTAGTTGTGCCAACGAGACGCGCAACGAGACCCATAGTGGGGAACACTTTTCAGCGGTTTGCGGCGCCGCAATTATAACGACAGGGACGTAATTAGTTGCCTCATGCGCGAGCGTCATCTGACGGCATTATATCACACAATTACACAAATCATCGAGCGGGTTTTCTTTCTCCCTCGAATGCTTGCTAGTAAACAGAGATGAACAAATAAAAACGTAAGCAGAAGACGAACGAGAAAAATCTAATGGCGACAAATTAATGGAAACTTTTGTGGAGTGTTACTTTATAATGGACTTTTCTTCCGCTTGCATGTCGTGATTTTAATTGCCATTAAAATTTTTCGACAATATTGGATCTGAAATTTAAACAGATTTTAATGGGCCATCGAATTATTTTGTTTTTAATCAAAAATTTTTTTAATTTTATTTTATCGGTAAAATTTTTTTTTCTTTTGCAATGAAATTTTGATGCCAATAAAATTATGCTGTTTCAAAAATGTATGCTATCCACTTTTTATGCAATATCCTTCAGTCATTCGCCTGAAATAAGAAATTTAATTCTCGAAACGAAATCGTTTCCATCAAATGTCAGTGAGAAATATGGCGGCTGAAGGCATCAATTTTTTTTGGTGTTTCTCAGACGGGGAGCTTTAATGAAACTTTAGTGGCAGACTATTTCGACCCGAAAACCATCAAATGCTGCTCTATCGCTGCAGGAATTTTCATGAAGCGAATGTTGCCCCAAAGATGAACCGTGGGTCACCAATTTCCCCACTAAAGCAATTGTGGCTTTGCAGACGCATTATTAATCGCTGCGACGCGCTCGTCACTTCTTTCGCTTCTTTTACGCGGATGTGAATTATAGGTGTAAATTTTTAGCCCCGATTGCGTAAATTGCTGCATTTTAAAGCCGCAAAGAACAAATCTCATGTTCCCGTACTTTTCGATGCTATTTGGGTTGTGACTTTTTGATCAAAATTTGGTACTCACTGTATTCGGGCAGGGAATATTCGATTTCTACAACTGCAGGTCCTTCACCATGGCACAGGATGCTCATAATATGTTGATTTGTGAGGCCAATCGTTGAAATCCCGTCGATTTGATGAATTCGATCTCCAGGGGCTAAAAAATCTGCTGCAGGTCCAAAGGCATTCAGGGATCCAATGACTGGTGGGTATGATATGTCGACGCGTTCTAGAAAAAATGTTGTAATTTGCAAAAAATAATTAATTTTTTTGTTTTTCTTTGTGATTTTGAAGACGTTTTATATTGTATCATACCGAAAATATTGTCTTATACAGAACTTAGTTTTTTTTCATCGAATTTTTTAACCACGGTTTTTTGCCAACTTTTTAAATTTTATTAAAAAGATACCAAGATCTAGTGAAAAAGATTTTCAATCGGAAGAAAATTCTTTCTTTTTCAAGTCAATTGGATGAAATTTCAAGTCAATCGGATGATTGGAAGTCGATCAAAATTGGATTGCAAGATTTGACCCTGACAGACAGACAGGCAAACAAACAAATCAAGGGAGGAGGTTGTAAGGATCCGGTGGAGTAGATTTTAGTCTGAGAACTAAATCATCTCAAACGAAATCATCGTTTAAAATCATCTTAAAGGTTTACGTAACTAAAAGGAGAGGGTATGAAAAATTTGTTTTAGTTGACTAGGACAGGGTTTATTACCGGTGGGCCATCAGACATTTTTAAGGGGCTACGAAGTGCACTACGATTTATTTTAAATCATTTTTTTTATGGATTTAGAAAAGTAACGGATCCGCTTGAAAACTGAAGACGTGTAGGTCTTTTAAGGAAGAAATTTTAACTTCATTGATTTTTTAAGAAAATAACTTTAATTTTGTTGAAAAATGTCAGTTTAAACGATGAAAATACATTTTTTTTAATTCGAGTTACATGATAAGGCCCCTAGGTACTTTTACATTAAAAAAAACATATTTTCAAACAATAATTGTCAAGTTGAGCATATTGTTTGATGTTTTTCGAAAATATATGAGGAACTACTGCCGCTAGACGAAAATGATTAATGGGGCGCCTACATTTGCGTTTCTTTAAAACGAAGGAAGTCTCTTCAAATAAAATTATTATAGCACTTTCAGACTCTTCCTTGATCTCTTGGCGCATTTCCCTAACATCAAGAAAACTTTCAGTAATGGCGGAAAATGCCCATTTCAAATCCAATGAATAAATTTAACGGTGTCTCGGTTGCATTTCGAATCATCATCAAAATATGAAAATAGAAATGTTGCCAAATCGAATTAATTTTCGACTAAATCTAATCCATTCGTCTTATTATGTATTCTGGGGGGAACCACAAAATTATAAAAAAAAGTAATTTAATATTAATTAAAACTGTTTGATTGCACTTACCTGCGAAAACGATGCCCATCGCTTGAGCATTTTCTCTTGGCAGTGATATCGTTGCATATGTGGTGCCCCGATCAGGTGCCAAACCGCTATCCTCTGATTGGGCGGGACTCATTGCGCGATCACCTAAAACAAACAAGAAAAAAAGCTATTTAGTTTGAAAATTAGTATCATTGGCATTTAGAATTACATTGCCACGATTATATGAAGTAAAATGGATGACAGTTTGGTAATTTAGTCCGAATGCGTTCTACCATCTCAAGTAATTATTGGAACGCAACGCAACCTAACGGAACGCCTACATTCGAACTTTTAAAATTGATGGCCGTTGATGATCTTTCATCAATCATTCGAATGTTTCAATTTCTATATTTATGGCACACAGCGTGATGTCGGTTTTTGTTTTTGCAACAAATTCACTACGGTGTTATTTTTTTTTCGTGCAATTTATCATAACTAAGAATTTTAAGTGAAGGCAATTTTCAAGCGACGGTGTTGATGATGATGATTTGATGACATTCGATTGACAAGAGGAAAATTCAGTCAATGACTTCTTCCATGAGGCTCCGCCGAGATCAAAAGATTTTCGTCGAGAATATTTTATTGGGAAATTCACTTAATGGACTTGCAGTTTAAATTTATTCACGGCAATTCGTTTCGTTGCATCATGAAAGTGTTGGGAAATATAAATATAGTGATATATTACCGTTATGTTACTGGTGTATGATGAAACTAGTTTGAATACATCATTACTGAGTTGGTTAAATAAAAGAAGTGTCAACTACTGGATATTTGCAGATCACACTTGGAAACATTACGGTTATTATACTTTACATGAGAATCATATAGAAGTATATTAGATTAAGCCTACCGTTTGTAACATATCGAACTAATCGTCGGACACAAAAATTACCGTCTGTCTTTTAGTATGTCCGTCCGTCTGTCAGTCCGTGACGACAATAACTTTCGAAAGAATTGAGCTAGAGACTTGAAATTTTTTACAGTTACATTTCTCGTAAATAGAAAAACTAAGTTTTTGAACGGGCAAAATCGGATCATTCTCCGCCCCCTCACAACAATACAAACGAAACAGTTTTTCACAACTTTTTTTCGAAAACGGTGAGTCATATTGAAAAATTTATAAAAATAAAATGTGTTTAGAATATGAATTTACAGAACCTTTCCATACATCAAAATCCAAACGGCCCACTCCTTCATCCCGTTTCCGCACAAATGGATTTTGTCCGAATTTAACGATTGGCTCTTATCTTATTTAACGATTGGCCCTTATCTTGATTTGTTCTTATCTTATTTGTTTGGTTGCGCAATTGCAAAAAAAAAGTTTTACATTTGCGCAACCAAACAAATAGGATTAGAACAAATCAAGTTTATGGAAAAAACTTCCTTTTGTAGAAGGGACAACGTCTTAATTAATTTTTGCTGTAGCGGCCTTTATTTTCGATCTCTTTATATGTCTTCACAAATATCTCGATAACGGTAAAAGGTACCTATTTCGTTCACTGGCAATATAGTTTTGTTTATTTATCTTTGTTCCCTAAACATAATTATTTTTGTGGTGAACGAATTTTGTTTGGGGCAAACAAAATTTTGATTGTAGTAAAAACATTATATTTATCTCAAACAAAACATGTTTGCACTAATTATAATATGATGTCAGCATCAAAAATTATTTCTTTCCCTGCAAAAATACACAAAAATACGTCTATCTTTAAGATGTTGTATTTCCACTTGAATTTGTCGATTTTTCATTTACCTAGATATCTTTAGAATATTTGTGATTCATTTTTTCGCCTTTTCGATTTCACGTAAGACAAATCTTTGGTGAATGGTGTCTCCGAAGACCACGCTTAACCCTTAAATAGCCGTCCTATAAGCACCATGACTAACAGATCTCCACTTTCAGTTCACATAATTCTTAAGTAATTTACAATCGTCTGTTAAGTATGCGTTTGGGCTACTTGGTCTAATGGGATGGGATACTAAACTGTAATCCTAAATAGCTCCATCTACTATGACTAATGTCGCTTCTGTTGCGTGTAAAGGTTTTGATTTAGCTTGACTTGCAAATGAATTACAGTTAGTGGTTGTGATCGGTCATAGCGGCACTCAAGGGTAATTTATCGTGACATTAAATTCAAGTAAATGGCCCTAAAAATGACATCACAAAATGATTTTTTTTTTGAATATAGGATCCGCAACGTTAAATCATTGACTGTCGGTCGTTTGAAATTTGATTCTATATTATAGATAGTATGAAAAAATGCTTAAAACAGATCAAAGGATTTCCCTGAAAAGCTGAAAGCCTCTGTCATTAAATTAAGGGCAAAATGTTAAAAGGAAATGCCTCAATGAATTAGTACCGGTCGTTATATTTGCTCACGTCGACGTTACGCGTTCCGCTATGGTAAACAAGTCAGACACTTTTTTCGAAAATAAAAAAACTCTCTTTGGATGCAGAGAAAACCCCCCAAATAGACGACGATCTCCGTCACTTGCGAATAGAGTTTTGATCTACGAATTGGGAGAGATCCTAACTTTTTCAATTTGGCGACTTGCACGCATTTAGAGAATTTTTCACGGTGGCCTCGAAAGTATCTAAGATATTTGTATGTATCTCATCTGGAAATGCCTCTAATTTGATTTGCTACGCTAAGGCCATCCAAAACCAATCCAAACTGACAAATAAACACACAAGCAAACTTAAAGCCAACAGATACGCATGGCGTAGTAAAATGAAAAATACTATTTTAAAAAAAACTTGCTTCCTAAAATAAGTACTCGACGGGATATCGTAAATTTTCCCGTTTATTTGCTATTCCTTACCGTAAAACCTAGACTTTTATATTTTATTTTTATTTCATCTTCTGTCCAGCAAAAAGAGTAAAATATGATTAACTTCCAACGATTTCTTGCCGCTTGATTTCAAAAAACTTGGGAAAAACTTTGTTAAGTTAATGGAGGGAGTGAAAAAATTTATTTTTTGTTGATGCTTAAAATTAACCGGATCTATCTAGTAGCAATTTTGTATTTAAAAGTTTATTTTTTAAAACAAAGTCTATTTTGGCTGGACGTGAATGATGTAAAAAGAACTATCGTTAGTTTTTTTCGCTTTCACTTTAAGCGCAAGCATTAAATTTATTACAAACGAAAACGGAAAAAGAAGCTTAAATTTATTGAAAAAGCATTAGCGGAAGGAAAAAAACTGTTGTGTCTGGATTTTAAAAACCTATTTTTAGAAAATTAAATTGAAAAAATCGTGCTTGGGTTGTTTGTTACAAATTGAAGTTTTTTATTGGAGGAAAAATATGCAGTACCTAATTTGCAGAGATTTTGGAAAAAAATAATAAAGTTTTTTTTTACTTAGGCCCGTTTGCTGATACAAGTCATAACTATTTAAGTTGTGCTTAGCCTTCTTAAACCATAGAAATTCTGGCACTTAACAAATTTAAGTTCGACATAAGTTGCTAAGTTTCGTTGGTGCAAACCGTTCTTAGAAATTTAAGAAAATTGCCAAAATGCACAAAAGTGTTTGAATTTTGCATTTTTCCATTTTTCCACCAATAAACACTGTCAAATAGTTTTATTTTTACCGGATTTTTAAGTACTTTTCCCAATAGGATTTTGATGTATGTAACAGTTATGTAAAATCATATTTTAAACACATTTTTCCTTTATACATTTTTCGATACTGTGAACCGTTTTCGAGAAAATATAAAAAAGTATTAAATTTGTATGGTGGAGCGGGGGGGGGGGGGGGGCAGAAGTCCAATAGGATTTTGATGAATAGATAAGTTACGTAAAATCATATTCTCAACTCATTTTACCTGCATACATTTTTCAAGACGACTCACCGTTTTCGAGAAAATTGTGAAACACCGTTTTGTATGTGTTTGGGGGGAAAGGGGTGATCCAATTTTACCCGTTCAAGAACGTAGCCTAGCCATTTACTAGAAACGCGCCTATACAAAATTTCAAGTCTCTAGATCAATCCTTTCGAAAGTGATGGTGTTCACGGACGAAAGATCGCGAAAGATCGCGAAAACCCGTAACGGGAGGAAGGGGGTCCCCCTTCACATTCCCTATAACATTATTAAGACATATTCCATTTAATGTAGCATAACTACAAAGTAATACACGAGAACCGTAGAAAATTTAATCGTCAACTTACAGAAATAATCTATAACAAATTTGAAAATTTATTGGTCCCTAGTGTGTATAACGAAGATTTTTCATACGCCATCCAAATGTACAGCGATGTGATTGATGGTCTCAACATGGTATAATTGAAGACATCATCCCTTTTATTAAAATATCCTCGAGATCATAAATTGTGATTTTATTTCACCATATCCAATTGTAATGATGCCTTTACAGTCGTCTTATGCGTTTTAAGCAAGCCAAATAACAAAAAAAAAATTGAAGATAAAAATTTATTACACCGCGTTTCGTTTAGTCGAGGCTAATAATAATCGTTAACGTGAAACGTCATATTCGTTAAAGGAATCTAATGTTGTCTTTAAGATTTGGTCGAAAGTCCTGCTTAACATATATGCGAGTATATCTTTTTATCTGTGTGACATAGGCGGCTGACTCTACCTTCAAATATGTCTAATTGTGGCTGTTAAACCGAAGTAAAAGATTAAAAGACGAAGAACTGACAATATGAAGGGGAGGGGATTTATGGGGCCGACGTAAACATAGAAACTGTCTGAAATTACGCAATTAATTAATTTGTACATCAGATACAACAGATAAAATGTATTTTATGTCACTCAACCAAACAACATATGCAATAAAATTACTAGAACTCGAATGTCCCTTAAAAACAAAGCGTGGTTCGACAGATGAAACTAACGGAAGAGTTGGGGGAAGATTCAACTGAAATGCTGTCGCCTGACAATTCTGCTTATCTAGGCGATTTGACAGTTTGATCATAAGATTTACCCATAGATAAATTCAACGCCACTTTCAATACACCACTATTTGGATCATCATGCGATGTACTTAATTTAACGTTGAAACATTGTCTGATGATTTGCACACCAAAAACTCAGGCAATGTAGAGGAATAAAACAGTTTTTAGGTTAGAACTTCGAGGGGTACAAAAACTAAAAAAAACCTATATGTAGAGAGCCCAGTAAATAAATAACTGATCCAGACGACGAAGGGTAAAATAAACAAAGCTATAAAATCTCATCGGGGCAGATAATTAATGTCATTCTATGTACGCAAATATCTTTAACTGAGTCTAATTAAGATTTTAACTTAATCAAATTCAATTATGTGGTGCGTGAGTGTTTTATGGCTAACGGTCTCAATGGAGCACTATTTTGGCAAATATATAGAGAGGACAGGAGAAGGCAAATTGTTAGTATTTTCTATTGGGGTAATTTTTGACATTACGTCTGTTTACCTTGCATTGTATTTTTGTAAAATATACCAACCTTAAACCATTGGATTATAATTGGATTGACTTTTCTTTGAATAAAATATTGATTCGGAAAGTCAATTTTATAGAAAGTTGCAATCAGCCCACCAACTATCGCTCTTTTTCTTATTTTCTGTTAGTTAAATTTTTGTGTAAAAATTACCCCACGGTGTGACACGCCGTCGGCTTTCCTTTAACCCCATCCCATGGGCGTCCGCCCCTCTGAATTTTGAAAAAAAAACTTTGTTTTTTTATGTTTTCCTTGAATAAAGGTGAAATTACAGTGAAAGCTATCTAGAATTTAAAGCAACAAATTGTACGTTTTTGATTCCAAATTCTTACTAGAATTTGTGGCAAAACCGATAATGAATATCTTTTCAACGAAAATCTTAGTAGTACTTTTCCACAAATTAAAAAATTAACAATTCTACCTATTATTCTGTCACCAACATTTCCATCGTCCCCATCGATAAATACGCAACCTAAAAAGATTTATGATGTCTGCAAAAATACTAAAACCAACTGATATTTTAATTCTTTAGATGTGTTAATGATCTTTCAATATACACAAATTTATTAGAAGAATTCTCTGTACAAAGTAAGGGCACAAAGGGTTTCGGTGCTATCTTAAATAACACAAAAAATCTGTCATTTATGTAAGTTTTCGAGCGGGAACTTCTTGAAATATTTCTGTCAACGCTTTAATAAAAAACATTGGATTTGTAGTGGCAATGGTTGCGGTATAGTTTCGGTGAAGCCAGTTGGCGTTTAAAATCCACAAGGAAAGCAAAAATCAAATTCAATATGCGTTCGGTTTGCGTCAATCTTGGACTACTTGAACATTTTTAATGGCTATCAAAGGCACTACAAAGGCCTTTGCACAATTTACCTGACGAATAAAATTACTTTATATAAAAATATGAATTTTTATTTTACAAAATCTGAAATATCTCGATAACGGTAAAAGATATCGATTTACGTTTTGTTATTAATAACTTTTGTTATTCATAAGACTATTGAAAAACGCGTAGTTTCGGAGTAATTAACAAAAACTTAAATAGCGATTTCTAAAAACCCGCCATTTTGGTTACTTCCGGTTAACGGATTTTCACCAAAAGTTTTTTTTTATAGTTTCAGCCAGAGCATTCTAATACTAAACATTCTTGTAAAATTTCATGGCTCTAGCGTTATTAGTTTTTGAGAAATCTTGTACACAGAGTGACAGATAGACTGACAGACAGACAGAAAGACATTTTTATAAAAAAAAGCTCTAATCGACTCAGGAGTGCTCGGGAAATGTTGTTTAAGAGGTCGAAAATATGCATGAATAGAAAACTTTATTATACTACGTATAAAACAATAAGAAAAAACTTCTATATCGAAAACATAAAAAAAGTCTGTTTTTGTCGGCCTGTGTTATCTATTAAAACTTTTTACAAAAGGTGCGTCTTACAAAAATCTAAAAAAAATCGTGATTTTTCTGGAAAGGACTTTTCATATTTGACCGAACATTTAAGAATCTGTTCCAAAAATGAAGACCTTTTTTAGGGGACCGATCTTTTGAGAATTCAATATGCGTTCGGTTTGCGTCAAAAAAGGTTTGTTTTTAGTGTGGATGAACCAAAAAATATTTTTATTGTAAAAAATAAAAAGTTTTTAGATGTTTAGATATTGGAGTTCAAACTGAAATAAAAATGGAAATTATTAGTTCTGAAAATTGAAGTCTAGTGTAATTTCTTTCATAGAACAGGTAAGTTACATATAAGTTCCATACTCGTAAGTCGGATGTAAGTTATATTCTTAAAAAAAAAATGCCATATACCATAGGGTTTGGAAGAGGGCAGGAAATGTGTGGTAGTGTGATAGCGATTGAAAAACAAAAACATTGAAACCACAAAATTGACGAGTTTTCAGTCTTAATCCGTTCGCAGAACACATGGCGGACGTGGGAATTTTAATAAAGTCTTCTTAATGCAAATCCAGCAATGAAGGTCGATTTATGGATCTCCTAAAATATGCAGCAAGTACACTTTAAGATGTTTTCCTTGAACTTTTTCCGCAATAATGGATCACACAGCGGGAAATTTGAAATTCACTTAATGGAATCTCAAAATGGCAATGCAAGGATGAGATGCAACTTCAGATGAATTCCAGCATGTTTTCATTCACTCCTGGTGCGTTTCATTAAATAAACAAAAATCCGTAATGGACCATAATCAACATCAACATCATCATTGACATCATTTGCAACTCAAGCAAATCTCCACGTCCTGTTTGGCGGTTTTCGAAAGAGGAGCCCTCCATCGATCTTCGATGTCTATCTATTAGAGCGGTTCTTTATTTGAATTTGAGATGCGAGTGGCAAACGCCAGTGTTGACAGGGCAAGCGAAACGATTCTAAATAAATGACGTTGTCAAATGATTGCAGATGAGAAAATTAATTTTTTTCGGATCTGACTTTCGATTCATTATATGAATCTCTATTTTAGTATATTTTTCAGCCTGTCATTTTGGCGCCATTCGCTGTCATGCAAGATTTTAGATTTGGAAAAAAAACTAAATTTCAAAACTAGCCCATCGCATTTGTATTTAAACACATCTATTTATAATTATTTGGTAATTATCTTAATGGATTTTTTAATTACTGGATCTTTATAACTTTTTCAATACTATGCACCGTTTTCGAGAAAATAGAAAAAAAGCATTAACTTTGTATGGGGGAGGGGGAAGGAGTAGTTCAACTGGATTTTGATGATAAATTATTTAAAATCATATTCTAAACACATTTTACATAATGGTGTTTTCGATTGGCAGATTCAGAGCAAGCACTATCGCCGAATAGAGTAAGGTATTCTCGAATTTTTCAATTCGACTCACCGTTTTCGAGAAAATTACAAAAAAATGTTTCGTTTGTATGGGAGGGATATAATGGTTCGCTTTTGCCCGTTCAAGAACTTAGCCTTGCCATTTACAACTGTACAAAATTTCAAATCTCTAGCTCAATCCTTTCGAGAGTTATGCTACATTTACACGAATGACAAATTTGTCATTTTTTCTTGTCATTATGTTAATTCCCGTGTAAATGGCATAATTTTTGTAATTTTTTCTGTCTTAAAATGTCAATCTCTCATAAAAGAATGAACTTGTCCATTCTTTTATGCCAGATTGTCATTCGTACAAACGCAATATTAGTTATGACAACTTTAGTATTCAACTTTTGTCATAACTAATATTGCGTTTGCACGAATGACAATCTGGCATAAAAGAATGGACAAGATCATTCTTTTATGAGAGATTGACATTTTCTGACAGAAAAAATTACAAAAATTATGCCATTTACACGGTAATTAACATAATGACAAGAAAAAAATGACAAATTTGTCATTCGTGTAAATGTAGCATTATGGTGTTCACGGACAGACAGACAAACATGCGGAAGTCAAAAATTTTTGTCATCCCAAATACCCTAGTGTAGTTCATTTTTGTGTCCGACGACATATACGTCTAATATACTGCTATATGATATGTCATATAGAGTATAATAAACCTGATCGAATAAAAGCGCGGTTTTTCTTTCAAAAATAAAAACAGTTTGAGTTGTCAACAGAGCATTCAGGTGTGGTTCAACATCTTTTAAGTGTTATTTTGCTACTTAAAAAAATCAAAGATGAAAGAAATCATTTTAAAACAATTCACTTTCATTTTTTTCAAACAAATGAAAACAATATTACTTTTTTTTTTGCTAAAATCTGTCTAGAATTTTTCGCCCACTTGTCACCGTTTCGTCAAACGATTTATTGGTCTACATATTTTTTGTAGAGTCAAATAAAAATAAAATAAAAACCAACTAGAGTTTTATTTCATTAATTCCAAATTTTTTTTCTTGTGAAGTTCAGTCAATTTTTTTCAATAAAAGTGAGGCGCCCGAATTTAATCCTCATAAGCCAAAAAATAACTGAAATTTTCCAAGAACTCAACGATAATTGACTGTCTTAAGGCGGACTTCAACGGTTTGTTATGATTTCCGACTGACCTTAGCCAAAAAGGCGAATTTGTCACAAAATTTCATATGAATTGTGATCGAATCGAACAGCTGTTACAATTTCTATGGGAGGATGGATTTCCACTATTTTCATGAAAAACCTTTATATATTTGATGTGTGTTTGAATGTTCGTTCGCATCAATGTTAAAATGCGTGCTAAAAGCATTAAATCGGCAAAATACCGAGACTAATTTGTATTTTACCGACAAATCTATTTAAATTTTTCATCGTCTCTTCATTTGTAGTCCATCAAACTTGCCATCCCTCTACCCTAAACCCCCTTCTCCGGAGCAAAAGTGATTTTTTTTCCGACATATGTTCATGTAGGTATGTGTTCATGGTCTAGAATTTTATGTGGGAAATATGTTTTGGTATGTGGTCGAGACTTAATAATTTTCTTAGGCATGAGTTTTTCGTATATTACGTTAATTATTACTAGAAATAAAAGATGGGGGTGGCCGAACTGGGAGGGAAAAGCGAAAGAAAAACGGTCCGTTTTTGTTTTTATTACAATTTAGTTTTAGTTCTGATGTTTGAGTTTTTTTTTCTTGTAGTTACGTCGGTTTCGGTTGAGAATGGAAACAATTTAATGAAACATCGCCACGACTCAATGATTTTTCGCTGTATGACGTGCATTTATGATTTTATGCGGTTTAATGGAGCATGAAAGACCTTTAATTACAATCAAAGACATGCCGTATGAAGGAGTAGTTGAGTTTAATGCTCTTTAATACGTATTTACTTTGTTTTGAAAAATTTAATGCATATGAATGAAAAAAAAGAAAAGTGGGGAACTTTTCAAAGTTTTAGTTTCATTAAAAATAATCAGTAAAATTTACGAAAAATTCGTACTGTTCGTACAAATTGTCGAACACAAAACTGGACCACACCAGGGTGTTTAGGATGACAAAATTATGATTTCCGCGTGTCCGTCTGTCTGTCTGTCCGTTTGTCCCTCTGTCCGTCTATCCTCATGAAGCTTAGTGCCATTTTTCATTGGCTATCAAAAATAATAGGAATGGCAATCAACGCGTTAAAGAAAAATTCGCCAGAGGCCGAAATCTTTCAAAATCTGGATAACTGTGTCGACCTGGACAATTTGGCTCTGGATGCTTTTGAGTTTTTACCC
Organism: Chrysopilus asiliformis; assembly: GCA_964034945.1. Taxonomy (NCBI): domain Eukaryota; kingdom Metazoa; phylum Arthropoda; class Insecta; order Diptera; family Rhagionidae; genus Chrysopilus; species Chrysopilus asiliformis. Next base: position 21,018,098 of record OZ035963.1, on the reverse strand, counting down.
CTCCCCCGCAGATTTTCCTTTTAAAAAATTTGAAAAGAGGGGAACGGGGAAGAATGTGGGAGGGAGGGGAGGTTGAGCAATTAAAATTGAGCACAGCCAAGTTGTCCAAAGCCGAGTTGTCCTGCACCGAAAATTTTTGAGTTTCAAAAACAAATATACGCTTAAATTGAAAGCCACACAGTTAGACTTCCACAGATTTAAATCTCAGTATGAGATTTATATTCAGTATAATGTTTATAAAATACTTAACTTAAATTTTTGGCTCCTCAACCCCCCTCCCCACATCACACTTTTTTGCGATTTTTTAAAACACTACCATCACCCCATTTTTCATAGAATTTTTCAAAATTCTCCTGTAAATGTCTCCCCAAAATTCTCTCACTATTAGAAATGTTTTTTTCCATTGCACGGATACCGCCTTTAAATCGATGACAGTAAATCATCAAAAGAAATTTCCTTTCGCATATAAATTTCAGAAAACAGAACCAAAGATAGCTCGGTTTGTTATAAAAGCACAACCAAAGAATCGCGTCCCATCCTATCCTATTCCAGCCTATTCCATCATCCTTCATGGTCACCCGAGCAATAATCGCAGGCACGGCCACATATGGTGGTCCATGGGCTGATGGGAAAATTTATGACGTGGCGGTTTTATCTCGAACGCCTCGCAAATGAAACGATCATAATTTCTTCAAATGCAATTGAAAGGAGTCCAGAATTGTGAGGCGTTTAACGTTTGGAGCTGCGATATTTCCAGGAAGAGATGCACCGCAAACAAAAATGAAGACACATCTTGAATAATGAAGACTTCACACTTTATTGAGCCATTATGACAGCCCAAAAGATCATCAACCGTCAAGATGCCATCGATTGAAGTGGAATTTTATCTGGTTTTTCATAGGCGATTCTTAAGTAATGCGTCCTACATCCACATTACCACTCGACAGTAAGTGGTAGACACGCAATGGCTGAAAAAGTTTCCAAATGCGCGGTGGTTGGGGAGGATTCTCCTATATTGAACCTAATTTACTCGTAATTCCCGTAATTCCCTTTACGGATGCACTCGGAAGTTAATTGAATTGTTAATTGTGGTCCAACGTAATTAATCCGAGTGGTAGTGAACGGAGGTTACTACAAGAATTCGTGTACGTCTTTATAGATCCGTCTCTCAGAAGTAATTGTTGTCGGGGCTTATCTATGGTTTTTTATTAAGGCAATTAAGGCGGTGATCTACGAGATTCCGTGAATCCATTCTGATCGGCATGTTTATGGTGATGATTCTACATCGAAGTCAGTCAGTGGTTTTTTTTAAAGAAAGAATGAATGCTAAATGGAAACAAATTGTTTTCTAACTGCTGATGATTTTCTAACCGTTTTGTTGCACAACATTTTAAAGAAATTTACATAAATTCTAACGCGAGGTCTAATGCGGAATTTATAACCATCAGAATGGTTTTTGAAATCAAAAAGTGTGGGTGGTTGGGGAGAATATTAGTTCAAAAAGAGAAAAAAAAATAGATATAAAACAAAACATGCTGGATTTTGATTAAAAAATTTAATAAGTGACCCTCTGGGGTAGTTATTTTTGTGTCTGATGATTGGTTTCAAACGGTACCCTAAATCTAATATACTCCTATATGATATATCATATAGAGCAGTGCTCCGCAACCAAGAAATGACATTAGGTGTGCCACGGTAAACATTTCAAAAAGCTATTTAATAATTCTTTCAGGATTTTTTTTTAATTTTTTCATTATAAATATTTTATACACAAATTTTTTTATACAGTAGATATTCGGTATAGTGACCCCCCAGTATAGTGAATATTCGATATAGTGAACGACCAAATTTATTACATTGATAATTCTAAATAGTGAATTGCGGTAATTTCGAGTACTCGGTGTAGTGAACGGTTCAAAATTCTTGCTACAAAATGAGATAAAATGTCTGAAAGAGTGGGACAAATTTAGTTACTCTCGTATTGAAATATTTTTTCACCGTTATTTTTCCGGATCGCTGTCATTTGTTTTCCATACACGCATACACATTCTTAACGAAAACAACAGTTGGAAATATTTTTCAGGCATTGTTGAAAGTCGGTGATTGTGTTAATTATTAGATATTATTAGTTGGTTCAAAAATCTAAATTGATTGAAGAATTACAAAGTGGTCTAAGTGTAAAATCAATTGCTCAGAAGTATGGAGTGGCAAAGTCAACAGTATGTGCCATTATGAACCGAAGAAAGACAATTCTTGCCGCAGTTAATAAATTAGGAGCTTCAGCGAGGAGATGAACATTGAGAACCGGGGAGCTTCCTCAAATGGAGCGCAAACTTTACAACTGGATCTTGCGTCACCGTAGCAAAAATTTCTCTGTCAGTGGAGAAATGATCAAGAAAAAGGTAACCCTTCTTCAAGAAAAGATTAAGGAAAATCAGAGCAGATTTTATGCTAGTGCAGGATGGCTGCAAAAATTTAAATCCCGGTGGGGCCTTCGTCTTCTAACAATTTCTGGAGAAAAATGCTGTCAATATTTTTCTAACATGGGCAGAGCAAAATGACGTAGAGTATGAACATATCTTGACCCTACAGAAATTAAGGCAGAAGGTTGCCGTTACTTGAGGCAGTCGTCAGATACCGCAAACAAAATTGACACAATTCTTCAAACCGCCTTAAATTTTTGTATGTAAATAAAAAAATCAATAGATGTGTAAATAAAATATCTATTAGGACACTTTTCTATATAATTCTATAAACAAAGCAACAACTCGATATAATGGAATGACTCCATATAGTGAACACCCTTGGTTTTATTCTGTGCACTATATCGAATAGCTACTGTATTTTCTTTTGTGGTGTGCCCCGGATTTCCAGAAAAAAAAATTGGTGTACCGTATGCAAATAAAGGTTGCGGAGCACTGATATAGAGTATAAAAATTCATATTTAAAAAAAAATTTGTGTTCAGTTTGCATCAAATATTTTCTTACAGGATTCTTGAATTTTTGCAAAATAAACCGAAACCTTTTTTTCAATTGAAAGGAAATGGCAGACATGCATTCGTGAATCGATCCAAAAACACATCTTGAAAATGTTGCGAATTCATAGTGAACGATTTGCCGGTAATAAATCTCATCTTAATTGGTTCTTGGACTGTCGCAACGCGAAATCTTCTTCTCCACTTAATTGAATTCTTGGAAATGTCCTCATAATTCACCGAATACTAAATTTTTCCTCACCCATTCAAGCGAAATCTGCGTGAAGTTCATAACCTCGCCATGAATCCTTTCGGTGACTTGCAGCACATTTTAAAAATCTGGACCGAGGTGCTGAATGGATAATTATGGACAGAATATTCCCTTTTTTCGTTTTTAAAGAAACAACGGGGTGAATAAACAAAATGTGCGCAACCGCAATAGACTAATGAGCGTCACTTTTCAACGAAGGGCTTGGACTTTTTTTTGGAAAGGTCGCCCTTCGGAGAATCTTCCGACCAGATGGAACTTCTTCATGCGACCAAGTGTCTTATACTGACTTTTGTATAAAGACGACAAGAAGTATAATTTTCTGGATGCAAAGGTTGCCACCATATCGAAAATTTCGGTAGGAAAAGTGTGGAGGTTTATTTATAGAACGTCATAATGTTTAGATGAGACAAAAATGCTCCTAATTAATGAGTTTTATATCCGATCCCTTCCTGTGTTATTCCTCAATATTCCGCTTCAATTTCAGCGATAAGGGGAAGGGGGTTAATGTTATTTCACTTGAGATGAGATGCTGGTGATGAAATGACAATCACTTTAGGGTACTTAAAAAAGGATTACAAATGCTTCGAAGTGTTGAGGATATTCTGTGAGAAGCGCATTTTAATGTAAACTTTTTTTTACCATTCAGTATTAAACACGGTTCTGTCGATTGAACTTGAAAAAATTAAAAGGGGGCGAGTTAAAATAAATATTTTTCCATCAGTTGTTGAAAGGAATAGCGATTTGTAAATAATGTTTTAGTCTTTTTTGAAGGGCGGACACTTGAGGGTGCAATGGGAAAAACTCAGTTCTATATTTAAAAAAAACGTCTAATGAGTTTACCATTCATTCGTGTGAAAAATAATGTCGGTTTGTTTAAAAACGGCTCATTTTAATTGTGAGTGCGTTAGGTTAGGTCAATGTATATTTAATTAATTTTGTTTCAACCCTCAAAGATTTAAGTGTGTGAGTTTTTGGCGGAAAGCTGTGAAAACTCAAATTTCGCTGAGATTTTTGTATACATCTTTTTCGCATTATATCGTTGGTATGATATTATTTAAAACAACGTAAATTTTAACACAAATTTGAAGCCTTTTTCTTAGAAAATCGAAAATTTACAGATTTTTTTTTTACGGAATCGTTTTTTGGGACCCACAACATTCAGGGAGCGTCCACTATATTTCTCAGTATTGATTAATTTTAATCAGCCCTATTCCCGTAACCGGCGGGACGTGTACGCCGCGGGATTTAACGTTTCCCGCAGAAAATTTGCATTCTGCTAAACGCAATTGTCCCGGCGTGTGCCGTGGTGCTGAAAACGTTTTACTTTCGGTATTACACTAAACGCACCCGCGAATGTTTTGACTTTTCCATACATTTATTTCCCGTGAGTAAATCGTTGCGGGACCAATCAATTAAATAGAAAGTTTGACTAAAAATGTGAATTTTATTTATACATTCAATGAATTTTAACTAAATATAAGTTTTGAAGGTCAGGAAAAACTAACTAGACGCAGTACAATCATTTAATTGAACAAATAAAACTTCATGCGTATCAAATCAGAAAAACTGTCAAAATAGTCAGCGCGGGGCTGAATAAAACTGCGTTTCTACGTCTACTAGAATAAGAAAATTTCATTCGATCGAGATAAAACTACACGTCCCGCCGGTTACGGGAATAGGGGTGAATAATATTTTCACAAAGAATATTCAGATATTTTTCCTCATTTTCTACACTCTCGAAAAAATCCATGTCAAATTAACACTGCCTAAAAACATGCATTGCAAACCTTAGTTGATTTTGCGTCAACTTCGTTCCTGATTAATTCAACTAAGGACACGTTGTCATTTATCAAAACGATGCAATTTTCATTGTTTAATTCAACTACTTTGCATGATAAAATAATCACGTTCATTGTCCACTTTGTGATAAAACGATCACGTCCCCTGTAAAACAAGCACAATAATATGTATTATAATATCTAGGGGGTAGAAGATAGCGAGCATCAAAAAACATCAATAAAACTGTTTTGTGTGGATGCCTCTGCGAACTGTTTGCTTCTGTGTGTACGCATTGAGAATTTTATGAGAAGGCGAAAAATCGCTTAGTCAACCAAAGCGACTATGCTGTTTATGTGTTACCATTAAATCATTTCTGTTTCGTTGTTTTACTCGACACAATGAAGCTTGGGCGTTAAGGCGCCTAGGCGTGTATCGGTGCACGGACGAGGGTATGAAGCACTGTTTCGCACACGTTCATGATCAATATAACACGAATCCGTATTTAAATCAACAAAGTTTGTGAGAAAATCGACGATTTACGTGAAATGTTAATCAACAATTTGTTGTTAGTTGATTTAATCACGCTGCACAGTTGATTTTATCACATTCGTAGTTAATTTCACCATTTATTATTATGTTTTTCGCAGGCTTCTCGGTCAGTGGATTGGAGTGAAATAAAAAAATTTTATTTTTTATTCTCAATTCCCAACGTTTCGGTTTTATTTTAAACCATCTTCAGGGGAAAAACTACAAAAAAATCCTTTTTAAATGTTCATTATTTTACAAAATATTGACTAGTCAAAACTTACATGAGTTTAAATGAACTATGGGCGAGTATTTATGTTTACGTGTTGATTGTTTTAGCAAATTTTCATCTTGTCAAGAAGTTATTGTCAAGAAGTTAAAAAAATAAATAATTAAACAAATAAATAAAAAAATAAATCACATAAAAAACGGATGGTTCTACAAATACTGTACGGAAAAAATATTTGACTAGTCGTTTGAAGTTTAGTTAGTAGGAAGTACGATAACGGTTATTTTTAACGTTTTCTTTTTAAAGTTTTGGTTTTTTAGCTTTTGGTTCGTTGTGTTGGGATTTTGATTTTCTTTTTCTTTTTTGTGTGTTGTCTAGTAAGGCACAATATGTAGCAGCAATTTCGTCTGTGTCACGTTTGATGTTGTATGTATCTTCAGTGTAAATATGTAGAATTTCTATTGTTAAACGTTTGTTGTAATGATTTTCTGTTTGTAATATTTTTGTGTTATCAAAATCTGGTTCATGTCCTAATTTTGTACAATGTTCTACAGGGGCTGTTTGTGGTATAGATGTGTCTAGGTTATTGATTTTTCTCTTGAGGTCATTTTTGTGGTTGTTTAATCTTTTTTCGAGGTGTTGTTTTGTCTGTCCCACATAATTTAAGTTGCAATTTTCATGGTTTTTACTGTCACTTTTGCATGGTATTTTGTATATTACATGTGTTTTTTTTTGTTTTTAGGTTCCTACATTCCTATTTTAATTACTTAAAAATTCACTTCAGCATCATTTTGGCCTCCTTAAAAATACTTAAAAATACAGAAAAAAATCAAAACCTCTTAAATGCTTGCAAAATAACAAATGTGATTTTTTTTTTAAACTCCTCTAAAAAAGTTTGTTTAACATCGGAAAATTGTTAGAAATTAACATCCACAGGGAACAGTTGTGAAGTCCTTGGTTTGGTTTTGCGGGAAAGGGGCTTACAAGGGAACCCCACGCACGTAGGCCTCAAATTCAATTTTCTCCGAAAGGTGATGGACTCCCTCAAACTCCGTTTCAGTGTGTGATCGACTCCGTTTTTTTGAGAGTGTAAAATCTCAGAAGATTAAGAAAAATCATTAATTACGAGTAATATCTTACTGTTAGATTAAAAATAAGAAAAGTGGGAACTCGAAATTTCCGTTTTCTTTCACAAAAATACAAAAAGTATATAAAATTGACTGAAATTTTAAAGACTTCACCTTAATTTACGAAGCCATTTGAATGTTTTGGGAGACAATGCGCAAATCATTGATTTTTGTTACAATACAGTTTTTTGCTAAGTTTTAAAAATTTGTTTTGACTCCTATCCTATGTGTCTGTAAAGACACAATATTATTATTAAAAGTTTTAAAAATTGAAATATTATTTAAAACTTTCTGAATGTTAATTTTTCCGTAATGGTGCGAAACTTTCTTAACACATTGTACATATTCTATCCAAGAGTAACGATTGGCGATTTCACGTATTTTTCCGTTCAAATCTAATATCTAATCCAGACGATTAGCCAAAATAGTGAAAACACGTTGACTGTCAACAGAATCAGTCATTCTACCATCGTCGATGGCTAACGTTTCATTGTTTCTCGGCAATCCAAGGTCGTGTGAGTAACCGAACAAGCATCAACGTGTTCTTGGTTGACAGTAAACGCTTTTTTGGTTGATCGTGTGGGTGAGCCATAACCCGTCTATATCAGTCATATTACAGCCAACGGAGTTATTCTCAACGCGTTGAGGGTTGACTGTCGATGCCAGAAAACTTTGGATCTTCAACCACAATTGGAAAAAAATTCATTCAAAGTTCATCGCTTGGATTTCGGTTGACAGACAACCTAATTCCAGTAATTTGGTTTGACGAAGCATTGCCAACAGTAAAAACACAGAAAACTATTTGGAAAAATTTCTTAAAGACTGAAAAAATTGTTATGTTTTAAAAATGTGTATAGAACTTCATTTAAAATCCCAGCAGATAAAAAATCTTGAAATGCTTTTTAAAAACAAATCCACTTTAAATTCCTTATATTTCGCGTGCGTAAATTTCCGCCAATTCACTTCAAGTATAGAGCATAAATCTTTCATCGTCTTACCAGAAATGGCGGTACCCGTTGTTGAACTCGCACCTGCGTCGGCCTTTTCCTCATTTTTATTTAAAGAGGATTTGCCAGGTACGCAACTAGTCGGCTTTTTGGATTTCCAAAGTTTCATTTTTGCTAATGAAAAATCACTTCATTTGTCACTTTTTCATAATCAAGGAGAATTCTTTTGATTTTTGTTTTATTTTTTGTGAAATGGCGAAAGTCCTCGAGACTTTACAGCCGGTGATTGATATTTTTTGAAATTTAACAAAAAAAAACGTTTTTTGTGTAATAAGTATTTATAAGACACACTGGCACTGTTTTGTTTTTTTCTGAAGAAAAATAATAAAATAATACTTTTAAACTGTTTTCAAGAATTTCAATTTGAACTTTGCAGTTTGAACTTTTATCCAATTACGATTCACATAATCTGATATTACAGACGCTATAATAATTCTACAGTAATTTTAACTTTTTCAAAGAAATTTCGCTTCACAGAAAACTTTTTACAGAAGGAAAATTTATCGAATTTTTCACTAATTTTTTCTTTGAGATTTTTTTACCGACTCAAAATTAGTGAATTCCTACGATTCCGAAGCTTATGGTCATGAAAATCCATCCGCGAGTCGTCTATTTTAAGAACATTTGCAAACAGCCGTCCGCGGACTAAAAGCGATCCGAATTCATGACGCTAAGCGACGTTCATATTCTACGGATTCACTATAAAAATTGACGCTTTCTACACGCGCACTCGGTTTATTTACCAGAGAATCCGAGCGAAATCTTCAACATCCATTAAAAATAAAGAAGCGACTCGAAATATACGAAAAACACTTAAACAAATTGCACCATATGACTAAAAGTTGTGTGTAAGTGCGCCGGATAGTCGGGGACCGAGAGGGTTAATGTGAGCCGCTTGCGTCTTCGAAAAAAAACCGCAAGAAAACAAATCAAAGGAAAAGCGCCGCTTTACTCTTAACCCCTCAGCGACTCACAAGTCTCGGAAAATTCACTACACAAAAAAACATAAATAAATTTGGCCACGAGCGAAGTGAATAATCCGCGCGAAATACCACCAACTTAATCCGAAAGCTGATGAATCTCGACACGCATACTTTCGTTAGGGTCTAGAGTTGGTCCGCCGACACTTGCACTAAAAATCGGGCCCTTTGAATCTGTGAGTCGTTACCAAATTCTCGTAGAGATACAACGAGTACCGGTACTTCTGTCGAGGACTACGTATGGTCGAAAAGTGCTTCGATTGCCCAAGAAGTCGCACTGAGACTGAAAGTTGTTCTACTTGGACACATATTCGAGTGCCTCCCGCCACCAGAACTCATTCCGAGATGGTAGAAAATTCAGTCAAGTCTATCCGAACGGGAACACATGGGATAATGCAAACGGACCAGCTCTCTCGGAAAATATGTGAGAAAACTGGGAAAATCCAAGGGGAATTCATATTGCCGCAGTTTCATATACATTCGTCACTTTTCTAAAAGATACTTGTATCTTATATCACGATTTTCATGCAACTCTCTGCAGAAAAGAAAATTCTCCCGATTTCAAAAATTTGGTGCGGGGGACTTAAAGATTTTAGGGTTAGCGTTGAATGCCTATCAGATAAACGACAGACCGATATCTAACAATCTTTGTATCTACATGTCTGTATATTGGATAGTGTCGAAATCCATTAAGAACGCGCTCAATTTTCTCAATTCGATTCGCTCGTTTGCTGGGCGATGGTACGAGTAGTAGTTGTTTTTTTAGTTCGATTTTTCATAGCCAATGTGTGGACTTTTGTGTATTTAAAACGCGTGCTAATGCTTCGAATATGTTGCTTTAGGATTTCGTCTAAGATTTATCTAAGAAAGAACTTAAGACGTGTTGAGATTCATGAGGAGGCATTGAATATGGATTTATGGACATGTTGCCTTCTAATACCATGAAGTATATCTGAATGAGTCAAATGGAATATCAGATATTAGCGGGATTTGTTAAGGGAAACTACATTTATTTACATTTCTTGGTCATTGTTTGTTGTCTGGGCGAATGGGGTGAGTAGCGGCTATAGGGTGGCATTCGGTAAGACTGGGGATGCTTGTTTTGATGATTCAGAAATTACTGGCTAATTTAAATATGCTGCGTAACTTGCGGTTTGATTTTTTTGTTTTTTATTTTATGAAAAGTTCTCCCAACAGCATCGGAAGTGACTGCTGCATAGCTGTGGCTTAAATGGCTGAGAAAGATGTCAACTACGCAACAGAAAAGGATGAGTTTGGGGTGAGAGTTTATGTGTTTGTTTGTCTTTTGATGCACTGAACCGATTTTTATCTCGTTTTCGCCATCGTGAGAAAAATGTGGAGCCAATTTTTAAAAAAGCTTTTATTTTGGAAAAATGGGCTAAAAAGGAAAAATAATTTTTGGGTGCTGTGTATCAAAAATAAAAGTGAGATAAATATTTCTTTTATTTTTTATGCTTCATCTCGCTTTTATTTCTGATACACAGCACCCAAAAAAATATTTTTTTTTGCTTTTTAGTAGATTTTTTCTAAATAACAACCTTTTTTAATTTTTTTCAAATTTTTTTTGTTTGATCTATTTTAGTCATTTGGTGTTTAATTAGTATTACTTAAAATCCAAAATGATATTGGTCTTTCGCCATGCTTTTTTTCGAATACAATCCTGTCCTTTGACAAATCTTTACACACTTAATGCCAGATTCTGCGACCCCAAAAACCCCCAGATGAAATTTTCCCCGGAAAATTTTAGGAAAAGGATAATCACGTTATCCTTACAGGACCTTCCGTTATCTTCACGGATTTCTTAATGCCAGGATCGAATTCAGCGACCCCAAAAACTCTCAGCAGAGATTTTTTGCCTTGCCATATAATTCATATGGGGTTTTGGGGCAATCGAGGTATAAGTACTCCAGTCGAGTTCATTATTGTGCGTGTTTAACCCGTTCGGTGTATGTTTTCTCTATGGGGGTTAAAAATACTCTCTATACAAATTAATGATGTTTAAGCTATCAGGATTCATTAAAAAAAAAATTAAAAATTTTAATTTTCCACAAATACGTTCACTGTAGTCCAGATTTTTACTCAACTAATCAAAATTGGGTCACAAATGCACTTAAAGGTGCACTGAATGAGAATAGAGTGTTTGAAAATAAATAAATATAAGTCAATTCAATTTTTTTAGCAACTTTTAACTGCGTTGCCATATGACATCAAAATACCGAATGGGTTAACAGAGGACGGATAATTTGTTTTACGAAGTTGACAATGTACTTGATCACTAATTAACAATGAACGTGATCATTCAATAACGCAGAATAGTTGACAACGCTTTCTTACGCGGATTTTCCTCGAACTTTTCTGCGAATTTTATTGATTTATAGCAGAACTAGGGGCTGTGCCCCGAACCGCTTCGCGGTTCATCCCCCACCCACAGGTCGGCCTTCGGTCTCCCTGTCCACGTCGGCACTACTTGGCAAGAGTTATTAAAATTTGAATTTATTTGGACGGTTTTATTAGAAAAAAATCGAGTTCGGGCGTCTTTTAGGAATAAATTTGTGATTTTTCTTCCGTAGTGTAAACGGTTGTGAAACGTAAATTTAATATCGAATAATAAAATTCACGGAATAAAGTGTGAAATGTAAACGGTGCCTTAGTTGAAACAATCACATACGAAGTTGGCGCAAGATCAACTAAGGTTTGTAGTTGATTCTACCAATGAATTTATGTCCGGGTATATCATACCTGTGGTTTTAAATTGTTGATATCAGTGGTTTTAAATCGTTGAAAAATGTATTGCCATTAAACTACGCTTCAATATAAACATTTTTAACTGACACTCTTAAAAAAACACAAAATAAAAAAAACACAAATTTTTCGTAATATATAGCGGATAACTCCTTTTAACAACACTACTTCAACTACTATTTACTTAACACAAAAAACACAGTTAAGTCTAAATTCACTTAAAAATATGTCCAATTAAATACGAATCATACGCTCACTACGGCGACCGGACTAAACTTTATAATTTTTTCTGCATTTTCCAGTTCAGATCTGTGTTTGATACTTCCTTCAAAACTTGCTGTGGCATATTTAAAAATATTTCCCTATCTTTTACCTAATTTTATCTCTAAAAATAAAAACACGAAACATTTCACACTCAAGTCTTAAGACATCATGAAGGCCTACTCCGTCTTATTGAAAGAAGAAAAAAAATGGAACGTAAGATCCCACGCATTTTGGGGGGAAAATGTTATCAACTGCAGATGCAGAGTACGTATCTAGATACAGGAGAATATGTCTGAAAAATCACCACTAGCATAAAGTTTTCATCTCTTGGAACGGTGATTCAGAAAATGCCCTTCCAAATCGGATCTCAATCTAAAACTTAGTCCTAAAACATCAAAAACTAGCGGAAAGCGCCACATCTTTAAAATTTATTGCATTTTCTCCGCCCAGATATTAAAGATTCTGGACTATTTATGTATCCAATGCCATTGATGAGATATGTACCCAAAGGAGATATAAAAATGTGTTGATTTCAACAACTTTTAGACAGTTAGGGATAGGGCCAGACAACTCACTTGTAACTCAAGTTTTCTAACAATTTGCATAAATATTTTAAAAACTATTGTGACGATAATAGTAAATGTAGTGAAAAAACTTCTTGCTTGAATCTTGTAGCTGCAATTTCTTTAAAAAAAACTTAATATATGGAAAAAACTGAGACTGTCATTCGGTGATTTTTCTATTGCAAGCTAACTTCTACAGAAAAAGGACAGGACTGTAACGGGGCATAACGGCCCCCAGGACTAAACCTTTATTTGTCGCCCCGTCCATTTTAAAAAAAATGATAAAATGCATTTTTGTGTATGCTTGGAAGTTTTGAAAAACCGATAAGAGAGAAGAGGTTTGTCTTAATTTTTGTTTGGGGTTACCTGGGTAAAATAAGGTATCTTAGCTTTTCGATAAGCAACAAAAATTGCGCCACAGACAAAATTTTTATTTAAAACATTAAAAAAGCTAAAATTGCCCAGGGCCAATCGTCAAATACTTTATATGATGACAGAAACAATGTTTATTTAAAAACTCCACTTGTTGAGGAGAGGGAGAAAGGATTGGTTTGATTGAATTTTGAAGTATGGGTGAGTTATATAAAATCTTATTCTAAACACAATTTACTTTCATAAATTTTTCAATATGACTCACCGTTTTCGAGATTGTGCGAAAAACTGTTTCGTTTGTATGGCGGAGGAGGAATTGTCCAATTTTGCCCGTTCAAGAACTTCGCCTAGCCATTTACGAGAAATGTAACTATACAAAATTTCAAGTCTCTAGCTCAACCCGTTCGAAAGTTATGGTGTTCATGGACAGACAGACAGACGACCAGACAGACGAACAGACAGACGAACAGACAGACGAACGGACATGCGGAAATCAAAATCTTTTGTCATCCCCTAGTATCACCAGGACAGTAGCACAAACTAATCATAAGCAGACTAACATTTTCATTCAATCCATTCTAGAATAAAATTGAATTTCAACTTCCAAAAAATAAATACCCATAGCAGCCACACCAGCCGTAGCAGCCATGAGCTTTTCCGCCAGCAGCACAAGACTTCGTAATGCAAGCTTTCCAGCAGTAAAAGTCCGATAAATCTATTCGTTTTGTTGATCGCATTTTGTCTTTCTTTTGCTATTTTCACTTAATTGTGCTGCGGCCAGAAAAGCTCATGGTTGCTACGGCTGGAGTGGCTGCAATGGATATTTATTTTTTGGAAGTTGAAATTCAATTTTGTTCTATCTAGAATGGATTGAATGAAAATGTTAGTCTGCTTATGATTAGTTTGTGACAGTAGCTACCCCCTTAACGACGAATTTTATCGACAACGCCTTATTTCAATTGTTCTCAGGGTACATCTGCAGCATCTTGTCGAAAGGCCCCGCGCGGATTTTTTTAAATAAACATTTTGTCTGTCATAATATAGAGTATTTGACGTTTGGCCACTGACAATTGTAGCTTTTCTCAGTTTTAGTTATTTATTTTTAAATAAAGGCTACTTAAAATATTTTGGATTGTGTTTTGTATTCATAAATGAATTTAGAAAACAACTGATGTCTTCAAGGGTGCAAGAAACAGCTATCTCCAAAATGTAAACTGTCTATAACTTTTTCAAAAAGAAATTATTTTACTGAAGACAATATTTCCAAATTATTGGTACAGATTATCTCAAACATTTTCAATTGAAATCTTTTCACTTTCACAACCCTTTTTGATTTATGCTTCAGAATAATAAAACAAACATTTTTTTGAGACAGAAGTAAATCATGTTTGTTTCATTCAGATTTGAGTTGCGTTCATTTGAATATTTTGCCAAATTATGAAAATAAATTTTGGCAAAATTCCCTATTTCAACAACATAAAACATAATTTCGGCGACGCGTCTTTAGTCACTGTGAAAAAATCCTTATGCTGATTTTCCACACAATTTTTTGAATTCTATTTTTTCAAAATTTTCTTTCATTTTCTTGTGGTTGTTGTTATTTAAACGATGGTTGGCTGTCGGTAGCAGTTACATTGTTCAGATTACAAGCAGTGCGGTTTGTCGAGAAGTTTATTTTATGGAAAATTGATTTATGATCGTGTTTATAGCCACATATTAAACGACCTTTGTACCAAAAATAATAACTTGGGGAAAACAGCAACAATAAAAATAAGGAAAATTAAATCTGCGATTCTTGTTATGTTAAGGGAAATTTATATTCTACATTGAAATGAAAAAATATCTTATTTGAACATCACATGACTTTCTGATACAAAATTATCGTTTCTGCACAATTTTCTTAAAGAATAAAATATTAGTTTACATAAAAACATGAATTTTTATTTTACCAAACCTGAAATATCTCAATAACGGTAAAACATATAGATTTATGGTAAAAAGCAAAAATGTAAAGTATAGGTATTAAACCTTTAATTCTTATTTTAACTATTTTTTTTTTCGAAAAAACCGTTAATTTGAAAGCAATTCGCAAAAATATACTTTTTTTAAAATTGTAATGATAATATCTAGTGGCCAAAGCGGTGTTAAAAATAATTTTTAACTTCATAAAAAAAACTGCTATTAAATTTTTTCTGAATAACGCTTCTTTTTGCTTTCTTTTAGGAGGTGCTAATCAGTGATTGCCCCAATTTGCCTTAGGAGGGAAGTAGATTGGACCAAAAATAGTAGTAGATTGATACTAATAGTAGCAGATTTTCAAAAAAAACCTTTTCTACCTATGCCGATATACCAATTTGTATAACTAAAGCTAAATAGCTTTATCATTCATAATACTAAAATTCTATCAACAAAAAACTTGCTGTAGTTCAGAATATGACATTTAAAAACTTCTTTTGTATTGGCTGCCTCATATTTAATTTCGTAAGAAGCTTTTTACATTTAACATGTATAATACAATTTTTTGGTAGATTCATGTATTTTACAAAAAATAGTAGTAGATTTGATTTACTATGCACTAAGGCTTTTGAAGCCGAAAATAGTAGTAGATTTACTACAATTGTAGTAGGGGGACATCGCTGGTGCTAATCTGTCCCAAGATTTTTTCCAGAGTGCAGTTTTTCGGGATGCGCACGATATCAATTACATCGATTACCTTGAAAAGGGCAAAAAGATGACAAGCGCATATTATGCAGATCGGCCTCTTGAATCAAAATATCTCAGGAAGACCCATTTTAACTTACTTTTAAATTTTGGGCGAATTTTGCTAAACATATTTGTAACTACATATATGAATGTAAAAGTAAATTGTTTTTTTTTCAAAAAACCGTTAATTTGCAAGCAACTTGCAAAAATCTATTTTTTGAATGATGATATCTGGATAACGGTAAACTACAATGGATAATGGCAACAAAATTTGCGGCTCCCGGGGGCCGCCTGTCGGTAAGAAATAATTTAATAAACATTTGTTTTTACATTAAAACTTTTATTTTATTTTACAGTACCCGCTGGCGGGAATAGACGCAGCAGCCGTGCTCGGCTTTCTGCCAGATTACGAGGTAATAGAATCTTCAATGGGTTTCGACTGTTGCTTTGCCTTTAGCAGTAGTAAAGTTTAATTTTTTTGTTTTTTTTTTAGCGCCAGAAAAGGAGGAGGATGGCCCCCGGAGGAGTAACCGAATAAGGGACAGGGTTTCGGGTAGGGTGCCTGGCGGGGACAGGCGCCGTACCCGAAACTCTGTAGGGCAGGAAAGACCGGTGGATGTGTCGGACGAAGTGTGGCAGGCCTTCCTCTCTTGTGAGAGGAAAGTGCACCTGCCACGTAGGCGCCGCCTGCCCCTTACTGACGCTGAAAGGTCAGTAAGGGACGCAAGGCGGTGCTACAGGTGTCGGCCGAGGCCGTACGAATCGGTTCCGTCTTTTAATAGACACATACTCCGAATGCACAGGCCCGGCGGGCACCTGTAGAGAAATCCTGGCGCCCAACTGTGTAAGTATATTAAAGCAATATTAAATTTAAATAAATCTGGGTCGAATTGCCAGGCCTGGAGGGAATTGTCGTCCTGGGGATGCCCGTAAAACACCGTAAGTAGATAAACCATATGAAGAAAAATATGGTTTAATTGAAATAATTTTTTCGCTGTTAATAATAATTTCTTTAATTTCTCTTCCATTCCACAGTCACAGCACGGAATATCGCAGTACCAAACTCGGTATCCTCTCCTCCGCCTCCACCAGAAGTTGGGCGACCAGGACGTAAGAAAAAAAATATATATTCAAAATCTTTTTTATATTCAAGTTTTTTTTATTTCGCAGCGAGCACCATCCAGGTTCCACCGGTTCTCCAGCCTCCTAACCTACAAGGTAATAAAATATTGAAATTTTAAGTTTTTTGTATAAATTTTAGAATGCCAAAAAACCATAAATAACTTAAAACTTTTGGGAAAAAACGTTATCCTTACAGCACCTTCCGCTTAGAATTTTAAAAATCTAACACCGGAATCGCGATCAGCGACCCCGGAAACACCCTTATGCCGATTTTTCCGAAAAAAGGACATTTGCATTATCCTTTCAGGACCTTCCATTTCGAATTTTGAAAATCTAATAGCGGATTCGTGATCAGCGACCCCAAAAACCCCATAATGCCAATTTTTCCGGGGAAGAATGGGAAAAAGGATATTTTTGTTATCCTTTCAGGAATTTCCGTTTAGAATTTTAAAAATCTAACTGCGATTTTTTCCGCGAAAAACGTGAAGTTTAATTTTTTTGTTTCATTTTTTTAGTGCCAGGACAGGCGGAGGATGGCCCCCGGAGGAGCATCCGAATAAGGGACAGGGTTTCGGGTAGGGTGCCTGGCGGGGACAGGCGCCGTACCCGAAACTCTGTGGGGCAGGACAGACCGGTGGATGTGTCCGACGAAGTGTGGCAGGCCTTCCTCTCTTACGAGAGGAAAGTGCACCTGCCACGTAGGCGCCGCCTGCCCCTTACTGACGCTGAAAGGTCAGTAAGGGACGCAAGGCGGTGCTACAGGTGTCGGCCGAGGCCGTACGCATCGGTTGCGTCTTTCAATAGACACATCTTCCGAATGCACAGGCCCGGCGGGCACCTGTAGAGAAATCCTGGCGCCCAACTGTGTAAGTATATTAAAGCAATATTAAATTTAAATAAATCTGGGTCGAATTGCCAGGCCTGGAGGGAATTGTCGTCCTGGGGATGCCCGTAAAACACCGTAAGTAGATAAACCATATGAAGAAAAATATGGTTTAATTGAAATAATTTTTTCGCTGTTAATAATAATTTCTTTAATTTCTCTTCCATTCCACAGTCACAGCACGGAATATCGCAGTACCAAACTCGGTATCCTCTCCTCCGCCTCCACCAGAAGTTGGGCGAAAAAAAAATATATATTCAAAATCTTTTTTATATTCAAGTTTTTTTTATTTCGCAGCGAGCACCATCCAGGTTCCACCGGTTCTCCAGCCTCCTAACCTACAAGGTAATAAAATATTCAAATTTTAAGTTTTTTGTATAAATTTTAGAATGCCAAAAAACCATAAATAACTTTAAAACTTTTGGGAAAAAACGTTATCCTTACAGCACCTTCCGCTTAGAATTTTAAAAATCTAACACCGGAATCGCGATCAGCGACCCCGGAAACACCCTTATGCCGATTTTTCCGAAAAAAGGACATTTGCATTATCCTTTCAGGACCTTCCATTTCGAATTTTGAAAATCTAATAGCGGATTCGTGATCAGCGACCCCAAAAACCCCATAATGCCAATTTTTCCGGGGAAGAATGGGAAAAAGGATATTTTTGTTATCCTTTCAGGAATTTCCGTTTAGAATTTTAAAAATCTAACTGCGATTTTTTCCGCGAAAAACGTGAAGTTTAATTTTTTTGTTTCATTTTTTTAGTGCCAGGACAGGCGGAGGATGGCCCCCGGAGGAGCATCCGAATAAGGGACAGGGTTTCGGGTAGGGTGCCTGGCGGGGACAGGCGCCGTACCCGAAACTCTGTGGGGCAGGACAGACCGGTGGATGTGTCCGACGAAGTGTGGCAGGCCTTCCTCTCTTACGAGAGGAAAGTGCACCTGCCACGTAGGCGCCGCCTGCCCCTTACTGACGCTGAAAGGTCAGTAAGGGACGCAAGGCGGTGCTACAGGTGTCGGCCGAGGCCGTACGCATCGGTTGCGTCTTTCAATAGACACATCTTCCGAATGCACAGGCCCGGCGGGCACCTGTAGAGAAATCCTGGCGCCCAACTGTGTAAGTATATTAAAGCAATATTAAATTTAAATAAATCTGGGTCGAATTGCCAGGCCTGGAGGGAATTGTCGTCCTGAGGATGCCCGTAAAACACCGTAAGCAGATAAACCATATGAAGAAAAATATGGTTTAATTGAAATAATTTTTTCGCTGTTAATAATAATTTCTTTAATTTCTCTTCCATTCCACAGTCACAGCACGGAATATCGCAGTACCAAACTCGGTATCCTCTCCTCCGCCTCCACCAGAAGTTGGGCGAAAAAAAAATATATATTCAAAATCTTTTTTATATTCAAGTTTTTTTTATTTCGCAGCGAGCACCATCCAGGTTCCACCGGTTCTCCAGCCTCCTAACCTACAAGGTAATAAAATATTCAAATTTTAAGTTTTTTGTATAAATTTTAGAATGCCAAAAAACCATAAATAACTTTAAAACTTTTGGGAAAAAACGTTATCCTTACAGCACCTTCCGCTTAGAATTTTAAAAATCTAACACCGGAATCGCGATCAGCGACCCCGGAAACACCCTTATGCCGATTTTTCCGAAAAAAGGACATTTGCATTATCCTTTCAGGACCTTCCATTTCGAATTTTGAAAATCTAATAGCGGATTCGTGATCAGCGACCCCAAAAACCCCATAATGCCAATTTTTCCGGGGAAGAATGGGAAAAAGGATATTTTTGTTATCCTTTCAGGAATTTCCGTTTAGAATTTTAAAAATCTAACTGCGATTTTTTCCCCGAAAAACGTGAAGTTTAATTTTTTTGTTTTATTTTTTTAGTGCCAGAACAGGCGGAGGATGGCCCCCGGAGGAGTACCCGAATAAGGGACAGGGTTTCGGGTAGGGTGCCTGGCGGGGACAGGCGCCGTACCCGAAACTCTGTGGGGCAGGAAAGACCGGTGGATGTGCCGGACGAAGTGTGGCAGGCCTTCCTCTCTTATGAGAGGAAAGTGCACCTGCCACGTAGGCGCCGCCTGCCCCTTACTGACGCTGAAAGGTCAGTAAGGGACGCAAGGTGGTGCTACAGGTGTCGGCCGAGGCCGTACGCATCGGTTGCGTCTTTCAATAGACACATCTTCCGAATGCACAGGCCCGGCGGGCACCTGTAGAGAAATCCTGGCGCCCAACTGTGTAAGTATATTAAATAAATCAAATTTACTTGTTTCAGACACAGTGTAGCACCTTGGATTTTATAATCCAAGATTTTTAAAAAAATGATTTTTAAAAAAATGAAAAAAAGTGTATCAACCAATTGAAAAAAGAAAGATAACTTCCCGGGTTGAAACTCGATCTCGGTTCTGAAAAGTAAAAGAATAACAATTGGAACTTTCATTTGCCTCAATTTACCAAATTAAAATGAATATATCCAAAATCATAGAACTGGGTACAACCTAACTAGCCAAAATGGCAAATTAAAGCGGAGATAAGCTAGGAAGACCTTTTTGACCGGAGACCAAAATTCAAATTTCAAAACTGAATAAAAATAGCTCAGGAAGACCCATTTTAACTTACTTTTAAATTTTCGGCGAATTTTTTTACGTTAAATGTTAGTGTCAGTTAACAGCCAATTAGAGTCGAAATTCAAAACAAATTCACAATTGCTTGAATATGCTTTCACAGTTGGGCGCCAGGACTTGTTCTACTGGTGCCCGCCGAGCCTGTGCACTCGCACCAGGTGTCTATTGAAACACCCGGTGGAGGCGTATCGCCTCAGCGGACACCAGTAGCACCGCCTTGCGTCCCTTACTGACCTTTCAGCGTCAGTAAGGGGCAGGCGGCGCCTACGTGGCAGGTGCACTTTCCTCTCATAACAGAGGAAGGCCTGCCACACTTCGTCCGGCACATCCACCGGTCTTTCCTGCCTTGCAGGGTTTTGAATATGGTGCCCGTTCCTTAAATAAATCAAATTTACTTGACAGTGTAGCACTTTGGATTTTATAATAATACAAATATAATTTGATGTCGAAAATCCGACGTTTCTAATTTTTTTCTGAAGTGAAAGAACAAATCAAACACCTGTTTCGACTTGTGTGCGACCAACAAGTCTGAAAATTCGATTTATCTGACCCTTTTCGAACAAGAGAAAAAATCCATAAATAAGTATCGACATCTTTACAAAATTAATTCAAAATTTCAGAGTATATAAGGAATATTATTATGGGTATACCAAGGACCGGCAAACATCCAATGCTGTTTTCTCATAGATGCATGATTTTTAAAAAAATGAAAAAAAGTGTATCAATCAATTGAAAAAAGAAAGATAACTTCCCGGGTTGGAACTCGATCTCGGTTCTGAAAAGTAAAAGAATAACAATTGGAACTTTCATTTGCCTCAATTTACCAAATTAAAATGAATATATCCAAAATCATAGAACTGGGTACAACCTAACTAGCCAAAATGGCAAAACCAACTACTTGAGGGACCACTAAGACTAGACTGAGTTTGCTGGCTTCTCCCAAAGCAAATTAAAGCGGAGGTAAGTTAGGAAGACCTTTTTTTAGTGGCAAAGCAAATTAAAGCGGAGATGAGCTAGGAAGACCTTTTTGACCGGAGACCAAAATTCAAATTTTAAAACTTCGGCCTCTTGAATCAAAATAGCTCAGGAAGACCCATTTTAACTTACTTTTAAATGTTGTGCGAATTTTTTTGCGCCCAGGGGGTTACCCCCGTCACACTATGGGGCCAAAGTGCCTTTCGGCGGCCAAAAATACAAAACTTTTGAACGGATCAATATTTTTGAATGGGGTTTTTTTTGTTGGCTAGATAAATATCCAAGCTTTATTTCCTAATAATCTGATCACCCCCTCCTCTCCCCTCCCCCATCCATCTGCATTTGAAATCAAAAATTACTAAAATCGCGAGAACGGTTGGTCGTACAGAAAAAATCATTAATAACGAAAATATTTAGAATGCCATTTTACATATATCGTCAGTACATGAAGATCGAATAGGAGCAACTTTAATACCCTATATGATGAAATAATCAAAACTGTAATATTTGTTGTTGTAATATTTTTTTGGTTTTGTTTTAAAGATGTTTTTTAAATGTTATAAAAATTATAGCATTTTTAAAAACATAACTTTTTTTAATACGATTATTTTAATACAATTTGATACAAATACACATCGCTAATATTACATTAAGTTGAGGAAAAATTACATTCTAATAATGTCTTGTTCTACGTCGAATTTTAACAATTGTAGGATTTCTTGATCTTCCTCGTCATCCAATTCATCTTTTGCATTTGTCCATTTAGAACGCAGAGAAGCCAAAAATGGATCTGACGATAGAAGCAATATATTCATCAAATCTTCATTTTGGTTGATTCTATCGTTTTTTCTAGTGTTGGTTAGTCTAAAATGTCTGTAGTCTTTATTTTTCGATTCCTGAGCTTCTTCTGAAAGCTCCCCAAGTGGTAAAATGCTTTTTTCAATTATCAGCTTGCCATGGAAAAGCACTTTATGCATTGTTGCAGACATATTTCTCCAATTGTAATGTCTATTATACAAATCAGCTGTGGCATATGATTTGAATTTATCTGGATTTATTGCCTGCTTGCTTGAAAGCACCGATAATATAACTTTCAATCGTCGAATTAATGTAAATTTCTTAATATTCTGTTGTAACATATATACATATGTATATCTAAGATATTGATTTTTATTGCTCTATATATTCATAGTACCAGATCGACCGAGCCTTGCTCGGCGATCTCAAAATTCTCCTTCTGCATCTGTCACTGAATAATTGAATCCGATTGTAATTGCAACATGATTCGTATAATGAGGTTGAGGGAACTTGATTGTTTTGTAATTACTATTTATCGCTGCCGATAGATATCTAAAAAGTGATATTTTTAGAATACATATCGCAAAACCTTACTCCCTAGCAATATTGCGAATTTTCATTAAGATACCTTCACGTAATTCGAAGACACCAAGCGAGGGGTATCGAGGAGAGGGAAAATTAAGGTTTGTAGTGGAAAAATCGAAAGCCCTTAGTCCGCTTAGTAATACTGCAAATTTGCATTAAGATCGGACTACCCAATTCGAAGATACCAGGCGAGGGGTATCGAGGGGAATTTTCTCAGAGGTGAGACCTATCTAGATCGATTCCTTGTCCCCGAAAATCCCTTACCCCCAAGTTTCGTGCAAATCGTTTGGCGGGTTTTCGAGATCGTTGTGCAGTCATTTCTCGTATTATATTATATGATAAGATTACCAGTTTTAAACGGTTTTACTGTCAAGAAGGGTGATATTTAATGGTTTTACTGTATGCTGGTATGTAAAATATTCCTCTTTAATGTGTATTAAAAATAATTAAAACAATTTCCTAGCATATAAGACGAAAAATCTTTGTTCTTTGTTATGACAAAATAAGACATTTTTTTTAAAATAATATGTAAGAAATCAGACTTTTGCTTACGGTGACTAGAGTTGCAGGTAGTAGCAGATGAAATATGGATATTTTGAAAGGTATTGACCTTGGCTATCATGTCCAACTGACGCCTGACCGGTACAAGCCGGTACATTTTTTGCAGAGCCATATATATACAAAATTTCGCGAAAAAAATAGTATTTTTAGAATGCCCAGAATTCCGGGATAACAATTTCAAGAAAAAAAATGTAGTACTACAAATTTTTAATTTTTATTATAATTGCCTAAATATGTCCTCAGGATGATGATAAAATCGATTTTTCTGTACTAAGTGACTTAATAAAGTTCAAAAAATTTGTTGAAAATTCGAAAATTGAAAAAACCAGAAATTTTACCAACTTTGACCCCATGGCGTTCGGAAATTACTTGTCCCAGGAGAGTGTCCTTTTGGATTTCTAGGTTCCTAACAATTCTCAACGCAATGACATAACCGAAATCCTTCAAAGGCAGAACTCAAAATTTGTATTTTTGGCCGCCGAATGGCACTTTGACCCCATAGTGCGTCGCACACTTCAGCTAAGCGAGCCCAAGTACGTGAGCTAAGTTTCTCGCTGAAAGTAAAATCCTTAGCATTTGCATTGGCGACCGCACACTTCAGCGAAACTATGAAACTACATCGCGTAGTCATGGGCGAGACGGACTAAGCTCGCTCGCGTAGTTCAAACCTCAACTACGCGAACGACTTCGCTGGCATCGCTGACACTCACATATAAATATTTTCGGCGTTATACTCGGTGTTTGCAAAAGTGTAGTATTTTGTGGACATAAAAGTGTAAGGAAAACGTGAAAATTGAATTCTTTTGCGGAATATTTTCAATCGCGTTAAATAATTTATATCTAAAAATGGCTGCAGATAGAGTGGAAAAATGCATATATTTACAGAAAATATCGCCGCGTAGCTTAGCTCAAGTGTGCAACGAGGTGAGCTAACCCAGCTAGGCTATGTAACTATAGCTAGCCTCGCTCACATAGCTTAGTTGAAGTGTGCGACGGGGGTTAGTATCGAATAATTTTTTGATGAATACTTGGTGAAACTCTAGAATCGGCTAGTTTGGAAATTGGGATTTCTAAAAAGCCGCCATTTTGGTAACTTCCGGTTAACGGGTTTCCACCAAAAGTTGATACGGTTGTCCCATTCCAGGACCAAACATTTCATGGTTCTAGCTCTATTGGTTCTTCAGAAATCTTGTACCCAGACTGACCGATAGACAGAAAGACATTTTTGTAATAATGCACCATACGAGGAGTGCTCGGGATAAGAGGTCGGAATTTTTCTTGAATACAATACCTTTTTATCTCTATATATAAAATCGTTTAACCTGACTGACTCATCAACGCCCAGCCCAAACCCCTGAAGCTAGAGACTTGAAACTTTCACAGTCGGTCCCAACCAACGCATAGGCGCTCACTAAGGCGGGGTTTTCCGAAATTTTACCCCTAAGTGGGTGAACGGGGGGTAAAGGGGGTTTGGGTGTTTTTAAACCGTGATTTTCGCCATTAATCCTACTCAATATAAGGCTGAAAAGTTTCACTCGGGGGTTTTCGGGGTCGCTGATTTCGAATCCGGTGTTAGATTTTCAAAATTCAAAACGGAAAGTCCTGTAAGGATAACTCAAATATCCTTTTTCCCATTTTTTCCAGGAAAAAATGACATTAAGGGGTTTTCGGGGTCGCTGATCACGAATCCGGTGTTAGATTTTCAAAATTCAAAACGGAAGGTCCTGTAAGGATAACGCAAATATCCTTTTTCCCATTTCTTCCGGGAAAAAATGGCATTAGGGGGTTTTCGAGGTCGCTGATCACGAATTCGGTGTTAGATTTTCAAAATTCAAAACGGAAGGTCCTGTAAGGATAACGCAAATATCCTTTTTCCCATTTCTTCCGGGAAAAAATGGCATTAGGGGGTTTTCGAGGTCGCTGATCACGAATCCGGTGTTAGATTTTCAAAATTCAAAACGGAAGGTCCTGTAATAAAGTTTTTCCCAAAACTTTTTAAGTTATTTATGGTTTTTTGGCATTCTAAAATTTATACAAAAAACTTTTAGCTGCAAACGACGGGTCTGCTAGTACTACATATAAGAAAGTAAAAAGAACAAAATTTTGAATAGAAGTATTACCAGAAAAGGTTTCAAATTGTCCAACACTTTCATACGGAAAATAGAAAACAAAATTAATTAATTGGTGTTAACATTGAACACAATTTGAGCGTATTTGGTGATAGAACATTCTATCATGGTTGACATTTCAGAAATCCTTGTTAAAATTGGATTTTGTGGGAAATTACGAATATGTGAAACCGAGTATAATTTTTTTGGTTCATGGAGCCAAGGGATTAACGTGAAAATTAGGGAAAACGTGACATGATTACCGTAAATGTTTCGTATTTCTTTTGAATGAGGAAGAAAAATCCACGAGGGATTAACGGAAGTTTTTAAAGGGAAGTTGAAGATTAAAATAATTTCACAAATATTCGTTTAAGAACAATCGACGGGATCTATATGATTTATTCAAGTTAAAAAAAAAAACAAATTTTGAAACTGGTTTATTTGGATAATTTTTTAATCACAAAGTATTACATGTTTTTAAATTTCTTATAATTCGGCAAACCTGCGGGCAGTTGTTTTAAAGACTTACCCCGCGATTCTGGATAACAGATGTTAAGAGATCTTTGGTTTATATTTAATAGATTGTAAAAGAATTTAGTATTCTGGATAAAAAGTTTTGGTCGATTTTAAGAAGTTGGATAAGAGGTTTTGGTCGATTTTAAGAAGTCACCACAGTGTCATCATCTGACAGCACCTACCAACAAAAGTCATATTTTGCTATTAATCGACATTGAATTTTTTCGAAAATCTGGAACACACTTTTAACTGGGGTATGGTTACATTTTTTTAAAGTGATTTTAATACCTTTGTTATACAAGTATGTAAGAAAGGTAAAAACTCTGAACCATGAAATGGTAAAAAAATCTAAGAAAATCATGGTATTAAGACAATTATGATTACAAGTTACTGGGCAAAGTTTGAACAAACTTTTTTTCAACTTGTAGATAAAATTTAACACAAAATATCAAGTTTTTTGGTTTAAAACTTTCTAAAATGGAAAACATCCAAAACTCCTAGAAAGTTATCAATTGAAGACCATTTTATTCACAAAAATCAATGTTTTTTTAACAATTATTTACTCATATTCTAATACTCTCTAAATCCTTTCATGTTATAGAACAATTTTTCCACAATTTTTCCACAATCTTTTCATATAAGACACTCATTTTTAATATCAATTAACACTTGGCACAAACATTGAGGAAATTATTTAAATTAAAATTACACACGACTTGTAGGTTTGTTGTAGATGAAAAACGTTTTTGGAATACTCGTACATTTTCAGAAAAATACAGACTTCAAGAGCCCAAAAGAAACAGACACGCGCTATGCATTTTATTACGAGTATTTTTATGATATTATATATAGTGGATTTTTTGTATCTTGTTTTTTTTTGTTTGGGTGGAATTACAAGACAATATTGATAAGAATCTAAATTACCAGCTATAAAACACAATACTAATGGCTGTTACAAGAATGAACTATTATTCTGATTTTTATCAAATCAGTGCTGAGCACGCAAGAAAAGGGAAACAGGAATCCTGTTTTTTGAAAAAGGTTTTAAAAGCTTTCAGGAAATTCTTACATACGTGGCCCTACTAGCAAATGCGTACCACACATCATAACTAGTAATCCACACCTGCCATGAATGCCGTCACTGTCGCTGTTACGTCTGATGTTATGTCTAGTGAAGATTGAAATGTCAGCTGTTACGACAGAAAAGTCTAACAGTTTTTGCTGACATCTTTGTTAACAGAAATGGTAACAGAAATGGAATTTAAGATGGCGGATTGTAATTTTTCACATGCATAGAAGTTCCGTTCTATAAACGAATACTGTTTAAAAGTAATTTTTACAAAGAAATTATTTGAAAAAGGCATCGTGGGAGCAGCTGGAGGCCGAATTTAATTTTAGTGCGGAGATTTTAAAGAAAAAAGTGAAATCACTGAGATCGTCATATTTACTACTCAGTTGTTTACTGCTCAACGCATTTCTGGAACTGAAACGTCATGCCAGAATCAGCAGCCCACCTACGTCACAACAGAATTTTCTAATGACATTTCTGTTAACAGTCCTGTCAACGTTTCCGGCAGGTCTGGATGGCGTGTAAATATTAATAGGGGTTAGACCAGTGATGCTATAAGGAGCCGCTCCATTGCCATGACTTTTTCCCATGACAAAAAAAATGAGACACATTTATGTGAAGATGCCTTGGCGAGAAAGGGAGATAAGAATCAACTGCAAAAATTTGTCGGCAAATGCAAAAATAATTTCCCCTCTTTTGTTATGGCGATTTTATGGCGATTTCTACTACAATCACATTTGTCCCTGTAAGTGAATAGTAAGCACGGACACCTTCAAACTGTTATTATAGCGTGATGTCATTTTAAAAGCTTTTTCTCCTTCGCATGCATAGTCAAAAGCTTTGTTACCATGCCAATTTGAACATTATATTCATAGCATAAGGTTTGCTATGATTGCTATAAAGTTGTTAAACTGGAAGGGAAAACGTTTACCTTGTATTCAGTCATTCCTTTTTAGATCTACATAAGTCTATCTTGCTCTAGTTTCCTGCATTTTTTTGTCATGGGAAAAAGTCATGGCAATGGAGCGGCTCCTATATCGAGGGGAATTCCCCTTTTTGCGGGGAATTTGCCTATAAAAATTGTTAATAGGGGAAAAGGGGAAAACGATTTACAACGAGGGGAAAATCTTCGCCTTTCAACTAAATCCGAAATACTTTTAAAAAATTACGGAAACGTAGAAGTACAAATAATTGAAAACAATTACAATCATATTCCAAGCTTAGGCAAGGGTAAAGAGTGAAGGAAATGCCCTTATTTATGCATTTGCCACTTTATAATGATCTTATTGCAATTGTAAAGTACACCCCAGTCTTTTAAACGAAAGCACTTTAAAATGGCTTTGGAATCTACGTTTAACCCTGGACCCGTGTACTATAAAACTTCCATTTATCGTGTACTTGGGCACTCAGTGCCCAGATGCAATTCCAATAGAAAATGTATGGCTGGTTTGTTTAAAAATCACAAAAATTGGTTTATTCGTTAAACAAGTAGAAATACAATGGGAAAATATAATTTGCAAAAATCGACTGAGAATATAGACCACCTTGTAAGCTCGCGGATCTGGTACTCGATTTCTCCAACAAATCATGTACTCCACGAAAGAAAATGCAATACATGACAACAATACAATATAAATATTATAATATAAATAATATAACAATACAATATAATATCTGCATACAAGAAAAATCATAAAAGGGGAAAAACCCAAAGCTGTAATCAAAATAAAAACAAAATTCATACAAAATGTACTGACTTGGGCACTGAGTGCCCAAGTACACGATATTACGCCTTTTTTTGAGAGCTTCCACAACCCCCCCGAAGATATGCAATTTGGATTTTTTTTTGTTTTTGTACTCTAAATTTGAGTATCTTTCAGAAATATATTGCATTTCATCATATTCTTTATTAAAAATATGGTTAATTTCGGTTCGAAAATCGTTCTGGGCACTCAGTGCCCAGTACACGGGTCCAGGGTTAACCGATTTTTCAGTGTAGGTACTTTTTAACCGCTTTGAAAAAAGCACATTAAAAAGTACAATTTCTCATGTTATTCAAATGAGTTTAAACTACTTTAAAATACTTTGATAGAAAGTAGTTTCCATGAAAGGTCATTGACTCATATCTGTTGTTCGTTTTTCGGATTTTTTAAATATATTTTCAATAGAAATATTTTAAATTGCAAATCAACAGAAGTGCTTTGTTTAAAATATGTAAAAATCAAATTAAATCGGTAATTTCTTATTCATCTTTAAAATTTGGCTTAATGTACTAATTTCGACCAATATTCACCAGAAGAATGCGCGCAAAGTGCGCGGAATACCAAAATTGAGTTCCAGTCGCGACTTCATTTCGTTTTTTTTCCATTTTTTGAAATTTTTATGTTTTTTAAATTCAAAATATGGAAATTTTTTTTTACCGAATTTAAGGAGGACAGGATCATTTTTAACCTCAAAGGCAAAGCAACTACCTTGATTTATACATTTGTGACTTGCTTTGATTATTATCCAATTGTGAATCCCGCCTTCTTTTCATGTCTTATTTGACGTTTGGTTTGAGACTCGTGACGTTGTTATCGGGAATTTTGTTAAAGCTTTACAAAATATAATTTTTTTTTCTAATTTGTGCTTTTTTCTCTTAAAAGACTTTAACATGAATCCAGATGACAGATGCAATAATTTTTGGTTTTAATAAATGAATTCTTTATTTAAAATTCGTTGTTTTTATAGGGGAAAAACGAGGGGAATTTCGTCATTTGGAAAGGGGAATGTCACTAAAGGTACATAGCATCACTGGGTTAGACTGAAAAATCCCGGGCTTGGAAAAGAAAATATCGGGCCTAGCTCGAGATATTTGGAAAAACAAAAAAACCAAAAAAAAAAATTTGAAAAACTCCCGACTAAAAAAATCTTTGAAAAATTGAAAGATCCCAGAATAAAAAAATATTTTAAAAGGGATAAAATAATATAATTATCGGGTAAATTTAAAATGGGTGTGCATCGGGAAAGCCTTAGAGTACAATCACCCAAATCAATGTTTGCTTACATATTTCCATTTGCTCCGATAATTCATTTCCTTTTATTTTTTCAGATAAAAGGACTTTTTGGAAAAGCCATTATGCAAGTAACTTGGCTTGTTGAATGCCAGTCGAAATAGTGCGTCGAAAGAGAAATGTCGTAGAGAAAAAGAACTATAGTCAGTTGAATTTAGAAATTAGTTGTTGTTGTTTTCTGTTTAAGTTAATCCGGAGCCATGTCGAAAATATCGAAAAAGGCACCGGAAATTGTCGAAACTCTGGTCCTGTTTCGAAGAAGTTTAATTTATCAGACCAAGGAATTTTTCAATAATTCAACGCTTCATGGTGTGCGTTATATCGCAGAAAGTGGGCGACCTTTTGGTGAAAAGTGAGGAATTTCAATTGGATAAACGTATCCTATATAACCTTGATTTTAACAATAAATCGTTTTCAGGTTCATGTGGTTTTGTTTCACGGTCACTGGCGCGGTGGCCGCACTCGTAATTATTATGAGTTTGTGGGAAAAATTTCAGACAAATCCGACTATTACAGGTGTGACCGATTAATTATTAATTTCGTATAATCTATTAATCTCATTTGATCTCAGGTTTGGATACCGATTTTCATAATCAACAAATAATTTTCCCCACGACTGTTGTTTGCCCGATAAATGCGTTCGATAATGTTTCGGTTATGGATGTCGCTTACAAGGAATTAGGGTAGGGAGTGTATTTTGGATTTTAAACATGCTGTTTTTTTTGGCCTTGAAATTTAATCGAAAAATATGTGTTTCAGGCAATACGAAGAGGAGGAAGCGAAGTTATTTGAACCATTTTTAAAGATATTAACACAATTGTCCTTTGATAACATGCAGGACGCGTATGACATTAGTTTGAATTTTTCCGCATCGGCCTTGGGCCAGAAAACGCTCCGGAGTTTAGCGTTTCAAGTGAATATTCTTTTTGTCACGAGAGTTTTTGCTGCTGTAAAAGTAATAATAA
This sequence comes from Chrysopilus asiliformis, assembly GCA_964034945.1. NCBI lineage: Eukaryota > Metazoa > Arthropoda > Insecta > Diptera > Rhagionidae > Chrysopilus > Chrysopilus asiliformis. The sequence goes on along the minus strand of OZ035963.1, from coordinate 20,987,270 downwards.
AATCTATTAAATATCAGGTGAAAATTAGCTGCGAGGACACGTTGGAATATTGTAAATATCGGGATGAGGAAGTCAAGTGCTGTCCACATTTTGATCCTGTTTACACGGAGCATGGATTTTGTTACGCATTTAACAGTAAATTTAAATCACGGGAAGATGCTGAGTAAGTTTATGTGACTTTTTAGCAGAGATGGCAAACGAAAAAAACTTCGTAACGTTATACGAAGTTCAAATTTTGTTTCGTTACGTTATTCTATTTTGTAAAGATAACAAATTTCATTTCGTTATGGTATAACGTTATTATTTCATTATACGGTATAAGCAAACCAATGATTGAACAGAAGTTCAAGTTAGTAAGTATGCATGCAGTTGAGTTTTCGCGAATATTTTTGACTTATCACTGTTAGAATATATTGGAGAATTAGAGAAAAAATCGATAGCGAAAACATTTTTAAAAATTTTGAATCTTTCTTAAGACTGTTCGAAATTTCAAGTTAAACATAAGAAAAACTGCAATTGCCAGGGGCGAATCGGCAAATACTCTATATGGCGACAGACAAAATGTTCATTTAAAAAAAATCCTTTTGTATAGGAGAAGGGGAAAGTAATGGTCCGATTGGATTTTGATGTATGGAACGCTGATGTAAAATCATATTCTTAATAAATTTTTCAATACGACTCATAGTTTTCGAGAAAATAGAACAAAAATTTCAATTTGTGTGGTGGAGGGGGAAGGAATAGTCCAACTGGATTTTGATTTATAGATAAGTTATGTAAAATCATATTCTAAATACATTTCGTGTTTATAAATTTTTCGATACGATGCACAGTTTTCGAGGAAACAGGAAAAAAGTATTTCATTTGTTGTGAGAGGGGGGTAGAAGTGGTCCGATTGAATTTTGATGTATGGATAAGTTAAATTTTTTCAATATGAGTCACCGTTTTCGAGGAAATTGCAAAATGACTGTTTCGTTTGTATGTGGGAGGGGGAAAAGAATAGTCAAATTTTGCGCATTCAAGAACGTAGCTTAGCCATTTACGAGAAACGTAACTATACCAAATTTCACGTCTCTAGCTCAATCCTTTCAAAAGTTATGATGTTCATGGACAGACGAACGGACGGACTCTGTAAATCTCAAAAGTAGTTCGACATATTTTCACAACCTTTTGTATCTAGGATAGATTTTGATGAAAAATTTTTTCAAATTTAAAGCTTGATAAAACATTTATAGATTTACTCAATTTTTTCAGTGAACCGGCTTTAGAATTTCATGACCTCTTTGAAACTGATAAAAAATGGGCTCTTTATTTTTTGCCAAAAACAAAATCAAAGGTAATAACTTCTGCATATTTAAGAAAATTCTAAGAAAACACCCCGTTTCTCCTTTTTTTTTTAAATAGATTTATGTTCATTCACATAAGGAATATTTCGGATGGGATTACGGCTCGCAATTAACTTGGGAGAACAACCAGGCGGCTGAACTTTTGATCTCCATGAAACAAACCTACACCACCGAGGATGCCAGACAACTTAGCATTGGGTATTTTTATAACATTTTTGTATTTTTTTGTGTCCCGGTATTTTTTGTATTGTATTTTATTTTACGTTTTAGTCTTTAAAACAAAATTTAATAATTGTTCTAACAATTTTACATTTGCTTTGAATAATTACTTTCAGGCAAAGAAAATGCATTTTCCCAAATGAAATCAAACTGGAATATTATAACGACGAATACACATTCTCTGGCTGCATGAAAGAATGTCGAATGAAAAAATGTGCGAGACTCTGCAAATGCATTCCGCCATTTTTTAAACCATTACGTAGTTTTTTGTAAATCATGTTAGATTTTAAAATACTAAAAAGGAGTAACAATTTTAGGTAACACACCGTATTGCAAAGTTGATCAGCTCGCGTGCTTGGCAAAATATAAAGACAATATTACAAATATTCGGGATTGCTATCAATGTGAATTGAGTTGTTCGAAAACTGTCTACGATATTGAGAAATTAAATAAAAAGTAAGTAAAGTCAATGAAAAAAACTTTTTTTTTAAGAAAATAACAAAGGTGAATTGCAAACAGGGCCGAGCCCAAGAAAAAGCTACGCCTGGGGCAAGTCCCGTATTTGGCTTCCTCTCCCTTTCTCAAAAAATTGATAAAAATGTAATTTTGTGTGCTTGAAATTTTTGAAAGATCGGTCAAGAGAAGAAGAAATTTTGTCTCAATTTTAGATTGTGATGATCTAGATAAACATAACAAAAGCTATAATTGCCAATCTGGCAATTATTGAAAACCCGTATGGTGATATTCGTATCAAAATTCGAACAATTCCACTTTGAAGTCAACCTTTCCAATAAGATCCAATCGAATTTTGATATATGGCAGTTTGATGTAAAATCGTATCCTAAAAAACTTTTGTTCTTGGACTTTTTTGATAAGATGCACCGTTTTTAAGATATTCGCAAAAAACGTTCCATTTTGAAATCAAAGTTCGTATGGGGGTACCCCTCCCCTTAATGGTCCATTTTAGCCCATTAACGAACTAAGCCTCGCATTTTACGAAAAACAAATCTGCGTAAAATTTCAAGTCTCTAGCTCAATCCGTGCGCCCGCAATCCGCGCCACAGACGGACGGACGGACAGACGGACGGACATGCTAAATTCAACTTTTTTTTATCATTCTAAACACACTGGTGTAATTCATTTTTGTGTGTGAAGACGGGATCTTGGCGTTACAAACGGCAAGGCAAAGTTAGTATACCCTTTGGTTTCACCATACGGGTATAAAAATACAAACAATGCAGTTGGTTTTGTTGTACTCATGTAAAATTCACATATGGGGCTAGTGATGATTCTGACATCCCCTCTCCCCTTAGGGCTACCATCGCCACCGTCCCATCCCCTCCGGTACGACCCTGCTTGCGGATATTAGAATCCGTTTGTTTTTTCAAAGAATTACTACAATTTTTGTACAACGTTTATTTTTACAGTTATGAGAAAAATGATAAATTCTATGTAAACATCGAATATTTGACTTGGCCAATTATCCGCTATAAACGGGAAGTACTTTTCGGCTGGGTTGATCTTCTGGTATCATTCGGAGGAATCGCTGGACTTTTTTTGGGATTTTCATTATTATCTGGCGTGGAAATTATTTATTACTTTACTATGAGAGCATGTTGTATGGTGTATAAAAATCGGGTAAGTAACACGGAGAATTTATCCAAAAAATCACTTTTTCTAAAAAAAAAATGTGTATAATTTGGAAAATTACATTTTTTCTACAATAAAAATATGGTTTTTTAGATTAAAAAATCTTTCAATTTTATTTAATCGAAAATACTTAAAACAAATTGACTAAACGCAATTTTTTTTAATTTTTAGGAAGAACTTCAAGCAATCGAGGAAGAAATTCGAAAGACACCCTTGCCAAGGTATAACATATCCCTAAGAGCAAGGGGCAACCACAGACGAAGTTCATCGTTGCCTCCAAATTTGGGAAGAGTCGCAAAAGAAAGGACGATTCAGCCTAAAAGAACTACAAAAGTGGTACCAATTACGGTAGTCACACCAAACGTCCAGCTCAATAATCGTGGGTTAATCAAATCCAGAAGAAAGGTTTTCAATAATAAAAATTTAATGGTGGATAAATATTCATTGTTTATTTTTCGATTTCTAGAATTTCTCGAAGCCAACGTTTAAAGATGTAAAAGCATCGCAAATGGCACAAGCGAAGTACTTAGAGCACATGTTTCGATCAAAATCAGAGCCGAATGAATTCTTTTATTTACCTTAGATTAAACTCTTTGTTCTTTTATACTTGTTACAGTTTTTTCTATGCTTCTAAAAATAGATAAAACAATTATTTTTTAAAAAAAAACGTGTTTTGAGGTACAGATAAGCCGAACCCTGCATAAGCCGGAAACCAGTCTAAGCCGGACAAATTTCCTGTATTTAATTAGCAAAAGTAGATATGAGAAGAGATAGCTTTTATTTAACTTGCCTGTCAGACAGACGCCTGGGTTAAATCTTGCACTTCCACTTATCTGATTGACTTGAAATTTTGCACACATACGTAAGTCCGATGACAATACAATATTTTCCTTCGTCCTTGTCCTTGTTAGTATACTATTTCGTCCTTGTAAGTATAAGATATGGTCCTGTGAGGATAACGTGATTATCCTTTTCCTCAAATATTCCGGAAAAAAATCTCATATGGGCGTTTTTGGGGTCGCTGAATCCGATTATGGCATCAAGAAATCTGTAATAATAACATGATTATCCTTCTTCTTATATTTTTCGGGGAAAAATCTCTTCTGGTGGTTTTTGGGGTCGCTGAGCCAGATTCTAACGTTAACCCGTTCGGTGTATGTTTTTTCTATGGGGGTTAAAAAAATACTCTCTATACAAATTAATGATGTTTAAGCTATCAGTATTCATTAAAAAAAAATTAAAAATTTTTAATTTTCTACAAATACGTTCACTGTCAGATTTTTACTCAACTAATCAAAATTGGGTCACAAATGCACTTAATACTAAGTTCAGACTGACACAAAATCACGTAATTTTGCGAAATGATTTAGATCTTAAACCAAAGTGTTCACACAGAGGTTAGATTTGACATTTCAACTACAGGATTGCTATGAATTTTAGTGTAGGATTGCTATGAATTTTAGTAATATGATGAATAATACAATTCCAAACATCGATGAAATATGTGCAAACAGAATTAGACACTTGTACAATGGAAATTATCTGTAATGAAAATAAACAATTATTTTCCATTTCATATCTAATCACATCAAAAACAAGTCAATTTTTTTTCCCCCGCGTAGGTTGTTTACTAATATATCCTTTCCGCGTGCGGAACACGGCTTCTTTTTCTTATATCTCCGTCGTTCTAATCCAGCGCAAATGTCAAAACTGATGTACTCAAGAGAGCTGAATGAGTGATGCAGGGTTGTATTCATTGTTTTAGCTTGATTTCGTTCCTAATTTTGTGGAAATTGCATACTTTTAGTGATTTTTGAAAACAGGTTTATGTACTGGAATTCTCGTGATTTCGAGCAAGATTTCGTTCAAAATTACGCAAATCTTCAAAATTACGTGATTTTGTGTCGGTCTGAACTTAGTATAAAGGTGCACTGAATGAGAATAGAGTGAATGAGAATAGAAAATTACGACTTTCTTTAAGCCTAGTACGCAGTTCGAGTAAAATGAAATTTTAACGCGGTCTCCAAATTGGCACATTAAAACCGAAGTAAAAACTGTTTGTGGAGAAATCAAATATTCTTCCATTTTTTTAAATTAAAAAAACCACACTCGTTAAGAAAACTGGAAACAGAACCTCTATTTTTTTCATCTGTCAAATTTTTACCTCGAATTTAATGTACCGAACAGTTAAAATGCTGGTAAAATCAAGTGGAGACTTTCTACGCCATCTAGTGCAACATGAGTTTTTCACATCATTTTACCAGCGAACTGCGTACCGCTTGGTAAAATTTCTGAGGTTAAATTTAAGCACTGCGTTAAATTTGTATAGGAAATTTCATTTTACTCGAACTGCGTACTAGGCTTTAATCTTCAAATCTAATTTTCACTTGATCTTTCATTTTTATTAGTTTTTGCATTTTCACTATTTTTTTTGCATCACATCAATTTGAAATATTATTTAAAAAACATAATTTCATAAATTTCATTGGGTGATGTGAATAAAAAAAATAGCTTTTGCTAAAACTGATGTTTTTTAGCTAATGCTGACGTTTTAGTGAATAAAAATTTAAGCAGCAGCTAATGATGTTTGGCAATTTAGTTTAAACTTAATTTCCCAGTTAAAGCTTAAAGAGAGTGAATAAAAAGTAGCTAATACTAGAAATATTAAGAATTTTTTTAAGTCAGCTCGTGAGTGAACTTAAAGAAATAACCATAATTAGTTTTCACTCTGCAATCTTCTGAAATGGCCGCATTTATGAATATCCGTTCCCGCAAACATTATCGTGACAGGCTGAGTTGTGAAAAGGAGCAGTTTTTCAATTTATATAAATTTAATGAATGTAGAGTGGTTAGCAAGCCATTTCCTAGGCGATAGTTTCGAAAAGAGTGGAGGAGCTCTTCTGCCTAAAAAGCAAATGCAAATATTTCTTCGGTTTTATAAAATTATACAAACATTTTATAAAAAAATACTAGCCAAAGCTAGTAATTGGATCAAATTTCCACAAAATACCGAGCAAATAAGAAAAGCTCAAGACCAGTGGTCTGAACAATTTTCCTTGTGCAATTGGTGCAATAGATTGTACACACATCGCAAGTGAAGAATTCACCTCCATGGATGCTCAGTGGCCAGGGTCAGTTCACGACAGTCGTATTCTGAAAAGATCTCGTATTCGTGAATACATGAACCGACAACGAAGTAACGCAATCTTATTAGGCGATATTGGGCCGTATTCTGTAATTTCCCACAAAATTACATTTTATGTTATGTTATGATGATAAAATTTTCTCTTCATAAAATGAAAATAAAATTTTACAAAAAATCGTATTCTGTAAGGGTTGAATAAAATAATTTTATCGTTCATTTTACGAACCTTTAACATAAAAGATTTAGTACATTTCGTTGTGAATTCTATTACTTTTTGAACAGCTGGTCGAGTGACAGTAAAAAAAATTCAAAGTTTTGTTTCCTTTAAAGATTTTGTTTTGCGGAGAAAGCTAAATAATTCGACTAAATGTCAGACAAAAATGATACCAGCATCCATTTTCTACTTTGTTTTTGTTGTTGACCGTTATTTTATAATTATTTTTGTGATTGTATAACTAGACTTTTCGGTCGAAATTTATATTAAAGCCTAGTACGCAGTTCGAGTAAAATGAAATTTCCTATACAAATTTAACACTGAGCTTAAATTTAACCTCAGAAATTTTACCAAGCGGTACGCAGTTCGCTGGTAAAATGATGTGAAAAACTCATGTTACACTAGATGGCGTAGAAAGTCTCCACTTGATTTTACCAGGTAAAGCCTAGTACGCAGTTCGAGTAAAATGAAATTTTAACGCGGTCTCCAAATTGGCACATTAAAACCGAAGTAAAAACTGTTTGTGGAGAAAAAACATTGACAGCCGAGCACACACAATTAAAAAACCACACTCGTTAAGAAAACTGGAAACAGAACCTCTATTATTTTCATCTGTCAAATTTTTACCTCGAATTTAATGTACCGAACAGTTAAAATGCTGGTAAAATCAAGTGGAGACTTTCTACGCCATCTATGTAGACAACATTGCAACATGAGTTTTTCACATCATTTTACCAGCGAACTGCGTACCGCTTGGTAAAATTTCTGAGGTTAAATTTAAGCGCAGTGTTAAATTTGTATGGAAAATTTCATTTTACCTGAACTGCGTACTAGGCTTAAAAATAAATTCGAGGTAAAAATTTGACAGATGAAAATAATAGAGGTCATGTTTCCAGTTTTCTTAACAAGTGTGGTTTTTTAATTTAAAAAAATGGAAGAATATTTGATTTCTCCACAAACAGTTTTTACTTCGGTTTTAATGTGCCAATTTGGAGACCGCGTTAAAATTTCATTTTACTCAAACTGAGTACTAGGCTTAAAATAAAAACGCTGGTTTTTAACTTTTTTGCTGCTCTAGGTTTCGGTAAATTTATTTCACCATCTTCAGGAGTTAATTGATACAGTTTAAAATATTTAACATTTTATGAACAGAAATAAACATTTTCTTGTCAGTTAAATGATCAAGGTTTGAACATTAATACGAAATATTTCGTAGAGCAGCAAAAAAGTTAAAAACCAGCGGTTTTATTTTAGTATAAATTTCGACCGAAAAGCCTAGTTATACAATCACAAAAATCCATTTTTTACATATAGATTTAGAATGCCAAGAAATCAATTTAAAAAAACTTAAAAATCAACATAATCCTTACAGGACCTTTCGTTAGAGTTATTGAAACTGAAACGCCGGATTCGTAATCAGCGACCCCGGAAACCCAGTGTTGGGCAAAACGGCGTAAAAAACAGTTTTTTACATTTTTCACGTAAAAAACGTAAAAAACGTAAAAAACTGGTAAAAAACGTAAAAAACCGTAAAAAACGTAAAAAATAGTAAAAAACCTAAAAAATGGGACATCGCAGTTCCTACAAAGTATGACAGTCTGTTTTAAAGTTTTTCTCAGCATTTTATTAGAGATCCTATAATATAGAGAGTGGACATCAGCACTTAATAAGTTTTTAGAATTTCTTTTCCCTTTTTCCAGTTTTATTTCAATTTCCGCTTCCGGAATGAGTCTCCTTGTGTTTAAAAACGATTTTTTGATGCAAACTTTAAAATTACGCTTGTTGCTGCAAGAACTAGTCCAAATATGTTTCTTTAACCCTTTCATGCATACATTTTTCTATGGAATTAATTTTCACGGTTTTTGGTATCCAAGGGTTTTTGGGGTCGCTGATTACGAGTCTGAAGTCAAAACTTCAAAATTCAAAATGGCGGATCCAATATGGCGGTCAAAAAAGATAAAATTCATTAGATTACGCTGAAAAGTAGTACGTAATTTTATCTTTTTTGACCGCCATATTGGATCCGCCATTTTGAATTTTGAAGTTTTGACTTCAGATTCGTAATTAGCGACCCCAAAAACCTTTATAAAGCTGATTACCGATTTTTTAACTGTAATAGATTTGCCACAGTTACATTTAATCTGCAAAAATAGCTACTTTTTTGCTCTTTATTTATTTATAAAATGCAGTAATTATAAAAAAGCGCATATTACTTTTTTTCATAACAATTGATGTCCTAGGATAGTTACGAAATGAATTTAGTCAATATAAGTGCATGAAATATATGTTATAATATTAAAAAACTGGGCTGGAATCATGTATCTCCACGCGTCTCTGTCTTTCGACTTCGACGCAGCTTTTGACTCTTAACTTCGCCATATTAGAAGCTTCAAATTTCCTGGAATGACAGTTCAGAATCACGCTTCGATTCATAGTGACGATTCCGCGAAATTTCAAGTTGCAGATATGGCGAAGTCAAGAGTCAAAAGTTGCGTCGAAGCCGAAAGACAGAGACGCGTCGAGATACATGATTTCAGCCCTGAATTAGAAAAGGTGTTGTTGTACAACAACACTGCAACAAAGGGTTAAAATAGCCCATATGTCGCAAATCTCTCCACATTATTCACATTAATTAACGTTAAAATGAGTAGGCGGACGTAATGTGATGAAAGGATATAAACAGTTTTTGAACTCCGAGTTTAAAATCTTTTTCACATTCAAGAGGAAATGCTTTGTGTTTGCTGAAGACTATTAACCTTTTTATTGTTCTAAGATGATTTATTTACGAATAATTACTATATTTAGTGAATGGCTACTTATTAAATTTTTTATCATCAATGTTTTAGGTTTTTTACAGTTTTTTACGTTTTTTACGTTTTTTACGTTAAAATTGAGGTTTTTTACGCGTAATTTTTTACGCGTAATTTTTTACGCGTAAAAAACTAGGTAAATTACTTTACGTAAAAAACCGGCACAACACTGCGGAAACCCCTTAATGCCAAATTTTTCGCGAAAAATTAGAAAAAAGGAAATTTGCGTTATCCTTACAGGGCCACCCGTTTAGAATTTTGAAATTCCAACATCCAACTCGTGATCAGCGACCACGAAAACCCCCTAAAGCCAGTTTTTCGGAGACAAAATTAGAAAAAGGACATTTGCGTTATCCTCACAGGACCTTCTGTTTCGAATTTCAAATATCTAACATAGCTCCTAGCAACGCAAATCATTTTGCAAAAAACCGCGTAAAAATCGGTCTAGTAGTTTTTGAGTTTTGTAATCTCAAACAGACAGACAGACAAACATCCATTTTTATATATGTAGATTTGAAATTTCACTCGTGAAACGTCACACTTCAAATGTCAAATGGCATAAAAGATGATAAAATGATTATAAAAGGTACTATCTAGGAGCTTTTATGTTATGAGTCATAACAGGAAAAATTTTATGTTATAGCGCGTAACATAAAATGAAATTGTACTTACAGAATACCAATCGAGGTAATTATGTTATTTTAAGACATAACATAACATAAAATGATAAAATTTTCGTTATAGAATACGGCCCATTGGCTATGGAATAAGACTGTGGTTTTTAACACCATATAAAAACGCTAAAACTCCGGAAAAAATTTATTATAACAACATGCTATCAAAAGAACGGGTTATAATAGCAAGATGTTTCGGCCAATTGAAACAAAGATTTCCAATTTTGCAGTATAAGATGCGAATTAAATTAATCAAATGTCCTGCTGTAATAATTTGCTGCGCGGTATTGTATAAAATTTCAAAATATTTGGGAGATGAGTTGCCCGAAGAGGAAAATTGTTACTTTGAAAGTTAATGACGATCCAGAAGAAAACTTCGCGGAAGATCATTCACGAATTCTTGGCCAACAGAAAATAAACGAAATTAAAAACATCGTTAGTACCGTCAAGGGATTCTTTTGCACAACGAGTACGAGTACAAACTTGTCTAGTTTAAACTAGACAATTTTCCAGCTTTGGCTTAAAAGTTTTAGTTGAAGGTTATTCACATTTTTTGAAGTTTAAACTATAGCTTTAACTAAAACTATGTATATAAAGCTATAGTTTAAACTAAATGCTAAAAGCCTTAACTATTTTTTTATTCACATCACCCATTGCTTCATTTAAAATTTTTGTGTGAAAATCCGTTGAAAAAGGATTCAGCAAAATTCAGCAATTTTTTCACTTGTAAAAATTGTTCAGAAGTTGTTTCGTTCTGGCAGCGCCATTTATCAGCTGAGGTTTTGAGGTTAGGTTGTTACCCGGCGGATGAGTTTTGTAGGTATGATTTGTTATGCAAAGTGATTCCTTTAAAATTCAAAACTAACGTCCAATTAATAATTGCTACAGTGATTAGATAACCCTTTCAACATTTTGATGTTCTAGTTTTTCGATCTTCAACGTAAATTTCGTTGAATCTAAATGTGATGGCGCTTCTACGAAAGAAACCCGACGAGATACCCAGCGATGCAGTAATTTTAACCCAAGACGAGGCCGTAAACTACAGTTGGAAGCTGATAAGTGGATGGGAGGATAAATCTGAAATGTATAATTATTACTATTTAAAAATACAAAGTAAAAATAAAAATTTCTAGTTGGGCGTTGAAATTCGGTCCAGGGCTGCTCGGTGCCATTAGCGGAGCCACGGGAGTTTTCATTAACCACCACTACCGGATGAAACTGAAACTTGGCACCTATGGACGTGGTTCAAGCTATTTGCCAATAGTCGTTCTTCCTGCAATCATGGCAACGGTTTACCATAAAATGTTCATCCAGCGTCCAATTATCCTTAATGTTGATGAATGTCCTATCTGTTTGCAAGTCAGAGCTTGCGCTTCGCAAATAGGCTTCTCTGTCGCTTATCCAACGTTGTTGGCCCCCTTTGCGGCTTTTATGTTTGCCACCAGACATTTTACCTACAGACTGCCGTCGATTACGGAAAATCCAAAGGAAATCTTCGAATTGTGGAGGCGAATGACTCGCCCTATAACATTTTCACTGAGTGTTACTTTATTTGGGCACGCAATTTTAGCTTCGTTGATTACATTTAAGGAAATGGACCAGTTTTACAAAATGCAGAATAAACTAATAGAAATGGAAGAGAATATGCAGAAATCTGTATAAATTTTGCGCATGAAGTAGTTCTAGGAATTATAGTTTTGTTTTGTTTTTATATTTAAATAGATTAATAAATTAATATTGAAATTGATTTGAATTTTATGGAAATTTTGATAAAAACGTTTCGTACGGGATAATTTAGTTAAAAGGACTGATGAAAATTATGAAATGGGAAGTTTTTTTTTGTATTCTTGATTGTAATTCGCTGTCCATTAGCTTCTGCGGACTCCACCTTCATGAAACGCATAATAATCGGCGACGAGATACCATCGTACAATGTCTTCTTTGCGCCAAACACTCAGCGGATATCATCGACCAAGCACCGTACTCACCTGATATGGCCCTGCTTAAGTATTTCCGGTTTCCAAAGCTAAAATTACCAATTTGACTCAAAACTTTTGACGCCATGAAAGAAAATTCGTTGAAGGAGTTGAAGGCCACACTTCAGTCAGCCTACAAAAAACGTGTGGAGGATTGGCTCAAGCGCTGGAGTAGTTGTATTGCACTCGATGGAACCTACCTTGAATGTGACAAAATAATTTTTGATGAATAAATTAATTTTTTGTGTTTTATTTAACAATTCCGGATACTTTTTACACAGAATGTATTGGCTATTTTTTCCGTTTTCTGTACAGAACGTTATATCTTAAACTAAAATTTTGAAATTTGTAAAATTTCAATATTATAGTTTCAATAACATTTCTTGGTTTTTTACATAAGAAAATTTTAATTTTTTAAAATGTTTTTGTTTTTTGTTATCATCATTCGCTTATAATTTGTATATCATATCAAATTATTATTTTATGTATTTTAATCATCATATTTTTGTGAGAGTTTATTTTACATCACATTTTTCAAATTTTGGATTTCATTGGATTGTTAGATTAGGTTATCGAATGTTATTTGAGGAAATTCTAGGGGAAATAACTTGAATTTGTTTGTAACCAAAAATTACTAAAAAAATGGCTAGCGTTTTAATTATTTTGACAAAATTTAAGTTTTATTCGATTTTTAAAACACACAAAAGTTAAAAACTTCAAAATTTCTTAATCTGCTGGAAATATACACTTGTTTGGGTTAATATTTTGAAATTTTGAACGAGTTGTAATTTAATATAAATCGCCTTGAGCGAAATACCGTTTTTGATGACGTTTTCTTTGAAAAAAAAAATAAAATCATACCCCAAAAATTTTTCTAAAATATACGAAATTTCTCATATTATTTAAGTGGAATTTTCTGTATTGGGCTGATTTTTTTTACTACGCTGCTGAGCCAACAAACAGACAGACAGACAACTATAAATTAAATTTTTTGATAATTTTGTACACACTGATATAATCTAAAATGTCTTTTCGGATTTCAAGATTGGAAAATAATTTGGTTTTGGAACAAAACTAAATGTAATTGTTGGGTATTGTTTTTTTTATCTGGCCATCACTTTTTTAAAAAGCATAAAGAGATTATTATTTACTAGATTTGTGTGTTTATCAAATGAAAGCTACAGAAATTTATAAAACTATTTCCGATAAAAAAGAACCTGAAGAAAACTAAACAAATTCCTACATTTTAACATATTTCTCATATTGTTTTTATTTATATTATTTTATCATTTACTGCCGCTTTCTAAATATATGATCTTAGAAACTCTATATATATTTATATATCTTTTATCATTTCATTAAATGTTTAACGGATTTTTATTTAAATTTACTTAATTAATATCATCTTCATTATTATATTATTAATTACTTTAATTAAAAATTGAACGACAAGGATTTCATGTTTTTTTAATTCATTTTTTGTAAACTTTAATAAATTGCTTGCTCAAATGGCTTGGCTTTGGTTTTGCTTTTGCAACTCGCTTTTATTTAAATTTAAATAATTTAAATGTACTTTAGCTGATAAGGAATTGAGCCGCCCTCTTTTGAATTCTTTGCCGTTTCAGTATCTGTTTTTTTTTTGTTGCTGCCGACAGCCTCTGTTTTGGATTTTAATTACTTCACGACTTATTAAAATTGTTTTTTTTTTGTGGTTTAAGGATTTTCTTTTTGGTGTTTAATTACTTGATAAAATCTAATCGTTCGTTATTTAAGTTATACACGTATAATTTGTTAAAGTAGTATACAATGAATATCAATTTGTCGCTATAACTTATTTAAAAGAAAATGTTTTTTTATGTAACGTAATTTTAATGGATGGTATTGTAAGAGACAAGTTTACAAGCGATTGGTTCATATACATATTTTGTATTTATCTAGGATATTTTTTAACACTAAGAATACATAATTATGTTGATAAGAATCAGGTACTCTCTATAACACTTTGTAAATGACTTGATATCTTTTCAGAATTAAAAAAAGTTAAAAATTAGGAAAAAAAAAACAATTGCCGGTACTTTGTCTTTTCTAACTTATGCTACATTTACACGAATGACAAATTTGTCATTTTTTTCTTGTCATTATGTTAATTCCCGTGTAAATGGCATAATTTTTGTAATTTTTTCTGTCAGAAAATGTCAATCTCTCATAAAAGAATGAACTTGTCCATTCTTTTATGCCAGATTGTCATTCGTGCAAACGCAATATTAGTTATGACAACTTTAGTATTCAACTTTTGTCATAACTAATATTGCGTTGAACATATATTCTTGCTTTTGAGATATTTTTACGGTCTAGATGAAATTTTTTTCCGGGAAATTTGAGGAAAAGGATAATCACGTTATGCTTACAGGACCTTCCATTTTCACTACAAGTGAAAATATTGTATTGTCACCGGAATTTCATCTTCCTAGGTTGTATAGTTTCGGAAACACAAAGCGAAATTTTCTAATCTTGTCAGAAACTGCCCTAACTGACCTACTAAATTATTCTAATCGGAATTAACAGACTATCTTATGCAATATTCTAGTCTTTTATCGTGCGATGGGACCTCTGAGTTTTTTTTTTTAACTTTATAATTTTTTTTTCAAATTTTCGGATTTTTTAAAGGATTGGAAATATTTGTTTGGGTCGATTCAAAAATTAAAGTTACTGCACTATCAGTTTTCAAGAGTAGTTTAGATCTGATACTGTATTCCGTAAATATTATTCAAGTTTTACAACACAAAATTCTGAAATATATTTCTGAAAGACGCCAGAACTGCAATATTTTTATATAACATCGCCGGAATAAATTCAAATTTAGATAACCTTTGCTAAGTAAACTTATTCTAATGGTATATGAATAAAATTCGTCAAGAAATTCCAGAAAAAATCGCAAGGGTAAATGCTCGGAACATTTTCATTAAAGAAATGAACTATTAGTGACCAAATAGGTTATGCAATTAATTTAAACAAATCACGTTCGCGTTATTTAAAGAACAATTTTTCAGTGATGTTTTCAACACTTTTTTTGTGATCTTCCACAAAATGTTAGTGCAATTTTCTACTAAAGAACGAAAATGACGTCACTTAATGGGATTTTTTCTCCCCTCCCCCTTATCTATTACGATACTGTTAGTTAACAATTCTTCAATTTCTTATCACTTTTTTACAATAAGTACAAAATGTTAAGTGTGACAAAAGGCATAGACAGAGGGTCCAAAAAATAACATACTCAAAAAGATCATTAGTTTGGCCACAGCAGCCCCTGGACCCTCTTACGATGGCTACGATATTGAATATGGTGACTCAGTGTTTAACACTAGATTGCCCAAGCAAGTCATTTTGACTGCTTTTTAATTTCAATCAGAAAAACAATTATGTATATAATGACACAATTTGTTAGAATATAATGACACAATTTGTTAGTGACTTTTTGTACAACATATAAATGCGTTTATTAATAATTGTAGTTACCTTCCCCCTCCTTCATTTCCGGTATATATATATATATGTTATACCTATATTGCCAAAAGCAGTCATTTTGACTGCTTGACTTCCTTGGGCAATCTAGTGTTAAAGACCGCGGGAGATATGAATCCATTTTTGGTGATTTGTGAAACATAAAAACTTAATTAAAAACAAAAAATTCATAAGAAAAGCTACATTTGCCAGGAGCCAATCGTCAAATACTCTACATGGGGACAGACAAGGTGTTTATAGGAAAGTTTTTCGCTTTTATGAGGGGAAGCAGTAGCCCGACTGGATTTTGGTGTATGGAAGAGCAACGCAAAATCTTATTTTAAACAAAATTTCGAGAAAAATGCAAAAAAAAACCTTTTTTTTTATTTCTATTGTGGAACGATTTGTCTTTTCAAGAACTTAGCGTTGCTATTTACGAGAAACACAAATTTCAAGTCGCTAGCTCAATCCCTTCAAAAGTTATGGTGTTCACGGATAAAGAGACGGACGGACAGGCGGAAATTAAAATCTTTTGTCATACCAAACTCCATGGTGTAATTCATTTTTGTGTACAACACGTTACAAACGGTATACTAAATCTAATAATCATTCTAAACATGCAAGTGTACAGAAACAGCATTCGTGTCAACCGGTAACGTCACGGTTGGCATAAATGCCGCTAGAGTTCTCCGTCCCACGATTTGTTCTGAGTTCTAATGTATCTTATTTATGTTTTTTTCGCTTAATTGGCAATTTCAAAAAGTTTTCTCTATTGGACACTGAAAGTTTAAAATTTTGCCGATATTTTTCCACTTTTACAACCATAATTTAATGGATGAGGTAAAAAACACCATTTATAAATTAAATTCTTAAGAAAGCAACATAAAATTAACTTTAAAATATTAATATTGATCAATTGAAACAACGAAATGAAACTAATTATCCTATTATTATAATTAAACAAATATGAACCTCTTGTAAAATATCTGAAAAGAATAAAAAGGGGCTGCAGCAAAAAATAAACACAACAAGCAAAGAAAGAAAGAAAAAATACAAAACAAAAACAATGCAATTTACTAATGAATGTATATTGAAAAAATATAAATCGTATTTCAAAAAACATTTGAAGTTAACAAAAAAATAATAATTTGATGAATTAACTTTAAAAAGATTATAATCAAAAGGAAAAACTCTTTAAACAAAAAAGAATGGGGAAAAACTGTCGATTAAGCTATTACAATAAATGTTAATGTTTTGTTTAAAAACTTCTTCAATTTAATTATTTTAAAATAAATTTCCAAAAACAGAGGACTGCTTGTGGCATGTAGTTTACTACCTATAATTAATTATTGTACAATTAAAAACCACCACACACACACACATATAATATGTTTTTTTGTATTGTTTTCCATTGTTGACGACAAATTTTTTGTAAATGTTTATTTTTTCTATTTTTTGATTTATAATTTGTTGTGTTATTCATTTGAAATTAATTACGATGCTTTGAAATTATAAAAGAAAAGGTTTTGTTTTAAATTTATTACTAGACAAACGTTACAGAGTGTGGGTTTGTTGCGTTAAAAATAGAAACGCTTCAAATCCTCAAGACATTTTTTCGCTAATATTTAGTAAAATCTTTTACAATTTTGTAACTTGATTGCATTGTGATTTTTAATAATTTCTTCATTAATAATTTGTTCTTAATCTAATTGTTGGTACTTCCTACATAATCCATAAAATATTCTGTCTTGAAGATAGATTTGTAAAATTCATACATCAGATTCGAATTCATTTTTAATTTGAGCAAAAGTTTGTTGTATTCTTGAATTCTTTGTTTTTAAACTTTATACGAAGATATTTAAACCACACTCTGTTTAAAAAATGTGAACGACAAACAATTGATAAAGTTTTTAGTTTAGATTTTAAAAAATGTGGCGAATAAATCATAATTGCAAGCGCGAAAAAATTGCAAATATGTTTTTTTTTTTAATATAATTGAGAATTCACTTAATTTTCTAATTATTCAATCGAAAATTAAATTTGTTAGTTTTAAAATAATCTAAACAAAAACCCCACCAAAATAAAATTTGTAAATTTAGACAGAAAAAATACAGAATAATTGTGTCTATTGGTTTTAAAAACGGACTTGTCACGAAAAACTATTTGTGGCTACAAGCAACAGTCGTCTTAAGTCTATTTTCAATATCAGCTGTATTTGAACCTGTAAAAATAATACTTTCGCTTCACATGAAAATCGACTTAAGAGCTAAACAAAATGCGAGCGTCAACGGCGGGCGTCCGCGTCATTTTTTATAATCAATGGAGCGCAATTGAAATTGACAGAATGACGGCGGCTGCCGCTGAGTTTGAACTCAACTCAAAAAGAGCCGCGACGGAAACGCTTTGGTTACAAAATCCACAACGAGCAGCGCTACTATTTATGCAGAGTTAGTAACAAAACCCACCACGGGCGGCACTACTATGCTCACATTTGACTACTTTCTGCCTGTGCTCGCTTATTCTGTACGCGTTATGAACACAGCCAAAAATGGACACTCGTTTTTGAAACCAACTCTTTTGCAAAATGCTTTTTTCGCCTCCGAGACAGAGAAATGATCGGTAAAATCGTATTCATGTGTCAAATCGTATTTTAAGCACTTTTCGACTTTATGATTTTTTTGATACGACTCACAGTTTCGAGAAAATCGCAGAAAAGTGTTTGAAATGTTGGGTGAAAGGGAGTAGTTATTCAATTTGGCCCTTTCATATAATTTTTATGCGAAAAACGCCTGTAAATCAAATTTCAAGTCTTTAATTCTGCATTGATGGAACTACCTAAAAAATATTTTTTTCCCATATGGATACGACCGTTTTTTATAAATCAATAGCCACAATTCTATTTGAATAAAAATATTACAATTTATGTGATTGATAAATTTGAATAAAAAAAATAGACTATAAAAATGATAATCATAGAAATGATAAGAAATCGTTTTAAAATTTTAACAGTTATTGTTGTTGTTCTTGTATTAATCATTTGATTACTATTATAATTAGCATTATTAGTATTTGTTGTAGATTTCTTAAATTGTTTGCATTTAATTGATTTGTCGTTAGCATTGCACCTTGCCGTACTGCGCCTGACGCTCTAATTGTTCACGATATTCGTTGTAGCTCATTTGTATCTCTTGCGATCGATAACGGGTCAATTTGATCGATTTACGTGTATCCGGAGTGATTGCTGCACGATAGCCACCCTTCCGGAGTAATGAATCTATTGTCTGGGTTTGATCCCATCCTACAATTACATCACAATTAATAATATTAATTGATTCCAATGCAATTTAATGTAAATGAATTTCTAACCCTGCTCAGTTGCCACTTGGGGCAAATAAGTAGCTGTCCGTTTACATCCGCGCTCATTTAGAAATTCTATTCTAATGCCGTGAACGCCGAGCGTCCAATCTAAGTATCCTCGAGCCTCCTCAAATCCCTGAAAATACAATAAAAAATCAAATAACATTTTGTTAGAGCTGTATGGTATGCGTTACGTTATCGCATTGCGCAATTTTTTTAAGACAGCCAAACAAATTTAGACGTTTTGTCTTGTACAAAAGGTTTATATTTGCATAACTTAACAAGTAAAATTAGAATAAAGATCATGCAAATAAATGTCTTTTGTAGAAGTAACAAAGTCTAAATTTGTTTGGCAGTCTTTAAAAATTTCGCAATGCAACAACGCAATATACTTGATGTGCTTTTAATTATTTTCGTCGTCACACGACTTAAGTCTATTTTCAATATGAGCTGTATTTGAACCTGCAAAAGGAATATTTCAGCCTCACATGAAAATCGACTTAAGCGGTGCTTGTAATCACAAATTTAATTGTAATTTATTTACGCGCAACAAATAATTTTTGTACAATTTAGTAGCGATTGAATTTACCTGAAGAATTGAAACAGAAACGGTCAGTCTTGAAAATTCTTCACGTGTTATTGGCGAAAATCTAGAATCCTTTAAAGCACTTGTTATGGCGTATTCTCTAAGACCTGAGTGTAGATGCATTGCACTAAATGTACCGATACAGCCACGTAGCCTCTTGTCGCGTCCGATCTTCCATGTAACAAATAATGGACTGAAAATAAAAGTTTAAAATCAAAAAATTTGAATTTTTACTTGACTGAAATGTATTTTATTATATTTTCATAATGATAAAAGAACAAAATAAAATGACTCTTTTCGATGGTTCGAAGGTGTCCAATTCAGCCGGAGAGTCAATTTATCGCACTGTATCGCTTTTGTAAAATTATACGGTTCAACAGTAAAGTTAAATTCTCCCATTTTTTAGCCTTGGAGGGCATATCGGCTCTTTCGCAAAATCGTGATTAAACAGCGATTTCGCAAAATCGCGATTTTCACACATAAAATTTATAAGAGCTTCTCTCTGGCAGGCAGGTGCTTTCTTTCAACAATATATGTATATGTGAAACGCAATTTAAATTAGTCTCGAACAAAAGAAATAGCAATAAAACTAACCAGTTTTTTTTTGTCATTTATTTCACCCAAATAAACTCTCTTTCCGTTTCCACATCCAACTTTTCGTTTCCACAGGTGGCAGATTTTTCGACATTTCTGGTGAGAAATTCCACGGTAGAATTATCATGTATTTGTGATCACAATACCTAATAATAAGAAAACTCACTTGTTTATTTTCTCATTTCGCAATCACAATACAATTGCTAAATCTCGCCAGAATATTTATCGTCAGTGTAAAGCAGGGAATAAACGCTCACTCTTGCCCTACAACATGCTGTCACTACAAAAGTTGGTTTTGCTACACACGTATCGATCATGTTGTCAGTCTTCATTCGTTACCAACTTTTTAAGGAGATAAGGTCGTAATAGATAATTTTGAATTTGAAAAATGAGGATGAAGCATTTCCAAAAATTCTTCCCAAAATGTTTTGTCTTTCAAAGAAGCCATTTTTATTATTTTATTGCCCTTCTAATTGTTTTCTTGAATTCACTTTTTCACTTCAACAGATGTTACTCGTTCAAAAATTTCACAAGAATGAACGAATGTCCTACATCACAGCAGTGTTGCCAGACGCTCGATGCAAAATTTACCACGAGATTTGCCTGAATTTCCCTTTTTTCCCACAGAATAGTCGATTTTTACCTCTTTTTTTCCCACGGAACAAAACGTTGACAAAACCCTAAGACTTACCTAAATTACCACGTAAATTGTACAACAAACATGCAAAATCCAATCAGCATGGCCGGAAAAATTTGAAACAGCAAATGACATTTCAGTCCAAAGAAATGCAAAAAAAAAAAAAAGATCGTAAGTCAGAGTAAATTTTACCCTGGAGTATGTCATACAATTAGGGATGCAACATCGTTCATAAAACCTCGATATATCGAAAATCGATGTTTTTTTTAAGGCGACATCGATGTCAAAAAACATCGTCCTGAAAACATCGATACCTCGATGTTTTTCCGATGTTTTGAAAAAGTTAAATTTAATAAATAATTTAGCCACCTGGCGGATGCTCTACTGTGGGTGGAGTAGAATTAACACGGTTTTAATTCTTCTTATACGTTGAACGACCAAAAACCCGTTAGTTTTCGAGATATTCGCAAAAAACTAATTTTTTTGAAATACCGGTATATCTTCATAACGGAGTTCTCGTGAAAGACATAAATGTAGCAAATTTTGGTGTCTCCAAGTTTTGTAATACATAAGACTACTGGAAAATGGTTAGTTTCGGAATAAATCGCAAAAAACCGCATAGTTTTTAAAAAGCCGCCGTTTTGGTTACTTCCGGTTAACGGATTTCCACATCAGGACCAAACTTCTCTGTAAAATTTCATGGCTAGCTCTGGTATTTTTTGCAAAATCTTGTAGAAAGATGAAACCGAAAATTGATATCAAAGAAAATTTGAAACAAATCTTTAAGTCGAGTGGCTATATAAAATCAGCTAAAATTAGTTTCTCTACTAATTTTATGAAGAGTAATGTTCTAATATCGTGGATAGCAACATCGATACCTCGATATATCGGCCTGTTCAACATCGAGGTTAAAACTCGATATTTTTCAACGATACCTGCAAACATCGAGGTATCGTTGGCATCCCTATACGTAATATTGAATGTGGCGCTGCTGCACATTTATTTTGAAAGTCATCAATATACCATCGTGGTCAACTTTTAAAGTTCTTAGATCGTTGCCACATTCACATTAATTTATAAAAAAACGAGAAATTTTCGTAGTTTGTCGCTAACACAAAATTTACCTTTTTTTTGTTCTAGAGAGCTCGTAAATTCCCTTTTTACCTTTCAGGTTGAGATTTACCATAAAGAGGTAAATTTACCACAATCTGGCATCACTGCATCACAGCAATACACCTGCGATCATGTTGGCCAACCTAAGCCACGCCCACAAAAATCAAAGATAGTTTGATATTTGGCGATCATGATCGCCAACACGGGTTTTTGTTGCCCGTCAGCACTACACACGCTCAAATTGGCGTGATAACATGAAATGTTGTAGGGCATGCGTGAGCGTTTATTCCATGCTTTAAACAGCATAAGTTGTAACTTTAACAACATTCTGTATGCTTATCATCGCAGTACGCGTCTGGATTTATTGCGTTATAGATACGTGCCATATCGGAAAACCGCTAGTAGGGGTTTCGCAAATCTTTTTGAGCGGTAAGTAAAATATGTATACTCTATATGAGAATCATATAGAAGTATATTAGATTTAGTATACCGTTTGTAAAGCATCGAACTAATCGACGGACGCAAAAATGAGCTACTCCAGGGTGTTAGGGATGACAAAAGATTTTGATTTTCGCATGTCTGTCCGTCTGTCTGTCTGTCCGTTTGTCTGTCTGCCCGTTTGTCGGTCTGTCTGTCTGTCTGCCCGTTTGTCGGTCTGTACGTCCGCCCGTTAACGTTAGAAAGCATTGACCTAGAGACTTGAAATTTTTTATAGTTACGTTTCTCGTAAATGGCTGAGCTAAGTTCTAGAACGGACAAAATCGGACCATACCTTTCCCCTCCTTCATACAAGCGAACCATTTTTTTAATAATTTACTCGAAAACTGTGGCTTGTTTTGAAAATTTTATGAAGGTGAAATGTGTTTAGAATAGGATTTTACATAATTCAGTTATACATCAAAATCCAATTCAACTGCACTCCTTACCCCTTCCCACATACAAATTCAATACTTTTTTCCTATTTTCTCGAAAACGGTACGCCGTATCCAAAAAAATTTAAAGACGGAATGTGTTTAGAATATGGTTTTACATAACAGTTCCATACATCAAAATCCAATCGGACCACCCCTTTCCCTCTCTCCCACACAAATCGATCTTTTTCAAAAATATATTTTGTCTGTTCTCATATAGAGTATTTGCACATTGTAGTCTTTCTTATGTTTATATCTATTTTGGCGCAACCAAACCCTACATCAATGGATTTTGATATTTCTTTTAATGTTGTGCATTTAACAACAAAGCATTTAGGGGTTGAATAACCTTAGAAGGAATTGCCAAGAAAATTAATACGTATTTGTAGTATTACTTATGTACGAAAGGGGTCAACAACATGAAAACTACGCAATGATGTCAATCCCTTGCTTTTGCATCTTGAATTGTGAGTAAAAAAACACCACAAGGAAACTCAAAATAAGTCAAGATGCGCATAAACGCAATCCCTTGGCTGAAGCGAAACAAAGAGAAGGTATGCTACGCAATTCATTCAATTATACCTCCATGGCTACGTCATTATGTTGGGTAAATAAAAACTTCTTTGTTTCCAAGGAAGAAAAGGTGGCAAATGCAGAACAAACGAAGTAATAAAAAATTCTTGTTTCTGTTTACCTTTCAACTGCAAACAAATTATTGTTGCTTTTTACTTTCTTATACGTAGTATAATAATGTATGGTATTCATGGAAAATTTCGACCTCGTAGTTTTGCCTAAAAACATGTCCCGAAAATTTCATGGTTCTAGCTCTATTGGTTTTGGAGAAATCTTGTACACAGGCTGACAGACTGACAGATATTTTTGTAATAATGCTATTATTTGTCTGTCTGTCAGTCTGTGTACAATATTTCTCAAAAACTAATAGAACTAGAACCATGAAATTTTACAGGCATATTTGGTCCTGGAATGGGACAATCCTATCCACTTTTGGTGGAAAAATCGTAATTTTATTTTTTGATATTTACTCCGAAATAAAGCGTTTTCAGTAGCCTTATGTATGACGAAAGTTGAAGATAGTAAAATTTTCTACATCTCTGTCTTTCACTAGAACTCCGTATGTCAAGCCGTCTTCGAGATATACCGTTATTTAAAAAGAAAAAACTTTTTGCGGTTCTTTCGAAAACTAGCGGGTTTTCGGTGGTTCAATGTGTGAAGTGAATTGAAGAGAATCATATTTGCCACAATTTTTTGTATTAATGTTATCCGCTATTTTTTTACCGTAAGATATTTTCACTAAAAATTAAGAAAAATAGTTTTTTGTAAATTGTTTGAAAACGAACGGTATTTCGAAAAAAAACAGTTAAAGGAAGAAATAATATTAAAATTTTCTACATTTTTCGCCTGTATCGTAAATCGATATCTTTTACCGTTATCGAGATATTTCAGATTTTGCAAAAAAAAAATCATGTTTTTATATAAACGAATATTTTATTCATCGAGTTATAATTTAAATTGTGCACAAACGTAAATTTTGTATAAGAAAGTCATGTGCTGCTCACATCAGATATTTTAAAAAGAAATTCCCTCGCAACTCCCTTGAATTGGTCTTTGAAATCACATCACTTGAATTACACATCGAGTGTTTTTGCTTGCTGGAAATGTCCGCGTTCAAGTAAATCACCTTGAATACAAAGACACCAACCACAAAATTCCAGCAGCATAATGAAGGTGGAGTCAAAAAAAAAAAACGAAACTTGAATGGATAAAATTTAATACTGACCTCATTCGCAATTCGCAGCTAATTTGAAGTCATTAACATAAATCCAGTGCATGGATTGTTGTGAATTATTTTGTTATTTCATCACTCATGGAGAAATATTAAAAAATTTATTTGATTTTCATTCGTTTTGGCCAGATTTGGCCACGAAACTGTCAAACGAAGTCGACATTTCAAGCAATTGTTTGTAAACAATGGGTGACGTCAGCGACACAGAAAAATCATGTTGTTCGTGTGCTAGGGGGTGAGTGGGGGCGGACGGGGATGAAAAGTCGTTCAACTTAATTTCTACTTCGCCACTGTTGACAGTCGATTTTCGTTTCACGTCTCTTGTCCGTGGAATTTAATGGTGACTCACACGCAGGCGAATTTATGTGCAATTTGAATTTTACTAGAGGGGAGGAGGGTGGAAAAATCAAAGTGTTTTGAATGCAGTGAGGGTGGTGACGTCAACAGCATATTCAGCGGCAAACGTCAAAAGCGCTGAATGTCAGTGAAATGAAAACAAAGAAATCATATGATGAATAAAATTCGAAAACAGATGGGGAATTTCCAATTTTTTTCGATTTTCTTTCTTGTAGGGGTGGAATTTCGTTACTTTGAATGGAAAATTGTATAATGGAAATACAGAAAATTGATTCGTTTGCAGTTTTTTCCACTTTTCACACCAAAAAAAAAATTACCCTGAAAAAAAAAATGATTTTTTTTAAAATTAAAATTACTATGGATCGTTGGTGAAGTGGGGATCGGAGGGTCCATCGATGTTATTCAGCTCGCAGTAGAGGACCTCGTAACAGAAGAAACACATGTCGGGGACGGCGATTTGCTCGATATGCAGGCCATTGGATAAGGGTTGCAATGGTCCCGCACCGTTATGATGGTGGTAACCGTTAGTGGTGGAGTGATGGTTCTGGTTGTTTTGCTGGTGATGATTGTGGTGATGGTGATGGCTGGATTGCTGGTAGCCCGACCCGGAAGCCATGTTGCCGTTCGTGTTAGCGTAGTTATTCATTTTTTGTTTCTTTGTGCCGCAGCAACTTGATGCCATAATCTGCAATCCCGACAGGATTTTGAAGGCTGTCTCGCTGCTGGCGGGACTTTCACTGCTCGTCGCAGAGTTTAGAGTGCGGCGGCGGGGCGGGAAACAAAGCTGCCGTCGAAGGAAGAACTCACGAAACGAAATCACGGTTTGCTGGTGGCGCGTGAATGTCGCGGGGCGGACGTCAAACGAATTAAAATTAACGCAACAAAATGAAGATTATTGAAAATTGGCGGAGTTGAATCCCAAAACGCAAACACAGTTAATATGGCAACACTGGTGGCCTCGGTCTCTACTTTGCGGGAACTTTTTTCAATGCCTCACGAAAAATCATCCACAGCGATTTTGCTCACCCAGAAGTTGGACCAAACGCAACGAAGACCACAATCCGAATGCTGGCGCCCTAATTATCCATTTATAGGGTATTTCCGAGATGATTTTTCGGCTATGATTTTCTCGTTTTCCTTCTTCTTGGGTCTTTTTTATTGCTGCCGTTGCGGTGGCTGGTCGGCTATCGCTGTGTTGGCTGAAGAAAATCTATCTGGATACATATACGATGTGTGTGTGCAGCAGAAATCCGAATTCGAAAGAATTTAAAAAAATCTATATATATTTATATGTGTGTGTATGCGTGCTATCTTAATATTCGCTTTTTTCCCTTATTTACTATAAACTTATCAATCTAAACGAGTTCCTAGGCATTGATTTTTTGCGAATTTCCCGATCAGTAAACTTCATTGCAATCGCGATAATCACTCGTTCGACATCCACTGGCTTGATTCCATCGATCGAAAACCGAAACGAAAGGCAGTTTTGAGCTTTTCACACGAAACGAAAGAAAATTTCTAATTCGCACTCGAAGTCAACTAGCAAAAAACCACCACACAAGCACAGCTTAAATCCGACCAGTGTTGCCAGACGGCCAGCTGGAAAAATCCCACGAGTGGACACTAAAAATCACTTTTTTACAAGAAAGTCCCACGGAGTTTTTAAATGTGCAGTGATGGAAGCAAAAATAACATGAAACAGGCGATTCAGATAAAAACCCTGCTTAAAATGCTCCGCACGCGGGAATTTTGACACAATAAAGTCAAATATACCCTGATATTAAAAGTCTCATAATTGTAACCGGGAAGCAAATTTTTGGCGGATTTGACGAAATTTTTAGCGATTGCTAAATCAATTTAGCGAGTGAATTTCAGGCAAAACGAGTTGCTTATTGAATTTATTGACAGCTAAAAGTTTTGTGAAGATTTCGATTTTTTTTCATTATACAAAAGGTTCATATTTACACAAAAAACTGCCAGACAGAGAGAAGCTGTCAAAAATTTTATGTGCGAAATTTTTTATGTAATTAAAAGTTCAAAAAATGCTGAAACACTACACTGATCTGGAGAATTCTTTATATTCTTATCTGGAGAATTCTTTATATTCGTGACAACATTCTTTTCTTTTTGAATTGTAAAATAAACAAAAGAAATAAAATTGATTAGTTTTTTAACAGCTGCAATAAGTTATTTTTAGATTTATTCATATTAAAGAATTAAAGAAATTAAAATTTAAGATTTGGAATTTATGACTAGATTTTGGAATTTAAAATATGGAATTGGAATTTAAAAAATAAGATTTGGAATTTGAATTTAAAGAAAATAGGAAAAATTTAAAAAAAATCATAATTTAAAAAATATAAAAATAATTTAAATTATAAATTGTTAAATCAAATTTGAATTGTTAATTTAATTAATCTTGTTTATTGATTATTGCACTTGTTATTTACTGTACAGATTTATATAAGGCTAGTCCTTTTTCTTGTACCATATTAAATAAATAAATAAAAATAAATAAATAAATATTTAATTGCATTTTCAACACCTAGGTGGCGTTTTCTAGACTTTTCCGCGTACATAGAATGTGGCGGCGTGGCTAAAATTGGGACTTTTCCGCGTACGTAGAATGTGGCGGCGTGGCTAAAATTGGGACTTTTCCGCGTACGTAGAATGTGGCGGCGTGGCTAAAATTGGGACTTTTCCGCGTACGTAGAAAAGCGTGGAGCTTTGCTTTTTTAATTTTATTTTTTTGGAGTTTTTTTTTGATTTTACGTGACATTAGAGGAAATTCAATTATGGCGTTTTGTGAATATTTTATTTCAGGTTCATTTTAGAGGACAACATCTTTGACCAAACTTGTAGTAAATTAACAGGGCTACAAAACCTTCATGGAAGATTTTTCCGTCAAACTAGCCGTCTAGGAAATATTCGCGGGAAAAGTGAATTTTTTTTTCTTTTTCATATAAACCTCTATTTCCTGTGGATTTCTTGATTGTCACGAGGAAATTTTTGTGATTCTCCAAGTGAATAAAATTAAAGATGCGAAATTTTGCACAAATGCATATTTCGTAGAGCAAAAATTTGCAAAACTCCTTCCTTATACGCAATTTTAAATTTCAGTTTCCCGTGATTTTTTCGAAAACGACAAGTCAAATCGAAAAATTTGCACGGAAAAAAGTGTTTAGAATACAATTTTACACAATTTCTCCATATATCATAAATTCAACCGACTCATATTTATAGTCATTTATGGCGTTCAAAGATTTTACAATTTCAGATTTGCTGGAAACGATATTTCTTTCAAAGTTCATATCTTTTGACCTGTTTCTCGTAGAAGTACACTACTTACAGCAAAATAGAAGTAAATTAGCTGAAGTGTTAAAAAAAAGTATTGTGTGAAAAAAATTTCATACAATTTTTATCACGGCGAGGAAAAGATTCAGTAAATTCAAAAAAACTCCTTTTCTGGTCACTTATTTTAATGAATATTTTTACTGTTAGACGTCAAATACATTTTTCTACAACTTCTTTAAAGACATAAAAGTGGTATTTCCAATTGTTTTCGTGTTATGAACCGAACACTAGCCCGTAGTGGCAGAAAACCGCTTGAAAAATTTAAAAAGGGGGGAAAGAGTGGTCAGATTGAATTTTGGCATATGGCCGAATTATGTAAAATTGTATTTTAAACACTTTTCTTTTTGAAACTTTTTTGATAAAATGAACCGTTTTCGAGAAAATCGCCAAAAACTTCAATTTTCAGCGGCAAGGGGGGAAGGAGTTATCCGATTTTGCCCATTTTTTTTACCAATTCTTTCTATTTACGATACTTATATTTGTGCAAAATTTCAAAACTCTAGCTTAAGTCATTTAAAAAATCAAAAAAATTCTTTAAAAAAATCGAAGAAATTTTCACAGGGGAAAACAAGCAAATGGACATCGAATGTAAACTTGATTTCATTCAATAAATTTTTATAGTTTTATGAAAGATTTTTAATTCAAATTGTGGGATTTGATGTGAAAATCCAAATTCGCTTTGAAAATGCCAATTGCTACGTAATTTTATCCATTAAATCGGATGAAAACAGGAAAATCAAAAAAGAAATTTTCCCTTCTGTTGTCACCGTCAGATTTTCGCTGATTTTCATCGTTCCCAGACCGTTTTCTTTCAGACCTTTCGACTGTTTTCCGGCAAAATACCTGCAAAATATATACGCATAAAAACGAAGCATTTTCCTGCTACCAAAATTTGGAATATTGCAAATTTTATTAATTTTCATTTTGGCGGGAAATGTCAAGAGGGGAATTTCTTATGTCAGCAGGCTGGAAGTCAAAAATTCTCCAGTAGTATAATTTGATGGATAACAGCGCCATCTATTGAGTTAATTTATTTTTTATTTTCCAATTCCGGGCTTCGAACCGAATCTTAGTTAAAACTCGATCCAAAATTTTCGTTTAATTTCTCGTTTCAACCAATGCTGGCTCATAGAAAAGTTAAAAGTTGGTGAACTTTTCCTGGTTTTGCTGGTCATTTTTTAAGGGAAAAATCCCATAATCTGGCATTACTGGAACCGACAAAGATTTCTTTTCGTGCCTGATGCGAGTGTACCCAGATCGTGGGTAATTCATGAAAGTATTTCTTGATTTTATTTTCAATTTTTTGAGATTTTCATTAAAAAAAACTCTTGTCATCAAAAAAAAGTTTTTCTTTAACAACTTCTATAATATAAGCAAACATTCACACTATTAAAGTGGTTAATTTTTTTTCAGCAAACGAAATTTTTTTTTTAAATTAAATTTGTTAATTAAAGCTTTGTTTCATGTTAACTTTTTTACGACTTTTTATTGTTATAACATATCTCGTTTTCGATAGGCTTGGAAATCCTGTTCCTCAAATCAGGTAATTCAAAAATAAATCATATGATATTTTTTGAGTGAAGTTGGCTGCGATTGATTATTTAAATTGACTCAAAATATTAGATTATATAACTTTACGCACATTTTTGCTAAATTAGGGGATTTAATAATGTTAAGTTAGCTATTCTCTCATAAAAACTGTATCGTAGAAGTAAAAAAAATCGTAAAGAAAAATGAATCAAAGACTCAAACCAGTGACTTAGCTAAAATTCAAACTAATTCACCTAAATGAATATTTCAAATACAATTGTGGTGAATTAGAAAAGTTTCAAAATTTAAAAAATTTTATTAAAATTAAAATGTCTCTAATT
Organism: Chrysopilus asiliformis; assembly: GCA_964034945.1. Classification (NCBI taxonomy): domain Eukaryota; kingdom Metazoa; phylum Arthropoda; class Insecta; order Diptera; family Rhagionidae; genus Chrysopilus; species Chrysopilus asiliformis. The sequence goes on along the minus strand of OZ035963.1, from coordinate 20,957,154 downwards.
CGAATTATATTAATTCTATTTTAACAAAAAAAATAATTTTTGATTTTTAATTCGCTGAATAAATATTTTGGAAAAATTCAGGAAAAAAATACTGGGAAAAAATCAAATTTTGTTGGAATATGATTTTTTTTTTCTTTTTTCGTATTTTACGAGAAATTTTTCCTTTTGCATTAAATTATGAATATCATCTAATTTATTCAACTCTGATATAAAAAAGCTTTTAAAATTATCTTTTTAATAAAAATTAACACTATTGAAATCAGATAAAGAATCACGAAGTTATAATTATTTATTTATTTGAACTTTATTATTTGAGAGCGAATGATTTAAAAACTATTTTATTGAATCGAAAAAATACACATCTTTTTTTAAATCAATATTTTAAAAACCGTAAATTCATAGCAATGATTTCTCAAAAGATATTTGTAAAACTGCAAGTGAACTGGATAATCTTCTTAACTTTAAATTTTCTCAAAAAAATTGGGATACTTCGATGTGATTGATCAAACTGAAGCAAAAAAAACATTTTTAAAATTTGTATTTGTCTGTTTACCTGTCTGTATGTTTGTTCGAGTATCATGCGAAAACGACCCAACTGATTTCGATGAAACTTTGCACACGGGTACAGTTACTTGTAGAATAAAAGATGGAAAACTTTTACTTGTAGAATACAAGATAAGAAACTTTTAATTTGCCTATACTCTTTTTTGATACCCGTCCCCTGATATATATTGAACCAGCGGAGGAATTCGGATCCAATTTTCATCACTAGAAAGGTAAACCCCTCATCTGCTATCTCCTGCAATTCTGAAGGGATTTGGATCCGGTTTTCACCATTAGAGCATCCTTAGGAAATGTTTCACCTACTAATATTTGCCCCGTCATTTGAAAAGTTAGTCGGGGCAGGATCGGTGCAGCTTCTATTATTGTCTACTTTGAAATTTAGGTGGATTTTTGTTACCCCTAGAGCTAGAAATCTGAAATTTTCACATTTTTTTGCTGGTATACCAGAAATAACCTTCCTTTTTGGCTCCTTTATCCCGTAAGAAGTCGCAAGAAATTTTTAATCACGGAAAAATTTGTTTTATAATTTCTTTATTCTTTGTGGTTTCTATCTGGCCCTTGTGCCTTCTTGGGTGTGTCACCGGGACTCATAATCTAGATTGCATTGATTTTTTGTGATTTTCCATGCAGTAATTATATTGGAGTTGTAAAATTTAGCCATTACGTTTGAATTCTTCTTAAATATACTACGACGTCTGACTTCCCCCTCTCATCTCGCTAGGGTGAACCCCCTACTCCATATTTTATGGACAGCTACTTACCGCTGTGGCAATAGTAGCTAAATTTTATGTTTTACTAATAAAATTTCCAATAATAAAATAGAAAAAATAAAAAAAATCAAACCAATTTTATTATTCCTAAAACTTTTAATCAACTTGATTTTTATTTATATTAAATGCCCATTCACACCAAATAATTATAAATAATCCATCAAAATATATTGTGTCGGGATTGTGATCCAAATATGGATAAAGTTTTCCTATAAAAAGACAGCATGGTTAATGGAAAATATTCACAGAAAATAGTCACGGAGAGTGAGCGAAACATAATTAATACGTGAACGTTAGGCCAACCAACCAATCGTCTTTGGAATTAATTGACAAGAAAAAAAAAGAGATGGTTTCAAAACAACGACGTTCATCGCTAGAATACAATAGCGATACAACGGAAAAAGTTTTCCGCTGATAACGGAACTTAATATCATTTCAGTGAATCCCCTATGAAACTAAAAGTCGACGGCGAAAAAAAAAACTTTTCCGCTTGGTTTTTTTTTCCTAGTTTTACTGCAGATAGTGATAAAATTGGTGTTAATACGACTTCATAGTCAGGATTTAAGTGGTGCGTGGAATACAGTGATGAGAAAATAACCGCTATATAAGCGAATATGGACTTTTTGAACAAAGCAGCTTTTTGACCGGGAACCAATAAAAGTTCTATTGATACGGGAAACCAAGGAACACCTCGAAGAAAAAGCAATTTCGATGAGAAAAGTCTCTTTTATTCTCGTGCGATGATGACCAAATCGATTTTTATTATCGTGATAGGAAAAAAACTGTGGTATGGGGTGACCGTTATAGTGGAACCACAATAGCGCTTTTCCGCTAGCGTCAGCGTTGACATTTCAGTGCACCTTACGAGCTTTGACGCTGGGATGCCATGAATCATAAGGCTTTGACGGTAAAATATTTTTTTGTGAATTTCGAATTGAAAAATCTCGTCAAGGGATTTGCAAGACATTGTTTTTATAGCTTTAGTAGCTGAAGCAGCGTACAAGGCTCAACAATTATTTTAAAAAACTAATGAAAGACGCTGGTGGGTTCGGGAACTCAACATAAAAAGAGATACGGATGGTTTTTTTGCTAAAAATTTTGATGCTGTGAAGCAAAATTACCCAGAACACTTTTTTAAAATCACAAGGATGAGGAGTGAAACTTTTGATCTGCTAATGGAGCTCATGCAAACTCTTTTTTTATGGTATTTCGGTATACTTTCGATTTCGTGTTATATAAATACTCATAACTTCTCACCTTTTCAATTAACATTTCCTCAAAATTAATATTAATATTTTTATTGGAATCGATTAACTTCAATTTACGTCCGAATGACAACTGTCAAAGTGCCAACGCGTCTGAAAGTAGAAAGTAGGTCTACTCTCGGCGTCAGCGCGCTTTGAAGCTCGCTGGCAAAGCGCTATTGTAGATGACTTCATACAATCGCTTTGATTTTACTTTTGAGCGTCGAATTGTCAACGCTGAAGCAAGTTGCAAAGCGCTATTGTGGTTCCACTATTACAATCATGTCGTCTTTAGTGGAATCTCCTTCTGTTATTCTGATGGAAGTGCTTTATAGGTAGATTCCAGACGTCAACTATGACCACCCTTGCTTTATTTGGAGTTGGAATATGGCCACCCATCAACCACATCATCTATTTCTACGCGTTGCTAATAATATTCCCTGTTTTGGTCACTACTAACTAAGTCCGGGTCTCAAGGGCTCAAGGGGTACTCTGGCCTGATTCGATTGTTCGACGCTGGCGACGTATAGGATATTCCCGTTACGTCGACGACCAAGGCAAAGAATAAAATCATAGCGAAGACTTTTATGCGATCATGAAAGAAAACGGGAAATAAAAGAGAAAAGAATAAGGAAAGTCAAGTCGCTTGATGATAGATGGTGTAATCCTTAGCGTGGACAAGATAATTACAATAAAATAAATTGTTTGAATTCCTGAAACGATCCAAACAAATTCCATTTCTCTTCTCTGCTGATAACGGGACATGCGAGCCGTAATTTCGTCTCCCACTGGCTTGAAGACAATTTCGTTCCTGACCTGAACTGGCTTTCATTTAACGATTTGTTCGTCGAGAAATTTTCTGCTGGTGTTAAATTCAGCACACAACAGAATACTCACCCACCATTTATGTATACCTTAACGGTGCCATCCGCATCTTAACCTCACTTCCACGAACTATCAACATACTCGCATTTAATGAGTTATCTGGACTATGCCGGTGCGGTTAATGGTGTGGTGGTCTATCACTGAGGTAATAGCATCGAAGACGATTTCTTTCATAATTCGTTTTTACTTGCCCGCAGAAGTTGTTTGCTAGAAAACATATGCCCATCTTGTGAACGGAATATGACCATAACCTCACAATTATTCGCTGCTTGCAATCCCTGTGCTTTTAGGAATCTTCAACATTCTGTAATTGAGCCAGTCCATTTTGATCATATATTTTCGTGTAGGCCTTGACTTGCTTAATGTCTTCCTTTAATATCCCACATTTAGTCGATGCGAGTAAAAATGTTATTTGCTAATGCTGACCGTAAATAGGGACATATGGACGGTATTGGGAGCAGAGTTCGTCCCGAGCATGGCAATGTGTTGGCGGCCATAAATCACGCTTCGTATTTGTCCCATTAAAGTGTCATATTCGACCAATTTAATTTACTGTATTTAGAATTAGACTTTTCCCTTCAAGATTCTTAGAAGGGTATGCTTTTAAACTGTAACGTTTTTTAGTTGAGTTCATAAAGTCTTCAGGAAAATTTCGACGTGCTTAATCAGTGTGCGACAATTTTTAAGCACCGCTCCCGAGTACAGTGACTTATTAACCAGAGTGTGGTCAATCTGAAGTCAGCTTTTTGCTGTAACATTTTAATATGGAAATATTGCTTATTGTTTGAGGGTTAACGAAAATTTAAATCGCGTAAATTGCTTAAAAAATTGAAAAGAAAATGAAAAGTTCCTCGCAATACATGCAAATTTGAACAGTCATTTTTGAAAGATGGACGTTTCGAACAGTCCATATTCGAAGAAAAGTGACGATTGATTAAAAGTCTAATTATTAAGTCGTTCAACTCTCGAGTTGAGATTTCTCAAGTTTTTTTTAAAATTCACACATTAAATCCTTTAACACATTTTTGCTGTCGAACTCTTCAAATTTCTTACCAGTAGGAAATTGGAAGATTTACCTGATACGTCTCGTCCGATTCGCGTTTCAACTTTTAATTCTAAAGTCGACCCTTTTTTGGATTTTTATCAAGACTACCACCGACACCACCACGAATTTAATGGCCAGGGTCATGTTTGTTGATTTCTTCATTCACCTTTAATTGGGATGAAACTAAAGTTTTTTACAGATTGATTTAAAAATTGGACATTTGACGTCACAGGTCAATAATTACGAGAAAACCCAGAACCAAAAAAAATTCAAACAAAGGAAATTGAACCTTCAGTACCTATGCCTTGCAAAACGATTTTATATTTTTACTCATAACTGTAAAAAAATCAATAAAAATATTTAAATTGCATGCGTTACTTGATTGAGATTTAAAACTCTACCGTATTTTCCATACATTTTTAAAGATTTATAAAAGTTCTGTTGTTTCTTATCTTTAGTTATCTAATCTTTGGTTGTATGGAGATGCTTTTGAATACTTTCCAGTATTTGACTGTTTGTTCTAAAAATTATCAACATTTTTAATAATGTCAACTTTTGTAACCTAATCTTGACCCACTTCAACTTATCCCAGTAGAAAATGGAAAAAGAGCGCTTCCACAGAAGCGAGAAGTGCTTCATTTTCCCATTCCTCTTCATTTACTTTTTTACATTGCATGTCCTACGCGGGGTAGCCCTCCAAACTAGCTGCAGTAAGAACGCTTCTGGAGCGCTTAAAAAGAATGTGCGGAGAAGCAGTTTCAGCGCTCTATTAAAACTCTCTCCTGACGAATGGTGGTACAGTCTGTTCTAAAATAAATAATAAAATATAATTTTAGGTTTTCGCGGTTCGACATTATGTTGTAGGAAAGGTTTTTTTGGTTTAACCGCGTAAATATTGTTAAGGTAAATAAATATTTATCTAAACAATATTTACGCCGTTAAACCGAAAAAACATTTCCTACAACATAAATAATAAAAGGTTTATAGTTTTATTCTTAATTTTATTTTACAACAATAATATCTTATAGAAGTAAAAAAACAGTATTTCGCGTTACAAAAATTAATTTATTGCACTACTGCAAATTCAATTTATTGCCTCTATACTATAACTTTTCTCACTGCACTTGAGTTTTTATTGTGAAATAGTTTTTCTGCACCGTTAAGGAGAATGACTCATCCAAAGAAAATCATTGTGCTCCCCTTGTAACTTCTTTTGGCAGTGAAGAAGAAGCGCGCGTATGTTGCTTCTTGAAGAAGCGCAGCAAAAATTTTCTGCTGGGATTCGATTGATCTGAAATGTTGCACGCATACGTAAGTTCAATGACAATACAATATTTTTTCTACTTCGTCCTTGTAATGATAAGAAGCGGTCCTGTAAGGATAACGTGATTATCCTTTTCCTCAAAGTTTCCGGAAAAAATCATCTGGGGATTTTTGAGGTCGCTGAATCCAATTATGGCATCAAGAAATCTGTAAGGATAACGAAATGTCCTGAAAGAATAACGTAATTATTATTATCCTTCTTTTCATATTTTCCGGGAAAAAATCTATTTCGGGGGTTTAAAATTTTTTCAAAATTTTTTTGTGCTTTCTTTTTATCTGATAACAACTTTTTCTTTGCAACTACATGCAAGTATATCAAGCAAATTGAAAATTTAAATCGCTACACAAACGTAACCGAAATGGCAAAAAAATATTTGTCAATTACATGGCAATGAATGGTCAAAATCAATAAAGTTCTACAATAAAAATTCATTGAAACCTCAGTAGAATACAAAATAATAACAATAATGATGGTTTCTGTGTTCATGTCGAAGTCATTCAGAGTTTTTTTTGCAATAAAATGAAATAAAATCCACCACGTATAATGGGAAAATATGATGTCCGTAATGCAATCGTTCGATAGCCATCGATAAAATGAGCAAATAGTGAAAAAATTGCTTCGGTTGCACACTTAAAATGACCATAAGGAAGTTCTTCCGTCGTCCTTTCCGTACTTGCGGAAATTCACAGTTTGTGTGTCTGTTTTCGTGTCAAAAACAGATCTTACAGCTAGATATCTTTTTGTTTTGTATGAAAAGATTTCACTTTTCTATTTAGTCAGTGCACGTTTTTTTCTTTTATTTATGATTTAAAAATCTATTTCGAATTTTGTGTAACTGTCATAATGGACTTTATTGTCATCAAATGCAGCACCAGAAGTAGAATGTATGAATCGATACAAGAATATGTATATCTGTAGGCTGCACAATGAGCCCGGTTTACAATACGCCCTATCACAATTTTTCAAATACTAAACAAGAGCGACCGTTTTGAGCGTAGCTGTTAGTTTGCTTTTAGTCGTCCTCAAACACATTGTTAGTTTGCTTTTAGTCGTCCTCAAAAAGTTGGTTTTGATCACAGCGGGATTTTGGAAAATATAACTAAATTAATTTTTTTTTTGCGGTTAGAGATATTGGAGTACATCCTAGAAAAATTCATTTTATTAATTACTAGCTTGCATACCCGTCGGGTTAAGTTTTTTCAAATTTTTATTTTTTTCTTCTGATGGTCTATGTTGGAGCTAAACTTCAGGCCAATCGGCTCGGTAGTTTCCCCGCGAAAGAGTAACATAGCGCAAAAACTAAGTTTCGAAATCACTTTACCCCCTCCCCTTACTCCCCCCACCCCTCGCGCTACTTTTCCGTATGCCTATGTTGGAACCAGAACTACCGCAGACACTCATGCCAAATTTCAAGTCAATCGGTTTAGCCGTTTGTGCATGAAAGAGGAACAGACAGACAGACATACACCAACTCATTTTTATATATTAGTATGATTTTCAGTACGTTGTAGATAAATAATATAATTTTAAAAGTAGAACAAAATACCGTTTTCTTTTTGAAAATTATTGCCCCAATTAAGGGTTGTCCGATTTTGAGAGGTGGGGCATATTGTACGCCGATAATCGATGTTATAATTATTTGTATTTCTTTCATTTTTTGTTTATTTATATTTCCTTAAATGCACTATTAAATTTATTAAGTTATTTATTTCAATTTTTATCTTTAATTAGAGAATGTATTCGTTTTCATTTTATTGCGTGAATCGTCTATGGAATAACAAATAACACAAAATGCTTCGTTGAAGACAAAATTTAATTATAATTGAATTCTAAAAATAGTTATTGTGCTTAATATCAAATGCTGCATAAATTCATATCGTGCCTTAAATGTCATAAGTCACAATAATGTTATATGTTTGCATAAAAACTCATTCACAAGACAGTGATCCGAAATGATTCCTACCCACCCACACGTTCAACATTTTTTTAAATATATTTTTTCGTATCTTGTGCGATTTCTTAGCATACCAAGAGTGTTTTTCCTTCTAGTTTCAACATCCTTTGACAGATTTCTCCAGAGAAATGCACAGAATTTATCGGGTAAAATGTGAAGAATAATCTCGCTGGCATTAGAGGAGCCATGTTACATTAGTTGAAGGAAACAAACAAAATTTTTAGCTATACCTAAGACTTTACCAGAGTCAGTTAGTTACTTAATGCATGAAAAACTTGAAGAAAAACTACGAGTTAGGGAAGAAAAGAGTGAAATATAATGGACAACTGCAAGTTATGAATGTTAAGCACAAGAAAAGTGCATCGAAAACATTTTTTTTATCGCATATGGTTTTTAAGGAACATATCTTTATGATTTATCTTTCTTGTAGTATAGAGAAAGCCTTTTCCGTTTGACTTTCGCCTACTTGCCGTATGTGTCTTACTGTATCTTATGCATATGTAGGCAAGAGGTTTAGAGAAAATAAGTGTGAGATATCCAAAAATATGCTTTGAATACTAAATTTGATTCATATAACATTACGAAAATATATTTTCTAACAATTTACCTACATAAACACATGTGTGGATGCTTCCTTCGCATGGTGAGACGGTTATGTGGAGAAGAGCTGAGGATAGGAAGTTTTGGGAATGTAAAAAGAGAAAAAAGAAGTCGATGTCACGGCGATGCTCAGGATCTCAAAGGAAAAACAGAAAATAAAAGAAAACACGAAACGATAATACAGGGAGAAATAACGTGCCAGTTCTAAAAATTCAGGATCAGGACATTATGGCTATGCGATAGAAAGACGGGCTTTGTTTCATATTAGGGTGATTCATATGAAATATTTTTTTTGATTTTTTCGGAAAATAGAACAATAAAATATCTTAAACACTAGAGTTCTCGTCACTAACCGTTTCTCGGTGCCCCACTTTTCCGACAGCATTTACCGGCGAATTTTGGTTTCGCGTCTTACTTGACGTGCATTTTGGCCTTAAAAGTGGGAAAAAATTCTTAAGAGGTTCAGAATATAACTCCTGAGGAACAGAGGGGCTCCTGAGGAACCTGAGGATCAGAGAGGGAGGGTATTTATGCTGTTGTAAAATTTTGTTGCGAGCCCACTTGCCTTTTGGGAAAAACCAAAACAAAATTGCTTTTACGGTCCAGGAGTTAGTGGGAGAGGAGGTATAAAAAAGAGGGAGGTTTTTGTTACACGTATCAAATATTAGCAACTTTGTACGTTGATAACGCGAGAGCCGATTTTGGTGATTTGAGTGTCGTTGGAATTGTATTGGTCTTGCGAGTAACTAATCCATTTTGTCAAAATCCTACCAAGATATTATCTATCATGATGGGTGTCAAATGAAAGGTTACAAATATCTACAATATACCTAATTTAAAAAAAAAAACATAACAAAAGCTATAATTGCCAATCTGGCAATCATTGGAGACCCGTATGGTGATATTCGTATCAAAATTCGAACAGTTATACCACAATTCCACTTTGAAGTCAAACTTTCCAATAAGATTTTTTAAAATTTATTCCAATCGGATTTTGATGTATGGGAGTTTTATGTAGAATCATATCCTAAATAACTTTTGTTCTTGGACTTTTTTGATAAGATGCACCGTTTTTGAGATATTCACAAAAAACGATTTCGTTCGTATGGGGGGTACCCCCCTAATGGTACATTTTTGCCCATTAACGAACTTAGCCTCGCATTTTACGAAAAACGGATCTGTGCAAACTTTCAAGTCTCTAGCTCAATCTTTGCGTCCGCAATCCGCGCCACAGACAGACGGCAGACAGACAGACAGACGGACGGACATGCAGAAATTAAATATTTTTATCATTCTAAACACACTGGTGTAATTCATTTTTTTGTGCGATGACGGGATCTTGGCGTTACAAACGGTAAGGCAAAGTTAATATACCCTTTGGTTTCACCATACGGGTATAATAAACGCTACTACAAAATAAATGAATAAATAAATAAAAAAGTAAAAAAAAAATAAAAACTTTAATAAAATCTAAAAAAAATGTTTTTTTTTTGGGAAATTCCGAACTAAAAAGTTTGAAAGAAAAAAAATAAATAAAAATAGAAGAATTGAAATTCGATTACGAAAAAAAAGTTTTAAAAACCCCACTAGGGTAAGGGAAATATTGAAATCTAGAAAACAAGTGCGGTATAGGGACTGCAAAGGATTTGTTTGAATATTTTTAAGGAGAAGGAGGAAAATATTGTATAATCACCGTAGTCGGGGACTTGTATAAAAGTCTATGAAAATTAGGTTTCTCGCACCAAAACACTAAACTTTTTAGAATATATGGGAGAAAAGAGAATTTCCGTGAATTGACAATTTTTTTTACTGTAGGTTTTTTTTTCTATCGTCAAAAAAGTTTCGTAAATTCGAAAAATGTGAACTGCAAAAATTTAAAAAAATCAAAGTTTTGAATTTACCAAGATTTGAACGATTTTTTTGACATTTTTAACCGGTTTTTTGTAAGCTTTTAATTTTTTTCTACGAGTTTTCTTTTAAAAACCTCCACTTCATACAAATCACCCTAAAAAAGCTGTTCAAATAAATGTGGAACATACACAGTAGCATATTTTGGATGTTCAGATCTATGAAAAAAAAACTCGTATCATACATCAGTAGCACTGAATATAAAAAATGGGAATTTCATATTCATGATAGCAAATCTAATTGAGATTTTTGTGCTTTAGCTTTGTGAATGTATACACGTTTTTCATATTATTTTTTTTCTTCTACTCGTCCTTTTAAGTTGCTTTCTAACAACTATATTCGATTGAAAATTTTATCGCAGCGTTTTTGTTGATATTTTTATTTATTCTACTGGTTTTGACTTGTAAATTAATTTTAAATTTTATGCATATTTTTTTCCAAGTCCGAATTCGATTTGAATAATCCAAATAGAAATTGTATTATTCGCTCAAATTTTTAATTGGGGTCAAATTCAGGTATGTTGTTCCGGTGTCCCGGGAACAAAACTTTTGTCTCCGAATTTTCAATTTATTAATTTTCTCAATTAACTTTTGTCCCAGAATTTTCAATTAATTTTCCACAAATGCAGTACGTATTTCAAAATTTCGCTGGTGATATATTGTCCCGGATTAGTGCAAACAAAAATACTGTCACCCTACCTATAAGGAATAGGTTATCAGATCAAAGCAACTTGTTTACATTTATTATACACTAAAAACACGAAAACCAATAGGATTCAGATATTTAGATACAAAATTTGTTCGTGTTTATCCTTATAAAGTTTTTTGAATTTTTTTTAAATAACGTAAGTTTTTTTTAATAACTTCATTTGGTTGTTTCAGAATTATAATTCGAATATAGTTATTAGAAAAAAGACACATTGTTTACGTTGTTTATTGAACAGTTTATTGAAAATATATATTTTTTTATAAAATTATTTAACTAAAATTATTTAACTAAAATTATTTAACTATCTCCTAAGCAGACTTGCCGATAGGCTCGGAGCTCCCTCAAACGATTTTTGCAGAAGCTGTGGTGATGTGGACGAGGAGGAGTCGACAACTATCCTCTCTGTCATTGCCCAGCTCTAGCTCAACGCAGAAGAACTCATCTGGGTAGTCTCTTCCTGAACGATCTGGAGAACCTAAGCGCCACAAACGTCGCAGATCTTCTCCGCTTCATCAGAAGCTCCAAATGGTTCGAGTTATACGGAAATGGATCGTTAAGATTCGCGTGGTATCACAATGGGTCATTTCTGGCCTAAAGATGAAGACCCAATAGAAGGTTTGCTTGCTTCGCTTGCTTTACTCGCTTTGACAGATGAATTGAACTCCGTGTTTCCTTATGGAAGCTGGCCCAATACAAAAGCGCTTAAAGCAAAGCGAAGCAAGCAAAGCTTCCATTTGAGTAATTCTCAATTCGACGCTTTGCCTTATGCGCTTGGACAGTTCTGACAATTCAGTTTTTCACCTAATCGAAGAAATAAAACACAAATAGCATACAAAATACATTATAATTGCTTTACAAATTAATTTTTATTGTTAAAGTATTTGCACAAACTTTTTTTATTACTCAGATGATATAAATACAATAGAATTGTCTAGAGATGCTTAGCTTGCTCTGATCGCCTCGAATACTTCAGCAAAGTAAAGCAAGCTCAGCAAGCAAAGCTTCTATTGGGCCATCACCTTAAGTGTACCTTTTAGCAGCCACTCCCAGCCACTCCAACCTAACCTAACCTTATCTCCAAAATATATAAGATTGATAGTTATATTACAGCTTTATTTGCTTTTATTCATATTTAATTTTAACAAAATTAGATAACATTTATTCCGGGCAGCAGCACTGGATTTAAAATAATGAAACAATTCTTAAAGTTTGCTTGTACCACTTCTTGAAAGCAGGTCAGTAGCCAATTTTACGGCATATTTAGATGTACCTGGGCCGGTCGTGATACCATAACCGCCATGACCATAATTGTGAACTATTTTGATCTTTTCGCCCGCTGATGATGTCAAAATTTCGGGTTCAACACACACAGTACTCCTGTGTGGTCGTAACCCAACTTCTTCTCGCAAAATTTCACTTTTGCTTAAACTTGGGAGCATTTTTGTACATCTTTCCCATATCGATGCTGTATCATATTTGTATAAATTCATATTGTAATTGTCATATTGCCTGCACCCTCCCAATGTGATTTCTTCAAAACCTGGTATAATGTAAGTATCGGCATCACAATAAAACGCCATTTTCACCCAGGGTGCACGAACTTTAATCACTTGTCCCCTTATCGGAACCAATTTCCGATCACAAAAGAGATCCAAAGCTCCTAATCCTGAACAGTTGAAAATCAAATCATATTTTCCGGACAATTCAGCTATGTTATTTAATTTTTCTTCCCTGACTTCTCCTCCTAATGACTTTAATTTATCTAAAGCAAATGGTAAAAAAAGTTTTGGTTCCGTCAAAATTGTTGTGAAAAACGAGCCATACTTCCATCCTCCACCACATAGGTTTAGTTCGTCTAATGTGGCATCTCTATAAACAGGCACGAGCTTTTCCATCCAATGATTTTTTACTTGTGATTGTCCAATTTGAGAAAATATATATCCAGAAAGTTGACAAACACCAGCCAATTTCGCATTATCACTTTTCCGTATATCATCCCAGTAGTTATAAGCATTCACAATCCATTCTCTTGTAATAGACTCCGTTGGTCCTGAAAAACCTGCTCCAGGTCGAAATATTCCTGCTGCAACGTAACTAGTCGTCTTTTCATTAAACTTGTCCGCTATTATTGTTACCCGAGCGTTCGGATAATGCTTCTTCAATTCCAAAGCAGTAGTTAATCCCACTACCCCAGCTCCAATTACTCCGAAATGCATGGCACAACTTTGCTATTATTCGTTTAATGTGGTATGATAAGCTTTCAATTCAATTCAATTATTTTTATTGCACCAAATCTGAATACATTAGTTCGGCCAATAGTTATCTTAACTTATGGCAAAGAATGCCTACGTTTAACGTTGATACTTTATTACAGAACTAGATTAATCTGACATTAGGAATTATACATATAAAATTTACACGCATATACCAGTTGCAAATTGGTATATATACCCTGAGAATTTATGATAAGCTTTAATTTTAGTCCAGATTTTTGACACATTGAGATAATGCTGACGCGTTTATAATCAAAAAATCATTTTTTTGAGTTCCCGAGAACTAGAGTACCTGTATGAGACAGGATAGTGTTAACCCTACTTTGAGTATGGTTACTAAAATCAAAAAATGTTTATCTGTCATTATCAGTGAAATCAAAATGGAAACATTTGTCACTCCTTATAACCAACGCTCTTTAGATATCGCGAGTTAAGTTTTTAAAAGGTAGAAACTCTCCACGAACTTACGAAGACACAAAAGTTAAGGTTAGGTTTTCATACAGTTTAAAATGAGTTACTATAATATTATTTTGGTGCTTGTAAACAATTAATTTTTTACAGGTAAAATATTACGTAACATTCGTTTTGTAAACAATCTGCACAACACTGGTTCTAAACACTTTAATGTAATTCATTTGTTCCACGATTGGTTTTGAGCTGCAAAAGTGTAACTCGGTTATAACGGGCCTTATGGGGGATTGAGAATTCGTACGTTATAAAAGTAATGCGTAATAAAAATATTATACAAATGAACAACTGTTCTTGGGATTTTAGATGGGGTATGTTATAATAGAACGGGAGACCATTCGTATCCGAATGGCCGGGGGATGGTCCCGGATTTAGGTATCCCGGAACCCGGAAACTAATCGTTTTCCCAGAATTATGCAATTTAGTGTTATAATTTATTATCTAACGCATTTTAAAAAAATCGTTTTTTTAAATGTTCGATTCTAAAAGTTTTAGCTGTGCGATTTTTGTTATATTTTGAAAATTTAAAACACGTTTAACACTCTTCAAAAATTGAAACACACACTATTTCCTCTGATAGGACACTAAAAATCACATTTCATCGCCACCCCCTCCCCCCCTTCTTCCTTCCCGCTCACTTCGGTAATCTGTCCCGGATTCACAAAAAAAAATATGGTAACCCTAGTTATAATCGAGATCCTCTGCATTAACACAGAATTGGGTGTCAATTTCCACGGCTTTTAACAATTTCCTGGCTCCGTCAAAATTGACAAAAATACCTTAGGGAAGAGTTCAGGACTATTATGTAGAACGTTTAAGGCAGAATAACAGGTTTTATCGATTAAAAGAAAAACATTGATGAAATAATGTTGATAGTATAAAAATGAAAAAAAAATTTCCACATTAGTGACTTCTTCATTAATAAAATTAATAAATATAATTTAACTAAAATATTCTAACAATAACCGAAACTAATGAAAAATAAACTGATAATTTCCTGATAAATATCAAACCAAATATTAAACGGTCAAAGTAACATATACTATCAAAAGTTTTTATTAATTTTATTACTTGTTAGAGTTATTACAGTCGATGCAGAATAATTCGTTAAAGCCAACGATTTTTTATTATCATAAAAACGATTATTATTTTTTGAAGATTTTCTTCACTAAAAACTAGTAGTTTTCTTGTGAATTTGAACAAAACGGGCAATTTCTTAAAGTGCAAAATTTTCCACAATAATTCAGTGGTGTGAAAAAAAAATTATATTTTGCCTTTTTGAATTTAAAAAAAGAAATCGAAATCAGTTGGAAAACCTGAATTATGTCCCAAGTTTTAATAAAATTTTGCTCGCTTTTTTTCAGTTTAGCATTTCTATTTGCAAAAATCGTGGGAATTGTTAGTTTTACAATTGATCGTAAAAGTTCTACAGCAATTCCTTCAAAATTGTTAACATTTTATGGAATTTTCATGTTATTTGCGGTAACATTTGGCGGTCCTCGATCATTTTACGTGTTGGTAACGCATTTAAGTTTTTACAAAGAGCCAGTTGTGTGTGTCGTTGCAAATGGATCCGCAATTCTTGTCTATATTTTCTCTGTAATAAGTCTGCTAAGACTTCTTCTACAACGTCAAAAAATCATAGAAATTCTCAATCAATTCTCGAAGTTATTGAAATTCTTTGCAAAACCATCGGAAAAAGTGAATATTTACAATAATAAATTTATTGGAGTTTTCCTGATCAAGTTTTCAGGGTGGCTGCTCCAGATTATTATCAAAAATGTGTTATATTTGTTTGCATATGAGTTCCATACAACAGAACTTTGCCTTTCATGGCTATTCGTCCATCATATTTTCTCCTACATGTCGACACTATCGAATTTCTCATTTTTGGCGCTTTTGTTGATTCTTCGCTTTACGGAATTACTGAATGGTAAATTAATCAATTTGATTCAAGGTGCCCAACAGGTGATGGTCTTGGAGGGGAAGCGCGGCATTAAAATGCACACCTTTTGTGATATTAGTGATCGGCTGGATGGAATTGGAATGATTTCCGGGCAGATTTGCAAACTGTCGAAAATGTTTGAGGAGAATTTGGGCTTCATTTCGTTTGGATTCACGGCGATTACTTATGTAACATCTGTTTGTGAAATGTACTATTGCTACTATACGCTTTACGTTTTCAAATTGATTGATCTGAGATTGGTTGGTATTATTTTGATAAATATCTCGCATGCCATTATGGGATTCCTGGAGCTTTATTTATTACTTCACATTTCACAAATGATTAAAGATAAAAAGGAGAAAACTCGCCAATCACTTTATTTGAATACTATGATAGCTGGCGTTGATGAACGGCTAGAGAGAAGTGTGAGTAAAATTATAACTGAAATATTTTGTGTAATTTTATAAAAAATAAAAACTTTTCAGCAATTGTCGCTTGAGTTCTGATTTCGAACAAATGTGTGCCAAAATATATACATATGGCTGAAATCAGAATTCAAGCGACGAAATGCGAGGTAAGACATTTAGGCCTTTACCAATGAGCTGTTACTAACTTAGTAACAACTTAAGGCGTCTGCGAAACGGTCTAATTGCATGCTAATTTTAATAAGCTTTCATTCATTTATCACAACGAATTGGAAACTCTCCAATAAAAACTAAAATTTGAACCGAAATTAGCAAGTAATTAGACTGTTTCGCACACGCCAAAAGTTGTTACTAAAAATGCAGCTCATTGGTAAGGCCCTTAGTCTGTATATCCGAAGTTGTAGATTGGAACCTCATCTGCGAAAGGCTTTCTTTGCAAACCTAAAAAAAAGGTTAAACCCGTAAATTGCCACTTTCAGGTGACAATTTGGGCAATTGTCACTTTATGCGATTCCCCAGTCTAAGCAAGTATCACGCAGCCCGCAACGAAACCTTACAAATGTTGCAATTAATCTATCGTTTGCAATTCATGTAAAGCTGTAGGTAAGCAGCGGGGGCGAATTTTTGTTACGAAACCGCATTTGAGAAGACTCTGTCCCATTCTGTCATGGATAGATATATAAATTTGTTTTATAAAAATTAAAAAAACTTCTAAAATTTAGAAATATTTTACAACTTTTTACACACAGAAAAATTTGGTGTGAATTTAACTCCAAAAGTGTCTCAATAGGGTGCATCTTTTTGGATACATCAATTTTCTATACATTTGGACGAACACAAAACGATAAAAAAAAGGAATCCATCAAGTGATTTTATACAGTGGTTTGGTGCTCCAAATTGTAGTATTTTGGGTTTAAAAATTATACATAAGGTATTTATAAAAAAAAAATCTTAGATATTTAAAATTACAAGAACCAAAACCATACAAATGTTTGATTTTTCTACAACATTTGTGAGATAATGGTGGTAGATTTAAAAGAAATCATTTCTCTCTGGTCCAACTGGATTTTGATGTATAGATAAGATATGTAAAATCCTAAACAAGTTTATCTTCATAAATTTTTCGATACGATGTACAGTTTTCGAGAAAACAGCAAAAAAAAACTCCATTTCTAGTGGTCCGATTGAATTTTGATGCATGGATGAGTTATGTAAAATCATATTCTAAATACATTTTACCTTTAAAAATTTTTCAATATGACGAGAACATTATAAAAAAACTGGGGGAGGGGGGAAGGAATGGTCCGATTTTGCCCGTTCAAGAACTTTGCCTAGCCATTTACGAGAAACGTAGCAAAGTCTTTAACTCAATCCTTTCGAAAGTTATGGTGTTCACGGGCAGACAGACAGACAGATGGACGGACATGGGGAACACAAAATCTTTTGTCATCCCTTCGCTCCTTATGTACTTCATTTTCGTATGTGACGATTGGTTCGATGCGTTACAAACGGTATACTTAATCTAATATTCTTCAATATGATAAATCATATAGAGTACTAGGGGCTGCGCCCCAAACCGCTTCGCGGTTCACCCCATGTCCACGTCGGCCTTCGGCCTCCAGCCGCGCGTTTAGTTTATCTATGTATACTGAGAAATATCGGGAAAAAATTGGAAGTGGATTTTGAGACAATAGCTGGTATACCCGTCGTTGCCGGGTTAAGTTTTTTGTATAAGTTTTAGAATACGACCGAAAACCGGAAATAACTTAAAATCTTTTGAGAAGAATCTTATCCTTGCAGGACTCGCCGTTGCGAATTAGTCTAACACCGGTTTCGTGATCAGCGACCCCCGAATTCCCCTTTATGCCATTTTTTCCCGGAAAAAATGGGAAAACGGATATTTGCGTTATCCTTACAGGACCTTCCGTTTTGAATTTTGAAAATCTAACACCGGATTCGTGATCAGCGACCCCAAAAACTCCCGAGTGAACCTTTTCAGCCTCCTATTGAGCAGGATTCATGGCGAAAATCACGGTTTAAAAACACCCGAACCCCCTTAACCCCCCGTTCACCCCCTTAGGGGTAAAATTACGGAAAACCCCACCTTAGTGAGCGCCTACGCGATGGTTGGGACATATTGTAAAAGTTTCAAGACTCTAACTTCAGGGGTTTGTGCTGGGCGTTGATGAGTCAGTCACTCAGTCAGGTTAAACGATTTTATATATAGAGATAAAAATTTATTATTCATTAAATATTACTAAAATTTTATTTTATTTTCGTTTCAGATTGAAATGATTTCTCTAAAGTTACTGGTAGGAAATCTTAAATACGCTCCATGCGGACTTTTTACACTGGATCGGAAATTGGCATTTGCAATAATTACTTCAACCACGATGAATGTTGTTCTTTTAATACAATTTCAGCATGCATTTTAATTGTAACATTCATTAAAATAATTAACGCTATTATGTATTTTTATGCTTATTTTAGATATTTAATTAAAACTACAGAAATTTGCCCACAAAAAATTAAAAATTGGTTCAATTCCAAAAATAACCACCTCGAAATTTATTTCCCAGAAAAGGTTAAAAGAAATAAGAAATATTCAACAATATTTCTTAAATAATGAACAATTTTAATCAAGATCCCATTTTGTAAATTTCTTTGCACGTGTTGTCTTTCACCGATAAAAGGAAGCTGAATAGCGAAATACGAGAAATGTTGGAAAAATGAAATAATTTTGGTAAAAGGGTAACCTATTAAAATGTCTGGTTTTTTGCCAAGCATTAAAAACTGCCTTATAAATATATTTTAGATAATTAAAAAATATATAAATTCTCTTTTAGCGGAATGAATCAGGAGAAACTGGGCATAGCTCAGAACCGTGTCGTCGTACAGAATACCAAAATCGTGGGTTGTTTAAGTTCAATTTTAAGACACACCAAAAAAAAAAATAAAGATCCAAAGTTCAAGCGGCAGGACTTGGAATGCCATCCGAATTTTCATTTCGCTTCGTTCAATCCTTCCGTTCTAAATTTCCAACTTTTCTTCAGTTTTCGGTCGACGAGTAACAAATTCATTTCCGGGTATATCACTGCTCTACCATTGTTAATAAATAACTTTGTTCATTTCATGGGTTTTCAGTCTCAGTCCATGATTCTTACCTCAATATTCGTGCCCATCTTTTGAACACAAAAAAGGCAAAAAAATCCTTTTCACTTTTAATGAAAGTTTCACAATGGCTGCTCGTGTTCAATTTTCTATTTGAACAGAATTAAGAGTTCAGAATAGCATCAGGTCGGTTCTTTTTTTTCCTTTTCTCTTGGATTTTTCTGGTGTTTTTGTAGCTTTAAGAAAAGATTCTATCTGGTCGAAAAATTTTTCCACACCGCTTTTTAATATTTTCACACTCTTTATTTCAGTTTCAGAAAAGTTTTACGAAACAAAAAAAAAATGATCAAAACTGTAATTACCTACTATTTAAATTAAAAGTTTATTAGAAATTAAATTTTCAATTAGAAACTTTCAAATGTAAGTTATTGAAGCAAGTTAATACAATTTTTAGGGGGTAATCGCTGAATACTGTGCATCAGTGGTTTCCAAAGGCCTTTATATTACTCGACGAAATATATACAATGGAAGTATAATAGGCTGTGTCGTCTACTAAAACATATTAAAACCAGAGATGAGAAACGTTATCGTAACATAACGAAATAACGAATCGAAGTAACGATTTTCCGGTTTTTTCCTCAAAATTGCGTTATAACGTTTTAGAAACTTAATTCCGTTACAATAATGAAAAACGTAACGAAAACTGAAAAAAAAAACATTTCCTTTTTTCGTTATTTATTGAATTTTTTTTTGTGTAATTATTTTTTTTTTTAAAGTTCATCAAGTATAAACCCCACAAACCTATCACCTGCATAAAATATGATTGAAAATATTATTTTTAATTAATAGTATTTTTAATTATCATATTTTTAATAAGTTTTTTATTGGTTTTTGTAGGGTCAGGCAGGATGAACTGGTCCACGTTTTTATTATTGGCCATAAAATGGTCAAAAATTGGAATTTTTGCATGATAAGATCGCAAGCGTAGGACCTAAGCTAACTTTCTGCAATCACAGATTGCCAACTTTTTGACATTAAATTTAATTTTTAGGCATTTATCGAAAACTTTGATTTTCCAATTTTTTCAAAATGGTAGGGAGAAGTGGTCCACCCACAAAATTTTTCCAGAAATCGCATAAACATCAAATTAAATGACAAATAAAAATATAATCATGAAGTTTGATCGAAAATATGGCTTATTCGAAAGTAACAAATGAGCGTTTGGTCTGTTTTGGTGTTGGTTTCTTCGGTGTAGTTATTAGGCGTTACTTTCCGGCGGCTTTTCCTGTTTCTCTAATTCAGCTCGATTTTCGGGAGAAGTTATAATCGAGCTTCGCATCGATTTTCGGCCACGATTTGAAACATTCAAAATAACCGATTTGAAACATTCAAAAGACCACTTCACCCTACCAAAGGTGGACCACTTCTCCCTACCGAGGCTATTTTGCGCGGAATGACGCTGCTTCGACAATTGTGGAAAAAAGTGCAGAAATTCGGTGGATTTACAAAGTTCATAATGTAAACAACATTTCAGATTAATTAGCTTATTGAAATTGATGAAGAATTCGTCAAAATGTTGTTGAATGTGAATACTTGTGAAAACTTTTCACAATGTTTTTTTGGCACTGGTCTGTGAGAGTGAGTAAATATTTGTCTGCACACTTCAATGAAAAAACAAGGTATCATCAAGAGCAACCGATGAGAGTTACATATTCGGTTCTAATGTCACTATTACTAACAAAAATGATGGTGGACCACTTCTCCCTACGGACTACTTCACCCTACCCGACCCTACTCTATATGATGTAAGGAGTATATTAGATTTAGTATACCGTTTGTAACGCATCGGACACAAAAATGAAATATACTAGAGGATGATAAAAGATTTTGATTTCCGCATGTCGATCCGTCTGTATGTCCGTTTGTCGGTCCGTTTGTCCGTCCGTCTGCCCGCCCGTCCATAACATTCGAAAGGATTGAGTTAGAGACTTAAAATTTTGTATAGTCACGTTACTCGTAAATGGCTAGGCTAAGTTCTTGAACGGGCAAAATTGGAACATTCCTATACAAACGAAACAGCTTTTTGCAATTTTCTCAAAAACGATGAGTAATATTGAAAAATTTTTTAAGGTAAAATGTGTTCAAGATAGGACACTACATTTTTTTTTCACTCGTTCACTTCACTTCCTATTATCAAAAAAACATCAAAAAACAATCTCTTTAAATTGCAAAAAAAATCTCCCTAAAATTTTACTGCTTTTTCGTATCTTGTAATATCTGTTACTTTAATTTTTAAAACGTACATTTCGCTAACTACAATTTGGTATACCTTTTGAACAAGTTTCATATTATCGTGACTTAAAAGCAAATTTGTAATTTTAATGAGTTTCTCATTGAGTTATAGTAAAATAGTTGAACTGTTACAATTGTTTTATGAGTATTAGAAACTGAACAACTATATTCAAGTATCCATTCTGCCGTCACTTAAAATGTTGGGAAGTTTATTGCGAAATTCAAATTCTAATATGAATTTTTGAAGTGTGCTTAGCATAGTTCCATTCATAAGCACACACCGTGAATTGTATTGAAATTTTATATAATTTCCGTATGCCAGTTCCGATATACATATGAGAAATTCCCGTATTTGCCCAAAATTTTCCTGTGATTACACACTGCAGAATCACATTTATTGTACCTTTGGGCTCATTGTTAATTCGATTGTATGAATATCGGAAACTGTGCGATTTAAGCAAATGGCCACGATCTAATTACCAA
The DNA here is from genome assembly GCA_964034945.1 of Chrysopilus asiliformis. Lineage (NCBI taxonomy): Eukaryota > Metazoa > Arthropoda > Insecta > Diptera > Rhagionidae > Chrysopilus > Chrysopilus asiliformis. Next base: position 20,935,155 of record OZ035963.1, on the reverse strand, counting down.
TCGCTTCTATATTCATCAGTAGCTTGAGACGTAATTAGAAATTCGAGAAGCTGAGGATTTCCATATTTTCTGTTTCTTTTACGTCGGTGCAGGTGGTTAGACGTAAGTGGAATTTATTTGCCTATAGTTTTATTTTATTTGAGATTAACGAAATCATAATTGCTAGGATCTTTTTCGTCTCCCTGCCGCAGAAATTTCAAGATCTCTAGCCAAGCCACCTCATGTTTTATGTTATATGTGTCTTTTTCCTTTGTGAAACGTTTTCGACATTCTTGAGAGAGAAAAATCGATTTTCCGAAAACACGGAAAAATCTGTGGAGAGAAGGAAGAAATTTTCAACAAAAGATTTTCATCCACATATTGGAATTTTGATCACGCTTAGGCGTTAGATTTTACATCAAGTTTGAGGATTCTAGCCTCGAGAATTTAGAAAAATTAGAGGGAAATTCAGAAGAAAAACTTTGCTGTAGATTTGGAATTCTCGAACTAGGGAATTTTCCGGACTCGAGAAACCGCATGGTGGAAATTCGGAAGCCATTTTGATAATCAAATTTCTAAAACTTGAATAAAAATTTGTAAGGAATCGATAAACAAAATAGCGAACGTAATTATTAAGGAAAGTATCTTTCCAAGTTTCACCCCGAATTTTCTCTTTTCTGATGCAAAATTTTTATTATATTTTAGCTATCGAAAAATTGATGGAATTATACTCTGGATGCAGTGCACTTCATCGGAGTTCCTGAAAGAAATATAAATTTTCAGAAATATTACGAGAAATTTCCACATATCGTCTCAGGGAATCTGTAAGTTAATTTAATTCTGTTAAGTTCTTTGCTCGGAAGTGAGAAAATTCTTAAATTCGAGTTGAGAAGCGCTGAACTAGAATTACATTTCGTTCGAGCATACTTTCAGGCGACCGATGACGAGTCAGCCTCAGAATATGCAATTTTGAAGTGTTCTTTACTCAACTGTTATACTGGTTTGCATCTTTGGTAAAACCTTACATCAGACTACTACAGATATTTTGTTTATCGATCCACAGTGGAGCACAGATTTAACGTACACCAGATTTTATGAAATTTAATTTGATTTTCCAAATCAATGAGATCGATTTGTAATTCGATTTATAGTAAAGCTCCGATTTGTTATACAATATTTTGTTAAATTTTAAAATTGGTTTTCCCGATCAATATATTTGATTTATGATGTTTCTAAGCGAGAGTGTTTCATTGTGTTGAAGTAAAACGACATAATGTTTTGTTGATTTTCGTAAATGTGGGAAAAAGGGGAGTTTGCAGATATGGGATGATTTGAGCTGACAGGGAGGCATTCCCTAAACTAGCTGCTCACTTAATTTTTAATGATGTAGATAAATCAGTGTTTCGGCCATGAAAAAATGATGCGTTCTTTTGAGAATTTCCACCCGATTTCCAGTTTGTTTGATTTTCTTTTTTTGTTTTGACACGATATCAGCGTTAGCTTCCATAGCTTTGCCGAGTAAAAAACCCCCCCAACTACTGAGCTAAGATAAGGATTCAACTAGCGTGTCAAATTCGGCAGAGTATGGGCAGGACTCGGGACACTCACCCTAAGGCAGGTGTAAAGCTCGATCCAGACTACACGATGTACGGGGTACGAGGTTGGCACGTACCCCGAATATCGAGTGTTTGGATGGGAAATTTGCACATGGTTTCACCTAGTGAGTAAAATCAGAAGCTGTTTGATTATCCTCGTACGTGGTAACCGCGTACACGAATGAGCAAAACCCTGTGCAGTGTGGATGCAGTTCCATGTACGAGGAAACCAAAAACCTCGTATCTCGTACCCCGTACATCGTGTAGTCTGGATCGAGCTTAAAGCATGTCCCAAGTATCTGTCGACAAGGCATCGGATAAAGCCTCGATTGTCCTGTTCGCTAACAGAATTTTATTTAATTTGTGAAGTTTTATGAATAACAGTTTTCTTGAACCTAAAACAGCTGTTTACAATAGCTTTCAATAGTTTACATTTTTTTACGATTCTTTACTATTGTTTACGTAAACAATTATTTGTTGATTTTTGTAAATGGGCTTATCATAAACATAAACATAAACATAACATAAATATAACGATCAGAACCAAAAAGATCTCTGGTTTTATTTCAAAGGACCGATAAGCCCATTTACAAAAATCAACAAACATGAACACAGCGGTCAACCCACACAGATTTCAAACAATTATTGTATACCAATTTTTTACGGAAAAGTGTAAAGATTTATTATTTACGCGTAAATCCACAAAACTGGTCTTACCCTTGACGCCACTTTGACTTGGCACGGCCCTGTTTACTGTACGTAGGAACCAAAATATAAAAATCTTTTTTTCAGCGTTTCCTAATGAACAAAAGAAACTTTTGGATACCACAGGCACAGAATCGAACTCAAAGCTCCAGCAGGCAAGATAAATAAATGTGAAGCTAAAAAAAAAGCGATTTTTGCGTTACATATTATGCAACAGTGGTTACTAATGGGTTAAAGAAGATCGAAGTAAAAACGCAACACTTGTTTTACCGGGTGGTGAAATTTAAATAAAATAAAAGCTTGTAAAACGGACCACAAGTCCTATTATTTACCAATTAGGACCATTCTGTGCATGACGATGTAGTTTTACATAAAATACACCCGAATTGTTTTAACTACAAACTGTTAGTTAACATGATTAGAAAATTTTCGTTTTCGCTTAACATATGCGCATTTCAATTGCAAAATTAATTAAAAACTTGAACGAGTTGTACTTTAATATTACTCTCTAAAATGCAGAGAAACATTTCAAGTGCCGCCATTGCCTGTGAGTTTTTAATTTTTCTCAACAAAAATTGGAGAATGGAAAAGAGCTGTAAAAGGTTTAAGATGGATGTTTGTAAGCACAACATTGGGACTTACAACAGTTCATATCACGAATACTTTCATATAAACTAAGGGTGAACCACGAAAGGGCGAATTATATGTTGGAATGGCGCGCATTTTTTAAAGGCCACATAATTTGCTCGTATGTTGCTCTACAATTACTTAAGTGGAATTAAATTTGTTTTTTCCAATTTGTTCCATTTTCATGGCTGAATTTTTCCTACAATTTACTGTTAAATTTATAGTTTGCGATTATCCCGAATTTAAGGCGAAAATCCAGAAACTTTAAGCGGTTTAACTTTTTATGAGTGTATTATGGTCTTCAAAATAATTCAGAATGTTGACGTAACGCATAATGCGTTACACATAACGCATTACATAACGCATAATCTCAGTATTTTGAGTATTTTTTCAACAAAGAAAGTGAGTATTTTTTCAACCATGTTTCACGAGTATTGGCGGGGAATTTAAATTTTTGCCATCAAAAAAGGTAAAAGGTACAAAAAAAATAATTTGAATATTTTCCCGTTGAAAGCTTTTTTATGTATCGACTGTTTTTAGGATTATCTAAGAAATTATAACCAAAATTATTTATCAAATGTTTTCAAATTAATTATGCACACCATTTTGATTCCAAAATATCTTTAAGATGCCTTACCAGGTAGAATAGTTTTTGGTCGCGTGTATAAAGAATTGGGTTTCAGGAAGTGTTATGCAAATCAGAACTATTAATAATAGAAGAACTTCTTCAAGCAAATGCAAATTTAAACTTTGATATTCATTAGTTTGCAAATTTGTTATTTACTTAAGTATTTTAAGTATGCATAGATGCTTTAGTAGCATTTATTGTATTATCATAAAATGGTTGGCTTTAGCAGATAATTTGTATTTTAATTCACATCTTTGAAATTTAGCTGAAGGCTCATAAAAACTCTTAAATGTATTTAAAAACGAATCACATGCTTGTCAAAGCATATTGTTTAAAATATTTGAATGCGATAGTGTTAGATATCCATTTGAAAGGTTTTGCTTGTAATTTTCAACATGATTTCATATTTTATCAAGAATTTTAATGTCAAATTTGCAAGAACTTTACAAAATTTAATGACAAAGTAAAGGCTCTATCACACCTACATTCAAATAGTCTTAAAAAATGGCTTTCATCCGAATTTTTTTATACTAATCTACATGAGATATCATATAGGAGTATATTAGATTTAGTATACCGTTTGTGATGCAACGAACAAACCAACGGACACAAAAATGAACCACACCAGGATGTTAGGCATGACAAAAGATTTTGATTTCCGCATGTCCGTCCGTCTGTCTGTCCGTCTGACTGTGAACACCATAACTTTCGAAAGGATTGAGCTAAACACTTAAAACTTTCTATTTTAACTATGATTTCACACAACTCATCCATACAATAAAATCCAGTTGGAATTGAATACTTTTTTTCCATTTCTTCGAAAACAGTGCACAGTTTTGAAAGATTTATAAATACCAAATGTGTTTAGAATATGATTTTATATAACGGTTCTGTACATCATAATCCAATCGGACCACTCCTTCCCCCTCTCCTCTTAAAAATTTTGTGTGCATTCATATATAGTATTTCACGATTGGCCCATGACAGTTATAGATTTTCTTATGTTTTATAATATGTTCACACTGACGCAAAATTACGTAATTTAGAAGATTTTCGTAATTTTGAACGAAATCTTCCTCGAAACCACAAGATTTCCAGTACATTAGCCTGTTTTCAAAATCACTAAAAGTATGCAATTTCCACAAAATTAGGAACGAAATCAAGCAAAAACAATGAATACAACCCTGCATCACTTATTCAGCTCTCTTCAGTACATCAGTCTTGACATTTGTGCTGGATTGGAAAGACGGAAATATAAGAAAAATAAGCCGTGTTCCGCACGCGAAGAGGATATATTAGTAAACAACCTACGCGGGGCAAAAAAAAATGGACCTGTTTTTGATGCGATTAGATATGAAATGGAAAATAATTGTTTATTTTCATTACAGATAATTTCCATTGTCGTCTAAAGTGTCTAATTCTGTTTGCACATATTTGATCGATGTTTTGAATTGTATTATTCATCATATTACTAAAATTCATAGCAATCCTACACTAAAATTCAAAGCAATCCTGCAGTTGAAATGTGAAACAAAATTACCTTAATCTCTGTGTGAACACTTTGGTTTAAGATCTAAATCATTTCGCAAAATTACGTGATTTTGCGGCGGTGTGAACTTAGTATTAATTCAAAATGGAGTTTTTTTCTATCTTTATAACTCCGCTGATTAAAATCTGGATAAAATAAAATTTTAGTATACCCAAAAAAATAAAACTGGAATTGATACACTATTAAACTGGATAAAATAGCAATTGAATCTGAAGTTCAATGCATTGAAAAAATATATATTAAAATCGGTTTGGTGTAAAATTCACTACATTTGGATAAATTTTAAATCTTTTATAAGTACAAAAAAAATGGTAAAACTTGATGGATTCCTTTTTTAAAAGCTTGCATTCGCATCTATCTGTCTGTCTATTTGTCTGCCTGGGTCAAATCTTGCAATCTAATTTTGACTCCCGTTATTCATTAGATTGGCTTGAAATCTTGTACACATATACGTAGGTCTAATGACAATTTCACTACTTCGTTCTTGCCAGGATACGGCCCGCCGTACACGTGAGCTAAGTTAGCTCAGCTATGTGCTTGTTTAGACCTAACCGTGGCGTGTTTCGTCACGTATCAAAGTGAGGATAATATGAACCGCTAAACGTCCACGTCTAAACAGGCACATAGCTGAGCTAACTTAGCTCAAGTGTACGGCGGGCCAAAGAATAGGTTCTGTAACGGCCAATTTATTCACTAGGAGTTAAATCGCCTTAACTCCCTTAACTCACCTTTTACATGGAAAATAACACTAGCTAACTCCCTTAACTCACTAACTCGGCTTAACTCCTAGTGAATAAATTAGGGGTAAGGAAAACTTGATTACCCTTTTTCTCAAATTGTCCGGGAAAAAATCTCATTTTGAGGTTTCTGGGTTCGTAAGAATAACTCAAAAGCAAGGATATAAATATAATCGAAGACTGAAAAGTATAAACATGCGTGGCGAAAGACAGACGCCATTTTGGATTTTTAGTCATACTGATCAAGTACAAAAAAAACTGCAGCGGCTGCAAAAATAAACTAGAGTGTGAGCTGACCGCTGACCGTTTTCCATGAAATAACAAAAAAACGGCCAATCCGTTGCTTTTCTATGGAATTTTTTGTGACGGGGGGTGTATTGTACCCCAGTGAATGGCTAGTGTTAGTGTTTCAGTACAGATTAATTTTTTATTTTATTTTACAAAATTTTTTTTTTTCAAATTTTACAAGACTTTTTTATTCAAATTTTACAAGATTTTTTTTAAATGAAAAAACCCGTCATTATTGCATGACAACTCTGGTAACCCGTTACCAAAGATGACGAGATTTATCTAACGTTATATTTCTCAATAACGATTATAATAGATGGGAGTGCAACGGTACTTAAAGCTTCCAATCTGAGAGCTTTTCACTTCCAATGAGATAAATTCCAAGAATGACCGACGAAAATGTGCGCATGTCTCTTTCACACCTCGGTTACAAATCTCAGAAAAATTACCAGAGTGAAACAGGACTCTCATCTGTCATATGGAAAGGATTCTCCTCTGTAATACCACAAATTCACCGGACATCAAAAATACTCACCGCATTCAACCGAATTCTCTCGAATTCCATATAATGCTTACTCGTACGAAGGACCAAAACATCTGATGGGATGTGTTTTATTGTCTATGTGCATCGCATAACGATAACAGTGGAAAGATGCTTAGCTCCTGATAACAAATGGGCTGAAAATATTATTGGAGAATTTCGTAGCGAAAGGAATCACACGAATCCAACAACAACATAAAATTTAATCGTTGTTGACCTACAGGACGTATACACGTAGATAGTGTGTCATTTATTTCTATTCGTAAGGACGAAAAGCTCTCCCGATTCATAGGATTTTCCTACAGTGGCATTAAACGGGGGGCACCGTTTAAAAGTTCCCGCAGGACTGTCGAAATCCGGAGAACCGAGAATGTGTATTGCTCTCGTGTGGTTGTTTCGGGAATCGTGCTGAGTCGAAGTCGGGTCCTGCTGAGATGTAGGCGAAGGGATAAGTTCATAGTAGAGATATATTTGTTTGTATGTTTGCCGCTACGATGACGGGCGGTGTGTACTGAGGAGGTACCTTGAGAAATTAGAACTTTTCATCGTCGTATGTCTGCCCTGGTGCTGCAATCGAGATTCTGTGTGCCAGTAGTACGAACCGAAGAGGCATACATTTCGGGCGCACTCTGGATTTACCACAGAGTCCACGGTTGACGCGACAGACATCATCCGGGGATTTCAAAAAAATACTTGAATTTCTTTTGGTTTTCCCAATTTGTTTAAATCCTGAATTCCTTTTACGGTTGGAAATTTTGGGGAAAAAATAGACATTTTTGTAATCGCAAAAAAATTACGAGTGGATAAAATTTTGGGAGTAAAAAAAACATTCGCGATATGTGGAATAAAAACGATTCGGTAATGTAATCCGTAGTTCCTGAACGTGTGTATGTGAGTGGTTTTCATTTGTTTTTTCCAAACTTACTACGAGAAAAAAAAGATTAAATCATTAAAATATTTTTCACGCGTTCGAGATTAACTTCTTAAATTCGTTTTCTCTCGTCTTCCTTGAAAACTCCAAAGTTATGCGGCAAAAAGGATAAAAATTCATCATATAATAAAAATTCCAGGAGCGTTTTTCAAACTGCTTACCGCGCCAACTATAAATGGTATGATATAAGAGTTTTTCACGATGTTCTTCTTCTTAATTTTCTTCAACACCAACAACAATAATAACAAAGGCATCACTAGCAAGGGTGAAGTGAGCAAAAAGAGAAAATATTCTGTGTAATAAAAACAGGCCCGAGGATAAGAAGAATTTCCAGACTGTGCAGAATACGGAAAAGTGGAAAATTTCTGCTAGGGGAGGTGTGAGAATAGAGTCAGTCGGTAGAGCTGAAAATACAAGAGAAATATCAAAAAATCACGTTGTGTTCATTAACTAAAAAAATATAAAAAAAGACAGCAAAAAAAAAAGTACGAAATGAAAAGTTTGTTAGAAAGTGGCTGATAATCTGACTTGCCTTTGCGACTTTGGGAAAATTAATTACACTGAAAATTCAGAACCGGAAAATGTGCGGAGAATATGTAGCAATTAAAAGTGTCACATGAGATAAGTTCAAGATTTTTTTTGTCCTGAAGAAGAAAAAAAACAACCCTCGTCTTGATTTCCCACGGTCTGGAAAAACTTTGGATCGAATACCACCTACAAGTCCTTTACTCGCTTGAGAAACATTCCACACCCCTCTATGCCTCCGCTCAAGGATAATATTTTTGTCTTTAATCTTCTGTCAAGTTGCTGAAGAACATTTCGAATAAGTCCTGTTGTGTGTTTCTTTAAAACCTTCGGTTTAAAGAGAGAAAAGCGAGACGAGAAACATATCTTAAAGGACTAAATTTACAAATTTTCCATCAAACTCCCTTTTTCCACTCGTTACAAATCGCTGCTATTCAGATGTATTTTTGTAAGCCGTGTGAATATTTATAAACATTGGGTACGTAATTCGTTACTATTTTATGTTTGTTTATGTGTGGATATTGAAAAACGGGCGCGTCCTAACAATGAAAATCCGCTTTGGAAAATATATTTTGCCCCGCATGCAAAAATTGAACAACCGAAAGCATTAAACATAAAACATGGAAATGTGTATATTTTGAAATTGTGTACGAAAAATTTTTCAAGACTAAGCTATGCTAAACAAGATCTTATAACAATATTTTAATGAAAATGTCTCGCAAGACATGAAAATCATCATTTCATGGGATTATTTAGTGCTTTTTACGCAAATAAATTGAGTGATAAATTGATATTCGTTGAGGATAAAATAGAAATGTCAATGATTTTTAAATCATTTTATTTTAAAGTGCGAGTTTTTTTCTGATAAAGTCTTTTAAGAGGTGGTTTTTTGGATATATTTTTTTAAAATTTTGTTTAAAAAAAATTCAGTACGCTGCAAAGTTTTTTAAAGTTCTGAAATTTCTTGAAAAAACATAAAAGGTGTGAAATTTTAAAAATTTGGCTTATTTTTACAAAAAAGTATCTGCGGCGCTAAATTTTCCATTTGGGAAAAATTGCATCTGGAGTGAAAAAAATTCGGGTGTGCAAAATTTTTAAAATAGTTATTTTCTTTAAAAAGCATGTGAAATTCCATCTAAAAATTACATAAAAAATTAAGCTGAAAATGAAAGGATATGAATTTACTTTTCGCGATTTTCATCTGTCTCTGTGATTTTTCTTTTTAAACAAAAACTTTGAATAGTTTTGGATGCAAAAAGTGTTGGAGTGTTGGTAACTTCACTAAATTTGAAAAAGAAAAAAAAAACCAATGAAATGTTTGACAATTTTTTTACCGTTAATCACAAAAATTTTTGAATATAAAATGTCGAGTTTGAACCTAAATTTAAATACTCCTTACTAAATTTGGTGATGGTGCAAACTCTACTATAATTAAGACATCTTGTTTTAAAATCGTCAGATTCTTCCTGGAAAGTTTTCTTCAAAATTTTCGGTTTTCTGAAAAATTACAAAAACAATATTATTCTCGCACTGAAATAATATGTTTTGTATATATGGTGACATTCTTTTATAATTCAGGTGACAATTGATAAACTTTACAAGCTGTAAAAATTCTTTTTGCAAAATTTAAAAAAAAAACTCGAAAATTTAAAATAAATGACACATAATTTTTTGATTACAAACTACTTCCTAGATGCTACTAAATGTTATATCAAATGTTTAAAAATCGTTGAACAATAGAAAAATTTAAAAAAATATCTAGAACTTCCAAATGAACCGAAAAAAAGTTAAGTATATAAAAGTTACAAATAAACAGAATTGTTTTTAAGAACGCTAAAAGTTCAACTGATTTGGATTTTGGCATTTTCTTTGAAATTTGGGAAATTTCGAAAGCATTAAGTTCTTGAGATTTGCACAAACTTTTGTAAAATGATTAAAGATAAACGGATAAATGAAAATAAATGGAAATGAGATGAACTTAAACGATTTACAAACAGAATTTTCACAACAATTTAAGCTATCTAATGTTTTGATATCGAGATGAAAGCGAAATTGGCTGGTGTTGATGAATTTAATTATTGTTGGTGGTATGGTGTTGTTTGTTGTTTTTAAATAAATATTTGTTATTAAAATTTTTTTTGGATTCACTTGGAAAATGTGAATTATAAATGTTTTACCTGCACGGCATTTAAAAAAATGTTCCGAAATTTGAGTTTGTTAGTAAATTGTTTGAAACCGGGATAATTTTGTGGTGATTTTTTGGTGCCCGAAAAATGTTGTGTAAAAATTTAAAAAAAAAATCAATATAAAATTATAAATAGTTAAAAAATGAAGTTTTTCTATAAAAATATTGGTTTTGGTTAAAAATAAAAAATAGCTACAAAGAAAGGGTTTTAATATAATTAGATGAAATTGTTAAGGTGTTATTTAAAAAAAAATAAGAATTGTACCGTGGTTAGTTTTTGAAAAAAAAAAAAAATATTAAAGTTTCCCAACACATCGAAATATTTACTTCGCACATCACTTAATCGTTCTACTCTGCACAGTAAACAACAAGTTATTTAAAATATTACAAAAAATAGTTAATAAATTGTTGTTTAAGATAATAAGATAATAAAAAAAATTAACAACCGAGTGACGTGATTGAAAAAGGTGAGCTAAATCAATGAATCATAAAGAAATCATGTATTTTGTATGTCCTAAATAACATAACATAAAATGTTTCCCCTTTCCTCTTAATTCATAAAAAAATCTGCCTTTTTAATGGTTTTCTCGTTAGCTTTGTTACGAGTTGTAGGGTTTTTTTTTGTTATTGTTGTTGTTGTACAGGGAAAATTGGTTAAAGTTTAACGAAAGGATAAAAGTTATATTGCTTTTGCCTGTGATTACGGGCAAAATTTTTTTTCTCATTTTTCTGTCGTTTTACTCGGCAGGAGATCCCACGCAGGACTGGCTTAGTTGTGATGAGGAAGTTGAATAAGGATATTGAGATTTTTATGAAGGTTCTTTCATATAAATTTCCCTGTTAATATTAAATGTGCTACTAAGCAATACGTTTTTATTGGCAATTTTCATATACTTGATAATATGCTGATATTAAATATTATTGCTGAGTTTGTGTTTTTATTAAATTATAAAAAAAATATTTGGGGATTTAATATTGTCTAATAATTACTTTCGTACACTCAGAAAAATTGAGTAAAGGTCGTCGACTTGCGTACAGCGTAATTGACTTCCTGCAGGAAAATTTATCCTATGCTGGGCACGAGTTCACCTGCGTTAGGCGCCGTTTACACCTGACACTTTATTCCGCGAATTATATTCTGTGATACTAAATTCATGTTTCACAACCATTTACACTACGACACAAAATACAGAAATTTTTTACGGAAAGACGCCCGAACTCGAATTTTAAATCAAATTTTGAAATTTTGCCAATTTTTAATAAGGCGTCGTTTACACCTGACACTTTATCCCGCGAATTTTATTCTGTGACATTAAATTCATATTTTACAATCGTTCACATTAAGATACAAAATTCTGAAATTTTTTCCGGAATTACGCTGGAACCGGAATTTTTGCGTACAAAATCGCCGAAATAAATTCAAATGCTGGCGACTTTTGCTAAGTGATTTCATTCTCCGATAGATGAATAAAATTTTCAGAGAAATTCAAGAAAAAATCGCAAGTGTTAACGGGGCTTTAGGAAAAGTAAACATAACAAAAGCTATAATTGCCAATCTGGCAATTATTGGAGACCCGTATGGTGATATTCGTATCAAAATTCGAACAGTTATACCAAAATTCCACTTTGAAGTCAAACTTTCCAATAAGATTTTTTAAAATTTATTCCAATCGGATTTTGATGTATGGGAGTTTTATGTAGAATCATATCCTAAATAACTTTTGTTCTTGGACTTTTTTGATAAGATATACCGTTTTTGAGATATTCGCAAAAAACGTTTTCGTTCGTATGGGGGGTACCCCCCCTAATGGTCCATTTTTGCCCATTAACGAACTTAGCATCGCATTTTACGAAAAACGGATCTGTGCAAAATTTCAAGTCTGTAGCTCAATCCATGCGCCCGCAATCCGCGCCACAGACAGACAGACAGACGGACAGACAGACAGACGGACATGCAGAAATTAAATATTTTTCTCATTCTAAACACACTGGTGTAATTCATTTTTTTGTGCGATGACGGGATCTTGGCGTTACAAACGGTAAGGCAAAGTTAATATACCCTTTGGTTTCACCATACGGGTATAAAAATGTGTAAATCTATGGCGGGAGTCATTCAAAAATCAAACCTAATAACAAACAACTTTTCCTAAGTCACCAAAGAGGTCATATTGCAAAAAAAAAAAAAATACTGAAACTTTTTTACTTGCAATATGACTTCTTTGGTGACTTAGTAAAAGTTGTTTGCTAATATTTTTTGTTCAGACAGTAACCCCTCACCACCTTCTTTCTACTCGTATTTTTTGTGCGATTTCATATGGAATCACCCTATTTGTCCTTCGATAGCACTGTTTGTAAGTGAATTATAAGATAGCGCAATAAAAACAACGACAAACAGCAACAAGTCTCCGACGGGTCACAGAGTAACCGATTCGCAACGGTTTTTCCCAACGGTTACAAAGTTATCAATTTGAAATCGGTTTTGTGTTACCAGCCACCAGGCAACCGTCACATAAACTGATTTGCAAGCGCAACTTTTTAACCAGGGTCAAATATTGTAACCTAAGTCGCAAATGGCTGTTTGGGAAGGTATTGTATAAGTTTGAAATTTTTGCATAAAGGTTACACCAAAAGAATCAAAAGAAAAGTTCAGCTCCCCTAACTTTTCCAATTAACCCATTCGGTATTTTGATGCCATATGGCAACGCAGTTAAAAATTTGAATTGACTTATTATTTATTTATTTTCAACACTCTATTCTCATTCAGTGTACCATTAAGTGCATTTGTGACCCAATTTTGATTTTTTGAGTAAAAAGCTGGACCACAGTGGACGTACATATTTGAAAAAAATTAAAATTTTTAATTATTTTTTTTTGTTTTAAATGAATACTAATAGCTTAAACATCATTAATTTGTATAGAGAAAATTTTTAACCCCCATAGAAAAAAACATGTACCAAACGGGTTAATAAAAAAAAGTAAATGAAAAAAAAAACACGAAAGTATAGTTTAATACCAGTTCTCAAACTTAATGAAATCTAATTGAAACATAAAAATTGACATGATTTCGAAATAAATTCGAAATTTTCCCAATAATAAGTTGAATGAAAAAAATCGCTGATAAATAAAATAGTCATCATTATGTTCGATTTTATTTCTAAAAGATCTTTCACAATTTTCCGCTCCCTAATTTTTCTTGTGAAATTGGAATTTAATAAAAAAAATCCAATCAACATAATAATATTCGAGAATACACCCAGAGTGAAACTTATTCAAATTAAATTGAGTAAAGCTCGGAATAATTTTTATCCTTTTTATTCATTGGTAGCCATAATCAAAAATTGATGCCAATTTATCTCAGGAAGTTTATTATGATTATTTTGATTTTATATTTATTATGGAAATGGAAAAAAGGATAAAATATATTAAAAACTCATATAAAAATTAGTGAGCAAATAATGGTGCCAGGCAACAGCGTTGAATGGTAAATTATAGAAATAAAGGGAGGAAAATTAAATACGGTAGAGTAACCTTTTCAGAGCATCCTTTTTCCATTCGAACGGGAATACAGAATTGGAAGCTTTTGTTGGATATATTTTGTTGATGTAAACCTTGGCTTTATCTGCAGTTATCAATGTGAAACTCTTATCGTAAAAACCAACAAAAATATCTAATGTGAACAGCACATGAATATCTTATACAAAATCTTCTGTTGTGAACATAAAAATTATAAAATATTTCACTTTATAATTTGTGGGTATTTTCAGTATTTGTTTTCACTCAATTTGAAAAATTACCAGAGTAATCTATAAAAAAAACTGTAATATTTCAATTTTTATACTAGATTTGTTAAACCTTTCCACATAAATCGATGTGTGTAGATGATATTCCTACATGATGTTTTTTTGTGTGTCCAATAGTTATAGGATAGTCATAGGACCCAAATGTGTCAAGGACGCATTTTCTCGACAACGATGACCCAAATTTCCTACATAGCGTTCAAGTTTTTTTTTCAAATGTTTTTTCTCCTTTTTCCGTGGACCAAAGGACAACGGAAGTTTAATGGGCCGTTTCTTGTTTTGCGGAAAAGTTCAACTTATTTTGATATTGTTGTTCGCATGTATGCCGCATTAATGATTTCTAGATTTTCAGAATTTCTGATTTTTCATCAATGATTTCCCGGATGCAATCCTTGGAAGATGTGTGTGGAGTCACATTCGAAAAGTTTACACATGAGTAAACAGACACGCATACATAGAGTCGGTAAAAATGCTAATATCGATCAGAAGCATTGGGACGATTTTTCCAGTCAAAAATATTGGGAAATTTACTACCTGCATTTTCGACATTTCACTACCAATGTGTGTTGTTTGTTGAGTATTGGTGGCGCCAAGTATAATCCATCAATTTCTTGGGTTGACGACGAAAAACATTTTTTGGTCTGGTTTAAATAGAATTTTTTATTCTTTTTCTTGCAATGTTCGTTTTCTTTTGGATATCTTAAGCGTAAAGTGTTTTGCACACGGTAGAGAAAATATGCGAGAGTTTGAAAAAAATCTCGCTAGAGGCGTGTAAACACTTATGTAGAACTCTACCATGGCTCTGCCATGAGCTCTATCATAATTTGAGTACATAATTTGAGTTCAATACAAACCAGTGAACTACTCGCACCCATGAATCAAATATAAGTTGTATTTGATTCATGACTCGCACCTACAGCGTGCTCTTTATGCTCTAAAGTTGCTCGCTTCGAGGACTTGTGTTCAGGGTTCCCACACCAAAAGTGAAAAGCGGAGTGTTACTGATCGAAAAATAGTAGTGTCAGAGGGATTTCAGTAGTGTCAACTTTTTTAGCAGTCATTTAGAGTTTTATTGAGACAACACATTTTGAATGTTACCGTCTAATGTTTTATTACATATCATATCAGCACATTTTTATATTAGTACAAAAATCAAATTTTTTTTAAATTAAAATTAAAGGAAGGAATTAAGTATTATATGTCACTTTTGTTCAAAAATTGAGTGCCTTTAGTCAGTCACTTTTTCATAGGGAATGCCTAAAGTACTTAAATATTTTAGATATTTTATCGCTCGAAAGAGAGTTGCGTGTTTGAGTAAAAAAGGTACTCTATGTGCTCGCAGTTTTCGACTAATTTTTTTTAAAAAAGGCTTTTATTTAAAAAAAATCACTAAAAAGGAAAAAACAATTTTTTTAAGCTGTGTGCCAGAAATAAAAGCGAGATAAATATTTATTTTATTTTTTATGCTTTTATCTCGCTCTTATTTCTGATACACTGCGCCCAAAAAAAAAATTTTTTTTTCCTTTTATTTAAAAAAAAAATGCACTAAACATTTTTTTTAAATAAATGCTTTTTTTAATTTATTTTATTTTTTATTTTATTTTACCCTTTTTAATCATTTTGTATTTGATTAGTATGACTAAAAATCTAAAATGAAGCCTGCCTTTCACTACGCTTGTTTATACTCTTTAGTATTCGAATATATATCCTTGCTTTTAACATATTCTTACAGACTTTTTATATTCTATATGATATATCATATAGGAGTATATCAGATTTAGAATACCGTTTGTAACGCATCGAACCAATTATCGGACACAAAAATGAACTACACCAGAGTGTTAGGGATGATACAAGTTTTTGATTTTCGCATGTTCGTCTGTCTGTCTGTCCGTCTGTCTATCCGTGAATACCATAACTTTCGAAAGGATTGAGCCAAAGACTTGAAGTTTTTTATAGTTGGACTCTCGTAAATGGCCAGGCTAAATTCTTATACGTAAACTTTGAAGAAAAAGATAATCATGTTATCCTTATATCCTTACAGAACCTTCCGTTATCTTTATCGACTTCTTAATGTCAAAAAGCGGATTCGGTGACTCCAAAAACCCCCAGATGAGATTTTTTCCGGATAATTTGAAGAAATATAATCACGTTATCCTGACAGGACCTTCCCTTGTCCTTACAAGGACGAAGTAGTAAGATATTGTATTGTCATGTGACCTACGTTGACCAAATTTCAAGTCAATCGGATGAGTGGAAGTGGGTCAAAATTAAATTGCAAGATTTGACCTAGGCAGACAGACGATTATATTGCATTTCACGTCTTTTGTTTGTATTATAGTGTATTTGTTGTGTCTTAGACCTAACCTACCCAATTTGAACAAAACGGTTTTTCGGTGTTTTAATAACCGGTTTTTTTGACCCGGTTAAACCGGCCCGGTTTAAACCGAAGTCTTAAAAACCGGTTTAATTGAAAACCGGTTTTTTTCAAAATTTTGACATCCCTACCGAGAACCCCCTAATGCTATATTTCCAAAGAAAAAGCCCCTTGCTTTTAATTGGCTAATGTGTTTAACAAAAAACGTCTTCCTCAAAAAAGCCTTCCCATGAAATTTTTTATGTTAAGCCCTTATAAACAGCTTGTCCTATTTTCATTCTGAATGAAGACGTTAAACGTACCGGTTTAGATTGGATTTTTGGTTGCGTTGAATTACAAAACTACGGTTTCGATATTTTTTCTTCACTCCTAAACATGAAACTTGAATCTCTGTCTTTTTCGAACTCTCTCATACCTCATATTTGATACTGAGGTATTGGCACCAGAGCTGCGTGAGCTTATCGTGGAGCATGTGGTGGACAACTGGGGGGAGTTTTACATGATGTCCCATGACAGCGAGGGGAACAACTACTCCAGCTCTAACGTTGTCAACCTAAGACGACCGCCCAATAAATTCTTGGTTTATTCAAAAAAAAACGTACAAAATTTGAGATAACTTGAGAACTGTAAAAGATATCAATTTACGGTAAATGGCAAAAATGTAGAAAATGTTAACATCTTTAATTATTCTTTTAACTGATTTGTCGAAAAACCGTTAGTTTGCAAATTATTCGCAAAAATATGATTTTTTACATATTAATGAAAATATCTCAATAACGGTCAAATATAACGGATAACGGTAAGAAACAAAATTGTGCAGAATGCCGTTCTCATTAATTCACTTCATACATTCAGTCAGCAAAAACCCGTTAATTTTCGAGATAATCGCAAAACACTGTTTTTTTTTGGAAATAACGGTTTATCTCGATAACAGGTTGAGATATCGAGTTATAGCTAAAAACAAAATATGACCTTTCTCCTCATTGCAGGTTCATTTATTCTATTTAATTTCATTTTCTTCTCAGATATTTTGTATCTCTGTTGATTGAGAAATTATTTTCATATTTACAATTTTCAAATTGTGTGCGCTCTATAATTGTGAGGTTAAATTTTACTAGTAATCATCCAAATGTGCGTTCTCGAGAAAAGTTGCTGGTCAGTACTGCGCAGTAGTTTTTACATGAGTCGGGAACGCAGCTAACTTCTGGAGTTTTGGGTTACGAACGCCTTTTTTTATGTTTATGCCAGGAGCTTAGGGCAAATTGCCTCTAATGCCGAAGCACAGGTCAAGACATCATTCATTCAACCATTCATACAATCCATTCATACTCTGAATACTCCTCATCACACTGCAACGAAGACTTGGCGCGACAGTACATAGCCTTATCGTCCATTGCACGGCATAGAGACAACCAAGGTATGCCGTAAACTCAAATCTGACATTTCGTTGCTACGTCACTTGTGCCGATTAGTTCGTCAAGTTCAGAAGGAATTTCGTTTTGTGGATGGTTATTTCAGTTTTTGTGCGATTTAAATAAGATATTTGTAAATTAGTGGACTGATTGCATTAAATAGTGATCAATAAACATAAAAATTAATTAAAAAAAGTCGGTACAAATGACGTCACACCTGACTATCAAAAGTTTACGGCATACCTTGGTTGTCTCTATGCCGTGGTCCATTGTGTCCTGTTACAGAGCTTGGAGGAGTATTCAGGCGGCGGGAGGCAAAGACCAAACTGGTCCGTGTTTAGGTCCATGAGCAGAAAAGTTCCAAATTCAAATTCAAGCCGAATTATTGCTTTTGCTTTTTATTTTACAGATTGAAAAATCAGTCAGTGAACTCGGCCTTTTCATATTGAAGATTAGTGCATCCCATTCAATCATTTCCGGAAATGAGTGGACCATGAAAAGCTGTTTATAAAACCTGTTCATAACACTGTACTAGAATATGTTGAAACAACATTTTTTATGTCTGTCTCAGCATCGTGCAAACAGCGGTTCAACCGATTTGAATGAAATTTTCCGCATAATAAACTACAAGCTTACAATTTTTGTCTCATTTTTCGTAACCCCTCTCCTGATAACTATTGATTTGGTCAACTAATTAAGCCTGTTTATATTAGCCGATCCAGGTGTCCCCCACTTCCTCGTCTTGCCTGGTCAAAATACGACCATTTCGTTCATGGCCAGGCGCCTGGATCGGCTAATCTAAACAGACGCATTAGGATCAAGTTTTCTGTGTTAAATGAAAAATTCCTCTGTATTTAATTCCCGCATTTTCTCTCCTTCAAAGCTCTTTCCTTAATTTGCTGAAAACTTTACAGCTCAAATTAGAGTGTGGTTCGAAAAGTCTCAAATTAACCTAAGATATTTTTTTCTCAACCTCTAAAGACCATCGTTCGTCTGTTCACCCTTCGAAGGCAAGCTAAATAAAAGCTTTTAATAAAACTGAAGTAATTTCAGACGGGGGAATTTTTTCTTAATAAAATACAATTGTCGAAATATTAAAATTCAACAGTTAATATTTGGCAAATGTCACCAGAACTACTCGAAACACTGTACGGCAGTTTAAAGGTTAGACGTGCCTTACACGGTAGTGCTGTGACATCGAAAGAAAACATCGATGTTTTAAAACTGAAAACATCGATGCCACAAAAACATCGAACCAAAAACATCGATGTTCTTAAAACATCGATGTTTTTCCAATAAACAAAGAACTTTTAAAAGTGGATTAATAAAAGTCATTTTAAAGAAAATCT
Organism: Chrysopilus asiliformis; assembly: GCA_964034945.1. Lineage (NCBI taxonomy): Eukaryota > Metazoa > Arthropoda > Insecta > Diptera > Rhagionidae > Chrysopilus > Chrysopilus asiliformis. Next base: position 20,915,930 of record OZ035963.1, on the reverse strand, counting down.
TGACTCTGTATTAAATGTATTTAATGCGACGCCAACGGTAGACATTGTTTGATAAAATCATCATCGGCATGTTCTCCATAAAAAGTCACAGATTTCAAACTTTGCCCGACTCTGTTGAAAAAACCAGTGCACTGAGTCTTTGTACAACCTCTCAAATCTCTTAATAGTTTTATATCGCCTGAATATCATGTTGATTACTTCTCGAAATCGTATACACAGCAGAGACAAATTCAGTTGACTCCAAATGTTTAAGAAAGAAAAGATGTGCACAAGGCAATCATCATTTAATCTTAGAATAGCATTCTCAACTTTAGCATATTCTGGTTGATCCCAACTGTTTGCTGGCCCAATTTTGATAGAACTACCGCATATAAAATGAAATTTATGATTTAATACCTTACTGGCACTAATTGCATCTTCAAACGTGACGAAACCATGCCGAAAACCTCTTTCGCGACATCCATTGGAAAAAGAAAGTGACGAAACTTTGCACAATTTGTTGAAGTATCCTGTTATTTCTTTTTTTGAAATCTTGAAGGGAATTTCGTCGAAAAAATCGTTCTGATTGGTATCTTATCATCGGTGAAAAGAATTTCAGGTTCTTCCTTCATTACGTCCTTCCTTGGAATTTTGCTAAGTTGATTTGTTTCGCTTGTTTCATGTTGTCTTTTCTGACTTCCGGACATTTTATAGTCTATGTTGATTTTCGACAAATTATAAATCAAGTTAATTGTTCCTACTATCTACAATACGCTGAACTTAGAGAAAACTTTTTCAAAATTTGTCAAACGAAAGTACCGCTACCTTGATTCGATCTCCAGTAAGTCAGAGTGGAGCCATAAATTCAAGGAAATACTTCTAAAGAACTTTCGTTGATTATAATAGAGAGCCTATAAACCAGTGTTTTTTTTAAATAATGGTTTTTGTCCATAAATTTAGTGGGAAAATATATGAAATAAGGTTTTTAAGGACAAATAAATAATATTGAAATTGAACTATTCCAAATTAAACCTTCCAGAAGACGCGTGGGCTAATTTACCCCTCGTAATCTACCCTTCATAAAAAATGAATCTTATGTTTTCATTTTTATTTAAAAATTACATAAATGCATTGGTGCTGTGACATCGAAGAAAAACATCGATGTTCGATACATCGATGTTTTAAAACTGAAAACATCGCTGCCACAAAAACATCGGACCAAAAACATCGATGTTTTTTCAATAAATAAAGAACTTTTAAAAGTGGATTAATAAAAATCATTTTAAAGAAAATCTTGACTCTTTATTAAATATATTTATTAGTAGTAACACTTATGCCCTAAACACATGTGCAGAATTCTGCATGCAGCGGAATTTAAATACACACGTTTATATGAAATGGAACACATGTAAATTCTGCATGCAGCGCAGAGCTGCATGGTATCTCAAATTCAACTTTCTCTGCGCAGAATTAGTGATGCCAACCGAGGATTCTTTTTTGGTGTTTGGCAAAATCGACTGTTAGCAAAGAGACTATGGACTAAATTCGTACACAGTGGAAAAGGAAAGTCCAGTACAAAATATTCAATACTTTGTGTTGACGTTATCTATGTCTTTCAGGAACATGAGGTGATCCATCCATTTTCAAAGGTGATCCATCCATTTCCAATATAAAAATTGACCAATTCTTCTTCCATTGTTGACAGCAGCCGATGCGATTAAATGTCAAAAAAATCTGCTCATGTGTCTTAGCTGCAGATATGCATGCAGCTCTGCATGCAGAAAATCTGCACATGTGTTTAGGGCATTATGCAAAAAAAACTGCCGCAAACTAGTCCAAACCCCAATATTTATTATTCACACTGTGGAGGTGGAGAAGTTTGTCTACAGGCAACTTCGTTTACTGCTCACAATGTTTCCTGTCGCGGAAAATAGACTTTCAGAGTTATATAAAAATTTTGTCACATGCAACACAACACAATCACTTATTTGAAATAAGTGCGACGTGCGTGATAGACTATAAACTGAAACAGAGTCTAAATCTAACCTAATAACAACAGCGTAATGTGACATTTAACCATTTAAATTTAGCATACAATGCGGACCGCAGGTTTTTACTTTGGGCCTGGGCATACAACTGGGTGATATCGCCTAAGCAATGATTTTTTAATACACACGGAACAACCGTGGTATGCAATCTCAGCGTGTATTCCTGGCTTAAGATGTGGATGGATACTAAACATCGGACACAAAACATCGATGTTATAAAAACATCGGAAAGAAAACATCGATGGAAAAAACATCGATGGAAAAAACATCGATGTTTTGGATAAAACATCGATGTTTTCAAAACATCGATGTCGATGTCACAGCACTATTGCACGGTCAATATTTTTCCTTACACAAATACAATGAAAATATTGTTCAATATATTGAACGTGTAAGATGTCTATTAAACCGCATATCAACCAAAAGTAGATTTTTTTTGGGTCTCCTAAAGTTCTTCAAAAACAAATTCGGAAGTGGTTAAAATTTTCATTAAATTTTCTTCTTAAATTTTCGAATAATTTTTCAACACGTATCCCTTTTGGGTCAACGCATTTAATCGAATAATTTCTGTAGCTTTGAGTTTTTCATATCTGAGTTCAAAAGTTTTTAAATTTATATAAATTTGTGCCATTTCTCATTTACACAAACATACTTTATCCTACCCGATAAAAAACCATCGTCTCGCATCGATTTATGAGATTAAAAGCAAACATTCTGAACATCATATGAGCATTCCATTTAGTAGTACACATTTTATTTGTTCTTCATATTGAAAACATTCTTTTTGTTTTAATTTTAAAAACAGCCTTGCTCTCCTTTTTCCAACATAACTCAATGGCATCGGATTGCGTTTTGATGCCAAATATCGGATCTCTTCCCTGTACATTTTCAATAGTACGATATTGTGTACAAAATTCACTTTTTTTCTGTTCATTTGAAGTTTTTGTACAAAATGTATTTCGTTTTTAGAGAGGATGAAATTAATAACGAGCAAAAATGAATAACAATCGGTTTGTCACACACCAACTCTTAAACGTCTTAACCGATTGTCATGAAATGTTTTCAAACTTTTGCCCATAAAATACGTCACATTTGGATGAGGGGGTCTGTGGTTGTGTGACCACACAGCAGGCCTTAAACTCCATCCAAAAAATAGGAGAGGATGGGGGAAAGCCCAAAAATTGCGTGACATGGACAGCCCATAAGACGTTTTAGCATATTTCTGTAAACACAACTCTTACCGGTATTTCTGAAAATTTCCAAAATAAGGCCCGAATAATATGCACTTACCCTACCTTAAGGGATCGCAAAAATTTTGGCTAGATTTCCGTTTATTACAGCCACATATTTGTCTAGATTCTAAGAGTTTCTGTGTTAGTAAGCTAGTGATCTTAAACAGTTTTTCTTACAGGTTTTTATAGTGAAAGATGTCTTTTTTTTCTATTTCTTTAGTGTTCTTTTTGTACACGTGTGTTAGTATTTCATTTCAATCCTCTGGAATGCCGTCGTTATTGCGCTTCTTGGTTTATAATAGCGTAGAATGAAACTTTTTTTTACTCCGTATTTTGGGATTTTCTTTGAGACAAATGTGTGCTCTGCTCTAGTTTTAATAAAACTTTTCTGTACTTACTGCGTCAATGTTAGTTAGTTGGGCCCTTGAAGTTTATGTTGAAAATATCCACTTTAACAAAAGGTCATATAAGAAGGTTTCCAATGGTTTTCCCGATGCCATGCTGGCCGGATAGCAATAGTTACATTTATAGATGGGTGACATTTTCATATCGCACATGGTCCCGTAGACTGTAGTATCTCAAAAAAATGTGTTCTTGAGTAATTATTCCATTATGTAAAGGAAAATTGACTGAATCAAATGAAAAACAAATTTAAATGTAAACGTAGTCCTAAAATTTATTTTTTTTTGGTTTTTTAAATTCCCATTTTTTAAAATTTAAATTGATTTTGTGGAAAACAAACCTATCTCTATCTTTTATTATTGCAAAAAAAAAAAATGAAGCAAATGATCTGTAAATTATTATCAAAAGAGTAATAAATTGAAATATTACTGTACAGACAACAGAAAAAACAATTATTCATAAACAATTATTTTGAAATGAAAACTTTGAATGCGTTTTTCTCAAAATGGCCGATTTTGAGATACTACAGTCTACGGGACCATGTGCGATATGTGATAGTCTAAAGGGTATTTGCCAGGATATGTGGCTTGGATAAAGTCATTATTTTCGGTTGAGGTAGCGGAGTTATTTTCGTGCAAAACGAAAGAATTGTAAAAGTACAATGGGTCATTGATGTCATCTCATCGTGTGTGTTAAGCCAAATGTCGAGGTAAATTCTCCTCTTAAATTCCTTCTCTCTGGTGGATGGGTTTCAACCCGCCATAATACTTAATCCTGATTTAAATGACATTTCATGTGTCCATTGTATCTGAATATTAACGGTAAAACTTGGGCCAAGCGAAATGGGGTTTTTACAGCACTTAAATATGTGGGAGAGTTCAAATAGGATGGGAAACTAGAAATAGTTTTTTGGGCTTCTATGGGTCTTTAAGTTTTGTGTGGCGGATGTAATTTTGAATTATTCTTTAGTTTTTTTTTTCAAAAACAGATGTGTAACTACAGATTTTTTGCAAAAACTAATTCAATGTTCCGTCAGAAGTTAAGCAAATAGCAGAAAAAGGGGTAACAGCTACGGAGTGGGGTAAATTGAGTACGACAGAATTTTTTAAAAGATAATTAGTATGAAAATCAAATCAATGAGCCGTGTGCACTTCACTTTTTTGGGACGAATTTTCAAGTTTTTTTTTTGTATAAATGTGGACAGATATGCTTGTTTAACACTTTTGAGACGAATTTTCGATATTAATATTTGAAAACTAGTGTTAGGCTTTATCTTGAATCTGTAAATGTTTTTGAAAAAAAAAAACATTTTTTTGTGACCTTGTAATTTGGAAAGGGAGTCATCGGACTTTTTGTCGCATTAGTACTTCTGTGTTGGTACATAGTTAAACCAATAGACTTTGTGGTAGGAAAAACAAACAAATTCAATTTATTAAGAAAAATTATAAATTCACTAGCTTGCAAGAACCCGGCGTTGCCCGAGCAGTAATAAATTTTTGAATATGAAAAAATCATTTTTTTCCAAAAGTGTTGTATAGAAAAATTATGCAGTAATTATATTACAAAGAATTTTTTGTTCATAAGTTTTTTTGGTTTCAAGCACTGTTTTTCAGAAAATTGCAAATATTTTTTCCATCTGCTTGGCAGAAAGGGAATAGAGCGAATCCCCCTATCGCCAAACACTTAAGATTTTTGCATTTATTTTGTAACATATATTGAACATTCATAAAATATTTTCAGAGGCAGCTGAGGAGGAGATTGGTCGAAAATTTACCTTAACAGATAGCCTATCCAACACTAAAAATCGTATAAAAATCCGTTCTGTAATTTAGGAGATAACAGGAAAAGGCAATCTTGCGCAATGTAGAGCAGAGTAGTTTGAGTGTATGAAAATTTCTTTTATGATTGACCTGCCCAACACTGAAAACCGTATTCAAATCCCTTCAGTGGTTCAGAAGATAACAGGCGAGGGGGTGAAAGAGGAGCCGATAACGCGACCACACCTAACTATAAACCGTGATGCGGTGCGGTACGGTGTGGTGTGGTGCGGTGCGAAAACTCAATCAAAAAATACTGCCAAAAATACTTGCAAACTTTCTTAATGACTTTTTGCAAACTTCCTTAATGACTTTTTTGATAGTACCTACCTTGTAACTTTAATTCGATTTAAGAATTTTACTATTTTTATATAATAAAAAACCATCGGTAGGACCACTGGTGGTATTTTTTATTTAGTGTATTTTTCATTTTATCGCACTTCCGTATAAAATATGTGCATCGGAATATTTGATAGTGTCAACTTTCAGAATATAAATATTTTATTTTGTTTCAACTTTGTCAACTTCAACCCTAGTATATTTTCTACCCATCGATGTTAATAATGAAATCCAAAATAACCTCCTAGACAGACTTTTCTCTCGCTGTTCTAATATTTTAGTTTGTCACAAAAATGAAAAAGAATATATCTGACGTGAACAGCACATGACTTTCTTATACGAAATATACTTTACTCTGCAATTTACACCACAACCGGACGAAAAAAATATTAGTTTATATAAAAATATGAACTATCTCAATAACGGTAAAAGATATCGATCTATGGTAAAAGGTAAAAATGTTAATAATTTTAATACCTTTAATTTTTACCTGTTTTTTTAAACCGTTAGTTTTTAAATAATTCGCAAAATATTTTTTTTTTTAACTTTTAATGAAAATATCGGGATAACGGCAAAAGATAGCGGATAAAGGTGAAATACGAAATTGTGGCAAATATTATTCTCTTCAATTCATTTCATGCAATCAATCACTGAAGACCCGTTAGTTTTCGAAAGAATTGCAAAAAACTGATCTTTTTTTTAAATAATGGTATATCTCGATATCGGTTTCAGATATCGAGGTTTAGTGAAAAAAAAGTGTGGGAAATTTTACTGTCTTCAACTTTCGTCATACGTAAGACTACAGAAAAATGCGTAGTTTACTTCCGGTTAACGGACTTCCATCAAACTTTGATAGGACCGTCCCAATCGAGGACCAAACATCCGTGTAAAATTTCCTGGCTCTAGCTCTATGAGTTATCGAGGAATTTTGTACATAGAGTATACGCAGAGAAAAGAAATAGTCACCTCTATTCTTGAATACGGCGTTAGGAGCAAAAACCTAACGCGCTCGATTCGATTCGCTACGCAATTGGTATTCTGGAATACGCCGGGAGCTTCGAGTTTGGTAAATAAAGTATCGCATGGCAACGCGCTGTCAAACATCAGCTGATTCGATTGTTTATTCTTAATTTTGAATAAAAATGAAGTGTTTGAAGTGAGCTCATAGATTTTTATTTGCAATTTTTGTATATTCAAAAAAGATTTCCGGTTCCGGTCGAATATATTGAATTTCCTCCCACAATAAATTCATCTCTATCGGCGACTTCCTCGTATATCCCTTGGCAATGTCCGGATTGTTTTTCATTTTTGAAATTAAAAATGCAAACTATTCTTTGTTTGTAGTGCTTTTCTTTGCACTCCTCTTTAAAGAATTCACTGTTAAAATCTTTCCTTTAAACATATAATATATTTACCTTACATTTTTGTAAACAATCAATTCAAACGTCAATGAAACGCGAGAAATTAGAAGTGAGTGATTTAACCTCAAAAAAGTGCTCCCGGCGTATTCAAGAATAACAAAAATCAAATGCGTTGCAATGCGTTATTCCAATTCGAGCGTTGATAGATACTGCGTATTCAAGAATACTGATTGCTCACGGTCGAACACTAATCGAGCAAATAAACGTAACGCCGTATTCAAGAATAGAGGTGAGTAAATCTAACTTCTTTATAATGGGAAATTGAGACTTTCACTAAAATGGTTAATTTCCATTACAAAATTGTTAATTTGAATTGAAAAAATAGTCAATTTAAATGGAAAATAATAAATTTTACTACAAAGAAGTTAAATTTCTTATAAAAGTGATTTTGACTATTTTTGTGATTGAAATTAACTAATTTAGCCATTAAAAATTGTTGAATTTGTTATCTTTTCTCTGTGTGTAAAAATCTTCAACTTTTGTCTACCTAAGACTACTGAAAATCGCATAGTTTTAGAGTAAAAAGCAAATAACGAAATTGCGATTTTTAAGAAGACGCTATTTCGTTACTTCCGGTTAGCGTATTTCCACCAAAAATTGATAGGATCGTCCCATTTGAGGACCAAATATGTCTGTAAAATTTCATGGCTCTATTAGGTTATCTGTGTACCAGCATACTAACAGACAGAAAGACATTTTTTTAATAATATTCTAATCGACTCAGGAGTTTTCAGGAAATGTTTTTTAAGAGTTCGAAATTTTTCATGAATACAATTCTTTATTATACTTCGTATAAGAAACTAAAATCGTATAACATTTAGTGGAGAGCACTTAAAATGCATTTCGGTTGCATAAAATTGTGGCATTTCCCGCTGTGCACGTATTTAAAAGATACAAAATTCCCTAGCAATGCCAGAAACGTAATAAATTTTATACTTGCATAATTTGCTTTGAAAATAAACTGGCGGCTGGTGAACGAATGAACAGCAAACGCAAATAAATGAAACTAATTCCCCCAACAGCTTAAAAACTTTTTAATAACTTCATTTTAGCGTTTTCGGAATTGTTTGTGAGCATTGAATAGAAATATGAATTTCTGTACCTACTTGTTATTATTAATATTTGTATGTTTCCGGTTCAACCACCAGTAGGTAGTCTGCTTTTTTTTTTGCCCAACTATTACCATTCATTACCAACAACCCTCCCACATGTTCAATGTGGCAATTTTGAACGTCTGTTTTCTACGCTTTGCATACAAATTTCGGTAGAAAAGTTCGAATGGAGTCCTAAGGGCGCAGTATATAACAGTTTTTAGCCATTCGATGTACGTGTATTTCACTTAAATAAAATTGTACGATTGCGTGTAGTCCATTTCAAAATGCAACATAGGTGAACTTTTGCATGCGGCAAAAACTTTTTCAACTAACAAAACAGAAACGACTAAAAACTATCCAAACATGCTATCAAAATTGAAAAAAAAATCTGGATCTAACTCTATAAATCATTTTCCTGTAGAAAATTATACAGAAAATAAGTTGAAATTAAACAATGCAAAAACTGCGAGACCGGAAAATGTGAATTGAGTCTGTTACTATATTTTATACAACAGTGAAACTAAAATTATTGCTTAAAAGTTTACAGATCCAGAGTTAATATTGTAATTTATAGCACTTGCACAATTAAACAAAATTTCACATATTTTATGTTTTTATCGGTTTGTTGTGCTTTTTTTTTGCAAATGTTTCTTAAAATATAATCAGGTTTTTATACTCTATATGAGTATTTCCACATCGGCTGGTTCCAGGGAGTATCCGAAATCTGAAAAAACAAAATGGCGGCAACAAAATTTTGAAAGAATTGCGAGGAGTTTTAAAAAAAATATCTTCAATTTTTATTAAAAAATTAAAAGCTACAGTAATATAATTCTGAAATTATTTTGGTGTTTGGTTTCGTAATTATGTTAGCTTAGGTTCTTTGTAGATTAACAAAAACTTTATATTCTTCATACTATTATAATAAGGATACATGGGCGTACTCAGGTAGGGCAGGGGGACAGCTGCTGTTAGAGGCTAAAATATTTTAATTTAAAGATGTATTAGTCCAAAACGAAACTATGTTTCTGCAAACAGTGTTAACAGAACAGTCTGTAAACAATTTTTACAATTTTAAATCAGCTATGACTTATCAAATTATTTGATATGTCAGGCATGAGTTTCTTTTTTCTTATATCGGGTCTTTCAACAAGGACATAACAATTTTGTATTTAAATAAAACACAAAATAATTGAGATATCGGGCTGAAATTTATTCCAGGTGTAGTGGACATGTTACATTTAAGTATGAAATCCGATGTCGTTCATATGGCCACCGCGAGCACGTTTGCACTGATTGATTCTTTGGAGCCAATTTTCCACCACTATTCAACACATATCGGCCGGAACGTTGGCAATTTCGCGTTCGATATTGTTCCTGAGCTCCTCTAACGTTGTTGGCTTGTTGGCATAAACCAACGACTTAACATAACCCCATAAAAAGAAATCCAACGGCGTTAAATCGTATGACCGAGGTGGCCATTCGACCAGACCATTTCTCGAGATTACACGATTACCGAACTTCTCCTTCAATAGATCAATTGTTTGACCAGCTGTGTGGCATTGCTCGTTCGTGAACTTCACCATAATAAAAATGTAAACCTTGACTGACGCTTAAGCATTGCCAGATCATAAAAAAAGTTTTAGGGTGCGTTTTTATTAAAATACAAAATTGTTATGTCCTTGTTGAAAGATCCTTTATTAATGATTTGACAATTATTTGTAATAATGAATTAAATTTTTAAAGTTTTTCGAGCTCATTTTTCAGCTCGGCGGCATTTTTAAACATCATATTGTCCGCTCTCTGGATTATGTGTTGATCTTATAACACATAATATCCTTTCAATATCCTTTCAATACATCAAAATCCTGTGTTGATTTTACATACCTTTTTAATACATCAAAAGCCAATTGGACCAACCACCCCTCCCTCTCCCCTCTCCCTACTCCCCCCTTCCCCCTCCCATACAAAAGATTTTTTTTTAATAAAAATTGGTGTATCAGCATATAGAGTATTTGACGATTGCCCCTTGGTAAATATATTTTTTCTTATGTTAATAAGGGTGATTACGTAAGAAAAGTAAAAACACAAAATAAGTACACAAAGTAAGTGTTCATTAATATTCCACGTACATAAAGAACATTTTTAAAAGAAGGATTTTAATTTTTTCATAATTTTTGGAAAATAAATATAAAGAAAGCCTTTCCATTTATTTTCACTTATGTAGACGACAGCTTTATGTTTTCCACAAACACACTTCCATGTGAATTTCTGAATAGGGAAATTTTTTTTTTCGCGTCGTAAGTAAACAGCATCTCTTCTGTAAATGTAAATAAAGGCGCAGGGACGAGAAGAATTATTATTATCGCTTAAAGCTATCATGGCATCATAACGCGAAATATGTTGGAAACTTTTTGACTAAGCGGAAAGGCGAGAAAGAAGAAACTTCTTTTGAAGTTTTCATGTCATTCCGCTTAGGCTACACAGGAACCCATTTCGCATACTAAACTGATATCCTGGATTCCGTGCAGTAGAATCGACAAACGCTCGCTCGCCTGGAAGCGGAAAACTCTGTCGCGGAGCGCGGCTGCTGGGCTATCCCATCGAAACCAACATGACTGAAAAGTCGTAAAGTTCAGCTGGGAAAATTCTAACGCCCGAGGATCTAGGAATCAGTCGAGCTGAGACGAGTCCGCAGTAAACAAAAGTAAAAAAAATTCCCAGTATTTGCGTTTCTTTTTTATTTCAAATGGGAAAAGTTGCTCCTGGTGGGTTCTTAGGGTTAGCGAAATAGTGAACCAGGGACAGAGAAGGTTGGGGTGAGCTTTTTCTTTTTCTTCTCTAATTCTATTTCATCTTGCATTTATTTTTGTAGCATAAATTGGATAACCGGAGGCCCAAATTGCAGTACTTTACGCAGCATTGTTTCGGTTACACCATTTGCAGTTACTTCATTAGCAGAAACAACTCCTTAGTGGTGGGCAAACGAAAAGCAGAAAAATATCCTTATTTATTAAAGTTGAGTTGCTTCATGGGAATTGTTGTAGAGCAGTGGCTCACCATGTTAGAATAGTCATAAAAATTTGTATTTTTCTCTGTGTGCTTTTTTTCTTGGCTTCTCATCCCTCCAGGGGACAGGATGAAAAAAAATGCTATGCTCCATAACTAGGGGTAGATTGAAAACTATCGGGGAAGCAAAATACTATCTACAGATCCACAGATAGAAATATATGAAAATGAAAGACTTGTGACTTTGAATGGGGAATGAATGAATTTTGATGGTGTTTGACGTGACTCTATACGTGCATGTGCGTGTGTGTGTTTGTGTGAAAATGTCATTTTATTGTACGAATGATGATGGAAGCGCTTCCATCATTTTATTTTAAGAAGTAGTTCACTCCATGGAAAAATGCCACTTTAGAAGAATTTCAAATGAAGTTGAAAAGAGTGCTTACTACTTTAAGACTAGTATATCAGCTTAAAAGTAAAGCGAAACAAAAAGAGTTTTTTTTTTATAAATAAACATTTTTTTCACTTTGCTTGGGTAGAACCTGAAAAACGTGAGTTCATGTACAATTTTTATATAGAAAAAAAATTATTCATGATGATGGAAATAATGGCAGGACGATGGCTTTGGCTCTTCTACTTCAATTTCGTTCTATTTTTGTATATTTAGATTGGGACGTGGTCTTTTCGACTTTGTTTCTTTTCAAAAACATACCCTGTAAGGAGTGTTTGGTAGTGAGGTCACTGAATTGTTCATTTTTATATAAAGATTTCTGGATTTCTTTCCACTTTCATTCATGGTTTTTTTAGACTTTTCAAAGAAGGAGTTTTTTTGTGCATTTTTTTTTAAATTTTGGTAGCATAGAAGCGGCATATAGCATTTTGATGAGAGCATTTTTTTGTTGATATAAAGGAATTTCAAGAAATCGAAATTATAATTAGGGGCAAATCGGGCACCCTAAGGACTGCATTATGTAAAAGGCATAATATAAATAAAACTCTTAACCATTTCTCCTTGATTATGAAAAAACATTATCAAACATAAGAAAATCTACAATTGCCAGAGGGCAATCGTCAAATACTCTATATGAGAGCGAATATCTCCTTTTGTCCTTCCCACCATCCTGAACTGTGCTTCGGCATTAAAGGGTCTTCCCCTAAGCTCTGGTTGGAACTATAAAAAAAACAAACCCTTTTGTATGGGGGAGGGGGACAGGAGTGGTCCGATTGGATGAACTTTGATGTATGGAACGGTTATGTAAAATCATATTTTAAACACATCTTAACATCATATTCTAAACACATCGATAAATTTCTCAATACGACTTACCGTTTTCGAGAAAATTGTAAAAAACTATTTCGTTTGTATGGGGTGGGGGGGGGGGGGGGGGGGGGGAGAGAGAAATATTCCGATTGTTCCCGTTCAAGAACTTAGCCTAGCCATTTATGAGAAACGTAACTATACAAAATTTCAAGTCTCTAGCTCAATCCTTTCGAAAGTTGTGGTGTTCACGGAAGGACAGACGGACAGACAGACGGAAATCAAAATATTTTTCCATCCCAAACACCCTGGTGTAGTTCATTTTTAGTTCAGTTCATTGTTTGGACATTATATGATATGACATGATAGAGCAGAGTCGTCAACTTTTAGCTCACTAAGCTCCTGTCATGCTTAAAATTTTTATCTAAGCACAGAGCATTTTATGCAAATATGACCAATATTGTCACATTTAAAGTTGTACCTCCTAAAAGCTTTTGTAAGTATTAAACAGGGGATGACAAATGAGCGAAGTCACAGTCAGACACTCAACAGCCTTTTTGCTGTTGATGCGAGCGGTTGTGTATTGCTTTTTTCCTCTGGTAGACTGATGTACAGTGAGGTACAAAAACTCCCGTCATGAACTAAGTATCTTTCATTTTTTTATTTCCAATCGTGAAGCGCTGAAAGCCTGATTTAGATTGGGAAAAACAATTTTTAGGTGCAGACAATAATGGAAATTTGCAGTGTTTGAAATGCGAATACATTTGCAGAAAGAAAACTAATTTTGAGCGCCACTATAATGCTTTGCAATTCTATTCTAGAGCTCTGGCAGGGTGGACTCTTTTTGTTCATATTCGTGAGAACAATTAATAAAATAAGACGAAAAACTAAAAAAATAAAAATGTCGAAAGTTTATTTGAAATCAAAATTTCGTGGGCCACTGTGTCAGCTTGCCACTAAAATCGTGAGTGTGCCACAATTTTGTCAATAGGAACGAGGTATTTGTTATTATTTTTTCGAGTGTAGAAAAACACTCATTTTTTACAATCAGTTTCATTTTTTTGGAACCAAATTTTCCCGATATTGCAATATTTTTTAACAAACCAATTTATTAAGATTTTCCAGCCTAGCAAAGTCAATCAAGTATATAAATATAAATGTTCAATGGAGTATTTCTTTTATCTTGTAAACATGAAATCATAAAACCCATTAAATATTGATAACCATAGAAAAGAAAATTTTATAGGGTAAAGTCGGGTGATATGGCACCCTTTTTTTTAAATCGGCATAACCCAAAAAGTAAAAGAGATTTTTGATTCAAACAAAAACGTTTTTATTCTTAAAATCAACTAGTAAAACAAAAATAAAAAATAAATAGGATTTCACTCCTAAAAAAGTAAAAATTTTAACAAAATATAAATTCATTGAAAAAACCATATCCCCCAAAAGTGTAGGGGATACGGCACCCTACCTTAGGTGATATGGCACCCTACTTGTTTTTGAAGTCCTTTTTGCCACACGAGTTGCAAGTGTTGACAAATGATGTGCATGAGTCATGGGACCACAAATGGCAAACAATGCATTTAACCCACTCGTCGGGTTTAGTGGTCTTAGCATAGTCTTCACCACATCCAGTGCAAATGTTTTCCTCAAAATCTTCAAACCTATCGGAGTCGTCTTGTAATGCAATATTTTCTTCTTCAGATGTGGTTTCATCTACCATCGCTCGTTCTTTCGTAATTGATTTTTTTTTGATTAGTTACGTTTTCTGAGGAAGTAAGGATTGGAGCCTTTTGTTTTCTCGGGTTTGGCACCCGTTCCATATCACCTCAGAAAAAAGGTGCCATTTCTCCTTTCACACATCGCCAATGATTTTCATATTTTACTGAAAACTCGCGCTCAATCAAGTCTGTTTCATACACACAAACGAAAACACATCAGATTCTGCTTGTTTTGGTTTGTGAACGGTAAACTTGCTCCAACTGTACTTACCAAAATTCAGCCACTCAAAAAACAACAAAAAGTAGTTCGTCTAAAATTTCAACTTTTTTTTCCTGTTCTGTCACACAAAAACAAAATGAAAAGAGCTTTTGTTTCGCGGTCTTCACACTTCGGCCTTATTGGAGAAACTGAACTAAGTTCTTGGAGAATGATTTTGATTCTAGTGTTGCCAATGGGAGAATTTGAAAGGGTGCCATATCACCTAAAGTGCCATATCACCCGACTTTACCCTAGCAGTATATACGATATCATTTTATAGACATTCCTGTTTATTGTTGCTATTGTAGATATCGTCCTTGCCTCAAAGCCTCAACATATGAAAATCTCATAGATAGGTACACGAAACAATTTCACAGTTGATCAAGTCTTAAAACAGACAAAGTCACACTTTCCAGTCAAGACGTCCCAATGGAATTTTGTAGACCTAGACAGTCACTCAGGTCATGGATTTAATGATGATCCTGAGGGTTCATCCGATTTCCAAGCGATGTTCCGCCTTCCACTTTTCACTCGTAGATCTATTTTATTTTCTCGTCATTAAGAAAAGTTCAAGAATTCAGCAGACAGCGCGAGTTTTTGCTGCGGTAAGGAATTTATGGGCCACAAAATGTTGTATTTCTTGTTATTGGGCAAATTAGTATATTATAGCATGGGCTGTAACTTACTTAGAGCGTGCCATCCGGAAGTTCTCCCAGTTAAAGTTAAAATTGAATTGACTTTAAGATGGATACGAAATAACTACGAAACACTTTAACCCACAGAAGAATTTAAGGGATGATGGATGGGAAAAATGGATATACAATACAAGTATATAAATCTATTTTATAAATAATCATGACAACTGCCACACCGAAGGCATTTTACCATGGATTTCATACATTTTGATATACCTTTGTATAAAATTCGATATAGATCGTCATTTTTGTGGACGATACGTGATTGTATCCATGTAACCTCTTATATATCTGTGACACGTACAATTCCCCTTGCTGCAATTTAATAACAGTCCTCGGTTCCATGAAAAACATACGTGCGAGTATTAAAAATCTAGGGGTCTCCCCATTTGAAATCCTTTAAATCAATTTCACCCTCACCCAAAAGTAAATAACACTCTCAGTCACATAAGGATTATTACTTTTCGAAGATTCTTTAGCCGAGGTTCTATGGCTCACCATAGGTTTTCGTTCACCAAAAGTAAAACATTTCGATTGTGTGGCGGATTTAGAAGGCCAAAAAAAAATTGTAAGGGAATTTTTAGAGAGTGAATGGAGGGATTCACTATCAATTCTTGGAGCTAAGAATTCGGTTGTGTGTTTTTTTTTTGCCTTTCCCGTTTACCCTTGGGGAGAAAAGCTAGCTTCATCTGCTCGATGGTTCTTCATCTTCATCTTGATCTTGATCTTAACTGTCGGCCATGTCGTTTGCTGTCGGCTGAATTTGGTTTCCACTTTTCCGAGGGATTTTCTTCTTCGATTTTTTCTTATGGTTGAAAGGCAACTCTTGGGAAAGCCCAGGTATTTGGGCATCAAACAATCGTCTTGAATTGTGTTGATTGTTCAGTGAATCCTGGGATTGGTTACAGGCAGGGTTGGAGTGTCGAATTTATACTAATTTTTTCTTCGATTCGGAAAATTCTAGCAGAAAAAAAACATTTTTTTTTTAATTTGATCCTTTTTAGTCATTTCGTATTTAATAAGTATGAATAAAAATCCAAAATGAAAAGTATAATCACATTATCCTAACAGGATCTTCTGTTATCCTTACAGACTTCTTAATGTCAGAATCGGATTCGCCGATTCCAAAAGACGAGATTTTTTCCTGAAAAATTTGAGGAAAAGGATAATCACATTATCCTTACAGAATCTTCCGTTATCCTTTCGGACTTTTTAATGCCAGAATCAAATTGAGCGACTCCAGATGAGATTTTTTCCGGAAAATTTCAGAAAAAGCATGAAAACGTTATCATTTCGGGACCTTCCGCTATCCTTACAGATTTCTTAATGCCGGAATCGGATTCATCGACCCCAAAAACCCCGAGAGTAGATTTTTCAGATTTTTCCCGGAAAATTTGAGAAAAAGGATAGTCAGAGGACCTTGCCTAATCCTTAAAAGGACGAAGTAGTAGAAAATATTGTATTGTCATCGGACTTACGTATGTGTGCAAAATTTCAAGTCAATCGGATAAGTGGAAATTAGATTGGAAGATTTGAGCCCGACAAACAGACAGACAGACACGAAGGCAAGCTAAATAAAAGCTTTTAAAAAATGGGGCGAATTTTAACCCTCGATTGCAAATTATGGTATCAGCAAAAACTTTAAGTTGACTGCATGTTAACCCTTCTCTCGCCCCTTATCAGCATTTTACGATTTTTTTAAAATTACGCCTACCTCCTATTATACTTTTTAGAGATTTGTGGTGTGTGATTTAATACTACCGCCATACTACCAAAGACTCCCCTTCCCACTGAAGTATGTAGCATATTTTATAAACAGTCCGTAAAACATCAATGATTGTATCCTACAGAATGTTCCTCGTCTTCCTTCCATTATTTATCCCGCCCGCACTTCTATACACTCCTTTCATTATGATGTGTTAATTTGTTTTGAGAAGGTGCTAGTGTTTTATTTAATTACACAACTTAAGTTTATTGTTCGTATATGTAAGGCGACTGTAGCACATCCTTACACTGTAAGTCATTCAATTCGAACGAAAAGGGTTCATTGAATATGTAAGAATGATCGGCAATGAAGCAAGGATCCGCCGCATCCCTTTGGGAAATGTGCTAATATTCTTTCAACAAAGCGGTCGGTATCTGTTTAAGACGAGTGTATTTTTCCCCAGGCTAAAGGTGCCTATCTATGCCTTTTTACATCTTTACATACTCGTATAATTTAACCTGTACGTGCTCCACCGTTTCAAGATCCTGAAGCGTCATACCTCGAAGGCATTCTGCCTATATTGATTGAAATTACGAGGGGTGATGAAATTCAAGATCCAAAGGGTCTCATTGTTGAATTTTATTTCTGATTCGGTGTGAGGAGGTCGGGCACGATTCATGTTTTTCGCATCGTGTTTTATTTTGTATCCCAAGACGATGAAGATGACGAAGACATAGAAATGAAAGGGTAGTAAGGATGCAGGATAACGAATATGAAATGTGTGGGACTTGAAAATGTTCCTTTTTTTCTCTCGCCTGTTTTTTTTTGTTAGTTTGGGTTTTTGTTCATGTTGTTTTGGTGATTTATTAGTTTCGCTCCCAAAAGGGATCAAAATCTTGTTGAAATTTTAATCGCATAAATAATATTGTTATCATAAATTTCCTTCAAATTAGTCATTATTTACTATCGGCACAATGACTAACACCTTTTCATATGTCCGCAGTGATAAAATTCCAAGTAAGCAAATTGGATCACACTTGAATGATTTGTATGGGAAAAAGTGAGAAAGTTAAAATTGGAAGCTAACTTTTTTCAAACTTTTATTGATAAGCAGAGAAAAAAATAGTAAATCTAACTATTTTATAATGGAAAATCGATTCTATCACTAAAATAGTTAATTTCAATTACAAAATAGTCAATTTAACTACTGTTGAAGTTAGTGGACTTCAACTGAATGAAACTAAGTACTTTTGGTTTCTATGCTTTATTGCGTACTGATTAATTGAATTTAGACGTCAGCGCAGGACGCCACTTAACCTTTCTTCCTTAACTCAACAATAATTCTAAAAAATGGTGTGTCACACATCTCGAAAACCAAATTGGCACCGAGGGTTGCCATTGCGAGGGTACAATATCCTCCAACTACAAAATAGTAAATTATACTACCAATTTGTTAAAATTCTTATAAAAATTGTCGATTTTGACGAATTTTGTAATTGTAATTAACTATTTTAGTATTAGTCACGATTCTTTATTATAAAATAATCGAATTTACTATCTTTAGTTAGTTTGTTTGTTTGTTAGGGTCCAATATATTTTTTTAAAAAAGCTTTTATTAATAAAATTTACTAAAATAAAAAAAATAATAACTTTTTGGCGCTGTGTATCAGAGATAAAAGCGAGATCAATATAATTTTTTTCATGCTTTTATTTCACTTTTATATCTGATACACTGCGCCCAATTTTTTTTTGTATATTAGATTTAGAATACCGTTTGTATGATCGGACAAAAAAATGAATTACACCAGACTGTTAGGGATAACAAAAGATTTTGATTTTCGCATGTCCGTGCCTCTAGGGACTTGAAATTTTGTACAATTACGTTTCGCGTAAATAGCTAGGCCAAGTTCTTGAATACGCAAAATTGGAACATTCCTTCCCTCCTCCCCCATACAAACGAAACAAGTTTTCACAATTTTCTCGAAAACGGTGAGTCATATTGAAAAATTTATGGAGATAAAATGTGTTTAGAATCTGATTTTACATAACATATCTATTGCGTTGGGGCCAGAAACAGCCTCCTAAAAGGCTTCCAGGGAAACATACCTTACCTGTTGGGGGAATTCGGATGTGAAAATATCCACAAAAATAATAGAACATTTTTGTTATATTTTTTAAATTACCTATAAGCCAAGAAATTCCAATAGAATTCAAGACTAGAAATGTCGCATAAAAACCATGAATCAGAATCGATTCAATGGTTAAACACAAATAACATACAGCCATGTTCAAAAGTGTTAGGCACCCCCATTTTTTACAAAGAAATCATAGATTTTTATAGAGCATTTGTGGAGTATTTTGAAGAAAAATATCCGGAAACACAAAAATAACATCAGAAGATACCCTGAAAAGGGCTATTCAGGAGGAATGGGATTTTATAAGTGACGACATGAAAATAGGCTTGTAGCGACAATGCCGAAAAGACTCGCTGCTGTAATAAGGGCTAGGGGTGGGCCCACCTAATATTAGTCAGATAAATAAATTTTGATATTCTTAAAATCACATTGTTTCACTATCATATTATATATACGTAAACAGGAAAAAATTGATTTTGAAATGGCGCCTAACACTTTTGAACATGGCTGTATCTATACATTAATATAGAATATTTGATGATTGGCCCCTGGCAATTTCTTATGTTAAATAAAAGCTTTTCTAATTGTTTTTTTTTTTAATTTTTATTTTATCTTTTTTAGTCATTCTGTATTTGATTAGCATGACAAAAAATCCGAATAACGTCTGCCTTTCGCCACGCTTATATACACATACATATCCTTAGCTGTGAGATATCCTTACGGACCTTTTGACTCCAGAATCTGATTCAGCGACCTCCAAAATCACCAGATGAAATTATAATGGAATCTCTTTTTGTCAAATTTAAATTTAACCGTGGAAAATATATAAAGTAATGCATGGAATGACAATCCATTATCGAATCGAATTATTTATGTTGCAAATCATTAACTTAAAAGCCTTTTCTTACTTAGCTTTGCTTTCGTAAAAATTTAACTTAGCCAAAACATGTAAAATTGAATTAAATCGAGTGAATTCGTAGCAATGAAAGATTAAAAATTGAAGCACGATTTCAAAAGATGTTGAATTACGTTATTTATTTTTCAATTCTATTTTCTTCCATTTTTTCATTATTTTTTTCGACTTTTTGTTCGCTTTTCCTTTAATTGATTAGTTTTCTTCTTTCATTTCATCCTCAATTGAACCAGAGACGAGGATTAAAAGAAGTAAAAATAAGTTTTCAAAACTCTTGGGGGATTTTTTTTATATTCATTCTGCCAAGAAAAGAATCCCCGAATGGCGAACGTTTCATAAAGCTTAATATACACAGTAAATATACTACACATCTATATTTATATATCTATAAAATTCAATTTCAATTCAGTTATTTATTGTTCAATAGCAATTTTCTGCTATTTTGAGTTAAGTTCGCCATATTTCTTATTTTCAAATTCACAATTTGATTTGATTAAATTCTTAAGAAGTTGGCAGGATAAGTATTGATCACAACTTATAATTCCATCCAATCAGCCGAGATCAATTCAAGTATCTAAATTGATTTTTAAATTTCGTATTACTAGAAAATTGCAAGTAGAAATCATTGTTCAAAACAAGTTTCTAATTACTAACTTTAATTAACCTGAATCGATTTTTGGTACAGCAATGAAACTTTTTAAGGAAGATGAAGGATGGTGAAGGTTGAAAGTACTTGGAAAAATGTTTTGTGAGTTTCATTTGAAATTTGGACGTAGAAAGTTTAAATTGATTCAATCAAAGAAAACAGAACAAAAAAAATGCTATTAATATTCAATATGAACAAAAAAATGGTAAATTTTAATGGTAAAACTTGTCTTAAATATTGTCGTCCTACAATATTAAAATGGGATTCTTATCCATTTTTGATTGTTATTCCAAGGCAAACAGATTTTCTCTTAATTTATGACAACTTGAGACAGATGTAGAAATAAATCCTATCGTGTGTGGTCAGTCGTAAAATTTCAAAAACTTGGCATAATTTGTATGATTTTTATTAGAGCCATAACAATAAAGTATTTTATGTCCTTTTGGCCTCGTAAGATATTTCATATTTTCTTCTATTTTCATTTTTACCAGAAAAAATTGAAAAAAAATATTTGAAAAGATACATTGGAAATATGTTTTGTGTTTGGTTTAGTCGGTATATGATTTTAGCATTTGTCGTAATATTTTGGAAATTTTTGCTGCAACAAAAAACAAGATATAGGTATCAAATGAAAGGCCTTGAATCGGGAATAACAAATATATGTAACAGTAGCTTGCATTTCTTGCATTCTTTGCACCAAACACAAAGAAACAACGTAAAAATTTGTTTTGAATTTTGAAATTCTAACATCGGATTCGTAATTAGCGGTCCCAAAAACCCCCTAAAGCCCAATTCAGACTAACGATTCCGATTACGATAACTATTGAAGCTTCTCGACCAATGAGATCAGAGCTTTCAACGATAGGGGCATGAAAGCTTTGATCTCATTGGGCAAGGAAGCTCAATCGTAATCGCAATCGTTAGTTTGAATTGGGCTTAAAGCTAATTTTCCCGAGAAAACATGGGCAAAAGGATATTTACATTATCCTTCCAGAACCTTCCGTTTCGAACTTTGTAAAAGTTTCTAAGCGAGCGCCTATGAGGTCAGGCGAATCTGTGCGCAAAATTTGATAGCAATCAGTTTAGTGGTTCGGGAGATACTATAATTAGTGAGTGGTATTTGGCTTTTATAATTATAGATACATACAGTACCCCCACAAATGTTACCCCTTCCCTATTTTCTTTTGACCAACTGCTTCAATTTGGATGCCGCTTTCAATAATAATAAATAGGCTTTGTGAATTTTAATAACGACAATTTCAGAAACTTTTATTTAAAAAAAACATAACAAAATTACAATTGCCAGGAGGCAGTCTTCAAAATCTCAATAGGAGTGCAGACAAAATTTTTATGAAAAAATGTCTATTTGTTCAATATGACTCAACGTTTTTGAGAAAATTGCAAAACGCTGTTTCGTGTGCATGGGGGAGGTGGAAAAGAATGGCCTGTTCAATAACTTTGCCATAAAAACGGAAAAATCGTTATTTCGTTACGTTACGGTAACGTTTCCCATACTTGCAATAAAGTTTCATTAAAATCGTTTTCTTAACGTATTTTTTAAATATTTATATGTCGCATCTTATTTCAATAAAAAATACTACAAATGAGTTTCAATTTTGCTTTATTTTGCTTTATTTCCTTCAATTCTATTGCATTCATTTTTTTTTGATCCAGGGGCACTTATTACTCTGTGAAAATATAAAAGGATGTGAATTAATACTGAAAAAAATTAAAAGGATGTCCGGCCTAGTTCGGGATAAGGAAAAAGAAAAAAAAAATCATTCCAAAAGTATTCTTTTGATGAAATGGGTTGAGTATCGAGTCTATTGAGAGGTAGCCAAATAAAAACGATAGAAAAGCATAATCGAAACACCATGTTTATGGATGAATGTACAACGGAAGAGATGTCCTTATATCCTTTATTTAGGAGCACGCAGTTACAAATATGCGTAGTGTATTTCAGTGAGATATGTCCACATCTTTATCTGTAAAAATCCAGGGTGGATACCCATTTTCTGGATAATAAAAATCTCCTTCTTCTCTTCCGTCTCTCGACCTCACGCAATTCGAACTCCATTGGATTAAAGGAATTTTGGGGAGCAAAAGTGGCGACGCCATTGCCCAGACATTGTCGGACGTTCTGAGGAATGATGGCATCCTTAATATTTCCGACTGAGAATTTGACGGTGATGACAGAGTGGTGTTTAGCAGAAGCGGTGGTGGATGATGGGAACGAAATACTTCTAGTGGTCCTTGACCAGTCGGCACATCATCAATCAACCACTCGATAATTTTTGGCGAAAATCGATCCAACACATGTTACAGTAAATGGTTGAATTTATTGGACACGATACTTTGACGCTTTTGTAACAGCCAATCCCTTCAAGATTCTTGTTTTTTTTTTGTCATTGGAGGGTTGTTTTTTGTACATTCAGTGCGACTCCCACGTCCTTCTCCACCTATGCTGGAATCCGGATACAGATCACGATGATATAGTGGTGTTCTTGTGGACGAATTTGCCTCAAAATTTATTTTGTCCTCAATTTGTTTGTTGGTGGATGATTCTTGGATGGTTTCATGGTTTTAATACAAAATCATTGCTGGTTAATGGCTTGCGAATTTGTCCTTGATTGATTTCTGGGATGAACTGAAACCACAGAAAAATAACACAAATCTATTGACAAATAGGGACGACTGCGGTGCTAGAGGAGGGCGATGGGATCGGGGTGTGGTTGGAAGTGAAAAACCGAAAGGAAAGTCGTATTCTATTGGTAAAATGTACGAGCAAGCAAACAACAGAAAAAACATACTTTTTTGATTGATTATCTGAAGGTGATGTTGTGAACTTAAAGATTAACTACTCTCGGGTGGAATGATGCTAGCAAAAGCTTAACTACTTAACAGTTATCTATTTCTTGGTGTTCTGCGTTAGTGCTTTGTCAATGATATTTTCGTGCCAGTTGAGTTAATTATATTCGGAAAGGAACTTCAATAGCTTGTATTAATAGGAAAATTTTAAATATATTAAATATTTTATCTAAAGGTTAACCTTTTATGCCCGATGATACTCATGAGCAGCTTTTTATAACAGTTTTTCATATAAAAGTGAAAATTTCAAATTTTGCATGATGCCTCTTTATGCTGAAGGAAAATTGCCATTAGATTCAACGAAACGAAAAACACCAAAGGTTTTTGCATTTGATTTAAATGAAAAGTATTTAAAGTAAATGATCATTTTTTGCCAGAGAAAGCAGCGGCGCCACAACAATGACGTATACGACGTTTCGATATGAGACGCAACTTGAAGCAATCATTGACCCGCCCAAAAACGTGTTTTTTTACATTTTCTATTAAGATTTAAAAAATAGGTACATAGCAGCAAAATGTACCTATTTTTTTTTAAATCGTTAGAAGCTTATATTTCCGAAACTTTGTCCTTGTTAGGATAACGGAAGCTCCTGCCAGGGTAACGTGATTATGCTTTTCCTGAAATATTCCGGAAAAAAAATCTTGTCTGGAGGTTTTTGGGGTCGCTGAATCCGATTCTGAAGTTCAGAAGTTTGCGAGGCCAACGGAAGGTCCTGTAAGAATAACCAAATTATATTTTTTCTGAAAATTTTCGGAAAAATCTCATTTGGGGGCCACTGAATCCGATTTTGAAATTCAGAAGACTGTAAGTATAACGGAAGGTCCTGTGACGATCACGTGATTATCCTTTTCTTCAACTTTTCTGGGGAAAAAAATCGCTCCTATTTTATACGCAGGGAAAATTGTCGTGCTTTTCATATTCCAGCTTGTTACAGAATAATTTAATTTTACAGACCAATATATGTACAATAACTATTTTTACTGCCCTGTTATGCCAATCACTGATAGATTTAAAAAAAAATCTAAAGCGGACTTTTTATGGCGATCCTTAATTTTAATAAGGGAAATTTCATTTGAAAATAAACTAGCCGCATATGAAATCGCTCACCGGCGGCTATATGTAGTGGCACAATTCATTTTTTTTCAGTTTCGTGATATAAGCGATTGAAAATCATACTTTTGATCAATTTGGTTGAAAAGCGACGAAGATTTAATAGCACTATCGCGATCTTCCGGAATTGAAAAGAGATATAGATGTGCCGATATTACAGAAATGTAGAGCGTTAATGGCGTTCATACTTCAAATTTGCATTTTTCTGAGTTGTGCCACTATAGCCGCCGGTGAGCGAATTGCAGGGCAAATAAAGAAGTGCTGTTTTACGATCATTCAAAAACTATTAATTTTAAAAACAGAAGGGCAACAAGTTTCTCATTTTTTCATCGAAACCCACTGTTTTTGATTGACCTGCAAGCAGCATGGCAAAACTTGCCCTGCATATGAAATAGACGTAAAAAAATCTCATCTAGGGTTTTTGGGGTCGCTGAATCCGCTGAATCCGATTCTAATCCGAGTTAAGAAGTCAGTAAGGATAATGAAAAGTCCTGTAAGAATAACGTGATTATCCTTTTCCTCAATTTTTCCGGGAAAAAATATCATCTGGGGTTTTTGGGGTCGCTGAATCCGATTCTGAAGTCAAAAAGCCTGTAAGGATATCTGAAAGGCAAAGCATATCGAAAATTGAAAAGTATAAAATAGAAAAATCATTTAAAAACAAGTTTTCTAATCTTACACACTTTTAAAATGCACTAAAAAGTACTGTGGATTACGGATATTACAGTAACGTATGTACGCTGAGTTCAAAGAGAAAATGCAACGCCACAAACTTTATATTTTTATCAAAATAAATAATTTTAAAGAATATTTCCCTTCATATCCTAAAACATCAGAAGAAAAACTTGTTTTGTACTTTTTTGTACATTTTGAAAGTGTGTGACATTAGCAAACTTGTTTTTTAAATTGTTTATATTTTTGTTTAAAATAGCCAAAAATTCGTAACAATGAAACTTTTAGAGTTTAAATGTTTTTTTTTTGTTTAATGATAAATAGAATCTGTTCTACGTGAATTGTGTCACCAACAAAATTGTCCTAGCCTCCAGGTATTCTACTATTTCATATAAACACAAAGGAATACTTACGTAGAACAGCCCGGTGAATTTAGAAAATGTCAAAAGGAAGTTAAATTTGCATTTCTTTAACCATTCATGAATTGTATTGGCAAAAAAAACAGATTTTCCGTATAACTCACTGAAGACGAATATCTGTCTCATAAAATTGATTTGGAAACAACTACAGAAATTGCTCGAGTTTATAATGTAGTGTTCACCAAAACCATGGTGGAATTGAATAATTCTATGGTAAGGCCAATAAAACATAATTGCTGTTTTACGTATTTACTCGAATAACACTAGGAGTGTACGGTAGATGAACAAAGGATATGTTGAGGTGAACTATAACAATTATGGTAAATGATATCATGCATATTCAAATATTTTGAGTTTGCTATGGTTTCGTAGAAATTCCAATTGATAGTCTTGTGTTAAGTGAAATATGGGAAAACCGTCAATTAATTCATGGAAAATTTATTAAAGAAATATTCAGAGGAAAAGTAAATTATATTCACATATCACGATGTATAAAATCAACTTAAAATAAATTGCGATTCTTGCAAAGCACTTAAATCTAATGTCTATATTTACAACAGTGTGCTATTAAAGCGACTACTGTAAAAATCCCGTGGCAAATAATTGCTTGAATTCGTGTCAATTTTTCGAATTTTCAAAAAATTTAATGATGAATCAAATCCTGAGTCTTCCGTTCGATTTTCTCCAAACGAAGTGTTAGGAGCAAGTCCTTTGAAACTGTGCCGATAGTCTTGAGGTGGTGCAAATGCAGATTCCTTTGGTATTGCATCTCGTTTCCAGGGATTTGATAAATCAAATGCGGTTTTATGTCCAAACGATGAGTTAGGTAGATATTCTCGAGAAATGTTTTGATAATCTTGATTCGGTACATTTGAACTTCGCCTCCAAGGGATTGATGAATCCAACGCTGTATTGTTGAAAGATGCATTTTTGCTTGTGGTCGGACGATCGAAAGAAAAGTTTTTGGAATTTTGGTGGTCTGAAATATTACAAACTAATAATATTTCAAACATGAAATCATTAAAAAAAAACTACCGTCGGCCATTAATTTCAAGCGATAAGAATTGTTGCTTTCGAGTGGTCTTGTAAGTTTATTTCGTTCCGGCAAGAAACTTATGCTGTCATCTTTCTCGGCTATTTTGTCCTTTAAATACCTGTAAACAACAAAAACAATATTATTTTGTTTTATATTACTAATTTGGTTTTTACTTTCTTATACGTAGTATAATAAAGTATTTTATTCATTAAAAATTTCGACCTCTAATAAAGTATTTTATTCATTAAAAATTTCGAAGCAAGAGCAATTAAATTTTACAGGCGTGTTTGATGCTGAAATAAGACAATCCTATCAAAAAAATGATAAATACGTTGACCGGAAGTAACCAAAATGGCGGCTTTTTTAAAATCGTTATTTGGTTTTTTTGTTATTTACTCCGAAACTACGCGTTTTTCAGTAGTTCTTTGTATGACAAAAATTGGAGACAATAAAATTTCCCACATTTTTGAGTTTCAATAGAACTCCGCATCTCAACCCGTTATCGAGATATACCGTTATTTCAAAAAAATCAGTGTTTTGCGATTATCTACAAAAATAACGGGCTTTTGGATACTTAATGTATGAGATGAATTAAAGGGAATAATGGTTGCCATAATTTTGTCTCCTGTCTTATCCGCTGTATTTTACCGTTATCCAGATATTATCATTAAAAGTTAAAAAAATATATTTCTCTTAATTGCTTGCAAACTAAAGGTTTTTCGAAAAAAACAGTTAATGGCAGAAATAAAGTTATTAAATTTTTTTACATTTTTGCCTTTTACAGTAAATCGATATATTTGACCGTTATCGAGGTATTTCAGATTTTGTAAAAAAAAAATCATATTTTTATGTAAACTAATATTTTATTCTGCAGGTAAATTGTGCAGAAACGTAGATTTTGTCTAAGAAACTCATGTGCTGTGCACATCAGATATTTTTTTTCAGAATTTTCACTTACTTTTGGCATTGTTTGACGTAATCAAAGATTCTCTTTGTTTTCTTCCTTTCATTCTCTGTGAGATCCGTTAGGGAATACATAATTTGATTGGTCTTCGATTCCTTCTCCTCAATCTTCTTAAATTCCAATACTTTCTCACAATTTCTTTTCTCACTCAATTGCAACTGATTCAGTTGAAATTTTGCACCCCTTCTAAGCAATTGCAACGATTTCTCAACATCTCTAAAATAGATTTTCACTTCATCCGGAGCTGATGAATTTATTTCGACAGTTTTGCACTTCCGATCGCAAATTGGACAAATCTGGTGAACGCAATTCTTACACAATAAATGCCGGCAATTTGTACAATAAATCGGGGTGTTTCTGTCACGCAAAACGAAACAGGAATTGCAATGGACCCAATCCATTTTTCAACCGAAATATTTGATTTTCAAGACAGAACTACCACGCGGCAAGAAATTACGTCCTTGTTTAAAAATGAGTGCGTTTAAAGGTGTCGATCGGAGGACCGCCGTCAACCGCCGTTACAAAACTGAGTTGCCACATGTCGATAAAAATTGTTTCGAATTAATTTTGGTTCATAATTTTCGCTGGGTTTTACAATTGTGAAATTCAAGTGTTGAAAAAATTAGGCGAATCAGGACGAAATTTATATATCGATTAATGAAACTTATGGTTGGTTTGTTAGGACTCAAATAACATTAAAATAAAAAAACTGAAACTTTTTTTTTGAAAAAACTATATTTAGCAAATACTCAAAAATTGAATTTTTTTTTTCAAGATTTGAAAAAAACTGCGTTTATTAAAAGATCAAACTAGTGGATGACTTATTAATTTAGCAGTTCCAAATGTTTGTGGTAATAAATATTGCAAAGGAAAGTTTTGTGTTGACCACAACTGATATTTTATTTTCGTTTTCCATACCTGATTTATACACAATTCTCTATTGTCGATAGTTATTCTGAACACTAGAATAAATTTTTTTAAATAGGTTTTTGCATAAAATTACTCACTAAAATGACGCTGCCGACAATATTGGTAAATTATGTTGACATAAATATTATAACCCCTTATTATCGTTTAAATATATGCAGAATATCATAAAGTTTAAAATGTTTATGTATGCATTAGAAAATGAAATCGAATTTCAAAATTTTGCGATTTATAGCCATTATGAAAACACGAATATTAGCCGTGGCTAGATGGGATGGAGGTTTTAATTCATCTCATTTAATGATTTTTGGTTTAATTTAGACATTGTAAATAGGCCATCGATAAGCCAGAAAATGAATTTTCGGTTTAAACCGCAGGAACTAAATAATGGCCACATGGTCACTATTTGAAAGTATTTAGAGGGGATACGAAATATCCGAAACTCATTTGTATCCCCGAAAAATTAAAACTATCTATAGTGCAAAATCGATTTTCTAATATTTCACTTAAATTGGAATAATAAGCAATTATTATTCAGCCGATTTGGTAGAAATTTAATATTTTAAATTTTTTAGCGGTGATGGATGCGAAGACAAGTCAATATATTTTTAGGTGGAAAAATTAAAATTTCTTTGTTTTTATCACAAATTTTATTTTAACTAACATATTTACAATATATTAATATATTCTGGAAATATATTTTAGAAAATTAAGGATCCCAATATACGAATATAGAAATTATTTTTTGTATTCAATGATCAAATGTGGCAATTCATTCCTTAAAATACTCCGTCTTCTTTTTAATTCTGGCCAATATTTCAATAAATTTTTATTTGTAGTATATATATTTTATTATTATTAGATAATTATTTTTAGACTATTCTAATATCCGCAATAAACTGATATAATTGTAAATATTCTATTCGGCTGGTATAATGGGCGGTAATAGATTGTCCCAAATTCAGGCTCTGTAATCTATATAACCTGAAAAAACTTACCAAATAGGATATTTTTTTACAATTTCAAGGGAAACTAAGGCACCATTTACACCTGCGAATTTTTCTAGAATTTTTCTTCGAATTTTTTTCAGAATTTTATTTATTCAGCAAAAGTTCACAAAATTTGAATTTATTCTGGAAATTTTCTATAAAAAAGTTCAAGTTGCATTTGAATAAAGTTCACGAGATTCGGAAAACAGTTAAGATATTCCAGAACAAAAATAAAAAAAAAAAAGATTTGGGAGCCCTCTGACGTAAAATTTCAGCGAAAAATATTATCGATGTTGTCTTTGCTGCGGAACATTTCTTACAGATGATTTTGTCAGTTTCACGGAAAAAGGCGCGATTTAGAAGCAATTCAACGAATAATTATTAATAATAACATATTTTAATGATTGTCCTTTAAAAATCAACAAAAATCTAGAAAAAAAAACCAAATTCTCGTTGTCGCCAAGTCAATGTATTTCACACGGGAGCATCCTTGGTTTTACTGTCGCTGTTGCTGCCGGTCACTATAATTCAGCCTTTATTCGCGTAACAAAAGGCTTTTGCTGCAGTGTCGATATTTTATAATTCGGCTTGCAAACAAAACCCATTTGTGATAATAAATCATAGTAAATGCCAACATGTTTATTTGTACAAGTAAATCATGGAATTTTCAGAAAACCATAAAAATTATGAAACCTTTTTTATTACTTTTGGTTCAGAGACAATTTCTTGGCAAACGTAAGACGAATACAGAACAACATGGGCAAAAGGCCATATAAAATATTGTTGCAATTTTCATTTGCCAAATTCACCTATTTATACCATTAACTACTATTGCTTTTATAAATATTAATATTTATTTATTTGTTTTCTATTTAACTTGTCCAGCAAAACTTTCTATGCTTCTTCTATTATAATAAACGTTTTGTTAAGTATTTAGAATGTATTTGTGAATGCTAAAATACTTTTGAAATGTTTCAAAATTCTAGCAGAAACTCTTCACAAACTTCTTCAATTAATAAATTATAGTATACACTTTAATCTGAATGGGAATGTGTAGACGAACCTTCCAATTTTTTACTCTCTTATACGTAGTATAAAAAAGTATTGTATTCATAAAAAATTTCGACCTCTTAATTTTGCCTAAAAACATTTCCCGTGCACTCCTGAGTCGATGGGCGCATTATTACAAAAATGTCTTTCTGTCTCTCAGTATACTGTTAGTCTGTCTATCAGTCTGTGTACAACATTTCTCAAAAATCAATAGAGCTAGAGTCATGAAATTTTATAAGCATGTTTGGTCCTGGAATGGGACGATCTTATCAACTTTTGGTAGAAATCCGTTAAATCCGTTAACCGAAAGTAACCAAAATGGCGGTTTTTTAAAATCGTAATTTTGTTTCTTTTTGTTATTCACTCCGAAATTACGCGTTTTTCAGAAGTTCTTTGTATGACAAAAGTCAGAGACAAGAAAATTTCCTACATTTTTGATTTGCACTAGAAATGCATATCTCCAGCCTTTATCGAGATATGCCGTTATTTAAAAAAAACAAATTTTTTTGCGATTATCTTTTACCGTTATTGAGATACTGTCATTAAAAATTAAAAAAAAAAAAGATTTTAGCGTATTACTTGCAAACTAACAGTTTTTCGAAGAAAAACCAGGTAATTGAAGTTTTTACAAATCTCTATATTTTTCCGTAAATCGATATCTTTTACCGTTATCGAGATATTTCTAATATTTTATTTGTCAGGTAAATTGTGCTAATATTTTATTTGTCAGGTATATTGTGCAGAAACGTAGATTTTGTGTAAGAAAGTCATGAGCTGTTCACATCAGATATTTTATTCACGGACTCAAAATCGAAACATTATAACAAATTATACACCTTAGAAATTCCTTTTTTGATATTATGTATGAGTTTTGTGAATCTTTCCGTCATTATCTTTATTAGTTTCATTTCTGTCTATATTTTATGATAAGAGATCGTTGAAACACATTAGTTTCATATTCCGAATGATGTTACGAATGCTTCCTTCAGCATCATGAAATCTGAGAATGTTTAAGAAATGTTTGGATAAAGTTTTTTTTTTGGGAAGGACTAAATATTTGCTGGTTACATTTGCATTATAAAGTCACAACTTAATCTGAGTTCATGAATTACGAATGAGAATTTCAAAACTTTATGCATGTAATTAACATAATAATTTCTGACTAAACGACTTTTCATGACATTTAGATATTTTACAAAATAAGTAAGCGCCCTTATATATTGTGATAACTTTTTAAGGTTATGTCAGTACATAACCTCAACTAAATAGTAAATTCCGTTAACGTGCTACCCAGATATTTTAAGTCGGTGCACTTTAATTATTACAAAATGGATCTAATATAATCTCGTGTAGGTTTAAGTGAGGAGAACTACTCTAAAGTTTTTTGAAGCGAATAAGTTAATTCGAAAGCATTTCACTTACTTAGTTTCAAGTAAATATTATACACACATACTAAACTAAATCATTGAAGAAATTCCAGATCTTTTATGAGAGAAATTTTTTCTTTGCTTTGAGACAAACTATCACAAGTTAAAGTGTGGGAACGTGTATAAAGGCTCTTAACTTTGTCTTTGAAGCCATTTTCAGAATATTATCCAAAATGTGATGCACATTTTGATGGTAAATGACAGAAATTCGTTTATAACATTTAGGTCATGATTAACTTTATGTTTTAAATGGAGATATTTACTTCTCTATTTATTAGCACATTCATTAACTGTCAGAAAAATTTAAATATTTATCTGCATAATGCAGCTAAATAAAAAAATAATTTCGACAATCGACATCATTCGACAATATAAGTAGTAAGGAAAAGTGAGGTTATGATACTATCATTTGTTTTACAATTAAGTCTCTTCGCAAAATTTTATTGAAATCGGTTAAGCCATTTTCACGTGATTTTGGAACAAACTTTCAGACAGACCGAAAAACAGCAAATAAAAGTTTTGAAAATATTCTTTTAACTTCGTTGCGTTTAAAAATAACTGAAATATATTTTTTTAAAATCCGCATATTAAAAAATACTTTCTTTATTAATTTAAGATTCATACCCGTCGTTACCGGGCTAAAGTTTATTTGCTCAAACAAACCCAGAAAAAGCTTAAGAACGTTTAGGTAAAAAACGTTACCGCGTCAGGTTTTTTTGTTTCGAATGGAGAAATTCTAGCACACGATTATTTATTAGCAACCTCGAAAACCTCTGAGTGACATTTATCACACTTCTAACGGGCTCTCGACAAAAAACAATGTTTTAACTAACCTCAACATACCTCGAAAAAAAAAAGTTTTTTGAAAATTTCTCGGAAACTACGCGCTACTATGAAAAAATGCATATAATCAAATTCAAATACTGTTTTTTAACTGTTTTTGCGTATCTTTAACGGTTCTCAAGATATTTGTAAAAATATTATTTTTTACGTATTTTTCCGAAACTAAATATTGCAGAGCAAAGATTTGTGTGGATCACGACTGATATTTACACTTATAGATATACTAATCGATTTTAGTTATTTTGGCAATTATTTGTAACAACGATCAAATTCCTAGAGTTTTTCGCGACGGTATTTCAACGTGGCGGCCATTTTTAAACATCCGATTGCCCACTGTTTAGATTATAGGCTCTCTAATTTTTGTCCGATTGAACTCGCTAGTATTTATAAATATCTAGCTTACAGGTTCTCTATTTGTACAATATTCTTTGTGTTCGGACAAGCCGAATTTAAATTTGAACATCTCATAAATCTCTGCTATATTTAGTTATATTTTTTTCAGTGTTGGTACGGAAAATCTACATTCAATTATCAACCTAATTGAATTCCTCTACAAAATTGATCCCATAAATGTGTTTCACAAACGAACCCAACACCAAATGAGGATCAAATCAAAATATCCCCTAATCGTATTGAAATGAATATTGTTATGGTCGTAATACAAAATTGGCTACTTCTGTCCACTAAATAAATATTAATATTAATCAAATTTCACAATTGGATACATTTTCTTTGACAAATTGTTCGTTTATCTCATAAACAACACAAAATGCCATTCCAAACAATTTTTTTTTTCGGTCGAATGTGTGCGAAAAAAAATACAAAAACATACTTTTATGCCCTTTTTGCCGATTTCAGACAACGCAGGATGCTCGTCCGGCACACATTTTGGCCTCTCGGAAACTTTTTTTTTCGGCTGTCATGTTTTGAGGGTGGCAAAGCTGAAAACGGCATAAAATAAACACCCTGAAAAGAGGAAGCACGAGAAATTTTTTTTGTTGAAGTCGTCCATTCTAACACTAAATGACACCAAAAATCATACCAGAAAAGCGGATGGAGGATCCGTCGTTTCCTCTTTCTACAATTCGATTCTCAATATTTTGTCCCAATTCGTAACATTGCCGCCCTCGCTATATTTACATCCCCCTTGGGAGGATTTAAGGCTCTCCGGTCGATAACACATGTAGCACAATATATATTGGTTCCCGGGGGTAGAATTGGGTCGCATTACCTAAAACCACCTCGCTTTTAATGTGCTCCGAAAATGGCAATAAATGAGAGTCCTTGACTGGATGTGAATCCGGGAAGCCCACCCAATTCAAGCATTTGGATTTGTTTTCGTATAGTTCGGTTGATTTTGGCTCCCGGATAAAATGATGACTGCAGCCTCAACATAGTGACCCCGACACTCATAATTTCAAAGGCACCAGAACCCATCAGGGCCATTATCCAGGCATGTTTTGTCTTCAGGATGCGTATTTGTGCGTGTCATGACATTCAGCAGAGGCGATCCTGATAAGAATTTTACCCCAAAGTGGATGGAACTCGATTTTCATCCCTCCTGGACGATTTTCATTCGTCCATGTTTGTCCACAGGCAAAATATTGCCACGAAACTGTTTTGTGTTTTATGTTAAAGTGTTATCTGAAATGAAAGGGGGACAATAATGGAAATGGATGCGGGACGGATGTTATGAATTTAATGTAGGGAGGATTTTCAAAGGTGCCTCATCACTTTATCGTGTGTGGCTAGACTGCTTTTTGATTCAATGAAAATACAAATTCTGATGACTGAAATTGTCCGTTGGTAATCTGAATTTTAACGATATTTGTCATTTAAAATAAATTAGCAATTAAAATGTTCACTGGAACATGTCAAATTTGTGAACAGAGAGATCTTGTAAAACAGTTGGCTTTTGATTTGCAACAATGATAATAATTGATTTAAAAATGTTGGTTTTTGATATTTTCGAGATTCGGAAAAGAGGGCAGTGTGACCGATTTGTCCACATCGGGTCAAAATGTCCCTGATTTTGTTCCGTGTCACTCCTCTTACAAAACCGACCCCGAAAATTAGTTTTTGATTGAGACTTTAGGATAGAAAAACTTTTTTGGATATTTGTACTTAATTAATTTTGCCTGGCAATTCTTGAATAAGAATTACCCAAGAAATGACTTTAGACTTGATTTAGAAAATTTAGACGATAGAGATACCATACACGTCTTATTTTTAAAACACTGGCATGCGGAAATTAAAAGAAGCTTTAAACAAAAACAAAACTTTTTTAAAAGCTTTTATTTAGCTTGCCTTGGTGTCTGTCTGTTTGTTTGTCGGGCTCGAATCTTCCACTCTAATTTCCACTCATCCGATTGATTTGAAATTTTACAAACATACGTAAGTCC
The DNA here is from genome assembly GCA_964034945.1 of Chrysopilus asiliformis. Taxonomy (NCBI): domain Eukaryota; kingdom Metazoa; phylum Arthropoda; class Insecta; order Diptera; family Rhagionidae; genus Chrysopilus; species Chrysopilus asiliformis. The sequence continues at coordinate 20,880,552 of OZ035963.1, read as the reverse complement.
GATGACAATACAATATTTTCTACTACTTTGTCCTTGTAAGGACAAGGATAGGTCCTGTGAGGATAACGTCATTATCCTTTGGCTCACATTTTCCGGAACAAAAACTTATCTCTGGTTTTTTGGGGTCGCTGAATCAGATTCTGACGTTAAGAAGTCTGTAAGAATAATAAAAGATCGCTTAAATAAATATTTTTTGTAAATCTCGAAAACTATGCAATTTTATGAAAAAATGTTTATAACCAGATTTATAGAAAATAAATTTTCCTGTATTTTTTCTTCTAACGGTTTTTACTTATCTTTAACGGTCCTCAATATATTTGAAAAAATATTTTTTTTTACATATTTGTGTCAATCACAACTGAAATTTTTTTAAATAAAAAAAAAATTTAATAACTTTATTGGTGATGAACGATTTTTGTTTGGGACAAACAAAATTTTGGTTGCAGCCACAAAATTATATTTGTCTCAAACAAAATATTTTTGCAGTAATTATAATACAAGTATGATGGCTGCATTAAAAATTATTTCTTTCCGCGTGTGTTTCAATAAGCCTAAAAATTTGAATAAAAATTTCTAATTCAATTCAATATCAGCCAAAATAAATGCAGGAAGATGAAGATTTGCATTTTCCCATGCATCAAACCAATAGCTTTTGAAGCAGAATGTTTTATTAAGAAGGAAAAAAAGATTAATATCATTGCCTTGTAAAAGTGCAAATATAAGTTGAGACAGAGAGGATTTCCGGAACGCTTTCAGATAGAATAAAATTCATGTTTTCTTGAAATCACTGGCATGACTCTGCGAAATATGAATCGGGGGTAATAATGATAAATAATCCTGAACAAAGATGACACAAGGATGAGCATGACTGATGGCAAAAGTAAAATAAATGAATAAAACTTCAATACAACTTCTTAGATTGTTCGCTGCTGTTTATTTATTTATTTATTTTTTCCCCATTTATGCAATGCACATCATATAAACATATTTTATTATGTTGATTTTATGCGAGGATTTTCTGGAACAGCACCAAGTAGAATATAAAAAGATTTCCGTCATGCTTGAATTTCTCTTACTTTTAGCAATGTCTTGTCTCATTTTACGAGACAACTTGTCTACCCCGAAGATATACATATACAACAAATAAAGGGGAAAAAAGGATTCTTCGTTGCTGGAGTGAAAGCTGAAAACAGATCAACTCAAACCAATGATGTAGATTATAGATACATGACTATATTAAAATGGCAATAATAATAGGTACAGACTGACTGTGAAAAATAAGATCAGATACAAAGTATAGCCATCTGTCAGATGTAGGTATCCTTATTTTACAATTAGATTCAAAATGTCTGGCAAAAGATATACGATTAGATGGGATTCAGATCAGATGCTATCCGTTATCAATTCGAATTTACAAGGAAAACTCACCCACATGAAACCCTTTTGTCTGTTGGTTTTACATTGGAAACATGTCCAGACGATGCTATGTTGGATAAATTTTCCCTAGCAAAAAAAAATGAACCAAGGACTCATGGATGCATTCCCAAGAATGACGTATCTGATTTACGACACAATAGCATTTACCTAATGCAAATTGAATAAGGCAACTTGATTTTTGTTAAGATTGGCTTTTTGGTTTTGCCATCATTGAAATGTAAAAGATTTTTCGATTTAAGCCCAAGGCGGTTTTATCTTTGTGGGCAATCCGAATACCAGAGCAAATTTTAAAGCCCGTTGTAAATTTTATTTAATTATATTTCAATCTGTTGGGAATTTTCTTCAAAGCACCTAGAATTTTTATTTAAATTGATTTTATAAACTTTGATGTTTTACATTTAGCTGCCCACATTACAACGAAAATCTCGCTGCGGGTGCGGTTTCTTTTATACAAGCGGAGTTTGCTGAAAACGGAAAAATTTTAGTTACGTTGCATTTGTGGGTAACGTTTAGATGTAAGATAGGTAATGAATTCGTGCTGAATTTAAACAGTGGAAATCAAAATATTCTTTTTAACTTTAATACTACCGGAGTGGCCCCAAACGGGGACACATATAATCCGGCGACTCCACACAATATGTAGATTCCAAATATAATGTAACAAGCTCTAATACTCTACGCAACGAACCAATCATCGTGTAGTTACCAGGGTGTTAGAGATGACAAAAGATTTTGATTTCCGCATGTCCGTTTGTCCGTTCGTGAACACCATAACTTGTGAAAGAATTAAGCTAGAGAATTGAAATTTTGTACAGCTGCCTTTCGGCTAAGTTCTTAAACGGGCAAAATTGGACCATTCCTCCCCCTCACTCATAGAAACAAAACAGTTTTTTGCAATTTTCTCGAAAACAGTGAGTCATATTGAAAAATTTACAAAGGTAAGAAGTGTTTAGAATAGAATTTTAGATAACTCATCCATACATCAAAATCCAATCGGACCACTGCTTCCCCCATCTGGAATACTTTTTGTCCGGTTTTCTCGAAAAATGGAATACTTCTTTCCTGCTTTCTTGAGAACTGTGCATCGTATCAAAAAAAATTGATTTTACATAACATATCTATACATCAAAATACAGTTGGACCACTCCTTCCCCACTCCCTCATACAAATTGAGAACTTTTTTTCTGTTTTCTCGAAAATCTTGAGTCGTATTGAAAAATTTATAAAGGTAAAATTTGTTTAAAACGTGATTTTACATAACATTTCCATACTTAAAAATCCAATCGGACCACTCCCCCATACAAATGGATTTTTTTTAAATAAACATTTTGTCTGTCATTATATAGAGCAGTGGTTTCCAAACTTTATTTTACCACGGCTCCCTTAAAAATATTTGATCATATGGCGCCTCTCTTCCATAGGGTAGCATCGGCAGCATAGTAGTTAATATGTACCTATATATTCAATACTGGCTAATATTCGCGCCTCCCCTTAGACTAGTCCACGCCTCCCAGTTTGGAAAACGCTGATATAGAGTATTTGACGATTGACCCCTGGCAATTGTAGATTTTCTTATGTTTATGCTATTATGTTATGCGTCATAAATGCAAAAAATTGGCATTCCACGTAATATACACTTCTAATTTACCACCGCCAGATTGGCACTGCCAAGTTAGCTCGGTGTAAACGCACCCTATCTTTGGGTTATTATTTGGGATGCATCTGCGAAAAAAGAGGCAAGAATACATGAATTGCATAAAGTAGTAACGTTACTTAAAATTGAAAGTGAATAAATTTGTTAAATAATTTCGTATTTTGTTCTATTTTCAGAATGACGCTGACGTGATTAAAGTGAATATAAAATGAACTATTAAAAATTGTGTAAAATATTTTCGTCAAACCGAACTCCCCGGACAAATAAAATTGCAAGGTAAGTTATTAAAATTTTTTTATTGTTTTTAAAAAATCGAACAAAATTTTTATAAAAAAAAAATCAAATTATAAATAAAATTATTTCGAGAAAGTGTAGATAAGCCATCAGTTTTTTTGCAAAACACTCGTATAAATATAGAACCTATACTTATGTCTTTCTTACACTAACAGTATATTTGTAAGCTGTTTCACCAGCCGTGATACATCTCTCTATATTTTGTCTGACAAATTCTGAAAAAAATGTTTTTTTACTCCACTTCAAGGGAACCGCTTTTTTTCGAATTTTTCATAAATTAAGTGAAAAAGAATGTTGGAGTATCGGACAGGTGGACAGACAGACGAACGGGCATGCGGAAATCAAAATGTTTTGTCATCCCTAACACCCTGGTGTGGTTCATTTTTATGTCAGATCTGATATATCATAGAGTATAAAAAAGGAATTCGGGCAAATAACAGAATGGGAAAATAATTTTCTGTCGAATTTTCGGAAACTTTTTCCCCTATATTTTATTAGAGCTATGAGGTCTTCGATTCAAAGACTTCGATTTTTGTTTTGCTTGCTTCGGTGAGTTTTTTTTCGGTTAGTTTTCCTTTCGATGATTTTCGTTTTCGGTGAATTTTCCTTTCGATTTGTTTTGAATTCTAGCAAGTTTTCTATTCAGTGAGTTTAAAATTTCGGTATAAGTTTGAAATTTCGGTGAGTTTTTCATTCGGCGAGTTTGAAATTTTGGTGAGTTTTTCACACGGCCAGTTTGGTTTTCGGTGAGTTTTACTTCAGTGAGTTTGGGTTTAAACCTGTTTGTTAACACGCCTAGGATCCAGAATTTATTTTAATCCCGGGTTTACCCTCAAATCGAACTCAAATCCAAATGAAAATTCTATTATTAATTAAAAATTTTGGTATTTTGGTTACAATAAAGAATAAAACACCGAGGTTATCTAAACCGTCACCTTTTATTAATCGAATAGAAATTAGAATAATATAAAATAATGCAAATGTTAATGTCGAATACGTCTTGATCGGCTGGCGGCTATCACGAGAAGAAGGAAGTACTGAAAAAGTGTTGCCAGACTCGAAAACTAGTTACTTCGTATTTCCAACAAAAAATCCACTTAATTTTTATTTTCGACGACATTTGTTAGTGATATTCTTTCCATAAAACACATCCACGCCAAGAGCAATCAAACTTTGTTAAACACCAAAATTTAATAGCTTTAATATCCTTATGCAATTAGTGGTCCCGCACCTAATTTTCTACTTTAAGACGATCCTGTGGGCCACTTATCCATTCCCGTAATGACTGCGGTTAAACATAAAACAAACACGGAAAAAATGAGCAGCCAGCGGTTATGGAAGTTTAGAGGGAGAATTGTTAATAAACTTTTCCTTTTTTTTGTTTACTAATTGAGGCCTTTGTTATTCCGAGAACATGCTCCGCAAAGTAACATAATTATCAGGAATCCTCTTTAAAATTACACGTAATTGCTGTGAAAGTTGTTTTTTTCCCGTGCCATTTTTCCAACGAAGATCTTTCGGTCCAAAAATGAACGAATTATATCTAATGGATATCGTGAGCTTGATATGTACATTAGAGAGGAGCAAAAGTTCACAGCGAAAATATTATTCAACTTGGCTGACAGAAATGCGGAAAAGCAGTCGGTTGGGGGGTTTTTTTTGGCTGTTGAAGGGGCCAGAATGGAGGTTACACAGATAACGAATATAAGAAATATATATCAAAGGCACCGTTAGGGCTAACAAAGATGTAGACAGCATTAAAAATTAGAATAAAAGAAAAAAACGGTAGACATCCACGAAGCATGGGATTAGAGGTGGGGGTGAAATGAATGGAAGGGATAAGAAGTGCAAAAAATACTAAAACCGTGTGCCGTAAGCTCTCGGAAGTATCGACAGGAGCGGTGAAGGACGACAGTGCCTGGCCCAGTCATGCATGAATGCTTCCGCTGGAGAAGAATGGAAATTCCTCAGACAGAAGAAAAGCTAGAAAGGAAAATTCGACAGTTTTGCATGACATCGCTTTAACGCCTCGTTGAATCAGAAGAATGAAAAAAAGGAGGAACCAGGAAGAAATGTTCGTTTGGCGAGCGACACAGCAACACCAACGAAATCTCATCCCCAAACTGTCAAGACTTCAAATTTTCCACCTTCTAAACTCTGCACCATTGATTTAGTTGATATCCGCCAGCTCGGCCCGTGGTGGCACCGGCAGGGGGATTTTTTCCCAGTATTTTCAGTCACACTTTCACAGTGAAAGGGGGAAAAATTTATTCCTTATTTTCAAACAAAAGAAAAATCGCTTATCCCATAAAAACGGGAAAAGAATGCTTTGAATTTCAAAGGAATGCAAAACTAAGTAAAAGTTATTCCTTTTGTCGTTATGATAGAAAATGGAATTTTTCAAGTGCTTTTCATTATGATGGAATATAGGTACGCGTATTATTGATAAGTAGCCAACGTAGGTACGATAGAAATCTCATGTGTCAACTGGTTTTCAACTTTAAAGAGAAAATCATTTGTTGAAATGAGGGTTTATGGAACTTTTCCTGGATTTTTCTGTCATTCGGAGAAAATTTGTTGAAACCTGTATGAAAGTTGTTGGAAATTTCTTGGATTTTTGATTATTGATAATTTTTTGGTTAAAAAATGAATCCGAAACCCGTTCCAATTAAGTGTTTCTGTGAATCAGAACCCGAATCCGAGCTTGAATCCATATAAAAATTTAAACCCAGTAAATTTGATTCTTCAGTAATTTCTCGGCGAAATTTCTCAGAAATTATTCTGGGACAACAGTAAATATTCTTTTGTTTACCACTTTCCCAGTAAAATTTACTGAACAACGGTAGAATTTACTAAAACAGAGTAAATTTTAATGAAAATACAACAAATTTTTACTGGGGAATTACTGATATTGTCCCAGTGTATCTTCCCAATTGACCAATATTGGAATTTTTGTACCGTGTCCAAAAGTACCACGCAATTTTCCTTTATAAAGTTTAAGAATATTTGTGGGAACATTTGGAATTATGTACCATATGGTACAAAAAAGGACCATTTTCACAGGAAAAAATCTTGGATTTCCAGTCAAAACTCCATAACTTGTACCAAAAATCGTACCTCCGGTACTTGGTACAAGATGATTGGAAATCCAATTGGTTTTCCAACCAATTTGGTCAATTGGGTCATTATTCCCGTTTTCAAAAAAATCTACCTGATTCTGACATCATTGTTTCACCCTTTTACTGGGGTGAATTAATTTCTCGATTGGCTTCTATGACAACTGTTCAAGGTACGAAAAAACCGTTAAGTCAAAAAATTTAGATAATTTTATATCCTTTTACATTTTGTTATATTACAGTAATCCCTCCAACTGTGCGGTAGAAACGTTCCACAAAAAGAGCGCGCAAACCGAAACCGCGCACTGTGAACCCTACTTTGTATGAAATTTTGGGAAAAATTTGCTAGTTTTTCGCACTAAATATAAGCACGAAATTACCAAATATGTACGAAGATACCAAATGACCAGCTGATTCCTTCTTGTCGGGGATTCACCAAAATATATATTCAGAACATGTCTTTTAAAACGAAAATTATAAAAAAAATCGCGCATCTGCGAAATTTTTACCGCCCAGTTCGAAAATTTGGCATTAAATACTTAACCGCGCATTTGCGAAACCGCGCATTTGCGAAACCGCGCAGTTAGAAACCGCGCAGTTGGAGGGATTACTGTATTTTTATAACCGTATGGTGAAACCCAAGGGTATATTAGATTTTCCTTACCGTTTGTAACGCTAAGGTCCCGTCATCACACACAAAAATGAATTACACCAGTGTGTTTAGAATGATAAAAATATTTAATTTTTGCATGTCCGTCCGTCCGTCCGTCCGTCCGTCTGTCTGTCTGTCTGTGGCGCGGATTCCGGGTGCACGGATTGAGCTAAAGACTTGAAATTTTGCGAAGATCCGTTTTTCGTAAAATACGAGGCTAAGTTCGTTCTTGAACAAAAATGGACCATTAGGGGGGGGTACCCCCCATGCGAACGAAAACGATTTTTGCGAATATCTCAAAAACGGTGGATCTTATCAAAAAAGTGCAAGAACAAAAGTTATTTAGGATATGATTCTACATAAAAGTCCCATACATCAAAATTCAATTGGAACAAGTTTTAAAAAAATCTTATTGGAAAGTTTGACTTCAAAGTGGAATTTTGATACAACTGTTTGCTGTTCACTTAAATCTCCATACGGGTTTTCAATAATAGCCAGATTGGCAATTATAGCTTTTGTTATGTTTTGTATTAAAATTTTATATTTTATTATATTAATTTTTTCCTAGAAGCGCATAGTTTTCGAAAAACTTGTAAAAAAATGTATGTTTTCAGCAAAAAAATGTATGTAAAAAATGATAGAAAACTACAATTTTTGTAAAACTCATTCACAAAAAATTTCAAGTCGCTAGCTCAACGCGTTCTCGAGTTATTTAACCGACAGATGTCCTCAAATTTTGTCTGAAATGAATTTCGTATTGGTCACAAAAGTTTCTATCTACCCCCGTTCCCGAGTTGGTCTCCCTCATGAATACAATACTTTCCCTCTATAGAAGAGGAAAGAAAACACTGTTTCCAAAACCATTCAAATGTTTTAAAAAGCTCACAAAACCATTTAAAAGGCTTTTAGAATTTTACTTTAATCCCAGTATATTTTACTCGGACTCATAGTCAAAATTACTGTTATACCATTTCATTCCAGTTTTCCAGAATGAGAATTTTCCAGTATGAGACAATCCAATATTTACTGGAAGAAGCAGTAAATTTGATTTAATAACAGTGAAATTTACTGAACTGCAAAATGTTTTGCTTATAACTAGGCTACCAGTTTTTTATCTACAAAAAACTTTATTTCTTCGAACACCTAATTTTGTACACTCCTAAAATGTCAAATGGTCTCGCGCACAAAGGAATTTGCCTTTAATTTTCATATTTGTTTAAAGTTTATGACGGAAATAGCTTTCAAAATTTGATCAAAAGATTTGCGGTGAAATTCAATATTTCTTTGCTCGTGCATGAAATAATTTTTCCAATTTTCCCTCTCACCAGACTGTCAAAGTCAATACTCTGAGATTTTCCGTGTTTGTTTTTCCGAATATTTTCAATATACCAAAAATTGATTTCCTTCTTACAATTTTTTGTTATGTAACAAGTTTGTTTCTTATTGGTTGCGTATGAACCCTTATCAAATTGAAAAATATTTTTATAATTTTGACATATTTCCTTTTTATTTCTTTTCGATTCCTCTTCCAAATTTTGGAGGAAACGAAAGAAAACAATTCTGTTGTTTTCTGGGTAAACGATTAAAGGTTTAATTTTCCGCCTATTTTAAACCCAATCTGAATTGAAGAACTTTTTGACCTTTTGTTTTAGAAAATTATCTATGGAAATAAACTCTTTCTTTACATTCTTTAAATAAACTCGAAGCTATCATCAAGATATTAAATTTGATTTTCGTCAAAAGGTTGTAAAAATAGATCAATTTATTAATGAAGTATTTAGGGTTTGAAATATTTTGTCTCACAGGGTTTACTTTTAGAAATTCGTACATTTATTTAACAATTTTCTTCAAGAATGAAAATAACTTTTATGGTGTAATAAAGTTAACGGAAATCATTTAACTTCTTAAAGTGCCTGTTTTGGGAACGGAATTTACAGGTGATAAATTTTTGAATATCTAAAAAAAAACCCTTCATCATTAGAGCAAAAGTTTCAAAGATTGAAAAAGTGTAAATAAACCGCACACAAATTTGAAAATCTCCGATCGTATATTGTGGGACATAAATTTTAAGTGGCATAAAAGAAATACAAATTTTAATCGCAATAAATAACTGACAGACATTTGTTACACGGGGCTACGAAACGATACTATCGGTGAATAATAAACATATATCTTCATTTATTTGTTTAACCCCCTGATATTTTGATATTTTGATATGTCCCTAACCTGTAAGTATCGAAATTCCCTCAAAATACAAAATGATGTCTATAAATGCAGACATATCACTTACAGCATGATTCATCACCTTTTAAAGAAATTCCACGTACCACAGGAATGCTTAATATGCACGCCACGAGCGAATATCGACGCCAATAACAGCAGTCAGCCACCCAACCACCAGTGCTGAATTCATCAACATACACACTTGTTCGATTTATTGATAAGAAAAGCAACCCCCGCCCAGCATCATATTTACAACCCTCACATTTGGTAGGGAAAGATATTTTCTCACCTGGAACAACCAGAAAAAGAACGACAGGAAAATGAACGAATTTGGGTAGCAGAGTGGCGTGTAAATATCATGTAAAAAACGTAAAAAATGTGTAAAAAAAACGTAAACAAAATCGCAGTGTCTGTCAAATTCAGATATCGAAATTTGAAAGGTTCATAAACGACATACACAAAAAATTTAGATACTCAATATTGAAGAATGGAACAGAAAATCGAACATCAATATTTTCCTAGTATACATTCGATTTATTCAATTTACTCTCATATAACATTTTTCGCATGTAGCATACATTTTAGTTTTTCTTATATTTTTTGCAATGATGAAGTTGATACGAGTTGATTCTTGGCTCCACGATGATCCACCCCCCACAAAAAATGTGCTCAAGTCCTTGAATATCGATAAAGTATCAAAGCTTTATTGAAATTCAAGCAGGCGGCGCCATGATTCGCTAAACATTTACAGTCGATGTGAAAAAATTACACAGAAAATCAAGTGAAATAATAAGAAATGCAAGGGAATAAAAGACGATGAAAGCGCAAAAATATCTTCAATAGTAAAAACATGGCTACACTGAAAGGATTTTTTACTGTCGAGAAACTAACGTTTAGGAAAATCTGAATTTTTCTTATAAAAACCAATTATTTTTTTTCGAATTTTTGACATGTTTACATAAAAATGTAAGAATGAGCCGTCTTAAGTTATTTATTGGAGGCAATACTGATAAAAAAAACATGTAAGTATTTTTTCGTAAACTTCAATGGTTCTTAAACGAAATTAAAGTTATATTTCACTTTTAGAATGAAAATTTTTCCCTGTGGCGCATTTCCTTTAACATCGTTTTATTTATAAAAAGGTTTAACTGCTCCCATGTGCGCCCGCTAGATATTTTCCTAAGCGAAAATTAACTTAAATTTACGTTTTATAAATAATCACAACGGAAATTGTAAAAATAACAATTAAGTAAAATGCGCCGCAGTCCAAATATTTTGCGATAATTCACCATTTTAAAAAATTGTGCGCAGGGGATAACATGCTTAAGATCTGGGACAAAATGCCAATTCACTTTGCGTAAAAAAAGTTAAAAATTTCGCGCCTAAGAAACCGCCTAAAGTAGAAAGCTGTTCTTCTCCCGCGTTGCGTAGCTTTAGCGCGGGTTAATTATCGCAGCATTGTGTGCGCTTCACTGTGGTTTCAACTTTATTCAATAAATATAAAATACCAATAATTTTTTGAACAGTTAAAAAACCAATAGTGTTTATGCAAAATTAGGGGGAGGGTGATACCGCCTTGACTTTACGTGCGCAAATTCATGCCTGCGGCGCATTTTCCTTGAATGCCGTCGTCTAAAAAAATTAAAAAACCTGAGTAAAGTTAGAATTGCCAGAAGCTAATTGTCAAATACTCTACTATATATGAGGACAGACAAAATGTTCATTAAAAAAATCCATTTGTATGGGATAGAGGAGAAGGAGTGGCCCGACTGGATTTTTACGTGTAGATAAATTATGTAAAATCAAAAAATTCGTGACTTTAATAACGTAACTAAAAATTTGATCTTCCTTTCACGCAAAAAATATTGTACAGTGGTTTGTAAAAATTAAAACTCTTTTTAAGTATTCTCTAGAGACGAACCAAAAATCTAAAGATATGCATTTTTTGAGCAAATGATTTTCAGCGCTTCTGTCCACAAATCAACTACTTTTCATATTCATTAAGATTTATGCACGTTTTTTACTGAAAAAAAACTAAGCCATTCAAAATAGGATAAAATCATAAAACTCCACAATTCAGCAAATTTCAACCAAATGACTTCACACAAAAAAACCAATGTGAAAATTTTAAAATAAGATTTGAATTAATTAAATTCAAATTTAAAATTCCGAAAAGCGTGAGGGTTTTAAAGTTTACTGAAGAATTATTTAAATCGAGTTTTTTTTATGATAAAGAATTATAAGTGTAGATACCCATCTGTGTGTACTAAGCGAATGCAGCTATCCATCTAGTCTAGACACTATCTACCAGATAAAACTCATTTCATTCATCCTCAGTGACTGACGCAAAAAAAATGTAAGTGGCGGCCAACCAGAATTTATGTTTCGTCCCGCTGAAATCCGAATATTTTCTGTTACTCAACGAAGCAAAACTTTCTACCATCAAAGTCATTCGACCTTTTAAATTATTGATGAACCTTTATTGCACTCGAACCTCAACTCCCCAAAATGTGATTCCAGGTGTAACTTACTGACTTTTTTTCTAAGAGGTTCACTTACCTTTTCCCAAAACACCATACCCACGATCACAAAATTCCAGCAGGCATTCAGGCGGATGGCTAGCACAAGGTAGACTAGCCGTAGTGACTATTTGTACAATAAAGAAAATGAAGGAATATTTTATCATCATCTGTTCGTTGGTCCATTGGGATTTGTGATAACGTTACTTTCCAACCACTCGGTCTCCAATGGAGACTCTGTTATGTTTATCTTATGTATCGGACGGAAAATTTGCCAGTAGGTAAAGGGTTAAACAGGCTCCTTAAATTTCACTTAAAGCTGAGAGAATTTTGTCGGTGTACTTTTATTGAAAATTTGTTTAAACGTTTAGTGCTTCATTTAGTGAATATGGGATTAGACTTGTTAAAAGCCATTCATTTATTCATTTGCATCGATCATTTTTGGGTTTTCCGGGTACGGCCAGAATCTGTTCAAAAATTCATAGGAAAATTCATAGAAAAATTCATAGGGTTTTGTTAGTTTGGATTTTTATTAATTCTTGCTCTGTAGTTTAATGCTAGTGGATTATAATTTAAATTCTCTGAGAAATTTATAGATACTACACCAAGAGAGGAATTTAAAATTCTTTAACGAGAATTGCTGCCTCAAAAGATTTTAATAAGTGCTGTCGGTTCAAAAAAATTCTTTAGTATGTACCATAATCTTCAAATTTTGGATAGCAGGGTAGGATGGGATTAACAGTGCCAGGGATAAAAAGTGTCATCTTCGTTTTCCTGATAATAAAAGTCCTTCAAACAAACTGTAAATATGAATCGAAGAGCATTTCGGTGGATGACATTCATATCATTATTAAAAGTTATCTCACTACATGCTGAGTTACGTGAACCACATGAAGTTTTCTCAACAATTTTTCACATAAATTGAACAATTTTTAAAAGCCTTTATTTAGCTTGCCTTCGTATCTGTCTGTTTGTTTGTCTGTTTGTTTGTCTGTCTCTTCGTCTGTCGGGGTCAAATCTTGCAATCTAATTTTGACCCACTTCCGCTCATCCAATTGACTTGAACGTTCGCACACATACGTAAATCCGATGACAATACAATATTTTCACTACTTCGACCTTGTAAAAATAATGTGATTATCCTTTTTCTCAAAATTATCGGGAAAAAATCTATTCTGGCCGTTTTGGGGCCGTTGACTCCGATTCTGGCATTAAAAAGTCCGTAGGGACACCGGAAGGTGCCGTAAAGATGATCCTTTCCCTTAAATTTTCCGGAAAAAAATCTTGTAGCTCACCGAGTGCAATAGTGGCACAACTCATTTTTTTCACTTTCGAGATATAAGCGATTGAAAATCATACTTTTGATCAATTTGGTAGAAAAGCGACGAAGATTTAATAGCACTATCGCGATCTATCGAAATTGAAAAGAAATATCGAAGTGCCGATATTACAGAAATATAGAGCGTTGAATTTTAAACAGTTCAAATTTGCATTTTTTTGAGTTGTGCCACTATTGCACTCGGTGAGCGTTATCTTAGGGTTTTTGGGATCGGTCTGTTCGTCTGTCTGTCCATATGTCCCCGTCTGTCTGTCCATCTGCCTGTCTGTCTGTCTGTCTGTCTGTCTGTCTGTCTATTCGTCTGTTTGTCTGTCTGTTCGTCTACCTGTCTGTCCGTCTGTCTGTCTGTCCGCCTGTTTTTCTGCCCATCTTTCTGTCTATCCGTCTGTCTATCCGTGAACACCATAACTTTCGAAAGGATTGAGCTAGAGACTTGAAATTTTGTATAGTTACGTTTTTCGTAAATAGCAAAGCTAAGTTCTTGAACGCTCAAAATCGAATGATTCCTTATCCCCTCCCCCATACAAACAAAACCGTTTTTTACAATTTACTCAAACATTGTGAGCCGCATTAAAAAAATTATTAAAGTAAAATATGTTTAGAATAAGATTTTACATAACCGTCCCATACATCCGAATTCAATTGGTTTAATCTTTCCCTCTCTCCAATACAAATCAAATAATTTTTTTCTGTTTTCTCGAAAACGGTGCAAAGCATTGAAAATTTTGGACTTTTTTTTCATGTTGTTTGCCCTCATATAGAGTATTTGACGATTCCCCCGACAATTGTAGCGTTTCGTATGTTTAAAACATAGATTAAATTAAAGAATTTCACTAAAAAAATGAATATTTTCTACACGATTTTCAAATCTATTTGTATTTGTATTATTCACGAAATTAAATACGACTTTTAAACGTATTTACAAAATATTGACAACGCAGAAAGTGAATCAAATTTATCAGGAACATGTTTTTAATTTTCTCACTTCTAATTGAATTCAAATGTCTTTAATCACACCTAAAAATACTTGGCTTTTCATTCGCCAATCAATTTGAACAATAATCAAATATAATTTGACTGACACTTTCGATCACACAACTTCACCTCCTTGCCTGTCCCTCGCTCCGTTTCGTTTACTAGTAGTAGGTATACGCCGACAAAGAGATGAAAATTTATGTAAAGATAAATCATTTTCCAATTTTTCCTATCTTGAACGATCTCAAAAATTATTTTTCTATACGTTCCGAACGCATTACGCGGCAAAATATCCCATCGAATCGAGCGCGCACTTTATTTTTCTGAAGCTGAGAGAAAAAAAATTGCGTCCAATTCAATTTACTTTGGGAAATCTCTTGTAATTAAATTTTCCAGTTGAGAAAAATTGAAGTAAATCGTAGTCTGACAGCAAAGGGGCCCTTTTGCCATATTCATCGAATTCAGGATGAGTAGAAGAGGATGAGCCAAACCGGAACTTATGGGACCAGAGAAAATCCAGGGTGTGAGAAGTGAACGCAAGGGGGGAATTAGATACTAAAATCTTCCGTATTTTCTATATTTTCCCGATTTTTATATTTTCTTAGCACCCTTTTCGGCGTTCGTCTTCTGTAGATAATTACTTCGTTGCCATTATTCATGGCGCAATTTAAGTATGGTCGAGTTGATTTCCTTTTCCGGAGATACAATTAGAATTTTCACTCTCCGAATATAATTTCCCTATAATTTTTAACGGTTTTCAAGCCCATCCGGCAGTTTCCTTTATTTCCCTTTTTTGTTTTGGTTTTGTTTTTTTTTCTTGTGCCTGAAATCCTATCTTAGTATACGATTTTAAAAAATCGATACAATTCGCCAATGGCAAGGCCTTGGGAGAAAACATAGAATGAAGATGAAAGGATTTCTTCTCAACGACTTTGGGAAAGTGTTCTGGTAGTTATGGTTAGGGAATCGATGTTTCAATTCGTAAAAGAACAACCATCAGAAGTACCCAATTAATGCCATTTTAATGGATCTGTGTTTTGGTTCTTAGTATCTCAAAAATGAAGAACTTCCAATTACACCAAGGGATAATACCATTAGGGAAATTTTTTTTATCATTATTTTAGATATCCATTTACTAAAATAAAATATGTTTTTTTTTGTTTTTGAAGAGTATACTCCATTTAATTGTTTTCTGGTTAGAATTTTTGGTCTTAACTTTTGAATTAAAGAACAATAATTGGTTTTAATTTTCTTGAAAATCCGATTTGTACAACATAAATATTATGTTTTATTGTTACTTTGATAATTGGGTATGGAAATAACATTTGAAAGAATTTCAAAAGTTATAAAACAGCTAGGGGGTGACATTTTGGACACTCAGTTTCAGATATTAAAGCATAAAAATATTTACGGCTCTCGCTTTTTATACCCGTATGGTGAAACCAAAGGGTATATTAAATTTGCCTTACCGTTTTTGAAAGCCAAGATCTCGTCTTCACACACAAAAATGAATTACACCAGTGTGCTTAGAATGATAAAAATAATTAATTTCTGCATGTCCGTCCGTCTGTCTGTCTGTCCGTCTGTCTGTCTGTCCGTCTGTCCGTCTGTCCGTCTGTCCGTCTGTCTGTGGCGCGGATTGCGGGCGCACGGATTGAGCTAGAGACTTGAAATTTTGCGCAGATTCGTTTTTCGTAAAATGCGAGGCTAATGCTACATTTACACGAATGACAAATTTGTCATTTTTTTCTTGTCATTATGTTAATTCCCGTGTAAATGGCATAATTTTTGTAATTTTTTCTGTCAGAAAATGTCAATCTCTCATAAAAGAATGAACTTGTCCATTCTTTTATGCCAGATTGTCATTCGTGCAAACGCAATATTAGTTATGACAAAAGTTGAATACTAAAGTTGTCATAACTAATATTGCGTTTGCACGAATGACAATCTGGCATAAAAGAATGGACAAGTTCATTCTTTTATGAGAGATTGACATTTTCTGACAGAAAAAATTACAAAAATTATGCCATTTACTCGGGAATTAACATAATGACAAGAAAAAAATGACAAATTTGTCATTCGTGTAAATGTAGCATAAGTTCGTTAATGGGCAAAAATGGACCATTAGGGGGGGTACCCCCCATACGAACGAATACGGTTTTTGTGAATATCTCGAAAACGGTGCATCTTATCAAAAAAGTCCAAGAACAAAAGTTATTTAGGATATGATTCTACATAAAACTCCCATACATCAAAATCCGATTGGAATAAATTTTAAAAAATCTTATTGGAAAGTTTGACTTCAAAGTGGAATTTTGGTACAACTGTTCGAATTTTGATACGAATATCACCATACGGGTTTTGAATAATTGCCAGATTGGCAATTATAGCTTTTGTTATGTTTTAAAATTAATTAAGAGTGATATATTTGGCGTATTTTCTGGATTGTCGCCATCCCCAAATCGATTTGAGTGGTTATTACTTTCATGTGTGAAAAAATCAGTTTGATGTATATAAAATGTTATTTAAACTAAAAAAACATCTACAAAATCTGGAATCGTAAACAGCTTGATTTACCATCAAAATAATTTATTTCGCTATTATTTCCCTGTAAATATTATGACGATTTCCCTTTAAATAAGTGTCCTTTTTATCATCACATTAAATTACACGATTGTGGAAAATGATGTCGATTAAATAAAATTATTTCCCATTTGTGCGTTTCCGCCAAGAATTCCTTTGAAAACGCTCTCTCAATTTCTCAAGTCGGAACCTCATAAAGGGTTGATCGATGTTATTTGGCCCTTGATCTCATCCCGATAGAATTACTTCTTGGCGAAATATCTTTATCTCAAAAGTGGTCCTTATTTCGAAATTGTGATATAGTTTACGAAATTCAAATTAATTTCGTTTCTTCCAGAATTCTATGTTATTATGGTGTAAATCATATTTGAATTGGGGTTAATTATGAACTTCTTTAATTTATGCAAATCGAAGCGAAACCAATTCTTGGCACGTTAAAAAATAAAAAAAAAAAACTTTGAGGATATACAAATAAAGAATCTTTTTCCCATCTTTGAGTTTTCTTGGCAGGTCCCGCAAAATATTCTAAACATGCAAATTTGTCAATTTTCAATGATGATAAATCAACTTAATGTTTGCTAGAAATTTCACTTTTTCGAAGAATTTCCAACGCCAAAGTCAATTTGGAGGCGGATCGAATCCAGCAAGAAAATATGAAACAAAATTAGAATCAGAATTGGAAGATCAGCATTGATGGTGAAATCAAAACACTTCAATGGTCATGAAAAACAAAATTTTCTGTGGAAATGGAAATTTACCCATGGGACACAAAGGGCAGATATTAATTTAGCATCAGCATCAAAAGCCATTTGGAATTTTGGTTTCGAATTCAAAACACCCGAAATAATATTCTGTAATGTCAGATTTTGTTGGGATTCCGTTCTATTTACTTGTATAAATGATGTATTTTCCTTTTTTTCGTCTTGTACCTACCTTTAATATTTTTTTTAGACCAAGTAAGAGAAAAGATTTTCTTGTTTTCTGAGAAACACGAATATGACGGAGATGAAGTTAGGCAAATAGCTCCATCATAAAAGGAAAAAATTCCACAAAAAAAAAAGGGAATCAATTGTCCAACAGTTTTTACTTGGTCGGAAATTGAACTTCCAGCCAATAGACATGAACAGAAAAGTCTAAAAATCGTACAAAGAACAATGCTGAAATGTCAGTAAAAGGAAATTCGTTTAAAATTTCCCTGATTTGCTTTACATTTTGCCGATTATTTTGCTGACGACACTAACGTAATTTCAATTCCATCGTAGTAAATAAGAAAAATTGAAAAGGAATTGAGTCAATTATTTGATATTCAGTTGAGGTAAATTTATACCTACTTATTTTAGAGATTTGTTTTTCCTGTTATATGGATTTTGTATTTAATAAAAAAATTGCCCACGCGCATCTTAAAGTCAAGTTAAGAGGTTATGACTACCTGCAAACTTTGGCAAAATCTTAAAGTACAACATTTCGATTCGTATTCTTAAATTATAAATTATAATATTAAGTTGTTCGCATGAAAATTGCCGAAGTGTTGGGGAAAACTTGATTTGGACAATAACCATAGAAAAACAATTAATAAATTTGCGCCGCAGATCGAATTTTTTTAAGCTGGCAGCTATAACGGGTACCTCCTATGCAAGTTTTTTTTTTTTTGAAAAAATACAGATTTTTGCAAAATTTTCGAAACCTTGCGCTTTTTAGAAAAAAATGAATATAACAGAATTTAAAGGATATAAAATTTTCTACATTTTCTGCTTTTTATACCCGTATGGTGAAACCAAGAGGTATATTAACTTTGCCTTACCGTTTGTAACGCCAAGATCCCGTCATCACACATAAAAATGAATTACACCAGTGTGTTTAGAATGATAAAAATAATTAATTTCTGCATGTCCGTCCGTCTGTCTGTCTGTCCGTCTGTCTGTCCGTCTGTCTGTGGCGCGGATTGCGGGCGCACGGATTGAGCTACAGACTTGAAATTTTGCGCAGATTCGTTTTTCGTAAAATGCGAGGCTAAGTTCGTTAATGGGCAAAAACGGACCATTAGGGGGGGTACCCCCCATACGAATGAAAACGGTTTTTGTGAATATCTCGAAAACGGTGCATCTTATCAAAAAAGTCCAAGAACAAAAGTTATTTAGGATATGATTCTACATAAAACTCCCATACATCAAAATCCGATTGGAATAAATTTTAAAAAATCTTATTGGAAAGTTTGATTTCAAAGTGGAATTTTGGTACAACTGTTCGAATTTTGATACGAATATCACCATACGGGTCTCCAATGATTGCCAGATTGGCAATTATAGCTTTTGTTATGTTTTTATATATCTAATGGTTCCTAAGACATTTGAAAAAAATCAGTTTTTTTTGAAAATGTCTCGAAAACTATGCGCTATCATGAAAATTGAATATAACCAGATTCTTTTTAGGAAATAAAATTTCTTGCATTTTTTTCTTTAACGGTTTTTACGTAACGGTCTTTAACAGTTCCCAAGATATTTGAAAAAAATATTGTTTTTTAAAAGCGTTTATTTAGCTTGCATTTGTATCTGTTTGTCTGTCTGTCTGTCTGTCTGCGTCAAATCTTGCAATCCAATTCTGACCCACTTCAACTCATCCGATTGACTTGAAATTTTACACACATACGTAAGTCCGATGATAATACAATATTTTCGTTACTTCATCCTTTTAAGGACAAGGGAAGTTCTTGTAAGGATAACGTGATTAGGATAACGTGAAATTTTCCGGGAATGATCTGCGTTGCCAGGAGCAGGTTTTTAGCTATATTAGATTTTCAAAATTCGAAACGAAAGGTCCTGTAAGGATAACGTTTTTTCCCAAAAGTTTTTAAGTTATGTATGATTTTTTTGGCATTCTAAAATTTATACAAAAAACCTTAAACTGGCAACGAAGGGTCTTCTAGTAAAAAATAAATAAAAAAGCTGTCTAATCTTCGCCTGAGCTTTCAAAAGAAAGGATTTCGGTTTTCTTTGGTTGTGGTATAATATCACTATCAGAATCGGTATTAGAAATTTGATCAATCGAACTGTTTTGTATTGTGGTAATGCTTAACGAATTGAATTGCTGGCTGTATTTGCAACATCAGTAATGTTAGTAGACTTTCATTTGGTTACGAAATCAGTAATCAACATTTGCTTGTTTTAGCGCATATCAATAAAACGAGTTTAAACGTGTGCGTTCAATAACACGTGTATGTGAAAAGAGTGCGTTCAAACCATTCAAAAAAAAAAATTTTTTTTGTAAATTCAAAAACCGTGTAAAAGCGAAACCGTTTAAATCGAGTACCGTGTAAATCCAGGGATGGGTGTATTTATCTCACTTTTATTTCTGCTATACAGCGCCCAAAAATATTTTTTTCTTTCTAGTGCATTTTTTTAAATAAAAGCTTTTTTTTTTAAAAAAAATTGATTTTCAGTTTTTTTCCATATTTTTTTTTGTTTTTTTTTTTTGAAACTAAATATTACAGAGAGAAGCTTTGTGTTGATCACAACTGATATTTTTTCATTGGTTTTGGTCCAAATCAAGTTTAGTTTCCTTTGTTGTTTCGTTGATGTTCCACACCATCCTCCCACACTCAAGCTCATCTTGTACTAGATTGACCCAAAATAAAAATGGCCACCCTACCAATAGGTTTGAAACTAAATTAACAATTTTTTGCTCTGATTTTAAATATGATTGGAAATCCCACCAATGGTTTTGAAAGGGTAAAAACTTTTACACTCCTGCAGATCCTCCCGGCCCCTAAATATGTGATATTTATATGGTCAGCCCCATATATTATTTATTTCAATAGTTGTTTTATGTGTGGAAATATCCTTAGCTTGTAAAAAACTGCATATTTGTATGTAAAAAAATCACCACCCTTAAATTCGCGGTAAACAACCAAACCACCAAATTTCATTTAGAGAGCTTAAATATTTTAGTTCGTTAAAAACACTCTACGTCTCTCTTGTAACGCAAAACGGGATTTGCGGTTAAGTTAGTGAAAGATTTAAATAAATTACAAACTAAGCGAACACGTAATTGGAAATAAATCTTTCGGTTTATTGATTTTGTTAGGGCATATAAAACTTTGAGAACAAAAATAAAACAACAACAAAAAAAAAAGGAAACGAAAATAATCCATTTGAACAAGTAAGCCTTGAGCATCAACACCAACTTTGGGATAAAAAATTAAGGACCAAAATTTTAGATTAAGACTGAAGGCTGAAGTGAAGTTTTACATGCGCTGGCAGAAACGATCGAGGAACAAAAAAAAATACGTTGGGAAAAATGATTTGAAAAACATCAGGGAAAGTAGCTAAAATAAGGAAGAAAGCCGATGTTGGAAAGCCCTTGTTGAAAGGTAACGAAGACTTTTCCAATCAACCGCATAAAAAACACAAAAAATTGAACACAAAAAACCTCACAAATCTACCGTAATAAATCTTTTAGTATGTTGGTTGATACAGGAATGAAAAAAACCGAATATTCCTTTTCACTAACGCAAGACAACGAAAAAAAAATTGTTGAATGAAGGGAAAATTTTGGTTAAATTATATGAAAAGGGAATTTCGTTATTTGTATTCTGATTCTTATACTTCCGCAAAATACTTTCGATTTGTTGGGGTAATTTTTATTTATTTATTTATTCTTATTTCATCTGTGCTGACGTGGTTTTATTTACTTCTTCTCTTCATTTGTATGCTGCAGGATTCTATCCAGATGCTACTCTTCATCGAAGTTCTGTCTTTTTCTTATGTTTCCATATTTAATCTCGGCTTTATTCTCATGCCGACTTCTGAATTTCCTCATGAAATACACATTGTGCACTAGGTGTGCCGCCTACTCGTCCCTTTTTTCGTGTGAAGTAAAAAGGAGGCAACTACACATCAAATAACACGTTGATTTATTGAATGCTGATGCGGCTAAATTTAGATACTTTTTCCTTACCTACATGATCCTTATTTAACTACCCATAAGGTGAAACCCCCTGAAAAATCCCAAGTCTACATCTTCTCGTACTCTTAAATCTCCAAGCGCCATCGCTAGAATTCCGAATTCCAGTTAAAATTTTGCACCCTCAAAACTTGGGTTGATTCTGAGGGAACATCGGTAAGACGACATGATAATTTTAAAAATTTAGAAATCTCACAATTTGGACGTAATCAACTGGAAGAATTCAATATCGATTGGTATTGTGGCAGGCTTGAATATTAAATGAAGTGATTTTGAACTGACTTATTAATTGGATTAGGTTTAATCCTATTTGTTATTGCGTTACCTAATCTCGATTTATTCATTGATGCGTTCAACTAATGATTCAAAAAGACAAAAGCTATAAATATGCATGAGGGAATCAGATTAATGCAATTAATTGCGTAACACATACATTAAAATAAGTATTAATCCAATTAATTATTATAATACAGTGTGACCTCGATAATCGCAACTATAGTGGCCAGAGCGTGTTGCATTAACCGAGTCAGTTGCGATAACCGAGTCAGTACCGATATGTTTCAAAAAAAGAAACAAAAGCCATTAAACAACATTCTATAACTGAACAAAAGTTTTATTTCATTAAAATTTTTATAAACAAAACATAACTATGATTTTTTTAAAATTAGTTTTTGGTAAAAAATCCCGATATTTTTGTTGCCACAGACTTGTTTTGTCATAGCCATTTCTTTAATAAATAAAAACAAGAAAAAAAAAGATTTCCTGTAACTATTTTTTATCTTTTTTTGGCCGAAACAATATCAGATTATAAAAAAGTTGCGTTAATCGATTCAATCATTTTTAAAGTTGCGTTTACAGAGTCAACAGTGCAAAATTTTAGGTGTTGCGTTAATCAAGGAGTTGCGTTCTTCGAGGGTTACGTTTATCGAGGTCACACTGTATTAGAATACCATACATTTCAGATTAGCCGAGGCAGTCCTGGAATCAGACATGTTGTCCAAGCGTCCCGGAAACTAAATTTTTGTCCAGCAAAATTCAATTTGGTTTGAAACCCAAAAATTTTTAGAATGTGGCGCAGCTTTTTTACCTCCAGGTTTTGCACCCAATGTGTTTCTCTTTTAAAAAAATTCCTTGCGGCGCAATTATTTTATTTTTTTATTTATTTATTTAAAAACCGGAAGAAGGCATGATGCCTTATTTATAAGTTTTTCAATTATAAGGTATTTTTTACTCAAAATTTTGCCTGCGGCGCAATTAGAAAACAAGAGTTCCTTTTTGTTTCGAAAATAGCAGCAGCTGTAAAGACAGTTTTTGCCTCAAAAACTTTTATTAAAAAAACTTGAACTAATTTTATGGAGGGGTGGTATGTACGCCTGTGATATATAGAAGTATATAGAATGTTGATACTATTAGAGAAGCAAAAAATATAAGGATTTAAAGTTGGTGGTACTTAAAAGTACCGACTGTCAACAAAGGATTAAGTAATTTTTGATTAATTTCCAAGCATGAAAAATTTCTGCTCTTCATCCATGAGGGATTTACAAAAAAAATATCAGTTGTGATCAACACGAAAGTTTCCTCTGCTTTAGTTGCGGAATTTTTTTTAAAAGAATAGTATTTTTTTTTTAAATATCTCAAGAACCGTTAAAGATACGTATAAACTGTTAAATGAAAAAATGCAGGAAATTTTATTTCTATTGAATTTGGTTATATGCATTTTTTCATAAAAGCGCATAATTTTCGAGAATTTTTCAAAAAAGTTTTTTTTTTTTCAAATATCTTGAGAACCATGAAAAACTTAAAAAGCCAAAAAAAAATGTGGAGAATTTTATATTCTTTGAATTTTGTTTTATTAATTTTTTCCCAAAACTGCATAGGGGTGTGGGCGACACACATTATACTTACGTTACTTTTTCAAAAGTTGACAATTTTCGTAAAACTCATTTACAAAAAATTTCAAGTCGCTAGATCGACGCGTTCTCGAGTTATTTAAGATACGTGGTGAACACCATAACTTTCGAAAAGATTGAGCTAGAAACTTGAAATTTTTTTATAGTTAAATGGAGTTCTTGAACGAGCAAAATTGGATTATTCCTTCACCCCTCTACCATACTAACGGTATAGTTTTTTTTGCGGGTTTTTCCAAAACGGTGAGTCATATTGAAAAGTTTATAAAGGTAAAATGTGTTTAGAACAAGATTTTACATAACTCATCCATACATCAAAATCCAATCGGGCCAACCCTTTCCCCCTCTCCTGAACAAATAGATTTTTTTGAATAAATATTTTGTCCGTCCTCATATAGAGTATTTGACGGTTGGCCCCTGGCAATTGTAGCTTTTCTTATTTTTTTTTGATATTTTTCACACGCTAAACCGTTTTTGAGAAAATAGCACTCCGATTTTCATACAAGGAACAGATTTCGCAAGCAAGGAATTTTTGTTAACCGTAGAATTTGCGTATTCCAAAGTAGACCCAGTTTACTATTTCAATAGTGGCGTTTTTTTAATGTTCTGAAGCAGTTCAGAACAAGCTTTCCATAGAAAATCCTGCACCACCTTTTCATCTCGAACAGCGCTTGGAACAAAGGGAAATTTTATACGGTAATGTACGGTAATGAAATGCTGCTAACTTCAACATAATAAATCTGACATTTTATTCTCAATTGAGGATTTTGTGTTGGTGGTTCGTTGGTTCTGTTCGACAGCGAAATAGTTTTAATCATGAGAGATAGCGAATCGTGATTATATCAAGAAAATATAGCAGTAATGGCCTACTGATGCAACCAACGTGAAGTTAGTTGCCATTCGAACTCAATGAAATTTCCCACTTACTCTGGATCGTTTTTTTAATGTTCCGTGTTCTAGAACATTAAAAAACGCAACTAATATCTCACTAAAATATTAAATCTGGGACTTCAATCATGACTTAATATATTTCTTATAAAACAGACCTATACCTCCTTTATCGATGCATTTTATTGGAAACACTTGTTGTTCATGGTAGTTTTTTGCCGAAAAAAAATTTTCCTTTGTATTTCGAATAATTGAAAAACAGCAAACTCTGGAAGGTATAACACCAAATTCCATATCAGTGGAAGTTTAATATTGGTTTTAGGTTTAATATGCATGTGTGAAATTGCTATACAATCCGTTCGCCTAACAGAAACTTTACTATTCCCACTTCTTACGGTTTCCTGCCTTTTGAAGCCTTTCAACCATCCAGCAAAGCCAAATATTTGACCAAATGAAAAATCCTTAAATAAGCATCCTCCATATATAGTTGGAAATTTAATCTTTGAGTTTCACTCCGTTTATTATTTTCTTTTTTCGTTCACCTCGTTTATGTTGAGTTATGAGAGAGAGAAAAAATCATGAAACATTTATGCAAACTTCAAGTGTATCCTGTCAGCAATCTTTGCACATGTCCCCAACTGTTTTCGTATACGATTTAATACCGCATGAAGATAAATACCACTGGAGGACACTTCTGGCTTGTATAGTAAAAATCTTCTATATTTTTCAGTACAAGTATATCTACGTAAATATTATCCTAATGCATACATATTTTAAAAAAATAAATATGATTCGTCCTTGTTGCTGCATAGTGTTTAACGTGTCTTTCGGTCAAACTAGAATTTTGCTATTGGCGATAAAGTCGACTCCCATCCTTTTCAGAAAAAGTTTTGCTGCTCGTCTGCACGGCTAAATTTGTGGAATGGTGGCAGTCACTTTATCAAAACTGCTCGAGCCTGTAACAATGAATATGGAAAAGGATTCCCTACAGCACGTCCGGTCCAGGACGATCCAAACGGGATGGAAGGAAAATAGAAATAACCGCCTGCAGTGAGACAAATTAAGACGTGAAATTGCCTAATTTACCCATTGTTGGCTAACTAACAAAAGGATCTCTGATTTATGGCGTTTTCCAAGACATATTCCGGCATGAATCGCCTACCTTTTGATGGCCACAATAATTTTTATCTCTTGATTTAACATTTTCATACAAATATAATGAAAGTCTTTCAGGCATTTTCACTCTATTTTACTGTCGTGAACTCGGAAAACATGAAAAAAATTAAGCAAAATGTTGGGGCAAGGATTAATGGAAGTATACCTGGTGGGATAAAAAATATATATATCGGATAAGATCACAACAACCAGGCATAATGAACCTTTTGGCATGCTAAAGGATACTATAAAATTCCTACAGTATTTTATATATATTTATTAATCAAACTCCCTACCATTTTGTACGAAATCTTTACCTTTTCAGGTGATTTCAAAGACTATATAATAAAGTAAAATCAGATAAACCCTTGAAGGGTGGTGCGTTTACTTTGTATCCCCGAAAATTCAAGGAAAAGAAAAAAATATTTGTATTTTCCAACGGATTCGCAATAAGACATCAACCTGTCACTGAAGATGTCGGATGAAATTGTTCAGGTGCGATACACGCTTGTAACATCAAAAAACTCAATCAACTGCATGAACACATAACAATATTCCAAAATTCCCTTCAAAAGGATTTAAAAAAATATATATATATAAAAATATCTGATGTGAAGAGCACATGATTTTCTTATACAAAATCTACGTTCCTGCACAATTTACACGATAACCCGACAAGTAAAATATTTGTTTTTTTTTATAAAACCTGAAATATCTCGATAACGGTAAAAGATATCGATTTACGGCAAAAAGTAGTTTTAATGTTTTTAGTTTTCTTTCAATTTTTTTCTTCGAAAAACAAGCAATTCGCAAACATCTTTTTTTTGCCAAATATTATTCCCCTCAATTCATATCCTACAATAGACCACCGAAAAAACGTTAATTTTCGAAAGAATGTCAAA
This sequence comes from Chrysopilus asiliformis, assembly GCA_964034945.1. Lineage (NCBI taxonomy): Eukaryota > Metazoa > Arthropoda > Insecta > Diptera > Rhagionidae > Chrysopilus > Chrysopilus asiliformis. The sequence goes on along the minus strand of OZ035963.1, from coordinate 20,853,949 downwards.
AAACCATTTGTTTTAAATAACGGTATACCTCGATACCAATTTGAGATATCGAGTTCTAGTAATAGACAAACGTGTAGCAAATTTTACTGTCTTCAACTTCTGTCATTTATACGACTACGGAAAAATGCGTAGTTTTAGGGTACATAGAAAAAAAACGACATTTCGATCTTTAAAAAGCCACAATTTTGTTTATTTAAAATTATCGGATTTCCAACAAAAGTTGATAAGATCGTCCCATTCTAGGACAACATACACCTGTAAAATTTCATGCCTCTAGCTCTATTAGTTTTCGAGAATTCTTGTCCACAGACTAACAGAATAACAAACTAACAGAGTCATACACTAACAGACTAAAGCCCAATTCAGACTAACGAATGCGATTACGATTGCGCTTTCTCGACCAATGAGATCAAAGCTTTCATTTCCCTATCGTTGAAAGCTTTGATCTCATTGGTCGAGAAGCTTCAATCATAATCGTAATCGTAATCGCAATCTTTAGTCTAAATTGTGCTTAACAGACCAAGAGACTAACAGATTAACAAACTAATAAACTAGCAGACTAACAATGACTCGAGAAATGTTTTCTAGGCAAAATTAAGAGGTCGAAATTTTTCATGAATACAATACTTTTTTATAGCTCGTATAAGAAAGTTAAAAAAACATGCGAAACACAAAAACAAGAACAGCTCCATTGAATCCTGTGTAAAATATTATACTTTTTTTTTTTCTTACAAAATTTCTTTAACTTCTGAAAGGAAACGCAAAGCTCTCGCGCTTCGGCACAATTCAGCGAGCGGCACAAAATTATCGTATCGCGAGGCAACATCGCGAAAAATTTATTTCTTCTAATTTGCATAACTCAAAAAAAAAATTCACATGAGCGAGGGGGAGTACGGTTGTGATCAAATGGAAAGATGGCTTGGAGCGGATCCACCCCGTTTTTGGTTGTGAAGGAGTCGAAATTATTGGGAAAATTCTGAACGGATTAAAGCAGTTTTTAAATATCCCGCTTTTTTTGTTAAATGAGAAGCAATTTCTTTTTATTTCAATAGAACGAATAAAATAAATACGGGTATTCATGAAACCAGATAAAATTACCGATTGCGTATTTGTATTTTTTACGCAGAATATTTCTTAAACGCTTTCTTCAATTTTTTTGTGTAAATCTTTTCGGTTGTCTTATCACAACAGCCACAAAGGTAGAAGCTGAAAATGCCAAAAGTCAGTGAAAAATTAAAATATGGGAACAGATGGCACGAAAAAAAACTCGTATTGTTGTATCCCCCTGCAGTTCCCCGCCAAAAAAGAGCTTATGTCCATGAAACTAGAGCAAAATACCTTTCTAATGCTGGTACAACCAAAGTGACACCCAAAAGTTAGTCAAGGGGCATTTTCGTACATCGTTCTTTCGGTATTTGATATTTCCGTCAGTTTACGAGGTGACCTGCACACCAAAATCGTCGCCTAACTTACAAAAATTAGCGTAACGAAATAAATTTTGAATTTCGTTAGATAACGAAATGTATAATGTTACGATTTTTATTCGTTTGCCATTCCTACTTTAAACCTGTAATGGTTGAAAAATTAAACACAAAGTCAAAATTTTTCGTCTTTCCGGTTTAATTTTCCGACTTTTTAGTTTAAAAATCACCATACGGGTATAATAACATGATTATCTTATATTCTGTTTAAAAACTAAGCTATTTGAAGTTGAAAATTTTACCTTTTTGTCTTTTCGGATTAATTACTCCACTTTTGTTTAAAAATTTGATTTTAGAAAAATTTCTATTTTTTAGTTTAAAATTTAAAACAAAAGTATAAATTTCTAACTATTAAGGTTTAAATTTTCAACAAAGTTGGTTTAGAAAGGCACATTTAGACTCTAAAAGGTTGGGAAACTCAACTTAAAAGTTTAAAACATTTGAAAATTCGTCTTTCAAACCCTATCGGTTAAAAATTGTCCTATAGTCGTTTTTAACCAAAAAAAGCTGAGTGAAGTTTAAAAATTCGACCTAAATTTTCCACCGTGCATGGCGTACCGTTTTCATGGAAATCACAAAAAAACTAGTTGATCAGCAGTAAATGAGATGGTGCTCATTCCATACAGAAATTCGCAAAAAAAAAGTTTGACATAGAGATTTAAGGCCGCCCTCCATTACCATGACTTCGGCAACTGCAAAAAAATAGATACACATTTATGTGAAGATACGTTGACGAGAAAGGGAGATAAGAATCAACTGCAAAAATTTGTCGGCAACTGCAAAATAATTTCCCCTGCTTTTTTATGGCGATTTTATGGCGATTTTATGGCGATTTCTACTACAATCACACATTGTCCCTGTAAGTGAATAGTAAGCACGGACACATTCAAACTGTTATTATAGCGTGATGTCATTTTTCTCCTTCGCATGCATAGTCAAAAGCTTTGTTACCATGCCAATTTGAACATTATATTCATAGCATAAGGTTTGATATGATTGCTATAAAATTGTAAAACTGGAAGGGATAGCGTTTAACTTGTATTCAGTCATTCCTTTTTAGATCTACATAAGTCTATCTTGCTCTAGTTTTCTGCATTTTTTTGCAGTTACAGAAGTCATGGTAATGGAGGAAAGCCTTTAAACAGCAAAAATTAGCGTGACGTATTTTAAGAACACCCTCTGTAATTCCGTCATCATCGATTGGGTGAAATAATCATCAATCCCAGCTAATCATCAATGATTTCACAGCAATAATTCTATCATAAAAAATGTTCAATTGTGCGTGTAGTGTGTCAAATTTACAATTTCTGTCGTTTATCATTTTATAAGGCCACCAGAGGCTTATCAATTTTAAACACAAAATTGCCAAAATACTCTTTTTTGATTTATCGTCCAATCCAGCTATGAAATGCTCCAATGATCCAGAGATTCTTTTTTCATCCCTTTTTGTTTGCAGTTTTTAGTCGACCGTTGCGAATTTATATGACATTTTTTTTATGTGTATGGGAAAATAATCGTGGAATCGATCTTCACACATTCAGAGTCAACATGTAATTTCTCGTGGCCAAATTCATCAAAAGCACACCAACCACTTTTGCTATTCGATTGCTGTAAATGTAAGCAAAATGTCATGAAAAAATCATGCCGATGAAAAATTGAGAACTGAATATAATGGATTAGTGTAGCACACGGGAACATCCTTGTATATATCGGGTTAAACTACCCCTAAAACAGCAGCCCTATCCTCGGAGCAATTCTTTCACAGTTTTCCTGTTTTGACATTGAAAGGTGATGGATTTAGTAGAAATAAAACAAATTTGCATATGCAGATGTGTTAAAAAAATCTCCTCCGCCCCCACACCATCTTTTACTATCACAAAATATGGTAAAAATGTAGATCTCCCTCGATTTAAGGGTGTACGTACATCCCATATGGTGGCAGCTGGATATCGAAAGAGTTTTTCATTGTAAAACTTAACATCGATGTCATCGGAGATATTGTGAAAAATACAAAACTTTTTATACCCGTATGGTGAAACCAAAGGGTATATTAACTTTGCCTTACCGTTTGTAACGCCAAGATCCCGTCATCGCACAAAAAAATGAATTACACCAGTGTGTTTAGAATGATAAAAAAAATTGAATTTTGCATGTCCGTCCGTCCGTCCGTCTGTCTGTCTGTCTGTCCGTCTGTGGCGCGGATTGCGGGCGCACGGATTGAGCTAGAGACTTGAAATTTTGCGTGGATCCGTTTTTCGTAAAATGCGAGGCTAAGTTCGTTAATGGGCAAAAATGGACCATTAGCCATACGAACGAAAACTTTTTTTCTGAATATATCAAAAACGGTGAATTTTATCAAAAAAGTCTAAGAACAAAAGTTATTTAGGATATGATTCTACATAAAACTCCCATACATCAAAATCCGATTGGAATAAATTTTAAAAAATCTTATTGGAAAGTTTGACTTCAAAGTGGAATTTTGGTATAACTGTTCGAATTTTGATACGAATATCACCATACGGGTCTCCAATGATTGCCAGATTGGCAATTATAGCTTTTGTTATGTTTCATCTATGGGTTGTTGGGATTTTCATACTCAAAGTGGAAAATCTTCGTACGAATAAAATACTGCGGATCGGCTTTAGGTAGGGTGACCAGATGTCCTCTTTTACCAGGACATCTTTTGAGGTCATAAAAAAGCGTCCGGTATCTTTTTTTAATATTTTCAGCTTTTGTTCTCTTTTTGATTAAGCTCCTCGAAATGAGAACCAAAACTGAAAATATTAAAAAGTAATTTCCAATTTTGAAAAAACTTTTGTTTCTTATGAAAAGATTTCTCTTAAATTTCTTAAAGCCTTGTGCACACGATACAGAAAATATACATGAGCTATACATACCTAAAAAAAATCTCTATCAAAACCCATGAGGCGAGAATTCTACGAGAACTTCTCTCATGCAAAGTGACTCGTGAGAAATATTCACGAAAGCAGCTGTATCGAGTGTATACACGGTGTGCTAGATTATCCTCTCGGGTACAGATAGGGCGGAGCGAAATGCATTTGGATCTCGACGTTTCGTCCCAGAAAATAATTATATACTTTAAGTTCCGGTAGTAAATATAATTAGAAAATAAAAAAAAACGCGCGACAATTCAGCAATTTCAGATAAATGTTTGTCACCATATAATTTTCTAAACAAAAATCAAGAGTTCAACCAACTTTTTCAATATATTGAACAGAGTGAAGATAAATTTTCGAGACATAGAACTGTCACCAAACAGGGTCTACACGGTTGAAGACTTTAGTATAAAATATCTCGCGTAGAAGATCTGTAGAGCTCTAACAACATCTCTAGCGAGATTTTTCTGAAACTCTCGCCTATTTTCTCTACCGTGTACACAAAGCTTAAGAGTCGATCTAATTTTTGTTTGTTTTTATTGTTTGTTTGATTTTTTGTTAAAACATAAAAAAAGCTACAATCGTCAAATACTCTATATGATGATAGAAAAAATGTTTATTTTAAAAAATCCATTTGTATAGGAGAGGGGGAAAGGAGTATTCCGATTGGATTTTGATGTATTGAACAATTATGGAAAATCCCATTCTAAACACATTTCACCTCTATAAATTTTTCAATACGACTCACAGTTTTCGAGAAAATTGTAAAAAACTGTTTCATTTGTATGGGGGGGGGGAATAAAGGTCCAATTTTGCCCGTTCAAGAGCTTATCCTAATCATTTACGAGAAATGTAAGTACAAAACATTTCAAGTCTCTAGCTCAATCCTTTCGAAAGTTTTGGTGTTCACGGACGGACGGATTTGATGCTGAAATCAAAATCTTTTGTTATTCCTAAAACCCTGTAGTGTAGGGTGTAGTTTATTTTTGTGTCCGATGATTGGTTCGATGCGTTACAAACGATATACTAAATCTAATATACACCTATATGATTTATCATATAGAGTATAATAAAAATGAATTAAATACAGCTAAATCTATTTTAAATCGCTCATGATGTTCGCTTAATTCTACACAGTCGACCTTGTCTGACCCACCCTCCAGTCCTCTTTTGATTCCAGAAAAATATGGTCACCCTAGCTTTCGACTAGGGTTAAAATGGGCGATGAATTTCCCCATAATTTTCCCACAGCTTTATTATAATTTTCTGGTGCGATGATTCTCTGCAGTAATTTTTGTCGCACGTGTATGTTTGCCACCGTAATTTTCCGCCACGCCGCCCGTTGAGATGAGATACTAGCATGAATTATAGACGAGATCTGGCATCAGTTTGACGCATCCTGATACAATTTATACAATGTTTGCATAAGTAGCACGGATATGGTGTTGTGCTAATGGAGTTTTCGCGGTTTTTGTAGAGTTAGGTAAAAGAAAAACATATAAAAAATAACGTCGATATGGAAAAATTTAATAGAGCTTCCGAAATATGCCAAGAAACAGTTTGAGGGGAGTGGGCAAAACATAATAAGGCGAAAACAATGTTTTGCTTTTCAAAATTTGCGCGGTTCGTCAATTCAATAATAAAATTTTTCTTGTGAGAGTTTTTCGTTTGAATCGAGCGAAGATTGTTTTTCATCCGACATGTAAAAATTTTCTCAATTGTAGCCGAAAATCTTTCTCAATTGTAGATTCTTTAAATTTATCGTATAAACGTATGTACCTACAGTAGAAATTTAGAAGAAACCTGGAAACAATTCTGATCATACAAAAAGCTGTCGAAAAAAAGATGAAATACCAAAATAAATACTTGCTGTTTTATTACACTGGAATTTAGGTATTGGGTATTTGCAAGCAATTCGCTAAAATCTATTTTTTACATTTAATAACGGTAGAAGATAGCGGACAACAGTGAAAGACAAAATTTTAACAGACTTAATTCTCTTCAAATCATCTCACATCATCTTATATCAAGAACTCATTAGTTTTCGAAAGAGTAGCAAAAAAAATGATTTTTTTGAAATAACGGTATATCTCGAGACCGGTATAAGGTATCGAGTTTTAGTTGAAGACAAAAGTGTAGAAACTTTTTCTATCTTCAACTTCTATCATATATAGGACTACTGAAAAACGTGTAGTTTCATAGTAAACAGCAAAAAACCAAACCGCGATTTTTAAAAGGCCGCCGTTTTGGTTACTCCCGGTGAACAGATTTACAACAAAAGTTGATAGGGACCCAATATGCCTATAAAATTTCATGGCTACAGCTCTTTTGGTTTTTGAGAAAACTTGTACACAGACTGACAGACAGAAAGACATTTTTGTAATAATGCTCTAACCGAGTCAGGAATGCTCGGAAAATGTTTTCAGGCAAAATTAAGATGTCGAAATTTTTCATGAATACAATTTCTTTATTATAAAGGGTCTTTTAATAAGGACATAACAATTTTGTATTTTAATAAAAACGCACCCTAAAACTTTTTTTATGATCTGACAATGCTAAAACGTCAGTCAAGGTTTACATTTTTATCATGGTGAAATTCACGAACGAGCAATGCCACACAGCTGGTCAAACAATTGATCTATTGAAGGAGAAATTCGGTAACCGTGTAATCTCGAGAAATGGTCCGATCGAATGGCCACCTCGCTCATGCGATTTAACGCCGTTGGATTTCTTTTTATGGGGTTATGTTAAGTCGTTGGTTTATGCCAACAAGCCAACAACGTTAGAGGAGCTCAGGAACAATATCGAACGCGAAACTGCCAACGTTCCGACCGATATGTGTGAAAGAGTGGTGGAAAATTGGCTCCAAAGAATCAATCAGCAAACGTGCTCGCGGTGGCCATATAAACGACATCGAATTTCATACTTAAATGTAACATGTCCACTACACCTGGAATAAATTTCAGCCCGATATCTCAATTATTCTATGTTTTATTTAAATACAAAATTGTTATGTTCTTATTGAAAGACCCGATACTATGTATAAAAAAGTAAAAATTTCAGAATTAAAAATTGTTTCGAAAATTAAGCTTCTTGGAATGGGATCGTCTTTAGAATTTATCGGTTTTTTTTTGTATTTGGTACGTATTTGCCACTAAAAAGTATTGAATATAGTGCACGGTGAGAAAGAGTTTGTGTAATTACTCCATTCATTAATTGGGGTTTTTTAAGCCCTTGGCACTTTTCCCTTTTTAGTATACCTACTTTTTGTTACTAAAAGATTATTTCAACTTTTTTTATATTTTTTTATTTTGTCCTTTTTAGTCGTTTTGTATTGGATTAGTATGACTAAGATATATAAAAAGGACGTCTATACCTTGTCTTTGAGATATCCTTACATACTTCGCAATGCTCGAATCGGATTCCTCGACCCCAAAAACCCCAAATTAGATTTTTTTCGGAAAATTTCAGGAAAAAGATAATCAAGTTATCCTCACAGCACTTTCCCTTATTATTACAAGGACGAAGTATTGAAAATATTGTATTGTCATCGGAGTTACGTGTGTGTGCATAATTTCAAGTCAATCGGATGAGTGGAAGTGGGTCAGAATTAGATTGCAAGATTTTACCCTAACAGACAGAAGGACAAAAAGATACACCGCAAAAAATCTTGGAGTAAATTCCAATCAAAACTGGATTAAGATGGACCTATATGTAATCCAATGCAAAATTCTAATACAGTGGTATGGATTAGAAATTTTTATAACTTAAAGTCTAAAATTTTGATTAAATTGTAGACATTATTATTAAAAGTATTTAAGTTCAATTACAATAAAAAATTGTTAAAATATGAAGGTAAAAAGGGCTAAATTTTTTTCAAAAATTCGCATGTATTAAATTCCAATCCAAAATTTTATTAAGATTTCGTCAATATAATTTTTGGATTGAAAAATACTCCAGGATTTTTTGCCGTGTACAAAATAAAGCTAAATAAAAGTTTTAAAAATTAAAAATAAAATCATTTTTAGGCGTGCTCTAATATTTGAATTAGCAGTGACAGTTAATAAATAAATCCACAATATTAAATATTCAAAAGTAATTCTAAATTGTTGATAAAACTTTACACAAATATTTACCCAAAAAAAAGCTCTATCCCACATTTTTGATCGATTTAGGCCCGTTTGCGCGTATTATTCTTAAAAAATTAAGTTGTGGTTAGCCTACTTAAACCGTAGAAATTCTTCGACTTAAATTTTTTAAGTTGTACATAAATTGCTAAGTTTTGTTGGTGCAAACGGCTCTTAAACAATTTAATAACATATAAGTGCTCAAAATCATTGCTCAGTTATTAAAGTACGGCAAGAATATCACTAATTTTATTTGTGTTTGAAGTTAAAACTAATCGTCGTTAGCTATGTATCTCCTGCTGGCTGGAAAATTCAAATTTCGTTTAGAAATTTTAATGCGAGAATATTCCGACAAACCGCATCACATGATGATGCATCGAACTTTACCAAACATGGGTTCAAAATCGATTCATCGTCCCGGGAATTTAGTGAAAAACAGGAGAATTGAACCGATACCACTAGGAATCGGATGAAATTAAGTTCATTGCTGCGGTTTTCACAAAAATTATCCCATTAAATGACAATCGGTTTTTGGGGTTAAACTTCAATTGGTTAATGTCAACAGCACGAATCCTTTTCTAAATGCTACTATCAAAATCCTAACGGCTGGCGGATCAAATTGCATACCATTTATGTAACTTTCAAATTAGTTTTCGAAATTCCTGTTGAGTGAGAGGCAATCTAATTAAATAAAATACGAATGAGGCACTCAACCAGGAACCCAGACAAAAAAATTTCATTTATTCTAGTTGAATGGGAAATGCTCATATTTATTATGAAATATTAGGCTCCGTTGGGCAAAACAAAATTTGAATGAAAGAAAAATTAATAATAGACGAACTACTATAATCAAATTTAAGTTTTTTTATTTCAAATAAAGAAATGAAAATCACTAGAAAGGGTTAAGAAGAAGATGAAATATTCCCAACGTATTTTATTTTGTATATTTTTTAAATCGAGAAAATAAATAGAAAAAAAATCTCACAGAAAAGGGAAATGGGTGGAAAACAAATGAGACCCTGGATAGCTTCAACATTCAATTTAAAAAAGAAAATATTAAAAGGAAAACATTTTTGTTCTCTATCTTTTGGATAAGGAACCAAACTCCACTACTGGAATAATACATCGGAATACATCGGAAGTGCAACCATATAGATTGAGGGAAGGTGACGTAAACATCAGATTGCCGAAATTCACACAGACAAAATCGCAGAACAACCTTATTTATAATGGGCTCAAATTGTTCAATTCGTTACCTAGAAGTGTAAAAGAAGAAACAAGACCAAGAAACTTTAAAATTGAAATAATTAAATTAATTAAAGAGAAAAAAATTTGAAATCGTAACAAGTAAAAATATTATAACAGAAAAATCATGATTGTGTAAAGAAAAAGTAAAATTATTACTAATAAAATTATTATTATTATTAAAAAAAAAAAAAAAAAAAAATACTTTTTGTATACACTCGTAACCACTCATATTCTATTTTATATTAATTTTCTTGCCTTCACTTTTCCCACATTTTTGTGCTTTTTGCATTTTTTTTTTGTATCTCGATATAGACGAAGCATATTTTTGTACTGTACTGATATACGTTTCAAGGATAGGATTCCGGGCAGATTAAAAAGAGCACCTCAAAGAATTTTAAAATACAATGAAGAAGAATGAGATACTAAAAGAAGGTTTGACACAAATTTATGCTCATGGTTGGAATCACTTAACCTTTGATTATGAAGGAAATCTCTGTGGTAGATCGAAACTTGCAAGGATAATCACGAGAGTTTATCTTTATCAAAGTTTATTTGTTTTTACTAGCGGGATTATCTTAAATTTTTTACCTCACGGACTGTCCATAAAACACGTTACGCTAATTTGAGGCTTTTCGGAATGCCCCACCTTTCTTTAGGCACACTTTTTCAAGATTTTTGTATGGAATTTAGTACGACCGCATACTGCGTAATTTTAGCCAACTAGCGAGAGTTTATTGAAAATTGCAAATAGTTGAATATATTTACAACAATGGTGTCATACCCCAAAAATGAGCAGTTTTGAGTTAATAATGCAGAATAACTCCTTTTGATTTGTTCTTTCATCTCACAAACCGTCTTAGCTGTACAAGAAATCCTTGCCATGGGAGAGCATTTGTAACTCACAGAATTTAGTACAAAATTACGCAATCCAAAATCTTAATTTTTCAAAAAATCGCATTTTTAAAAGCTTTTATTTAGCTTGCCTGTTTGTTTGATTGGTTTGGTCAAATTTTGCAACCTAATTTTGACCCAATTCCACTTGAATCCGATTGACTTGATATTTTCCTCACATACGTATGTCCGATAACAATACAATATTTACCTTGTAAGAATAACGGGACGTCCTGTAAGGATAACGTAATTATTCTTCTCCTCAAATTTTCCAGGAAAAAATCTGTTCTGGGGGTTTTTGGGGTCGCTGACTTCGATTCTGGCATTAAAAAGTCCATAAGAATCACGGAAGGTCCTTAAAATTTCTTCCAATTTCTTCAAATTTTTCGGAAAAAATCTCAGGGGATTTGGGGAGGGGAGGGGCTGAATCCGATTTTGACGTCAAAAAATCAGTAAGGATAACAGAAGGTCGTGTTGCTTTAAAATTAAGTTTAGTAATTTTAAAATTTGATATCAAGTGCAGTAAATGCAAATGAAACGAAAACACATTAAACACTACCAAAAGTAAGTTTCAATCAACTTGAAAGATATTCGTTTTAATTAATCTTGTAGAGATCATTACATTGTTTTAGAATTCATAAAAGGAATATTACTTGAATGTAAATATTTTATGTTGTGGCAAATGTTGCTGTATGCAAATAATTGATATTATTAATATATCTTTGTAGAAAATACTTGAATAGATAAACAGATGCACAATTTACCTAAATAAATCTTTGCATATAATATACGTATAAAATTCTTGCTATTAAGACATCCTCGTTACATATGGTTAATATTTAAATCTAGACACATATTCTTTCAATCAAATCAAATATTGATTTTCCCATATGCTAGAATTAGACTATCTTTTTGCATACAAATCTTAATTCGTCGTCAACACAATGGCATAGATGTGGGACGATAACGATTGTACGATTATCTAGTATTTGCTTTCAGAAAACTTTCTCAAACCTCGCCAATAATGAAATTAAACAAACATGCAAAATTGAATGATTCACAATATGTTTCTGTGGAAATGTCTAGAGTTACAAATAGCACTTACTAAAAGTTTCTTTGGTTAAATATCTAAGCGTTCTGTTTAAATTCAAAGACAGTACCGCATTAAGTTTTCTACGCAGAATGCAATTTAACTTTACAAATTCTTTACTGCTTTATATGAGAATAGCATTGTCTTAATAATTTTTAAGTTGATGAAATATACAATAGGGTAGTATGCAGTGCGAAATCATGCTATCAGCTAAAAGATCTTATGTTGAAAACAGAATAACAGCATAAAAATTAAACAATGCTGTTCATGCCAGCATAAAAATGGAGCATTTCACTGTTTTATGGATGAGTGAGAAACTCCCCGGTCTATGCCATTAAGCTAACTTTATCATTATCCGACATTTTAGTTCTTCGTTCTCCTCTTCGTTGAATATGCAATGGAACAATAAAAGTTAGTAATTTCAAACTCTACGTATTGTAAACGACTTTCAGTAGGAAGGAAAAAAATCAAGTTTTTAACCCAAAATGCAAATAGAGTGAACACAGGAGTGCGTTGCATAAATTAATGTTGCATACCCACGGGCGCAGAATAGTCAAACACCTCAAATGAAAGTCATTGGGCTATTTTAGAAAGCGTAGTTATCTGTTTTTAAATTTAGACGTCATGCGAGTAGACTTCATGTCTAGCAAATACGGAAGATGCAGAGAATTAGAGAGTTAAGTCGGGAATGTTGAAATGAAAATCTAAGGAAAACATAAAGGCAATTTTACAGGACGAAGAAACATAAATACATTTTATCATGATCCATGAATCAGTGCATTCTACCCGCACATATTTACTGCTATCCGACATACCACACTACCTGCAGGTATGTAATATGGCACCTAAATGTATGCAAAGGGAATAAACAACCGTTTAAACTAGTTTTCAAGGAGTATATCTAAATATTATTCGGAAAACTCATTGAGAATATTGTGTTTTGCGGATTTGAAAATTCTCTGGCGATGCTGGTGGAATGACAAATATATCAATTAAATTTGTAACTTACTTTTAGGGGATAATAAAATAAATTTTGGTACCTGCTTGTTTGTCTTTGTCGTAAAAACGGCTGAACCGACTTACCTCAAATGTATTGGTTTTTTGACAGTTACGTAATGATGTGGAAGGATGTGGAATTCTGGAGCAGTTGATCGGAGGGGGGACGTTTCTTCAAAATACAATACATTTCTTTAAAAAAAACCTAAGATTACCTGAAAAAATTCGCCGCAGGTCAAAATTTTGACAAGTATGCGGCAATTTGTTTTAAATTTATTAGAAAGAAATTAGCCACAGTCGCAAGCACGCAAAATCTTCAGTCACACTCGTATTCTCAGGAAATCGGAAAAATTGTTTTTTCCCTTTTTTACCAAAAAATTGCTCTAAAATGAAGAAATCATGAAAAAATTTTCTTCAATAAAATTGTTTTAGTATAATTTACTTCTTCTTTGGGGAAGAGTGCTCTTAGTGCGCCACTAATTTATGTACAACTTAAAATTTTTAATTCCCAGAATTTCTACGGTTTAAGTAGGCTAACCACAACTTAATTTTTTCACAATAGTACGCGCCAACTGGTCTAAGACTTTTTTATTTGCGGATTTAGACATATTTGGTGCTGTTAGAAACGCCACGATGTCTACTTTCTAGTAAATATTCGTTTGACACATATCTTACTTTTAACCAGTCAATTTTTAGTTTCCGAGAAATTTTCAAAAAACTTAATTTTTTTGAAATATGTAGAGAATTGTTAAAGCAAAAAATGTAGAAAATTTTATTTCCTATTTTTGTTCATACATTTTTTCATAAAATTTTCGAGAAATGTTCAAATAAGGGTTTTTACAAAAATATTTGAGAGGTACCCGTTATATTTACCGTTAACTTTCCAAAAGTTAATAGAAAACTACGATTTTTGTAAAAGTAATTTACAAAAAATTTCAAGTCGCTAGGTCAACGCGTTCTCGAGTTTTTTAAGATACAAAAAAAGGATAGACCGACAGACAAATGCACGGACATACTCGTAATTTTGCCTCAAACGGATTTCGTACTGATCAGAAAGTTTCGTTCTGCCCCAGTTCCCGAGTAAAAATTCGTGATTTTTGATCGACGGTAAGATGGAAAAATATTTTCGCAATTTGAATATGAGCATAAAATTCTCGTTCAGCTTTTGGCATTTCCAGCAAACTCAGAGAACTTAAATGAACACCGCAAACACTCTTTTTTGCAAATTTCCACCTGCCCGTTTGTAACTAAATTATAAAAAATCGCTTCAACTCTACTCTGCATAAATATGTACCTATGTGAAACACTTTCTGCTGAAATCATGAATATTAAACAACAGCAACGCCGATAGCCGCAAGAAGAATTCTTTAATGCGGAAACTTGCATAGAAACGACCCGACAATCCTTGGTGAACTTTAATTAGTCGTTAGCAGAAATCGCGTTGAATGCAAGCAAGTAAAGGTAATTTGACCGACCAAGGTGCAAATTGCCAGCAACGAACGAGCATAAGTTACGTTTTCGTTAAAAACAGTAGTGGATTATTTGTATGTGTGTGTTGTGTATCTATCAAATGGTGCAGGTAGGTGGAATATTCAGTTGACTTTCTCTAATAAATCGAACGGCACGAGTATCTTAAATTGTTCACGTTCACCAGTAATTTGCATATCAGCAGCATAACTCGAACTATTTACATATCTCAGGTGTTTCAGCTACATATGCATATTCAGCTACTCATGGAGTACACTTTGTGTTGCGGATATTTAACTAACGGCCATTGGTTGCAACAGCAGCATAAATAGTGCTAAGACGACGAAATATATATTTCAAATAATAACACAATCTACACCTACACCTGCATCAAAGCGAATATCCAATATAAATCCGTACTGTTATTTTGTAGTTACTATCGCTTATGCTAGAAGTATGTTCATATTATTTATGCAGGTATGTAACGTGTCCCTAATGTCGTTTTTCCGGTGTGGATAAAATCATATAAACGAATCGCATGTCGAGTTTTATGTTAGATTTGTAAATCTCTCACCACCAAAAACGTTGGAAAGGATTCTGTTGTAAAAGGATATGATGGCAATTTCCCTTAAAGATATTCGTTCCCTTTGGAACTAAGCGAACTAAATCGTTGTACAGAAAAAAAAACCAACCAGTGTTGCCAAGAAATGTAGCAAATGTGATTTCAATATGTGCGATGCACGAACAAATCCTAAACATTCCACTGTAAATCGATTCAGGATGTGGCAAACATGGCGAAGATATCAGTTCCGTTGGGATATGCAAATGTTCCATCTCTGAATGCAAATCCTACATCACTACGGTGAGAGTTAGGCGGCAGCCATGAGACATTCGAGATTCAGGTAAGAAAAGCCGATTAGATTAGTCACATGGCATCGAAAGGAAACGTCCCGAATCCCTGAATACCGACTGGAGTTAAATGGCAGCAAAACCATGGTAAGAAAATGATCCTACAATTTCCAATAGGATCAAGGAATTCCTTGCAACAGGAGTTAAATTCAAGGTGGGATTATTAACGTTTAATTAGAATTCTATGGAAGGGTCATTGTCCACAATAATATAACTATGGACCAACTTCGATTTCCAGCAGCGAGCGGTATGAAAATTCATGAGATGGACGTTTGTAGAAAATCCACCCACAGGAAAAAGTCCAAATCAATTTAGTTGATCGGCTTTGATTCTATTCAATTAGATTTCATATATGAGAAGCTATTAATTGAACGATTACAGATGCAGAATAAATGTAGCAAAGCTTCCGAAGGTTAATTGGAATTAATGGAAATCGGTCATTGCAAGAATAATTTCTTCTTGTATCGAAATGATTTTCTTTAATTTTTATCGTTATGGAGGATATAAAAATATTCATCCGATTTAATTTTCTTACCTTCAAATACCAATGAAGTGGTATTAGGTTTAAACCTGATGTAATTGAGATAAAATTGTAATTTTGTTATTGAATCGTTTTCGATGTGGTTTTGGTTGTTTGAAATTCTAACAACCGACGTATCCCACTATTTAATTTAGTTTTTAATATAAATTTAAAAAAGAATGAAAACATAAGAAAAGCTGCAATTGTCACAGGCGAAACGTGAAATACTCTATATGAGGGCAGGCAAAATTTTCATGAAAGAAATCTATTTGTATGGGTGAAGGGGAAGGATTAGTCCATTTAGCTTTTTATTCATGGTACGGTTATGAAAAATCAAATTTTAAACACATTTTGTCTTAATAAGTTTTTTCATACTATGGTCAGGTTTTGAGAAAATAGAAAAAAAGTGATAAATTTGTATGGGGAGGGGGAAGGAGAAGGGAAGAGTTGTTCTGTTGGAAAGCACCTTTTTCTTAACCAAATGCGGCCCTGAGTCCAAATTGACTCCAATCCTGTCAATTCGGTTAGGAGACGCCCCAAAAACTGTCCCTAAACCCTCCTCTCCCCCTCCTGGTTTATTGTCACCTTGAAAGTCTCTCAAACTGAAAACTATGTTTGTTGAGCTGAAACATAAATTTTGTTGCCCTTATCCATTATAGTTTACCGTTATCCAGATATCATCATTCAAAAAATAGAATCTTGCGAGTTGCTTGCAAATTAACGGTTTTGTGAAAAAACAATTTACTTTTTCATTCATAAATGTACTTACAAATGTTTTGCAAAATTCGCCCAAAATATAATATGTAAGTTAAAATGGGTCTTCCTGAGCTATTTTGATTCAAGAGGCCGAAGTTTTGATATTTGAATTTTAGTTTTCGGTCAAAAAGGTCTTCCTAGCTTATCTCCGCTTTAATTTGCTTTGCCAGTAAAAAAGGTCTTCCTAGGTTATCTCCATTTAATTTGCTTTGGGAGAAGCCAGCAAACTCAGTCTAGTCTTAGTGGTCCCTCAAGTAGTTGGTTTTGCCATTTTGGCTAGTTAGGTTGTACCCAGTTCTATGATTTTGGATATATTCATTTTAATTTGGTAAATTGAGGCAAATGAAAGTTCCAATTGTTATTCTTTTACTTTTCAGAACCGAGATCGAGTTCCAACCCGGGAAGTTATCTTTCTTTTTTCAATTGATTGATACACTTTTTTTCATTTTTTTAAAAATCATGCATCTATGAGAAAACAGCATTGGATGTTTGCCGGTCCTTTGTATACCCATAAAAATATTCCTTATATACTCTGAAATTTTGAATTAATTTTGTAAAGATGTCGATACTTATTTATGGATTTTTTCTCTTGTTCGAAAAGGGTCAGATAAATCGAATTTTCAGACTTGTTGGTCGCACACAAGTCGAAACAGGTGTTTGATTTGTTCTTTCACTTCAGAAAAAAATTAGAAACGTCGGATTTTCGACATCAAATTATATTTGTATTATTATAAAATCCAAAGTGCTACATGTCAAGTAAATTTGATTTATTTAAGGAACGGGCACCATATTCAAAACCCTCCAAGGCAGGAAAGACCGGTGGATGTGCCGGACGAAGTGTGGCAGGCCTTCCTCTCGTATGAGAGGAAAGTGCACCTGCCACGTAGGCGCCGCCTGCCCCTTACTGACGCTGAAAGGTCAGTAAGGGACGCAAGGCGGTGCTACTGGTGTCCGCTGAGGCGATACGCCTCCACCGGGTGTTTCAATAGACACCTGGTGCGAGTGCACCATCCAGGTTCCACCGGTTCTCCAGCCTCCTAACCTATAAGGTAATAAAATATTCAAGTTTTTTGTATAAATTTTAGAATGCCAAAAAACCATAAATAACTTTAAAACTTTTGGGAAAAAACGTTATCCTTACAGCACCTTCCGCTTAGAATTTTAAAAATCTAACACCGGAATCGCGATCAGCGACCCCGGAAACACCCTTATGCCGATTTTTCCGAAAAAAGGACATTTGCATTATCCTTTCAGGGCCTTCCGTTTCGAATTTTGAAATTCTAACACCGGATTCGTGATCAGCGACCCCAAAAACCCCATAATGCCAATTTTTCCGGGGAAGAATGGGAAAAAGGATATTTTTGTTATCCTTTCAGGAATTTCCGTTTAGAATTTTAAAAATCTAACTGCGATTTTTTCCGCGAAAAACGTGAAGTTTAATTTTTTTGTTTTATTTTTTTAGTGCCAGAACAGGCGGAGGATGGCCCCCGGAGGAGTACCCGAATAAGGGACAGGGTTTCGGGTAGGGTGCCTGGCGGGGACAGGCGCCGTACCCGAAACTCTGTGGGGCAGGAAAGACCGGTGATGTGTCGGACGAAGTGTGGCAGGCCTTCCTCTCTTATGAGAGGAAAGTGCACCTGCCACGTAGGCGCCGCCTGCCCCTTACTGACGCTGAAAGGTCAGTAAGGGACGCAAGGCGGTGCTACAGGTGTCCGCTGAGGCGATACGCCTCCACCGGGTGTTTCAATAGACACCTGGTGCGAGTGCACAGGCTCGGCGGGCACCAGTAGAACAAGTCCTGGCGCCCAACTGTGAAAGCATATTCAAGCAATTTTGAATTTGTTTTGAATTTCGACGCTGTTAACTGACACTAACATTTAACGTAAAAAAATTCGCCGAAAATTTAAAAGTAAGTTAAAATGGGTCTTCCTGAGCTATTTTTATTCAGTTTTGAAATTTGAATTTTGGTCTCCGGTCAAAAAGGTCTTCCTAGCTTATCTCCGCTTTAATTTGCTTTGCCACTAAAAAAAGGTCTTCCTAACTTACCTCCGCTTTAATTTGCTTTGGGAGAAGCCAGCAAACTCAGTCTAGTCTTAGTGGTCCCTCAAGTAGTTGGTTTTGCCATTTTGGCTAGTTAGGTTGTACCCAGTTCTATGATTTTGGATATATTCATTTTAATTTGGTAAATTGAGGCAAATGAAAGTTCCAATTGTTATTCTTTTACTTTTCAGAACCGAGATCGAGTTCCAACCCGGGAAGTTATCTTTCCTTTTTCAATTGATTGATACACTTTTTTTCATTTTTTTTTTAAATCATGCATCTATGAGAAAACAGCATCAGATGTTTGACGGTCCTTGGTATACCCATCATAATATTCCTTATATACTCTGAAATTTTATTTATGGATTTTTTCTCTTGTTCGAAAAGGGTCAGATAAGTCGAATTTTCAGACTTGTTGGTCGCACACAAGGCGAAACAGGTGTTTGATTTGTTCTTTCACTTCAGAAAAAAATTAGAAACGTCGGATTTTCGACATCAAATTATATTTGTATTATTATAAAATCCAAGGTGCTACACTGTGTCTGAAACAAGTAAATTTGATTTATTTAAATTGAATATTGCTTTAATATACTTACACAGTTGGGCGCCAGGATTTCTCTACAGGTGCCCGCCGGGCCTGTGCATTCGGAGGATGTGTCTATTGAAAGACGGAACCGATGCGTACGGCCTCGGCCGACACCTGTAGCACCGCCTTGCGTCCCTTACTGACCTTTCAGCGTCAGTAAGGGGCAGGCGGCGCCTACGTGGCAGGTGCACTTTCCTCTCATAAGAGAGGAAGGCCTGCCACAACTCTTCCGGCACATCCACCGGTCTTTCCTGCCCCACAGAGTTTCGGGTACGGCGCCTGTCCCCGCCAGGCACCCTACCCGAAACCCTGTCCCTTATTCGGGTACTCCTCCGGGGGCCATCCTCCGCCTGTTCTGGCACTAAAAAAATAAAACAAAAAAATTAAACTTCACGTTTTTCGCGGAAAAAATCGCAGTTAGATTGTTAAAATTCTAAGCGGAAGGTGCTGTTAGGAGGCTGGAGAACCGGTGGAACCTGGATGGTGCTCGCTGCGAATTAAAAAAAACTTGAATATAAAAAAGATTTTGAATATATATTTTTTTTCTTACGTCCTGGTCGCCCAACTTCTGGTGGAGGCGGAGGAGAGGATACCGAGTTTGGTACTGCGATATTCCGTGCTGTGACTGTGGAATGGAAGAGAAATTAAAGAAATTATTATTAACAGCGAAAAAATTATTTCAATTAAACCATATTTTTCTTCATATGGTTTATCTACTTACGGTGTTTTACGGGCATCCCCAGGACGACAATTCCCTCCAGGCCTGGCAATTCGACCCAGATTTATTTAAATTTAATATTGCTTTAATATACTTACACAGTTGGGCGCCAGGATTTCTCTACAGGTGCCCGCCGGGCCTGTGCATTCGCAGGATGTGTCTATTGAAAGACGGAACCGATTCGTACGGCCTCGGCCGACACCTGTAGCACCGCCTTGCGTCCCTTACTGACCTTTCAGCGTCAGTAAGGGGCAGGCGGCGCCTACGTGGCAGGTGCACTTTCCTCTCATAAGAGAGGAAGGCCTGCCACACTTCGTCCGACACATCCACCGGTCTTTCCTGCCCTACAGAGTTTCGGGTACGGCGCCTGTTCCCGCCAGGCACCCTACCCGAAACCCTGTCCCTTATTCGGTTACTCCTCCGGGAGCCATCCTCCTCCTTTTCTGGCGCTAAAAAAAAAACAAAAAAATTAAACTTTACTACTGCTAAAGGCAAAGCAACAGTCGAAACCCATTGAAGATTCTATTACCTCGTAATCTGGCAGAAAGCCGAGCACGGCTGCTGCGTCTATTCCCGCCAGCGGGTACTGTAAAATAAAACAAAAGTTTTAATGTAAAAACAAATGTTTATTAAATTATTTCTTACCGACAGGCGGCCCCCGGGAGCCACAAATTTTGTTGCCATTATCCATTGCAGTTTACCGTTATCCAGATATCATCATTCAAAAAATAGATTTTTGCGAGTTGCTTGTAAATTAACGGTTTTTTGAAAAAAAAAACAATTTACTTTTACATTCATATATGTAGTTACAAATATGTTTAGCAAAATTCGCCCAAAATTTAAAAGTAAGTTAAAATGGGTCTTCCTGAGCTATTTTGATGCAAGAGGCCGACCTGCATAACATACGCTTGTGATCTTTTTGCCATTTTCAAGGTAATCGATATGAATGATATCTTGCACATCCCGAATCTCTGCACTCTGGAAAAAATCTGGGGACAGATTAGCACCTCCTAAAAGAATGCACCTCGAAGCGTTATTTAGACAAAATTGAAACAATTCTTTTTAACACCGCTTTGGCCTGAACTTTCAATGAATTCCGAAAAGGATTTAAAAATTCACTTGAAGTCCTTTTAGGAGTTAGTTCACGTTTAGAAGAGGTTTTCCAATTAGCTTACCAGCGAATTAAAAAGGCGAATGGCTTACAAATCTAGAGGTCACTGGTTCGAGTGCCGGTAGAGACTGGTGGTACAAAACTTCTAAATCTAATAAATTTTTTTTGTGAAAAAATAGGCTGTGTGAAGACAGCACTTATTTTTCCATACTCACCTCGGTTTGAGTCTTTGCTATGACATCTAGCAAATTCACCACGAATACTTTATTATACTTTTTTTTGTAATATGTTTGAATTTTTAAATATTTCACCTGAAATTGCTTAAAAAAGTCTAAATTATATAAAAAATTGTGACTTTATTTCAAATAAATTAACAAAGAACAAAAAACATTTTTTATTTTTATATGCGTATCAGGGGCGTGGCGTGAGTTTTGAAGCTAGGGATGCAAATTTTAATTTTTTGGAATTTAATTGCCAACTTAAGGTTTTTATGTTATTAATAAAGGTATTTTTTGTGTTGTGCAAAAATACATCTCTCGTTAGCTACTTAAATGAATGACAATAAAATAATAAAAAGTTCAAAACACTAAAATAACTTGTACTTTATGATTATGAAAAATGCATCCGATCTTTGATCCCCAGACTACGAAATTATAATGTGTTTGTTTTTAATTCGAGACACTTATATATCCGAATCGAGAGAAAAAGTAAATTGATGATCATTTTGTATAAAAAATACAGTTATAAAATAAAATATTTACGATTGTCCGCATAAATCCGGATACACTAAGATCGTTCTTAACTCAGAATTGCTAATTAAACAGTTTTATGAAAATTATTTAAATCGCTGTAACTTACAGATTGCCAAAAAAAAGTAAACAAGGCCAACAAAATAACTTTTGCTTATTTGCACAACCGCAAAGCCAATTAAAATCTTCGTAAACTTTGACCGAAAATCGTCTCGTACAACTTTTATTTACTGTTGTTATATTTAACTCTCCCGCGATCAAGAATATTTTGTTTTTCAGAAAAAGAGCGCGAACTAAATGATTGTTTTAATAAGCTATCGATTACACAACAATCTGCCATTTTTACCAAACTATTGAAATCACAAAAATCACACAATAAAAAGACACGCTAATAAATAAACAATTTAAGACACTACTAACTACGCATGTAGAAACGCTACTACCAATTTGCCTTAATGCATTTTTTTTTTACTTATTTTCACTCGGAAGCAACGATTCGAATTGCTTATTTCACCTATTCCTGTTGCATATGACATCACGAGGCAAAAGAGAAATGATCGCCCGAAAGAAATTTTTATTTTTGGAATGGTTTTTTTAAACGCGAAAACCGCGTATTTTTTCTTCAAAAAGGTATGAATATTAGATGTAGAATTACTCAAAACAAAATCATCTAAATGTCCTCCAAAAAAACTTTTTAAATACGGATCTTAGTTTTTTAGTTATTTAAATAAAAGCGCAAATTATTTTACTTCTGCTGAGGTGGAAGCAATTTTTATTTTGCATCCACATTTTCTCTTTTCTCCAGTCGTTAACGTAGGTTCTCATCTCTTAAAATTCAGTTTCATCTCTCTTCGTACAAAACTCATAGATGCAACAATAATTTCTGCTTCCCCACAGTTTCAAAGGCAAGTTAAGAAATTCTCTCTTTTTTTAAAGGCAATCGAGTTTGAATATATCACGACTGTATGATAAAATGCAGTTTGTGCCGTACTGAAGCTACAAACGGCACAAAACAGTAATTCTAACAATAAACTCAAACTTAATTATGATCGAATTTGGAAAAAAAAATGTTTCAACTTACAAACTCAGTAACCAATATTTTTGTGAGATTTGTAAGGGATGCAATGCATCCCTTGCATCCAATGACGCCACGCCCCTGATGCGTATATGTTTGACATTCAAAAAAAGTTTAATATCTCTCGATTGGCAGTTTTTTTTCGGAAATCGGAGAAATGCCATTCGAGGCAAGTGTCCACCCTTTCCAAAACCGTTTTCAGACCGAAAAAATTCGCTTCCGGTCAGGAGAAATCGGCCGCTATAGGTACCAGCACGCATTTTACAAAAAGTGGAAAATCTTGCGATTTGAGCTCAACGAGTGGCTGCAAAATCTTCCGATTCGAGCTCAACAAATAATCCTTTATCAGAATAAATAAGCACGATAATCTATTGTTAAAAATTTCAATGCTATATTCCTTCTGGATTTCGTGTAACTTTATATGCTCGCAGTTCTGGAAAACTGCAGGCAGAGCACACAACTAAAATTGAATTTCTTATTTACGTCTTCCATTTTAATTGATAAAATATTTTGGGAGCAATCTTGGCATATCCATCGACCGCAGTTATCGCACTGGAGACAAGATTTAGGTTCTTCCGATTCTGAATGAGAATCTTCTTCCCAAATTTTGCCACAGTGTAGACATAACGAGTCAACATTCTCGGAATTAGTCATTAATTTATTTTTATACTCCATTCGTACATCTTTAGGATTCCGAAAACTCAAAAAGTCATGCTGGCGGAAAAGAGCATGACAATCTTTGAGGAGTTCTTCACAATATTGAAGAACCCAAATACCGCAATTAAAAGTATCTTCTTGCAGTTTGTAGGCAGTTTTCGCTACTTTCCAGTTTCGGAAGTTTTTAATCTCATCCGTGCTTATCATACCTAGAAATTCTACAAAAGATTTTCTACTTTTTGTAAAATGCGTGCTAGCACCTTAGCGGTCGATTTCTCCTGACCGGAAGCGAATTTTTTCGATCCGAAAACGGTTTTGGAAAGGGGGGACACTTACCTTGAATGGTATCTCTCCAATTTCCGAAAAAAAACTGCCAATCGAGAGATATTAAACTTTTTTTGAATGTCAAACATATACACAAATACAAATAAAAAATGTTTTTTGTTCTTTGTTAATTTATTTGAAATAAAGTTACAATTTTTTATATAATTTAGACTTTTTTAAGTAATTTCAAGTGAAATAATTTCAGGTGAATATTTAAAAATTCAAACATATTGCTACAAAAAAAGTATAATAAAGTATCCGTGGTGAATTTGCTAGATGACATAGCAAAGACTCAAACCGAGGTGAGTATGGAAAAATAAGTGCTGGAAAATAAGTGCTGTCTTCACACCCGAAATTGATTTTTTAAGAAACAGCCATTAAATTTTCAAGAAAGCTTTAAAAATGTGAAAATTCGGCATTTGGAATTGCAATAAATCTTAAAGGAATAGAGAAAATTTTTAAAAACTCATTTAGCACACGACGACATCTGTTTAAATTTGGTAGAATAAAGAAAACAAACTTTCTCTCAAACAAAGTGAAATCAATAAAAAACTGCCTACATTTTTCAAAAACAAATAAAAAATATTAAACACAAACTCAACGGTACGAAAGTACGAAAAAAAACACTTTAGTATTATTGAAATCCATTTCAACACAAAATGCAAAGTATTTTCGGACCGTAATTTATAGCTTAGCAGGAATAAAAAATTTCCTTTAGGGAAATGAATTGCACGAAACTCGTTTAGCCAATCATAATCCGTTTGATGGAGGAAAGTCCTTAATTGGGTAAATTGAGTGAAAGAATGAATCCGCGGATTACAAGCAAAATTACTCAATAAATTTTTATAAAATATTTCAATATTTCAAAAAGCGTCTAAGGGATAGGTGGTTGCGTTGAATTTTCCAAATCGCTCAGTAAGACTTCTCGAAGGATGAAAAAGTTATTGATGGAGATATTAATATTTTGATGATCTGAAATGAAATTCCAGCGAACCATAAAATCAATAATCATAATTTTTGTAATTCTTCAATTTAATAGGGAGGTATTCGTTTAAAAATCTCTCAGAATTATTATGAGTTTCATTGGATTTAATATACCTACTTTAAATTAAGATTTTTACGTCTGTTGGGAGAAATCGACAAAATAAAGTTTATGCGAAATGTCTTAAAGAAATTTATTGTCTTCGGCATGTTTGAGATGAAATTTTTAAAGAGTTTGAACATTTATTACCGGGATTAGATTAAATGACAAGTTTAAAAAAAATTAAATAATTTCGTTAATTAAGAAAATTGTACCGAATTCCAGATAAGGAAATCAGTTGTGATCAACATAAAACTTTCCTCTGCAATATTTAGGTTCGGATAAAATATGTAAAAAAAGTATTTTTTCAAATATCTCGCTAACCGTTAAAGTTTACGTATTACTTAAAGGAAAATAACGTAGGAAATGTTATTTTCTTTGAATTTGTTTATATGCATTTTTTCTCAAAAGCGAGAAGTTTCCGAGAAATTTAAAAAAAAATAGATTTTATTGAAATATATTGAGAACTGTTAGAGATACGTCAAAACTGTTAAGGCAAAAAAGGTAGAAAATTTCATATTCTTTAAATTTAGTTCCACGCATTCTTTCCCAAAAGCGAAGAGTGTTCGAGAAATTTTCCCATCCGTTATAGCTAACGTTACTTTTCCAAAAGTTGATTAAAACTACGGTTTTTGCAAAACTTATTTACAAAATTTCAGCGTGTTCTCGAGTTATTTAAGATATATAAAACGGACAGATTGACAGACAGCTGCACTTCATGTTTGGTATTTCTTCAAATTTTGGTTTTATGAAGTAAACTTTTTATCGGCTCGAAGCTCCTTCTATGAAACCGTTCATGGATACTATGAACATGCATTCATCAATACTATGAACGAGTTCATAAATACTATGAACAGATGCATAAAAATTATTATAAACTTTTTCATAGTATTTATGAATAAATTCATAATTATTGGCACGTTTTTTGCTCAGTGGAAATTTACTAAGTTTCTAAGCGTGTACTTTTAATTGTTATCACAAATACACTTAATTATAATTTTAATTCAAAGTAAATATTAAAGTAATTTTCCACCCACAATCATGTACATAATTCGGTTTCAAGAATTTAATATGGTGCTAATATATGAAATCTACGTAACCAAAGTAATGTTATTCATTTCTATGTAAATAAATACGTTAAAGCATTTTATCGAAATAAATGTCGTTTGGAAAATGTTATTAAGCCATTACTATTAAATACTATTAATCAGGTAAATGTTGGTAGAGGAATTTCCCTTTGAGACTACGACGGCCTCTTGAATTTGCATAAGCGATAAGACGACATTTAACGATGTATATGTAAGCCAAGAGAATGCCAACATTCAAAACGCACCACCCACAATGGTGGGGGAGGGAATTCATCCTTACCTATCAAAAAATAAGCGAAAACATTTGAGGATCCAATTTCAGCCCCACATCACTATGGTACAAATTCATTGCGGGGTAAAAGAAATTTCCATATCCGAACATGATACAAGCAATTTTGTGAAGTTTTCGTGTCAAAATGTTTTCTTTTTCATCCATTTTTTGCTATATAATATATTTAGTAAGTTGCCTTATGTGGAAAGTACAAAAACCCCTTTTTAAAGGTCTTTCCCTCTTTAATTAACTTTGAAGGGGCCTTAAAACCATCTCGTCGTAGACTTTTAGATAGAATTCCCTAACCCAAATACAGTTTATTCTATAGCCGAGACTTTAACTAAAACAAAATGAAGAACAAGAAGGCGCCTTTCAATAGGTATTTTGTCGGTTTCAAATTTATCTTCAATTTCATCCATGCCTCTATAGACACAGAAGGGCGTACAGCACAAAGTTTCGTGTTGTTATTTTGATACCTTGATTTGAGAGTATAATTCAGAGGTGAAGATGGAAATCATTCCTTTACAAAAACTTGAATTAATTAAGATCAAGTATGGAATAATAGGAGATTCATATATTCTAAAGATCACTTTCTACAGTCAGTTTCCGTTCAAAAGATATCCTTGTTTTCTCACTTTTCGGATTTAAGGATCCCAGGCATGGCATCCCTTAATCATAGAATAAATTAGTGTGGTATAAATCAGGATTCTGCCGAAACATTATTTCTATAAACATACGATTATACTCGAGCAAAGGATTCATATATTTCTTCTCACATTCCTATTACATCCAAGGACGATGATAATATGTTAAAGTTTGCTAATTACGTCTCAAGTGATTAACTTTCAAATAACCACATAAGGTAAGTGTACATTATTCGGTTCGCTGTTTTGAAGCTAGAATTAAACTGTAAATTATTCATGAAAATTTTCAAACATTTTTACACCGTGTAATTAATCTAAAGTGCCTATTTATCGAAAACATTCATATTTTTGAGAAACGTCTACGTAAAATTCGTACAATTTCAATAAAAACGGATCATTTCAAATAATATTTATACGCAAAAAATAATATTTTTTCAAATAGCTTAAGAACCGTTAAAGATACGTAAAAATAGTTAAAGGAAAAAATGCAGGAAGCTTTATTTTCTTGGATTGTT
The DNA here is from genome assembly GCA_964034945.1 of Chrysopilus asiliformis. Lineage (NCBI taxonomy): Eukaryota > Metazoa > Arthropoda > Insecta > Diptera > Rhagionidae > Chrysopilus > Chrysopilus asiliformis. The sequence continues at coordinate 20,826,708 of OZ035963.1, read as the reverse complement.
ATATCCATTGATTTGTTATATCCATATTTTCCCAAAAGCGGCCAGTTTCCGAGAAAATTTCAAAAAACTTAATTTTATTTAAACATATTGAGAACCGTTAGAGATACGTAAAAACCGCTAAAGCAAAAAATATAAAAAATGTTATTTCATTTATACATATTTGAAAAAATCACAAGTTTTGTAAACATTTTCAAAATCTGAATTTTTTCCAGATATTTTGAGAACCACTATAGATACAAAAAAAACCCGTTCAACTAAAAAATGTAGAAAATTTTATATCCCTTAAATTTTGTCATATTCAGTTTTTCTACGCGCATATATTTCAAAAAGTTTTCAAAGTATACTGTTTTTTTTTTAACTATTGTGTATAGTTAACGCTACTTTTCCAAAAAATTATAGAAAACTACCACTTTCATAAAACTTATTCACAAAAAATTTCAAGTCGCTAGGTCAACGCGTTCTCGAGTTATTTAAGATACGTACAAGGGACTGACTTACAGCAGATGCACGGACATCCTCATAAAAGAAATCTCCTTTCTGCCCCCGTTCTCGAGTCGGTCTGCGTTATGAATACAATACTTTCCCTCTATAGAAGAGGAAAGTAAAAACGTAAGAAAAACTACAATTGTCAAGGGGGCACACCCGAGGGAAGATACAATTTTTTATGAAAACAATCCCATTTGTATGGAAGAGGAGGAAGGAGTGATCCGATTGGATTTTGAAGTATAGATAAGTTATCACCCCAATTCTGATAGTGGTGTCATTTTCGACAAAAGTTGTTTTACGTGTGATTGTTGAAGATTTTGTTTAAGAAAGTTATGTGCTATTCACATGAGATTATGATTGGTTTCCTTTTTTTGCGATCCACATTTGGGACAACGATCCGAATTATGTAAACTTACCTTATATCTACGAATATTAATTTGATGAGCCCAACCAGAAATCGAGATGGTGTGAATATCATCAATTGTTACTTTTTCTAAAAATTTCATTTAATATGCATAATTCCTATGTATGTGTCTTTGTTTGTTGAGTAATATATCCCTTCTGAGGATATCTTTTCTTGGATCTATTTCATAGATCTCATAGGATAATAACACAATTACTAAGTATAAAGCGTTAATTGAATGAAGTTTAATGCATCAATTTAAAATCAAGATAAGGCGTAAATTTTTCAATTTTCATAATTCGATATAATTTTCTTCTTATTTAGTATGAGATAAGATTTTAAGGAAATGTTGCTAATCTATATTAAATCGTAAATCTGATAGGATAAAACAAAATTACTTTTTAGGTGGTTTATAAACAGAACTATTTTCGGTCAGTTCGGGACAAGATGAAAGAAGCAGGGAAAGGGGTGTGAACTATAGCTGATAGGAAACATCAAATGTTATAATAAAAAAACTTGATTTAGACAAAAACCATCTAAGAAATGTGCGCCGCAGGTGAAATTTTTTAAATATAATGCGTCGCAATGAATTAAATGAAAACTAATTTAATTTTTCGTAAAATCAACGAAATTTACCGCAGGTCAATTTTTTTCTGATATTACATCTTCCCCTTGCGGAAAATCGTTGAAAAAATGCGCCGCAGGAGAAAACAAGCTATTTACCGACACTCCTAGCAGAAGTATAGTATATTCAGTTGTCATTTTTTTAGCATTTGATATATTATAGCACTAATCACTGGCTAGTTTTATTAAAAAACACATTATGGGTCCAAAAAACACCAATTTTTATACCATAAAATTAAATTACAGGTATAATTGCAAATACACAATACAAAATAATAATGGGATGGGATGGGAGTTGAGTGTTCCAGAAAATTTTCTTTTCAAATATATCAAGTAGGGTGTAACACTGCTGTTAAATGTGTCAGCTAAGTATTAACCGTCATTCAGTGGAGGTGTACGAATAAGATTACAAGCCCCAGCCTCTCGGCTTTCTTTTTCGCGTTTTTTTTTTTTGTATGATACCGACCTTTGAGGAACCACCCCTACGCCCATATGTCATGAACAACCCCAATCCTGGTTTTTCCCCGTTTGTGTTTTCGAACATTCAAATAGCTGCAAAATTTGTTTTCCTTGAAACAAACCAAATTTCCATAACTTCCCGAATCATGTTAAAAAAAAGTTTTTTATAATAATTTTCAAAGATGAAAATTCTTTAAAAAAAAAATACTTAAATTAGCCTTTGTTCGTAACAATTTTCCTTTGTCTACCGTCAATCAGAAAATGCTGGATCATTGTTCTAAAAAATTTTTTTTTTATTGATGTGAAAATTTAAAAATATTGCGAAAACATTTTCGCTTTTCTATGCTAAAGTTCTTGATAGCAACAAAATCTTTGCAAGCAATATTTCTCCACAAAGTAGGTATCATAAACTATAAATTAAAAGAAAAAGATTTTCTTTTCGTTACTTTAAAAGAGAATGAAAATCGTAATTCCTTTTTGATAATCATATCTCACCAGAACGGCAAAAAAGTTTAGCTCATTTGCATGCCCCATTTTTCTCCATTCTATTTTCCCCCACTTCACATCAGCCTTTTTGCCTAAATTCTTTAAGATTTTTCCGATTTTTTTTGTTCTACTATTAAACTCTAAAGTCCATTGTTAAAAAGTTTTCTTGAACTCTTTTTGAAGGCCCGCTGTCAGGCTGATGAATACAATGGCGCCTTGCTCAATAAAGGGCGGTTCGGCTCAATGAGTGGAATTGACATGTTTTTTGTTAACCCGGTCTGACCCGGACGACCCAGGAGACTTTGTATGGCTGGCAGACCAACGACGGAATTTCAGTATAAAATATTGTACTTTTCATGTTGTGCCGGTGGCTTTTCTTTACTTTTTATACGAAACTCTCTCTTCTTTTTTTTAATTTATCCTCCTTGAATCGAAGCAAGTGAAATGAGGCATCCCTAAGGAAGCACACAAAAGTAGGGACTTTAATAAAATATAACCTTTAAGAAAATTTATAAAAAAAAAACACAACTGAGACATCTTTTCGTTTTACCCTTCGTCTCGCTTGTTGTACCAATTTTTATATGGATTTTATGTAAAAAAGGTTGAATTTAAGTTGATATTTATCCAGCGACAGTTACAAATAAACCGAAAGAAAATTCAAATCCCGGTAAATTTTCTATACACAATAAATGTCCAAGGACTTTTCGTTGCTCCCGGTTTTCGTTCCATTTTCATTCGTTGAATCTTATTATTTTTGTGAAAAATCCAAATTAACTCAGAATAGAAATGTCTGCTTTGAATATTTTGTTTGGTCCCCTTTTGCTAGTTACTTAAATTCGTAAACTTTAAGTCGGATTGCAGAAATCTCAGAATATTTCTTTTGTTTTATTATAAGAAAACCGGATCAAATTCACATTTTTGTCATTAGTTTTAAATAACACTCGTAGCTCATGCCAGATGTTAACAAATTTCAATTAATTTTGATTTAAAAAGTTATAAATATGTGATTGTTTTGGAAAATTCGCATTTTAAATCGCGGACTGACAAAGAAAAACGCGTCTATTTCACATGTAGGGCAATTTTTGCCATACTGCTTGCAGGCCAATCAAAAACAGTGGGTTTTGACGAAAAAATAAGAAATTCGTTGCCCTGCTATTTCTAATTAATAGTTTTCGAATTATCGTAAAATGAAAGCGAGCCTAATTTTTTAAAAGGAAAGCCCTGTTGACAAAAAAACAAAAAAATATTAAGTTATTTTTCTAGTTAATTTTCAACTGAGATTTTTCTTTTAAAAATAAAGCTCGTAATAGTAAGTCTGCTTAAGATTTTGTTAAATCTATTCATTGTGTGCCCTGCAAAACTGCCCTGCTTATGAAATAGACGTAAGAAGAACACCAAGTATGTTTTCCGTCATCGGCAGTGGTAGTATGACGACAGGTTGAAATCCCATACACAATATTGGAGATAAAGTGAGAAGACAGAGGACATATTTGAGTGGGACAAACATTTCGTTATGGAACAACCTTTCTAATAGTGAAAATTTGATCGAAATTGGTGCAGCGATTACAGAGTTATCACGAGAGGTGGTGAGAAGCTATTTAGAAATATATCAAATGTATAGAATTTTGTATTTATTGTAATTGAATTAAATAAAAAATAGTATTTCAAAAAAAAAAAGCAAGGGGAATTCCTTTGGACTTTTTTTCGTGTGGCTTATAACTTGAGAATCGCTACACCGATTTGGACCAAATTTACACTCAGCTTCTTAGTATCAAAGGGCGAGTTTGGACAATGCTCTAATACAAAGTTGACCACTTTCCTGCTATCTTTAGAATCGTTTAGGCCATTTTGATGGAAATTTCGTTATTAGACAAGTCAGAAAGGAAAATTAAAATCTACTCAAATCAACCCCCTGAACCCTCTCCCCTACCACCGACAAAGTTTTTATCCATTTCTCCGAACATTTATTTGAATTCATATCACCTTTCTCGATCCATAAAACGTTTGACCGCGAAACTGTTTAACACGTTCGTGACATCGTGTACCACTGATGGTAAATGTACAGTTTTTTAAAACCGCGCGAGTAAATAGTGCGGTAGTTTTTTTGTGGAAGTAATATAAAAACACGCACCGTATACCACCGATGGCGCACAACCGCCAGAAAACAAATCGCTAGTGTACCACCCGTGGTACACGATGTCCAAATGTAAAAACAGTTGGAAAAGCAAATGTCACGAACGTGTTAAGTTGGGAACATTTTAATTTTTTTTAACATAATTTATTTAAATCGAACAGTAAATAGACTTGAAATTTTTGGGAATTACAAGTTTTTGCAAATGCAAACTTTGTCTAAATAGATTGTCTGGGCGAAAAACCATTATAATAAGTCAAATTAAATATCTTTTTGGCTAAAAACTTCCAAACTAAGAAATAAAAAGAAATTAATTAAAAACTTTCTCTGATTACTCCCACAATTTTGGCTACTTAACTTTTTCTCCTTCGTTCCATTATCGCATCCAGCATACATTCATTTATAAGAATATCAAATATCTGAAAGGGTGGAAAAATTAGATCTCTGGCTAAGTGTATGTTCGACGCAAAGGGCGGAGTAAAAACCAAAAGTCAAACAACTTCAAGGACATCCACTATATATGGGTTGAAAATACGTGCGACGAATATACGAAGCGAAAAAAACAGAACGAAAGAAGAAAACATCGAAGAACAGAAGAACTGCAAACTAAAAGTCTTGAAGGAATTTTCATTCGCCCTCATTTTACCACCCGCAGCCGTAAGAATATTAGGGTTTTCTTGAGGTAGTCGCTGTGTTGTGTCACTTCCAGCTTCTGTAATTATTGCGCTCTACCGGTGGTGAAAAGCTATCCAGAATCATTTACCGCTCGGGCTACAGACGATGCCAACCTTTAATCCCTCTCTAAATTCACCACCCCACCACCCTATTTCACTGGTTACGTTCGAGATGTCTACCTTTTCCAATACAGGGATGCTAACCCAGGCTTAGTTTTCCACTTTCCCACTACATCATCATGTCTAAATGAGGAAAGAATTTTCTTAAGAACTCAAGTCAAGGGCATATATTTCAAGTGTTGGAAATTTCATACCGTTAAAAGAGAGCATAATTCTCCCCCATAATCAGCAGTTAATGCCGTAATAGCTTTAATGAGTTTCGAAAGTACTAACCTCACATTTTTTTTCATTCCTCTTCCTGAATACCATAAATCGTCCTATAAAATTTTATGGATGACTCGTGAGTCTGTAATATTTTGAAATATGTTTTTGCTTATTCTATGTAGAATTATTTATTTTAAAAAAATTGAGAAGAACAAGTAAATATACATTAGAATGTATTCCTCGAGCGAGTTGTTAATTTCAATTTAAATCTTTTTAACTATAATACAATTAACACAGTTTTTATTCTTATGATTTATTGCGTTGTTACAACATTTTAAGATTATACTAAGATGGAAAAATTACTTATTACTTTCCTATATACGAAGTATAATAAAGAAAGTATTGTTTTGAGTTTTTAATGTAGTTAGAATATGATTTTACATAACTTAGCTATACAGTAATCCCTCCAACTGCGCGGTTTTTTTATAATTTTCGTTAAAAAAAACATGTTCCTAACCCCAAAATTTCATACAAAGTAGGGTGCACAGTGCGCGGTTTCGGTTTGCGCGCTCTTTTTGTGGAACGTATCTACCGCGCAGTTGGAGGGATTACATCAAAATCAAAATCCAGTTGGAACACTCCTGCATTCCTCCAAAATACAAATTGAATACTCTCTTTTCTAAAAAAAACTATTTTTTGAAAATTTCCCGGAAACAATGCGCTTTTGAGAAAAAATGCATATAACAAAATTCAAACGAAATCAAATTTCCTGCATTTTTCCAAATTTTGCAAATTGCCAACAAACTAATGATTTTTCCAAAAAAAAACTGTTAAAATAAGAATTATAGATATTAGAATTCTCTACATTTTTGCCTTTTACCGTAAGACGATATAGGTTGTACCGTTATCGAGATAATTTAGATTTTAAAAAAAAATCATAGTTTTATGTAACCTAATATTTTATTCATTGGGTCATAAATTACGCAGGGACGTAGATTTTGTATAAGAAAGTCATGTGCTGTCATTATTTTATATAAAAATTTTTTACTTTAAATTGTTAGATTGTTTGTTACTTCCTTAGCTTGTTAGTGAGTGGGGGTCAAGTCTTATAATCTAATTTTGACGCACTTCCACTCATCCGATTGACTTGAAATTTTGCACACATACACAGCTCCGATGATAATGCAATATGTATGCATGCACGGATAAAAACATGGTGGTCGATAGACGCCATTTTGTCTAAATCATACAAACAATTTATCGTGTGGTGTCAGACAAGAATAGTTATCAGCGGGTATTGGAAATACAAGAAAAAAAATATCAGTTGTGGTCAACACAAAACTTTCTTCTACAAAATCTACGACCCTGTGCAATTTACGTTATAGCCCTGTCGTATTGTCAACCCAATACAACCTCCCAATTAATTGTTGGTTCATCCAAAAATATCAAAAACGTACAAAATTTGAGATAACTTGAGAACTGTAAAAGATATCAATTTACGGTAAATGGCAAAAATGTAGAAAATGTTAACATCTTTAATTATTCTTTTCACTGATTTATCGAAAAACCGTTAGTTTGCAAATTATTCGCAAACATATGATTTTTTACATATTAATGAAAATATCTCAATAACGGTAAAATATAACGGATAACGGTAAAAGACAAAATTGTGCAGAATATCATTCTCATTAATTCACTTCATACATTCAGTCAGCAAAAACCTGTTAGTTTTCGAGATAATCGCCAAAAACTGTTTTTTTCGAAATAACGGTTTATCTCGATAACAGGTTGAGATATCGAGTTATAGCTAAAGACAAAATTGTGGGAAATTTTATTTTCTCCAAGTTTTGTCATACTTGAGGCCACTAAAAAACGCGTAGTTTGGGAGTAAATCGAGAAAAACGAAATTGCGATTTTTTTGGATACTTCCGGTTAACCGCCATTTTGGATACTTCCGGTTAACGGATTTCCACCAAAAGTTGATAGGATCGTCCCATTTCAGGACCCAACATGCCTATAAAATTTTATGGCGCTAGCTCCATTAGTTTTTGAGAAATCTTGTACACAGACTGACAGACAGACTGAGAGACAGAAAGACATTTTTTTAATATGACTCCAATCGACTCAGGAGTGATCGGGAAATGTTTTTTAGGCAAAATTAAGAGGTAGAAATTTTTCATGAATACAATACTTGATTATACTCCGTAGAAGAAAGTAAAAATGACCGGCGACAGACGCCATTTTGTCTAAATCAAACAAATGAAATCAGGTACTAAATGAAAGAGTATTTGTGCCTACATCCTAAAAGCTTTTTTTTCAAAACTTTTTTTCTAAAAAGATCACCGTTAATAGATTTAGTTGAACTACTTTGAAATTTACCCTCTTTGTAATTTTGTAATTATTTTCCAACTAATATTACTATTTCCATTTGTACATCATTTCCCGACAGAAAAAAAATACAAACTACTCATAAAAATTAAACCCAAAAATTTATTCATTATCAAAATTCCGAAATGTCCCTAAAAGATACACGTGTAACTCTTCAACATGATGAGTGCTTTTTTCGTTGCCATCAAAGGGAATTCCTGAGGGCAACCAAAAGCACCGCAAACATGTGAAAATTCCCAACTGAATTACATTCGGATTTCCAGAAAATAATATTAAAGTATTTGCATCAGGTTTAATTGTGAAAAGTATTTAATGATTTCTGTTTCTATAACTTTTTGAGTTCATCATTTAAAAAACTACACAAAAACCAACAGATAAACTTTTTAGTTTTCCGAATTAAGAAAAATTGACTTTACAATTGAAATACTTCAGTCTTGGTCAGAAAGTTTCTGCTGCCCTCCATTACGTCTATTTCATACGCAGGGCAAGTTTTGCCATGTTGCCTACAGGTCAATCGTAAAACTATAATGAGTCTCATTTTTTTAAAAGGAACATTTCAGTTGAAAAACTAATGACTAACAAATAGCACGCGCCTCTACTAATAGACTACCCGCTAGTTATCTTTCAACTGAGACCTTCCTTTCAAAAAATTAAGCTCCTTAAAGTAAGTCCGCTTCAGATTTGGTTAAATCTATCATGTGCCTAAAAAAATAAATCTATCTGCCTAACTGCCCTTCGTATGACAAAGACTTCTTAATTTTGCCCAAAAACATTTCCCGAGCACCCATGAGCAGTGATGCGCATTTGATACATTTGTATCAATTTCGATACTTCTTTTTCATAAATTTCACTTTTGATACAAAGATACATTTTTCCCTAAATATCATGAAATTGATACTTTTTTAAAAAAATGACAGTAAAAGGTTTTTTTCAAATTAAAATTGTATCAGTCAACATTATGCGGAAGTTGGTAAACACTACACAAATTATCGCATTATCCTGAACTCAGCCTGCCTGTAATCTTAAGCAAGAAATAAGCCGTATTGCTATGTAAATACAATTCATTTTCCTGAATATATGCAGACGAATAACACGGACAATTTCAGAACTAACAACCCTATTCTGGTGACTAGCAGTGATCGATGACTAGTCACAGCTCGGTCACAAAAGCTTCAAATTCTATGGACTTATGATCTGTGACTTAAGGGTCACAACGGCAGAATAGGGCCAATGAAATGTTTTTTTTGTTATACGTTTGATTTTTTGTATGTGATTATATAGAAGAATCGACCTGCTAGTTTTGAAATTATAACAAATAATCTGAAAATTATGATTTTTTCCCGAAAATTAAATTGTTGCTGCTTTTTTTACGTTTTTACGTCTTTTCCTTAGGTTGATACTTTTTGATACTTTTTTCTGAAAAATTTGATACAAAAATTTTTTTATCATGCGCATCACTGCCCATGAGTCGATCGGAGCATTATTACAAAAATGTTTCTCTGCGTGTCAGTCTGAGAGAAGTTTTATGAAAAACTACTGGAGCTAGAGCCATGAAATTTTATAGGGATGTTTCGTGGAACGATCTTATCAATTTTTGGTGAAAATCCGTGTCTAAAATGACGGTTTTTTTTTGAGAATTGGAGTTTAGTTTTTTGCAATTTACTCCGAAGTTATGCGTTTTTTAGTTATATAAGACAGTAAAATTTTCCACACATTTGTCTTTTACTAAAACTCGATATACCAAAATATACCAAAATATACGGGTACCAAAATATACCGTTATTTAAAAAAATCAGCTTTTTGCGATTCTTTTTGAAACTAAAAGATTTTCGGTGGTCTTGTGTATCACAGGAGTTAAAAACGGTCAATTTTCCTACACTTTTGTTTTTCCGGTATCGAGATATACCATTATTTAACACGTTGACTGCCAGACCAATTTTGCAAAAATGTGAGGGAGAAGCCAAAACATGCAAACGTATGTAGAATGTACGTATGTATGTATGTATACAATCTACATTGTACTGTGGTGTTCCGGGTTGGATAAAAATGTTGATCGCTCTGATCTTCAACGAAGAGTCGAACAGCAAAGTAAATTGCACGGTTCGATTGGAGTAGCAAATTAATGCACGACTCCGAATAGAGTAGCAAGTTAATGCACGACTCTTTAATGCGAATTCAAACGCATGACAGAATAGAATTGACTGTAATGTTTTATTGAAGAACTTTCTTTTTATAACCAAAAAATGCTTAATTGCTAAATTACATTAATTACTTACTTACTATGGTTGGGTGCAAAGGTAAAATATGAATTTAGCATAAGAGGTGATTTATGCTTAGTTATCATTATCACCTATTGAATATTTAAGCAGTGGTTACACTGAATCTAGACAATTCATATTTTACCACAGTACACCCAGCTATCGAAAATGATAGCCTTGGCCGCTCATGAATTAGTGCCAATTTTCACTGGCTATCAAAAATGATAGCCATGGCAGTCAATGTGTGAAAAGAAAATCATATTTTTTGCCATTGTCTCGAAAACTGACAGGTTTTCGGTAGTTTAATGTGTAAGATGAATGGAAGAGAATAATATTTGCCCCAATTTTGTTTTTCACTATTATCCGCTATCTTTGACCGTTAATAAGATATTTCATCAAGAAATAAAAAGGTTAATTTTTGCGAATTGCGTGTAAACTAACGGTTTTTCAAAAAACAAACAGTTAAAATTTTCCAGATATTAAAATTTTAAAGATATTAAAATTTTCTACATCTTTGCCTTTTACCGTAAATTGATAGCTTCTACCGTTATCAAGATATTTCAGATTTCGTAAAAAAATCATATTTTTATGTAAACTAATATTTTATTCGTAGGGTTATAAATTGCACAGGGACGTAGATTTTGTTTAAAAACGTCATGTGCTGCTCCCATCAGATATTTCTTAATCAAATCTCATAAATCCGAATTAAAATGAAATCATCTTCGATTAAAATGTTAAATTAATTAATATTTATTGTTTGTGTACATTTGTCAAATTTTCAAAATTAATATTCCATCGGTGCACCTGAACACATTTCCATAATATTCATTAAGTTTTTCACTTAATTGATGTACATAAAATTAAGTTAAGGATGTACCTCCCCAAAATCGCACAACATCCGCCTATAATATTCGTCTCGTGCTGAGGAATTTTTTTTTTCGCTGTTTTTCTTTTCTTTTTTTTTTGGTTTCCCCAAAAAACCCGGCGGCAATCTTCGTTGTGAATTCCCAAAGTAAAACTCTTATTGATGATAAAAACGTGATCGGAAAAATTCACTCGTTAAATTTCGCCAAAACGTCTTATGTCTATAGGCCACACTGACTTAAGATAATCGATTAGTCTATTCTATTCGAAGGCGCTCTTTAATTTCGGTTGAAAAACATGCTTCTATTAAACCATGATTAAGTGATGGGGATATTTTCATACGATTTATTGTCAAGACAGGTGAAATTTTTATTGCTCGAAGCCGCCCCCTTTTGCACACAATTGAATTTTTCTCGTGTTCACCCCTCTGACACCTTATTGTTTATCCAGGGTATTTTTCCAGGGATCGTGACTGTGCTCAATCCTTTCAACTGATAACAAAACAAAAGAGGACACATGCCAACCAATGGACGGAAAAGATAGATCCGTCGAAAAAAAGGAAAGCGTAAAGCTTTTTTTATCGCAAGCGAAACGTTTTACTATGGTTGAAAGGGATAATGACCGTTCCCTATTCTCTCGGAAATCCTCCTTTTGTTTAGCTGTGATTTCTTGGGTCATGATCCCATCTTATCCCAATTTTCCACTGAATTTTAAAAAAAAATAGAAACAACCTGTGGGGTTGGAAAATGAGAGTTGGAAGTATCCGTTGAGAAAGTGAGAGTTGAGAGTATCCGTTCCGGGAAACAGAGTCCTTTTTTCGGGGGCTTGGAGAACTTTTATGCGAAAAATACGTCCTTCCATAAATCCTTATGCAGATCTTCTTAATTTTGTATTACGGTGTTAAACCAAATGTTGATACTGAGGCGTTTGTGAAGATTTTTCATACTCATTTCATATACTAATATTCATAATCTGTAAAAATACCAAGAATGAGACTGTGTTGATTTTTAATTAAAGTTCGAGCTTCATATTAACGTGGCCGTGGATTAAATATTTTCCCTGACAGTTGTTAGTTAAAAAAAACTTTGCCTCACCGGAAACTCGCGCACACTAACGAGTTGAGGTTGAGAAAGTTTTGGTAAATAGAAAATATGTCAGTCGCAATATCCTCAGTGAAATGATGATCCTGACGATTATACCAATAGCATCAGGCTATTATATTGCAGAATCCTTTCGTAAGAAAAGATAAAAGTACACCTTGGCAGTTATAATCGTTAGTTTTGTACTTGACACACATTAAACATCTGAATATGGCTCCATTGTGTCTACGTTCGAGTTATAAGAAGAATTTCAATCCTGACGTTCCATGCCGCGGTCGCTGCTTTCCTGGACCAGGACCCCATCGATAAGTCCCTCCAGCTCAAATGGGCGGCGCCCCGGCTGATATCCGTTTGTAGTGTTGAAAATCGTTGGCGATAGGTTAAAAGGATCTCATCCTTAAATCCTGCCAGGAATATGAAAAATGCGAATCAAGAAAGCATAGCTTTTATCTCTCAAACCTCCACCCCACCCATTTCTTTAATCCTTGCTATTGTATTGCAGTGGCACAAGGACCGTGCGGGTGAATATCAGAAAGGACGATTTGAAAAGGATACGATGCCATATTCCCATCGCTGCTCCTTCTCGAAACGGCACCGAGTCTATATTCGAAGGATTTTTGTGCCGCCAGCATCGTTGATGGGCCAGCAGGATATCAGGACAGCAGCACGAATATAAAATTTGCCACTGCTGGATCCTAGATAGATCCGGGTTATACTTGTATCGATGCTGGTTGCGTTCCTCCTCTCGTATACCAAACTGTATTTTCCTGTTGGAAGATTTTAAATGCTTGAATGGCGTTTTGTTGAACGTTCAGGGATTGAGATTGAGACCTTTTTTGTGATTGTTTGTGTATTTATTATAATTGGATATCTTGCCGTGGATGTCCCTGTATTATGTGGGATCTGACCGAGATTTGTAAGCAATTGTGGGAGGCTGTTCCATAGGATAACGTGTAACTATTTATATATTTACTAGGTCTTTAAAATAGAGGGCGGGAGGAGTGAAAAAATCGCAAGCTGTAAAGGAAATTAACGATTGGATTTCGGTCGATCGGCTAAACGAACGTTATTCGGTCGGTTCAGACTATTTTTGGGGCTTTTGAAATGAATTAGGGATGGTTCATCATCGTTTTTATCGAGATTGTTGCCTAATTATTCGATTTAATAATATTGTTATTGTAAACGTATTAATTTCCAATTCCGTTTAATATAGGGTGATCATATTTTTTTTATTAATCCGGAACAAGATGATGGGGGACGAGGGAGGGAGGATGGCTTGAACGGTACATCAAAGAAACAAAAAAATTGTGTAGAAAACAAATCTCGGGTATGAAAATTCTCAGGGCTTATCGGTGATCTAAAATACTTGTTTCTCTCGACACCATTTCAATTTATGAGTGTTTTGATTACAGAAAAATCGCAAAAAAATGTGTGCGGTCAAAACAATAATAATACAAAACAAATCTTTATTTGAACGCACTACGAAAAAGAATTACAAAATGTGCGCCACCCTCCAATTGAGGCACAGTCCCAATTTTTCGCGCTGTTTAAATTCCATAAATATTGACAACGGAAATCGTAAAAATACCAAAACGGCAAAAGCGCCGCAGGCGAAATCTTTTAAAATACATGCGTCATTTGTAGGATATCGTTGAAAAAGTGCGCCGCAGGCGAAAAAAATGTTATGAATAGAGTATTTTTTGCATATTTAATGACGGTTTTTACTTTCCTGTGCTATAGAGAGAAGGTATTGTATTCAAAACGGAGACTGACTCGAGAACGACGGCAGATAGAAATTTTCTGATCAGTACGAAATCCGTTGCAGGCAAAATTATGAAGATGTCCGTGCATCGGTCTGTCCGTTTTACGTATCTAAATTAACTTGAGAACGCGTTGAGCTAGCGACTTGAAACTTTTTGCAAATTAAATTTACAAAAATCGAAGTTTTCTATCACCTTTTGGAAACGGGTACTGGGCATACAGCTATTTTGAAAAAATGCCGTTTTTTGAAAATTTCTAGAAACCTATGAGCGTTTGGGAAAAAATGAATATAACAAAATTGAAAGCATGTGCAGACAGATGCACAGACATCCTCATCATAATTTACCTGAACCGGATTTCGTACTGATTAGAATAGAATATGAATAGAATACTTTCCCTCTATAAAAGAGAAAAGTAAAAACACTTAAAATTTTTTTTTCAAACCGCCATAAAATACCACATTTCTTAGTTTTTATTCAAATCACAGAACCGAATCCCATTTTCGAGTAATGTTTCATTCATTAATCGATTTTACGACTCCATTGAGACTAAAAAGTCACTTTGTAGCAAACTCCTGTAACAAAAAAAAAGCATAAATTTATTAAGATATTTTAAAAGTCATAATATTTCGATACTTATAATTTTTTTAGTTGACTCCTCGGTGATTCGTTCCGTCCGCTCACGTCAAATAATATCGTTCATATTGCTTCCTAAAAATACAAAAGAAATATTCAAAAATAATATCAGAAATAATAATAATCAAATTTTATCAACGACAACACTCAAAAAAATTAGATAATCATGCAAACAGAAACAGATTTGTTGGACAATTATTCCTAAAACATAAACATTAACATAAATCGCGCAACGAATTCACTTTAGCTTGAGATGAATTTTGTTGTTTAGTTTTTACTATTGACACAAAACACTAAATACAAAATGCACTCAAACTATAAACATATGAAATTAGCTCAATAATACTTGCGAAATTTACGACGCGATTCCAGGGGATCGCACTGATTTTCTTTTATTTTTAACATTTTTTCCCGACACTAAACAAAAAAAAAAGGGAATTGAATCTGGATTTCGACACAAAATTTTTAAAGAAATGACACAGTAAAGTAAAACGATTCAAAAACAAAAAAAGCGAAATGCACTGAAGACGCAAATCAAAACAAAATATAAACACAAATGATACTTACGCTGTTGTTGAACGTTAGGATGATTTCTCGATGAGATTTTGGTTTAACTGTCTCGTCATCAATACACTTAAATTATACGAAACAAGTAAATTTAAAATAAATCAAAGTTGAAGTAATACACTTACCGAGATATTGACTGGTTTTGGACATATGTTATTTTTTTTTGGTATAATGACGTCAACAAGTAGCTATAGTGCTTTTCCTTGGAGAATTTGAGCCACATATAGGAAACACTACGCGAGCCAAAATATTTTTTTGATAATTTTTAAAGTCTTTGGGATTATAAGAAGCTTAACCGGATATTCATCTTAAATCTTTTCATACAATGTTTAACCCGAAATAGTTACCCAAATTGAACAGAATACAATCTAAGATTTTGGTCTATAGAAATTCTAGATTGGGAAAATTTTTTTAAATTAAAGAAATAGGTACGTAAATATCATTGAGTAAAATCTAAAACTCAAAAATGAATTATCATGGGGATTTTCTCACATGTTGTGTTAAAATAAAATAGGCTTTGGAAAATTAAGAGTGTTGACTCGAATTCCACTTCGTCCATATCTAAGATGGAAGAACTTCCTTCTTCTTTCTTGAACAGGGGTTGAAGTGGTTACACGTGCATAAGTAGCACTGCAATTTTTATAAATTCTGAAGATATCTAGGAGAAATTAAAGTTTACCAGGATAATCTTGCTAGAAAGGAAAAGTAAGTGGAAAACCAAAATTTTCTTTCTCTTAGTTATAAACTGCAAGTTTATAATTTTGTCGTTCTGGTTTTTAGCCAAAGCGAAGTCAAAGAATTCCCTGACTTCTAGAAAAAGCGAGGATTAGGGACGATTCCCTCAAGTCCGGGTCGCTCAAACAACTTTTTTTTCTGTATCCTGAGAGTGGAGCATAAAATCAGCCCCGCAGGAATATTTGTGCTGGAAATAATATATTTATGAGAAGGGAAGCACATTTTGGAGAATCCACGGATTGAAGGCGAAGTCTCTTCAAGGTTAAGAGTTCACCTGTAAATAGTCCTAGGAACTTATTTCAAGTAAGATCTAACCATTTAAAAGACGTAATTGCGAAATTTCCTAATAATCTTGGATTACGATCACATTATAGAATTCATTAGCTCGTGGTCGCACATAACCTCTTCAAATTTCACCGCTTTGGTTTTCCCTAGAAGTTTTAAATCCTCCAACATATTTTTTTTTGATACATCAAGTTCGTATTTCATCGAACACGGATTGCTACCAGATTTCATTTCTTTTGTCATCTTCGTAAATTTAAAATATTTTTTTTGCAATATATAGTGTTGTTAACATAAGTAAAGTAAATTCTAAAATTTCTCTTAAAGCTAATTACCGATTACTAAATTAATTTTAATGCAATTGTTTAACAGTGATCTCTTAAACTACAATTTTTTATGGAATATAAATGTGCACTGTAGCCACTAGATCGTGTTTTAAGAAATTCGCGTATTTCAGATATACCTTCGCTATGATAAAGGTTAAAACAATTGATTAAGAATTTGGGCCCAAGTTTTACGTCGATCATATTTTTATTTAATAACGATATATTTAATGTGTGTATAGTGGTGTCAGGAAATTTGTCCTTGATTATAAGTTATAAAAATTTTAAACAATGAACGATTTTTATCAAATAATATTTTTTGTGACTTTGATTGCATTATTCTAATGACATATTGTGCTATATTTTTAGTGATCAAAGTTAATGTTTAGTAATATTTTATTGATATTTTATCATGCTTGTAATATTTTATAGTTTAGAGAGCTCGATTAATTAAACATGTTTTTAGCATAAATTTTTGTGTTTTGCTGACGGAAGTACCGAAGAAGGAGATGGCACACAGGCTCACATAGCCCGAGTGGTATTGTTTATCCTGTTTTCCCTACCTTCCCTTTCCCTTTAATATTAAGAAGAGAAACTGAGCAATTTTGTATTTATCCCTTTTATCCTCAAGTTAAATGGCACGAAATTTTATTGTTATGTTTGAGTGACGATTTTTAAAATTGGTAAGAGTAAGAACCCCCCTTTTCCGGCGAGCTAAGCCGCAAGACCCCGAGCGTGCCAATCCTCTCTTACCAGTGAAAACACAGAATTTTCTTAACTGAAATATTTCGGTCACAAAGTATGAAAATACACCATAACATCCATAACAATAGATGGCGCCCAACGTTTAGGCCGAAAAAAAAATCCTTAACGGAAAAGGCCTTGGTACTACACATCCTAAACGGATAGTAGAAATAATTATCCTTTTCCTTTTTAATTATTTTCCTTAAAATTTCTTTTTTTAACGTTTCATTTATAAAAGTTTTTTTTTGTCAATTTTATTCAGCTCATTTTTCTCAATCGACTTGCAAATTGTATAGAGGCATTCCGTGCGCCTTGTGTCCCGGATCATAAAGTCTAATGACAAGATGAAACCGCGTTTGCCAAGGTGCATTGATGCAACTATACATTAGCAACATTTGTTTTAGTTTTGAATTAATAAAGTAATTGTTGTCATGAGTCTATTGTGTGAAAAGTTGTTACACAATATTTGCCATGATAATAGTACTAACTATATATGATCAATTCGAGCAATGTATACTCGTATGTAATCAGAAATTTTCTTAATGATTTTATGAGTCCCGTCGATAAAAGCTCATAGCAGATATCGCCGCGTTTGCCATAAATTTCATTATGAATTTTTATTATCGATCAACAATTTCTAAAACAAAGTAGTATAATTTCTAGTTTTATCCTTAACCCTTCAAACAATACCAGTAGAAAATATTAATTTTTTTTAACAGCTAGTGCGTCTCTTTTCTTTTGGCTACGACCGTCAGCATACTAATTATGAGATATATACATACAAAAACTACACGATATTTATTTCCATTAATCAATTATTGACTAAAGAATATTTAATATTAAATTTTTTTATCTAATACGGCGATGAACAGAAGTTTTGAACTTAAAGGTAGAAACGCAATAAGAAAAGATAAACGACAATTAGTATATGATTTTCGGAGACCGGTTACACGATCAGTAACAAAAAAATCGAAAACGACAGAAAAACTCTCAAAAGTCATGTTCCCACGAACTCCTCCATCCGATAATAACAACCCTCAGAGACACACGGATCGAATATCCGAAAGTAACAGAGACGAAAGTCAGAATTCAGGAGCAGCAAATGCTCCAGGGTCTTCTCAAAATCCTAGAGAGGAATCCCCAAACAATACATCCAATAATATAAATATTTCAAATCCCTTACATTCAAATGACAATCGGTCACCAGTTGCACAGATGCCTGGACCAAGAAATTCAGTCCCCGATTTACCCGCTTCACTTTTAGATGCTATAACTAATTTATCTAATATATTACAGAACCTAGTTCCGAATACCGAAACTGCGAATTCAAATTCTGATAACCATCCAGTAATTTCAAATCCTCCTATAAATAATTTTCTGAACGCTCCAATAAATGATAACCAAATGGTTCAGAATGGGGCAAAATCAAATCATATGGGCCAGGAGAATCAAACAAATCACGTAAATTCTTCTCAACCTATAGCCGATCAAAATATTCGAACTTCTTCAAATGTTCCACCACATTCTGAAAACATA
The DNA here is from genome assembly GCA_964034945.1 of Chrysopilus asiliformis. NCBI lineage: Eukaryota > Metazoa > Arthropoda > Insecta > Diptera > Rhagionidae > Chrysopilus > Chrysopilus asiliformis. Next base: position 20,807,928 of record OZ035963.1, on the reverse strand, counting down.
ATGCATCCATCTGCTGCAAGATCAATTCAAGAAATGATTTTTCGCGAACGGGAACTCCAGTTGCAATTGCAGCTACAACAAGAAATGTTACGGCAAAAAGCTCCACAAATGCCTAATTCCGAAGCATCAAACTTTCCCCAAACGACTGGATTTAGGGATCAAAATGAAATGCAACAACAATTATATATGCAGTTCGATCCTTATGCACAACAACCGTCATCATCTTATAGACGTTCTCAAGCATTTCCAAATTATTACCACTATGATCCAATTAGATCCACTAGGATGGAACTTGACAAGTGGGGAATCCATTTTGATCCATTAGCACGTCCTTCATCGATCGATGACTTTATATTCCAAGTTGAATTCTTACAGGAAAGCTATGGTACACCTTGGCCTATTATTCTGAAAAACTTCCATCTTCTATTAAAAGGAACTGCTAGAGATTGGTTCTGGGAGCATTTAAAACGAAATCGTAATCTTACTTGGCCTACGTTAAAGAATGCATTGACTCGGCAATTTCAAACATACGATAACGACTTACTTCTAATTGGTAAATTAAGAGATCGAAAACAGTTGTCTAACGAGTCATTTGAAGAGTATTTTAGGGATGTGTTGAGTATTAGGAACCGAATTAACAAACCGATCACTGATCAAGAATTTATTTCATTAGTTAAAGTCAATATTAAGCCTTGGCTTGTCAGATTTATATATCCTATGCCTATAAATTCAATCGAACAACTTCGCGAAGCTTGTAGAACAACGGAGATGAACTTTTCCCATTTAGATCCAAGTCGAGCAAGATTTTCCAATCAAGCTCAAAACGTCAAAAAAGTTAACGAGATCTATAACTTCGAAAACGATGAATTGATTACGGATAACGAGGAAATGTTAGTAAATGCCCTAAAATCGTTCAAAGACACCAAGACGAAAAAAATTGTATGCTGGAATTGCAAATCTCCCGGTCATATTTTTTTTGAATGCCCGTCAGAACAGCGTGGCTTATTTTGTTTTAAGTGCGGAGCAGATGGGGTAACTTCTGCAAATTGTGCAAAGTGTCGAAAGGGAAACGATCAGAGGAACGTATCTCGACCGGGTCAGACGCGTTCCACTCAAACGATCCCGGACTCAGTTTAAATAATGTAATAACGGAAAAATCGAAAATTTTATCACCTTCCAAAATTTTGACCCATAAGAGTAATTCAACTGAACCGTTGAAAAATGATCCAAAACTTTATGTTATAAAACCCTATCATGTTCGTCTTAAAGAATATTTGTACATCAGAAATAAAATATTTCATGATGGTTTACCGTGCAAAACTTATAGTAACCCTTTATCTGAAAAGGCTCAAAAAGCTCGAAGTCGATATCTTGTTAGGAAAAATACTCGCTTCCAAATATCTTCAACCACTATCGATCTCAGCTCAGATCTAAGACCTTACGCTAAAATCAAAATTTATGATTTTGAAACAATGGGCCTACTTGACAGCGGAGCCAATATAAGCTGTTTAGGTCGGGATTGTCTTGAGACTGTCAAAAAGTTAAATCTTCGAATTTATAATCAACTAGCAAAGGTTCGAACAGCGGATGGGAAGCCACAAGATATCGTCGGTAAAGTTAAAGCGCCAATTACATATAAATCGGTTACAAAAGAAATAGTATTATATTTAGTTCCATCTTTAGATCAGAATCTATATTTAGGTATAGATTTCTGGAGAGCTTTTAATATTGCACCGGAAATAGTAAGCGAATTGAACTTTCATATTCCAATAGAAAAAGATCCAAACAAACATGAATTATCTCCAGAGCAAGAAATCAGGCTGGAGTCGGTAGTTGCAAAGTTTCGGTGTAGTTCAAAATATGGTCTAGGTTCCACCACACTCGAGGAACATATTATAGATACCGGAGACGCGGTTCCGGTCAAACAAAGATTTTATCCAATTTCTCCAGCGGTACAAGCCCCGCTTTATGAGGAAGTGGAGAGAATGCTGAAACTTGGGGTAATCGAAGAGAGCGAAAGTCCGTGGAGCAGTCCCGTAGTTCTGATTCGAAAACCCGGAAAAAATCGTTTGTGCTTAGATTCCCGTAAAGTGAATGCGTTGACTGTAAAAGATGCATACCCACTTCCGCATTTAGAAGGGCTTCTAAGTCGGCTCAATGACACCGTATATATCAGCAGTATTGATTTAAAAGATGCCTTCTGGCAAATACCGCTGGAGAAAAATAGTAGATCGAAGACTGCCTTTTCAATACCCGGATGCCCACTTTACCAATTTACAGTTATGGCTTTCGGCCTCTGTAATAGCCCGCAAAGGATGTGCAGGCTCATGGATAAAGTGATCCCTTCTAGAATCCGAAATCGCGTCTTCGTATATCTCGACGATCTTCTTGTGGTGTCGCCTGACTTCGAAACACATTTGCAAATTCTTCAAGAAGTAGCCGAGTGTTTGAAAAGTGCCAACTTGACGATTAATATAAAAAAATCGCGTTTCTGTTTTCGAGAGCTTCGATATCTTGGTTTTATTGTAGGAGGTGGACAATTGAAACCAGACCCAGAAAAAATGGCAGCAATTGTAAACTTTCCGGTACCAAAATCGGCCCGTCAAGTACGTCGATTCTTAGGTATGTCCGGCTGGTACCGGAAGTTTATCAAAGACTATGCCACCATTGCTTCACCCCTTACAGACTGTTTGAAAAAAACAAAATCATTTAACTTAACATCGGAAGCTCGAGAAAGCTTTGAAAAATTAAAAAATGCTTTAACCACTTCTCCAGTCCTGACCCATCCTGATTTCAGCAGGGAATTTTTTATACAGTGTGACGCGTCTGACACGGGAATTGGTGCTGTGCTCTTCCAGAAAGATGACGCAGGCCAAGAAAAAGTTCTTGCGTATTTTTCTCAAAAGTTAAATAGAGCACAGACCAATTATAGTGTCACTGAAAAAGAGTGTCTGGCTGCTGTCACTGCAGTATTCAAATTTCGACAATATGTAGAAGGGATGAATTTTACTATAATTACGGACCACGCGAGTCTGAAGTGGCTCATGGGGTTGAAGGATTTAAGCGGGCGTTTGGCTCGTTGGAGTCTAAAACTCCAGAGCTTCAACTTCCAGATTCTACATCGCAAGGGGACCGAAAACGTGGTAGCGGACACGTTGTCTCGTGCGTTTGTAGAAGGAATCGAAAACGTAGAAAATATGGTATTAACGATCGATTTGGATTCCCCCGAATTCAAATCACAAGAATATTTGGAAATGATCGAAGTGATCAATAAAAATCATGACCGTTTACCAGATCTTAAAATAGAAGACGGTTTCGTATACAAACGCACGATAACAACTAGTAGCGATCTGAGTACCCAAGAATATACGTGGAAGTTGTGGGTTCCGTCGGGCCTAACGCAGCAGCTGATTTCTTCTGCCCATGAGCCGCCTCAGACCTCACACGGCGGTATTGCAAAAACATTAGGTCGTCTAAAAGAATATTTCTATTTCCCAAATATGACAGTTCAAGTACGAAATTTTATAAACAACTGTATCACCTGTAAGGAGTCGAAATCTACAAATCAAATCTTACGACCAGAAATGGGAGCAGAAACGATAACTGTGCGTCCCTTCCAAAAGTTGTTTATAGATTTTTTAGGGCCTTACCCTCGATCAAACCTAGGAAATACTTACATTTTTGTCGTTCTGGATCACTTTTCAAAGTTTGTATTTTTAAAACCATTACGTAAAGCAAACACAAACTCAGTTGTCAAATGTTTGGACACAGAAATATTTAATAAATTTGGCGTCCCAGAAATTTTACATTCCGATAACGGCAAACAGTTCGTCTCAAAAGAATTTGAAGGATTTCTAGCAAAATATGGAGTTAGACACATGAAGAATGGAATTTATGCACCCCAGGCAAATGCTTCTGAACGTGTCAACAGAAGTGTATTGGAGGCTATTCGCGCATATCTTAAGGATAGTCAGAAAAAGTGGGATTCGCATCTTCATGAAATCGAATGTGCTCTAAGAACAGCAATTCATCAATCGATAGGTGTATCCCCCTATTTTGCTTTATTCGGCTATCATATGATTACCCATGCTTCACAATACAAAATTGCAAAAAAGCTCAAGAGCCTAGAAGATAGCGATTTTTCTATGTTGCATAAAAGTCAGAAACTTGAGCTTCTTCGCAAAACGATGCAAGAGAACCTTCATAAAGCATATGAGCGATGTGCTAAAACATATAACCTTCGGTCAAAGCCAATATTATTTCACTCGGGTGAAGAAATTTATCGTAGAAACTTTGTTTTGAGCGATAAAGGTAAAAACATTAACGCTAAGTTGTGTCCCAAATTCATTAAATGCCGTGTTTCTAAATCCGTGGGTAAAAATCTATATGAAATTACCGACTTAAAAGGAAAAATCATTGGTATCTTCCATGCCAAAGATCTTAAGCGTTAAAAATAAATCACAGATATGCATTACATATATAAATTCTAAATTTATTGCACTAATTTGCCAAAAAGGGTATTGCATAAAAATTTTCTTAGGGTTGTTGTAAGTGCCCGGCATCATTAAATGGGTTCGTCCCCACGTCGCTAATTTTCAGGAGTTTTTTTTTCCAAACCTTTTAACATCGCATGCTCGTCAAAATTTTTGGTGGTGTAGCAAACTCCTGTAACAAAAAAAAAAGCATAAATTTATTAAGATATTTTAAAAGTCATAATATTTCGATACTTATAATTTTTTTAGTTGACTCCTCGGTGATTCGTTCCGTCCGCTCACGTCAAATAATATCGTTCATATTGCTTCCTAAAAATACAAAAGAAATATTCAAAAATAATATCAGAAATAATAATAATCAAATTTTATCAACGACAACACTCAAAAAAATTAGATAATCATGCAAACAGAAACAGATTTGTTGGACAATTATTCCTAAAACATAAACATTAACATAAATCGCGCAACGAATTCACTTTAGCTTGAGATGAATTTTGTTGTTTAGTTTTTACTATTGACACAAAACACTAAATACAAAATGCACTCAAACTATAAACATATGAAATTAGCTCAATAATACTTGCGAAATTTACGACGCGATTCCAGGGGATCGCACTGATTTTCTTTTATTTTTAACATTTTTTCCCGACACTAAACAAAAAAAAAAGGGAATTGAATCTGGATTTCGACACAAAATTTTTAAAGAAATGACACAGTAAAGTAAAACGATTCAAAAACAAAAAAAGCGAAATGCACTGAAGACGCAAATCAAAACAAAATATAAACACAAATGATACTTACGCTGTTGTTGAACGTTAGGATGATTTCTCGATGAGATTTTGGTTTAACTGTCTCGTCATCAATACACTTAAATTATACGAAACAAGTAAATTTAAAATAAATCAAAGTTGAAGTAATACACTTACCGAGATATTGACTGGTTTTGGACATATGTTATTTTTTTTTGGTATAATGACGTCAACAAGTAGCTATAGTGCTTTTCCTTGGAGAATTTGAGCCACATATAGGAAACACTACGCGAGCCAAAATATTTTTTTGATAATTTTTAAAGTCTTTGGGATTATAAGAAGCTTAACCGGATATTCATCTTAAATCTTTTCATACAATGTTTAACCCGAAATAGTTACCCAAATTGAACAGAATACAATCTAAGATTTTGGTCTATAGAAATTCTAGATTGGGAAAATTTTTTTAAATTAAAGAAATAGGTACGTAAATATCATTGAGTAAAATCTAAAACTCAAAAATGAATTATCATGGGGATTTTCTCACATGTTGTGTTAAAATAAAATAGGCTTTGGAAAATTAAGAGTGTTGACTCGAATTCCACTTCGTCCATATCTAAGATGGAAGAACTTCCTTCTTCTTTCTTGAACAGGGGTTGAAGTGGTTACACGTGCATAAGTAGCACTGCAATTTTTATAAATTCTGAAGATATCTAGGAGAAATTAAAGTTTACCAGGATAATCTTGCTAGAAAGGAAAAGTAAGTGGAAAACCAAAATTTTCTTTCTCTTAGTTATAAACTGCAAGTTTATAATTTTGTCGTTCTGGTTTTTAGCCAAAGCGAAGTCAAAGAATTCCCTGACTTCTAGAAAAAGCGAGGATTAGGGACGATTCCCTCAAGTCCGGGTCGCTCAAACAACTTTTTTTTCTGTATCCTGAGAGTGGAGCATAAAATCAGCCCCGCAGGAATATTTGTGCTGGAAATAATATATTTATGAGAAGGGAAGCACATTTTGGAGAATCCACGGATTGAAGGCGAAGTCTCTTCAAGGTTAAGAGTTCACCTGTAAATAGTCCTAGGAACTTATTTCAAGTAAGATCTAACCATTTAAAAGACGTAATTGCGAAATTTCCTAATAATCTTGGATTACGATCACATTATAGAATTCATTAGCTCGTGGTCGCACATAACCTCTTCAAATTTCACCGCTTTGGTTTTCCCTAGAAGTTTTAAATCCTCCAACATATTTTTTTTTGATACATCAAGTTCGTATTTCATCGAACACGGATTGCTACCAGATTTCATTTCTTTTGTCATCTTCGTAAATTTAAAATATTTTTTTTGCAATATATAGTGTTGTTAACATAAGTAAAGTAAATTCTAAAATTTCTCTTAAAGCTAATTACCGATTACTAAATTAATTTTAATGCAATTGTTTAACAGTGATCTCTTAAACTACAATTTTTTATGGAATATAAATGTGCACTGTAGCCACTAGATCGTGTTTTAAGAAATTCGCGTATTTCAGATATACCTTCGCTATGATAAAGGTTAAAACAATTGATTAAGAATTTGGGCCCAAGTTTTACGTCGATCATATTTTTATTTAATAACGATATATTTAATGTGTGTATAGTGGTGTCAGGAAATTTGTCCTTGATTATAAGTTATAAAAATTTTAAACAATGAACGATTTTTATCAAATAATATTTTTTGTGACTTTGATTGCATTATTCTAATGACATATTGTGCTATATTTTTAGTGATCAAAGTTAATGTTTAGTAATATTTTATTGATATTTTATCATGCTTGTAATATTTTATAGTTTAGAGAGCTCGATTAATTAAACATGTTTTTAGCATAAATTTTTGTGTTTTGCTGACGGAAGTACCGAAGAAGGAGATGGCACACAGGCTCACATAGCCCGAGTGGTATTGTTTATCCTGTTTTCCCTACCTTCCCTTTCCCTTTAATATTAAGAAGAGAAACTGAGCAATTTTGTATTTATCCCTTTTATCCTCAAGTTAAATGGCACGAAATTTTATTGTTATGTTTGAGTGACGATTTTTAAAATTGGTAAGAGTAAGAACCCCCCTTTTCCGGCGAGCTAAGCCGCAAGACCCCGAGCGTGCCAATCCTCTCTTACCAGTGAAAACACAGAATTTTCTTAACTGAAATATTTCGGTCACAAAGTATGAAAATACACCATAACATCCATAACAACTTAGACGGGATAAAAAGTCATAAGTTGAGTGCCATTAGCTCGACTAATTGCCATCATTGAACGCCTTTGTAAACAAAACACATCCCTAGCCTATCGGTGTGCATCCCCAGTGGCCAAAATCGAGCCTACAGACTATCAAACTGGCGATAAAAGTCGAAATATTCCTCTATACGAATTCAACATTGAAGAGGGTGAAATTGCCATTCAAGAGGCCCCCCTCTCTTGCCCAGCATATCGCTATCTATTATGGGGTTAAACAAATGAGTTGGGAATGTCCAAATGTACAGAGGGTGTGGGAGGACTTGTGCTTTCGTCCATGTCAATTTCGATTTGACAGAGCATTGAAAGCTTGTTAACAGGACGAAAACTGATTATGGAGATTTGACGCCGAGGTTACTGGGGAGGAAATCAATTCAGACATGGCGTTTGCCAAAGATGAAAATCAACGGTCGACGTGCATAAGGACGAAGATGATGTTGGCAGGATATACGGAATGATGTGTCAACAACAACCATTTGAAAGTGCGGGGGTGAGGGGTGTGTGCTACCATCGGTTCGGATGAATTAATGATTATAAAGGTGTGTTTATGGGGCAACGAATTCAAATCGGAACATTGTCCAATATATTTGGTAGATTCTATTCTAGCAATTTTGACAAAATTCGACTGCAGAAACTCCACCTGTAGTCCTGCTGGTGATCAAGTAAGGCACAGAGTAATTAAATTTTGAACACGTGTAAGACATGTGACATTTTGGGGTTCGATTCCGATGTACAATAGATCCTTGTTTAAAAATCAATTCACTGTTGCAAAGATTTATTTGAATTCGGTGTCCTGATTTCAGGTGTGAACTTCTGGTTGGAAGTGTGAAGATGTTTAATACAGCCCCAGGGTGGGGTTTTCACCTGAATATAAACAGACCTATCGTGTGCTGAATTCCACCATCTAATAATAATATTTAATAATGTCAAATCCTGAGAGAACGAAAAATTTCGTCACCCTCATCAAAATCAGCGATTGTATACACAAATCCATAATTTTATGAATTTTCTACTATAGGCACCTTTTTTTGGTGTCCCATATCAAAATTTCTAAACGCGGTGGGATGATGTTGGCCCTGTTTTGCGTCGCCACTTTAACATTTGTGATTTATGCAATTTATAATGAGTATTTAGCGACATAAATTTATGTACGGATAAGCTTGATGCTGTAGTGACTCTCATCATTTGATTAAATGGATCGTCACAATTCTGATGATTTAACTTTGTCGATTTGTTTGCCCGGAAGCGATTTAAATGATGATAATGATGATGGCTTCATTTTTTTTCTGTATCCCACTATAATATACCCACGTATTTGGTGGTATGTTAAAAAAATTGTGTTAAATTCATGTCGTTTTGTGAGAACATTTCATCAAGAGGAAATTTTTCATGGTTTTTTGTATGACAATTTTGATAGCTTTAAGGGAGATGTTTTAATTTTCAATGAAAATGAAATTTAAAAGGCTAACCACCGTGAAATTTTGATATTTTCGGGTTGTTTGAATGACTTGTTTTAAAATAGTTTTCAACATACAGACTTCAAAAACAATCTAAACTTTCAGAACATAGATGACTGAATGTGCTGCAGAGACAACTTAAAGAAGAAAAAGCAATTTGATGGTATTTTTAACGATTTTTTTCTAACATAGAGCCGTTTTCACCGACGAATCATAGCATTATATTCAGGTACCACCAAACTAGAATCAAAGATTAGGTAAATAAAGATAAGAATCCTAGAACAAATATTGGCGTCCCAAAAAAATCGGACTGCAGTAATGTATTCTTTAGTATGCCCTGCAAAACGATTATTATACCCGTATGGTGATTTTCCTTTATATTTTGACTCACAACTGTCAAACAATCAATAGAAATATTGAAATTACTCTATTTGATTGAGATTCATAACTCTACAGTATTTTCCATACACTTTAAAAATTCTATGAAAAATTGTGTTGTTTCTTATCTAATCTTTGCTAAAATTTTGTCCTGGATTATTCATTTCGTGTAAGGAAAACTACAATTCAATTTCCAGAGGCGAATCATCCAATACTCTATATGAGGCCGAAAATTTTTTTTTATTTAACCCTAATCCTCCTAGGATGAGTCTTTGGGACTCATTTCAACTTTGCTTTGGATGCCACCAAATGGAAATCAAGTCCGTTTACATCTGGACGAACGTGCTCACATAACATTAAGTGAAAAAAAAAATATTCTAATACTGTTAAATTTAGTGTTTTATATATAACTTTCATATGAGTGCGCGGGACTCATCCTAGGTGTTTTTGTTTGTAAATTAACCCAGGATGATTAGGGTTAAAAAGAACCATCTGTGTAGGAAGGCGGTGAAGAATCCGATTGGATTTTGATGTATGGAGCGGCTATTTAAATCATATTCTAAACACATTTCGTTTATATAAATTTTTCGACAAATATGAAAAACAAAATCTTGGAGAAATCGTTTGAAATTTTAGAGAAATCGATTGAGTGGTAATTGAGTCGCTCTCACCAATTTTGGAACCGCTGTGAGAAAATCGCGATTAAAGTTTCAAATTATTTCGTAAATGCACTGAAAATGGTACATTTTATTGTTTTACAATGGGGAATCGTGACTATTACTAGAATAGGCAATTTAAAGTATAAAAATAGCCAAAGCCGACAATTTTTATAAGAAATTTAACTACTTATTGTTAGTAGTAAAATTTACTATTTTGTAGTTAAATTGACAATTTTTTCAATTGAAATTAACTATTTTGCAATTGAAATTAACTATTTTAGTGATAGTCCCGATTTTCCAAGATTTACTATTTTTTTTACTATTTTTTTTTGTCTGTGTATCTCTCAATATTTTGAGAGCTAAAAGTCGAAATGTTGTATTTTAAGAATATGCAAACAAAATCGATTTCTCCAAAGTTTACAGGTATGCATAACCCCTTAAGATGACAAATTTTCCAGAGCTCTCAGGTGCTCTAATTAACAATTAAGTAATAACCTATCGTAATTAATATAACAAATTTCCAATACCCCAGCACAATTTTAAATAAACTAATTGAAATTTCCTTTCTGAAATTCATTGATTGACAGAGAATGAAAAATTCAACCAACTGAAGTGAAAGTGCTGTATTTCATTTGTATAATTACTAAACTGAATTGTTAAGGTATCCTAATTAAGTATTCTTCCTTCCAGTAGGACAACAACTATAGGAAAATTCTAATGCGAACTCGGCATATTTTCAGAGTTTTTCGGACTTCCTTTTTTTGCCTGCTGTCGTCAATCGCGTCTTCATCCATCGTTCGTTTGGGGGATTTTTCACAGTCTCGTCTTGGTATTAAGTAAGTTTGACAGGATTCACGAACAAAAGAAAATTTCCACCCACTGGCGTTAAATGAGATTCAGTATCTTTTGACGTAGTCATCCATATTTTCCATTTCGTAGCCTGGATCATTTGAAAATGTGCTGAAATTCGCTGGATACAAAATTTCCCTTTAACGTGTGGAACATTTGTTGGTGGAAAGTAGGGGGAGGGGTTCAACTAGCCCAGCTGCTCTGGATTACCGTTTGATTAATTAAAAACGATTTTTTTTATTTTGTTTTTGTGATGCTTTCATAAAATCCAGAGCAAAGAACAATCGACGTCGCCCGTCGTCGGACTTTAATGATGGCTGGAATTTGCCATTGAAACGTGCTCGGAAATATTTCAATGTTTATTTTGAGAAAATACGAAAAACGACAAAAATTTCAATGGAAAATTCGAATTTCTTCACTCTATGCGAATTACCGTCGCAGTTGCTGAAAGGAAAGCTTTAAGGGAACTACACAGCCATAATGACTAAACAAATGGTATTCTATGGATATTTTTTCATGAAAGTTTTAACATTGATTTTTTGATATTTTCAACTCAAGTTGAATACTTTTAATTGTCGAATTATACAGAACGTAATAGCCATGGGCGTCGACAGGATTTTTTCCATACCTTTTAGTGTTTTGTCAGGATTTTGTGTATGTATATCTTCGTTTTTTCAATATATTAAAATAGTAAATATATACAGCAATTAGAAAAATATTTGCGCCGCAAGCGAAAATTTTCAAATTTAAAGATGAAATGCACCGTTAAATTGTCCTAGTGGATTTTATTTAAATTGAAAATTCCATAGGGTGAACAAGTGCCCATCCTAGCCACCCCCCACTCCACTCCCACCCCTCTACCGACGTTCATTGTGATAATCAATCGAATGATTAATTAACTTACTGAAAAATCGTTTTAAGCATAAAAATTATCCACTCCCACTTGAAGAAATTCAGATTGTGCTACTTTTTCATTTTTTCTAGGAAAATTCCCAAAAGAAATGTAACGAAATTTTAAATCGTTAAATGTGCGTGTTTTAGTAAATCACACTTGGAAATCTTACAGTGCATTTTAATGCAATTGCGGTGTTTTAATACCAACCCATCATCTTTTTTACAATCGTCCCTAGGCCCTTAAAAAGCTTATTTATCCGCTTCTTCGTGCCAGGATCCTACCGAGAGTTGAGTATCCCTCATCGTCGCATTCCTCACAGCAGTTAATTCCCATTTTACGGCCATTTTACTTACGTGATTTGCGTGCTATAAAAAAAATTTTCTTTTCGCTTTTCCGTTTTATCCAAACAGAATGGCGCCCGCTGTTTAATGTTTTCCCAGCATAAAAGCGGCTATATTTCAACATTTGCTTTTCCATATAATGAAGTGACTTTTTTCCAATACTTCATACGAAGATATTTGCTGTTCTGCACGTTGAAGCGTAGTTTAAATATTCCGGCCGTGTTTGTACATTTCTTTTTCAATTTTGTGTCTTTCGTACTTCTACCCGGAATTCACGTGCAAACAAAATGCAGTTTTTATGCCATTCCTACTAATGCAAATATAGTCGTACAATTGTTGTAAAATGAAGAAAAAAACCTGTGAAACATACTTTTAAGCTAAACAAAAGGACTGTACTATGAACATGAGGGTGGAATTTCCTTTCTCCAAAACCATACTACGTTCTCTTCACGATTTTATAATGGAGTGCTAGCCGTTTTTATAGCGCGGCTAGTGCTGAAGGTGTACTGAAGTTATTTGTGATGTAAATGTTGCAACATAGAGAATGTCGTGAACGCCGAGAATACACCATAAAAAAGTTTTTACGATCGGAAAAGGACAATTAAATTATTCAGAAATAAAATGAGAAGCGAACAAATATAAAAAATGTGTTTCAATTCTTAAATTATTTTAAATTTTTTTTCCCAAAATCGTTGGTGCATGATTTTAAAAAAGTTCGGGTTTTTCCTGCCGAATACTTTTGAAATTAAAAAGAAATAATAATAATAAAATCCAACACCCAACTCTTTTTTTACCCGGTCAGTTTTTCACGCTTTTCGAGGAAGCCATCTAAAGGGTCTTTCAATAAGGACATAACAATTTTGTATTTTAATAAAAACGCACCCTAAAACTTTTTTTTATGATTTGGCAATGCTAAAACGTCAGTCAAGGTTTAGATTTTTATACCCGTATGGTGAAACCAATGGGTATATTAACTTTGCCTTACCGTTTGTAACGCCAAGATCCCGTCATCGCACAAAAAAATGAATTACACCAGTGTGTTTAGAATGATGAAAAAAGTTGAATTTAGCATGTCCGTCCGTCTGTCCGTCCGTCCGTCTGTCCGTCTGTCCGTCTGTCCGTCCGTCCGTCCGTCTGTCTGTGGCGCGGATTGCGGGCGCACGGATTGAGCTAGAGACTTGAAATTTTGTACAGATCCGTTTTTCGTAAAATGTGAGGTTAGGTTCGTTAATGGGCAAAAATGGACCATTAGGGGGGGGGGGGGGGGGGGACCCCCATACGAACGAAAGCGGTTTTTGTGAATATCTCAAAAACGGTGCATCTTATCAAAAAAGTCCAAGAACAAAAGTTATTTAGGATATGATTCTACATACAACTCCCATACATCAAAATCCGATTGGAATAAATTTTAAAAAATCTTATTGGAAAGTTTGACTTCAAACTGGAATTTTGGTACAACTGTTCGAATTTTGATACGAATATCACCATACGGGTCTCCAATGATTGCCAGATTGGCAATTATAGCTTTTGTTATGTTTATCATGGTGAAGTTCACGAACGAGTAATGCCACACAGCTGGTCAAACAATTGATCTATTGAAGGATAAGTTCGGTAATCGTGTAATCTCGAGAAATGGTCCGGTCGAATGGCCACCTCGCTCGTGCGATTTAACGCCGTTGGATTTCTTTTTATGGGGTTATGTTAAGTCGTTGGTTTATGCCAACAAGCCAACACCGTTAGAGGAGCTCAGGAACAATATCGAACGCGAAATTGCCAACGTTCCGGCCGATATGTGTGGAATAGTGGTGGAAAATTGACTCCAAAGAATCAATCTGCAAACGTGCTCGCGGTGGTCATATGAACGACATAGAATTTCATACTTAAATGTAAGATGTCCACTACACCTGGAACAAATTTCAGCCCGATATCTCAATTATTCTGTGTTTTATTAAAATACAAAATTGTTATGTCCTTGTTGAAAGACCCGATACCATGTAAAAAAAAAGTTTGGGGTAGTAAAAAAATTAAAGAAAATTTTTCTTTTGAAAAAAGCTTTTCTTTTAAACAATGTACAAAAAAAAGAATTTTTTGCGCACTGTGTATCAGAAATAAAAATGAGATAAATATTTATTTTATTTTGTTTTTAACGCTTTTATCTCGCTTTTATCTCGCTTTTATCTCGCTTTTATTTCAGATACACAGCGCCAAAAAAATTTCCTCCCCCTGTTAATACTTTTTTTTTGATTTTTAGAAAATTTCTTTTTATATTATCATTTTTTAGTAATTTTGTTTTGGATTAATATAACTAAAAATCCAAAATTACGTCAGTATTTCGCCACGCTTGTATATACATACTTCTTAGTCTTCGACCCTTAAGATATTCTTCGGATTCAGCGACACCAAAAACCCCGCAATGAAAGTTTTTTCTAGAAAATTTTAAGAGGATAATAACGTTATCCCAAAAGGATCTTCCGTTCTTCTTAACGTCAGGATCGGATTCACCGACCTTAAAAACCCCCAGATGAGATTTTTTCTGGAAAATTTGAGGAATAGGGTAATTACGTTATCCTTACAGGACCTTCCATTATCCTTACAGACTTCTTAATGAAAAAGAGAATCGCTTGTCCATTTCTCCTAATGTTTGCGATGTTTCGAACCTTTTTCAATATTCTTGCAAAATTTTCAAAGTTTTTCTAACACCAGGCAACATTTCTTTTTAAGTTTTAACATTCGACATGCCAAACAATTATCTTAATGCCAGAATCGCATTCAACGAAACCACAAACCTCTATGTGGGATTTTTTCCGAAAAATTTGAAAAAAAGGAAAATTGCATTATGGTTCAACCACAATGAAGGCGGCAAGCGGCAGCGGCAACGGCGGGCGGCATGGCGCCGCCACACATACCGCCGAGCCAGCTACAATGATAGCGGCAGCGGCACCATGATAGCGGCATACCTCTGTCAAAATTGAAACATCAAAACTTATTTAATGCGTCCGCTACTTCGCTCCATTTATTTTCCTTGATTTTATATCCTTATATTGAGGATGGGCCAAATCGTAGAGCTATGGATTTCCTTTTACGAACTCGATTAATTTCTCCTCCGTTGTCGGCATCTTGTGAAATCAAAACGTCAAAAATCTGCATAGAATGTGGCGCCGAATGTGGTGGTTGTAACAAAACAACGAAGGAAAATCGTCATAGAATGTGGCGCCCAATGTGGTGATTTTCATAAAACATTTTGGGCGGCGGCGGCAAGTTTGACTTTGTTTCGGCCGCGACGGAAAAAGTGCGCTGCCGTTGCCGCTGTATTGTAGCAGCTCTCGTTGCGCTACATTAGTGTAAAATAAATGCCGCCCGCCGCTGCCGCTTGCCGCCTTCACTGTGGTTGAACCATTACCCTTGCAAGATCTTCCCTTGCGAAGTAGTGAAAATATTGTATTGTCATCGCACTTACGTACGTGTGCAAAATTTCAAGTCAATCGTATGACTGGAAGTGGGTCAAAATTAGATTACAAGATTTGACCCTGACAGACCGGCAAACAAACATACAGACAGATACGAAAGCAAGCTAAATAAAAGCTTTTAAAAAATAGAGGATAATTTGTGTTCATTCAAAAAAGAATTATCAAATGTGGTCCAATGCAAACTGCTGGGAATTGCCAAAAGGTTTCCATACAAAATTGCTATACTTCGTATTTTATTAAAAAAATGAACTTTTAAATAAAATTTGTGGTAAATTTAATGGCAAAATTGTGAAAGAACATACAAAAGCGTTTTAAAAACCCACAGTGGGTCGCCGTTGGCAAACTAATCCAATAGCTTAACTTTCATAATAGCAATAAAAGAGAAAATTCCGTTAAATGTGTTGTAATAAGAAGACAAAATAAAGAAAATAAATGAAAAACAAAATTCTTTCTCGGGAAGCTCTACAACAATTTCACTTAACAAATACTTTCGAAAAAAAAACTTTCCTTTAGAAAAATGTTGCCCCTTTTACCTAATAGATAAAAAAACCGTACTACAATTCAAATATCTCGTTGAAATTTAAAACCATTAGGAATCTATTCCGTATATAAATTTTCTTTATAGCTCGCTTAAATAAACTTTTCCAACAAAACGACCAGAAATTTTCTTTTTTCCCCATGGCTAGCACTCGTGACAAAATAAAATTGGCATTATCTATTTTTTCGCATTTTCTCCATTTTCCCCATTTCTTTCATTTTATTTTCTTTTTTTTTGTTTTTTTTTTTGTTTTTGTGTTTTCTCACGTTACCAAAGACTAAAGTAAACCCTCTCGAACTCAATACATCATTTAAAAACCCATTAGAGCTAAAAACACCCATCTAAAAGCTCAATTTACTTTTCTTTAACACTAAACGTTTTCTACGTGTGACGATAAATGTTCATTCACCGCCAATAGCGGCGGAAGGATGTAAAGGGAAGGAAAAGAATCCTTAGCACCATTGATGCGCCACCATCGAGAATTACGATCATGGTGGTGGTTAAAGTTTGAGGATGAATTGTAATTATGGAGAGGATGTGCAGCGCTTATACCACCCTTAGAATGCTGCAGGATTTTTCTACATCCTTTTAGAAAAATCGGAGAACGAAGAGGCAGGAAATATTATTCACAAGTACTGGGAATATTTTTCTGGGATTTCTCCATCATATAAACTCGACCAACTGCTTTTAAGTAATTCTTCGTGCTGTTATTCTTTTTTCAGAATTCACTTTGCTATTCAATCAATCGTTTCTATATAACCTGTTAAATAAATAGAGTTTAACTGATTTCCCGTAGAATGAACTTAATCGGTAGAATAAAAAGAATTTCATTTGTATCGCTTCAACATAATCGGAATTCCTTGTTAAGGTGTTATGTCTACCTGCAATGCCTGAACAGAACGTGGTTTTTAGCGATTTACAATATATGCTGTTTAAATAAAACTATTTTTTTCGGCTCTTTTTGCATTTTATTAAGTACCTACATGTTTAATTAAGCTCCAGATTTTTTTTATGTCTAAAATAGAGTATTAGCCCCTATTTTTGTAAGCGTACGAAAGGAATTTTTTCTGGAGATGATTTGCGATGACAGCTGGTCAATCAATTAAATGAATTTTTTAGCGTGCTTCACTTGTTTGATGCAAATTCCCCAATTTTAGTGAACAAAAATGGGCAAATGTTGTACTTCGGAAACAGGTGGTTATAGCCAAACCTTAAACACGAGTATTTGTCTACTTTTATACATAAAAACTTGAAAATTGTCTGCAAATGAGTATAATGCTACATTTACACGAATGACAAATTTGTCATTTTTTTCTTGTCATTATGTTAATTCCCGTGTAAATGGCATAATTTTTGTAATTTTTTCTGTCAGAAAATGTCAATCTCTCATAAAAGAATGAACTTGTCCATTCTTTTATGCCAGATTGTCATTCGTGCAAACGCAATATTAGTTATGACAACTTTAGTATTCAACTTTTGTCATAACTAATATTGCGTTTGTACGAATGACAATCTGGCATAAAAGAATGGACAAGTTCATTCTTTTATGAGAGATTGACATTTTCTGACAGAAAAAATTACAAAAATTATGCCATTTACACGGGAATTAACATAATGACAAGAAAAAAATGACAAATTTGTCATTCGTGTAAATGTAGCATAATGCTGGGTTTACACGAATGACAGATAATGACAATCTGTCATAAAAGAATTGACAAGTTCATCCTTTTATGAGAGATTGTCATTTTCTGACAGAAATAATGACAAAAATGATACTATTTACACGATAATGACAATTTATGACAAAAAAAAGTCATTCGTGTAAACGCAGCATAAGCATTTGTAAACGGCCCACGGTTTTGAGAAAGTCGCGAATAAAGTGTCAAGTTATTTCGTAAATGCTACAAATCCAACTGCACACATGCCTTTGAAGTCGCATAATGTCGGAAATTTTAATCCGATTAGCTCAATATTTTTATAGATAAAATTCGAAATGCTGTACTTTAAGAATATGGAAGAAAATAGATTTGTCCAAAGATTGCAGGTAGACATAACCCCTTCAGGACACCAGCCTATTTTTCTCTTTGCATTTTATTAAAATTATTTGTTGTGTGTTTTCACAGCCCAGCCAGATTATTTTAATTTTTTGTGTTTTTTCCCAAGCTCTAATAGATAACTAACAGAGAAATATTCAGGTTGCAGGACATTGAAATCATAAGAATTTTCCAGTTACAATTTTGTTACAAAAGTTTAATTCAAAAATCCCAACCTTTTAATATTTTGTGAAATTCCATCCAATTTCTGAAATTCTTCCACAAAACAGTGAAATTCCATCCAACCACCTGAAATTCTTCCACAAAACAGGACCCATTTATGGCAAATAAATTCACCTAATTTACAATTTAGTTAAAAAAAAGTGGTCGCTAACATTTATCAAATGGTTAATTGTTTAAAACA
Organism: Chrysopilus asiliformis; assembly: GCA_964034945.1. Classification (NCBI taxonomy): domain Eukaryota; kingdom Metazoa; phylum Arthropoda; class Insecta; order Diptera; family Rhagionidae; genus Chrysopilus; species Chrysopilus asiliformis. Next base: position 20,789,383 of record OZ035963.1, on the reverse strand, counting down.
ATCACCGTAATTAGTCACTTTTAGTAAGTAGAGAAATTCAACGTGTAAAAAGACTCTAAGGGTGTGTAAAACCGTATAAAATATCCTTGCACGCAATCGAAAATGGCTAACGTTTCGAATTCGCTTCTATTTCATTTGACATCAACGAGAAACATTCAATTAATTATGGAGGTCATGAAAATCGAGCTTTATTTATCGAAGTTAGAGCATTACGTATTTAATTCGATTTAACACAAGAATTAGTGTTGTTTTTCATGTTATTCCGTTTTGTTGGTAAATGAATGGAATAGCATCGAATGACATTAACACTAAATTACCCTTAATTTAATTTGTATCTGCGTGTTGTTAATAAAGAGGTACGAAAATTTTTTGAAAGAGTTTTTAGACAATATAGGGGTGTAATTTAGGATTACCGATGTGATCACAGAACTGTCTAACTAGAAAAACTGTCACCATAGAACGCTACGATGAAAAATGGTTCCAGAGGAACCAACTCTTTTTCGCACCCCAACATATGAGAAAAAAATTATGTAACGAAATTCAAATTTTATTTCGTTACGCTATTTCGTTTTGTAACTATAAAACATTTCATTTCATTACGTTATAGCGTTATTATTTTGTAACACAATTTATTGAAACTGAAAACAAAAAAAATGACTTTAATAATAGGGTAGGGGACCCCGGACCCCGGTCTTGTATTAACAATTTTTGAAGATTGGTTTATATTTTTTTAATATGTAACATTTTTAATATTGTTTTTATATCTAGCCATACTGTAGTTATTCAGGTAACATAAGAAATAAAAAAAAGTTTCAACCAGGTAGTCACTATATGAAAAAAAAATCATTTTTATGAAAAAATGTCATCTGTTAAAACTAACCCCGGTCATGGGGGGTTAGTATTAACATAAGTTTTAACATGGAAATAATTTAAACAACAGCATTTTTTTTTTCACAAAAATTATAAAATCAACAAAATAAATATCATTTTAAATTCAAATATATTAATTATCACAAAAACTAATAAAATGAACCAAATAAATATCCTTTTCAAGAAACATAAATTAACAAAAAAATTAAGTCTTTTTAAAAAACAAAAACAATTATTATTATCTAAAAAAAGATTTCAGCGAAGCTTTTTTGTACATAATTTGTATCTATAAAAACATAGTATGAGAATTCGTAGGGTAGGACCGGGCTTGTTGAATTACTTTTTAGAATTTAGGTTGTAGCGCGCACATAAAGTCACATATCGCTCCAATGGTTAAGCCATTCGATAGAGGGATTCCTTGACTACATTTCATAGAAGAAAATTTTTTTAAATGTTTTATTAACTACCCTCCAGGTCAATTTAAAGGGTGATTCAACATGCCCGCCGATTTGCAAGTGGTGCGGATAAGTTGAATAGTTGTAAGTTTTCATACTTAAGAATGAAAAAACGTTATTTCTTAAGGAAAAAAAGAATGAAATAAAGTATTTTATTAAGCAAAAACATTTTAATATACATTTGTAAGAATTGTATAATTACTATTAGTTACTTTGTTACTTGTAAAACATAAATATGCGTTGAACGTAGTAGTATTTAAAATCATTCAGTTATATTATTTTCATTTTGTGTCAGTTCTAAATATTTTGCAAAACAGTTTAGTTCAATAAATATTTAGTGTTCAAATAATCAATATTCGTTTGATTAATTAGCCATCCTACACATTATATGTTATAATGTAAATATGAAAAAAAAATGAAATTTACAATTTAGTTAATCGCTTATTTGGTTTTTTTAGTTGACCAATTTTTGATTGTTTTCCTGCTGCGTTTTTAATAAAAATGTAAAAAATCATCAAGAAACAAACAAAAATTGAATAAATAAATAAATAAAATAAAAAAACCAAAAAATACGTAAGAAAAAAATGATTCAACTTGCCCGCCAATTTTGCAATAAATCAACATGTCCGGTAATTCAACATGCCCGGTAATTCAACATGCCCGCTCCTACCCGACTCTATGTTGTAATCGTCAGTATGTATTAACATGTGTTAATTCTTGCCCCATGGGTTTGTTAATTTTAGCCCCGAGACTACTTTTTTTGAATTATTAATCACACTAAAAATATAGTTAAGGATTGTAATAAAACAAAATGACGTTATTAATTATAACTTCATTAACTTACATTATCGATAAAGTTATATTCAATAATATAAAAAACTAAGACAGAAATCAAAATATTGCAAACCATAAAAAGTTCGTTTACCAGCTAAAATTCGATCTCTGTGCTTAACCCTCACTGGCAATGAACAGTTTATGACTGATGAGTCACGATTTGATAAGGTCGATCGAGTGATGGACAAAACCCAAATTTCGAGATTGTGGCTCGTATATTTCGGCGGGAATAGGCTTGTTAGTTCTTACCCCTGTTAATTCTAGCCCCGGGTTCCCCTATTTATTAAAAAGTAATTTAGTTCAGTTTCCATAAAAATAAATTCTATAAAAAAATTAATAGAAATTAAAACTAAAATAGTGTATCTTAAGTTAAAAAAACATTTAGAAATTTAAAAAAAAAATCGTGCAAAAGTTTCGTTCATTAAAATAAATTTGCCCAAACGAAGAAAATATCATTTGTGATCAACACAAAACTTTCCTCTGCAATATTTAGTTTCGGAAAAAACAATATTTTTTTTTTCAAATAACTTGAGAACCGTTAAAAATACGTTAAAACCGTGAAAGGAAAAATGCATGTAAAATGTAGAGACTGTGCATAATATTGCGCCGCAGGCGAATATTTTTAGGTTTCAAGACCAAATCGAATAATCTGGGACAAAAATTTAGTTTTCAGGACGTGTACTAAAAAGGAAAAAAAAAGTTTTTGCGCATTGTGTATCAGAAATAAAAGCAAGATAAACTTATTTTTATTTTTTTATGCTTTTATCGAATTTATGAATATTTTTCTTACGCCCTCTCATTTAAGACTCCACATGATAGGTCATGGTACTTGGCATAATTAATTTACATATATAACATGGCGCCTGACAACAGCCATTTTGCTTTTTGTTGTATGCGTATATACATATTGTTATGATGCCGGCATTCCGTATGTGTGCCAAATTCAAGTCAATCGGACTTCGGATTCAAGTCAAGTGTTATAAAATTAGATTACAAGATTTGACCCTGACAAACAGACAAATAAACAAATAGACAAAAAAGCAAGCTAATTGAAACTTTTTAAAAACAATTAACCGAAATTAAATTACTCAAAAATTATTTCAAAGCACACCCTGTATCTATATTTTAATGAGGGTATGTAATTCAATTAATGAATTACACTTACATTTAATTTGGTGGCACTTTTAATACGAACGCCATTAACATAAACATTTTAACGTGGTGCCATTATTAAATGTAGAAAATCCTCAAAAAAGCAATTTGTTAGGCATTTACATTGATGTAATTAGAGTAATTACATTAGTGAAACAAAATGCAATCAGGTCGTGTAAAGTTTCTACTTCATATACAAAACTTTTAACCTAAATAAACTCGTGGAATTGCGACGACGACCGCACACGACTCATCGTTGACAACAAAAATCCCAATCCCGATGCTGCATATATGCTTCATATACACCCCAGCAATATTCTACTAACATTATACGATTGTATTTCTGTTAATATTTATGCATGAGGAATTTATGTTCAAAGATAGAAGCATGGTCCGGGAACTACACCCAATCCCACCAACATTCTCGGTATAGTAATTCAAATGAATAAAACAAGAAGATATTGTCAGGGATTACATATACAAATTGCATTGTTGCATAGAATATGGCATTTGCATTATGTCGAAATACATAAAAGTTTGCGTCTCATATAAAAAGTTTTCATGTTTCTATGATATCCTGCGATATCCAAGGTCTTTCACTGTCAAGCAATGAAAATTTAGATTTAAACAGGGATTTGCAATCCATGCCGCTACAATTGTATTCAGTCAGATGGTTTTTCTATTGGAAATTAAAAAAAAAGTTGTTTCGACCTCGTTTAAGTTAAAACGTGATCTCGTGCAAGTTTAAATATTGAACGTGATCGCTAATCGACAATGAACGTGATCATTCAATCACGCATAGTATGGATGAATTAAACAATGAAAATTGTATCATTTTGTTAAATGACAATGTGTCCTTAGTTGAATTAATCACGAACGTTGTTAACATAAAAACAACTAATGACATTCCTCTCCGTGGTGAATCTGAATTATTGAAGAAATTTAGATTATTCATTGACCCAAACAAGAATATACACAAAACCGTAAAAACTAAGATCCTATCACTATTTTTAATAGCAATAATAATCCATAGATTGCAATTCACAGTTTTAACTCACGAAGCAAAATCATCTCCCGGTGAAATTTTCGTTCGAAATTTGGTTGTCCCATTTCCGCATGACTTGATCACAACTATTCGAAAATGATCGAATTTTCAAACTTCCCCAAACGAGAAAACGTAAATTTAATTCACAAAGCGAAAACTATATAATCGTTGCATATGTACGAGTGTGTATAAACATTCCCTTATGTTGTTATACCATCATCTGAACCGAATGCACACAAAATAAAAATCCATTTGATCCTTTTGTATTGAAATCCTTTTAAATGAATTTCCCTCAAACAAACTTGGTGAGTACAATAGAGGCGAAAAAATGCGAAAAACTATTTAGAAAAATCGAAAATGCACTGAAACGAACTTTAAGAAGTTTTTTTAAGAAAAATTGGAGCAATTTTAAATCGATTTTCCTTTTGGATATCGCAACAACAACGGGCTGAGGCATTCGCCTGCATCCTGATTCAATTTTTGTGCGAAAAGATTTACATTACCCGATTTTTTGGCATCAGTTCAATAACATGGTCCACATAAGAATAGTTTTGTCATACGGGAATCTTTATATAGACATAAGATAATGATCGGGATGGGGTGGTAGGAGACGCAGACGGCCGGAAAATTCCATTAATGTTGTTTCGGAACCGAAAATAGGATTGTCATGCATAAATTACACATTCTGATAATAATGTCATAACAAATGGATGTAAGATCAATACTGGCTGTGCACAAAATAGTACATTACGCTAATTTTTACCTTTTCCTTCTCTTTTCACCTCTTTTCAGATACCGCACAACCACAGCCTCGTCTTCTTCTTGCTATGGACAGCCCTTTAGTACCACATAGTTACAATATATACAATATATTTACAATAACACATATTATCACACATTTACAATATATTTTACTTCAATTAGGAGGGTCCGATTCAGGGGGAGAGGGGAGCTGGCAATTGCCCAAAGCGGCATATTTTAGGGATGGTAAATTTGATTTAAGGGCGGCAAGTTCAAAAACGGACTGCTGATGTAGGGTCGGCACATTTGTGGTCGCCAAAACTAGAGAGGGACAATTTTCAGGGGGGCAAATCAGAAGAGCGGTAAATCTCCAGTCGGCAAATTTTGTGGTGGTGGACGTAACATTAATTTTTTTTTACAAACTAACAGACTAACAAACTAACAGACAGACAGATATTTTTGTAACAATGCTCCAGTCGACTCAGAAGTGCTCCGGAAATGTTTTTTAGGCTAAATTAATAGGTCGAAATTTTTTGTGAATACAATACTTTATTCTACCTCATATATGATATCAAACATAACAAAAGCTATAATTGCCAATCTGGCAATTATTGAAAACCCGTATGGTGATTTAAGTGAACAGCGAACAGTTGTATCAAAATTCCACTTTGAAGTCAAACTTTCCAATAAGATTTTTTAAAATTTATTCCAATCGGATTTTTATGTATGGGAGTTTTATGTAGAATCATATCCTAAATAACTTTTGTTCTTGGACTTTTTTGATAAGATGCACCGTTTTCGAGATATTCACAAAAAACGATTTCGTTCGTATGGGGGGTACCCCCCCTAATGGTCCATTTTTGCCCATTAACGAACTTAGCCTCGCATTTTACGAAAAACGGATCTGTGCAAACTTTCAAGTCTCTAGCTCAATCCGTGCGCCCGCAATCCGCGCCACAGACAGACGGACAGACAGACAGACAGACGGACGGACAGACAGACAGACGGACGGACAGACAGACAGACGGACGGACATGCTAAATTCAACTTTTTTTATCATTCTAAACACACTGGTGTAATTCATTTTTTTGTGCGATGACGGGATCTTGGCGTTACAAACGGTAAGGCAAAGTTAATATACCCTTTGGTTTCACCATACGGGTATAAAAATGAACCGCAAACATAAGAAAAGCTACAATGCCAAGCGCGAATCGTCAAATACTCTATATGATGAAAGACAAAATCTTTATATAAAAAATCCATTTATATAAAAGAAGAGGAAAGGACTGGTCCGATTGGATTTTGGTGTACGGATGAGTTATGTAAAATCCTATTCTAAACACTTGTTATACCTTCAAACAAATTTCGATACGATGCAGCGTTTTCGAAAAAATTGTTAAACATAACAAAAACTATAATTGCCAATCTGACAATTATTGAAAACCCGTATGGTGATATTCGTATCAAAATTCGAACAGTTATACCAAAATTCCACTTTGAAGTCAAACTTTCCAATAAGATTTTTTAAAATTTATTCCAATCGGATTTTGATGTATGGGAGTTTTATGTAGAATCATATCCTAAATAACTTTTGTTCTTGGACTTTTTTGATAAGATACACCGTTTTTGAGATATTCGCAAAAATCGTTTTCGTTCGTATTCCATTTTTGCCCATGAACGAACTTAGCCACGCATTTTACGAAAAACGGATCTGCGCAAAATTTCAAGTCTCTAACTCAATCCATGCGCCCGCAATCCGCGCCACAGACGGACGGACAGACAGACAGACAGACGGACAGACAAACGGACGGACATGCAAAATTCAAATTTTTTTATCATTCTAAACACACTGGTGCAATTCATTTTTGTGTGTGATGACGGGATCTTGGCATTACAAACGGTAAGGCAAATCTAATATAGGTACCCTTTGGTTTCACCATACGGGTATAAAAACTGGTTCGGTTGTATGGAGGAGGGGAAATGGTTCCGTTTTGCCCGTTCAAGAAGTTAGGCTTGCGATTTACAAGATACGTAACTGTACTGTAAAAATTTCCAGTATCTAGCTCAATCCTTTCGAAAGTTAAGGTGTTCAAGGACAGACAGTTGGGAAGACGGACAGACAGACGGAGGCACAGACGGACGGACAGACGGACGGACAGACGGACGGACAGACGGACGGACGGACAGACGGACAGACGGACGGACAGACGGACAGACGGACGGACAGACGGACGGACGGACGGACATGTGGAAATCAAAATCTTTTGTGACCCCTAACACCCTGGGGTAGTTCGTTTTTGTGTCCGATGATTGGTTTGACCACAAACGGTATACTAATATATAATATAGAGCAGGCATCATCAGCTAATGGCTCGGCTGGCTCATCACGCAGATTAGCTTCAACAGCGAAGCCACTATAATCGACCTTTTATTGTGTGCTGTAATGCTTGTGTGTTGCGGCTTCGGATCGCAGGAATAAAACGAATCGTGCTTTGAGTTGGAATCGGTGCATTATTAGCATGACGCATTTCATTTTCAATCAGTTCGTGTCAACCCATTGCCGTGGAAGGTTGTGTTTCATTGAACTGTATTTTAATTAGTAGTGGTTATAAATTTTGATTGTAAAGGGAGCGACAGTTACTTTGGTGGCCCCTGATATAGAGTATAAAAACTCGAGAAAATAGAAAAATCTCGAGAAAATCGCAAAAACTTTTTCTACTTGTATGGTGGTGAGGAGACAGTATAGCCCGTTTTTGGATATAATTTAATTTTGATCAAAATAATATTTCATACAAGCAGAAATTAAAAAAAAAAAACAAATCCTTATTGACTACTCTCCAGAACCCACATTTTGACTATATAAAACGAGATTAGATAATTCTGGATACAAAACCCCAACATGATGCACTCTTGCAACGTTCAACACTTCGAAACAAATCCTAATGCTTTGAATTGCAGTCAGCAAAAAGCCTCTGAAATCCATTTTATGCTCCTAAGCTGATAATTTAGGATTTAGGTTCTACCACCAACTGCGCTTTTCTTTCCCCCAAGGCATTCAACATAATTTTCTTGCACAAGAAACACACAAACTCATGTGACTGTTCTATAATGCCTTTAATATCGCTGTGCTTCGTCTGTGTTACACATTTGTATATTTTCAAGTGCACATTGGCGATGCTGTTCACCTTATTGCTGTTATCTCGGCATAAAATTGCCCCTAATCTCATGTTTGTGGCGCATTAAACGGGTTGATTAAATTCAATTTTATCTGTTAGTAGCGCGTAAGCTCAATATCTGGGTTTTTCATATTTCCTAGCCATCATCTTTTCATCCTCACTTCGATTTTCAAATCAAAACCAATTTTTCTATCCGAACGGTGGTACACTTCGAAACTGGGAACTTGCCACATGGAGCAATCTAGAAAGAAGATTTTATTCAATATATTTTCTTGATTTTTTATGGTGAATTTATTGATAGATTGTGTTTGAGAGATTTTTTTTACCATCCCATCGTAGATGATTTTTATGTCAGGCAGCTCCGAAATGGGAATATTATGATGTAAATTTAAGGACATACATAAAATATGATATACTTTGAAAGTGTAGACAAATCATTTTCTATAGATAATAAATATGGTAAATATTTTGATGATAACATGTTGCAAATGGATTTTTATTACAGACAACATATTAAAAATTTGTGTTCGAATAATGCTTGTTTTTTTTGTATTCAATAAACCAATATTGAAGGAAGCGATATTAACTTTTTTTATATTCTAAAAAATATTCGAGATTTCTTTAAAAACCTGGAATTCGGCTTAATTTCAATTTAAATTTGATTTACTAAAAGCAAGGCCTGTCTACAGTTGATGTTAATGTCATATCATTTTTATTTTAATTATAAAAATATATTGTTATAGTCTTACGTCTTTATCTAAAAAAATTGCAGAGAGTTTAGTTGCCGTAAAAATTTCGGCGAATGTGTTTTTTTGAAAATTTAAAAAAAAATACAACCTCCAGGGGCCAATGGTCAAATACTCTATATGAGGACAGACAGAATTTTAATATAAAAAAATCCATTTTGTGAGAGGATTGGGGAAGGTAGAAAGATCCGATTAGATTTTGAAGTATATAACGGCTATGTAAAATCATATACACATTTTACCTTATTAAAAAGTTATTCAATACGACTCGCTGTTTTCAAGAAAATTGGTTCGGTTGTACGAAGGAGGAGGAAGAAATAGTTCGATTTTACCCGCTCAAGAATTTATCACCCAGAACTTTCTACACAGACCTTTCCCCGGTTTTGTACATACCCCGGTTTTTGCATCACACCTAAACGGCTGGATAAAAAAATTACACGTTAACGCTTGATTTCCTAAGTAACAGTATAAAATGTTTGAATGTTTCAAACATTCCGCCCCCTCTGCCGCCCACCCCACTTTTTATCTTGTGAACTGCTCCAGTCATTTGGCCAGAGTTTCTAGTGTTGATCAGGTCGTCGGCAAAGAAAAGTCTTCAACCACTTAAACGAATCCCCCCGCTTGATTCCAATCCCCTCATCTGTTATCTCCAAAACTACTAAACAGATTGTGATTCGGTTTTAATTTTGGGCAGGTGGTCCGTGCAAGACAACTTTTACCCACTCAAACCTCTGCATTATGCGTACTTAAATAAAGATTTTGCACAACTTTTATATTGAGAGTACAAATGGAAACCGACGTTTTCCAATAGATGGCGCTAGCAGTAAAATGCTGGTCAAAAATATCAGATCAGAAACGTCAAATGATAAGCCAGGCATCTGGAAACAACTGCTTATCATTAAATTTGTGAATTTTTATCGGCGTCATATATTTTCTGTGATTGAAAATGTCGAAACTTGATCCAAATAAGCGTCAATTGCGGGAAGATTTGATTTTTGCCTTCAATTCGAAAACGTTGAACAGCCTGTGGCTGAGGCAAGTCGAATGATTGTAGGAACTTATGGTGTACTTATGGTGAAGCTTCTACATATTTATTAGTTCAACGCTACAAACGTGGTAGCCTGAATTGGGACATGCTACCCCACCCGCCGTATTCTCCAGACATCGTCCTTTCCGACTACCACCTGTTTTGATCGATGAAGCATGGTCCGGCTGCGCAGAACTTTCATTCTTACGATGAGAACAAAAATTGGGTCGATATGTAAGCATTTTTCCACCAAAAAAAGCGGTTTTCCATTTGTACTCCCAATACCTTATTGATTATTAAATTATTGAGTATTGCCTGAGCAAAGCCTGGTTCTAAAAGGTTATTTAAATGTAGAAATTTCATTGGAACATAAAATAAAACCCTTAAATTCTGAGAAATTTCATTGGAACATAAAATAAAACCCTTAAATTCTGACAAAATCTCTTTAAATTTAATTTTACCGAATTTTCCAATGATTGGTGACTCTTATCTGAAGCGAATAATCTTTACAGATATCTCTGGATATAATTAAATCGGATGACATGGCACATTTATCCGAATCTAAATCACTTGTTTACTTCTACTCAACGTCGCCGAAGATTGATGTCAGTTTTATCACCATCCACCCCAGCTTCCCATCTGAAGCATTTGTCCCACTGAACTCTCCATAATATTTCCAAAACTAAGAGTTCTTAACGGCCAGATGCCAGACCATTTCGATTCGTTTTTCTTCTTCACGCGAGGGTTGTTATTTCTGTGAACTCACATATTATGATATGCATAATTTTTTTTTCATGTCGGTTCTGTGGTTTCTGTTCAAAGAAATGGCGGTCTAAGGGTTAAATGTTTATGTGATTCAAGGATCTTGAGAACAAATATATTAATATGTGGCATACGGCTAGTATCTATAAGATATTAGAGTGATATATGATTCAACTAATACATAAAAGTTGTTGTACCAGTAGATAGTTTTGCAGACGTCAACCTTATGCAAAACACGTCCCACATATAATACACAACGTACACGAGTAGTACATTTTAATGATATTTTGCATGTCATTGAATGGATAAAGTTCAACACAGAATACAACATAAGCCAAATAAAACGTTCCTCGCTAACCTCCAAATGAACTTTTGTTCACCAGATATTCAAATTCAAATTCAAATTTTAGGGAAGGTAAGAACGCAAACGTGCAAGGAAGGCAGACAGAACACCAGTCTCATACATGCGGATATTCGCGATGGCTCGGCAACTGATGTTGTGTTCAAAACTCGTAAAGACATTCATATTATGTGTACCTTGCCTTTATTTTAATCCTTGACGCGATGTTCAACATACAGTCGAGAATCCTTCATCCTAAATCCCATAATTCCGACTAATTCGTACACATGTTCGCGTTGAATGAAGCAATTCCGTCATCTGGAGCGAACAGTTATGGAATTTCAAATTTCGGTTCAATTAGCTATCAAAAAATTGCTACGTCACAATGAATTTTGTGAAGCTCCAGGGAATAAATAAGATGGATCATAAATTAGCAATACAGTTGAGATCGTTTGTGTATTCCTGAAACATACAAAATTCCTATGAGATCCATTAGAGCTAAAAAGACTATTTGTTGCAAATTAATAGTAGGTAAATAGATAGAATTCTCATTAATTTCAAGTTTTCACTAAAACCGTAATTATGTCGAAAATTTAACTTAAATTTTTCAAAAGATTCGAAAATTTAGCAATTTAATTGAAATTTTTCGTAGAATAAATTAATAACAACAGTTCAGTAATAAAAATAATTCATTTGTGATCTACAAAAAACTTTCGTCTATAATATTTAGTTTCGAAAATAAAAAAAAATATATATAAAAAAATATTTTTTTTCAAATATAAAAGATACGTGAAAAACATTGAAAGAAAAAATGCAGGAAATTTTATTTTCTTTGAATTTAGTTATAAACATTTTTTTTCTCAAGCGCATAGTTTACGAAAATTTTTCAAAAAAACTGTATTTAAAAAAATCGTATGGGAAATACCTGTTATAGACAAAAGCTCATAGAAAACTACGATTTTCATAAAACTCATTTTAAAAATATTCAAGTCGCTAGCTCAACAGTTGTACCAAAATTCCACTTTGAAGTCAAACTTTCCAATAAGATTTTTTAAAATTTATTCCAATCGGATTTTGATGTATGGGAGTTTTATGTAGAATCATATCGTAAATAACTTTTGTTCTTGTACTTTTTTGATAAGATGCACCGTTTTTGAGATATTCACAAAAAAACGTCTCTAGCTCAATGCGTGCGCCCGCAATCCGCGTCACGGACGGACAGACGGACGGACAAACGGACGGACATTTAAAAATTAATTATTTTTATCATTCTAAACATTCATTTTTGTGTGTGATGACGGGATCTTGGCGTTACAAACGGTAAGGCAAAGTTAATATACCCTTTGGTTTCACCATAGGGGTATAAAAATATGAAATGCAAGTGAAGTACGTCACACCCCCTGGAAATTATAGCTTTTTTATGATTTTCTCAATTAGTTCTCAGAAAAATTTCAATTTAGTTGCAAAATTTTCGAATCTATTGAAAAATTTATATTTTTTTAAGGACTGTTTATATAAAATAAAAAAAAACAATCTTTAAACAAGGGGAGGGGATGTTTCTGCGGTAGTGTGACACGGTACTAAACTCGATACAAAACATAAGAAAAGCTACAATTGCCAGGGTCAGTCTTCAAATACTCTATATGACAGACAAAATGTTTATTTAAAAAATCCATTTGTATAGAAGAGGGAGAAAGCAGTGGTCAGATTGGATTTTGATGTATGAATTAGTTATGTAAAATTTTATTCTAAACACATTTTATCTCTATAAATTTTTCAATATGACTCACCGTTTTCGAGAAAATTGCGAAAAACTGTTTCGTTTGTATGGGGGAGGGGGAAGGAATGGTCCAATTTTGCCCGTTCAAGAACTTAGCCGTGCCATTTACAAGAAACGTAACTTTACAAAATTTCAATACTCTAGCTCAATCCTTTCGAGAATATGGTGTTCATGGATAGACAGACGGATAGACAGAAAGACGGGCAGAAAAACAGGCGGACAGACAGACGGTCAGACAGGCAGACGAACAGACATACAAACATGCGGAAATTAAAATTATTTGTCATCTGTAACACCCTGGTGTAGTTCATTTTTTTGTCCGATGTTTGGTTAGATACGTTACAAACGTTCTACTATATCTAATACACGCCTTATATCATATAGGGTATAATAAAACGTTGCAAAATTTCCGTTAACGAATATTGAGCAGTCATAAGCGAAGCAATCAGCAAAAGTGTTTGTTTCATATGACTATTCATGCAATATACAAACAATCGAAAAATATCGGTCCACAAGAATGTCATACACGACGCAAATTTAAATATTATTCATTAAATTTAATTGACACGCGGCGATTTTTGTGCTTTGATTTTCATCTGCATGGATCCCTTAGGGTGTTTTTCTTTATTATTAAAATAATTCCGACAACAAAGTATTAATAAAAAATAAATTTACTTTGTTATCCAATCCCAATCACAATTCCGGACTCTCTTTTATGTAAATATTATAGAATAAATACAATTTCCCGACAGGTGTAGCAATGCCAAATATGTACATTTGCACATCCATCAAGTACACAACGATAGTTAAACCAGCAGTAACGGAAAATGGAAAATCGTTGGAAAATTTTCCAATGATTGCCCGCATAAATAATCAACGGATTGGCACATTTTCATTGAGCAGGAAAAACATGCATCGAAATTATTAATTTGTGGCTTAGATTTATGTTTGCGAACTTACATTTACTTCGTTTTGTTAATATTTTGCCGTTTGTGGAGATTTTTTAATCAATCGATTTTCGATCTAACGGAATCGTAATTGAATTACAAAAGCAACGGATTTCCGATTAAATGCTGACGGGGAAAATCATAAACTATTGTAATTAAATTGAAAATGTTTTAGAATACAAAACTTACCACAATTTTGTTAGAATTTCATTCAGTTGTATTGGATTGGGAAATCTGTTATAATTATGGAAGGACTAAACGCAGAAATGAATTTATTAACAAAATTTGTACTCATGAAGCTATAACTTACAATTTAGAACATATCTTGTGATCAAATAAAAAACTTTACAATTGTGTGACATTTTTCTAACCACATTTTCTTTCTTTTCAGGTAAAAGCACTTCCACACAATGGAATAAAACCTCTATTGTTCTTAATACGAAAAACCAACCAAAATATAACCTCGGTATGTTTAAAGCTTAAGAATTAATGACAAAGAAATATTCAAGAAAAATTAATTTTAAACTGTGAATTTTTCGCCTAATAGTCATTACATAACAAAATTTTACATTATTTTTGTGGATGTCTTCACATTCGATGATTTCACTGAAATATCCACTAACAACCTGAGAAGCATTTCCATTGGGTCGTAGGCGAACTTCTCGAGTTGGCCCCGTTTTGGCGATACTTTATGTAATTCGGGAAACCCTTTCGAAAGGAAAAAAAAAACAACTTCATCGTGCATTTAGTTGTTAGACCAAAAAACCACACTTCAAACACGGAAATGGGTTTTGTTGCCTTCGCTGAGAAAAAAAAAACAAATTAAAAAAAAGTTTTTAAAAAAAGGTTTTATATTAAAAAATGTACTAAAAAGAGAAACATAATTTTTTGAGCGCTATATATCAGCGCTTTGTTTTTTTCACCACGCTTATATACACATACTTTTTAGTCTTCGAATATATCCTTGTCTTTGAGATATTCTTCCGGGCTTTTTGACTCCACAATCGGATTCAACGACACCAAAAACACCCAGATAGGATTTGAAGAAAAAGAAAACCCTTATCCTTAGAGTGCTCTCCATTATTCTTAAAAACTTCTTAACGTCAGAATCGGATTCAGTGACATCAAAAACACCCAGATTTCCAAAAAAAAATTGAGGAAAAGGACAATGACGGTATTTTTACAGGGCCTTCCGTTATCCTTATTAGGAATAAAATATGAAAATATTGCCTTATCATTGGAGTTACGTATGTGTGCAAAATTTCAAGCCAATCGGATGAGAGGAAGTAAGTCAAAATTAGATCGCAAGATTTGACCCTGACTGACAAAGAGATACGAAGGCAAGCTAAATAAAAGCTTTTAAAAATGGCTGATTAGAAAGAAAATAGGAGTACATAAAATATGCTAAAAAATGACATAATTTGTCCTATTCGGAGTCTTCTTCTACCGCCTCCTCTAATTGTTCATCCTTATCAGATGTGCTAATATCCGCAGTTCTGGCAGCAACACCTGCAACTTTTCCGTTGAAAATGTCTGAAAATGTCTGCGTTTCATTGGTAATTTTTTTTATGCATTGAAAATTTTTTACAGGCAAGAGGTGGGGTCGATATTTGTGGGCGAAAATTTTGCTTGGAGGACGACTATCCAATAGCGAAAATTCCATCAAAATTGTTTTATCAGTTCAAGAAATACCAGGAGTGAAGTTCACTGTCAAGGGAGGAAGGGGGTTGATATTAGTTGGCGAAAAATTTACCTAGAGGAAGACCTACTTAATGGCGAAAACTGCGTCAAAATTGCTCTAATGGTTAAGAAGATAGCGGGCGAAAGGGTAGGAAATAGCGGAAACATTGAATTTACATATGGCCTAAAGCATTTTACTAAACGCACGAGTGTAGTTCACAACTAGGTTGTTCTCTTCGATCAGACAACTGATCAAGTTCATGTTTTATAATAAAACTATTATTTAGCTACTTAAAAACCTGCACAATCATTATTAAAACCTCATTTAAAAATTTCAACTTATGAGCAGCTTTTGGGGTCCAATAGTATTCTATGCGTCGCTCGTAATATTATCTAATTTCACAAGGGTTTCATGAAAAACTTTTAAATAATTTCGGGAATGCTCTTTCTCTATAAATTTAAAGAAAATGTTATTACAAATTTGTTAAAAAGTATACTTAGAAATTTTCCCTTAAAATGTCTTCAGGACTTTTTTCCATCAGAATTCATTATGTTCTCATAAAAGACATGCACACTTGTAAAACTATAAAATTTTAATGAGTTTTAATTCAGTTTTCTGCTAAGGCTTGAAACTTTTAATAAGTTTCGTTCACAAAACTCCATCAAAGGAAAATATCCAACAAATTGAAAAAACACGATAAACTAAAATGGAAAACGTTCAATAACTCCCAATTGCACATCCATAATTTCAGTTTTAGTGTAGGTACGAATGAAAAACAAAATAACATTGGATTCGTTTTCATGATTTTCCCTCTTTTTTTCCATTAAGTGCTTTCAATTTTTCCTCATTTCCTTTTCAAGCGAATAGCGATTTCAAGTTGCCAATCAACACCAATTGAAAATCATTTCAAAATTCCTTTAAAGTTGAAAAGCGCCTTTTCCAACTGGAAACACTCAGAGAAAAATATACTAAAATCAAAAAGAAATGCTCTAGATTTTAGTAATTTGTTGTTTGCGTACGAGCTAAACAAGTTCATACTAAAAATAAAAACCACATTCTTTTTAATTCTAGTGATAGCCCTTTTTAAATCTAGTTTTTATTTCTTTAAATTTAAAAGGCGAGATTTTTAATTCTAAAAGATTTACACTAATTTTAAAAGAAAACCTTTTTGAATTTAAAAAGCTGATACTAAAATTAAAATCAAAATCTTTTTAAAATTAAAACCAATGTATAGGGTGAACAATAAATAAAGTTTTTTTTTTTAAATTAATATTTTTTTTATAATTTGAATAAAAAAAATTAATTAAACTATTTCAAATTAATTTTAATTGGGCTCTAATCACGGATAGTGAATGAATGGAAAATATTTTGATTTAACTCGAATTAAAATTGTCGAAAGTAATTCTTCTGAGTAACACTTTTTAATTAAATAATTAAGTTACTACATTACTTCCTTTCCAATAATGTAATTACTTAATAAATATTTCAGTTAAAAAATATTGTAGTATACTTTCTAAAATTTTAATTAGAGTTATGTCAAAGTATTTTTCATTCAATATTTAACGTTGGAGTAAACTAATAAAGTTATTTTTAAATATTTTAAATAAAATTATTTCAGAAAATAATTATTTTTGAAACGTTTGAAAAATAAAAAAACTTTGTAGTTGCAAACCTAAAAAAATGAGACCAACAAAACCGCATCCTCACTTGATACTTATTATAATTGATAACAACGTTTGTCCATATAAAAAATACTTTATTTAAAAAAATTTCTTTAACCTAAGACATTTTTTGTTATTAGAATAATATATGTATGTCGGTGGGTATTTTAAATCTTTTGCCATTAAAATTTTATAGCTATTAATATTTTCTTGTAATAAATAGCATGCAAGATGTTTATCATATTTTATAATTTCAACTTGGTGGCACAAAAAATATACATATTTCATTGCAGAAAATAATTACAAATAATAGTTCAAAAGCAAAAGTGTTTTCTTCACTTTGACAAAGTAAATTTCCTTTTTTAAATTTTGTTCCTCGAAAAATGATTTCTTCAACGCAAAAACTGTTATCTAAATCAAAATAAAAATCAATAAGATTTGTAATTAATAATTCTTTTACATATGGTAAATTTTTAAGTTCTTTTTTTCAACATTAATATTCCATTCTGGATGATTATAATTCAAAATATCGGCTGCAAAGCTCATGGAAGATTTAATGGCTAAGGAATATGGAATATTTTTTCGAGAAGTAATATTTTTAGCATAAGATTTCAAAACTCTGTGCATCTCAACATCTCGATACAAATTGAGACAAAAAATGCTGTATCACTTTTTTTCTCAGAATTTTTTATTTCGAAAATTGTTTTTGAAATTTTGATTTTTGTTCGGTAATACTATGTTCACACCGACGTAAAATCACGTAATTTTGCGAAATGATTTAGAACTTAAACCAAAGTGTTCACACAGAGGTTAAGGTAATTTTGTTTTTTTAACTTTTAGGTGATTTTGAAAATACGCCAATGTACTGGAAATCTCGTGATTTCGAGCGTGATTTCGTTCAAAATCACGCAAATCCTCAAAATTACGTAATTTCGCGTTGGTGTGAACATAGTATAAATGAGGAACGTGTCATATAGAATATTTTACTCTCGACAATGTGGTAATTATGTAAAAAGCTCTTTTATCTTTTAAATCACATATTTAAATAACATTTCCTTACCAATCGATATCCATAAGATTGTTTATATAATGGCCATTCAGAAAGAATTTCATGAATATTGTGCGGAGATTGTAGAAAATTTCGCCTTGATAAACAAGTTTGCTTCCATTTTGTGACTACATCTTCCTCAGGACTTCCAGTTTTTAATTGATTGATCTTAAAGAGATACAATAGATTTTGTTTTGTTACATTTTAATAAACCAATATCAGATTACCTTCCAATTCTGATAATTGATCATAATCTCTTGTCGTTACAGTTGAGGTGATTGTTTCTGGCTTTTTTTCTGATTTTTTTAGTAAACCTTCTTTTCGTAATTTAAATAACACGTTATGGTAACGCGAGTATAATATGCCGCCAAATTTATTGTTTGCTTTTTTCAAAAAATAAAATTCCTGTAATATTTGTAATAATTTAAAAGTTGCATAATAATATTGTGTTAAATAAAATAAAATTTACCTAAGAAGGTCGTAAAAAACCACTCCTTCAAGCTCCTCCAATAACTTTAACAGTTCTCTAGACTGCTCTGCGTTATTCGTTGTGTCAACAATATTAATGTTATGGTCGTCTTCTGCCTCGTATTGATGTAATCCTTCAGTTTCACTAATTTCTTCTAAACTAGCCATTAATTTTGATAATTTCACGTCTTCGACTTGCACAAGTCGCTTCTAGAAGAGATTTCTAGTGTCACAACTTCTGGAAGTCCACTTACAGTTAGTGTTTCCACGGGAAAAACTTCCAAAAATCTCTGCTAGAAGCGACTTCTGCAAAGAAACAGGCTTTATCAATAGAAACTGACAGCTAGACGAAACGGGATTTGCAAAAACTACGATCTAAAACCTGTCTTTTTAATTCAAAAGAATGATTTTAAATTTTAAAATTCACTTGTTTAAATTTAAAAACGTCATTTTTGAATCAAAAAGAAAGATTTTAAATTTAAACATTTTAGTTTTTTAATTCTAGTAGGGGCAATTTTAAATTTAAACATTTTGGGGTTTTTAAATCTAAAAACAAATTTTAATTTTTAGCAAGGGAAATTTTTAATTTAAAATCATGAGTTACTAAATAATAAAATTTTCTGCTGATTCTAGGATTATCCTTTTTAAATCAAACAAGTAACTAGATTTTTAGATCTAGGGTGGAAATTGTTTAATTTTAAAATGTTCATTTCTCTCAGTGAATACAGACAAAAAGTGTAGGAAGGTGAGACGGAAAAGACCGTTGGAAAATTTGTAAATAGTCTTGGTTAAAAGACTTACCCGGAAGTTTATAAAATTCGCCGCAACAGAGGCTAAAATGTTTTGAATTTTTAACAAGTTGTTTTGCGTACGACTAAATCAAAAGCAATTTTAAAAGCATCCGTACCTACGTTTGTTTTACCCATCTCGCACCCGAAAACACCTTGATACCAATTAGTTTTTATGGTTATTGCTATTAATTCGGTGAGTCTTTGAAATTTTTCTCACCACGTTTTAGAACTTTTTTTTTCTATTCAAAATCAATTTGAAGTAATTTAATAGCAAAAATTTATGTAAAATGCTTTAAAAGAGGCAAAAGGGAAAAAAGATTTTAAGCCACGTATTTCCAGACAGATCTTAGCTGTTTTTCGGTGTTTCCAGCGTTCCCGATGAAGGATGCGGACTGACATGACAAAAAGGGTCCGGGAATAGTCCGTCAGCAACGAAGAGAATTAAAAACTTTTCCTTTGCTTTTGAGACGCGAAAAGTTTTATTTGCACGAGCCATAAACCGTCTATAGTCGTATAGTAGTTAATCTAAACCACAGGAGATCCTCGAAACTCACAAGAATTGACAACTTCTCGCACTCTTCTTGAATTCTATTTTCCCATCAATAAAGTTTTTATACATCTATACAACTATATGTTCTGGTTAGATACTAATATACAAGTTTTCTGTGTTTCTGTGCGAATAGAATTCGTTTTGCATAAAAAGGTGAAATAAGTACCGAAGTTTTGTGACTGTTGAAAAATCCAAAAGGAGTCGAAAACACAAAATAAGGATACGACGTGAGTTGGCTAGAAAATTTCAAACAACATGACGGCAAAGAAGAAAAAAAATCCATCAAAAATTTAGGAAAAACTTATTTCCGTTTGGCGATGATGGTTTGGGCGTAGAAAGTGTGCTGGAAAAATCCTTGAAATGAGTGTTTATCAATTCAAAGGTTTATTTTCTGTATTCTATGTAAGTTGCGATTATACACGGGTGTATTGTAGATGGGCATGTAAAGATATATACAGAATGTCCTATTTTCGTTTGTTTTGTCGACACGAAAACTGAATTGAATGGGATGTGTTTTATTTAAGAATTAAAAAAGTATCTAAAAAAAATAAAGAAAATAATTTAAAAAAACTGAAGCGCTAAAAAGTAAATTTATAATTTTTTTTATAAATACTGTCAATGTTGAATTGTTATTAAAATCTAGCGTAATGAGTATTCTTATATTTTTGTAAATATTAAAGTGGGTTCCACTGTTTTAAAAAAAAAATTCATACTATTAGTGGAAAATAAATATCTAGTAAAAAAAACATGTAAATCAGTTTCTAAATATAACCACACCTAATGAATTGTTTCACCAAGATAACACCTCAGTGCAGGAAATGCTCACTCGTGAGTAATTATATATTGGAATTTGTGGAGAAAATTCGTGAAATTTTTCGGGAAATTTTCTCAGAATTTTTTTGGCAACTTTTTCGGAAAACTTTTGAAGGGTGGAGGAGAGAAGGGAGGGAAGAGGAGGAAAAATTCCTCTCGCTCTCCCTTATGCTTCACTACTCTTTTCCACCACCTTCACACAGATCCTCGTCCCTCACCCCCATTTAGAAAGTAAAATGTGTTTATAATAGGATTTTTCATAACTTATCCATACATCAAAATCCAATCGGGCCACTGCTTCCCCCCCCCCCTCTCCCATACAAATGGAATACTTTTTTTCTATTTTCTCGAAAACGCTGAGTGGTATTGAAAAATTTATTAAGATAAAATCTATTTAGAATATGATTTTACAAAACCGTTTCATACATCAAAATCAAATGAGACCACTTCTTTCCCCCTCTCCTATACAAATGGATTTTTTTAAGTAAACATTTTTCCTGTCATCATATAGAGTATTTGACTATTAACCCCTGGCAATCGAAGCTCTTTTTATGTTTTCACAAAAAACTAGTTTATGATAAAAAAAATACGATTTTCATAGGATTTATTCAAAATGAAAAATTTTATGAACTTAGTGAAAAAATTTGCCTTCGTGATAAAATTCGCACAACTAAAAATATTTGATGGTTAGTATCGGGTCTTTCAACATAGAATAATTGAGATATCGGGCTGAAATTTATTCCAGGTGTAGTGGACATGTTACATTTAAGTATGAAATTCGATGTCATTCATATGGCCACCGCAAGCACGTTTGCACTGATTGATTCTTTGGAGCCAATTTTCCACCACTCTTCCACACATATCGGCCGGAACGTTGGCAATTTCGCGTTCGATATTGTTCCTGAGCCTCTCTAACATTGTTGGCTTGTTGACTTAAACCAACGACTAAAAAGAAATCCAACGGCGTTAAATCGCATGAGCGAGGTGGCCATTCGACCGGACCATTTCTCGAGATTACACGATTGCGACCACCGACTCAGAACTTCGGTAGTAAGTTTTAATAAGTTGAAAGACCCTTTATATATACTTTAGATTGGGTATACTAGCAGTAATGGAAGTTTTAGCGCTTGGAAAATGTTGGAAGCAAAATGAAATGGAAGTGTGTCCTGTGTAAGTGAGATTGTAATGCAAAAGCAAATAAATTTAATAATAGTAAAAACACACCAATCCCATAAAAATCGAAATTATTGGGAAGTACTAAAACCAACATGAAATTTTTATTAGTTTTGACGATTGATCAACGAAATTTTTTCATAAATTCTGAGTAGATCTCATAGGTTTTATGAAAACACAACGTAAATTGCTATGAAAATCGTTTCATAAAAATAATGATTTTTTGTCACGGATTCTAAGGCTACATTTCAATGATTTTAAAACACGGCTAAATTTTCATAGACTTTATTAAGTTTTTCATAGATATTAAAAATTATTTTTCTGAGTGATCTAAAAAGAATATTATGCATTGAAAACATACAAAATTATGTTATTTAGAGCCAAAATAAATAGATCGTCCTTTGATTTGAAAAAATTACATAACATTTTCACATCGCGGCAAACCTTAATTGAGTTTACGTTTGGTTAATTTTCATATAGAGCAGATATGAAAATTTGGCTTTTGTGAAAGGATTAAATCGATTTACCCAAAATATGCCTATCTTTTATTAGACTTCAAAGCCGTATATTTCTCTCCATAGGAATAATGATGAGTTAAACAAAAACAGCACAAACAAAACCAACAAAATTCCAAATAAAGTTATGCTCGTCACAATTTCAAATTGAATTACTGAATTACAGCGAATTTCGTGGAGATAAATTTGTAATCAAGCCGAAAACTTTGTCTCTCCACATTTCTATCATTTCCAATTTTCCTCCTCCTCCTCCATAGTAAAGTTAGATCCCCCTAAGGGACCTAATTAAGAATCCAAGAAATGAGATCAGTTAATTCGGAAAAAGTTCTTATATTGAATATTTACCGAAATTTGCACTATATTCGAATCACTTCAATGTTTTAGGGATGATAAACGGTGAGTGACAGTCAAATTCACTAACAAAAACCTCAGGGGTGATGAATTCCAATTCCTGTAGGGCAAAATTGTGGATAGACCGATGTGAGCCTTATCTTTGCCGCAATTTCATATCGATTTGGGTCGTCTATCGTCATTCCCGTTTCCGCAAGGTCATCTTTGCTTATAAGCCTACCCTGAAAGTGACACAAATGATGATAACAGGGCAAATCAGAGCAACGACAGATATGGGAGCAGCAAAACCAACACAACAATGGACCAGATGACAAGAGAGCAACGTAATTTGATGAAAAAAATTTCACTTTTGTGGTGCGTTTGCTGCGAATCATATTTCGCTATCCACAAACTCGTCTTTTTTGGCCCGATCCTCTTCTAGAGTACCTCTACTCAGGTTTCCCATGTTTTCTTCCCTTCGTATCCATGCCCAGTGGTTGTTTTTGTGGTATAGCAAACGTTGACTTGCTATATTTTTCTGGTTAAACGCCTAGATGTCTACGATGTCACTTTTTATTTTTACCCAGATTTGCTGTAATGTTTTCTGCAATTTTCATCAAATAATTTTTTTTAGCTTTATGAAAAGTGAAATTTGAGATAAATCTTGTAAATACAGTCTAACCTGAATAAGTAACACTTGGTTAAGTAGGAAACCTCTATAACTGAGAGGGATTGATTAGTCCGAACGTTTTTCAAAAGAAAGGGACGCAGAGAAAATAATAATAAATCTAACTACTTTATAATGGGAAATCGGGCTATCACTAAAATAGTTAATTTCAATTATAAAATAGTAGATTTCAATTGAAAAAATATTCAATTTAACTACAAAATGGTAAATTTTACTACTAAGTAGTATACAGTTAATTTTACTATATTTTCTCTCCGTATGAGAACTTAGGGCAAGTGGAAAATCTCTATAAGTTAGATCTAAAGAGACATTATTCAGAATTTACAGCAATAATGCACATACATAAAAATCGTCAATAGAAATACAAGACCTCGATATACGACGTTTCGGTATACAACGCAAAATCACGAAATTTTACCCGCCCAAAAACGTTGTGAGTCGAGGGATTCCAATATGATTCCAATATGACCTATATTACAAAATTAACCACAGGCAAAAAAATAGCAGTTGTGATCAACACAAAACTTTCCTCTGTCTGTCTGTCCGCTTTAAGTTCAAATCAGACTAACGATTGCGATTCGATTGCGATTACGATTGCGATTACGATTGATATTACGATTGAGCTTCCTCGACCAATGAGATTTAAGCTTTCATTTTCCTGTCGTTGAAAGCTTTGATCTCATTGGTCCAGGATGCTCAATCGTAATCGCAATCGTTAGTCTGAATTGGGTTTAAATCGGACAGACAGACAGACCGACAGCACGGTTATCCTCATAGTTTTGACTGAAACGGATTTCGTACTGATCAGAAATGTTCTATCTGCCTCCATTCTCGAGTCGGCCTTCGTCATGAATACAATACTTTCCCTTTATAGAAGAGGAAAGTAAAAATATTAAACATCTCCTGCGATTTTCGGAACGCTACGTGTTTTCCAGTAAATATATGGTTTTAATACAAGGCCAAAGCCGGTCCCAAAAGGAGACTGAAGAAAATTTTATGTGTGCTGAACGTGTGTATGTCAATTGTAAAGAGCCCTTATAAATGCTATAAATTTTAAGTTATTTCAAAACCTTCCTTTTTTAACAAATATTTTTCTAACAAGTTTGCCACAAAAATTACGTGAAGTGTTGCCTTTTATCTATGCCGTTTACGAAGTTCTAAAAAAATGTCATGAAAAGTCGGTTGGCATAGTTTGAAGACATTTTTTTTAAATATTACTAGTTCGCTTTATTTTTGACGAATAACTAAAAAAGCACGTAACGGACTTCCACAAATCTCTTAAGATAAGTAATGATCTTTTTAAAAAATTGATTATTTATTGATATTTTTCCGTTTTTCCAGATATAACCATTATTAAGAATACGAGCATAGAAGCGAAAGCAATTAGCTGATGGTCGTCTACCAGAAAAAGATGCTGATTATCGCTAAAACTAAAGGATCACAAGCAAGTCTTCTTATAACTCGTGGTAAACGAAGAACGAGGAAAAAACTCCTAAAATCACAAAGGTAAAAAAATATATACGATAAGGTAATATTTCAAAAGAAATTAAGGAAATATTTTGTTGTGATGAGTTTTTCAAGAAATTTTTTTATGTAAATAAATTAATGAGAAAAAATGTTTAACTCATTTCTAAAAAAATCATGAGATTTCCTTTTTAATCGGACTAAAAATCAAGAAAAATTCTTTGAAAAATTCTATTTTATTATGAATAATTAAATAAAACTGTTTCAAAGAGTGAGAAAAATAACACCAACCTGGATTTTTTTTTGTGTTTTTTTTTAAATGCGATTAAATGAGCAGAAAATGCTTTTAAAAGCGATTTGCAATTCAATTTCATCCATTATTATGGAAAAAATATAAATTAAAGTACAAAAAATGAAAAAGTGAACAAAAAACGGGCAGAAAACGGACAAAAAACGGTAGAGGAGAAAAATTACAGGAGAGATCAGGAACGAAAGCCCAGGATACTTGAATTGTAAGATTAATTAGTATACAGCACAGCCAGGGATGAGGAGATGGAACTTAGGCGGATTTATCCAAAGTACCGGAAGGTAAAAATAAGGATACACATAAAGAGAGCTTTATTAGTCCCGAAAGCTCTCAAGCGTGATAAAACTCCTGACAAAAATACGTCCAACTGAATTGCGCCCGAAATTTTGGGGCGAAGTGTAAAAAATTACTCCGAAAATGAATTTAAACAACAAACAGCAAAGAACACCGAAGGAAGATGAAATGCAAATAAGCGTCAGGCTAATCAGAACCAATTCTTCGTCTTATCCGACATTCACCTCTTTTCATTTGCCATTTTAAGACAACCCAAACACCGGCCGTGTTGAAAGGAAAATCCGAGTTGAGTTTCCCAAATTTTTCCCGTTTTTATTTTTTTGTTCGCTTCCTGAAATATTAGCATCCCCATTGCGAAACTGAATTTTTTTGCAGGATCTTCCAAGGATAATACGAACTTACGTTTGCCGTATAGAACCGACTTTAATAATAACAACTACAGCAACAAAAGAACAACAAATGACAGTGACAAAAATGGGGAAAAAATTCTGGTAAAGATACGAAGAATCAAGTTTTTTTTGGATGGATAGGCCGAAATAACGATTCAAGCGACATCTGTTATAATATTTGGCATTAAATAAAGCATTTCCCTAAGCTCTCTTTGCATTCCCGAGGGAAATGAACGTGTCTTTCGTCCTAGTCGGCATAAATAAAAACGCATGGCATTACTTTAGTTACACCCACCTACCTAGCCTTGAATTCATTCCAAACATAAGTCGATTCTTTGTTTTGGCTATCATTTAGACTCAACGATTCATATCCTTTCTTAAATAAAGAAAAAACATATAATAGATTGTTCATCATGTGGATTTATTATTGCAGAGTTCCGGAATTAAGAATACACCATAATATTATGCACTATAAATAACGTGGTCTGGTCGACAAATCTAAATTTTTCAGTTTCAGGCATACTAAGTGCGTGGCCTTGTCGCATTGTGTAATTCTTAAATTTTTAAAAAATTAGTTCAACGAAATAATTTACCGTGTAACGAAATAATAATGTTATAACATAACGAAATGAAATTCTTTTTCGTTACAAAACGAAATAACGTAACGAAACAAAATTTGAATTTCGTTATTATACCGAAATGTGTACCGCTACGATTTTTTTATTGTTTGCCATCCCTGCTTCTCATTTGACATTCAAATTTTCCGTGTATCAGTATTTATGACTAGACTAGGTATGTCCTTGGCTTTGAAATATCCAACTTTTTGACTCCAAAATCGGATTCAACGACCCCAAAAATCCCCGGATGAGGTTTTTTTTTTTGGGAAATTTGAGGAAAATAATAATCACATCAGGATCTTCCGTTATCCTTACAATGACGAAGCAGTAACAATATTTTATGGTCATCAAAGTTACGTATGTGTGCCAAGTTTCAAGTCAATCGGATGAGTGAAAGTGTGTCAAAATTAGGTTACAAAATTTGACTCTGACAGACAAACAGATACGAAAGCATGCTAAACAAAAGCTTTCAAAAACCGAGAAAAAATACTATAAAGAAGAGGGGTAGGGGGTTTGAAAGACCAAAACTAACCGAGACGTATTTTATTGACAGCCCCTTATTAAATCACCATACGGGTATAAAAAATATGGTTAAAGCACAAGCAAGACAAAAACATTAGAAAAACCAAAAAATATTTATCTCGTGACAACCCAACGTCCTAACCAACCAAACCATTTGAGCACAGCGAAATTTTGCTTCAGTATTTAAGCCCTTCTAATGTTGTCGAATAACGAAAATATACATAATTTTTTAAATTGTAGCAAATATCATTAGAGATTTACAGAGAGCTGTGTTCAATTTTATAAAAAAAAATATTTAAAAAAAAAACTAAACAGAAAATTTAAAAAAAGGATTAATATACAGGAAATTGTCATTTTTAATGAAGGATGTCGGACCATCTCAATAAAACTTCAAAGTAGTAATTAAAAGTTTCCTTGATTGCAGAAACATCCCTAAAATTTTCGAATTCTCTAACAACCGCAACACCTTTCTATTCACAATTTCCAATAATAAAAAAGACAAAACCTATTAAATCTACAGATTCCATTCTAGTATCGTCTCTTGGTCCTCTACGACGACTACTTTCAGTGTCACAATGTGTTCGAGTTTCATCAACTCAAAGGACATTTGGTAGACTCGGGCGATTCCTGTTGGCAGGAGAGACTTTCTGTCCCTGTTGAAAGGTGAAACCTTGTTGGGGGTGGTGAAGTCATCCTAACCGGATTTGAGCAGTTATGCTTTCCCGTTGCCCTTTGCGTTCCAGTTGTGTGAGTCGATCTGGCCCGAAAGTACGTACATAAGTAGGACCAGGGCGCCTGAAACTAGGACGCGACCGAGAACAAGGACGAAACTTTGCACTGGAAAGGCACCAGGCAAGCACAACAATATCAGCAGCTTTTATCCAAAGTTTATGAGAATTTGAACGAGCGCCAAACTGAATGCCAGGATCAATAATGGGAACTTGCAGCATATGCCACAGACGCTTAATGGTGTGTTACAGAGAGACGATATGACTGCCATTTTTGATGGTTGCTACGTATATATATATATATATGGCGATGCCTGTTTTTATATATTTTTATTTCGTTATATTCATGGATAAATTTATGTTTATATCTCTCAGATAGTCGTATGATTGTTGGTGTATTTTTATTCGATGTAAGCTAAGTCTATGTGCACCCTTGGATGGCTTTATGTTCAGCAATTTGTGGTTTAATGGTGTTCGCCTCAGGTGTTTGACATTCTTTGCTTATCGCAGACACCGGCAATCAACGTACGAAGTGACGGACAGACAAATGGCTAACTGAGTGACGGGCATCATCATCATTATCGTTAGCGTCTTCAGGTAAAGCGGCGACATTGCATACCCATTGTAGTGAAATATCCTTTCATTCATCTGTTTAGGTTACATACGCGATACCCACTCGTCAAATTGGGGTTGTTTTCTCGTTCGTGAGTAGTAATATTGTAGGATCTAAAGTTTAGTTTTATAGAATGCATGCCAATCTTTATGATATTTTGATTGATTTCTGCATTAAACTTTTCCAACATGCAAACACGGTATTCCCGGATTTTCCTGATGGGTTGATAGGATTTTCAACTCATGCTGGTTTTATGAAAAGCTTTTTATCGATATTGTGCGGTTAATTTGGGTCAATTTATGATCGGGTTAACATGAATGTGAAGTCATTTTGCTTGAAAGGATTAAAAATCATATCAATTATCACTAATTTCAATTATTCCGAATTGTTGAAAATAAAGAGTATTTTTTTATTCTTTTAAAAGTTAAATATTTACAAAATTTCCCACAGAATTAATATGATAATTAGCATTGGTTTACCATTTATCGTTTAATTTATTTTAACTACGCTTAAATAAAAAATCAAATAGGCATATTTTCAACCAAAAATCTAAATCAAAATTCTTCATAAAAAAATTTAAAAAAAAAAACATTTAAAAAAAGCTTTTATTTAAAAAATAATTATTGAAGCGAAGTGCATCGATACATATAATAAAACTGTAATGGGGGTATTTTTTTTAATTTTAGATTTTCTTAGAAATTTTAATATACATCGATGTATTTTATCGTACTGATACCAATAATAACATTTTTAAAAATTTTGTTTGTCAGTCTGTCTGTCTGAATGTTTGTTCCGGCATTACGTGAAAACGGCCCAACCGATTTCGACGAAACTTTGCACACAGGTGGAGTTACTCGCTGAGAAAAAGGATAGGATACTTTTTATTTACATTCCCCCTCTCCTACGATGTCCCTCCCATAATAACTTTTGAAACGTTCGACCGATTGGGATGCGGTTTTCACA
This sequence comes from Chrysopilus asiliformis, assembly GCA_964034945.1. Taxonomy (NCBI): domain Eukaryota; kingdom Metazoa; phylum Arthropoda; class Insecta; order Diptera; family Rhagionidae; genus Chrysopilus; species Chrysopilus asiliformis. The sequence goes on along the minus strand of OZ035963.1, from coordinate 20,759,893 downwards.
ATTACAGAAGTTATCCCTTAGGAAAGATTTTCGCACCCCAAGATGAGAGTTTTTTCTGGAAATTTTGAGGAAAAGGATAATCACGAGGACCTTCCGTTATCCTTACAGATTTTTTTAATGCCAGATTCGGATTCAGCAATCCCAAAAACCACCAGGTGAGAATTTTTTCCAGGAAATTTTAGGACAAGGATAATCCAGGCCCTTTCCTTATCCTAAAGAGAACGATGTAGTGAAAATATTGTATTGTCTTCGCACTTACTATGTGTGCAAAATTTCACGCCATAAGTGGAAGTGGGTCATAATTGGATTGCAAGATTTGAATCTGACAAACAGACAGACAAGCAGATACGAAGGCAAGCTAAATAAAAGCTTTTAAAAAGCCAAAAATATGTATTTCATTAAAAAAAAAACACAATAACATAATTTAAAAACGCAATATTTAGATTTTAATCAAAACAAATTGTTATCAACTTAAGACATCATAATTCTCCCCACATAAAAACTTGAACGCCATTAAGTTAAATCCCGCCTGCTATTTCGTAACCAAAAAATACTTCACGCTAATCCACTAGTCCCGAAATCCCTTCACATAAAAAAGGAAACGCTACAAATGTAATGGAGGTACATAAATCCTTATGTCCTGGAAAAAAGGAAACAAAATTACGACAAGGCAACGTCTTCTTTACTCGCAAACTTCAATTAGAAAAGGACCTCATAAAACTCTTCCGATAAGAATCTCAGTTTCCGAGGCGCTTTCTCATATCAGAAAATGAGGAAGTTTGGGTGTTACGTTCCTGGTTTCCAATTTTGGACGCTTTCAGTTCAAGTCCATCATTTTATTTTCACAAAATTTAAATCGAAAAAAAATATCAATACTTTTTTTTCCTTCAAATTCCACGAAATCAGTAAAATAGATTTCCAATTTGTTTTTTGAAAGCGTATAAAAAATGTATGTGAATTGTTTTTTACCCTTAGCGGAATCAATTAATGCGCTAGCATTTCGCTGAAAAGACTTCACAAATTCGATTTCGATTTATCAAAAAGGTTTCATTAATCCAAAAACATGCAAAAAATTTTATATATCACTTAACCGTAACGCCATAACCCTAAAGAGTCTCCTCTGCGTTAAGGATCTTTTGAAAAATCCAACTTAACAAAAAAAACCGTGGGTTGTTGTTCTAGGAATCGGTGAAAAGGATTTTTTGTGAAATTTCCAGGTAGATGGATTCGTCCTTGCCACGAAAGCGTAGGCCGGAATAAAGCAGAATGGCATATAAAGACTGCAAATCAGGTCAGGAATCGTCGGAATCAGCATCGGAATCTAATGAGAGCAAGTTCAATTTTCAATCCATCGATGCATTTATGTTTTCCACTTGGAATTTCTTCAATTTCTTCAACAACTCTTCGTAATTCATTTACGGTCACCAGCCATGAGTGATTTCCATTAAAGGGCTTCACTTAGTACGTGAATATTTGCATATTTTATTTATTTTCCGAACAAACGCATTGAAATTTTCAGTGTATTTTACATTTTAAGTCCATTTGTTAGTGAAATACCTCACAAATTCTGTTTAAATATTTCTATGTGAGATATATTTAATTTTCTCAAGTATTTTTCAATTCTTCTGGAAATTTCCATAAAAATGTATACCAAGATTTTCATCTGTGTTTTCCAATTCGTGGGTTGTGATCAACTAGGGAGGCCGCACGTTATTAAGAGGCCAAGAATTTTTTTATGAAATCATTCGTTTCTAACGAACGAAACATAGGTTATCAAGCTATATTTCCATTTCAGTGAAGAAAATTTTCACCCGCGGCGTATTTTTCTTTAATAACCTAACCCTACGCCCCGTATTTTTTTGAATTCTTTTCAAAAACCTTATTCTTAAGAAGTCAAAATACGCTAAAACTAAATTATCAAATTGCAGTTTCACTTATGCGTCAACCAAAGACCTGGGTACCAATCATGTATTGCGACGCGTCTCTGTCTTTCGACTTCGACGCTACTTTTAACTCTTGATTTCGCCATATCAGCAGCTTCACATTTCCTGGAATGACAGTCAGAGTCACGTTTCGATTCATAGTGACGATCCGCGATATTTCAAGCCACAGATATGGCAAAGTCAAGAGTTAAAAGCTGCGTCGAAGTCGAAAGACAGAGACGCGTCGCAATACATGATTGGTGCCCGGCATTAATATTTCAACCATACGACCTGCATTAATATTTGCAACGTTTACACACTACAGAGACAATTTTTCCGCTACAATTCGTATTACTTTATTTTAATTGTAGATAATTGAAAGCGTTTTTTAACAAAGATAACAAATACCAACCCACCCGTGGATGTAATTAATGAATTCGCAACATAAAGTTACTCTCTTAATATCATAAATAATAAAAACGGCGGTTTGTATCTATTACGGTTGACCACACTTGATCCGTAATTGAATCCGTTTTTATACATTCCAAAATGTGGATATTTTTTCATCCCAATTTAGGTAATTTGAAGTCTTTTTTCCCGTTTAACCGAAACCACTTAATTTACACGCCATCGCCATTTAAAATTTAATCAGTGCTGACCGTTTGATTAAAACGAGTATAAAATATTCTCACCTGTGTTCATAACTTAATTCCTTTACGTTGATTGTTAATAAAAACATAACACCGAAAAACAATCACGAAAATCATTAAATCAGTGTTGATGGCCGACGTGAGGGAACTTTAGTATCGTTTCGGCGGGATTTTCAAATTGAAATGCATTGAAAAATTTATAAAAAATGCAACTCACGTAAAAACAATTCACATTGTTGTGATGACATAACGCTATGAAAAATAAACAGGTAAATGCCGTTTTGTAAATTTGGTAAAAGAAATAAAAACAACAGTTTTATGTTGTGTTAAAAACTCGGCCATAAACTGATATAAATTATTCAAAATGCCATAAACTTTCTTGTGAATTTTTATTGAGGTTGGGATGTTTTTTCAACATTTCCACAATTTATTGAAAGACTTTTCCTGTTTATTAAATCACAAAGGAAATAATTGAAATAAAATCCTTTGATCCAAATTCGAAATTAAAATTTGTTAATTCGCCCAATGTGGAAATTTCCAAAATAATTGCGATTTTAATTAGCTGCAATTTAATTAACAAATCGAGCATTAAAAATAATAAAAAAAAAATATGGTTTCATTTTAAATTTATTTAAATTGTATTTATTGGTATCTAAATAGCTATTAATGAATAATAATTAATCAAAGAATTATTGTTTTTTGGTTTAATTAGTTTTATAATAAGTTTATGCTACAATGCAAGGCATAAACAATTAATCATGTTTTCATCGTACAAAAAAAGTATTAATATGTTTATTTAGCATTTTCGTTTTGCATCTGAATATCTACTATATAAAATTGAATTTCTGTATGTTTGTATGCCACGAAGGCTCGAAAACTCCTCAACCGATTTAGATGCGGTTTTTTGCTAAATGTAGCCTAGACATCTGGCAAGGTTATAGGATATTTGTTGTTTAACTCCTCTTACTCCTCTTACTCCTTTTCCCCCCACGGGACTTTTTGTACAAACGTTTCCCGATTTGAAATATTTAACGGCATCACATCTAAACGTTTGGTCCCACATGAATCTACACGGTAATAATTAATATGTTGAGACATAATACAAACTATCTGGATGTGACGAAGTGGTCTTCCCTCTGCCCCCCTCGCTTGTTAACTTCTGAACAGCTGAAGCGATTTGAGTACAGTTTTCAGGGTTGGACTGTTTAGGGAAAATTTTCGTCCACTCAAACCACTCCCCACTACATTATGCGAACCCCGCTCCTGCTATATCCTCAATTACTGAATGGATTTGAATACGGTTTTCAGTATTGGACAGGCCGATTGTCAAGGAAAATTTTCGCTCGCACAAATCACTCTTAGCGCGGTATTACACATGGCAACTTTCGGGCTTACTTAAGCCAATTTTCGGTAGAAAGGACTGCGGAGATGGAAGGGAAAAGTTGCCACTCGAAATCATGGCTTATCGACAACTTTCTGCATACATGCAAAGAGTGTGAACCGGTTTGGGAAAAGTAGTAGAGAGAAATCATTTTCTTTCTGACCGTCAGCAGGTAAACCGTGGGAAGTTCAATGGTTTCAATGGTTTTTCCCATGTTAACTGTCTGGCAACTGAAGCACGACTGATGTTGAGTCCACACACACACATGTAAACTTGTGTAGCATATGCAAACAGGATTAGCTTATTCAAGCCAAATATATGCACATTGGCTTTTTTAAGGCCAAAAATTGCGTAATACCGCACTTACATGCCGCGAATCCCCTCTCCTACTATCGCCTAAACTATTGTCTGGATTTTCAACACTTGTTGCTAAAAATAGTCACGCAATTTTAAGAAATGAAAAGGAATTTGTTCAATAGATACAGGAAAATTTTTCATTGATAGCTACAACCGAGCGCATATACTCTTCTGTTTGAGGAAAACGCATAGAAAAACAAAAGTTATATCAGCAGTTTTTCTACGAAACAGTCATATAAACACACACGAAGACAAATATTATTCACACCCAAAAAGGAAGTCTTTTTTTTCAATTCTTTCATTCTTTCAGCATACGAAAAACATGCACAACAGAAGTTCTTAATTCAATATAAACTCAACATGATTTTCCCCTCAACTAAACAACCACAGGATAAATTATCCACAAGAAAAAATTCTTTCGAGAATTGAAAGACATTCACGAAAATAAAAATAAGTTAAGTTTTGTTCTAAATTAAGTGAAAAATACTTTCGTAACTCACGGCAAACGTCGGGGAAAAAGTTTTTGTGTGAAGTGAGCTATAACTGTGTTTACATTTTCCATCAACTAAAAAGATTTTTTTCCCTTTAGGGCATCGTGCCATAAAAGCAATTAACTTTTTTGATTCTGAATTAATTAACTTGGTAATATGTTTTTTTTTTAATTGCTTGCAAAACTACTAACAACTGTATAAACAACCATTTTAATTTCCTTGTTATTTCGATGGTTATTTCCACGGAAAATGAAATATATCCGGTTTTCCCAGAGAAAAAAAACGTGCCAACGAACGGCAGCTTGAGTGCAATTTGAAAATAAAATCCACATTGAACTGCATCGCGAACAAAATCAAAATACGGATTTTTTGATTACGTGGGGTTAGAAAGGAAAGCCAGACCAAAGTCCCCCAGGGTTGACTTTTAGTTCCCTGAAAACCCGCAACAAGTAATTAATTGCCCCTGGGATAGGTTTATGTAATATGCGAATAGGTTTATAGTGAAATTTAAATTTATTTCATTACTAATATTATGCTACTCGTATCGTAACTGTAACGCGACTGCCCCATCTATATTTCCAACTTACGGCCACCAGGGACAGATAAGGGTAGATTTCGGTAATATTCTTAAGTGAGGGATACAATGACGATGACTGGTGTGGTTAATGGCCAGTGGTTTTCTCTTATTATTTGATATTTATGTTGGTATATTTGATACAAAACGACCAATTTAGACGCTTACGAAACTCAGCCCAATGGAAAAATGGGATCTACTAGGATTATAGTCCACAATTGAAGTTTAGGTGATAGCAATAAAAAAAATAGTAGATTTGGGTTACTGACAAAAAAGGCAGAAAAGTTTTTATCGTCCGGATGACCAAAAAACTAAATTTTATACCCCAAGTTTTTTTTTTGTGTATTACATTTTTTTGTAGATTGCTGGAAGAGGTTATTAAAGCCGGCAATATTTTAATAAATCTGGTATGAAAAAGAGTTTAAAATATTACACTCAGAGAAGAAATTGTTCATATGGATAAAATCATTGTTAAATTAACAAAATTTTTGTTAAAACCACAAAAAAAATGCGAATTGAAATAAATATTTTTGGGGGGAAAACTTTGTTCAACTAAAAAAATGGTTTTTTAACAAAAATAAACTTACAAATGATGTTTTGTTAAATCAATAAAACAATTGTGAAATTAACAATGTCTAATTCGTAAAATTTTTGTTTTTCAAACAATTCTTTTTTCAATTTAACAAAAAAACAAAATGGTTGCGATTCAACAAAACAAATTCTGTCAATAGGAATGATATTTTTTTATTATTTTTTTGAATGTATAAAATAAAAATATCAGTTGTGTGCAACATAAGACTTTCCTCTGCAATATTAGGTTTCGAGAAAAATATGTAAAAAATAGAATGTGAGCAGGGTGTTTGGGATGACAAAAGGTTTTGAATTCCGTATGGGTTTATGTTATATGCTTTATGTTTATGTAATGTCCGTCTGTCTGTTCGTCTGTCCGTCTGTCTATCCGTCTATCCGTGAACACCATAAATTCGGAATAATTGACTTATAGACTTGAAATGGTTTACAGTTACGTTTCTCGTAAATAGCAATACTAAGTCGAAACGATCAAAATTGGACCATTCCTTCCCCGCTCCCCAATACAATTGAAACAGTTTTTCACAATTTTCTCGAAAACTGTGAGTCGTATCAGAAAATTTATGAAGACGAAATGTGTTTAGATTATGATTTTACAGAACCACTCCATACATCAAAATCCCTTTAGACCAATCCCCCCACACAAACAAATTTTTTTTATAACAATTTTGCCTGCCCTCTTATCGAGTATTTGACGATTTGCCTCAGGCAAATGTAGCTTTTCTTATGCTTTAAATAAAAAATGTGCCTGCGGCACAACTGTTGTGACATACCTTTTTTAACTAGATTGAGACTAAGTCTTCTCCCTCATCGGTCTTTCAAAATTTCCAAGTATACACAAAAATGCAATCAATTTTTTTAGAAGAAACGGGTGTTCAACATTAAAGCTCTTGAAATTAAAATTTAATAAATAACATTAAAAATTTCAATGCATTCGAAATTCAAATTTAATTAACGACATTAAAGATTTAAAAGCTCTTAAAATTCAAATTTAATTACCGTGATAATATATTATTTTCCAAAACTCCAAACAATTACATTTAAGCTGCCATTAGTTTAACTTTGATAATTAAGCATCAAATATCGCCTTAAAGAGCATTTGAAATCCTGGAAAATATTTAATAGTTTTCCTTGTTTTTGGCGTTATTATTTATGGTACTGTCCCACAATTCGCACCGTTTCTTCCTCTTCAACATTTTTTTTGGTGTCAAGGTTGAAACCAAATCTCTGCCATTAAATGGTGCACCGAATCTAATGACACTTTTTATCAACCATCACTGATGTGTGTCAGTTGTGGTGTTTATGTAGCGTTGCATATGTATAGAAAAATTAAATACACATATGTATATTTAATTAGCAATTGCATGCTGTTGAATTTTTCACATCACATCATTGCGCTGTTGCAAAAATTCATTCTATAAATCTACAAATATTTTTTAGTTTTTCTATGCTGGAAACGTGCAAGTGAAGCTTTTTCCTGAATCATGTCGAGATGACGCAATTTCTGCATGTAGCCTTAATTTGAATTTCTGTCTAATACAGAGATTTCTCAAGCTAAACCAACATCGTAATTATAGCGTAAAATTTATATTGAGAAAAAGTCAAAATGAAACTTTCTCTCCATCATCCTATATTAGGCACTTATGCTACCAACACAAGTCTCATTAACGGTAATTCTGAGCGAACATTATGCTGAAAATCATAAACTTTTCTCGCAACAGTTTCCGAAATATAACATTTCATTTCATCCTCACCCTGTACTCGTGGCGACCCACATATGGGATGAAGAGAGGGCTTGGTGCTGCTGGAGACTAGAATCGTTGCCGACTAAAGCGATCCTTAAATACCACTTAATCCACCAGCATCAAAATGGCATAACCGCAACTTTAGTACAGTTTCCATTCGTTTGAATCCTTGATATCCTCTCACGCGTCTTTTTATCCTCTTGCACCTAAAAAAAACAACAAGTGGAAGAAATCCTTAAATAAAAACTCATTTACCGATGTCCTTGCTTCTGGTTGAGATTTTGTTTCTGGATTTGGCATACATAGACAAGTGCACAAGGAGACGCTAAGTATTTAATTTCGCATTAGTTTCTCATAACATAACATCGTCGAACAGATGGGACTTCGGTTCCTGGTACTTGTTGTTGTTGTTGCTTTTTACATAGCATTATAAATAGTCGAAGGATCTTTTTATATAGAATGGTGACAAAATCAGTTCTCTGTAGGAATAGCATTTTAGCTTCACAAGCGGGTCATCGTTACCAGCAGAAACACTAGAAATTTCAGTTTGTTGAACTTCGTTTGCTATCCGGGCAAAAGTCCTTGTTGGGTTCTGAAACGAAGCAGAAGATGTAGATGACAACCACTATATTCTTAAGATTGAGCTTGGGTACTTCCTTTTTTTATTTTTAAAATAAGTTAGTTTTATTACTTGTTTTACTATGAATTTTCTTTAAACAATATTGCTTCTCAGTTCTTTTTAGTGAAATAAAAGGCAATATTTTTAGCTCTTTTTGCAAGCCAAAAAAAAATTTCGAAAATTGGAACAAGAATCAAGGTGTTAACGTTTCCGAAAAATGGTATACGCTTAGGTTACTTTGTAACTATAGTCACAAAAGGGTTACTTTGTGATTACAGACACAAAACGGTTACTTTGTGATTATAGACACAGAACGGTTACTTTGTCACTATGGCCACAAAACGGTTACTTTGTAACTATGGCCACAAAACGGTTACTTTGTAACTATGGTCACAAAACGGTTACTTTGTGATTATAGCTACAAAACGGTTCTTTGTGATTATAGACACAAAAGGTTCACTTTGTTACTATAGTCACAATACGGTTACTTTGTAACTATAGTTACAAAACGGTTATTTAGTAACTACAAGTATATTGCAACTAAATTTTAATGACTATACTTTATACTAATTTGTCAGTATTATTGAAGTGAAAACTTCTTTAGCGGCGTTGTGAGTGATTTCAAACTCGATGAAACGACAGTAAAAAGAGATAGGATATTTTAGCCTACGAGAAAATGAGATAGAATACAGATGGGTGCCAGTCAATTTATCGTAAACAAGATTGATGGGAAGCGGGAAGGGGTAGGGGAAGAGGGCGGGGTACGGAAAGGGAAAGGGGAGAAGGGAGAAGTGTTAGGAGGGAGGAAGTGGAGAGAGGAGGCGATAAATTATGTTTCGTCATAAATTGCAATATATACATATGTACTCGCATATAAATAAAAATGGATGTTTTATTGTTTGTCTGCCTGCCTGAGATTACAAAACTCAAAAACTACTGGACCGATTTTTATGCGGTTTTTTGCAAAATAATCTGTGTTGCCAGGAGCAGGTTTTTAGCTATGTAGATTTTCAAAATTCGAAACGGAAGGTCCTGTAAGGATAATGAAAATATCCTTTTTCCCATTATTCCCCGGGAACATTGGCATTATGTTTGGGATCGCTGATCACGAATCCGATATTAGATTTTCAAAATTCGAAACGAAAGGTCCTGTAAGGATAAATATCCTTTTTCCCGTTTTTCCTCGGAAAAATCGGCATAAGGTGGTTTTTGGGGTCGCTAATTATGAATCCGGTATTAGATTTTCAAAATTCGAAACGGAAGGTCCTGTAAGGATAATGAAAATATCCTTTTTCCCATTTTTCCCCGGAAAAATTTGCACTATAGGGTTTTTGGGGTCGCTGATCACGAATCCGGTATTAGATTTTCAAAATTCGAAACGAAAGGTCCTGTAAGGATAAATATCCTTTTTCCCATTTTTCCCCGGAAAAATTTGCATTTTAGGGTTTTTGGGGTCGCTGATCACGAATCCGGTATTAGATTTTCAAAATTCGAAACGGAAGATCCTGTAAGGATAATGAAAATATCCTTTTTCCCATTTTCCCCGGAAAAATTTGCATTTTAGGGTTTTTGGGGTCGCTGATCACGAATCCGGTATTAGATTTTCAATAAAAATATAATATTACTTTTGAACCTGGTACCAATATTATAATAAATAAACGCTATAACTATCCCACCCCTGATACCGCATTCGTCTCATTCTCTCGCTGTTTAGTTTTCCTAAGGTTTCACTTCTACCGCGTGTGCACTGCACACACATGTTTTTTTTTATTTATATTTCCTGACGGCGTTGTACAATTAAAAAGTTTTTTTCTTTCATCTAACTATTACGGAAAAAAACCCTTTTTACTGTGAATCGTTCCGTGGTGGTAGAAATTTATGCATTGTTAAAGTATTTCCTGATTAAAAATGTGTGATTATAATTTTATGTTTTATATTATGGAACATGCATAAAATACTACACTAGAAATTACACTTCCCTCTATGTTAGTTATGTGAAGCTTTAAAAATTTCATACAAGGATGAGTATTAAGGATAACGACGCAAACTGCTGGATATTATGAGTCCCGTCGCGGTCCATGAATGGCCACGACAAGAACATGAAAACTCTGTAAGTATGTATTTCGATGCAAACCAAAAAAAAAAATCATAAAAACATTTTCGTCTTATATTTGAATCCTAGGAAACCACGTTCGAAATAAATGTAGTTTCACCCATTTTCATGCAACCCCTGATTCGTTGCCCCATTTAAGGCCACTTTGAAAAAGTTTTCCGAATGCGGGCAGAACCAGCTGCATTAACAGATTCATTTCACCAAAATGCCATTGAATACTTTAAGTTTGGAAACACTTCGAACGGAATGTCGGCGTTGGAATGCTCTAGGGATGAGTTTCGGGGGTAGCAGAGTAGCATATTTCCATTTCCAAAATGAAACAATCATAAAAATTGCTACAACTTGATGTACAAATTTTATCGTTTGCTTTTTAGCGATTCTTTTTGAAAAGCTTTTATCTCTTGTTTCTTTTGGTTTTCTAGTATTTGATTTTTATTTGATTTAGTTTTTATTGAGTATGAATAATAAAAGTTTAAGTTAAATGTTCACATTAATTGCTCGTCACTAAGAAAATCTCAATTTAGTAATATTACATCCTTACCTGATTTTCATCTCAAAAAAAAACTACAGTAACACTCGCGATTATATGAACATGATATTTTAAGCTGTTCGTATAACAGAGTATTTAATCTCAAATATTTTCTATGCATTTAATACTGCCGTTCAAATAATAGAGTGTTCATATAATCGCGAGTCTACTGTATTTCATTACTCTCAACTGATGAAAAATTCAATCTATTGGTAGCAATTCAGTTATTTATTTACCAGACGATGTCATTAAATGTTTACAACTGAACCCTTCTAATGGTGTTTTATTTATTTGAAATACTGTATTCCGTGCGATAATAAAACTCTTGTAAGATAAATGCGTTCTCCCTTAAATCTTATGGAATGTTAAATTGAACGCGATGATCCTTTTTCCTTTTCACCTGAGGATTCACCTAGAATTGAAATGAACACCTCCGTTGAATAGATTTCAATGTTGAATCAATCAAATGAAGTGGCATATTGGTTACGGATCTCAATGAATTCCACAAAATTCTCAAGTTAGCATTGAATCCGTGCACTCTTACGGAAATATTCATCGATATAAAAGCAAAATCCCCACATTCACTTTTCACCTTCGCTTAGTATTTACTCATCCCGACATTTGAATTCTGATTCCCATCCCATTGGTGTATACTTGATTTAAGCACTTGTCCCAAATAAACAGGATCTTCCATAACGTCAAGCAAAAGCGTTACTTCTATATACATACATATTCAACACATTCTCCAAATCGCATACATCAAGGACTGACTCCATTGGTCGCATATCCTTGATCCTTGGCTATAGTGGCTGAAAAGAATGACAAAATTCTAACAACTAGAGTACCTAACTTTTTATTTTTCTCTCATTGTTCAGCACATTGAAAAATCATTGTATTTACAAGTGTGTTTATCTGAAAGTAGCTACAAGGATATACACTTTTGTGCATTTTCATTCCACTTGAATGTCTAAGAAATGCCAGCGTCTCGCACTCGTATCGCTCGCTGAAGATAACAATACACATTTGGTCACTAGATTTTTTTGCGATATTTATCACTTTAATATGACCGCATTGCGGTTGGCCTCGATTTTTCAAATCCGAAAACTTTTTATTCTCAATCGTGTTTGTTAAAATTTGATTCTTGCGCATTTATTTGAATTTGTTTTTCAAGTCATTTATGACAATGAAAATTTATGCGTTAATATTTCAATTGGATTCGTTTCCGCCTTTTTATGCGATGGAAAAGTTTTTCATGCTATCAATTGGTTTCTTATATGTTTAAACGGAATTCTGTTAAATGGTGCTGGCAGTAATTTATTGTGCATATATGCTGCATTTTAAAATGTTTCGACAAAAAAAATGTTGAAAAAAGGACAACATATCTGATGGTGCAGCGAGTATTTTTGCGGCTCGCGCCCAATTAAACTTTAGGTAACCAAAATATAATAATAGTTTCAAACTTTAATTTTTGAAATTTCTAATCCATAACGAATCACAATATTTACCTATGACAGATTTCTAGCTGTGTTAGCCATTGAATTTGGCAGCCATGAATTTTAGAACAGTCTGAACAAAAAAAGACTATAATAAAATAAAAAATATCATGTAGCCTTCAACTTAAGGGTATATATTTAGAATCGATACGTGAAAGATTTCATCCGAGCTCATTTGGTTTAAAAGTTTTCACGTCCAGAGCACCAGAGTAGATTTTTCAAAAAGTTTCGCCTGCGGTGTATTACTTACTCTCAAGAAAAATTTCCTTCCGTATTTTTTTTTGTACCACTGCACGCGGTTTGGTGTAGAAAATTGAATGTGACGCTTGGCGGTAACTGAGTTTGACAATCCTGTTCTACACTTATTGTTAGAAGATTTGGCTCTTACGATTGGTTCCAAAAACTCTCAATGTTTTTAGAAAAGAGCGAAACCATTACACGAAAAATTGTACCAACATCGTCCAAAAGCCACCGCATTCGCCTGATTTAGCACCGTGTGACCAGCGATGTCCCCCTGCTACAATTGTAGTAAATCTACTACTATTTTCGCCTTCAAAAGCCTTAGTGCATAGTAAATCAAGTCTACTACTATTTTTTGTAAAATACATGAATCAACCAAAAAATTGTTTTATACATGTTAAATGTAAAAAGCTTCTAACGAAATTAAATATGAGGCAGCCAATACAAAAGAAGTTTTTAAATGTCATATTCTGAACTACAGCAAGTTTTTTGTTGATAGAATTTTGGTATTATGAATGATAAAGGTATTTAGCTTTAGTTATACAAATTGGTATATCGGCATAGGTAGAAAAGGTTTTTTTTTTGAAAATCTGCTACTATTAGTATCAATCTACTACTATTTTTGGTCCAATCTACTTCCCTCCTAAGGCAAATTGGGGCCGTCCCTGCGTGTGACTTCTGGCTATTCCCTTAACTCAAAGATCAGTTTTTCGTCAAAGCCTAAGCCGAACTTCGGCCGAAGCACACGGCGAATTTCTTGGACAAAAACGCTCGAACAAAATCTGTCGTATTTTACTGGCAAAAAAATCATTTCCTATGATAAGGCCGCTGATCACCAAATTCAAATTTTTAAGATATTTGAGTTTCAAAAAAGTTACACCAAGCCATGCAGCGGCTTGCTCTTGATTTGTTGTCTTCATTGCGTTGACATTTCGCAGTTCAAAAAATTCATAAAGTCTAATTTTGATCTTTTGCATTCATATGTACATTTAACGTAAACTTATATATATATATATATATATATATGTACATTTAAGGTTAAATATATGAAATATTGATTTTGTTTGGCAATCAGATGGAATTGTATCCTGTTGATTAATAATAAATAAATAATAAATAAAAAATAATAACTATTCACTTGCACCTTCGGTTTCGGTCAAACATTCGGCTGAAGGTGGCCAAAAGGTGGCCAGAAGGTGGCCAAAAGTAGCCAATTAATCGGTCGAACTAATCGGTCCAAATTCGAAACGGAATGCATGTAAGGATTATAGCATTATTTTCAAAAGTTTTAAGTTATTTTTGTTTTTTTAATACAAAACAATTTATGGAAAAAAAAAACTTTAAGCTGGCAACTACGGGTAAGCAAGCCAGTTTTATGGGGCTATTCACGAATGTAAATGTATCTGCAACTGTAACTTTACATGTTCCACATGATCCACACTAATTTTACATTAGATTCCAAATTGGTATTCACAAACTGTAACTGAATAATAGGGATTCCTGACAGTTGCTTCTTCTGAACTGTATAACAAATCGTATAAACATTTCTTTCTAAGTATTTTTATTTAACTTACTCAGAATCTTCTTCCCATCCATTATACAACAATATTAAGTCCGACATATTTCCTTTATTCTTAAAATTTTGCATTTTTCTTAAAAAATGTAACCTTATGGATAAGTTTTCTCTCGGCATAAACTTACAGATGATTTGACAGCTAGTTACAGATACAGAATGTCAAAGTTACAGTTTGTGAATAGCAAAGTGGACTGAAAATGTAAAGTTACAGATACAGAGCAATCTTACATTTTAAGAATAGGCCCATTATATATTTTTTAATTAGACTAGACAAATTTTCATCAACAATTTACTCTTAAAATAATGCTAAATCTTCCCTTGGTAAAATCTTACATTAAATCCGCCTTCTCCACACCTAAAATTAAATTATTTTCGCTTAAAAGCTTTTACATTTTTTCATTATGTAAAATCATAATTAAATTCATAAATCAATCATCGAAATTTCTTAGTAAAACTATAGTCGGTTTTACTAAGAAATTTCGATGATTGATTTATGAATCAAATTATGATTTTACATAATTAAAAATGTATCCCAGAATCCCATTAATGAGACAACTTTAAGCACAAATAAGTCTTTCTGACAATAAATATTAAATAAAAGATGTTATTTCGAATATTCAAATTTAATTAATGATTCTAATGTAATAATTTGTTAATTCCACACTAAGTTGCCAAAAATTACGCCCAGACAAATTGTTGTAAAATCAAATGGCACAATGATATTTTCGCCACATCATAATGATTTCAAGAGTTTTCGTTTATTTTCATGAAAATGCAGAGCAAAGACGCAATTCAATTAAACAAGAGAAATTCTTAGTGAAAATAGGAACTGAAGAATGAAACAATTTTGAATGATTCTGTTATCACCAAAAACATGAAATTCCTCCAATTATTAGAATTCATCACGACACCACCCAAAAAAAAATCTACCTTTCCATCTTACGATATACCTTTGTCGTCTTTTGTGTGGGAAACAATGTACGAAAACCATTATAACAAGAAGCCGTACAGTTGAAAATACAGAAACGCAAAAAAAAAATATTGGAGGTGATGGGAATGATTTACTCCTCATCTTTTTTCCCATCAAATGATTCTATTTTCCCTCCCAAGGTATTTCAAAAATAATCAAACGTCTGTTCAAATTTTTCCTTTTTATTATTTACTCTCTTATACGAATTATAATAAAGTATTGTATTCATGAAAAGTTTCGACTTCTTAATTTTGCCTAAAAAATATTTCCCGAGCACTCCTGAGTCGATTGGAGCATTATTACAAAAATGTCTTTCTGTCTGTCAATCTGTCAGCCTGTGTAAAAGATTTCTCAGAAACCAATAGAACTTTAGCCATGAAATTCCGTTAAAAATCCGTTAACCGGAAGTAACAAAAATGGCTGCTTTTTGAAAATCGATATTTCATTTTTTGTTATTTACTCCGAAACGACACGTTTTTCAGTAGTCCTATGTATAACAAAAGTTGAATACAATAAGATTTTCTACATCTTCGGCATTTACTAGAACCCCATATCTCAAGCCCTTATCGAGATATACCGTTATTTTAAAAAAATCAGTTTTTTGCGATTATCTCGAAAAATAACGGGTTATTGGTGGATTAATATATAAAATGAAAGGAAGAGAATAATTGTTGCCAAAATTTTGTTTTTTATCGTTATCCGTTATGTTTTAAAAAAAAATATATTTTTGCAAATTGCTTGCAAACTAACGGTTTTTCAAAAAAAAAATACCCAATGGCAGAATTAAAGATATTAAAATTCTCTACATTTTTGCCTAATTCCATAAATCGATATATTTTACCGTTATTGAGATATATATATACTAGCTTGCATACCCTTCGTTGCCGGGTTAAGTTTTTTCAAATTTTTTTTTATGGCCTATGTTGGAGCTAAACTTCCGGCCAATCGGCTCGGTAGTTTCCATGCGAAAGAGTAACATAGCGTAAAAACTATGTTTCGAGATCACTTTACCCCCTCCCCTTACTCCCCCCACCTCTCGCACTACTTTTCCGTATGCCTATGTTGGAATCAGAACTACCACAGACACTCATGCCAAATTTCAAGTCAATCGGTTCAGCCATTTTTGTGTGAAAGAGGAACAGACAGACAGACACCAACTCATTTTTATATATTAGTATGATGATATTAGATTTTGTAAAATAAAAATTCATATTTTTATGTTAGACTGATATTTTATTCGTCAAGTAAATTGAGCAGAAACTTAGATTTTGTATAAGAAAGTCATGTGCTGTTTACATAAGATATTTTCTATACCTTTTTATTATTATTTTTTTGTTTCGGTGTGTGT
Source organism: Chrysopilus asiliformis (assembly GCA_964034945.1). Lineage (NCBI taxonomy): Eukaryota > Metazoa > Arthropoda > Insecta > Diptera > Rhagionidae > Chrysopilus > Chrysopilus asiliformis. The sequence goes on along the minus strand of OZ035963.1, from coordinate 20,743,297 downwards.
GTGGTTATGTGTTGTTTTACTGAAACGATTTCAACTCCACGGACGAATGAGCCCCCACAGCGAAATGTTGACAAACAATTGTAACAAAAAAAGGTTGCCGCTTATTTTCTGGTAAACGATAGACTATTTTCCTTCATGAAAATAAATAACAAACTTGCACTGAGCTGTTAGCAAAATACAAAAGAAGGCCAAAGGGAAAATTTCTATAAAAAAACGTCATATTTGTATTTTATTGTGTTTCAAACAGAGTTTTTTAGGAAATCGAAAAAAAACCTCATATTTTTCAAAGTAACAAAAATAATTGGAGTTTTTCGGCTATGCACAGGTTAAATTAAAGAATGCGACCTTCAATTTAATTTACTGCGTGTGTTGAACGTTCCAGCATTATTACGAAATATTTCTGGTATTCTTACAGTTTGTTTGAAGCTATTTAAATTCAATTTCAATTTTCCGTTCAAATAAAGAGATTCTATAGTTTTTCTGTGGTTTCCGTTTTTAGAGAAATAATTTTTTCCAAATAATAAAATAATAAATTTTAATTTTACGGCTTTTAATGAAGCTCAACTTTTTCTTGGCCTTTTCGCTTCAATTCAACACCGAGACAAAGATCTGTTGTTAACAAAATATTGTTAACAAAAACTCGTAAAAGCGACTGGTAAAAATCACATCAAAACTACTCCAGAAGTTTAGAAAATAGCAGAGAATGAGTTAAAGGAGAAAATATGGAGGAAATTTTTAATTTTCAAGAAAGACCAAGCATTAACTGTCAATGGGAGAAGGTTTCGGTCGAGTTTTTCTGTAGTCATTTGACGTTTAATGGTATTCTAGAACTATTTAGAACAGAGGCCGTAAATATAACAGGGCACCAATCATGTATTCCGACGCGTCTCTGTCTTTCGACTTCGACGCAGCCTTTAACTTTTGACTTCGGCATATCTGCAGCTTCAAATTTTCTAGAATGACAGTCAGAATCACGTTTCGATTCATAGTGACGATTCCGCGAAATTTGCAGCTGCAGATATGGCGAAGTCAAAAGTTAAAGGCTGCGTCGAAGTCGAAAGACAGAGACGTGTCGGAATACATGATTGGTGCCCAGTTTCTGTTCTCATACTAACATGCCATCACAACTGCATCCGCTTCAGAAAACGAATCGCTTCAGAACCAATTATTCTGCGCTTCTCAGGTGCTCGAAGTGCTTCCCTTCCATACCCTATTCATGTATTTTTTAAAGTTACTAGTCAAGAGCGCTTCCCTTAAGCTGCCTTTTAAGTATTTTTGAAGCATATGGCAGTTTATCGAAGAGCGTTTTTGAAATTCTCTATCATTGGAACTTACCAATCAGCACTTTCCGTACATGTAAGAAAAACGTTTGGTCATGTTTCGGGTTCCACATTTCCTTTAGAATACGATATAAAACATTTGTTAATTCACAAAGCTGTTTATCTGCCAGGTTAGCCCACTAGTGAAATTTTAACAATAAATTAAAAATCTTTAAAATCTAAAACAACTCCTGCCACTTCGCAGATGTTGAGACAACTCGGTTGTGAAATTCTCTTGGAAATAGGTGTGCTCCCAGTCCCTTATTTCGGAAGCGAATAAAGCCCAATTCAGACTAACGATTGCGATTACGATTGAGCTTCTTCGATCAATGAGATCAAAGCTTTCATTTTCCTATCGTTGAAAGCTTTGATCTCATTGGCCGAGAAGCTTTAATCGTAATCGCAGTCGTAATAGTAATCACAATCGTTAGTCTGAATTGGGCTTTAAGAAGCGCTAAAATAGTGCTTCTGCAAGAAGTGCTTGTGATTTTTTCTACAGTGATCAATAAAATTTTGGTTCATTTATAAACGATGCTAGAGATTTGAAATCTTACACAATGCCGTTTCCAAAAAAGAGTGAGTCTAAGTTTTTGAGCGGGCACAATCGAACAATTTCTTCGCCCTCCAACAAATGGAAAATCTTCCATCCTTAAGTGCTGATTTTCTTAAGAAAAGGCAAGAGGATATTCCCAAAGTCACCATCATATAGCTCAATCGTTCTGCCTGGAGGTGTTTCCTCAATAGTGTTTCCTCAATTTAAGTAGCCTTGCGGCTGTAAAAGCTATTATCGGCACAATATTTATATGAATGTATTTGTGGATGTATTTGTGGAGCTAGGTGAGCTGAGGGATGGTTACCTCTGATTTAGACATGCAAATAAAAATTTTAAAAAAAATTTCTAACTACTCATACCGAATTTTTTTTTTTTAATTAAAAATATATTTACCTTAGAATATTATTATCTACAGTGAGAGCTTCCCTCACGGACACCATGAGTGTCTGCTTATGCGAGGTCTCATTCAATATGCAGAATTAACGAGAAAAAATACAAATAATTTTTTTTCTCTTTCACTTTCAGATTAACAATGTCGTCCTGACTAAGAATTATTTATTGAAACTGGACCAATTCATTGGTCATCCAAAATACTGCCATCTATTAACAATTAACCAATTAACGCATACACCCACTGCTTGTAATAAACTTAACAGCAACAACAACAAATACCAAAAAAAAAAATAACGAAAAAATTTGAAGAAAAACGATATTCTCAACGGAAAATATTAAAAATAAAAACAGGAATGAGATGAGCTTTGCCTTTATGGATAGGATATCTGATGAATTTAACATACTTATAAATTGTGTACAAGGATCTCTCAAACGCTATTTAAGTATTCAAGTAATATTGATTGGATTATCTAGTGACCGATTGGATCTTTGAACCGATTAGATGCTATTGAGTTGAATTGCACGAGGACGTTTTGTCAATTACAGGGAAATGAGATGAAGTGGTTTCAGGTGGCGATAGCTATGATTCTAGTGCTATCAACTATAAAGTGTAAGTATTAATTAAGTCAAGTTTGATATTGAGTATTTTTTATGTAATATTTATATGGAAATTTTTTTATAAAAGCAGAAAAGAACAATATTACATTTCCTTAGTGCAGGCGCACACCGCGTTGGCAAGTATGTGGAATGGTATTAAAGTAGCAATTTGCATCCTTAAAACAAACATGGGAGCTCGCATCGAAGAATATTTCCACTAACTTATTTACTACTTGATCTACCCCAATTTAATTAAAACATTTTTTCAATAACAGCAACAATAATTTAATTAAAACATTTTTTCAATAAAAACTTTACGAAATTCAGTTTTCTCGAAATCCTAAAAAAATATTTTCAAGAGAATTTTGTCTTAATGTGATAGAAGATTGAATTTCTATGAAATAAAATTTTATCACAGACTAGTAAACTTTTTCCATTGGGGTATTAGCTCGAATTTAAAAATTGTATTTTACAGGTTTCACAAAAAATAATAATAATAAAAACAATAAGACACGGTGAAATTTTTCAAAACTTTGCCCTAGACTTTGACTTTGCCCGACGACTTTAATATAATTAAACGTAATCTCAACAAGTGATAATTAATTAACGCGTAACTTTTGTACATTTTAATTAATTACCATTAAGATAATTATGGTCATGTTCGGAAGTATCTTTGCACGTCTTTGAGCTCAAGTTGAAAATGCCAGCACCGGGTCAGGAATAATCGCTTTGAATCAGGACTATTTCAAGAAGTGATTTAGCTTAATCTTAATTGCTCTCGGCCATAGCAACTACTTGTAATTATTCATTCTTTTAGTTACAAACATTACAAAAATGTTGATGTTTATGTAACACGAACAAAGTTTAGTAAGTTCCTAGCAATGGTAAGTGGAGTAGATCTCATTTCTGGTTCATTTTCACTTTTGCCCTTGTAATAACAGTTAACTCCTGCATTCAGCCCTTATAAAAACTATCCAACTGTCACATTTACTCTTGTAACTTGAATAGAAAAAATCCCAACAATTAATGCCGCAGTTTTTGAACTTAAGCGCCAATTTCATTGAATAGAAAGCTTGCTTCCTCAAAAGGATGATGGTCTTCAGCCCTTGAGGGCATGACATCCTTTATGCTTTTCTTAACACGAAATGCAACAGCATAATAGTTGTTACCCTAACTACTGCTTTCTACATTAACATGGCAGACACTTTGTAAAGCTATGACGGAGCTACCGGCTGCTTTTGTTATGCACAGCAGTTATATATTCAAGGATTTACAGGAATCCTTCCTATAGCTACTAGCTATGAATGCCACGATCTTTTACTTACTTAACAGTCAAAAAGGATGCGATGGCATTAGCATTGGAATAGTAAGTGGATGGCAAATGCTGAATGGTGAAGCCTAAAAGCTATTTTTGTCATGGAAACGGAAGGAAAAAGGAAAAGGTCCTTAGAAATTCAGTCAGTGTGGTATTTAAGTATATCCAGAAGGATAAGAATGTAGTATAGTTGTATTCATGGAAAATGTAAGAAGAAAAAAACAAAAAACGGATGCTACTCAAGTACTGTCATTGCTTCTAGCTATGCGCAAATGAAGTTGTTTCGTTCTTCAGACTTTCAGACTTGTCTAGGATGTCACCAGAAGTTAAGAAGATGCACTTAAACTTGTCAGAAGCTATGGGCCACTACAGATACGACCATCTCTAAGGACCTGCATTTATCGACCGACCGCAAACAGATATTATGTTTTCTAAATGAGGTCGTCCCAGTTTTTCACAATTTTGCTAGCCGACTCAATTTTTGTGCAATGTCTTGGTTATTAGAGAATATTTTTCATTTTTTTTTATTTGGCCTTAAAACTTGGAACAAAGGGTTAACCATTTTCCCTGAAATATTTCTGATTTGGTTTTACAATTGCCAGTTAACTTGAATTGGGTGGGGTTAAGTGCAGTAATGTGAAAAGGGTTGGTGGTAACCCAGTGACGTAAGTAGGAATCGGGTGATCCCCCCTCAAACCAAATGGGGCCCCCTATCAGAACCAGAAATCAGAAATCAGAAACCAGAAATCCAATTTAACCTTGAATCAAAAGCGAACCACACTCAAAAAAACGTTTGTTTTGCATCTCTGATAATTTTTTATTAAAACTGCGCCGCAGGTAGAAACACACCAGTCTAGCGGCCCCCTATTCCTTTGGGGCATCCTTTCTGTCACCCCCTTCCCCCGTTTTGTGAATTATTTTTACGGAAATCGTAGTTTTCCTCCTATTTGGTAGCAAAACTGCGTCTTAAGGTGTAATTTTACGACATTTTTTGTTTAAAATTACCCTATTTCTAGTGTAAGATTAATGTTTTTTTGGGTAAATTTACAACTTTAATGTTGTGCGAGCTAAATTCTGATTTTTTTTCGAAATTTTACGACGTTTTTGTAAATTTACCCCGCTTTTACCCCATTTTTCGGTTTAAATTCAAATCCATTTTCTACAGTGTATGATGGCTCTCAAGATATTTGAAGATTTTTTTTTTTGAAAATTTCTCGAACATTATGTGTTTTTGAGAAACAATGTAACCAAATTCAAGGAAAATAAAATTTCCTACATTTTTTGTTTTAACGATTTTTACGGATCTTTAACGGTTCTCGAGATATATTACACTGTAGAAAATGAATTTGAATTTAAACCGAAGAATGGGGTAAAAACGGGGTAAATTTGCAAAAACGTCGTAAAATTTCGAAAAAAAATCAGAATTTAGCTCGCACACCATTTAAGTTGTAAAATCACCCAAAAAACATTAATCTTACACTAGAAATAGGGTAATTTTAAACCTTGCGTAAAATTTCGACCAATATTCGTATTTTTACTCTCATTTTGGTGTAAAAACACGCTCGCAGGGTATTTTTGCATTATTGTACGGACAATTTAACCTTAACCTTATAATTCGCATAAGGTTTGTGGCATCGGAGTATAAATACTCGAATCAAATTTTACTCTACCAAAATCCTGTGTGGCTCCTGCCACATGGCAGACATGCCCGGGAAATTTGGATGTGAAAACATCCGCATAATATAATATTTTTGTTTTTGCAGACCGTATAAGCCGAGAAATTCTAATACCATTTTCGGTGTAATTTTAAACACAAAATGTCGTAAAATTACACCTTTAAGACGCGGTTTTCCTACCATATAGGAGGAAAATTACAACAAAAATGTGGTAATTTTAAACATCCATGTCGTAAAATTACACCCGTATTGTACTTTTACTTCTTATTTAGCTTAAAGTTCCCTCGTAAAAGAGGCTTTTGTACGCCACAAAATGATTAAAAATGCATAGCTTTTAAGCCATTACGACTCGGTGTAATTTTACCCCTATTATCGTAGGAAAATGGTTTCCTACGATAATAGGGGTAAAATTACAATAAAATTTTCTAGAGTGTATTTTTTGCATGTTTTTCCGAAACGAAATATTGCGGGGAAATGTTTTGTGTTGATCACAACTGATGTTTTAAAACGTTATATATCCATGATCCTAAATCCTTTTAAAGATTTACAATCTGCCTTGTGAGACAACTTACCAATTTTTAGAGACCGACTGAAAATCTGTTAAGAGCATGAGAAGATATCAGAGAGGGGGTGAAAATTAAAAGGGACAATGAGCCATTTTATTTATAATACGAATGTGCGTTTTGCAAAAATATGAAAAATTAGTTTGATTTTTTTCGATTTAAAATTTTTTTTTTGGAAAGAAACATTCTGTAGATATATCATATTTTCCGGAAATTACTGCTTATTAATAATGGTTATTTAATCCTGCTGCTTATTAATGATGGTTATTTAATCCTTTCAATCAAAAAAAAAACCCTCAAGTACTGAAAATTTTAATTACAATTAATTAAAAACTGCTTCTATTTTTCTTTACTTAATGCGACTTTACATAAATCAATAAACTTTCAGAAGTGTTCTTGATTTCGTGTTCGTTTTTCATTTCCACCTTATCCAATCTCCGTATTTAAAATACTTTTACTTTAGTAAACCGCTTTTCTTAACAACAATTAAATCTCAATCGCTTTACAAGAAGCTCTAGTGCACATTTAGCACTGCCGTCAACACCAGGAAAATTGCGCCCAAAGAAAATTGCGCCCAAAGAAAATTGCAATATACCGTCTGATGAAAAGACGAATCGTTACAAAGGTTTTTGAGGGTTTTTATCATCCTCAACCTAAGAAAGACTGCTTTTTGTTTTCAAAAGCTAGCTGCAAAACATCCGCCTTCAAAAAAAAAGTTCATCTTGAAAATCGTACGCTTTCTGCATTTTGCTTATTATACTCAAACATGAGAAAGTTTTCCCTTCTTATTTAACAAGGACTCGGCGAAAAACTAACAGCTTAACTGAATTATTTTATACAAAGAGTTTTGTATGTACACAGATGAAAAATGGAAGTCCTTAAACGGCACTTTAAGCAAAACAGGGTTTCAAACACCAACGTTTATAAAAAGAATAAAAAAAAACAAAATTGGGTGGAAGATTTACAAAAAACAAAAACTTTTGTAATATTGTAAAGAAAAAATATGAAAAATATTTGATAAACTATCATATCCTGTGCTTTGTTGTAAGAATTTTCAATTTTTCATTTTTACAAGAGTTTCCTTTTACACACATAAGAAACCATTCTAACAAATTGGAAAGAAATCTTTTCAATTCAGGACACCTCAAAAGAAGTTGAGACTTCAAAAGCAAAACTTAAATTATAAAGTCCTAGAAAAATTGTAAAACACAAAAAAATAGTGAAAACTCAAATGAAACTTCATTCCCATTGGTGTCAGGAAAATACGAGAGTAACTAAATCATCTTTTCTGCTTGAATTGATGATGATAGCAAGTCGGTATACTAAGGATGATAAATTGATAGTCGTTTTGGATAAATATAATATAAGAAACTAGAATTACTAGCATTCGATCCCAGTCGTAGTGTTTTTCCGGTGTGTTCTTCTCAGTAAAACGTGAAATATGATTCAAATACATATACAGTTAACATATGTTGGCCCAGCCTTATATTTCCATAACAGCAACTTTGACTACTATGTGGTAACAATAAAGGCCCCACTATGATAGACATAAGAACGCATTTGTAGCTGCATATGTCATTTCCAGAATAAGAAAGTCAATGTTATTACCCACAATAGACATGTGTCAAAGTGTTGCCACTTTCAAACCTTCGTTAAACTTTCGTTTAGCATGAATAATTCGATACAAATGGAACTGGCATATATAAATAGTGAACATAACCTAAAATTTTAGTGTGAATTTAATAATATTGCGGTCATATTAATTTCCACTTGAGGTAAAATGAAGATTAGCTTTTATGTTGACTGCTATGTATGTCAACATTCGTTGGGAATTTGACATTTACATATGCGCTGCTATGTCGATCGTAGTTGGGCCTTAAGGCTCAAAATTTTAACCGTTTGTACAAAACGCGAGACAGCAATCGAATGTCCCAAAAAATATGCTGGAAAAGCAGTTTACGCATTTAATGAAAATTAAAAATATGGTATTTTTTAAAAACTTTTGTTTTTATGAGCATTGCATAAATCGAGTTTTCCCTGTACTTTTCAAACCTCTTTCAATTGAGACCCCATTTGAACAAAATGGCGTCTACGGACTTTATTTTGTGGTTTTTTTCTCGTAGATGCATAAACCTACATTGCATTGCCATCGGAGTTACGTAGGTGTGCAAATTTTCAAGTCAATCGGATTGGTGGAAGTGGGTCAAAATTAGATTACAAGATTTGACCCTAATAATTTTAAAAAAAAATTATGATTTTAGTGCACGAAAATTTTTCTTAGATAAAACCGGATCAAAAATTTCTTGAACAGTTGAAGCAAAGCGTAAAACTCGGTCCTAGATACTCAGGAGCTCACTAAAAAGTTTAACACATAGTGCCATATATCCCTCCCCCGCCCCCGTCTACCCCATTAATGCGTGACGTATTTTACAGACAGTCCCTAACCATTTTTGAACAAAAATTAAAACAAGACACCTGGAGTTTCTAAGATTTTCTCATTCGTATAAAATTGCGGGTCCTCCCCTTTGTTTCTCTTCTACACCCCCAAGAAAAGTTGTACCGAATTTTCACTTTTCTTCTCAACATTTTGTTTGTTATTATGACTATATTTTTTCAAACTTGGATCTATTTATAATCCGACTACAGGACCTAGGAAAATACAAAAAAATGACCCAATAGAAAATAGAGATAAACTGTGAAAATAATACAAAATAACAGGAAGACAGTGGAGAAAAAAATTCCGGTGTGGAAAACTAGTCTCGCAATCGTATCGATTCGTTTCGTGCGACCCAGGACTCGAAAAAAAATTCGTCGATTTGTCCCCGTATAAGAGAAAACGTTGAAAGAACATTGAGGTTGGCTGGCATTGGGCGGAGGTATCAAGAATCGGAATAAAACGGAAGTAAGGTGGATCTGAGAAACGAGTGTCTGTGCCAAAGCTGTCCCCCCTAATCCAATTGTGCTCGAATTTTCCGGGTGTGATGGTCACAAAACTTGAGAGCAGTCTTATTTCACAGCTGGGAGAGATTTTCTTCAATTTTTATAGCTTTGCGTAGGATGATGCCAGGATATGCAATTTATATGTGTCATCCTGAGTAACGGCTACTTTTTTTTATCTTATTCTTCATTTTTGTCTCCTTTTTGCTTTGTGTTTTTTCCCGATTTTCGTTTTCTTTAAAAGCACCTTTGCTTAAGGATTTATTTACGTTAGTGTCGGTTTTTACGGTTTCTAAATTGTTCTCAAGGAAATCTGAGCATTACGAAACTTTTTCGAATATTGTGAATTGTGGGTGTTATGCGACATTGTAATAAATTTTATTTCCTTTCATTTAACATAAGATTAAGGGCGTCGTTTTGGTTACTTTGCAGGTTTTAAATCTTTCGAACGTAAATTATGTATTTGGAATTTTTTATGCAGCGTGTACTAATGCGAGTTTCACGTAACCTTCTGTGGCAACTAAATCGAATTAGAAAGCTCTTTTAATTCACCTGCTAACTCAATTGAGCAGTCGAAGGAAATTTCGTGACACCCGCCATAGGCGTGAAATCAAAATTCTGACGTCATTTGGTTACTTGCAGTTAACGGATTTCCACCAAGTTATTAGAATCGTCCCATTCCAGAACCAAACACGCCTGTAAAATTTTATGGCTCTAGCTCTATTAGGTTTTGAGAAATCTCGTACACAGACTGACAGACTAACAGACAGACTAACAGACAGACTAACAGACAGAAAAACATTTTTCTAATAATGATCCCATCGACTCCGGAATGCGCGGGAAATATTTTTCAGGCAAAATAAGGAGGTCGAAATTTTTCATGAATACAAAACTTTATTATAAATACTACGTATAAAAAAGCAAAAATACATGGGAGTCCTTTTTGAAAGTCGATTAAAAATCATCCCATATTTTAAAGTAGTATTTTACAAAATTTCAATTTTTAAACAAAATCTCAAGACGAACATTTGTCAAATTGTTTTCGTCTTTATTGCCGCATTTATAATAAGGACCTGTCATATTTCCTTAACTATAATTTAAAGCCATACAAAGGGATACTGCGCAAAATTTGCTCCGTCTTTCATATAAAAACTTAATAAAATACGTGTGTCGTTTTTGTTTTGTTGCTATTCTGTCACAAAATTACTCACACGTGCACAAAGGAGACACAAAAACTCTAAAGAAAACCACAGAAAATCCTCTTAAAATGCGTACAAGAAGAAAACATCACAAGTCATACTGGATGATGCCACTATCCATTTACACCTAGTCGTTTGTATTTAAATGAAAAATTATCCCGGCATCCTGCGGAAAGTGAAAAGCCCTGAGGCCATAATTTATGCAAATACAACCACCCCTAGACCCGATGATAGCTACAAATGTGAACAATGAACCCATCCTAGTGTCTATAAATATGTGTGGCTGAGGTGTTTTGTGCGTCGTGCGGGTTCCCATTTGACTACTGTTTTTGCTGTATATAGTTAGGCATGTACTGTAAATATGGACTCGCTAAACCTATGATGATACAAACCCCAACCTATGACCAGGACGATGTTACTAACTCTACCAAACATGGTTTATTTGATGCCAGCCTATTCTTATATTCTCTATATATATACAAGTAGTATAGATGGCGTTATTACACCTGGGATTTACGTAGATGACTTCAATTTATTCCAGTTCGAATATATTATATAGATGAAATGCTCTATATTCACCTATTATTCATATAAATTACCTTCTAATCATTAAAGTGGTACATTTTGCCATAATTCTTCTCGATACATCAATAGATGGGAAATTCCCGGATTGTCTATCAGTAAATCCCTACGGATTGCAGACATAATCAGACTAAAACTGATTGTAAATTCTTATATGAAAGTCAATAATACTAGAATACAGGATGACTGGCGAAAAGCAAAAGAATATCCATAGCCATTATGGCAACGATTATAGGACATGCACTGGTGTTTCCTGGCCTGTATGGAATTTGTTTTGTTTCTATTGGCCCTGGAGCTCCGGATATGGACCATCGTTTTGATAAACATGTGCCACTATTCACAGTTCAGATAAACAACGAGTTTTCCCAGCAATACATGGTAGCAGGCGAAATTTAAGGGAACCTGCATTATTATTTAGAAATAGCCCGTATTATATTAGGTATTTCGATTTGAAATTGACTCTGTAGATTTTATTAAAAGAGGTAATCCAGAAAATTATAGTATAATTAAAACATAGATGATCTGATATTAATTTTGGGCAGGGATGAAAAACGATAAAAAAAATCGGTTACGTAAGTCCGGTGACAATACAATATTTTTTAATAACTCGTCCTTGTAAGGATAACACGATTATCTTTTTCCTCAAATTCCCCGGAAAAAAATCATTCTGGGATTTTTTTTGGGTCGCTGGCTTCGATGCGGGCATTAGTCCGTAAGGATAACGGGAGGCGCTGTAAGGATAACGTTTTTCGGGAGAAAACTAATTTGGGGTTTTTGGGGTTGCTAAATCCGATTCTTGATTTTTAACCGTAAAAATATCTAAAAGGCATCAAGGATATACATATAATATTATCTGGTCTTTCAACAAGGACATAACAATTTTGTATTTAAATAAAACACAGAATAATTGAGATATCGGGCTGAAATTTCTTCCAGGTGTAGTGGACATGTTACATTTAAGTATGAAATTCGATGTCGTTCATATGGCCACCGCGAGCACGTTTGCAGACGTATCGGCCGGAACGTTGGCAATTTCGCGTTCGATATTGTTCCTGAGCTCCTCTAACGTTATTGGCGTGTTGGCATAAACCAACGACTTAACATAACCCCATAAAAAGAAATCCAACGGCGTTAAATCGCATGAGCGAGGTGGCCATTCGACCGGACCATTTCTCGAGATTACACGATTACCGAACTTCTCCTTCAATAGATCAATTGGTTGACCAGCTGTGTGGCATGTAAACCTAAAAAAAACCTTAAAAATAAAAAATGTAAACCTTGACTGACGTTTTAGCATTACCAGATCATAAAAAAAGTTTTAGGGTGCGTTTTTATTAAAATACAAAATTGTTATGTCCTTGTTGAAAGACCCTTTATATATTCGAAGACTAAAAAGTATAAACAAGCGTGGCGAAAGTCAGACGTGATTTAAACCCCCCTCCAGACAAAAAAAAAGTCAAAATCAAAAAAAACTAAAATCATTGGATTTAAAGACGAACGTGTCCAGATTGGCAAGAAAATTTTTTGAGATAGTTCTTTCGTATTTATATCATAGCCTTAAATTTCATTCGGTAATATTAAAAGTTGCAATTGCCAGAGGGCAGTCGTCAAATTTGTATGGGAGAAGGATTGATCCGATTGGATTTTAATGTATAGAACGGTTATGTAAAATCATATTTTAAACACGTTTCGATTTTATAATTTATTCGATACTATGCAACGTTTTCAAGAAAATGTAAAAAAAATGTCATCCCAACCACACTGGTGTAGTTTTTGTATCCGATGATTGGTTCGACATGTTACAACAAACGGCATACTAAATCTAATATACTTCTATATAATACTAGGGGCTGCACCCCGAACCGCTTCGCGGTTCACCCCTCGCCTACAGGTCGGCCTTCGGCCTCCCCCAGCTCCTCGGCCTACGTTTTAGGATTAGTATATTTTATTTGTTGCCCAATATAACTCGTCTTCTCCCAATGTGGCCCAGGAAAGCTAAAAGGTTCGACACCCCTGATATAAAGTATAAAAATTCATAAAATGTATGGACATTTTTCCGTTTAATCGGCTTTCGTACAAGAGCAGGGACAGGGGAAAACCTGTCAACTGATAAAAATACGTAAAGACGAAACAAATTACTGTTTACGAAATACGACAAGTGGAACAACATAAACAGGAATAAAAACAGATAATCTTACATATACTCATCTGGCGTGCAAGGAATCGAAAAATTTACTTTTATGCTTTATGCTGCTATGCTCCAGGATACTTTTTTCAAAAAAATTTATATGTGGGGATTTTTCCACATTTTAAACATTACGAAATGCAGTAAATTTTCTGGCAGCGTAATTTCGATTCGGCAGGATATGGCAGAGAGTATATTGCTTTAATTTTACAGTATGAAGCGATAATTTTAGTGTAATTTTTTGTCGTATTATAAAACCGGCTTATTTCAGCTTAAACACATGATGGGGTCACTATTTATGTGTGTGATATCTGTAGAGGCTCTTAACAGTGTGACCGATTGAGAATTCGTCAGGATGACAATTTAAGGGAACATTCAGTTTTAAACAGTGAGAAATTTTTCGAAGGATGGCATTTGGGGGACATTCAAGATAATGGAGGGATAATTTTATAAATACAACATGCATTTCAATAAAAAAAAACGCAAATAAATAATAATATAATAGAAAATTTATTTATTGCTAAAGTCCCAAAAAAAAACATGCCAAAAGGGACATTTTGACCCAATGAGGACATATCGGTCACACTGGTTCTTAATGGAGTTTGCAAGAAGCGGCTCAACATAAAATTGCTAATATCCTTTAATGACGTGTAAAATGTCCATACATCACCATCACATCATATCGATGTAATTATTTTATGTAATTTCGTCCCAGAATCGCGTTTTTGTTTATTACTTGCGGCGAAAAGCAGCTGCTTTCTTTACACCATAATGGACCCATAAAGTTTATTTCGACATTTGGTTTGACCACTGTATTCCTCTTGACCTCTGGACCTTTAAAGATATGTTTCCAATGTCTGGCCGTTTGTATGTGTAAGGAATTGTTGACTTATTAAAGCGATAGGGTGAATTTCTTAGATGTTGTTAGAACCGCTAAAAGGTGTCTATAAAATATGCCATGCTATCAATAAAACTTATGAAACGAGAAACAAATAAAAAATCAAGTTATTAAATAAAAAAAACCCTCTCTGTCTGTCTCTCCATCTGTCTGTCTATCTGTCTGTCTGCCTTTCTGTCTGTCGGTAAACACAATAGCTTTCGATTGAGCTAGAGGCTTGATATTTCGTATAGTTTCGTTTCTCGTAAATGACAAGGCTAAGTTCTTGAACTCGGAATCGGATATCCAGTTTTTATCAACAACCCTAGTGCATAAGTATCGAAAAATTTATAGAGATGAAATGTGTTTTGAATACGATTTCACAAAACCGTTCAAAATCCAATCGGTGCAATCCTTCACCCTCTCCCATACAAATGGATTTTTCTATAAAAATGTAGCTTTTCTTGTGTTCTTTTTTCATTTTTTTAGTTAGAAACCCAATGAACAGATCCGAATATTTAAAAAATGTGTTTTTAGGAAATCTTAAATGGTGACATTCCATTAAATGTTTTATTCAATTTACCAGATTTCCACCTCTTTCGCTTTTCAAAGACTTAACCTAAAAATTACCACAAATGGAAGACATGAAAAGTAGCTACCATTCCGTTTGCAGCGTTTTATGTTTTACCATAAAATCAATGGCATTGACAAGCATAATAATGCACTAAAACAAGACGAAAGTTAGACCAGAAAAGTGTTTTAAATTTAAAAAAAAAACACTCCTTTAAGACCTTGTCGACACAAAGAATGACACGATATTCCCCTTACGAGACGCGACAACGACACACTTTGATTGAATGTATTCCCAAGTCGTCATCCTTTAAAGGGTTTCTGTTTTCATGTTTTATTTCACTTATACCAATGCCATTGGGTTCAGAGTGATATCAGAGCCACCACTTATATCCAGCGTCCAGGAATTCTTTGATTTTGATTTCCACTATGAGGGCAGCATGTCTGCCTTCGAATATCCTTGCATGTACGACAAATAACTTCAGTTTTAGATTAGATGAATAGATCGAATCCCCAACCATCATGTCTGATATAAAATGGAATCAACTATTGGAGGGGGTGGTGGATCAGGTGGTCACACATCTATTACAAACGCATGTGATCAATAGCCAAAGGCTGTTGGAACTGGAATATCATCCAATTTGACCCGATTGGAAAATAACGCATATACAGGGTTGAAGAAGAAAATTTTATGTCACGTTATTTATAGGGGCAAGTGTCGGGGCGTTTTATGGACCATCAAGTGCTTCTTGTTGTCCTTACCCACATGTAAACTCATTTACAACCCTCATCTAACAAGAACTTAACGCACCACTAGAAAGTATCGAGCATAAGGCGAAGGGAATCTCTCAAGGATGTTCGACCATCAGGGAATTTCATTTCGATACTCTTGTATTCATTTATTTAGATAGAAAGCTCGGATCCCTTTTGGAGTATGTAGAAAATCATGATATTTTGTTGTGCCACTTATAGACATATCCGTAATTCTTTACGGACTCATCCCAAGCCCCATAATCTGCAATAACTACAATCGCAGACGACCACTTGAATGACAAAGTGGAAAACCGAGTCATTGTAATGTCTGGAAAAATATCTGCACTGACTGGTGGAAGTTAGGAAAAATCATGAAAAAATAGTGTTATATAAAAAACATTTTAAAATTAAAGATACAAGTTTTCGAAATGCACTAAAAAGTACAAAACATGTTTTCCGAATAATGTTTTAGGTTTTCAAGAGAAATGTTCTTTGAAATTGTTTATTTTGATAAACAAATATGAAGTGTGTGACGTTACAGTTGGTCTTTGAACTCAGCACACATACATTTTTATACCCGTATGGTGAAACCAAAGGGTATATTAGATTTGCCTTACCGTTTGTAACGCCAAGATCCCGTCATCACACACAAAAATGAATTACACCAGTGGGTTTAGAATGATAAAAAAAATTGAATTTTGCATCCGTCTGTCCGTCTGTCTGTCCGTCCGTCCGTCTATGGCGCGGATTGCGGGCGCACGGATTGAGCTAGAGACTTGAAAATTTGAGCAGATCCGTTTTTCGTAAAATGCGAGGCCAAGTTCGTTCATGAGCAAAAATGAACCATTAGGGGGAGGTACCCCCCATACGAACGATTGGAATAAATTTTTAAAAAATCTTATTGAAAAGTTTGACTTCAAAGTGGAATTTTGATACAACTGAATTTTGATACAACAACTGTTCGCCGAACAATGCCATATTACCATACGGGTTTTCAATAATTGACAGATTGGCCATTATAGCTTTTGTTATCACCGGATTATATGCAACTTGAAAAAGTTAACAAGGAAAGATTCCGAAGTGTACGCCTCCGATTTTGATGAGACTCGGATATGTTGTAGAGGCGCGAAAAATAAGGGTAATAAGGAAAAATAAGGGACACATATTTTTTTATATCCGCTTTTTTCGTGTTTCTGATTTTTAGCATTTGCATATAATCCGGTCTCTACACTCTGTATATTTTTATCAAAACATACAATTTTAAAGAAAGTTTTTGTTTAAACCTTAGACATTAGTGCGAAAACTTGTTTAGTAGGTACGTTTTATTGTATTTTGAATATGCAAAAAATTTGAAAACTTGTTTCCTACATCGTTTTTTTTATTTTATACTTTATAGTCTTCGAATATATAACTTTCCGGATTCAGCAACCCCAAAACCCCCTAATTGAGATTTTTTCTGGAAAGTTTGAGGAAAGGTTAATAACATTAGACTGCACAACAGTCATTTTGCTGGCAAAGATTTTACAATCTTTTTAGAGTAATTTGACGTCGAAGATTCCGAATCTGCAAATGACTTGGCCATATTGGCTCTAGTTTTTGATAAAAACCCAAAAAAAAGATTTTGTTTTTTTTCGAAAAAGTTCCATATACATTTTTTTGATCAAACACTAGAAACAATCTAGCCAAACCACTTGCAGATTCGGAATCAGAGGCGGGAAACAGTAGTCGGATTGGATTTTAATGTATGGATGAGTTATGTAAAAACCCATTCTAAACACATTTTACCTTTATAAATTTTTCAAGATGGTTCTCTGTTTTCGAGAAAATTGTAAAAAAAAACTGTTTCGACTGTATGGGGGAGGGAGGATGGAATCGTCCAATTTTACCCGTTCTAGAACTTAACCTAGCAATTTACGAGAAACGTAACTGTACAAAATTTCAAGTCTCTAGCTCAATCCTTTCGAAAGTTATTGTGTTCACGGACAGACAGACGGAGGAACAGACAGACGGAGAAACAGACGGACGTACATGCGGAAATCAAAATCTTTTGTCATCCATAACACCCTGGTGTTGTTCATATTTGTGTCCGGTGATTGGTTCGATGCGTTACAAGCGGTACACTAAATCTAATATACTTCTATATGATATACCATATTGAGTATAAAAATAATTTTGTCTGAAACGGATTTCGTACTGACCAGAAAGTTTTTATCTGCGCCCGTTCTCGAGTCGTTCTCCGTCATAAACACAATACTTTCCCGCTATAGCAGAGGAAAGTAAAAACAAAATGTAACGTGAAAAATGGGTTTTGAAAACTGTCATACCGAGATTCTTGTTGTCTGTATTTAATTCTTCAACAAAATTTTTGTAAAATTTTCTTTTTTTTGTCCCCACAATACGAAAGTAGAATTTTGTTAAACACAATTAAATTCAAAAGCCAACAAAATGTTTAAAAAGTTTACCGAATCGAGTTTCTAAATCTTTTATACAATCCCAGACACTGAGTGTCCTTATAAGAAATGCATGGTTTTATTGAGAACAATCGAATCTCTCCGATACACATTCATGCGTACATAACATATCCATTTGGATTGAAATCTTCGGTAACAATAGTGTGCGTGTTATCCCCACTAACAATAGAACGAATAGAACCTGCACTATTGGATCTAGGATCCCATTTTGTCGTCATCATTGGCTTCTTGAACGACTTTGAAATGCGATGTTGGTTGTCAAGAATCCATCCATCCATCCATCCCGATGGAGTCTCCCACTTACGATTTTGAGTGTCTGTCAATATTTGTCTTTTCTAATAATGTTTGTTTTGAGGTGACAGTTCATATAAAAGCGGAATCTTTTTTCCTATACTATATTCTTCTATTTTGTTTATTCCCTGGTCTTCCTTCATTTTCTTTCTATTTTCTTTGTTCTATGCTTACAGAGAATTGCGATCACCCTCGTCATTGAAATGGTTTCTTTTTCGTAGAAATCATCCCTATATGTAAGGACATCTCAGCAATGCCATTGACTAGGTGCGTGTGGGTGGCTGTGTGTGCGTGTGTTTGCTTTGCCGATGGTGAAGTGCTCTTCGCTTTAAAATGTATACCCACCACCCACAACCCACCAATATCAACAAAAATTAACGTTGATTTCTTAAAGACTACCGAAAAAAAATAATAAACAAATTGTGAGAAATGATGATGAAATGAAAACATCACTTCCGTCTCTATCGTAAAAGCATTAAACACCATTAAATAAGAAAATCTCGGAAACATCAAATTACCTAATTTTAATTATATTTGGAATTTGATTTTTGGCAAGAAAAACAAGTACTTAATTTCATTTGTGTTTATTTTCTTTATCAAACAGATTCATTTGGCGAGAAAATTTTCTTGCCTTGAATAATAGAAACCTGAGAGAAAACATCATTAAAAAATTCTTAAGAATCTTGTGGAAATTATTGGGAATATTTATTTTATAGTATGGATTTTTATTTTCCTTTGCTAGAAATATTTTGTACATATGACAAAAACAATTTTTTCGAACGTGCTACAAAATTTTTTCTCCAATAGATCAATTTTTTGTCCAAATTTTCATATTTTTGTCGACTTTATAAATCTTTTTGGCATATTGATAGAATAATTATTCATACGATAAAAAAAATCGTTTGTTAAATTTTGTCTTATTAACAAACCAATTTATCTATATGATAAATCGAAAAATTTCCCATTCGCACAATTTTATCATATTTATTAAAAAATTTATCCACATGACAAAAATTTAATAATTTTTCCATATTACAAAAATTTCATCAACCGTATAAAAGTCCGTGATCCCGGTTTTTCAGTTTTGTCGTTTTTATAAATCGTTTTTTACATTTTCCTCTCGTGAATACGAAAAAAATGGAGCGAAAAAGTTATCATTTATTCAAAATTTTTGTTCATATTAAAAATTGTTTTTGATAATAAAAAAATTAAAAAAAAATTATATCAACAAAATTTTATCAACATGAAGAATTATTTGTTTAAATTTACAAAAAAGTTTATTTTATTGACAAATTTTTATCCATGCGACAAAGATTTTTAATATATTGGGACCTTGAATAAGTTCTCGCTGTTTTTTTTATCAAAATTAAAGCTTAAAAGAAACTTTTAGGGAAATACCTGTTATTGGAAGTATTGGCCATCACTGGCCACTACTTTTTCCCATCTCTCTGGCAGCATTTGGATTTCCCTCCGGAAAAACGAAGCGTCTTTTGAGGCAATCCAGGAATCGACCCAGTTTTTCGCGTCCTCATAACAACGGAAGTGCTGGTCCGTCAGGCTATTGCTCATCGACCGGAACAGGTAGTAGTCCGAAGGGGCGATGTCTGGAGAGTATGGCGGGTGGGGTAGAACTTCCCATTTCAGGCTTTCAAGGTATGCCTTAACCTGCCTTGAAACGTGAGGCCGTGCATTATCGTGCTGCAGGATGACCTTATCGTGCCTTTTTGCATATAGCGGCCGTTTTTCCCTTAAGGCCTCGCTCAGACGCTCTAATTGAAGCAGCTCATAATAGACCACACCCAGCTGGTGCGTTCTTTATCCTCCAGGTCAAAATCATCGTTTTTGAAGCGCCGATACCAATCTCTGCATGTTGTTTCCGATAAGGCATGTTTTCCGTATGTCTCCTTCAAAATCCTGTGAGCCTCTGCTGCAGATTTCTTTAGAAAAAAAAAATGCGGGGAGTCTGCAAAAACTCTTTTTTCGGAACAAAACTCTCCATGGTTAACTCGATTGCACAACAAATTGTTTATGCACCAGCGAGACGAAATGCTCGGAATTCCTCACTAGCTTATCGCACATCTAAACGGATGCGTCACCCCCAGAAACTGCACGCAGATAGGACCGGAAACGCCATCTGTTCTCAAACAGCGAAAACTTATTCAAGGTCCCAATATAAACAAAAATATGATTTCGTCATATTGAAAACTATTTCTATCATATTGACAAAAAATTTCAAAGAAAAAAATTTCCAAATGGGAAATTTCTCGTATTTTGTCCATATGACAAATTTTGTCCATATGGCAAAACCATTTTGTAGAGTCGATTTTCCACAACATTTCTATCCATATGATCTGGAATTTCATCAATATGATCAAATATTTCCAAGGGAAACTACCAAGAAAGGGAAACTACCAAGAGATCTCTGATTTGATCACGTTCGTAGTTAATTTCACCATGTTCATTATATTGTTGATTAATCACGAAACGTAGTTGAATCAACCAATGTTTTTTTCTCCGCGTAGTGTCTGATAGCACTTTTCATCCAAAATCTGCTTCAAACAATAGCTTTTTTCAGTAACTCTGTTGTGCTCCCTTAAAACCCTAGTTAAATTTTCTATCGCGCCTGAAAATCTAAGGACTTTGTGTTAAGGGCTCAAACATTTGAAGACGATTTTTAGCGGAATCCAAGACCTCAGAACCTTCAAGTTACAATGTTAATCGTCAAATAGCCTTATATTAGTCAAAAACCCCAAATATTTTACTTTAAGGGTAGTTAAGGTAATAAGGTTAAGAACTAGTGTAACAAATATGTTATTTCAAGTAATTCATGTCACCGGAAAGTATAAATTTATATTTTCTAGGTCATAAAAGGGTTGGTAGTCAACAATAGTAATCGTCGGTCATGAACCGGAAAGGGAGTTACACCAAATACATTACACTACAAGTATTTATGCATGCATATTTTTTTAATGTAGCACAAAATTCACATAAATTGGGTGTAAGTGGGCGAATGGGGTTAATGTAACAATGCCTACCTGAAACATACGAGGATATCTATATATACTCATCTGAATTTGAAAGTGATGCAAAATATTTGGAGCTTGAGATTAAATGAATGGGTATAGGTCAAATTCTGGGAGGTTAAAATGGGGCATACACGTAGCACTTATTAAAATATATGCGCATAGCAAACACAATATGGTATACTCACCTACAAGGATGTTCGTCTTGATATTTCATACAGCCATGTCTCGTGTACATATATTCCTTTTGACGCCGCCGCTAGCAAAAGCAGTCGTGCAGAGGTAACGTTAAGGAACTTCAGGAAGGCATAGTAAACATCTTTTGATAAATTGTGTTTTTATGAAAATTCTTTTAGTCCTTCCTAACAGTACAGAAACACATCCGTTCGCTTGTGAAAGGTAATCCACCTAACACTGGGGATAAATGTTAAAAGATTTTTCCGTCATTGAAGAAACTTTTTTCCATATTACTATCATTTTCTTTGGATTTTTTTTTCTGTCTCCTGTGCTTTCTGGAAGTTTTCTTTATTTTTTGTGACAAACACACGGGAATGGTGTATGTTTTTCGGAAGGAAATGTCATTTTTCTGTATGAAAAACTTCAGGTAGCTCAGACAAAAACGAATAAGAAAAAATTCAAAGATTTATGAAAACCAAGTTGATATTCGTATTGATATTTATGAAAATATATTTAGGAAACTTCATTTATTTTTCTTACGTTCTTCATCTGCTGGCTAACAGAGCAATGGATATTATATCTAATTCCGAGCACAAAGACCCCAAGGGAAACTACCCATCATCACAGGTCGATGGCAATGAGAAAAAATCCCTAAATATCCTTAGGTCCTCCTGTGACCCGTTCACCCGTTATCCTTGTCGTCAGTGATGATCTGCCCGCATCAGATCGATGGAGTGAGTAGTCCATACTCTTGCTTCAAGTGATTTTTCAAGAAAGACTTCCTTCGACTTGACATCTCCATTTGGGATTGGAGCCAGACTGTCATAAGAGAGGTTCTTCACAATGAATACGATGTTTCTTAGAATGAAAAATAGGGTAATTTTGAAACGGGTCACCTCATCGACAGAAAATTCAATGATAAAGGACGCTGCACGAGAATTCGGTTCGATTGTGTGTGAGATGATGAAAGAAGTCGTTGTACATCATATATCATCAGTATTCGAATAAAAAGGAATCCGATACTCTTGAGGATATAAGTTTATCACCTTTTTTTGCTTTATTCCCTTGTCGGGCGACCATTTATTCCTCTGATGGCGGCTCCATAAAAAAGGTGAAGCGCATATTGACCTTAAAAAGAAATTCTTCACTTGACTTGTGATGATTCGATCCAGTTTTCTTGACATCTCTTTACACAACATTCGAATAGAACGCTGGGATATTGATAGAAAAATATCTTATAGTTATGAACAGCACATGACATTTATATAGAGAGAATTTCAGGTAGATCTTGAAGAATATCCCTACTAGAACTTTTGATGTACTGGGACGTATTTGCCGCTAAATAATATACACTTCTAGTGGCAAATACGTGCCATACACGAAAAGTGCGGACTTTTTATGACGAGCTTCATCTTTTATAAGGAAGGTCTCAGTTGAAAGATAACTAGCGGCTAGTCTATTAGTAGAGGCGCGTGCTATTTGTTAGTCATTATTTTTTCAACTGGGATGTTCCTTTTAAAAAATAAGGCTCATTTTAGTTTTAAGATAATTCAAAAGCTTTTAATAGCATAGCGACAGGTTTTTGATTTTTTCATCAAAACCTACTGTTTTTGATGGAAATACCATCAACATGGCGAAAACTTCCCTGCGCATGGAATAGACGCGGATAATATACTTGATAATATACCTGTGCGCAGAAAACTCGGGAATCCCTGAACCGATTTAAAGTAAACTTCGAGGGAAATTACTGGCACCAAAAAACGTGTTTTGCTCTACTGGTTAACCTAAGGTTTCCCTTCCTATCCTTCCTACTTCCTGTTAACCCAGTAACAACCACTAACTAAATGCGTTGGAATTACTAAATGAAATGGAAATTTTTTTTACTGTTTATGAATGGAAAAATACTGAAGACTGAGAGATTTTTTTAAGGTGTAGGAGTGAATTTATTTAACCTGCAAGGTAATTGAGCTGTAAAATCAAATTATTCTGTGCAATGCTAGAATATGAAAAGCCCGGCAAATTTGCCCTGCATATGAAATAGACGCACAAATTTCTGCCCAACACGTCTAATCAATCCTGCCGTGCTGAGGAAATGTTTTTTTTTGGCAAAATTTTCACTAAAACAACACTTTCTCTACTACAATATAAGAAACTAAAAAGAAAATACCTGATAGTCTTGGAAGCAATATTCAGCATCTTAGCCTAGTTGATGTGTTTTTTTAGCCAAACAAGTATGCAGCCATTTAAAGTATTTCACTCGGAAGCGTCTCTTTGCATCATCCAAGTGCAAAGTCACTATTCAAGTTGAAGTACCTACCTCTGCAACTAGAGAGAAGGTTCTAAGAAAAAAAAATGAGAAAAATAAAAGAAAACTCAAGGTAGAACTCAATTTTCATTGTAAAACTGTTTATGAATGGAAAAAGACTGAAGACTAAGAGCCATCATCCCCTTAAGATTCTTCAAGGGCATTTCGATATCATTTTTGTGGTAGAAAATTGAAGGTTGAAACTTTTGGCCAAGATGTGGATACTTTTTGAAAATGGCTTTTACGTTAGGAAAATTCTTTTAGGTATGATGCAATTTTATTGGAAATTCAAGTGTTTTCTCATTTCTAAGAGGTCCAAGGATTTTCTGTTCATATTGGGGGCCTATAAAATTCGTTCTTAAAAGGATTTCAATGGCACTTCTTATTGTAGTTGACCTACTCTAATTTTTTTTAAATTTGAATTCGGATCCAAAATAAAACGAAAATCACTGATTCAAATGCACTAAAAAGTAATAATGGACTATTATTTGTGCAATTAGGTACGTACTTAAAAAAATCTATAGTATCTTCTAGTTTTTCAATTAATATGATTTTATGACAACTCTGTGAATAAATTATATTCACCTTAGGAGTCCATAAGAAAAGTAGCACGATTTTTTCTAGGAAATAAAATTGAGAGTTTCTTACAGTGTCGTGCCAAAACATACTGCCACCCAAGCAAGACCTGTATTTGGTGCCCCCGCTCTTTTTAAAAAAAAATTGATAAAAATGCTTTCTTGTATGATTGAGAGACCGATCAAAGAGAAAAAGTTAGTCTAATTTTTTGATTGTGATTATCTAGATGAAAATGGTATGCGCCCCAGGCAAATTTCGATGAAAAAATTCGTTATAGGCAAAAATTATTCAAAAAACATGACGCAGATGAAATTTTAATTTTAAAAAATGTGCTTTGAGAACAAATCATTTAAAAAATGTGCTATGGGCATAAATTATTTAAAAAAAATTGCGCCTCAGGCAGAAATTTTTGGAATATAAGGTCAAAATACCCTCAAATTGACCTAACAGTTACCAGAGAAGCGTATTTACACGTTTTGTTCTTTCTGAGGTCCGTATTTCATGCAGCGAACCTCCAAATATCTCAAAATAGTGCTTAAAGCGGTGTTTAAACCTCGGTGGACGCCCTTATGCTATGGAAGAAAATGGAAGCATGGAAGAAAATTTTAATCATGTTTATCACATCTAACTAGTGGCGATTTTAGCGCCTCGATGGGGCAAAGTTTCTTGAAAACAAACTAAATTTGAAATTGCAGTTTCAGTTCAAATTAATCAAATATACTTTTTTCTGTTGTCATTTTTCTACACTCAGACAAAAAAATAGTCAATTTTCGAACTCAGCAACCCCAAAAGCTTCCATATAAAAAAAATTTTTTTTTTCGGAAAATTTGAGGAAAAGAATAATCACATTATCCTTATAGGACCTTTCAAGGACCAAGTAGTGAAAATAATGTATTGTTATCGGAGTTACGTATGTGTGCAAAATTTCAATTCAATCGGATGAGTGGAAGTGGGTCAAAATTAGATAGCTAAATTTGACCCTGACAGACAGACCGATCGACAGACAGATACGGAAGCAAGTTAAATAAAAGCTTTTAACGAAAGCTTTTAAAAAGTGGTGGAACAATAAATTTCACCTCTCTAACCTGCGAAAAATCGTTGTGCGCCTCCTACATTTTTTGTAATTTAAAATTTGAAGATTCTTTTGTGGGACACTGAAAGTTTTTAAGGACCTACAAAACTCCTTGGTCTCCATATTGCTGGCGCGTACTTACTCTGACGTTTATAAAAACCTTCCTGATCCTTAAATTTCCCTAAAATGCGCAATTCATTTTTTGTTATTAAAAAAAATACCAAAACAACTAAGAACCTCGATTTACAGAAGCAGAATGAAAAACAAAAAAAATCTCTACAGCATTCGGTATAATACCAGATGCGTACTTTCACAAGTTCTTACCGCGCCACAAAAACCAATAACAAACCCCAAAATTTCTCAAACAAAAAAGGATGAATGAAACATTTGTAAAACATCGAAAATAATGAAAATATCCTCGAGACATATGTGTTTAAAATATATCCAGATGTAATTTCCTTATCTATAAAATTAACCGGAAAAAGAGAATTTTCCAATCTGACAACAAAAACCATCAAAAGTTTTTTTTTTGCGTATTTCCACTTCAACTTCATTTCATCTCATTCCATTGTCAGTATGTTTTCTGTCCGAATTTCCTTCAGACCAAATAAAAATTTCCTTTTCTTCTGTTATCCGGTTTATTTTTACATTTTTCCTATTACCGTATTGTATTAGCTTTACAAAATAGTCAGCTTAGCCCAAGTTAAGACACCATTGAGAACATTTGTTGAACGCCAAAATATGAATAATTCACAGCTATTGAGTGAAAACAAGGATTTCAACTAAATTTCCATATAGACAGACGGACACCCTGCCGGTTGCTGCTCTTCATCCGGAATAGAAACGTCGAAACGTACAAAAACTGAAAGAATACAAAACTCGTTTTTCACATGCGAAACCAGGGTCCGATATCGATTCTACCATATCTGCCACCTTATTCTGATTCCTTTTCATCCTGAGATCGACCGAAAAGGATAATCGTGGTATTGTTTGTGTATCATCGGATGGGGAAGAAATTTCGATCAGTGAAAAAGGGATTCGGGGCGGTGCCTGCCATGCTGATGATGTGGAACAAAAGTAACCAAAAGGAGAGTGAGAGAAATGTGTAAGAAAAACGAGAAAAGTTTTTCTTTTCGGATTTCATTCGAATGGGATTGGGTTAAAAAGTCCCTCGACGACTTCATGGACAAGAATGAAGTGTAAAAATATACACGCATTTGAAAGAGCTCCGAATTGAGGACACCGAAATAAGATAGGATTCAATGTTTAAGTTTACCCACATGTCCCGAAAGTTGCTTTGAAAATAAAAAAAACATACAAACTTGTAAATGTTCATAAGAACATGGCAAATGATAGTCCTTACAAAATTTCCACAAAATCGGAGTGGCAGAAAAGAGTAGACCACCTTGAGTTTGCCCTATTTTACATATGCAGCATACGTAGCCAATGGGGAATTCCTATCAATTTCGGTATCGTCAAGTTTTCTTACACGTAACTGAGTTTTGTTAAAGTTGAATTTGCCTCCTTTTCAAATAGGAAAGTTTGTCAAAATACAAATAGCATTGATAAGATTATTTGCGGAGTTTCTTTGGCAGTTTTTTTTTCCTTATTTCTTGTTTTTCGTTTAAGGTTTCGTATGTGTTTGGGATTTATTGGATTATAGGCCTCTAGAAAATAGAACCCAATTCAGAAAAAAATGCAAAATTATAGAATAGAAATATATAGAATAGAAATATATTATGTCAATAACATTTATAAAAAATTTCGTGTTTGAAAATGCGATGTGCCTCCGGAGCACACGTCATGCCTTTTAGGATTAAATAATTTTTTTTATTTAGGGATTTTTTAACTTTTTTAAAAATGTTTTTTTTTTAGTTGGGGGTTTTTAAATCATTTTATTTTTGTTTTTTCGTTCACTGTTTTGAAAACTTCTAATATCTGATTGAATTTCAAGGTTTTCTACCACCAGTTTGTATTAGGGTTAATGTATTTTAAGATTCACATTTTTTTTAAGAAACGAGATTCAAATCGGTTCATTGAATCAAAAGATATAAGGAGAGGAGGTTTAAGAATAGGGGGGCAAGACGAATTTTGATGCTTTAAAACATTCATTTCATTATTTCCAATCGAATTGCGAAAATGGAATTCAAATCGTTTCAGTGGATCAAGAGATACAAGGAGAAGGGGTTTAAAGTGAAGAGCAAGCGGTGTTTTTTTGTCGCACTAAAACCGTCCTACCAAAAACGCGAATACCAAAAGCAAGATCGAAATTGGTTGAGTGGATCAAAAGTTATGATGAAAGGACAAAAAACCATAAAAAGTACGGAAAAATTCGATTCGCGAATCGAAAATAAAATTCTTTTGCATTTGAATCGTTCGCGAATCGAATTTTATAAAAAAAATTCGCGAATGATTCTTTTCACAGAGAATTTTTTTTTTCGATTCGCTCGCGAATGAATTGAAATCGATTTTATTTGTTTAATTCGTTTGCGAGCGAATCGAAACCTCTTGGAACTTTAGTTTTCTATTAGCGTATGAAAAAAAATCGAAGATAATCATTCTTTTTGATTATTTTTCTGTTTCTTTTTCGTAGAGCTAAATTGGAGTATTCGTTATAGTTCTTATAAATTCCCCCATCTCCCGACCAACCACTAAACCAATAATCCCCCCCCGCATCTTACTACTTCCCCCACCCCACCAAACGAGACAGGATAGCCAACCCTAAGTCGGACAAGGCAAGATCGGAAATTCCTTCCCTCTGCCCCATACAGGCGAGACAGTTTTTTTTACAATTTTCTCGAAAACCGTTAGTCATATTGAAAAATGTACGAAGGTAAAATTTGTTTGGAATATGATTTTACATAACTCATCCATACATCAAAATCCAATTAGACCACTCCTTCCTCCTCCCCTCATCTAAATTGAAGACTCACCGAATTAACGTAGAGGGAATTAACATATAGATACGATAATTTAGGGGCTTCCCCTCACACCTCCCTTCCAATCTCTCACACCCCTCCCCTTATCACAATCCCCCTTCCCACCCTAAATATCATTTTTTTAAAGGAAAATGGCAATTGTAGCCTTTCTTACACAGGGACTACATTGACTTTTCTTTCTGGTGTACCAGCAAAACTGTTTGCTAAAAAGCCAGTGCGGACGAATCTGGTTTACCAGTTTTTCTGGTAAGACAGTGCTGGTATACCATTTTCGTAGACAGCGCTGGTATACCAGATTTTGACAGGCAACCAAATTAAAATGGCGGAAACTAAATTTTCGAGAAAAGATATACGGGAGATTATCATTATTTTATGAGAAAAGGAATTTTGAATGGAATGCACATTTTAACCATTACAAGAGAGTTGATTTGAGAAGGTGGATTCGTTCTTTTGTAGTCGTTTTAAAGCCAATATTTTGTCAATCGTATTTTGTTGTTTCCTAATCACTAACATTTCGTCTACTGAACTGTTTTACCAGAATTTGCCCACCAACAAATTTGACAGATTGCGACTAAAAGGCTTACCAGCTGGTATACCAGAAATAAAAGTCAATGTAGTCCCTGTGTTATATTTTAATGAAAGCTTTTATTAAAAAATGTATTTTTTTCTCGAAGTTTGAAGAACAATTTTATGATTATTTTCATTTGAAACTCAACACGATAGATACTTGGCACAATAATTAATATATTCAACACTAGCTTGCATACCCGTCGTTGCCGGGTTAAGTTTTTTCAATTTTTTTTTTGATGGTCTATGCTGGAGCTAAACTTCAGGCCAATCGGCGAAAGGGTAACATAGAGGAAGAGCGAAGTTTCGAGATCACTTTACCCCCTCCCCTTACTCCCCCACCTCTCGGGCTACTTTTTAATGGGCATATGTTGGGGCTGGACCCCGACGAACATCTATGCCATATTTCAGGCCAATCGGTTCAGTAGTTTCCCCGCGAAACAGTAACATAGCGCAAAAACTAAGTTTCGAGATCACTTTACCCCCTTCTCTTACTTCCCCCACCTCTCAGGCTACTTTTTAATGGGTCTATGTTGGGGCTGGACCCCCGACGAAGATCTATGCCAAATTTCAAGCCAATTGGTTCAGTAGTTTCCCCGCGAAAGAGTAACAAAGCGCAAAAACTAAGTTTCGAAATCACTTTACCCCCTCCCCTTACTCCCCCCACTCCTCGCGCTAGTTTTCCGTATGCCTATGTTGAAACAAGAACTACCACAGACACTTGTGCCAAATTTCAAATCAATCGGTTCAGCCGTTTACTGACAAATATTCATAGCCTTCGAAAAGAATTTTTTTTAATTTTACTACATAAAGTATGAGGATACTTGATTTAAGAATTTCTATTTACCATAACTCCAAAAAAAGGCTTGTAATTAAATAAAATGATCACTTTGATACTGGAAACACTCTCCGCACTGTTTAAAATATTACAATTTATACAGCACAAATTACAAGAGACGGTTTTCTTCTCATTACCATTTCGAATTAATGGAATATTTTATTTTACTTATACCCGTGTTTCATTAAACAATCTAAAACACATTTAATTACTTGTCAAGTCAAAAGTTCATTCTTTGTGTATTTCGTTTTTTTTTCTCGTGATTTTTCTCATCCGTTACAAAATTAAAATCTTGTTGATGTCGCTTTTATGTCAAGAACAAAAATCAAAGTACACGAAATACTGACGGGAAAACTGACATTATGACTGTCAGCAAATTTGAACAGTTTTCTTCATGTTTTTAGATATTATCATGAATTGATTTATTAATTTTACTTTGGATCTTTAATTAAGAACTTGAGACGATAATCTCAAAGTTGTTAGTCTTGTCGCAAACATTTTTTGATATCAAGCGAAATTTGACTAAGAATTTTCTAGAAACTTCATTCAAGGGAGAAATCCTTTTTACCAAAGCGGTAACGCAAAACCGGAGGTTTTGTTCAATATTTATCTTTTCGTCTTGCTTAATATTAATTGATTTGACTCATAGCTAAAATATGAATTTAGTTCCCAAGTTTTGTCATTATTAAAACATTTGTTAACTTATCGCAATGAAAATATTGAACTTAAGCAATCCAGAAAACTGATGAAAAACATCCGGCAGGAAAATTCTGTTCGAATTATTTCATTTTAGGGACGATTTTTGATAAAACTTTTGGGGGTTTTCGAGAATAATTACATCAATTTTGTGGAGACAAGGCGAATTCATAAATTTTTAATTTCAATCAAATTCTTGGGAGCTAGCAATATTAAAAGTGATTTTTTTCAAATTTTAAATTGCTCAATTTTCAAACTTTTTAACTTTTTAATGCAGAAAGTAATATTATTTTAACATACAAAAATTGCAAGTTCCAGAAAGCAATCTTGAAATAGGCTTCATTATGCTACATTTACACGAATGACAAATTTGTCATTTTTTTCTTGTCATTATGTTAATTCCCGTGTAAATGGCATAATTTTTGTAATTTTTTCTGTCAGAAAATGTCAATCTCTCATAAAAGAATGAACTTGTCCATTCTTTTATGCCAGATTGTCATTCGTGCAAACGCAATATTAGTTATGACAACTTTAGTATTCAACTTTTGTCATAACTAATATTGCGTTTGTACGAATGACAATCTGGCATAAAAGAATGGACAAGTTCATTCTTTTATGAGAGATTGACATTTTCTGACAGAAAAAATTACAAAAATTATGCCATTTACACGGGAATTAACATAATGACAAGAAAAAAATGACAAATTTGTCATTCGTGTAAATGTAGCATTAGTGGCAAAAGGAGCGTGGAAAAGAATTAGGTGTCAAATTTACACTACATTTTTACATTTTGACATTTTTACGTATTTACATTCTAAAAGTTTATAAAAAACTACAATTTTTGTAAAACTCTTTTACAAAAGATTTGAAGTCGCTAGGTCAACGCGTTCTCGAATTATTTAACATACGTAAAACGGACAGACCGGCAGACAGACAGACAAATTCTCATAATTTTGCCTGAAAAGCCAGCCATACATTATGAGGCTTGTTCCAAAAACCATGTTGTACAACTTGTTGTGGCGTACAAACCATGTTGTACAACCTAAAATTTGGTAGGGTCGGGTAGGGTGAAGTGGTCCATAGGGAGAAGTGGTCCACCACCATTTTTGTTAGTAATAGTGACATTAGAACAGAATATGCAACTCTCATCGGTTGCTCTTGATGACAGCTTGTTTTTTATTAGTCATTGAAGTGTGCAAACGTATATTTACTCACTCTCACAGACCAGTGACAAAAAAACATTATGAAAAGTTTTCGCAAGTATTCACATTCAACAATATTTTGACGAATTCTTCATCAATTTCAAGAAGGTAATTAATCTAAAATGTTGTTTACATTATGAACTTTGTAAATCCACCGAATTTCTGCACTTTTTTCCACAATTGTTGAAGCAGCGTCATTCCACGCAAAATAGCGTCGGTAGGGAGAAGTAGTCCACGTTTGGTAGGGTGAAGTGCTCCACCCTATCAATGTCATATTTCGTATTTTCAAGTTTTTTTTATGAGTTATTTTGAGTGTTTCAAATCGTGGCTGAAAATCGTTGCGAAGCTCGATTATAACTTCTCCCGAAAATCGAGCTGAATTAGAGTAGCAGAAAAAGCCGCCGGAAAACGGCGCTTAACAACTACACCGAAGAAACCAACACCAAAACAGACCAAACGCTCATTTGTTACTTTCGAATAAACCATATTTTTGATCAAACTTCATGATTATACTTTTATTTGTCATTTAATTTTATGATTATGCGATTTCTGGAAAATTTTTGAGTGTGAACCACTTTGAAAAAATCGAAAAATCAAAGTTTTCGATAAATGCCTAAAAATTAAATTTAATGTCAAAAAGTTGGCAATCTGTGAATGCAGAAAGTTAGCTTAGGTCCTGCGCTTGCGATTTGACGATCTTATCATGCAAAAATTCCAATTTTTGACCATTTTATGGCCAATAATAAAAACGTGGACCACTTCACCCTACCTGACCCTACTACAACCGGCCCATACACGATCCAACGTTGCCTACAACCAAACCAGGTTGTACAACAAATCTCATAATGTATGGCCGGCTTAACGGATTTCGTAATTGTCAGATATTTTCTATCTACCCCCGTTCTCGGGTCGGTCTCCGTTATGAATACAATACTTCCCTTTTACAGCAGAGGAAAGTAAAAATATTATTTTTTACATATTTTTTCCAAAATTAGTTTTGCAATAACTTTTGTGTGGATCACAAACTGATATTTTTAGAAAGAGAGAGAGGCGCCAAATACTGGTTTTCCCCCGGAGGCAAGGCTTTAGCGTGGCCCTGCGTATTTTATGTACAGCTCTTTGTATAAATTTAAAAACATAATTTAAATAAGTGAATATTTTTGTTATTTATGAACTCGCAAAGTTTACTACCTTTTTTACTTCCATCTAATCTTTTCGCTTCACAACCAAAAAAAAGCCAAATTTTAATAACAATAAAATTAGAATAATCCATGTAACAAATCATAAGAAATATCCATAAAATTATCATATTATTCCCGCATAAATCATTGAGCTTTTTGTGAAAATGTAAAAACATATTCACCGCAATCGATTTCGCATAAAGTGTTTCAAAAATTACCCATATTAGCATAATAAATTACAATCAATAAAAACAATTATACGCCAAAACTTCACTGTAATTCTCGCTTTCCTTCCGGTTTCGTTTCACTTTCTGCGATTATTTCAAGTTTTGAGAAAAACTTGTTATATTGCTATTTTGCATATATCGCACATGGTCCCGTAGACTGTAGTATCTCAAAATCGGCCATTTTGAGAAAAACGCATTCAAAGTTTTCATTTCAAAATAATTGTTTATGAATAATTGTTTTTTCTGTTGTCTGTACAGTAATATTTCAATTTATTACTCTTTTGATAATAATTTACAGATCATTTGCTTCATTTTTTTTTTTTTTGCAATAATAAAAGATAGAGATAGGTTTGTTTTCCACAAAATCAATTTAAATTTTAAAAAATGGGAATTTAAAAAACCAAAAAAAAATAAATTTTAGGACTACGTTTACATTTAAATTTGTTTTTCATTTGATTCAGTCAATTTTCCTTTACATAATGGAATAATTACTCAAAAACACATTTTTTTGAGATACTACAGTCTACGGGACCATGTGCGATATTAAAACATATCCGGGCTATGAACTCTTCTGAGCCCATTATCATTTTTCGCGAAAATGTTTTCCTCTTCATCCATCTGCCAGGTCCTTACAATTTATGGTGGCAAATACCAATAAAAACGTAAGGCACTGTAAATAACTATGCGTGTGTATTCAAGTGTACGTGAATCTCCTCACTTCGCACAAGATATAAAATTTAAATAACGAAGATAATATTGAGTTACTTCATCTCCACATTGTTAACAGCTTTCCGCATCTCAATTACATTTCTCATAAATTCCGTTTCATTGCAAGTAATAAAAAGATATTTCACAAACACTTCGAAGCATTATCATCAATTCCGGGACCAACATTTTCTACTCGATGTGTAGATGTTTTTTTAGCATTTTTTTTTTTTACAAAATTACCCACTTTCAAATTTTTTTTTATAGTCCACATATTTTTCCCCCTCACATAAATTCCTTTGTACATTTAGTCGGCTCTGTTGCTTCTATTCGTATGTTCAATGGGTATTTATTCAGTACTTGAAAAATTCCGTGCTTTACTTCCATTTCCTGGAACATAAACTGAAAACCTGAACAAACCATATTTTAACGTCATTTTCTATCAAACAATTGAGTGTTACCTACAAGGTTTGGGAACCCATTTCGCAAGTCTTCTATATAAATTTTATCAAAATATTTCTCATTTTTTAGTATTCATAGAGGTGTGATTTTTCTTGAAAACGTTTACATTTTGTCAGTGGTGTGATTTGTGACAGTTTTTATTGTCAAAAGAATTTTATTTTCGATTCGCGAATCGAATTTTGCCGTACCTACTCATAATATTTTCTATCCAAAACAGAAAACCCCATTAAAAATCGTTGACTGGTTTCAGCATATTACAGCACAGGTGGTCAGAAAGTGAGAAAGATAACGGATTCTTTTGGTTTATATACTCTCTAAAGACTCCTCTATCGAATGGAAGAAACGCCATTAAAATCCGTTGACTAGTTTACGAGATAGCAGATGGGGGGATCAGAAAGGAGGGGAACTCTTACTTCAAACATGGCAAAACAAATTTGCGTCATCACAAAAAATCCAACGCAGTGTGATGCAAAAGTTACAGGGGAACATCATTCTTTGATAGATACAACCGAAAGCATATAACTGTTATATTTTGGGAAATTCCATAAAAACATATGCAAAAGAAAACTTTATTTATCTGTACAGAAGAAAAACTCAATCAAAAGTTGCCAAGAAAACGATTTTATCAATCTGTATTAATCTTATTATTAAACAAATGCCTTTCGTGTAACATCCATCTTATCACTTCTCTGACCACAAAAGACAAACAAACAGAAAAATAGAAAATCGCTTTTCCAAGTTAATAGCCAATTACGGTAGTATCAAAAAGAAAACAATGGAATCCTCATAAATTAATCAGTAAACATTCATCAATCTCCAACTCTTCTCAACTCAACTTAACTTCTCCGCTTGACAAATTGATATCCAGAAGAATCCTTTTTCTTGGACAACTAAAAGCACTGAATTTTCTGATCGCATTCACCACTACAGCTGGCAAAACCGAGGAAAATCTGTGAAAAACTAACTTTTAAAATGTCCATCGAGTTGTGAAACTGAATGAAAAATATTTTTCCTTTCCATATTTATGTGTTACTTTCAGTTCCTAGTGGAGCTATTCAATAATTCACGTTCCTTTGACATAAATTCTAATCGAGTTTACCAAAGTTTTGCCCAAGAAAAACCGAAAACCCATTGTCCACATACAATGTATGAGCTTTTCCACATACAACTCTCTCTCTCTCTCTCTCTCTCTCTTTCCCCGAACCCGGTTTTTCTTTCGGAATACACAGACAACTGTCTAGAATACGAAAAGTCAGTTATGTGTATCCCTAGAAGTCGGATGTCCGTAAAAAGCAAAGAAAAAAGGATCGAAATATCCTAAAACTGTATTTATGATGTCTCATTTATGTTCAATGTATTCATAGCATACCCGATCTGTGTTCAAAGGGCTGAAAATAGGAGCCAAGAAGCTTTTCCAAAGTTGCATAAAAATGTTTGTCCTTTTTGTTGACTCTTAACTTTATCGAAATGGTTCTTTAAAATGTTTACAATGTTAATTTTTTAGTGTGTGTATTTTTGAATTTTTTTTTCAAACTTTTCTTTGTTTTTTGTTTTTTTTTTACAGCAAGCACGTCGAATCCAGACGCGAAACGCCTTTACGACGATCTCCTGAGCAACTATAATAAATTGGTTCGACCTGTTGTTAACGTCACCGACGCCCTTACTGTCCGAATTAAATTAAAATTGTCACAGTTGATCGATGTTAATTTAAAAAATCAAATTATGACGACGAATCTTTGGGTGGAGCAAACTTGGTACGATTACAAGTTGAAATGGGAGCCAAAGGAATACGGAGGTGTTGAAATGCTGCATGTGCCATCGGATCATATATGGCGTCCGGACATCGTTTTATATAACAAGTAAATACTCGTTTTTTCTTTATATGGTTCTAATTTTATTATTTTTTTTTCTAAATTTCAAATATATACAGTCGAACCTGTAAAAGTGGGATCTCACGAATCGTGACATGAATCCCACTTACAGAGGTTTCCACTTACACTCAGAAAAATGGAGGCTAACTCGACGAACTACATACGGCGTAATTGGCCTCGGGCAGTCGCGCGTAGGGATGCAACATCGTTCATACAACATCGATATATCGAAAATCGATGTTTTTTTTAAGGCGACATCGATGTCAGAAAACATCGTCCT
The DNA here is from genome assembly GCA_964034945.1 of Chrysopilus asiliformis. Lineage (NCBI taxonomy): Eukaryota > Metazoa > Arthropoda > Insecta > Diptera > Rhagionidae > Chrysopilus > Chrysopilus asiliformis. The sequence goes on along the minus strand of OZ035963.1, from coordinate 20,706,895 downwards.
GAAAACATCGATACCTCGATGTTTTTCCGATGTTTTGTAAAAGTTACATTTAATAAATAATTTAGCCACCTGGTGGATGCTCTACTGTGGGTGGAGTGCACCCAGGTAGAATTAACACGGTTTTAATTCTTCTTATACGTTGAACCACCAAAAACCCGTTAGTTTTCGAGATATTCGCAAAAAACTAATTTTTTTTTGAAATACCGGCATATCTTCATAACGGCTTGAGATACGGAGTTCTAGTAAAAGACATAAATGTAGCAAATTTTATTGTCTCCAAGTTTTGTAAATAAGACTACTGGAAAATGGTTAGTTTCGGAATAAATCGCAAAAAACTAAATCGTAGTTTTTAAAAAGCCGCCGTTTTGGTTACTTCCGGTTAACGAATTTCCACATTAGGACCAAACTTCTCTGTAAATTTTCATGGCTAGCTCTGGTATTTTTTGCGAAATCTTGTAGAAAGACTGACAGACCAAAGAAAATTGATACCAAAGAAAATTTAAACAAATCTATAAGTAGATTGGCTATATTAAATCTATCTAAAAACTAGTCCCTCTAGGCCTAAAATTAGTTTCTCTACTAATTATATGAAGAGTAATGTTCTAACATCGCGGACAACATCGATACTTCGATATATCGGCTTTTTCAACATCGTGGATAACAACATCGATACCTCGAAATATCGACCTGTTCAACATCGAGGTTAAAACTCGATATTTTTTAACGAAACCTCGATGTTTCGCAAACATCGATATATCGTTGGCATCCCTAGTCGCGCGTTCGCCTGCATGTGGGCAAGTAAAAGTGAGTTGACCTGTGGTCGGAGAAATTCTGAAATTAAGCCACCAGCAGGTGAAGTAGGGCATTGGGAGCTGCACGAGTTGACCTTAGATAGGTTAACTCTGACCGCTAGCTGGCTTACAGACACCTCTGTAAGGTCAGAGTTAACCTGACAAAAAGTTGACCTGGACATTTTTCTGAGTGTACTATGATTTTCGCAACAAATGCTGCACTTACCATGATTTGGCAACAAATGCTGCACGGTGGTACCAAAATTATACCACCGAGGCAACCGTCTCGCAAAAAATATTGTGAAAAAAAAAATCCCATAAAATTTCCGTTGAATTTTCTAAGACATTCCTCTGTTGTGGAAATTTTTATGAGAAATTTTTTTCTCACAATATTTTTTGTGAAAATCTCAAACATTGTTCTTTCAATTTGATATAAAAACCATGCATCTTCAGCAAGCAGGCTTCGAGCTATAAATTTTTAAAGTCGGTTAAGGAAAATCTGAAACTAACTAAAAATCTTCTAAGAAAAAATGGAAACAGGTTTTTAAGGCAAAAAATGCGGTAAATTTGAATAAACCAGAAGATTTTATTAAAAAATTAGAAATTATATTTAAAGACAGCAAAAGCGGATCTTGATTTTCACTCAGAAAAATAATAAAGCTGATGCAAGTCAACTTTTTGACAAGTCAACTCTGGCCTGTAGCAGGCAGACAGAATTATCCATTACATTACATGACATCACAATTCCTGTCTCAGGTCAACCCTTGCAGCTCCTTACGTCCTACTTTATTTGCTGCTGGTTAAATTTTTGGATTTATTCCACCACAGGTTGGCACACTTTAACTTTTCCTAACACGGGTGAACGAGCGCCTAGCATAGGCTAAATTTTTCTACAGGATGCCAATTACGCCGTATGCAGGACGACGACTTTTATTCCATTTTTCTTAGATTTTTCTTGGGAAAGTTTTTCCAAAATTGTCTTCACGATGCAGAAAGTAAGAGATGAGATAGGGTAAGCAAAGAAGATTCACACGGAAGTGGCATTGATTAGTTTAATAATGAAAACCGAACCAAAATGCCTTCAATGGCTCCGAAAGTACCAGGGGAGAGGTTAAAAAAGGGGAGATGGAGTCTAAAAGTTAATGGTTATTCTAAAGACTGGCTCGTAAACCCAAGAAGCTCATCTTTCAGTATGGCCCAGACCCGTTCAATGGCTCTCAAGTTATAAGCGAACATGTCTGTATATAGACTGAAAAACAGACGTATAAGGTTCTATTATCGTAATAGATTATGCGGTGCTAATTTTAGCTGAGTCAAGATATAAATAAAAGTCGCCTCTAATGAAAATTTAAAAAAATTCGTAACAGCTTCTAGGTTGATTTCTAAGATTCCAAAAACCAAGAACAGATCCTTGACATTAAATTCATGAATACAAAGCATTTCAAAAACGTTATAAGTACCTTCCATACATACGAGTTATGCTATTTAAACTTGGCCATGGTGTCAAACTTATTGTTTTTCAAGACCACTCATCAATGGTAGTAACAATCTATGTAGTTTTTCAAGGCTGCATTCTGCAAAACGCCCTCTGAAGCAATTTTGAGTATCATCGAATCGTATACAACTTCATATTGATTTTTAGTTTAGAACCAGTGATGTATTTTTCAATTATTTTTTTTCTATGTTTAGTTGCTATATTATCTGATATATTGAAATTTTATGGATTCTTCATTAAAATTACGTATCTATTCTTGTAAATTGTTTTGTGTGTGTGTTTTTTTTTCTATTTTCAGTGCTGATGGGAATTTCGAGGTCACCTTAGCCACAAAAGCCACTTTAAATTACACTGGACGCGTTGAATGGCGTCCTCCAGCGATTTACAAAAGCTCATGTGAAATTGATGTTGAGTACTTTCCATTCGACGAACAAACTTGCGTAATGAAGTTCGGTAGTTGGACATATGATGGTTTTCAGGTAAGATATAGAAAAACTTTAAATAAGTCGATCTTTAAAAATATTGAGAAGAATTATTCAAGGACAATAGATGCTTTCGAATAGAAATTAGAAAATAATTGAGAAATTTATATTCAGAAACCCTAATTGGTTTTTTATAAATATCGATCTAAGTTATTGGCTAAGTTATTGGAATTCAATAGATTTTTTTAAGGCCTTTAGAACGTTCTTTCTAGATCATTATTATAAAAGGAGAATAATAGCCAATCGTTACCTGTTAAGTTACTGCAAATTGAGCTAAACGCAAATGATTGTTTTATTACTTCGTCAAAGCGATCAAAATATTTTGTTTTATTTGGTCCCGCTCATCCAAAAGCCTACAATTAATAAATAAAAGCTTGTAGTATAAAAGAGTTACGTTGTAAAATTTCTGCGAAATCGGTCAAGTCGTTTTTGAGTTAGACCCTATCAAAGTGAGTAGGACCATGCTTCAGTTTTGACTAAGATTTTCCAACCATGCCGTGTTAGTTTTTCAATCCACAAAATGACGGTTAAACCTCATATGATGAATAAAATTGGGTATAATGTTGAATTTTTTATTTAAAAACATTGAAAACCGCGAGAACTAATCGATGTAAAATGTGGAAATTTGGCATAAACAGACCACAAATAAAATAATTTTTATAAAATAGAAACAAAACCTACCTTTTCAGGTATAAATGTTTAATGTTGTTCTTGCTTTTAAAAAGTGTACAACCTTAACCACTTTTTTTTCAATGCCTAGAATCTTAAAAGCAAACGTGATCTGGATCTCACCTACTTTAAATAATTCTACTTTTCAACTAGTCAAACATGCAATTCGTGATCTCCTAGAATTTTAAACCAGAAATTTACAACCACTTCTTAAAGTTCCAATAAAGGTAAAGACACAAAAATGTTCCAAAAGACATGAAAATTTCCACCACTATAGGTAAAGTTCTGAATAACAAAGTTCGCCCAGAAATATCTTTGAAAAAATCAACCAAATAGAAAGCGAAACATTTATTAGACCTTACAACACTCTATTCCACATACATTTGTAATTTCTCGCCCATAAAGCTAATAAATGTCCTTGCACGAGATACATATGAGATCTTAGTGAAAGGATACAGATACACTTGCTTGCTAAAGTCTATTGAAATAAACGCGAACATTAAAAAAAAACACACAGAAGCAGGGAAAGACACATTTAGAGAAATTCGAGCACCGAATGAAATTTTCTAGATTTTTTTTTTTCTCCTTCCATCTTGATTTTGCTTTGGTCTGATTTTTCGGTTGTATCTTAAGACGAATGAGGATATGTTCCCGAGATTTTCACTCGAATACAAGATATAAGATTTCCTGCAAAGTGCTTTCAATAAATTTCCCAAAAACTGCCTCAAAGGTGCGCTTCAAAAAAAAGGAGGAACAGACCTTTAGCGATCGATGTAATATACAAGCAAAAGTTTAGTTTTCTCAAGAAAGAAAAAAAAACAGCGAAATATCCAATCACACCCTCCACATCTCAGATATCTGCAATTCGTCCTAGTTTTCCTTTTTATCTGCCTTTTCTTATTCCTTTCTATCTGTTTAATATATGAGATTTCTAGTATTTGATTGAACTCGAAGCACGTGCTAGGATAAAATTTCCTGGATCAAAAATAATGGCCATATTGAGTTCGTCCATATTACATTTGACCATGTGAGAACGTACAAAATACGAGTTATAGGGTTTTTTGTCTTTTATCCTTTGGTTTGGTTTCACTTCATCCAAATACTACGAACCGAGTTACGTGAGAATTATCCCTATTTCTTTATATTTCGATATGTATCCGTAATCCTAGCGGCCATTATGTATAGTCCGAATCCAATCCAATCGTATCGAATAAGTCACTAAATCGGATACGGTTAGTTATGTACACCGAACACCAGCTATAAACTAAATATTTATGGTGAAATCGTACATAATTTCTATGTTTTTTCTGCACCATTGCGAAAATAAGAAATAAAAAATAATGAGGTAAAAGTGCTGAAATTAATAACGTGTTGTTTTGAATTAATTGCGAGGGACTTAAGAAAGAAAAGTGCCTTTCATCAACTCGTAAATTATGTATTTTTCATTTGTTTTTAATTACGGTTGAGCACGTAATGAGAATGATTAAGACTGATGAATCTTCTAGTGGTCAAAAATTCTTGGAATATCCATCAAACACTACAAATTTTGGACCCCTACCATGAAAATTGTTTAAAATTTTTGCAAGTCCCATAAAACTTTAAATCCGTGTTATGCCCAATTCAGACTAACGATTTGCGATTGCGATTGCGATTGCGATTGCGATTGCGATTACGATTACGATTGCGATTACGATTACGATTACGATTACGATTACGATTACGATTACGATTACGATTACGATTACGATTACGATTACGATTACGATTACGATTACGATTACGATTACGATTACGATTACGATTACGATTACGATTACGATTACGATTACGATTACGATTGCGATTGAGTTTACGATTGCGATTACGATTGATGCTTCTCGACCAATGAAATCAAAGCTTTTAACGATAAAGACATGAACTTTTACTGTTATCCGCTATCTTGTACCGTTATTGAGACATTTTCATTATAAAATAAAAAAAAGAGTTTTGCGAATTGCTTACAAACTAATGGTTTTTTCGAAAAAAAAAATAGTTAAATTAAAAATAAAAGATGTTATAGTTCTCTACATTTTTGCTTTTTACCATAAATAGATATCTTTTACCGTTCTCGAGATATTTCAGATTTTGTAAAATAAAAATGCATTATGTTTATATTAACTAATATTTTATTCGTTAAGTAAATTGTGCAGAAACGTTAATTTTGTATAAGAAAGTCATGTGCTGTTCACATAAGATATTATTCGTAAGAAAACAATTTTTTTTTTCACTTTTTATATAAAATTTAGTTCCAAATATAATTTCTTTCATTAGCCACAACTGTTTGTCAGCATTCTGGCAGCTTATCCAGTCCTTGCAAAAGAAGTCCTTGCTTTTGGAAACGAAAAATATGAAATCTGTTTAGAATATTCTTATACAAAACCGTTCGTTACATCAAAATCCAAACCGATTACTATATCCCCATCTTTTTCACGCAAATGGATTCTTTTTAATAAAAAAATTTCTGTCCTACCCTTTGGTTTCACCATAAGTTCACAATTCAGTTTGAATAAAAAACCTTTAAACATATTTCTAATATACAAAAGCTTTTTTCCAATTTCAAATAAACTCAATGACGCATGTTAAAACGATACGTCCTAATTTCCAAACGAGAGTGGAAATTATTCAATCACTTTAGTAATCAATTTGCCAGGACGAGAATAATTTCCTATAAAAGTAACATTTTCTTGTTGATCCTTTTATGGCTTTAGTCACAAAAGGCATCAAATCAATGGACGTCCAGAACTTGTTAACATTTTCTAGATTACAGTTTACATTATGATTGAGAAAACAGTCTCACAAGACTGAAAAAGTCCCAATCTTAACCGCCTCTACTCAAAACGAAACCAAAGAATAGGCAAGAAAAAAAAATAATGGAAATCCCTTTAATGCCATTGGAAGCAATTCTTTTTCCAAGTACGATTCTGACTGAATTACATACACATCTTATTTTCCATTGATGATGTTTTTATACATAATACTCATATGTGTATCTAAACTATGACTGTACCTATACATACGAGTATGTGTAACGATTGAATAGACGAGATGGACTCTCAGTTTCAATCTCTTTTCGCCACCAATCCTTCCTTCCCGACTCGATGGGGTTGATTATTCAGTTTCTTTTTCGAATTTCTCCAATTGTGAATTGCTTTTATTCTTCACCATTTCCTCGATTTCACGATTTCTTTCATCAGTTCACCGAAAAAACCACCCTTAAACCGTCTAGTGGTGACTAGTAGCGGCGGGCCCTCAACGGAAGTCAGGTTACGACTACATATACCTAAAAATTCTCATTCGATTTTAATGCTCCCTGCGGAATTCAATCAGGAGTTTGAATCAGGAAGTACACAAAAAACTTACGCTCTCTGGAAATAGACAATGAGTAGGTACGGCAGCAATTTAAGCGGTATACAAGAATTTAAAAAGTTAAAAACATCCCAGTTTTTTTAGATATCCTGTGGGTGAGGAAGTGATCGGATCGGGTAGTTGATAGATATTTATTTTCGATTTAACTGCAAATTGTACCGGAATTTATAAACATGAACATAATTTTTGAAATTTATTGAAGTTTTTTAGATAAATAATATCAATTATATGGTTTTGACGCATAATCAGGATTGTTACGGGATTTCTAAACAGATTTCTACAAAATATGGAAATATACGAGACAGTAAAGTTTTTTGGTAATGACTCCCAAACAAAAGGGGATTTCATGTCGAAAAAATAGGAAATTTTCCCAAAGTTATAGGAAAAATTCCCTATTTTTAACGAATAATTGCGAAATACTGTCTCATATATGTGTTTAGAAAAGGATTTTACATAACTCATCCATACATCAAAATCTAATCGGGCCAATGCCTCCCGCCTCTCCCATATAAATGGAATACTTTTTCCCTGTTTTCTCAAAAACTGTGTATCGTATCGAAAAATCTATAGAGATAAAAGGTATTTAGAATATGATTTTACATAACTTATCTATACATCAAAATCCAGTTGGATCATTCCTTCCCCCTCCCCTACACAAATTAAGTAAATGTTTCTATTTCCTCGAAAACGGTGAGTCGTATTGAAAAGTTTATAAAGATAAAATCTGTTTAGAATATGATTTAGCCGTTCCATACATCAAAATCCAATGGGGCCACTCCTTTCCCCCTCTTCTATACAAATGGATTTTTTTTTAATAAACATTTTGTCTGCCATTATATAGAGTATTTGTCGATTGGCCCCTGGCAATTGTGGCGTTTCTTATATTTACACCCGTATTGTGAAACCAAAGGGTATATTAGATTTGGATTACCGTTTGTAACGCCAAGATCCCGTCATCACACAAAAAAATGAATGACACCAGTGAGTTTAGAATGATAAAAAAAATGAATTTTGCATGTCCGTCCGTCCGTCCGTCTGTCCGTCCGTTTGTGGCGCGGATTGCGGGCGCACGGATTGAGCTAGAGACTTGAAATTTTGCGCAGATTGGTTTTTCGTAAAATGCAAGGCTAAGTTCATTAACACGTTGGCTACCAACGCCTTTTCAGGATTTTGATCGTGCAGTGCCAACGTCTTTTCACGATTTTGGTCACCTGAGGCCAACTTTTTTTTGTTATTTTTTGTTTCTTTGTGCCTAAAAATCATTTTTGACTACTCGCGACTTTATTATTGGTCCTAATTTTGCAGTTATAACGGTTTTTTTGAACATAAAACATCCTGTGGGGCCACGTCGCACTGAAAAGTGCAACGCGGCCTCAGGGTAACATTTGGGTGTCGCACGAAAACGTGCGACATGGCAGCCAACGTGTTAATGGGAAAAAATGGACCCCCTTTAAAATCCCCTATCATGCTATCTTTTAAACCTCTGAACAGATTTAATGCGACTATCAGTGTTACGAAGGCCGTACTTTAAAAAGATTTCTTTCCCACTATTTTTCGATTCCGCCGCTCTGCTAAAATCTCCTCGCCTATTATCTACTGAACTTCTAAAGGAGTTTGGATCCGATTTTCACCATTAGACCAATAATCCTCCCCACTAAAAAGCAACCCCTTCCACATTCAGCACTTCCCAACTCAACTATATGTCAGATACTTTAGTAGAAAATTCGACACGGTTTTCACTATTTCGAATACCAGCCATCCCACCTGTTCTATTTTTCTCCATTATCAGCTTAATCCATAATTCATACCCATGTGTTTAAAGATGGGAAAGTAAATGTGTAGGCAGAAATAATGTTACTCATATATATTGCAAGCATTTATCAAAATCGGATTTCCGAAGGGCAGTGTTTCTCGGTAAAAATATAACAAATATTGAAAAATTCGGAGAAAAAATCACAGCCAAATAAATAAAATACGGCAGACTCCTAAAACTAAAATAAAACCACAATGAATAACATTTTACAAATGTGTCTAACTTTTACTTATGTTTGATTGGGGCTGATTTCATTCTTTATGAGAAAATTTACGATAATTTATTGAATATGACATGAAACGCTATAAAAATTGATTTTCTCACACTTTCCAAATGAAATTTTCCGCACAAAAAGAAAACGCAGATACATTTTATCTACTCGAATGTATTTCGAAAGGGAAAAAAGTATAATTTCGAGATGAATTACAAGATGTTTTTTTTATTCATTCATCTTTTCTTGATTTTATAGCCTTTTCTCACTGTTTTTTAGCAAATATTTTATTTATGAGTTTCGTTTTTTTCCTGTCAACAGGTGGATTTGAGGCATATCGATGAACTTAATGGTACAAATATAGTTGACGTCGGCGTCGACCTTTCAGAATTCTACACATCAGTTGAATGGGATATATTGGAAGTTCCTGCCGTTAGGTAAGTAATATTTTAAATCCATAAATGTTGAAAATTTATGTATTTCCTTTGGAAAATTGTTAATTTATACCACCAACTTCACGCATAATTTGAAAACCGTTTGTTTCATTAGATCGCAATAGCCGGCGTTGTTTGGATAATAATAAAAGTTTTTTTTAACAAATTTTTCAGTTTGGCACACTGTTTTGAAGAAAATTGCAAAAACAATTTCCATTTGTTTGGTAGATAGGAAATAGAACGAATTACTCTAGCGGCGGACGCTAAAGGTTTTTGTTTTGCAACATGTGTTGATTTTTCTACCCCTATCTGTCTGTCCGTCTGTCTGTCCGTCTGTCTGTCCGTCTGTCTGTCCGTCTGTCTGTCCGTCTGTCTGTCCGTCTGTCTGTCCGTCTGTCTGTCCGTCTGTATGTCTGTCCGTCCGTCTATCTATCCATCTGGGTGTCCATCTGTCTCTCCATCTGCCTGTTCGTCTGTACGTATGTCTATCCGTATGCTTTTCGTATGTCTATCCGTCTGTCTGTTAGTTTGTTTGTCTATCTGTGTGTCTGATTGTCTGTCTGTCCAGCGGTCTGTCCGTCTGTCTATCTGTTCGTCTGTCTGTCGATCCGTCGATACTTCCGCCCGTCCATCTCTCTATCTGTGAACACCATAACTTTCGAAGGGACTGAGCTAAAGACTTGAAAGTTTTTACAATTGCGTTTTCGGACGATTACAAAATTCTTTAACAAACCGGAAATAGACAGGCAGAACTGGTGTAACACCCCCCAGAAATAACTCAAAAAACATAAAAAAAAATACAACTTTTTCGAAACCAAAGCTAAGCTATTAAATCTTTTATCATCATTTTTTTACATTTCTTACGATTTTTTACGTTAAAATTCACGTTTTTTACGCGTAATTTTTACGTGTAAACACTGCGTAAATTACAAACCGGCACAGCACTGCTTACTATACAAAAGCTATATTGATATAACTTCTGACTACCAAAATTAATAAATTTGATTTATATTTATGCAGGTATTAACTTTAACATAATAACAAAATCTTCCAGGAAATAATAACAGATTTACCTTTAACTTCATTATTGGTTTTCTCCAATCAAGCAAGTACGAAAAAGGTTCCAAAGAATTAGTAATTATCTGTTCTTAACATAGTTTTCTGTTTTTATTTTTGTTTTATCCGTGCACACACACACACACACTCAATGTTAAGACAAAGCATTTGGAAAAGGACAATGGGTCAAGTTTGCCTAAAACATGGAATGGCAAGGACCGTGAAATACCTTTTGTAATTTCCCCTATCCTGTTGTGCATACACACGCATAAACAAACTATAGTTTTCTACTTATCTAATATACGTTTTGTCATTAAATATCTTACATATATTTCCATTTGTATCTTACATTTATCTAATGTAACAATAAACGAAATGAACTTAAGATTATCAGATTGAATGTTTCTTGTCCCATTTTGCTTACTGCGGAACCAGCAATGTCTTGTATTATTATCCTTTGTCACCAATTAATGTTTCCTCTATGCTTTCCTATATAGTCCGATTATGCTGAAAGAAGGTATCCACATTGCATTGAACAAAATTAGTATGATGCGGGTTAAACGATTGCCATTCAAGGGTAATTAATTATTTTCGTATGTTGAAAACAGGCGAAAAGACGTGACATCTTTAATAAGTTTTATTTTTTCAACACAAAAAACAAATCTTTAATTAACACTAAGAGCCATGACATACCAAAAATTTTACGTTGACGCATAGTGCGGATTTTTTTAATCGGGAGTTTTTCAAAAAAAATACGTTTTTCCTTCAACAGAAGGTTTTTATTTGCACAACCAAATAAATAATTTACAAGCAACTAAAGAATATGCAAACAAGAACCTTTTGTAGAAGGAAAAACGTCTAAATTCGTTTTATTTTTAAAAATCGCGGCACCTTGGCAACGCTTGGTATGCGTAACTCTAAATGAAAGCTAAAATTTTAGGAAAAAAAACAAAATTAAAATGTCTTTAAAAAATAAGAAAATCTTTAATTTTTTGTACAAAAAAAATAAATAAAAGAAATTCCCAGACTTGGCTGAAGGAATCCTCTCCGCTTGGATGGAAAAACAATTTAGTTCAGCTTTAGGAATTCGAAATGGGACAATTCAAGGCCCGATACACATCTGCTGTTAATTTATTCGCACCAAGAAAGGGCAAAAATAAATCATGGACATATAAGAAAGAACAGAAGAAGAAATATCTGAAAATCCTCTGCAGGCCTAGGAGGTTAACAAAGTTTGGTGTTAAAAGGGAGAAAACAAACACCAGACTATAGAATGGTGAAAATCTAACTTAAAATTCTCAGAAACATATCTGATGGAGGTTAATTTCATGGTTTAATAATTTTGAAAAAAGCTTTGTTCCACTTAATCTTACGTATATACTATAGGATGTGATCCCAACAATATTTCCAGTCTCGTCTTGTTTAAGTCAAATAAAATACACACAAGTAACTTCAGGTTTCTGATATTCCTGAAATTTCTTATGTTTTTAGATTGAATTTGCCTGGCATTGATTGGCTTTTCGTAAAGAATAAAAATTTACAACTCAAAGGCACGTGTCTGTATCTAAACTTTTCAATTTCCATAAAGATAATCGCATCATAAAGGCAAAGAAAATCGATTTCGAGTCGAGACTCATGTGAAAATATGCCAATTATTATGGCCGTTTTTTACTTCACAAAATTTTCATTGAAATGGCGTTTTTCTATTTATTTCACAATAAAAGTTGGTTTTTATAAGAATCTTCGAAATCATCTTGTTGTTATTTTGATTGATAGGCAATTTAATGAAATTTGCATTTAAACTGACTTGGTAGACAAATTGGTAGTTCGAAACAGGGCCGTGTGACGACAAAGCAACGCCCGGGATAAAATTTGTATTTAGCGCCCCCTTTTTTTCTAAAAAAAAGATAAAAATTCATTTTTGTGTGCTTGTAAATTTTGAAAGACCGATCAGAGAGAAGAAAGTTTGATTCAATTTTTGGTCTAGATCAGGTCAGGTCAACCTAAATGATCTCTGGCGAACTTTTTGTTTCCTTATCTCTCTCTGGCCACTTTGGAAATGCATTATAGCCACATATATAAATAATAAATGGTCTTTCAACAAGAACATAACAATTTTGTATTTTAATAAAAACGCACCCTAAAACTTTTTTGATGATCTGGCAATGCTAAAACGTCAGTCAAGGTTTACATTTTTATCTTGGTGAAATTCACGAACGAGCAATGCCACACAGCTGGTCAAACAATTGATCTATTGAAGGAGAAATTCGGTAACCGTGTAATCTCGAGAAATGGTCCGATCGAATGGCCACCTCGCTCATGCGATTTAACGCCGTTGGATTTATTTTTATGGCGTTATGTTAAGTCGTTGGTTTATGCCAACAAGCCAACAATGTTAAAAGAGCTCAGGAACAATATCGAACGCGAAATTGCCAACATTCCGACCGATATGTGTGGAAGAGTGGTGGAAAATTAGCTCCAAAGAATCAATCAGCGAACGTGCTCGCGGTGGCCATATGAACGATTTTTATTTAAATACAAATTTTTTATTGAAATACAAAATTGTTATGTCCTTGTTGAAAGACCGATATATACAGGGTATACCAGACATAGAGGCTAATCCTGAAAGGACTGATTCTGTGGACAACTTCTATGGACAATAAAGAATGCCCCTTCGACAGGAGAAGGCAACGAATAGATTGCGATTCGTTTCATCAAAATCGGTTAACCCGTTACGGAGCTATATTTTTTTTAATTTTATATATATATATTTTCACCAAAACTATTTGTTTTTTGGACTGAAATTATTTATTGTAATGGTGGGAACTTACGAAAAAAATTTCAAGCTTCTATCTCTTGGGGCACTTTTTGTTCCCCTAATCTATGGCATTTTGCCGTTAGAATTTTTTTCGGCATAAAATCTACGAAATGAAATTAAATATGTTTTATTAGAAAACATAACAAAAGCTATATTTGGCAATTATTGAAAACCCGTATGGTGATATTCGTATCAAAATTCGAACAGTTGTACCAAAATTCCACTTTGAAGTCAAACTTTCCAATAAGATTTTTTTAAATTTATTCCAATCGGATTTTGCTGTATGGGAGTTTTATGTAGAATCATATTCTAAATAACTTTTGTTCTTGGACTTTTTTGATAAGATGCACCGTTTTCGAGATATTCACAAAAACCGTTTTCGTTCGTATGGGGGGTACCCCCCCTAATGGTCCATTTTTGCCCATTAACGAACTGAGCCTCGCATTTTACGAAAAACGAATCTGCGCAAAATTTCAAGTCTCTAGCTCAATCCGTGCGCCCGCAATCCGCGCCACAGACAGACAGACGGACAGACGGACTGACAGACAGACAGACAGACGGACGGACATGCAGAAATTAATTATTTTTATCATTCTAAACACACTGGTGTAATTCATTTTTATGTGTGATGACGGGATCTTGGCGTTACAAACGGTAAGGCAAAGTTAATATACCCTTTGGTTTCACCATACGGGTATAAAAATACTGCACAATTCCTTCTATGGCGGTGGTGTTACAAAAACATAATTATTTTTAAACTAAACGAAATGTTCAAAAGGAAGTCATAATTTTGTGAAAGTTTCAAAGTTTGTGGGGGACTGTTCAACAGCAAAACAAACTTTACTTGCAATTCAAATTGCTATTCAGTCATTTTTGGAAAATTGCATAAAGCTTTCGGAAAGTTTTTCCAAAATAAAATCATTCACCGACACCAAAAATTTCATGAGTTGCATTTCAATCAGCGTCAAATTTTCACCCAGTCTGCAAATCCTTACCCACAATCACTGAGACAAATATCTGAAAATTATCAACAGATACGAGTATTAACTAGGTATATGAAACTTATTTAATTCAAGTTTGACAAAACTTTAAATCGATAAAATTATCTTTCATGCATGTCAACCTTTTCCTAAAGCCAACCGAGAACCACAACTTTGCCCTTTTATGGATCTTTCCACAAATTTCTATACTATAGCATAACCCCAATAAATCATGGCGAATGTAATCACTTTATCAACATAACAAAATTTATGCTTTATTTATCGACGATCTATCTATACATGTGTTTTCTAAATAATGTGTTGTATTTATTAAAATCTTTACATTTGGGTAGAAAGTCACATCATTAGCTTCTGAAAATTTTCAAAACTTACTACATAAATACAATTTTGCCTTTTCAAAATAAATATAGATTATCGAAAGGCTATAAGTAAATAAATTTAGCTTTAGTTATTTTAGTTCTCAAATGTCAGCTTCTAGTTTAACACCTGGCGAAAATAGATATATTAGGTGCTTAGACGTATTTGCAATTTCTGGTAAACGGTTTAATTTATCCGCCTTTTGTTTTTTGTTTCTCAGTTTATCTGTTTTTCTCTTTATCGGGGTCAAATCTTTTAACTGGTTGACTTGAAATGTGGCACAAATACGCAACTCCGCATGCATCAAAAAGCAAAATGGCGGTTATCAGGCGCCATCTGGTATAGTATAAATTAAATATTGAAAGTACCCATCGTGTGGGATCTCATATGAAAGGTCTTGGAAAAGTATGCATAAATTCGTTGTTCAATCTTCGAGGGAAAAAATGAAAATAAGCTTTTATTAACAAAATGCACTAAAAAGAAATTTTTTAGGCCTTCTTACTAGTTGGCCAGTAGTTAGTCGTGGAAACGGGCCTTTAGGATGGTGGTCGTCAGGCGCCATCTTGTATAGTATAAATTAAATATGAAAAGTACCCATCGTGTGGGATCTCAAATGAAAGGTCTTGGAAAAGTATGCATAAATTCGTTCTTCAAACTTCGAGGGAAAAAATGAAAATAAGCTTTTATTAACAAAATATACTAAAAAAACAAATTTTTTAGGCCTTCTTACTCAGTAGTTAGTCGTGGAAACGGGCCTTTAGGATGGTGGTCATCAGGCGCCATCTTGTATAAATTAATTATGCGAAGTACCTATCGTGTGGGATCTTAAATGAAAGGGCGGGCAAAAATATTCTTATATCTAGCTTCTGCTCCTAGTAAAATCGTGAAAACGTCTCGCCATTTCAGAACTTCAAAATAATATTAGATGAACATTTTATGGAATAAAAATTTCTTATAAAACCCCTTTAAACAGCTTAATGAACAACACTAGATTAATACTAATTGCTGATCTCATCGTTAAGATCCACTTGATGAAAGTAAAAACCTTTAAATATTTCTCGTCTTTTAAATGATCTCCACTTCCGGAAACGATTCCCAATTTCGTAACTAATCCTTACCCTGAAATCTTCGTAATATCCCTAATTAGGGACCACTAAACTACCTGAAAAAAGTTCCTGTCAGCACACAATTCCTGTAAGTCCACGGGGAGAAGGGTCAAAATGGAATATTCGCCATGAATACTTCTCCATGACTGGGGCCATCGACAGAGTCAATTCTAAGAGATTAATCTGCATATTACATGGGGCACGTTTCATGTTCAGCTGTCCATAAACTTCAATTTAATGCCAAAAATATGAAAAGGGTAAGACGTATCAGTAGCAATAATGTATGCTCCTCAATATCCCCTCCCCTCTATGTGGATAAAAAATATCCACATATTCAGAAGCAAGTATCCACGTTTTACATTGTTTAAGGGCGACTATGGTATCCATAACTTTATAATTTTCTTACCTTTTCCGGAACCCAAAAGAGATTACAAATATCTTAACGATGGATATAGACATATATGTGGGCCTGTAGTGTGTTTTTACATATTTTTCTTATCTTTAGCCTGAAATTGACTTTTGCCTGTCAGGATCAATTTCAGTATGAATATGATTTATGTTGGGAAATTTTTATTAACCCAAACTGTGTACAATTTTTTTAATCGGAATTCTATATAACCGTGTTTACAATTTGTTTTTCATATATTACGAACATTTATTTGTTTAGTTTTTATTTTTAATTATCTTCAATTTTTATACTAAATTAGCTTGCATACCAGCCGGGCTAAAGTTTTTTGTATCAATTTTTTGACGTCTATTTCATACGCAGGGTAGTTTGACAGGGCAGACACATGATAAATTTATCAAAATCTGAGGCGGACTTACTATGACGAGTTTCATCTTTAAAAGAAAGGTCTCAGTTAAAAGATAACTAGCCACTAGTCTATTAGTAGAGGTGCGTGCCCTTTGTTGGACATTAATTTTTCAACTGAGATGTTCCTTTTAAAAAATGTGGTTAATTTTTATTTTACAATAACTAAAAAACTTTTAATAGCAGAGCAACAGGTTTATTATTTTTTAATCAAGACCTACTGTTTTTAATTGACCTGCAAACAGCATGACAAAACTTGCCCTGCGTATGAAATAGACTCAGTTTTTAGCACAAAAAAGCCAGAAAAAACTTAAAAATTTAAGAAAAAATATTTATGATGGAGACCGACCCGAGAACAGGGGCAGATAGAAACTTTCTGATCGATACGAAATCCATTTCAGGCAAAATTATGAGGATGTCTCGGTGCATCTGTCTGTCGGTCTGTCTGTTTGACGTATTTTGAATAACTCGAGAACGCGTTGACCTAGTAACTTGAAATTTTTTGTAAATAAGTTTTATAAAAATTGTTTGGAAAAGTAACGGCAGCTTTATCGGGGTTCCTCCCATACAATTTTTTTTTTTAAAACAGATTTTTGAAAATTTCTCGAAAACTATGAGCTTTTGAGAAAAGTAAATATAACAAAATTTAAAGGACATAAAATTTTCTACATTTTTTGCTTTAACGATTTTTACATACTTCCAACGGTTCTCAAGATATTTGAAAAAATTTAGTATTTTGAAAATTTCTCGTGAACTATGCGCTTTTGAGAAAAAATGCATATAACCAAATTCAATGAAAATAAAATTTCCGGCATTTTTTCCCTTAACGATTTTTACGTATCTTTAACAGTTCTTGAGATATTTAAAAAAAAAATTTTTTCACATGATTTTTGCGAGACTAAATATTGCATAGGAGAATTTGGTGTTGATCACAACTGATATTTTTTCTCTGCGTATGGGTCTGCAATAATGTGACGGCCGGCGTTACCAAACTCCATACCAACAATCGCCAAAAGGCTGATCGAAGGAGGGGAGAAAGGGGCCGAAATTCCAAAAATTAGTTTAACGTATTTTATGGACCGCAAAACCCTTTAACCCGAAAAGCTATTTTTACCACTTAAAAGCACGAGGCACATCCCATTTATTTTCAAAACGGCTCAACCGATTTTGAAACGCCTCAACCGATTTTGAAACGCTTCAACCGATTTTGAAACGCCTCAACCGATTTTGAAACGCCTCAACCGATTTTGAAACGCCTCAACCGATTTTGAAACGCCTCAACCGATTTTGAAACGCCTCAACCGATTTTGAAATGCCTCAACCGATTTTGAAACGCCTCAACCGATTTTGAAACGCCTCAACCGATTTTGAAACGCCTCAACCGATTTTGAAACGCCTCAACCGATTTTGAAACGCCTCAACCGATTTATAATCTTTAGGTTTGCGGGAACGCGAAAGCGATTGAGTTAGGTTTCTAGTGTGTCAAAATTCATTTAGGCCCTGTAAGGATAACGCGAATATCCTTTTTCTCATTTTTTTTGGGGAAAATTACATTAGGTACACATGCCTGAGAGGCACTTTTACATTATACAATATTTGAAAGAGGTCCCTGAATATGAAAAAGGACGAAAAATGCAATTTTCTTTGCGGTTCTTCAAGCAAATACAAAATTATAGAATAGAAACATTTATGAATAGCAAAGCAGCAAGATAAAAAACATTTTATTATATAATTCTCATAATCCCTAAAATCCAATTAAGTTATATAAATCTTGCGTGGATCCAACATTTACCTAATCATTCATTTTCCTCAACCGCATTAGTAACCACTTTATCGCAGAAGCATATACGAACTGTCTGTTACGACTATAAAATATGAAAAATGGGTCAAAATGGTCAAAACCAGAGGAAAATGCTATTTAACTGCAACAAACGTTAGAAAATATTTCCACGAATCAGATATGAAAGGCGATAAGTTTTTCTCAGAATGGAATTCATTTCGCCAGGAAGATATTCATATTTATATACTTTTATAATGATATAAATGTCATGTCCTGTTCTAAGTCAAATAAAGTCTTTTTGCCCGCATAGAAATGTTAGAAGCAGCGGAAGAAAAATCTGCTTTGAGTCCGTATTTCATATTCATAATAAAAGACATGAAATTTTTCATGAAATCTCTTTATAGTAAAATCAGTGTTATCTGGGAAAAAATTTACTTTTTTGGTTGTTATTCATGAATGTTATTAAAGATTAATAAAGATTGCATGTTATTAAAGGTTTTGAACACGAAGAAAATGAATCAATGGCTGATTCAACTACTTTACGTGATTAATCAACAATACAATGAACATTGTGAAATCAACTACGAACCTGAATAAATTAACTATGCAGCGTGTTTAAATCAACTAACGACTCATTGTTGACTTAAAGATCACGGAATTTTTTTGATTTTAACACAAACGTAGTTGATTTAAATACGAATTCGTGATATATCAATCACGACATTTTCGAGCAACAGTGAACGTGATTGATACAAGAATAAACGTGATTAAAATAAAAATATTCACGACTATTGTTCCGATCTACTATGATTCTTGTTTTTTTAACATGAAAATATTCAATCAAGCACAAATGTTATTGGGATACAACAAAAATATTGTAGGTACAGTAGAACGCGCTTAAATGCAACACGCGTAAATGCAAAACTCGTGTAATTGCACGCAAAATTTGTGCATGGAGGATTTTTAAGCATTTTTCATATAAATATACACGGATAAATGAAACACGCTTAATTGCAATACTTACTTAAATGCAACCATTTTCACATCCGCAAAAGTATAAATTATATGAAATTTTACACGCTTAAATGCACATGTGCAAAAATGAAATGTAATTACACAAAAAAAAGTGATTATTGTTATTTTTATTTGATAAAATGAATTCTTAATTAGGTTCTTTGTTTTTGTGTAGCCTTGTTGAATTTAAATGTTTATTACAGGAATATTAAAGTTGCATGTTTATCTTTTACTCGCATAATTGCACATTAATGTGCAGTTATCCGTGCTTCCGTGCTACGTATAAATGCAAAACACGGATAAATGCACATAAAATTCTGCGAAATTCGATGTGCATTTAAGCGTGTTCTACTGTATATAACTTTCGTGATGACTCAATTATGTTTCTTGTCGGTTAGTCCCAATTCACACGACAAGTTTTTTGATTCATCAATCACGGCTATTCTCTTTTAAACATCCACGAATCATTCACGGCCATTTACACGATGAATGTTTTGACGTGCGTCTTTTTGACGTTTATGAAAGTTTTTGTCGTAAATGAACATGAGCGAATACGAATGAGAGCAAAAGGGAATAGAGAAAACTCACTTGCAATTACTTTTGGTGAATCAAACTTTTCGCCCTTCCTACATCTCGCCCTTCTTGCCATCGTTTGGCCGAGACGTGAATCAAAAAACTTATCGTGTGAATCCGGACTTAATGACGAACGTGTTAATTAGTGAAGCCATGTTTCAAAAACCATGAATAAGAAATGACTCAATAGTTAAACACAATTAGCTGCAGCTAACTTAGATAGTTTTTGCCATCCTTCAAACCCCATTCTTATGGGGTTTGGGGCCATCGAGGTATAAGTACTCAAATCGAGAATTTTATCTATTAGGTGTCATTTATATCTGACACTTTATTCCGCGAATTTTATTCTGCCGGAATTTTGTGTCGGAACCGGATTTTTTTCATACAAAATCACCCGAATAAATTCAATTTTGACAACTTTTGTTAAGTTCGCGGGATAAATTCTGAATAAAATTCGCGGAGAAATTCAGGAAAAAAATTGCAAGTGTTAACGAGTCCTTATAGTGACAGATACGCGGCTTAACCGATTGCGATGAAACTTCAAAAACGGATAAAATTTCTTGCAGATTAAAGGATGAGATATTTTATATTGATCCTCCACTCTTCCTAGTTACCCCTCTCCTAACAACTTTTGAACCGCTCGACCGATTGGAATGCGGTTGCCTGGGTTAAATATGCCATTAAAAATTACTGAAAAAATGTTAACCGGTGGAAATGTGTTTACCGGAAATGACCAAATGGCGGCTTTTTAAAGAGGATGAGATATTTTATATTGACCTTCCCATCTTCTTCGTTACCCCTCTCCTAACAACTTTTGAAACGCTCGACCGATTGGAATGCGGTTGCCTGGGTTAAATATGCCATTAAAAATTACTGGAAAAATGTTAACCGGTGGAAATATGTTAACCGGAAATGACCAAATGGCGGCTTATGTTATCCCTTAAACAAATTTCCACCTTTTAAGTTAGACAACCACCCAACCCCTCGCCTACTATCTTCTGAATCGCTGTAGCAGATTCTCAGTAGACTCTTACCAATACATCGGTAGTTATAGTGCAAGGTCGAATGCCGAGGAGGGTGAGGAAGCCGACCCACGCGAGCAATCAGAGATAATTCTTCTAGTATTTTATAAATCTTAAAATAAATATTGTATCATTTTGTATCATTCAGTCATTCACTAAAAAAAATCTATCATTAAAAAATTTCTTTTTCTCTTTTCAGAAACGAAAAATTCTACACATGCTGCGATGAACCGTACTTAGATATAACATTTAATATAACAATGAGGCGGAAAACGCTATTTTATACCGTCAATCTAATTATTCCCTGTATGGGAATTAGTTTTTTAACAATTTTAGTTTTTTATTTACCATCGGATAGTGGGGAAAAGGTTTGTATCCAATTTTATTGGCTAAATTTTTAAATATATTTTTATAAATCGAATTAGTAATAGCAAGCTAGAGCGCCACCAACGATTGCGGAATTAAAAATTCCAATTATTTTTACAAAGTATTATAAAAAAGTATAATACAAGTTTTGCTTGGAAAATTGGCCTTTTGATATTCTAGAAGAATGTTCTTCCAGAGGTTTGTTGAGTTATTACAAAAATGTCTTTCTGTCTGTCAGTGTGGCTGTGTACAAGATTTCTCAAAAACTGCTGGAGTTAAAGCCATGAAATTTTACAAAGATGTTTGGTCCTGGAGTAGGTGATTCTATCAACTTTTAGTGGAAATGTGTTAACCGGAAAGAACCAAAATGGCGGCTTTTTAAAGATCGTAATTTCGTTTTTCGGGATTTACTCCGAAATTACGCATTTTTCAGTAGTTTTAATGAAATTTCCTACATTTTTGTCTTTTACTGTAACTACGTATCTCGAACCGTTATCGAAATATCCCGTTATTTCTAAAACTTCAGATTTGTGCGGGTATCTCGAAAAATAACAGGTTCTTGTCGGTTGTATGTATGAAATGAAACCTCTGGAAGAACTTTAATGAGAATAGTATTCTCTACAAATTTATCTTTCATAGTTATCCGTTATCTTTTACCGTTATTGAAATATTTTCATTAAAAGGTAACAAATCAGGTTTTTTAAATTACTTGCAAACTAACGGGTTTTCGAAAAAATAGTTGAAGGAAGAAAAATTAAAGGAAAATTCTTAAAGGAAAATTCTCTACATTTTTGCCCTTCACAGTAAATCGATATATTTTACCGTTATCGAGATATTTTAAATTTTGTGATATAAAAATTCATGTTTTTTGTATAAACTTTTGTAATATTTTATTCAATTCGACGATAGTGTAAATTGTACACAAAAGTAAGTTTTGTATTTAAGAAAATCATGTGCTGTACGCATCAGACATTTTTTTTTTTTGAAGACCTGTTCCTAAAATGATGTTTTCTTATCAAACTTTAAAAACAATCCCGGAAAACCGACTTTCTCAAAATTGCACTTTAAGCTTTTAAAACACCTTTTTCACCTTCACGCCCTCAGAATTATAAACTTGTTTTTTATATAATAACATACCGTCTCGATATATTGAATTAATGCATTCAATAGTAGTGTTTATAAGACGAATTTTCCCTTTCTTAAACATTATCAATTGGCAACAGATTCATGAATAAATCGATTTCGTAACACATGAATTCAATCGATTACGTAAATTGATTTGAAATCATTTTCCCAGAAATGTATCAGTCGATCGATGTAAGTAGTAATAGACATTTTATGGATAGAAAAAAACATCAAATAAAACGAAGATGAGAAGAAATAAATGTCTGAACTCACATCTTGGAAAATTGTCTGATATCCAGCCGAGTGTAAGTAGACACATGATATCTACCAATTACTAAAAAGGAAAACGGGAGAAAAATCTCGAATCAATAAAACTAAATAGTGGCAAAGAAATCGATATGAGTTTCATAAATGTTGGTAGTCCATCTTAAGTATAAGATGGATATAAAGAATTACGGCTAATACAATCACATCTTGAAGTTCTGTAATAGCAATTTTTGTGTTTAACATTTGACAAGATGTCAGAACGATTTTCCCCCAAGTATTTATTTCAATATTGCTTTGAACAAAAGGACATTTTTTCTTAACGTTTTTGTTGTTAAACTCTTTATCTACTTGTGTGGTACAATTTGTGCCTAACCAAAATTTTATCTGAAATCAGAGAAAGAGTTTTCCATTTCGTCTAATTAAGATGAAAGTCTTAAAGAGATAAATTTTTTCCTTTAAAGATTTTATTCTATAACTGTGTATATTGATTTCAAAAATGGACGTGTCCACCTTAAGTAGTTTCGAGAAAATCTCAAAACCTCCTCACTTCTAAGTGTTGCTATTGACTTGAAGTTTTTTCGTGTTTTTTTAATTAAAGTACAGAAGATTAACAGCAACGGAACATATGTTCAAATTATTGATACAGAATTGTCGACTGGACAAGAAAAAAAAGTGGACACCACCGTTTTTGAATGCACATCTTGCGTTTTTAGTTTTTTCTAAGAAAGTCGCGATAGTCGCGATAAATTTTTCTTTTTTATATATAGGGCATAACCTTTGATGACCTTGTTTAAAGATTCTGGAGGTCCTCAATTCGATATTCATGTATTGGTTTTTATTATTGGATTTCTTCAAAACTACGCGACCGATTTTCGCGCGACTTTTGGCATTTCGCTAGATGTCTTTCAAAATCGACCAGGGAAATGAATTGGAGGGACCTGTGAGTAGGAATGCCAACGATACCTCGATGTTTGCAAAACATCGAGGTATCGTTGAAAAATATCGAGTTTTAACCTCGATGTTGAACAGACCGATATATCGAGGTATCGATGTTGTTATCCACGATGTTAGAACATTACTCTTCATAATTAGTAGAGAAAATAATTTTAGGACTAGAGAGACTAGTTTTTAGATAGATTTAATAAAACCACTCTACTTAAAGATTTGTTTAAGTTTCCTTTGAGTGTGTTTACATTGGGATTCACTTTGAGGCGGCACGTCATTCGCTCCGGCCAAGTGAGGGTGAAGGACGCAGTGGGGAGGGAAACCAAAAAGAGCGAACGAAGTTTAGATTCACTTAAAATTATCGGTCGCAAACCGGTTTGAGTCTGGTTGTTCAAACCTGTGTCGTTTAGTTTTGTTCATGAAACTGGTTTAGTGAATCCAGATGAAGCGAACCGTGTGCACACGGCAGAAAAATGATGAAAGACGTGCCGCCTCAAAGTGAATCCCAATGTAAACACAATCTTTGGTATCAATTTTCGGTTTCATCTTTCTACAAGATTTCGCAAAAAATACTAGAGCTAGCCATGAAATTTAACAGAGAAGTTTGGTCCTGATGTGGAAATCCGTTAACCGGAAGTAACCAAAACGGCGGCTTTTTAAAAACTACGAAACTAACCATTTTCCAGTAGTCTTATGTATTACAAAACTTGGAGATAATAAAATTTGCTACATTTATGTCTTTTACTAGAACTCCGTATCTCAAGCCGTTATGAAAATAGGCCGGTATTTCAAAAAAATTAGTTTTTTGCGAATATCTCGAAAACTAACGGGTTTTTGGTGGTTCAACGTATGTTGATTCTACCTGTGTGCACTCCACCCACAGTAGAGCTCCGCCAGGTGGCTAAATTATTTATTAAATTTAACTTTTTCAAAACATCGGAAAAACATCGAAGTATCGATGTTTTCAGGACGATGTTTTTTGATATCGATGTCGCCTTAAAAAAAAACATCGATTTTCGATATATCGAGGTTTTATGAACGATGTTGCATCCCTACCTGTGAGGATAATTATACTTTTTGACGAAAAATTTCTGGAAAAGTGGAATTACTAGATAGTATCAGACTTGAGATTGTCGACTTTAAGAACTTCACGATGTCAATTTTTCACTGAAGTAAATTGAAAAAAGGATACAAGCGTTAGCCCTGCAAGATCTTGCGTGTCGAGTTTCAAAATCTATTCGACTGAAAAACCCCTTAGAAATCTCCCTTTCTCTAAAGTTTTTTCATTTTAAAATTTTCCAAAAAAAAATTTGCAGATTTTTTTGGGTACCCAAAATTTAGTTCTAGGTTTCTTACCTTTATTTACGTAATCTTAGCGCATACACTGATATTTATCGGTCTCAGCGAAGTAAGTCAATGGATATTAAGGCGTGCGAGGCGCCGTTCCGGTTTCGTGTTTTCAAGTGATTTTAATACATTTCTCGTAAGTATGGTAAAACTGTTGGTAAATTTACAAGATTTACTTCAATGTTAGCGAGAAATTTTTTTTAAAATCCGCTGTAAATTGAATTATTTGTAAGACTCCCTAGCAAGATTAACTGCAATCGATTTCCTGTGAATAAAAGCTTTCAAAGAAACTCGTTCACCTGAAAAATTGATAAATTGTCGGAAATCCATTTTCAAAACAATTTAATGGAGAAGGATAAACAATATTTACATACCCACGTCTGTATGTATAAGAAGATACCCAATTTTGCATTTATTTATCACATATGACACATATGTTCAATGGAATTAACTCGTGTTATTTGATAAAATAAATCGGAAATTGTAACATAAGCTGAAATATTCTTCAACTCAAACAGTTTCGAACTCATCGTAAATAAAAAATATTAGTTGTGATCAACATAAAACTTTCCTCTGCAATATTTAGTTTCAGAAAAAATATATGAAAAGTATTTTTTTAAAACCTCGAGAACCGCTAAACGTAAAAACCGTTCAAGAAAAAAATGCAGGAAATTTCATTTCCTTCAAAATTTATCATATTCTTTTTTTTTTACAAAAACGTATAAGTTTTGAGAAAATTTCAAAAAACTGTTTTTTTTTTCGAAAAAATTGTATGAGATGTACCCGTTAGAATTACCGTTACTTTTGGAAAAGTTTATAGAGAACTACGATTTTTCTGTAAAACTGATTCACAAAAAATTTCAAGTCACTAGCTCAACGCGTTCTCGAATTATTTAAGATACGTAAAACGGACAGATCGACAGGCAGATGCATATCCTCATAATTTTTCCTGAAACGGATTTCGTATTCATCAGAAAATTTCCATTTTCCCCGTTCTCAAGTCGGTCTCCGTCATGAATGCAATACTTTCCCTCTATAGAAGAGGAAAGTAGAAAACGACTTGTACCTCATGGAAAGGAAAATGCAAAAAGCTAAAGTAAAAAGGGATGATGAAAAAAGGAACTGAAAATTTCAATTCACCTCAAGTAAGATAGAATAAAAATGAAGTTACCGATTCCACTTGGCTTCTGTTATCTCTACTGGTCTCAGTTAAAAACTCGGATGTCTGTCTGACGATGAATCTCTACATAATTGAATAACTTCAGCAGAAATCTACTCCACGACACACCATCACATTTCCACAAGATATGAGTATCTAGAAGATAAATCCAAATGCGACAAGCATGTGAAACGCTATGATGGCGAGTAAATCCACCTCTAAATATTTGATTGATCAGCAAAGGCGATGCTTTTTGTTTCCGGTATGATGAAAATAGAGAAAATTTGTACTCCAGCATATTATTGTAGTCAGCACACGAGAATAATAATAGATATATCTATGCTGCGAGTGTCTAGATTATTTGCAATTTTTCATATGAAGCAGAAGAAAAGTGTAACGAATTTGGTCTGTGGTTTGTTTTCCGTAGCCACATTCAGGGATCCAATCATGTATTCCTCTAAATTCGCAGATACCCGAGACGAGAATGATTCAAGATTTTTGGTCCTTTTAGTGGGAAGATAGATTCACATATAGATATAATAAGTTATCCTTCAGCTATACAAGAATGAAGCACACTCCGCAAATTAAGGCGATGGTACGTGGAATACATCTGATTCAACCTTATAGAAGATTATTTCTATGTATTCTTGAATTGTTGCAAGGGTGATTTTTTATCAACACTTAATAGAGTCGCTCAATACGAGTATCTTATATACAATGGAAGCTCACCATAGCGGAATAAGGCTTAAGTGTCATTTCGATTTGATAATTCATTTGGCGAATTTTATTCTGCGACACAAAATTCATGCTGCCCGAACGTTTTCATTCCAACACAAAATTCCAGAAATTTGTTCCGAAGAAACAACCACTTTTAGTATGAAAATGGCCCGAAAATTTTGAAATTCTCGGGATTCATAAATTTTTTATAAAAGAAAAAATACTCTTTTTTGAATTTTAGACTGTAAATGATAAAAATGAAATAAAAAAAAAAAATTTTAATTTTTTTTTAAATCTGCAAAAAAGGAAACAATAAATTTTTGAGCATTGTGTACCAAAAATAAAAGCGAAATATTTTTTTTTTGATTCTTTATGCTTTTGTGATGTTGATTTCCGATACACAACGCTTAAAATTTTCTTTTTTCGCTTTTAGTACAGTTTTAACACGACGGAATTATATACCAAACTCCAAAACGTATTTTTGAGATAGCCAACTTTTAAACTTTGAGGGGAAATTGCGGAAAAACTGTTCGAAAAAGGGAAATTGCGGAAAAACTGTTTAAAACTATCGTATTAATGATGAAACTAATTTACGGCAACAGATTTACGTCACAGAAATATTTTGAGTGTAACGGAATTTTCAAAAATTTCGTCTTCAAGGCGTTGTATCACGAAAAACGGAAATTTGATTTCCAAAATAATTGGATTTAACTTTTTGCGTTTTACTCCGAAATAAGACGTTTTTCGATAGTGGTCCATTTGCAGAAAATTAAAGATAATAATTTTTGCCATATTTTTGCTTTTCATAAGAACTCCATATCTCGAACCGGTATCGAGATTTACCGATAACTAATGGATTTTTTATGGTGCTATGTAAGAAATCAGTGACAGGAAATAATAACCATACTAATATATCATACTAATACAGTAGAATCCCGATAATTCGTATTTAAAGGGACCAGCAAATTCATACGAATTATCGGGATTCTACTGTATAAAAATGAGTTGGTGTCTGTCTGTCTGTCTGTCTGTCTGTTCCTCTTTCACGCAAAAACGGCTGAACCGATTGACTTGAAATTTGGCACGAGTGTCTGTGGTAGTTCTGGTTCCAACATAGGCATACGGCAAAGTAGCGCCAGGGGTGGGGGGAGTAAGGGGAGGGGGTAAAGTGATTTCGAAACTTAGTTTTTGCGCTATGTTACTCTTTCGCGGGGAAACTACTGAACCGATTGGCCTGAAATTTGGCATAGATGTTCGTCGGGGGTCCAGCCCCAACATAGACCCATTAAAAAGTAGCGCGAGTGGTGGGGGGAGTAAGGGGAGGGGGTAAAGTGATTTCGAAACTTAGCTCTTCCTCTATGTTGCCCTTTCGCGGGGAAACTACCAAGCCGATTGGCCTAAACTTTAGCTCCAACATAGACCATCAAAAAAAAAATTGAAAAACCTTAACCCGGTAACGACGGGTATGCAAGCTAGTAATATACAGGGTGCGCCATCTGTTCCTCCGGTATGAGAATGTTGAATAACTTTTTAAAGAAACAATAGATTGCAAAAAATGGTGTTTTTTTATTTAGTTCAATCCTTTACAATTTATGTGGACTACTTTTTGAAAACAACATCGATCAAATGACCACCTTTATTGGCCACCGCAAACTGTGCTCTTTTTCGGGCATTTTCCATCACTTCTTCGAGCATCTCCGTCGGTATGGCAGCTATTTCGGCACGAATATTGGTCTTGAGCTCGTCAATGGTCTTCGGGTTGCTGGCGTAAACTTTACTCTTCAAATAACCCCACAAAAAGAAGTCTGGGGGGGTTAAATCAGGGGATCTTGGTGGCCAGTCAATATCGCCTCTTTTCGATATCACACGTCTAGGGAATTTTTGTTGCAAAAACCGTATTGTTTGGTCCGCTGTGTGGCATGGCGCCCCGTCTTGCTGAAACCAGAAGTCAGTCAGACCTTTTTCACGCATTTTCGGACACACAAAATGTGCCAACATCCACCGATATCGATTACCATTAACTGTTTCACCTTCATTGAAGAAAAATGGCCCAATGATGGTTTTTGCGCACACGCCGGCCCAAACAGTCACTTTTCGATCATGCAATGGTATTTCATGAATCTCGTGAGGATTTTCTGTCGCCCAAATGCGGCAATTTTGTTTATTAACACCGCCAGAGAGGGTGAAATGTGCCTCGTCGGTCATTAAAACTTGCATCCAAAATTGAACGACTATTTTCAATGTACATCGTCACTATTTCGGCGCGTTCTTTCGGTGTGAAGCGGTTCATGGTTCCAAAACGTGTCTAGGAAAGCAAATCGGTTGACAAATGGCGAAGTTATTCAATGTTTACATACCGGAGGAACAGATGGCGCACCCTGTATAAAAATATATCATTTTTCCCTTTAGTTTTATACAGTTCTGTGCATCCAATGCGTTACCACGCAGCTTATACACGGCAAAAAATCCTGGAGTATTTTTCAATCCAAAAATTATATTGACGAAATCTTAATAAAATTTTGGATTGGAAATTAAATACATGCGAATTTTGGAAAAAATTTAGCCCTTTTTGCCTTTTTATTTTAACAATTTTTTATTGTGTATCGACCTAAAATACTTTTAATATTAGTGTCTACAATTTAATCAAAATTCTAGACTTTAATACTAAATTAAACTAAAAATTAAATTATAAAAATTTCTAATCCACACTCTAGAAAATTTTATTGTAATTTTACCCCTATTATCGTAGGAAACCATTTTCCTACGATAATAGGGGTAAAATTACACCGAGTCGTAATGGCTTAAAAGCTATGCATTTTTACTCTTTTTTTGGCGTACAAAAGCCTCTTTTACGGGGGAACTTTAAGCTAAATAAGAAGTAAAAGTACAATACGGGTGTAATTTTACGACATGGATGTTTAAAATTACCACATTTTTGTTGTAATTTTCCTCCTATTTGGTAGCAAAACCGCGTCTTAAAGGTGTAATTTTACGACATTTTCTGTTTAAAATTACACCGCAAATGGTATTAGAATTTCTCGGCTTATACGGTCTGAAAAAAAAAATAATATATTATTTTTGCGGATGTTTTCACATCCAAATTTCCCGGGCATATGTCTGCCATGTGGCAGGCGCCACACAGGATTTTGGTAGAGTAAAACTCGATTCGAGTATTTATACTCCGATGCCACAAACCTTTTGCGAATTATAAGGTTAAGGTTAAATTGTCCGTACAATAATGCAAAAATACCCTGCGAGCGTGTTTTTACACCAAAATGAAAGTAAAAATACGAATATTGGTCGAAATTTTACGCAAGGTTTAAAATTACCCTATTTCTAGTGTAAGATTAATGTTTTTTGGGTGATTTTACAACTTAAATGGTGTGCGAGCTAAATTCTGATTTTTTTTCGAAATTTTACGACGTTTTTGCAAATTTACCCCGTGTTTACCCCATTTTTCGGTTTAAATTCAAATTCATTTTCTACAGTGCATACTACTGGATTAGAATTTTGCATTGGATTACATATAGGTCCAGCTTAATCCAGTTTTGATTGGAATTTACTCCAAGATTTTTTACACATGGCAGTCAACGTGTTAAATAATTTCCAAAAAATCGTAATCTTTTATTTACGGGCAGTTGAAACCCTCCTTACCGTACTTTAGTCGTTCTATAGTCCGAATTTTTTCATAATATATTACGGCAATACCAGACACTGTAATGAAAAATTATACACTATAAACCGAAATATGTTTAATATTGTTTATATTTCATATTGATTAATTTTCTTCGCATATAAATTTATTGTTGCCGTTTTTTAGTTTTTTTTTCTTATTGGATTTTATATTTTCAGGTATCGTTAAGCATATCTATCCTTCTCTCACTGACTGTGTTCTTCTTGCTACTGGCGGAAATTATTCCCCCGACCTCGTTAGTTGTTCCACTATTAGGAAAATTCGTGCTCTTTACAATGATACTCGATACCTTCAGGTGAGTAAATTAAAAGTGATAGTTTTTTTACAATAATATAAATGAAAGTGCAAAATTAATTATTACGTACTGCTTGAATAATAAAATAT
The DNA here is from genome assembly GCA_964034945.1 of Chrysopilus asiliformis. NCBI lineage: Eukaryota > Metazoa > Arthropoda > Insecta > Diptera > Rhagionidae > Chrysopilus > Chrysopilus asiliformis. Next base: position 20,676,053 of record OZ035963.1, on the reverse strand, counting down.
TCTAATGTTTAGAACTGTAAACAGTCACCATTTGATCTTTAAGATAAATTTTAATTGGATAATAATGTGCTCTCAATAAAAATCATATTAATAATAATATAAATTTAGATAAAGTGTTGGATATGTGTTTTAGATTTATTTCTACATATTTATTTGAAAAAGAAAAGAAATTATCCTTAATTGCCTGTCAGTGACTGACGAATCTCCGCTCGGTGCTTTGGCTCCTTTTGAATATTATTCCACCTGACATTCTGTCAAATTTTATCGCATGTAATACCTACTCATATATATATATATATATTAATATATATAATGTATCTCATCATCGTCATAGTCATCAACATGATCTCAATCATCATCATCAAACTTAGTCATCATTAAAATGATTTCAGTTTCATTCTTCTCCTTACTGCTGTTGTTGTTATTGTTTTCCACATTGCTAGTCCTTTTTCTGCTTCTTGTCCCCCTTCATGATTCAACCATATGGTGATGATTACCAAATTTTCTAAGTTAATTAGGATCTGGTTTTGAAAAGGATATGAGAATTCTGGGTAAATATTTTCTTTGGTTTTATTGCCAATACTGATATTCATCCCTATTCACACATCCTGTGGCGATTATGTGTTTCTAGCATAATATATATACGAATGTGCCAAATATGAACATTTTCTTAATTGGTGGAAAACAGGAGTCCTATGATAGCGTAGGTGAAACAACATTGAAAATTTCTTGATTATATATTCGGTAGTTCAGTTTTCATATCACTATGGAAGTTATATTGCCAGGAAACTTGTTAAATTAAGCTATATATGGGGTGATAAGAACGATGAACAAAACGAGATGTGGTTGAGAAACAAGTGCGAAGGTAGCTGTAATTACGAAAATTTCCTGAATTCTAGGAATTTTCCACAAGAAATAATTTAAAGCACAGAAACTTAATTTCCTGCATATACATTTGAGATTTTCATAAATGGTTTTATTTGAAACATCTAGTTTGCCGGATTAAAGATTTTTTCTGCATAAGTTATTTTGCATAAGTTTTCTTTGCAAAAGTTACACTCAGAAAAATAGAGTAAAAGTCGTCTACTTGCGTACGGCGTAATGGCTTCGTGCAGGAAAATTTAGCCTGTACTAGGCGCGCATTCACCTGCATTAGGAAAAGTAAAAAAAAAATTCTTTTAAAAAAGCATTTATTTTAAAAAATTGCACTGAAAAGAAAAAATATATTTAATAATTTTTTGTATATCAGAAATAAAATCGAGATAAATATTTATTTTATTTCATTTTTTATGTTTTTTTAACTCGCTTTTATTTCTGATACACAGCGCCCAAAAAATTATTTTTTGCCCTTCTTCTTTCCCTTTCCCTCCCTCCCCCTTCCCCTCCCACCCCCTTCCCTCCTTCACTTTTTATACCCGTATGGTGAAACCAAAGGGTATATTAACTTTGCCTTACCGTTTGTAACGCCAAGATCCCGTCATCACACACAAAAATGAATTACACCAGTGTGTTTAGAATGATAAAAAAATTGAATTTTCCATGTCCGTCCGTCTGTCTGTCTGTCTGTCTGTCTGTCTGTCTGTCCGTCCGTCCGTCCGTCTGTCTGTCTGTCTGTCTGTGGCGCGGATTGCGGGCGCACGGATTGAGCTAGAGACTTGAAAGTTTGCACAGATCCGTTTTTCGTAAAATGCGATGCTAAGTTCGTTAATGGGCAGAAAAAGGACCATTAGGGGGGGGGTACCCCCCATACGAACGGAAACGATTTTTGCGAATATCTCAAAAACGGTGCATCTTATCAAAAAAGTCCAAGAACAAAAGTTATTTAGGATATGATTCTACATAAAACTCCCATACATAAAAATCCGATTGGAACAAATTTTAAAAAATCTTATTGGAAAGTTTCACTTCATAGTGGAATTTTGATAAAACTGTTCGCCATTCACTTAAATCACCATACGGGTTTTCAATAATTGCCAGATTGGCAATTATAGCTTTTGTTATGTTTAAAACAAAAGATAGAAAAGGATAATTTTAAAAAGAATGTTATTTTTTTTTTTTAATGTTTTTCGCCCTTACCCTTACCCTTCCCCTTTCGTTTCCCCTCCCTTCCGTTTCCCCTCCCTTCCGCTTTCCCCTTACGATTCATCTTACTTTTTAAAAGAAAAGATAGAAAATGATAATTTTTAAAAGAATGTAGTCTAATATAAAAATTGAGACTAAGTTAATAATAACTTTGTTAGTTTCATTTTTTTAAGAATTTATGTTCTATTTTTTATGTTATTAAAAAAATGTCAACTGCAGAAAGGCTTTTTTATATAAAATTAATATTTCTCGACAATTCTCGAGATTTCTCGGGAACGGCAAAAAATATTCCCGATTTCTCGAAAACAACAAAAAGGCCGAGAAATGCCCATCCCTAACTCTGCCTCTATTTCATACGCAGGGCAAGTTTTGCCATACTACAAGTCAATCAAAAACAGTAGGTTTTGATGAAAAAACAAGAAACCCCTTGACCTGCTATTTCTAAAATTAGGAGTTTTTGAATTATCGTAAAATTATAACGAGTCTCATTTTTTAAACATTTCAGTTAAAAAATTCAGGTCATGGTATGTCCGCTTCAGATTTTAATGAATCTATCATGTGTGTGCCCTGCAAACTTCCCTGCGTATGAAAATTACGTTCTAACTCTACCCATGCTCCAGGGGTTTGAGCTAGGCGTTAATGAGCCCATGATATTTTAGCGGTGAAACGAAAAGTTTTGGGTCTACTCTTCACAGCAGCAAAACTAGTAGGTGCAAGACCCTGAAATGCAGTGAAGAACATTTCCTCAAGGTTTTGGTATGCCCGAAAAATCGGTTTCCTAAAAATGTCTTCAAATTTTCGGTCTGTAAAACTGGTTCTTAAATTTGCAGTCGACGAAAGACAATTTAACAAAATTTTTGTCCAAAAATATATTTTTGCGGGGGAAAGATCGAAATTTGTAGTTACGGTAATTTTTTGCTTTTTCGATTCCTCCGCCCATGCCACCCTCCGGACATGCCCCACTCCTCACATGCCCCCCTCCTCTTCACTTTATCACGAAATTGTTTATGGGTTTTCGATACCGCCGCCGCCACACTACCGCCTGTCCACCAGATGTATGACTTGTTTTATGGACAGTCGCTACCCCACTCTCCCCCCACCAAGAAAATTTGTACTGGCCCCCTAAAATTTTAGTTTTTAACAATTTTTGGAGAGATTTTCTTAAAAATTCTACACAATTTGAAATACATTCCCAATGTTTCAGAATAAAAAATATGTGATCTTTTTTAAGTTTCTTACATTTTAATAAATTAATAAATTACAAAATAAATAACATTCATCACTTAATAAAAATCTGTTAACATAAAATTTTCCTAATAACCATAGAACCTGGCATGATATTGCAATCGTTGAACATTTCTGGCTTCAATCAGGATCGACACTTTCCCTTCTACAGTATCTTCGAACAAAAGGAAACCATTTCCAACATTTGAATTCTGTTTCACAGCGACATCAACGAAATTGATCTGTTTCCCTCCAGTATAGTTTAAAATTAAATCGATGTTACTTGATGAAGAATACCGAAGGACGTCACTTCTTTCAAATAAAATTTCGTCACCTGATTTAAATTAAAGAAAAAGAAATTTAGAAGAAATTCAAAATTTGACAAAAGAATAGGTTTTGAAAAAAAAATTATTTACCCTCAATGCGTATTCCAAGTGTATATTGAATAACTCCTTCAATCGATGTGTCCTGATTTAACGGAAACAACTCTGCATTTGGATTTTCTTTTCTGAATGAATTAACATCATTGACAATATTTATTTGGACATCATTTTTATGAGATTCAATCACAAAACTTGATGCTGTTGCAAATAAAGTTGCACACAAAACAAACATTACTTGAGACATTTTTAAACGATTTTTTTTAAATTTTCTAGTAATTTAGGAAATCAAACTTAAATGTTTAACTGTTAATAAACGAATTGATTATATGCTTATATGATTGCAAAATTTTGCTTTTATAAGAAAATAATCTTTCATAAGACTTTATCAAAATTCAGTTTTGATATCTTCTGTTATTATCAAATTATACTTAATCAGAAAGTTCGTGTGGCTAATAATTCTTCTTACAATTAGCAAATCGTAGCAAACCCTTTGAATCATAAGCGGATACAAGCTTAATAAACTGATTAATGTTAATTTATGAATGAATCAACGCGGAAGCAAGTGACGAAGCCTTATTTACATAGGATTAAGGGTTATTAAATTATTTGCGATTATTTCCAAAAATAAACAGAAAATTTACTTATCTTGATATGATTCGTTGTTTACCCTAATTTCGTCAATTCCATTTAAATTTGAGTAATTTCGTTGTTTAAAAATCGAAAGTTTTTTGATTTCCAAACAAAATTAAGATGTCGTTTTGATAAGAGATATTTGCGTATAGATTTGGATGTGAAACTGTTCATAAATAAAATACGCCAAAATAATTATTTTGCTCATTAAATTACTCAATTGAAGTTCATATCTTTTTATTGTTTTAACCCTCTAACCGGAATATTTCACCAAAAATTTCACCAAAAAATTCACCAAAATATGACTTTCAACTTGCGACAGACCGTAACCAAGACAACGTACAAGGCTAAATTTTTTCCAGCATGTAAAGCGATAACTTACAAAAGTCAGTGTAACACATTCCGGCGATTTCCGGCGATTAAAATTGTTACCCGTTAAACAAGCGAATTCCCTGAAGCCCGCCTTTAGGCGGTCATTCCGGCTAGAGGGTTAATACAGATTTTTCGTCCAAATTCAACCTTCCCCACATCGAATTCTCTTTTTGCACATAAAATTGACTTTTTTGCACATCAAATTCAGCATTTTTCAAGTCAAATTCAGCCTTTTACCTCCAAAATCCTCTCCAAAATTTCTGAAAAAAGTTCCTCTGCATTCAAAATTGTTCGCTATTTCTCTAATTTTTCGCTATATCTCTAAAAGCATTTTTAGATTTTTACATATTATTCAGTTTTTTTTAAATATGCACACTGAAAAACATATAGGAACCGTTCCACCAAAATTGCATGCTCCAGTACCATATTTATGGGAAAAAACGGCACAGTGGCCAAATATGGGAGTCATTGCTATAAAAAAATTGTAACTGCTCCCACATTTTTTAGGACACATTCCAACAAAAAAATTGTCGTATTATTTTTTTTTTGTGTGATCATTCCCAAAATTATGGGAGGGATTACTGTATATGGTAAGACAAAAAATTGGAGCACATTCCCTTCTGTAAAGGACTCAATGTTGAAAGGAAAGGAAAAAAAACCAGTAAGCATCTCTAATTTTGAGTTTTTCTTGAGAATTGCTGACATGGCAAATCACACTTAAGAAAATAACCCTAAAATCGTATGTGAAAGAGGAACCATTTTCTAGCCCATACTAGCAATAAGTATTGACTCTTCGAAATTGCCGATTTTTCAAATTTTGTTTAAAATTCTCATTTCAGTATATGTGTCACAGTAGTCGTGCTGAATGTTCATTTTCGATCACCACAAACGCATACAATGGCGCCATGGGTCAGAACTGTGTTCATAAATCATCTTCCACGACTGTTGGTGATGCGGCGACCACTCTATCCAATCAACGAAATGATGTAGGTTTTAATAAAAAATTGTAATTTATTTCAATTGGCAATAGACAGAATGCTTGTATTCAAAATATGTTCGATTTTAGTCCTTATGTCAACGGCATAATGACTAACAGTCATAATGATAACACAACAATAATCGAATTATTTTCTTAATTTTCGAACAAATTTTCCATACGCATTCATAGTTATAACAATTTTGACAAAAAAATACCCAAATTTTCAGACAATCATCAAGACGTTTAATGGTACGAACATGTAATGGTCTGGAATTGAGGGATCAAATACCACCGCTGCCGCCTCCAGTTGCCTTGTCTAAATATGACCCTAGTTTACTGTTGGATCATCCGATACTGGGATCCACTGACAGTATAAATATGTGTAAGCTACATGGTAGTCCGAAAACGACATCGCGAAGTACCTCACCCCATCATCATCGAGTACAAAGCATTAATCTTATGGACGACATCTCTCTTCCCTTCCCCTCATCCACAACAACAATGCCGCTGGTGGCCAGTGTCCAACAAACAGCGACACAGACTGTTCCCACATCGACCCTCATTGATACCTACACGCCCCTCCATCATCATAATCAATACCAGCAAACCACGACGAGCCTCATCGATCATCCACTCACGCCATCGCGACGTCAAACAACGACGACGTCCTCGCAAACACAAACGAACTCGAATAACTCGTCACACACACACCATCATCATTACTTGCATCGGCAACATTCGACGTCATCGTCCACGTACTCGCCCGCCCCGCTGCATCCCCATCAGCATCATCAGTCAACGACGACTAGCGATTTACTAGGTAGCTCCAACTTCAATGTGATCAATACGGCGTCGACCAATACGATCCTTTTCGCGGAATCGGCGTGTCAGACGCAACCCCTAGCCATTCACCCGATTGCATCATCGCATCTACAACAACAACAGCAGCAGCAGCAACTACAACAACAACAACAACAACAGAAACACCAACATCAGTTGGCGCCGAAATCGAGTTCGAGCGGGGTTAGGCACAGGTGGCACACATGTCCTGAACTTCATAAAGCAATGGACGGTGTCACATACATAGCAGACCACACGCGGAAAGAGGAGGAAAGCACTAGGGTGAGTTTCATAAATCCAAAACTAACGATAATCCCTCCCGTGTGGCATTTATGTCAACCGTGACATTAGCGGTCACCATATGTCGAGGCGGTTGACATAAGTGTTGCTTATGTATCATAGCGTTAGCCTAAAATAGTATCGCACGCAAGGGGATGATGGGCTTTGGGCCAAATAAAATCATACAAGAAATTAGAAACCAGCAACCCCCACCCCCTCCCCCGGGGAGGCTCGACGTTTGTTTTTTCGCCACTGCTGAGCGTGTACAACATTTCATTGAAATCGGTTGAGCAAGTGTCGCGCATGTGGCTGAAACAGACAACCAGACAAATAAAAGTTTTAAAAATATTTGTTAATATTTTAAAAATATTTGTATTTTTAAAAAAATCACTCACAATTTCTTCGAAATTTTATTTTCAGGTTAAAGAAGATTGGAAATATGTAGCTATGGTACTGGATCGTTTATTTTTATGGATATTTACAATTGCAGTTGTTGTGGGTACGGCAGGAATTATTTTACAGGCGCCAACACTCTACGATACTCGGGTACCAATCGATATTAAAATGTCCGAAATTGCAACTACGACAGCTAAACCCCACATTGCCAGGCCCGTGTTATAAAATAGTAGTTAAGTCTTAATTTAAACTAATATTAAAATTATAATAATTAACAAATTAGTAAAAGAAATTCTGTAAAACCAAAAAAAAAAAACTCAAAAACAAAGAAATTGAAAACTTAAATTATAAAAAAAATATTTTGAAATTAAGGAAAAGATAAAAAAAGTCGTAACTTGAGTCTAATGAAAATTATATTTTAAAAAAGAAACTTAAGGAAAAAAAACTAGACTAATGAAAAAATTGAATTTATTACAAAAAATCATCAAGAAAAAAAAACAAAAAAAGATATGTAAATTTAAAAAAAAATCAAAATTTCTCACGTAAAAATTCGAATGCGATTTTTCGCATTAAAATTTAAAACAACCCGATTATAGGCACCTTTATGAAATATTATTATAAATTTTAAAAAATTGTAATTAGCAGGAGAGCAAAAAAACGTACTTAAACGGAAAATATTTCTAAGAAGTTGTTTTTAACTAAAAACTCATTATAGATAAATTGTTATATCAACTGGATTTAACAAGAAATGTGTGAATAAAAAGGAAAATATTGGAAAAGTTATGAAAATAAAAAATAATTGTTGCGTTGGTTTCCGAGAGATTAAGAACGGAAAATTTTTTGAATGAAAAGAGGAGAAGTCATACATTTTCAAAAAATTACACATCCTAGGAAAATTAAGAGTTTTAATATTAACTCTAAACCTACTCTATGAAAACTCTTTGAAAACTCTAAAGAGACTTTATAGTAATCCACTGTATGAAGAAGTTCCAAAAGATGTTACAATCCATATTTATTTTAAAATATTTTCTCCGTGTTTATTATTTGTTATTAAACCAATGTAATATTTTTTACCAGTTAACTATGATGGCATGCATCTTCACAGTGAAAGAGTCTCAATCCGTCGAAGAGCCCTAAATCCCTAAACAAAAGAATTCTAATTTTTGGTTTTAAAAAATCTTTAGGACGCGCGGAGAAAATTCGTGTGTGGACGCGCGGAGAAAATCCGTGTATATTTTCTAGTAGGCCAAATTTCAGCAATCTCTCCTATATTTACAGAATATCTCCTATATCAGCAATCTCTATACTTGTCAAAATACTTGTGACATATGCGACAATGCATGGGAAAACAAAAAATCGGAAAGATTCCTCAATTTTCTTGGAAACTTTCCTATCTAACCCTCCTAACTTTTTAAAGATGTCAGAAATTTTATGGAAATCGTTCTAAGCTTTTGAATAGGCATGAATAACTACTCTGTGAAATAAACACTTATCTCACTTTTATTTCTGATACACAACGCTACAAAAGAAATTCTTTTTCTTTTTTTAATAATTATTTCTTCCCTTACCATTGCTGACTCATTTTTTTTTAATTCCATAAGGTATATGAGGGTAATTTTAAAGAAATAAACCTTTTCCCGTTTTTACAATACGCTTTTGTAAGATTTAAATCCCGCATGTAAGGATATTTATATTACTGTCGGCGAATGAAGACCAGTTAACTAAAAAGGTGTACTCGAAGTTGATTTAAATCTTCAAGAAATTTCCATCCCCTTTAGCTTCTGTGCCTTTTTATTGCGTTCTATAGCAGCGATTTCCTTATACAAAAATTTTCCGGCACACACATTTGAATACAAAAGGGAATGTCACATATGCACGGATATTATTCATGATGATAAAGTGTTTGTTTCTTTTCAAATCAACCCCCCTACATGACGGACAAAAAAAGCGTCTTTCCTTTGGCGGCCGCCAATTCTCTTACATCTATTTTCTTTTATCGTTTGAATTTTACATAAAGTGACGGCCTGAATTTCATCCCGCGACCTAAATGTCAATATTACCATCTTTTTACCTCATTCCAATAGGGGATAAATAAAGTTGTTCCTTACAGGAGCCATCGTTTGAGGCAAATCTATTAAGCTTTTATGTAAATTTCATGCATTTTTTGATCAGCTTACTAGCATTTTACATAAATGTGTGGATACGTGACAAAAACAATATTTTCCTATCGCCGTTCTTTGTCAATTATGACCAAAAAAAACATGAAAAATATAAAAATTTACCAGTAAAAGATTTGAAAACGGTATTACTTTAAATTTTAACTGGATTTTACTTTGAACATCACTCAAATAAGAAGGTTTTCGAAAAAAAAACATAAGAAGTAATGTGAAGTTTGTATTAGGGTTGAGCATTGAAAACAAACATTCGATGATACATCGAAACGGACCTTCGATGGCGCGAAAACATTCTCTCTGCCCTTGGTTACACCTAGAGTGCCTAGAATGACTATATAAAACTAGAGTGTGGCCATCGGAAAACCGTTTTCGGAATAAAACGGTTCGAAAATTTTCGAAAAATTTATTCAAAAAATCTACTTTGTTCTCAGTTTTTTTAAAAAATTTATTACATTAAAAACTTTTTAAGACCTTGATCCAGAAAAACTGTACTTAAATGAATCGATTAAAACATTTGCCGTTCAATTATGTGATCATATGATTTCAAATAAGGCAATCCCATCACTAATACATCTATACGCCCTGATTTTCAAACTTGTCGGCTGCGAATTTTATTGAAAATTTCAATGGGCGCATTTTGTCCGGTTTGCATAATTTTTTTTCAATATAGCGCCGGTCTAAATTCCTCCTACTTCAGCAATGCTTAGCAGTCGTATTTTAGCACTGGTAACTCTTAACGCTGCCATATACTTTCAAAACTTACTTATTTTTAAGTTAAATTTTTACTTTAAACTTATCTTTTTGCCCTGTGGATTTTATTTATGCATTTTTTTATTCTTTATCCCCTTTTCAAAAGTTTTATATAATTTAAAAAAATTGACAGTGCACGCAATATACACTTATTGACAGATTGACAGTGCCAAGTTAGCTTGGTATAAACCATAGTATAAACACTCTCAATGATAACTGGTTATTTTGAATTATTTCAGATATTTATTTCCTCTTTTCATTCAAATGCAGTTAGTATAAAACATATTTTATTAGGAGATTAGAATAACACAATTTTAGCATTTAGAAAGGCTTGTATCGATGAAAAACTGTGGAATTTCTTTTTATTTATTCATAGTTTCTTTTAATTATAGAATTTTTGGTTTGTTTTTACAAAAATCACGACTTTCCCTTCAAATCTTACTATAGACATACATACATATCATAGTTATTTTTCTCACGATAAAAATCGTTTATTTTAAGCTAGAAACAACCATTTTTTAATGGAAAACTAGAGTTCTTATTGAAGAATTCATTTTTTATTTTATTTTTTAAATAAATTGATTATTTGATTTCTCCATACAAAGTTCTGGCATAACAAATTTGAGAAAGTTAATGATCTTCTTTTAACTTTTAAGTCACTTTATAGTATTTATCTTACCAAAAAAAACTTTTTCCTTACTTGTTTTTAAAAGCAGTTAAAAGTTTGAATTGTTTTCAATCAATCAAACATGCTAAATATATCTAGTTTTATTTTTTTTTATTTTAAATTTTACTTTTTCAAACACAGTTTTTCAAAAGCAAATGTAATTAAAAAAAACTGTTATATACACGAATTTTTAACAGAAAATGAAGAAATTCTTAACTATGGAGAAAATATATTTAAACAAAAATCGCACCACAAAAGATGTTAAACTAACGAAAAGGTAAAAAAAAACAAAGGGAAACAATATTATATTAAATTAATTGTTTATTTTTTCTACATAAATAAAGAAACATATTTAATAAAACAAGAAAAAAGAAATTATATTGTAACTAATAATTATCGAGTGTTTGTAAAATTGACCATAGGTTACTAATTAAACTCACAAGTGCAGTGTGTTGAAAACAAAAGTTACGCAAAAGGGAGGGAAATGTTATTAAAAAATTTTGTGAATTGTCCCTAATTATCCAATATGTTTTTAATAATTTTATTTGTTTTAGTAAATCAAATGTAAAATTTTGACTACAAAATATTTTTACGGTTGACTACAAAATTTATTTCAGATGCGTAAAAAGTCCAATTTAGATGGGTAAAAAATTCTTTCTTCTTTCTTCTTTCGTCCTTCCCCACTTAAAATATTAGCCAAAATTTCAGCCAAAGCGATCGATGGAATTTCTCTAACTTGAAAACCTCACGACCGATTCTCTAGGGCTCTAGGCTCATGTTTTCTGAAGGACGACTCGGAGAAAATTTATCACAAATCACAAGTTTTCTGTATCCGGATAGGCGCTGGTTACATTTTTTTTAACTTTCCTCTAATTTACAAACAACCTTTATTATTTCAAAAATTATTTTTAGATAAATACTAAATTAATTACATATAAGAGGATATAAAATTACCAAAGTGGTATTTCAAGTAACAGCCCAAAAAGTGCTAAAACATTTAAATGAGAAGAATATAAAAATGCCTATGCATCTAAACACTGTAAAAATAAGCTGAAAACTGTGTAAAAGTGAAAAAAATAACATTTAAAACATAAAATAGAATAACAATTCCAATTAACACATAAGGTCGTAAAGTGGTCGCAGTGCCTTCAATTCGCACCAATTCTGTGACTTTGTGGCCGTAGTGAACATTTGGCGATCTTTTGTGTTACCAGTGTCTGTTAACAATTAAAATGGCACATTAAATAAGATAGAAACAATATGATTTAGGTTTTATGTAGAGAAAATTATTATTTTAAAACATCATTATTGTTTGATTCAGCGTAAAAAAATATTGAAAAATAATTCACAAAAAATTATAATAAAGAAATAAATAAAATATATAAGAAACAGATGATTTAACAACTGAAAGCAACAAAGTCTTATGTGATAGCGCGGTTGATTTGATTAACCACAAAAAATAAGTAAATTATAAATATTATTAACAAAAGAGTTTAAAACATTAAATTAAATGAAAATGTATCATGGGAAATACCTAAAAAAAAATAACATTTAAAAAAGTCATTAGTTATAAAGAAAAAACGAAAAAAATGATATTCAAAATTCGTTATTTTAATATATTTTTAGTTAAAACAATGAAAAAAAAAAGTTTATTATCCAGAACTGTTTTTGTCTTAAATTTAGATTTTTCATGTAATTTTATAAAAATAAATTAGCAAACCAAAAAAGGTAAAACATTCGTGTAGGAAAATATTTAAATAAAACAAAAAAAATTTAAATTAATAAGTGAAGAAGTGAGAACAAAAATCTAACCAAGAAATTTTTGTGACGATTTGTTTAGTGTATATGTTATCCGATGAAAAAGTAATAAAACATTTGGAACGTTATGTCACGATTAAAGTTTGTTTTTTTATCATTATTTTGAATTAGCTATCTAGAGGAACCTAGAAATGCCGCATTTATCCTTGGAGCATAATGAACGCAACCAAGCCGCAACTAAGGACGCTTCGAACTGTCACGCAACGCAGTTCAGGAGCGGTTGAGCACAATAGAAGCGTCGTCTGTTGCGTTGTGAGACAAACACAGAAAAATTAAAAGTGAACTAAAGTATAAAAATATATAAAAAATGGGAGATTTTGAAGCGATAATTTGTTTTGTTGGTCTTTATCTTTGTTATTTGTATGTTATTGCAATAAAGCTATCGATTTTTTCTTGAACGACATTTCCCCAACCTCACTTTATGAACTGCCAACGCAAAGTTGTTGCGTTAAAGTTCAAAGTTCGGCAACTTTTGCGTCGATGGTTGCGTTCAATGCGTTCACTGTGCTACAAGGGTTAAAGGTAACTGGTCCTAAGGACTATTGGGTTTACTTTTTCTTTCCAGTTTTTACAGGAAAAGAATCGTGAGATGAACAACTTTTAAAAATCGCTAAAAAAAACAAGGCTTTAAAGTATTAGGAAAAGGTGTCTAATGTGGTTCTGTGCTTGAAAAATGTATTTTAAAATAAATAACAAGCAAAAAAATCAGGAAAAATTGAAAAAGAATAAAAACGCATAATCAAAAATTTAGAAAAAGTGAAGTTCTCGCATGAAAAACATTTGGTTTCAAATTATTTCGAATTGTTGTGAAAAAATTATAATTTTCTGCTTCATATTTCTTGCAGAATTTAAATAATCTAACAAATTCGATTTAGAAAGATTTAAAATATTTCTGTTTATATTTTTTTCACAAAATTTATAAAATCTAAAAGATTTTTAAAATTTTCAAACTGGCAATACCATGAAAATTACGCTTCCATAATTTTTTGATCAAGTGTTGTTGAAAATACGCCATATTGGTTCCACATAATACCGCTTTTTCCTAAGTCCATACTGCTGCACCGCCATGGAGCGGCCATTTTGAGAAGCTTTTGATTAACTAAATCGCTTTTTTGGCAGTTAATCGAACAGTGGACTGCAGTGGACTTGTAAATTGATTGATTAGACTCCCCCGTAAGTTGCTTTTATTTTGCTCGATAAATCCGAAAAATATTAACGATCCGACTTAGTTTGTAGATAAAAGAAGAGCAGAATCACCGAAATGAGTGTCGAGGGGTACGAAAGTCCAGTGGAAGCGGAAATTGCCACGAATTCCGGGGTAAAAAGACCACTTAGCAGCGATGAAGCGCACCCCGAAGAAGCCGGATCTACGGCCCATAAATACCAGAAAGTTAACGAAAACACAAAAGTGGTGGCCACGCACTATAATGCCCTGGAGGAAAAAGGGCTAGTCGAGCGGACAAAGTCAAGAATTTTCTTCATGCGGAACTTCAACAACTGGATCAAAAGTATGCTGATTAACGAGTACCTGACGAAAATTAAGGCCGCTCAGAAAATCGGCGACCCCTTGCGAGTGATGGATATGTGCTGCGGGAAGGGCGGGGACCTCCTAAAGTGGGAGAAGGGCGGAATAACACACCTGATATGCACAGACATTGCTGATGTCAGTGTGGAGCAGTGCGAAGCCCGATTCAATTCGATGGCGTCCCGAGTAGACAAGAAATTCGTCAAGAAATTCACTGCAGAATTCTTTGCTTGCGATGCGACTCTTGTAAGGCTGCGGGAAAAATATAAGGACCCTTCGATGAAGTTAAATCTGGTTAGCTGCCAATTCGCTTTTCACTACAGCTTCGAATCGCTAAAACAGGCCGAGTGCATGATTCGAAATTCGGCCGAATGTCTTCTACCAGGGGGCTATTTTATCGCTACCATCCCTGATGCAAATGAAATCATGCGGAGGCAGAGGGAAGCGGATTCCCGATCGTTTGGCAATGATGTCTACAGAATAGACTTTGTCTGTGACGCTGAGCGACCGCCCTTGTTTGGGGCCAAATACAATTTCCATCTTGAAGATGTTGTGGACTGTCCAGAGTTTCTCGTCCACTTCCCCACACTGATTAAACTCTGCAAGAAATATGGTCTGGAGCTGGTCATAAGAGAAGGATTTCATGATTTTTTCAAACGGTCTCTGGAGGGTGGTAAGAGTTGCTTGAAAATCCTTGTAAATTGCCACTTTTTAACTGCTCTCCTTTGTAGGTCGACACCTTCTCGAGCGGATGCATGCTTTGGAATCTTATCCAGCCAATGGCAGAAACGAGCTCGTCGGGAAACCAGAAGAATATTCGCATGCCGCGGATTACGCTAACAAAAAGAAAAAGGAATTCTCCCATCGAAATAAATCGATTGGCACTTTATCGCAATCGGAATGGGAGGCAACCAGTAAGCATTTTTACAACATTTTTAAATGATTTCCAATTTAATTGTTATAAATTTCAGCACTCTATATGGTCTGTGCGTTTAAGAAGTGCAAAACGACGTGGGATGAAAATGGACAGCCAGTCTATGAACTCTGCTAGGGACGAGTTTTCGCATAGGAAGAAAATTATTTTTTTTAGATTTTAAGGAAATTTTACATAGTTCTTTAATATATTGATTTTACTGATTACGTTATTATATACACAATTTGGGGGTTTTCCATATTTAACTGGGCATTATAAATAAATCATGTATTAAAGTTTATCATATTTTAAATCAAATGCTGTCGCACTTTGTTGTCAAAGCGTAAATGATTTGGCTTTTGCTAGAATTGTAAAAATTCTTTTTAATTTAAATTTTAATGATTTTTTTTTTTAATATCTTATAAATCACATTTTATACTATTTTTTCGTTTTTAATTGTATATTAAAATATAATAAAAACAATATTTTTATCATCAAAGCATTTTTTAAATTGATGAGTGATTATAAATACGTCACAGTATAAAAATTACCAAATGTGAGAGGGAAAAAAGCAGCCGTGTAACAAAAAGATTCAAAACCGCGACGATCGGAAATATGTCGAATAAAAAAAGCTTTCAATAAGGGCCGGCGAGGATTTTGACTTTTCGGGATCCTACGATAAATTCATACTGCTATAACTTGTAGTCACCGTCAACGAGGAAGAAGGAAACACACGAGTCCGAGCTGAAAAGTAATCGGCCTAGGCAAAAAAAAACTTTTTTTGGCAAAATCATTGTTTGTCTCAACGTAGTTTCCCTTTAGGGCGTTACACTTCGTCCAACGACTCTCCAATTTTTTGATACCCTCCTGGTCATACGATTTCTCGAAGCCCTCAAAATAGTCCTCTGTTTCAGCGATGACCACCTCGTTCGACCTAAATCCTTAATCACCGAACCATTTTTTCAAGTTTGGTAATAGATAATAGTCAGAGTTTGGTAATAGATAATAGTCAGAGAATCTGTAGAGTATGGTGGATGAGAAAATTAATTTTTTCGCATTATGTAACATTTCTTTTACATCAACAGTTCAAGTTTACAGAATTTGAGCATGTAATTCGCACCAAACGCATATTCATTTACATATTTCAAATATAAAAAAAAGATAAAAAAATGCGAAAAAATAGAATCCCGTCCGCCTGGTGAACATTAGGTAGTCGAAATTAGTATACTAAGTCAAAGTTTAAAGATTATCGTCAAATTACCAATTTAATTTATAAACAAAGAACTTCTGATTTGCAATTTTAAATATTCGTGTGCAAAACGACTTTCATGAAAACTACTTTCCACGAAGTACTTTTAAAGTGTTTTAAAGGCAGTGTTTTTAAACAACTTTAATATGATGAGAAAAAATGACTTTTGAATGTTTTTTCCAAAGGGGTTAAAAAATACACTGAAAAGTCTTTTAAAGTACTTTGAAATTTCCGGCAGAGAAATCAAAATCCTCGATAACTTCAAGTTTTGTCTGTCGGCGTCAACTTTGACTTATCGAGGTTCCACTGTAATTGTACAGAAAATCAAGTTTATAAATCAAAGTGTTTTCAGTAAAAAAAAACTAAAAAATCAAAGAATTAACTTTTAGCGTTTCATCACTATATTTTTTCCTTTTATCTCGTAAATACAAATTCAAATCTAATTCAAAAAAAGTTAACTTGAATAAATTTCCCGAAAGAAGTTATTGAAGCTGTGTGAAACCGGAAAAATGAAAAAATTCCCAAGTGGTGAGAAATTGAGCCTAGAGAGCTTATAATCTAGAGAGTTAGAACAGTTTTTTCACCAGAGTAGAATAGTCTGTAAACATTTTTTTCCATTTATTAAAACAATTACACCCAATAAAAACCTCCACATATTATTTTCGAATCGTTTTCCATGCGACATGTTTGATTGTGTACGTGTCTTTTACGCGTCATTTCTAGTATTTATTTTTATAAGTTTGTTTTATTCTGTAAGTTTGGATTTATTTTAATTTTAACATAGTGAAACAAAATAGAAAAATCTTTCAGTACAGCTTTCGCATTAATATCGAGCGGAAAAAGCATGCATGCATACAATTGCAGTGTCCAATAAGTAACTCTACTTTAACCGATACACCCATTGTTCGTACAATTTGTAAGTGCTTTTTCGAGTGCAACATGTAGTTTTTGAACTCGAAACGAAACTGCTTTCCATGTGATATGTTTATTGGGCAACTTTCTAAACATTGTTGATACCTCACACAGGAACTACATAGGCTTTTAGCGAGAACTCCAATTGGACAAAGGCAGCAGCAGAGGCAGAAGCAGAACTTTAGAACACATAGCATCTTATGTGATGAGCTCCAATAAAGCAGCAGCAGAGGCAATGGCAGAAGCAGAAACACATTTTAACTCTAATCTCTAAATTTCTGCTTTCAATTTAACCTCACAAATCGTTGTTGATATTTTTTGCATATATGGACGGAAGTAAATATTTGTAATACTTGAAATGGAGGAGAAATTAATTGAATACTTAAAACTTTTTCGAATTTTTTATTATTTTCACGCTTGCTTTTAGCTTAGTGGCCATTTTAACACATTATAAGCTCTCTAGCCTTCAAGGCTTTTCAGAAAAGATTTGTCGTTTGCTCAGTTCCATGGGAATTTGGTCGTCAGGAATAATATCAAAGTGGGTGAAATGCTTACAATTGTTGAAACTGAGAAAGTGGAAAAATTAGTTTTTCCGGTTGTTTGGCGTTAAAATATTTAGAAAATTCTCAAAATTAATTGTTAGATTGTTTTTGAGCCCTTCGGTGTCTGGTGCACGTGTGATATGCGCAGTATTTCGTGAATTCCATGTGATAACAGGATTTTCGCTAGCCGAAATCGGGAAATTTTCAAATGTCATCGGCAGTGCGTCGCGATCCGTCGAATGCGTCGCCGCGTTGAATGGGACTTGTGAAATTTTTCTCAAAGTTGGCTTCTCCTTTTGTCTGAACTCAACCTATCGCCGCTTCACATCGCAGTGCCGAGGACTTGGAAAAATTTTTGTAAAAATTTTCTGATTTCTGTGCCTGTTAGACTTAGTTTTTTTCATCATCCACGAATCGCCTAGTTGATTTTCACGTTGAAATTCAAGAGATTAATCGGATTTTGGTTCGTAGTTTGGCGGCCAGCAATTCGAGGAAAATTCCAGCATTTTCATTAATCAGTAGCCGAACAGGAAAACTTACAAAATGAGTGTCGAAAATCCGGACGGCACGGAAAACAGCGAAATCGTAAGTAGAAAATCATTTGAAAAATGCTCGATAAAGTGTTGATAATATTTGAAAATTTCCAATTCGCCACCATTTTAGCTAACTTTTCCCATCTTGGCGAGTTTCTCAGCCCCCAATATCAAATTCATTTAGATTTCTGTTGGTGGCTCGCTGGCTTTTTTCTGATTACTCGAAAGTTAATCTTTGAGTTAAAAGATGGCGACAAATTCAAGTCCCACGTCGCTCATTTCAACGGACGCTGCATTTTTCGCATTTCCTTCAATTGTAATTTACTGAGTTCGCCTGTCTCGGGCTCTTCTACATGTGGGGCTCCGGAGTGAAATGCGTTGTTGCAGTGGACGGTGGTGTGGTTTTTCTTTAGAATTTTTATTGGGAGTTAATAACGATGGTTGCATGGATCGGATGGGTAGACTTTTTGGACTGCCGAGGGGAGAGAAGGAAAGACCTTTTATTGCGGATCCTCCGCCCCCACCCCCTGATCCCCTCTCCCACCTGCACAGCTTGCGGGCAGTTCATGTTGTGTGCATCCAGCCTTCGGGTCAGCTGAATTCACTATAAATTCAAATTCACCTCGATTTTGTACTAAATTTTTCAATTATATAATTGTAATTGCTATTGTGCCAATTTCCCACTGCCAGTACTGGTACTATTGAATGCACATACAGCTCTCGGAAACAAGAATTTCGAGCATTTTCCTCGTGTCTTCTTCATATTTCGAATGTCTAGCTGTGCAGCATTAACAGCCGGCCAACATAGCCAGAAACCACCCAAAAGTCTAGCAAACTAGCAAGCGATCGGTAATCGACCTATGCTCGAGAATCATCCGTAGAGCTCGGTTTATTCCGACGTGCCAAGTGCCCCGAGTCGACCCCCCTTGCCATTTCTCAACAGCGACCGCAACCCGTGGTAGCCCCACTGGCTAAATTTTCGGTGGTGTTGCACTTTCAAATCCTCATCGTTATCACACCAGCCAACACTATGCGGTGTACAATTTCCACTTCTTCTGTTGAATCTGATCTTCTTCCGTCCGCTTTACAATCGAAATTCTCCACGCTCGATTCTCCACTTGCGATTAAAATCAGTGTTGCACCTCGTAAAAGTGAATCTGAAGCGAGATTTTTCTGTGGCTTCGCATTCTCTCTACTTTCATGCAATTCACCGGTTGGCTGTTGCTGAGTTCCTCCCAAAACAAAACCTATGAAAATCCCACGTTCAATTAACGAATTTCCACCGAAATTACATTATATTCGAGAATGTCGTCTCTGTCGATTGCTATGGAAATTTCTCAGTTCTACTAATCATAACAACAAACTGAAAACTTCTATCATGCGGTTATCTTTTATCATAGCAAGAAATTCACAAAACACGGTCTTCTGGCCGCTGACCCAAAATCACTGAAAAGTATCGTACTCTCAGCTTTTTCACATAGTCGAAATTGTAGGGTGTTGCCCCTAGTGTGAGGACAATTGAGTAAAAAATTGATTTCAAATGTTTTTTTTAAATATTTTTTACTAGTATTTTTAGAGTACAGTGGAATTATTCCTTCAATTTTCCTAATTATTCCTTTAATTTTGTAACAAAATTTAAATTTGTTATTTAGAAAACTTACACTGAAATTTTAATAAAACGCATTTTTAAGACTAATAAGGGTATTCACGAAAAAGGATTAACGTTGCTGTTATCGTCGTCAAATAATACTAATTGTTACACTTTTACTTCAAAGCTTGAACACACCTTTTCGCGGTCTTATTAAAATTGCAAATATACTCGCATTTTCACTCATATTTTTGCCATTTTTCCTTCCTTTCTTGCTGAAAATCACAGTTTTTGGTATTAATGAACACTTAATCATTTTAACATCAAGCTCTAAACATATAAACATCACAAACACTGTTTTTAAACATTTATTGGAACTGTTAAAAATGAGCAGGTTGCTCAGCTCACTAGGTTTATTTTTGCTAATTTCAAATAATTACTCAAATTTGATATTTTACACCAAGCGATTAATACCATATAACAAATTGTGGTAAAGTTGCAAAAAATGTTGCCGGGTATTTTGTTGTTGTTTACAAAACTTTCACAAATAATAATATTTTACGACGATAACAACTGCTTTAATAGCTTCTGTGAATACCCCTATTGTATTGTACTATGCTAAAAAAAGTTGTAAGCTGCAAATTCTGAATATATAAATTTGTTCAACAGGTGCCGTCAAAAAAATATCAGTTTTGATCAACACAAAACTTTCCTCTTCAATATTTAGTTTCGGGAAAAATATGTAAAATAGGGGAATTCACAGAAGCTATTAAAGTAACTGTTATCGTCGTAAAATAGTATTATTTGTTAAAGTTTTGTAAATAACAACAAAATACACAGCAACATTTTTTGCAACTTTAACACAACTTTTTATGTATTAACCGCTTGGTGTAAAATATTAACTTTCGATAAATATTCGCTTAGCCAACCAATTTTAATATGAGCAGTTTGCTCATATTTAACAGTTTTAGTTAATTGCTTAATAATAGAAAAAGTGTAATAAAAAATAATAGAAATAGTGTTGAAAAATGATGAGTGAAAATAATTAGAGTGGTTTCCGAAAAGAAAAAAACGGATCAAGTAAAAAAATGTGGGTATCTTTTAAATTTTACTACACGCGCGAAAAAGTGCGTTCACGGTTTGGAGCAAAACTTTAACAAATAATACCATTTTACGACGATAACAGTTATTTTAATAACAAATTTGAATTCCCTATAATATTTTTCCAAATATCTCGAGAACCGTAAGAGATAAATTAAAACCGTTAAAGCAAAAAAATGTGGAAAATGTAATATCCTTTAACATTAGAAAGACGGATGAAATAAATATTACCCTTTTCAAAGATTAAACTCCTTCAAAATCTATAAATCTGTGGCAACAAGTCATAAGAGCCTAAGTCGATTTTCAGATAAAGATAAAAAGATTTGTATTTACTTTAATAGACAGAGCAATTTGGCTTAGCCTAAAAACAGACTTAAGCCCTTATGACTTGTTGCCACAGAAATTATGACAGATTTTTATGAAACTTTCTGACTTTTCATCATTTTTTATTCCAATTATGATCACAAATTTTTGGTTGAAAAAAATTAGCATCTTGGGAAATATTTTATGTTTTACCTTAAAATACTGAAGCCAATATGTTTACTTCCTATCGTTTTTATGTATATTACACCAATTAATGTATAATAATTATTGGTTAATAAAGCGATTATCTATATATTTAAAAGCCAAATACCACTGACTTACTCACTCATCACAGTATCTTCCGAACCTTCAAACCGATTGCCATGAAATTTTGCATACAGATTCGTCTTACCTCATAGATGTTTGCTAAGAGAATTGATCAAATAGAAGCTTTGCTTGCTTCGCTTTGCTTTAAACGCTTTTGTATTGGGTCACCTTCCATAAGGAAACACGGAGTTCAATTCAGCTGTCAAAGCGAGTAAAGCAAGTGAAGCAAGCAAAGCTTCTATTGGGCCATTACCTTAAGAAATGGTTTTACAAAATGTGAAACGGAAAGTCCTGTAAGGATCACGCAGATATTCATTTACCCATTTTTCCTCTAAAAACCGGCAATATGGGGTTTTCGGGGCCGCTGATCAAGAATCTGGTGTTAGAATTACGGTTTTTACTTTCTTCTACGGAGTATAATAAAGTATTGTATTCATGAAAAATTTCGACCTCTTAATTTTGCCTAAAAAACATTTCCCGATCACTCCTGAGTCGATTGGAGTCATATTAAAAAAATGTCTTTCTGTCTGTCAGTCTGTCAGTCTGTCTGTCAGTCAGTCTGTCTGTCAGTCTGTGTACAAGATTTCTCAAAAACTAATAGAGCTAGCGCCATGAAATTTTATAGGCATGTTGGGTCCTGAAATGGGACGATCCTATCAACTTTTGGTGGAAATCCGTTAACCGGAAGTATCCAAAATGGCGGTTTTTCAAAAATCGCAATTTCGTTTTTCTCGATTTACTCCCAAACTACGCATTTTTTAGTGACCTTAAGTATGACAAAACTTGGAGAAAATAAAATTTCCCACACTTTTGTCTTTAGCTATAACTCGATATCTCAACCTGTTATCGAGATAAACCGTTATTTCCAAAAAAACAGTTTTTTGCGATTATCTCGAAAATTAACGGGTTTTTGCTGACTGAATGTATGAAGTGAATTAATGAGAATGGCATTCTGCACAATTTTGTCTTTTACCGTTATCCGTTATCTTTTACCGTTATTGAGATATTTTCATTAATATGTAAAAAATCATATTTTTGCGAATAATTTGCAAACTAACGGTTTTTCGACAAATCAGTTAAAAGAATAATTAAAGATGTTAACATTTTCTACATTTTTGCCATTTACCGTAAATTGATATCTTTTACAGTTCTCAAGTTATCTCACATTTTGTACGTTTTTGATATTTTTGAATAAACCAAGAATTTATTGGGAGGTCGTCTTAGGTTGACAACGCGACAGGGCTCTAGCGTAAATTGCGCAGGGTCGTAGATTTTGTAGAAGAAAGTTTTGTGTTGAGCACAACTGATATTTTTTCAAAAGTGTTTAAGTTATTTCTTGGTTTTTTGGTACAAAAAACTTTAACCCGGAGAAATTAAATATAGTAGATACTTGTGATTTTTTTTATTATTTTAAACAACACAAATCACATATCCTTTAATGAATGTTCTATATATAAACAATGTTAACAATAAAAAAAATAATTCGAACATAATAATTTAGACATTGCCAGCAGCCAATGGTCAAATACTCTATATGATGACAGACAAAATATTTATTTTAAAAAATCCATTTGTATAAAAGAGGGGGAATGGAATGCTTCGATTGGATTTTGAAGTATGCAACGGTTACGTAAAATCATAATATATACACATTTCATCTTTATAAATTTTTCGATACGATGCAGGAAAAAAGTATACAATTTGTATAGGAGAGTGGGGAAGCAGTGGTCCGATTGGATTTTCATGTATCCTCTAGAGAAGATGAAAGTAAAAAAATGTCATGCTATTTATCGCATTTTGCGTTATCTTCTTCCCTTCGTCACGCTTTTTGGCTATTTTTTCTTCAATGGAAGTGCATACCAACAACCCTTCCTTCTCCATACTATTATAAAGAACTCCAATTCAGTTATAAAAAAACAATTATTATAACAAACTTCCAACTGGAAACATTTCTTCGATAATGATTAAAAAAATTCCGTTGCATACAGCACATGACTTTCTTATACAAAATCTACGTAAAATTAGTTTTATAAAAATTTTTGAATTTTTATTTTAAATAATCTTAAATAACTCCATAACGGTCAAATATAACGGATAACGGTACAATACAAAATTGTAGAAAATGTCATGCTCATTAATTCCTTTCTTAGATACAACCAGCAAAAAACCATTATTTTTCAAGATAATATAATAAAACTAATTTTTTTTTAAATAACGGTATATCTCGATAAGGGCTTTAGATACGCAACTCTAGTCCAAGACAAAAGAGTAGGATATTTTACTGTTTTAAACTTTTGTCATACAAAAGACTCCTGAAAAACGCAAAGTTTCAGAATAAACAGCAAAAAACAAAATTGCAATTTTTAAAAAGTCGCCATTTTGCGATTCTCTCGAAAATTAACGGATTTTTGGTGGTTCATTGCACGAGATGAATTGAGGAAAACAATATTTGCCACAATTATGTATTTTACTGTTATCTTTTACCGTTATTAAGATAATAAATTTAAAAAAGTAGATTTTTGCGAATTGTTTGCAAACAAACTAACGGTTTTTCGTAAAAACCAGTTCAAAGAAAAATTAAAGATATTAAAATTCTCTGCTCTTATGCCTTTTACCGTAAATAGATAAATATATTTTACCGTTATCGAGATATTTCCGGTTTTTGTGAAAAAAGAATCATTTTTGTACAAACTAATATTTTACTTGTCTGATCATACTGGAAATTACGCAGGAACGTAGATTTTGTATAAGAAAGTCATGTGCTGTACACATCAGATATTGTAATAAGGCTCTAATCGACTTGGGAGTGCTCGGGAAATATTTTTTTAGGCAAAATTAAGAGTTTGAAAGGGGTTTTGATGAATACAATACTTTCTTGGACTTCGTATAAGAAAGTAAAAATATTATTAAAGAGACATTCGTCATTTTTCTTCATAATTCCAACTTTTAAACTTACAACAATGTAATGTCAAACATCGGTGCTAAGTACGATGATTACGCCTGTAATAATAACTGAAGTACGTTTTCACGGTTCTTGCTCAAAGCATATGCAATCAACCATTCGATTGAGGTAAACAATAAAAGCCTCATTACTATCAATTTCTAATTAAAAATTAGGTCAACATTTCATAATTGTTTTCAATTGAAAGAATTAAAAAAAAAATCTTGCAAGTAAGTATTAGCCTCCACCTCGGCAGCTTCCCACGCATTTTATGGTTTTTCATTCAAAAATTTATGCAAATTGATGAAACTCGACCACGTGTTTTACGAAATGATATCAAATCCACACGCCAAAATGGATTCGAAGACATTTGAAAAGAAAAAAAAGAGAAACTCCGACGGCATGAAACATAAATAAATGAATGGACAACGAAGTGAAAAAAATTATATATCTTAAAAATAAATTCTAATCGAGTTCACTTCTTTCTCCTCAACACATGAACGGCTCTCAGTTCGCGCTCGGTTAGTCTTGAACTTAATTGAGAAAATTTGATGATTCAGCAGTTTTACTTGAGAAAATATTTTATGTGAATAGCACATGACTTTCTTATACAAAATCTACGTTCCTGTGTAATTTATAATCCGACGATTAAATATTTTTACATAATCTGAAATATTTTGATAAAAATCGAAAAGGCAAAAATGTAGAGAAGTTTATTATCTGTAATTCTTCCTTAAACTGTTTGTTTTTCGACAATTTTTCACAATTTTTGAATAAAAAAATCACAATTTTTAACAATTTTTGGGCGTTTTGAAAGAAAACAACAATTTTCCACATTTCCAGTATCTTTCATACAAATATTAACAATTTTTCCAAATATTTACAAAAATCAGTATGTTAAAAGTCTAAAAAAAATTAATGGCTAGTGAAAAAACAAAAAACCGCCAAAGAATATTTTACCATAAACTGAGAATTAAGAATCAAAATTACTCACAACTGGCAATACTCCACAATTTTGGTGTTTTCGTTGCACTCACAGATATCGGAATTAGAATAGATATCGTGTTTTGCTATCTCAAATAGGCCACTGAAATGTCAAAATATTATTATGGGGAAAGGAGATAAATATATCATGCTTCGTTTTGGAATATAGAATGTTTGTAGTTCACTTAAAAGCTAAAATTCATTTTTAATTTGAAACTTGATAAAAGCAAAGTTGGCAATTCTGGATTCATTTCACTATGGTATGCAAATAAATTTTAGGCTTATGAAAATAGAGAAAGCATTAGTGTTTTTGGCCCATTTCTTTATACGGGCTTTTCAAGTAAGGCGCATTCTATGGGATATATTTCTGTGGTTGCACTGCACTGTGTTTACATACTCGACAAGTTATCAACAACCACGTAAAAAAGATCCTCTCATGCTTACATTTTGCACACTAATGCAATAACGCCTCCCATGTGTTGCATATTTTTTCACCTGCTTTGTATCAAAAGGAGTAAATTTTCGTTTTTTTTTTTTCAAATAATTTTTCTGCAATTTTATTAAACAATTTTTTTCAATATTTATAAACATTTTTTTGCAATGGTTTTTAACAATTTAACAACAATTTTTGGCGGCTCTAGTTATAACGTACTTTTGCTTATACCTAGTCTAAAGTCCCAAGAACCGTTTCTTTATGCAAATCGTACTTCAATAACGGATTACTGTTGAAACATATGAATTTTCACTTCTCCATGAAATCTGTTATTATCGAGTTCCATAGTATCTCAATAACGGTAAAAGATAGCGATATTAAGAATGCCATTTTCATTAATTCATCTCATACAAGCAATCAGGAAAAACCGCTTTTTTCGAGATAATCGCAAAAACGTATTTGTTTAAAATAACGGTACATCTCGATAACGGCTTGTGATACGCAATTCTAGTAAAAGACAACAATGTAGGAAATTTTATTGTCGTACAACTTTTGTCATACATAACATTGCCGAAAAATGCGTAGTTTTGGAGTAAATTGCTTAAAACGAAATTGCGATTTTTAAAAAGCCGCCATTTTTATTGCTTTTGATTAACCCTTTCGCAGCTGCTAGGACACATATGTTCCCGTGAATCACAGAAAGCCTTTGGGACACATATGTCTCACCCCCTTCAGCCCTCGCCTTTGATATTTATGTCCCAAATACATTAAATTAATGATTTAAATAGTCCAGTAAACAACCTGTATTTGAAGAAAACAATTTAAAAATTAAAGCTGGTCCCACAATTGGAGCGGTGCGGCAGCGGCGCGGCGCGGCCCGGTTAGCTCAGAGCGGCAGGGCGACAGCCGCAGTCATTTTTAAACCGAAATTACGCGGTTGCAGCTCAATTTGTGTTCTCATAACCTAAAAATCGCAGAAAATTTGAAGATTATTAATTTTTCCGTTTCATTTTCCGTTTCGAATGCGTTTTCAAAGTTCTTTTCCATCTTTTTACTTGATAAAAATATTTGCAACAACACTCAGAAAACATAAACAACTGTCACCGCTTCCAACCGCGTCTGAAAGTAGAAACTAGACCTACTCTTCGCGCTGCCGCGTTTGGTCACCGCGCATTTATAAACCAACTCATATAAACCTATAGTTTCTACTACCATCTGTCACCGCGCCGCGCCGCTTTGCGCGTAATTGCGGTATAAGCTTAAGACCGAAAGCCACTGTGAAGGGGTTACCAGATTTTCAATAAAAATTATAGGATCGACCAAACATTCTTGTAAAATTTCATGGCTCTAGCTCAAGTAATTTCTGAGAAATCTTATACATAGACGGACAGACCGAAATACAGATTGACAGACAGACCGACACACAGACTGACAGACAGACAGACTTTTTGTGTAATATTGCTCCGATCGCGTCGGGAGTGCTCGGGAAATGTTTTTTATGCAAAAAAATAAGGGATCGAAAATTATCATGAATACAATACTTTATTATTCTTTGTATAAGAAAGTAAAAATTAATAAAGAAAATAAATCATTTTAAAATACAAATGAAAATTGTTTTGAATTTGCTGTAATAAAAAAATTAACATTTCTCGATCGTCTAGTTATGATTTTCTTGATTTTTTATGACAACAGAGAAAATGAAATTTCTTTAATTTTCTTTTTTGTAAATAATTTCATTCTCATGAGATTCATAAAAATATCAACTTGAACCGCCGTTGAATGTTGCAGAAATTAAAAAAAAAATTGTTATACGCGTGTTTATCCGTCGAGGTGTTTTCTCAGAAAATTGTAAATTGTGCGATTTTGAGTTAGAAATTTATTTTATTTCGAATTATGAAATTGATTTTATCTAAAGAAATTCTTAAGAGTGGAAATAATTTTTCTGGGAAAGGTCAATGTTTCAATTTAATTTGAATTATTAATCATTAATCGCAATAAATGTTGGTTTAGAGGCGAAAATTTAAAATAATTTATTAAGATTTGAAGATAGTTTTTATGTATTTTTTGATTATTGCTGAATCTACATAGAAAATTATCATTATTGTTAGAAAATCTGCAAATTTTCCATGATATGTCAATTTAATGAGCACGATTGACAGAAACAAAACTAGAGTTATTGAAATCAAGATGCTGTCGGTATATCAAGTAATAGCAAGTTTTTTCCAAGTGCAAAGCAAATTTTTAAAACTTAAGTTGTGACCGTTTTTTTACTTTTTTCTTCTATAGAGGGAAAGTTTTGTATTCATGACGGAGGCCGGAGGCAGATAGAATTTTTCTGATCAGTACGAAATCCGTTTCAGGAAAAAAATATGAGGACGTCCGTGCATCTGTCGGTCCGTCTGTCTATCTCCCTGTCGGTCGGTGGGTCTGTCTGTCTGTCGGTCTGTTCGTTGTACGTAGCTTAAATAACTCGAGAACTCGTTAACCTAGCGACTTGAATTTTTTTGTAAATTAATTTTACGAAAATCATAGTTTTCTACTGACTTTTAGAAAATTAACAATAACTAAAACAAGTGTTGTAAAAAAACACACATTTTTTTTTTAAATACAAAAAAAAATGAATATAACCAAATTTAAAGGAATTAAAATTTTCTGCATTTTTTCCTTTAACGATTTTTACGTGTCTTCAACGGTTCTCGAGATATTTGAAAAAAACTATTATTTGGTTTAAGCCGCCATTACATTTAACATGGGTCCAAGCAATTGGAACTCCCGATAATACCTAAAAAAATCTTCTCCATGGTCACTTTTTTATACTCTCTATAAGATATATCATATAGGAGTATATTAGATTTAGTATACCGTTTGTAACGCATCGAACCAATCATCGGACACAAAAATTAACTACACCAGAGTGTTAGGGATGAGAAAAGATTTTGATTTCCGCATGTCTATGCGTTTGTCTGTCTGTGGATCGGTCCATGAACACCATAACTTTCAAAACGATTAATCTAGAGACCTGAAATTTTGTATAGTTACGGTTCTCAGAAATGGCTCGGCTAATTTCGGCTAAACGGGCAAAATTGGACCATTCCTGTCCCCTCCACCATGCAAACGAAACAGTTTTTTGCAATTTTCTCGAAAACGGTGAGTCATATTGAAAAATTTCTAAACGCGGAATGTGTTTAGAGTAGAATTTTACTTAACTTATGCATACATCAAAATCCAGTCGGACCACTCCGTGCCCCCTCCATACAATGAGTCGTATTGAAAAATTTATAAAGGCAAAATCTGTTTAGAATATGATTTTACGTAACCTTTCCATACATCAAAATTCAATCATACCACTCCTTTCCCCCTCTTCTATACAAATGGATTTTTTTAAATAAAAATTTTATCTGATTGGTCCCCGGCAATTGTTGCTGTTCTTATGTTTCCTATTGTATTTTAAAAAATGAAAGACGACATTCACACACTATGCGACCCAAGATTTTAACGACAGAGTATTAATAGTTTCAATTAGCAGCATGTAATCAGGAATTTATGCTGCACTAATAAATCTATTTGCATTGAAGTGAAAATTGAAAAGTATGAAAACTTTTAGGAAATCGTGCGCGCAACGCTTTTTATAAAAATTGATTTCGTTTATAAAATTTTCAGCATTTTTTTTTAACTTATATCAAAAAATTTCAGGTGGCGAAACCTTTAAATGGGGATCAAGAGCAACGTCTTAATGGCCTGAGCAATGGCCACATTGAGGAGAATAATAAGCACAAGAGTAGCAGTAGCAGCAAACATAAATCATCAAGCAAAGACAAGTATAATAGAGATAAGGATAGGGACAAGGACCATAAAAGCTCTAAGAGCACCAGTAGCAGCAATCGGTGAGTGAAAGTCATGACAATTTCTATTAAATGTAATTAAAAAAAAACCTAATAAAAAATCCATTTTTAATGGCAGTGATAAGGAATCCGATAAACACAAAAGTTCATCGAGTAGTAGTAAAGATAAATATAGGGACAAAGACAAAGATAAGGATAAACACAAATCGTCGTCATCGTCTCATAAATCATCGACACGTGATAAAGACAAAGAGAAGGACAAGGATCGCGACCGTGACAAGGAGAAAGACAAGGAGAAAAGCAGCCGTGACAAAGACCGCGACAAAGACAAGAATAAGGAGCGCAGCAGCGATGATAAGGATAAGGATCGTAAGAAGGAGACCAAGGATAAGGAGAAATCATCCCACTCCAAGGATAAGGAATCATCCAGCAAGGATAAAGATCGCGACAAGGACAAAGATCGTCACAAGAGCTCATCGTCGAGCAACAAGGATAAACATTCCAGCAGCTCAACGTCAAAATCAAAGGATAAGGACCGTGATCGCGACAAGCACTCGTCCAAGGGTAAAGACCGCCAGCGCGAAAAGGATCGCGAGCGGGAGAAACGTAAGGAGAAGGAACGTCAAAGTAAAAATAGCGAGGAATTGAAAGTGGAAAATACTCAATTGGAAAATTCTATAAAGTCGGAGGAGGAGCAGACGGAACGCGACGTCCCAACGAATGACTACGACCAGACCTGTAGCGGTTTCAACGACATCAAGCCGGTGGTTAAGTTGGAGAAGCTGGAAATGACGAATATGAGACAGAATCATGCATTCAATATATCACAGGCCAGCTCATGTGATTATTCGATGTCGCAATTCCGTTCCGATGAGCCAGCGTTTATCATAAAGGGCGAAGTTACTGACGATAGTCAGGATCCGCTCAAAATTGAACCTGAAAATGAGATTGAAAACGATATCGACGATGAGGAGGACGTTCCATTAGTAAGTTTTCGAATTTTCTTTTATATTATTTGGATGGAAATTGTAAATTAATTGTGCACGTTTTTTTTCACTTCAGGCTAAACGGAAAGCTCCAGTTTTGGAGGATAGTGACGATGATGTACCGTTGGGTAGCCGTAAGAAACCGAAAGTAGTCAAAAAGGAGAAGAAGGCGAAAAAGAAAAAACGCGAAGAGATCGAGGAACTCGATGATGAGGAATACGATGAGAAGCCTAAGAAGAAAAAGGTTAAGAAGGAAAAGGTAACGAATTTCAGCTAGATTTCGTATTTTGTGATGAAATCAATGGAGATTTTTGATTTCAGCAAAGTGCTAAAGTAAACACCACCGCTACAATACAACAGCCATCGCCGACAAAGGGTGGTCGCAAGAAGAAGGAGGAGGAACCCGAAGATGTCTGGCGTTGGTATGTGGATAAATTTTTACTCTCCAGTTCGGGGAGATTTATAGATATTCTAAGTGCAGGCGCGCATCACTTTGGCAAGCATGTGGAATGGTGCCGGAGTGGCAATTTGAGTCTTTAAAACACCTTTAAACTAGTATCCCATCGTGCAGCGAAGTAGATTTAAGTAGAAAGGAGCAAATAAGTCGAAATATACTGCGTTGCTTCCATATTGGTTTGTACGCGTTTCAAATTCCCACTTTGGTGCCTGCCAACTCGGAGCGCGCCTACACTAAGTGCTCTTCATACTTTTTTTTACTCAGGAGCGCTAAACTATTAGTACACAGACCGACAGACAGACAAAAAGACATTTTTGTAATGCCACGGATGGCGTGGATGGCTCAGTCAGCTAAGTGCTTGCCTTGTGATCCAGAGCAGTGGCAAAATAATTCGGCTTGAATTTGAATTTAGAACTTTTATGCTCATGGACCTAAACACGGACCAGTTTGGTCTTTGCCTCCCGCCGCCTGAATACTCCTCCAAGCTCTGTAACAGGACACAATGGACGATAAGGCTATGTACTGTCGCGCCAAGTCTTCGTTGCAGTGTGATGAGGAGTATTCAGAGTGTGAATGGATTGTATGAATGGTTGAATGAATGATGTCTTGAGCTGTGCTTCGGCATTAGAGGCAATTTGCCTAAGCTCCTGGCATAAACATAAAAAAAAACAATCGACTCAGGAGCGCTCGGGAAATGTTTTTACAAGTGTTCGAAACTTCATTTTGTTATTTCGTTCTTTTCGCTCTAAAAAGTTTCGCTCTCAACGACAAGAACGTTTGATGCGGTTTCCGACTCTCGTTCTTGGGAACGAAAATGATTTGCAAGCGCAATCATTTTCTAAAGAGAGAAGTTTTCAGCGATCGATGCACATTTTTCGTTCTCGTTTTAAACACTGGTTTTTAGGCTAAATTGATAAGTTGAAATTTTGCATGAATTCAATACTTTATTATATTACGTATAAAAAAGTAAAAATCGAACTAATTTTAATCTCGATGAAATGAAAATCATTTTTCCCTATTCAATTCCGATCGTAATGATTTTTCCGTTGAACGATTTTTCAATGTCAATTTGCCTATAGTGACAATAAAATATGAATCTTTCCAGTGTTGTTGATTACAATTTAGAGAATTATCTGATAATGTTTTTTTTCTTTGGTCAATCGTAAAATGCGTCGCGGTTAGATGAGATAACTTTGGGTATAATTTTAAAACCAACTGCGAGCGATAATAAATATATTAATGATAGTTACTGACGTGTATTTCAAGCAGTACTTTTGGTTTTCAACATGTGAATTTTGCTGAATGGATTTTTTCCGATTTTTAGCTTTTTTTCACGTCGTTCTTAAGTAGGGTAACCAGATTTCTGTACTCAGTATGCTGGACGCAGGGGAATTTTTTTTTTTGATTTGCGATTGTTCGGTAATTTTATACCAGATGTAGCCAAACTTTCTTTCATCGTCAATCATCTCGAGAATTTCTCAAATTCTCATCGTTGCAGAAAATCTGCAAAATGGAAATTACTACCTTTAGGAAAATAACAAAGAAAAAAAGCGCCGCAGGATAAACATTCCAGCAGCTCAACGTCAAAATCAAAGGATAAAGCCCGTGATAGCGACCAGCACTTATCCAAGTTTAAGAAATCTTGTACACAGACTAGCAGACTGACAGACTAGCAAACTATCAGACTATCAGGCTGACAGACTAGCAGACTAGCAGACTTACAGACTAGCAGACTGACAGACTTACAGACTAGCAGACTGACTGACTGCTAGAGTAACTGACAGACAGGCTGACAGACTGAAAGACTGACAAACAGACTGAAAGACTGACAGACTGAAAGACTGACAGACAGACTGAGAGACTGACAGTCAAACAGAAAGACTGACAGGCAGAAACACACTTTTTTGATATTGCTCCAATCGACTTGTTTTTATGCAAAATTAAAAGGTTGAAATTTTTCATGAATACAATACTTTATTATACAACGTATCAGAAAGTAAAAACTAATGTCTGAGGTATCGAAAACATTTGGATTGTCGTAGTGGTTTTAATAAACTAAAAAAATGTTTATTGACTGTTCTGTACTGGTAAAAAAAAACTATTCTAACTGGCCTAATAGACTGCCCTACAAAGTAACGGAAAAATTTCATCCATGTGCAACAAAAATTACAATTAGATGTTCAATTCAGCCTAGAACCAAATCAAATACAAACACTTGAGAGATTCAAGAGTTAGCAGGGGCTCTGTTTTACGGTTTAAATTGGAAAGCATATTACAAATTTTTAAGACATAAGCTTAGAATAAAGATTAATAAAAATAACACTTAAAACAATGTGGAAATGCCACCTTGAAAGACGATTTAAAATGTTAAAGAAGTTTCTGATTAAAATTTGAATGGGCGAAAACGAACGTTGAGTTACAGTTCAGTGGTTAAAAATTTAACCTATCCGCCAACAGATGTCTCTTTTGCCGTTCTTTTGACGTTTCGTCTTCATCATGCCGTGAAAAGAAAAACATTTCAGAGCTGATTTACCTAAAATTAATTGAACTGTGAGGTGATTATGGTGAATTTATTTATAACGCGACTACTCTTGTACTCGAAAAACAATAAATTCTACCATGATGTCGTACAGTTTGCCTACAGGAAAATTGTTTTCCAACGACACTCCGCTAAACTCGCCCTAACCTCAAAATTCACGTAATCGAGACTTTCTTAGTTCGGAAGATTTGCAGTCTTCCATTGATTAAAGAGATTTTGAATATCACTCACTAATATTGCGATTTTATTTCAGGTGGGAAGAGGAGAAGCGTGAGGATGGCGTAAAATGGACTTTCTTAGAACATAAAGGCCCAGTCTTTGCTCCCGCGTACGTCCCACTGCCCAGCAACGTGCACTTCTACTACGATGGCAAGCTAATGAAACTGTCGCAAGACACTGAGGAAGTGGCCTGCTTCTATGCGAAAATGTTGAATCATGACTACGTCACCAAGCAGGTGTTCAATGATAATTTCTTCAAGGATTGGCGCAAGTTCATGACGTCCAAGGAGAAGGAACACATCAAGGACCTAAGGAAGTGCAATTTCAAGGAGATGCACGAGTACTTCAACGCGCAATCGGAAAAGAACAAGAACCGCACCAAGGACCAGAAACTCGCCTTGAAAACGGAGAACGAGGCAATGATTCAGGAGTACGGATTCTGCATCATTGACGGCCACAAGGAGCGCATCGGCAACTTCAAAATTGAACCGCCAGGCCTGTTCCGTGGCCGTGGAGAACACCCTAAAATGGGTATGGTTAAGCGACGCGTCGTACCGGAAGAAATCCATATTAATTGCTCGAAGGACAGTAAGATCCCGCAACCGCCCAAGGGACACCGATGGAAGGAGGTGCGTCACGACAATACCGTCACATGGCTGGCTTCATGGACAGAGAATATCCAAGGCCAGGTGAAATACATCATGTTGAATCCCAGCTCCAAGCTCAAGGGCGAGAAAGACTTTCAGAAATACGAGATTGCTCGTCGTTTGGACAAAATTATCGACAAGATTCGATCGACCTACCGCGACGAATGGAAGTCGAAGGAAATGAGAATTCGTCAACGGGGCGTCGCCCTCTATTTTATCGATAAATTGGCACTGAGAGCTGGTAATGAGAAGGACGAGGATCAAGCAGATACAGTCGGCTGTTGTTCGTTGCGTGTCGAACATGTTCAATTGAAGAAATCGTACAACGGCATGGAGAATGTCGTCATCTTTGACTTTTTGGGCAAAGATTCAATTCGTTATTACAACGAAGTCGAGGTCGAGAAGAGAGTTTTCAAGAATTTGGAGCTCTTCATGGAGAACAAAAAGGACGGTGACGATTTGTTCGATCGATTGAACACGTCAGTATTAAACGAACATTTGCGAGATATTATGGATGGTAGGCAATCATTTGTTGTTATTGGAAGGATGTTGGTAAAATTTTCTTTTTTTTAGGACTTACTGCCAAAGTTTTCCGTACGTATAACGCTTCAGTAACACTACAGAATCAACTAGATTTGCTTACCGATCCCAATTCCTCAATACCTGAAAAACTTTTATCATACAATCGTGCTAATCGAGCTGTTGCCGTGCTATGTAACCATCAGCGTGCCGTTCCGAAAACACACGCAAAGAGCATGGAAAATTTGAAGGAGAAAATTCGCCAGAAACGCGAAAATCTCGAGGATGCTGAATCTGAATTACACGTATGAGTTTTTTTTAACTCCATTTTAGTTGATTTTATTCATTCTACAAGTTAGAAACGGTTTTTTGAATGTTCCCAATTTTTTATCCCCGTTAGGATCTACAAAAGTCTGCCAAACGAGGATCGGTAAAGGAGAAACTGAACGCCGATAAGAAGAAGAAGCAAGTCGACCGGCTCAAGGAACAACTAAAGAAACTGGAATTGCAAGAGACTGATAGAGATGAGAACAAGACCATCGCTCTGGGTACATCTAAACTAAATTATTTGGATCCTAGGATATCTGTTGCATGGTAAGCTTTGCTTCTATTTTGCTTTGGAATATTGTTGACGTGGTAGCTATGCCTAACTCTACCGAGTTTTCTCGATGTGGATAATACAAAATTTAGGGAAACATCATCTCTAAAATAATAAAATTTCAGGTTGATCGCTTTCAGGGGCCAGATTCAGTAAGCGTCAGTTTTAAAATGGGCATCAAAGTTTAAATGTTTATTTTGATTTCAATCACGCATGCAGAATCCGACATCAGATTGGAAAATAATGGTGGTGGTTCAATAGAATTTCGATTCTTTCTTTTGACTTTCCTGCCTTTCGACTCTTTCTTTTGACTTACCTGCCTTATATATCTGGTTTTAATTGTTATGAATTTGGAACTGGGCATTGGACGAAAATCTATGACAAATCGATTCAATCATGACAATTTTAGCTTCAGAACGATAAAAAATGTCGATCGGCCAAAGTGAAGAAATGGCAATTACGAGTTTAATTATTTTAAAATTTTGGTAATTCTGCCATCACAGTTGGTACCGCCGATCTTTTTATTATAATTAAACATTTTCAAAACAAGGAAAACTAGACAATCGTCAAATATTCTATATGGCGGATTCTAAAACCTAAAAATTGTTTTTCCCAATATGAATCAGGGTATGCGCGTTTCATTATTGAAAATGAAAAATCATGACGTGAATTTTTGTACCTCACTGTACATCTATCTACCAGAGGAAAAACGCGATACACAACCGCTTGTATTAACAACAGAAATCCTACTGAGTGAATAAAGCTCAAAATACAATTGGCCCGACAGAACATTCACTGCCAAGTAGAACCTGAATCGTACGTCGATGCGTCCGTCATGCGTCCGTCACGTTGACAGTTCGAGTAAAATCAACGGGCTGCTATGAGTACTCCCCTAATAATACGTTTTCCGATGCGGCAGCCGCATAGAGTAGGTCGAATTTCTACTTTTACATGCGGCAACGCACGGAAATGTCATCTCGCAAAAAAGTTTGTTTACGATTTAAGCAATTTAAGTATGGAACAAATTGAAAGTAATTGTTTCGACGATAAACTAGTAGAAGAAGTGCAAAACAATGAGTTAACTCCAGATTCGTTGCCGTACCCAACTGTCACCGCATAAAACTGTCAACCGGACGGACGCATCGACGTACGATTCAGGTTCTAGCTTTACGGCGACAATCTCCATATACAATTCCGTACAATTTGTTGTTCTAAACGTCATTTGTTTATACCCGTATGGTGAAACCAAAGGGTATATTAACTTTGCCTTACCGTTTGTAACGCCAAGATCCCGTCATCACACACAAAAATGAATTACACTAGTGTGTTTAGAATGATAAAAATAATTAAATTCTGCATGTCTGTCCGTCTGTCTGTCTGTCCGTCCGTCCGTCCGTCCGTCCATCCGTCTGTCTGTCCGTCGGACTGTCTGTGGCGCGGATTGCGGGCGCACGGATTGAGCTAGAGACTTGAAATTTTGCGCAGATTCGTTTTTCGTAAAATGCGAAGCTAAGTTCGTTAATGGGCAAAAATGGACCATTAGGGGGGGTATCCCCCATACGAACAAAAACGATTTTTGCGAATATCTCAAAAACGGTGCATCTTATCAAAAAAGTGCAAGAACAAAAGTTATTTAGGATATGATTCTACATAAAACTCCCTTACATCAAAATCCGATTTCATTTTGAATCAACCATGAAATTTTGTCGGCGAGTTGACCATTTAAATGATTGTTTAACGTAAAGGCCAAAATACAATTGGCCCAACACAACATTTACGACAGCAGATTGCGGCGACATTGTCGCCCTCCATATACAATTGCGCACACTTTGTTGTTCTAAATATAACTTGCTTTTCACAGATAAAACTTTTCATTCGCGCACGCACTCAATTAATTGTTCTTCGAAATTAATATTTTCAATCCTTGGTCTTGAATATTCTGTATTTCTTTGATTTGAATTTTGACAGTCAGTGAGCTACATATAACATTTTGTGTACCCAATTATCATAAAATCTAAGCAACACAGCATACAAGCTATATTTCCTAATACTTGCTTTAATTGAAGAAATTTAGATTTTATGACATCCCCATTTCATTTTGCATCAACTAAATTTTGTAGGCGAACTGCCGACAAAAGTTAAATTCGATTGAACTTTTTACGGCTACAAAGTTGGTCGGATTGATTGTATTTAGAAGCATAGAATCCTATGAGTTTAAAATCTGAAATGCCGCCGTAAATGTTGTGTTGGGCCAATTGTATTCCGGCCTTAAGTCTCCTTTTATCATTATAATTGTAAAATTATTGGTGTTTAATAAATCGTATTATAAATAGGCCTCTGAAGATGAGCCAAAACAAGGCTCGAAACGTCAGGCTGGAAAATTAAACACAACTTTTGTTTTATTTCCTAAAATGGACCGCTAAGCCCGCCAAACTAAGACAAATTAATATTATACGGTCGACATATTATCAAAATCCATTTTTATATATATAAATTTAGTATACCGTTTATAACGCATCGAACTAAAAATTTACTACACCAGGGTCTTAGGGATGACAAAAGATTGTGATTTCCGCATTTTCGTCCGTCTGTCTGTCGGTGAACACGATAACTTTCGAAAGGATTGAGCTAGAGACTTGAAATTTTGTATAGTTACTTGTAAATGGCTAGGCTAAGTTCTTGAACGAGCAAAATTTCATCATTCCTCCCCTCCTCCCCCATACAAACGAAACAGTTCTTTGCAATTTTCTCGAAAACGGTGGGTGAGTCATACTGAAAAATGTATAAAGGCAAAATATGTTTAGAATAGGATGTTACATAACTCATCCATACATCAAAATCCAATTGCACCACTGCTTTTCCCATCTCCCATACAAATGGAATACTTTTTTCCTGTTTTCATGAAAACTGTACATCGTATCGAAAAATCTATGAAGAAGAAATGTGTTGAAAATCTGATTTTACATAACTTATCTATACATCAAAATCCAGTTGGACCACTCCGTCT
This sequence comes from Chrysopilus asiliformis, assembly GCA_964034945.1. Taxonomy (NCBI): domain Eukaryota; kingdom Metazoa; phylum Arthropoda; class Insecta; order Diptera; family Rhagionidae; genus Chrysopilus; species Chrysopilus asiliformis. The sequence continues at coordinate 20,637,294 of OZ035963.1, read as the reverse complement.
CCCCTCCCGCATACAAATTGTAAACTTTTTTTTATTTTCTCGAAAACGGTGAGACGTATTGAAAAATTTATAATGATAAAATCTGTTTAGAATATGATTTTACATAACCGTTTCATATATCGAAATCCAATCGGACCACTTCTTTCCCCCTATCCTTTAGAAATGGATTTTTTAAATAAACATTTTGTCTGTCATCACATAAAGTATTTGACGATTGGCCCCTGGTAATTGTAGCTTTTCTTATGCTTCTAAAATATTTTTTAAACATTTATTTGTTTCAAATTTTAAAAAAACTAACACATTTTTGGTCCTTTTCAGGTGCAAGAAGAATAATGTTCCAATTGATAAGATTTTCAATAAAACTCAAAGGGATAAATTCCGTTGGGCCATTCATATGGCTACCGAGGATTACAGATTTTAATTAGTTGGCAACCAACTAAACTAAACTTATTTAAAATTTTAGCAATGTTCATTCGATCCACCAAAAACGTACGCTAGAACAATATGTATGTACGTTGTTATATAGACGAGTGTCATTCAAAAAAAGATTTTAAATTAAATTAAAAATAACAAAACAAACATAATAAGCAAACAATTATATATTTTATGTTTTTTTTTTTAGATTTATCATAAGTAATTTTTTTTTGTTCAATTAAAATCGATTGTTGATTAATTTCTACATCATTGCAATTGATTTAGTTTTACAATTTCACAGAAAATAAGTAAAATAAATCAGATATGTTTGAGTTTAGAGTAAAAGATAAGGAAACCTTTTTTTTAGAATAGGGGAGCGAATGGAATGCTGATTAAAGCAAATATATATATATATAAATATTTACTATTAAAAAGTTTATGGAAAAGAAGAGTATGAGAAAAATTATTGATTAGGAGAATATTATATATAAATAAAGGGAATTTGCAGTGTTCTGGCAATAAAAGTAAGAGAAAAAAAATCCTGTGACTTTTTAAAATTTGAAGCAAAAACAGAAATCGTGTGAACATTTAAAAAAAATTAATTAATAAAAAAAACAACACAATTTTAGTATAATTAGTGTAAACAATTCCTTAATTATTTAATATTTAAGTTATTTTTTATATCAATATAAAAATACATAATGATCGCAAGAAACCGTGAATACATAATTGGGAAAAAAGATATAAATATGTAGATTAAATACTTAAAAAAAATAAACACACACAAATGCATATGCAAATAAACTCAAAAACAAAATAAATCACAGTGTTTCAAATTGTTATTAATTTTAAAATGAAATCAAATTTTATGAACTTTTTTTTGAAAAAAAAAAGAAAAACTAATTTGTAGACAATTAGATTTTAAGAAAAATTAATCACACAGATGTCACCATAACTGATGTACATATTTTTAACGGAAATTCAGAGACTTTTCACAATTTTTGATTAAAATTTGTGTATTTGGAGTTTTTTTTTACTGAATATTTTAATTTTTAGTTTCATTTAGCATTAATACAAGTAAAGTATAGGTTCTAAACCACCAAAAGATATGGCAGGATAAAAGGAATTCCAAAACTAGCAGGAAATCTAACCGAAATTGGAGAAAATTCGCAAAACCGTAATTTAGTTAGATTTTATGAAAACCTTTTTATCACATTAATCGTTTTGATACAAATTTGATTGATTGCCTTTCATTTATGCCTATTCTGGAATCCAAAGTAGCGTTAAGTTCGATTTCCCCTCGATTTGTATTCTTGAATCCGCTGCGTTTCACTTCTGTTCAATTGCGTATGATCTAGTAAACGTTTTGAGGGTAGAATTACTCATTGCAAATTTCAGAATACCAGTTGAGTGGCAAATCGAATCGACTGAGTTTGGTTTTACGTTTTAACCTCGGATGCCAGAATACCCATGATTGTTAATATTATACTATATATGTGAGTAAAATGTCACCAAACAAATTATTATCGTAATTGTCTTCGTCCCTGCCAATAACAAAAAAAAAACATCATCTCTAGTGTAAAATTTGAAAAAAAAATAAACCTTTTTATGAAAAGCGAAAAAAAATTAATGAAAGGAAAATTGATCTTTTCTATATACATATAAACATTCTACTTAGAGCATAATTCTGGAGAATTTGTCTTGGAAATGTTTTTTTTTTAAATTATTATTTTTTTTAGATTAGCGAAGGGTACTCAATTAATCGTGCGTGCGTCTTCTTGAAGAAAAAAATGGGATTTATTTTTATATAAAACAAAGCAAAGAGAATAAAAAAAAAATTATGCAAAAACGAAAGGTAAAATGAAATGTTTTTGCAGTTTAAATATTTCTAATCCCGATTTATTGTTTCGATTGAGTGAAAGGAAAAAATTATAAAATAAAAATGAGTTACGATTAGAATTAAAAAGGTTTACATTAAATCAATGGAAAAAAGAAACATTAATTAAAACAAATTGAAGAAAAAAATGAAACAAAACATATTTTGTAACTAGATATGTAATGTTATACTTTAATTGTAATTTATTCAACATAATTTTAAATAAATGAGTAAAGTATATCAATCTGTTTTAGTTATCAGCTCGTGATTTATTTAAATTATTTTTTTCATCATCATCCTCGGCACTACAGCTCTCGGAGTGCCTGGGCTTCCTCAATTGAGGTTTCATAACGATTTCTTCCCTGATTCGCACCTACAGTTTTACATGGATTGCGAACCATGGATGAATTACAACATTTGTAAGGTTTTTACGTCGCAACCCATCAACAGTAGAGGCCGTGATAGCAATCTAGACCGATGATGTCGTTAGCACTAAGCGGTAACTATCACTACTCATTTCGTAAAGCAAGTTGAGTGGACTTCACACAGTCGGGAATTGAACCACCGACCTTCGGAATACGGGCCAAGTACTTTACCACTTGGACAATGCTGGAGAATCATTTTTTGACAAATAATTTTTCTATAGATTTATGCAGACGGTTTTTTGAGTCTGCACAATTCGATGATCGATCTCGTTTTGTTTTCACACTAGTCTAGGTTAGAGCGACTTACAGTCACATTCCCATTGGCGCTTCACTTCAACTTCACGTGGAGTTTGCTATTTTCATAGTCTCGAGAACCCACAATTAAAATACATACCTGGAATATCCGTCTCACTGAATCACCAGATTTACATATAGGATGACCAGATTCCTATTTTTGTAAACCCGGAAATTTTTCCATAATAGGCCTCCAGCTAACTCGCTTTCGATCAAATTTGTCATTTATTTTCAGAAATCTACTCAAACACTTTTCAGGAAATGAAACTCGAAAGGAAAATGTAAGTCATTTCAATATTTTTTATTTAATGATTTTTTTTGCTTGAAAAATCTATAGAAAAAACAATTCGTTTTTTTATGCAATTCGTTCTCGAGTGCAGTGTCCGAGTCAATTTGATATTCAATTGGAGATACATGAGACCCTAGTTATCTTGTATGGATTTATTGAATTAAATTTTTACTAGCCTTACCGATAGACCGCCTAGATAACCAGAGGCGAATTTAGATAATCTGAGGCCCCAGTTTGACGCTCTAAGTTTCCAACCCTTTTCGGAACATATTCCAACTCACAGCTCTAAAAATGTTCGTTGTCTATAAAGATAGTTAACTTAGATTTGAAAAATAATAAAACAATACGCCGCAGGTGAATTTTTATTTACCAATCACTAGTATTAAGAAAGACTGTGTTAATTTTCATGAATCCTGCAATTCTGGAGCTTTGCATAGGCGTACAAAATAATTTCGATGCCTCAACGTCTAGAAAGAGGTCCCGCTAGTTAAATGGAGGCCACACCAGCCTACTACGGGCTCTATTAAAGTTGTAATTTTCAACCTTTTGCATACTAACAATATAGTAAAAATATGTCTTATTCTCGATTTTAGACCAATCTCAATCGGGGACCCAAGGCGAGCGAATTTTGCGTCTAGACGAACGCCTTTTGTGTCTAGGCGAACGCATTTCGCGTCTAGGCGAACGCATTTAGCGTCTAGGCGAAAATCCACCTTTGTACATTTGCCTAAAGATTAGCAATTCTAAGCGCCCTGACCAGAACCCTTAAAAAATCCCTAAAGATTGACGAGATTTTTTGTTTGATTTCTTGAACAACTTTCTTTACAAAGAATTTTTTTATTCTTTCTTTAAAAACGTCTTTCAAGTGTGGACGATTTCCCTTATTTTTTAATTTCTAATAGGTAGTATATGAAACAAATCTCAAAAACCTCAAACGATTAACCTCAAACGCATTTCTGAAACAAAACGCACCGTTTACCTATTCTGTTAGCGTTTATATTTAAAAATCTTTTGTACTTCAAATATACATTGGTATCTCAACTTATATTTGACTAAATTTAAAACAAAAATATCATATTTTATAAAATTCCTTCCTAATCCGTTTCCTTTTTAAATCTCTGAAGATCTGAACAAAATAGTACCTGAAAAACAAGATTTTTTACTACTGTTATACTTTGAAAGCAGCATTTTTGTAGTTACAGTTTGTGCCCACCCAGCATATGGTCCATAAATAGATCGAAATGCATTCCCAATTTCACTATACACCCTGGCAGTTACGGTTTTGCCTTTCCTTAAGCTAGGCAAGTAGTGATCCCTGGCAATGTTGTAGATATGTGTGTCTACGGGAACCGCCATAAGGTTATCCATTGACATTAAGCAAATACAATCTGCTACCTAAAAAAATATTTTGATTTACTAAAAGTACCATTATGATAATTAAGTAAATGGACTTTTGGTCCTATTCCTGGCAACGTATTCAATTTTGCGTAGGTCTCCGGATAAGGAAGTTCTCTGAATTTCTGAAGTGAGTCTTCTCCCCCAAATTCTAATATAACTTTTGCTGTTCCATGAATGAATTTCGCTCGATAACCGAATTTCGCGTCCCTGAGTTCTTGTTCAACCTGTTTGGCAAAATCTTGATATATTAAACAATTTTTAAAGATTTTTTTACAACCTTTGGTCCAGCTAAAGATTCAACTTTTGGGAAGGCAAAATAATCCACACCTTCGTAGGTACAAATCTTATCGCCATACTTATCGCACAGCTTCTCCACCATTGCTGATATACTGCAAATATTATTGTTTAAATTGTGTTAAAGAATAACAACAAGATGCTTAGTAATTACCGATTGATGTGGTTATTTTGGCTGCAAATGAAGGAAAAAATATTCTCTACCGGATCCTGGTCTAGAACTCTGACGGCTTGGAAAGTAGTTGCTGTGGCTTTGAAATGGGAATGGCAACTGGCCCATTTCTCGTAATGTTCTTTTAAATTGAAATCTAATCTAAAATACTGCCTTAAAATATTCTCATAGTCCTTCGATTTACGTGAAGTTTTTGAATTTTTGGACAACAAATCGCCGACCAAATCGAATTCCAGGAAATCTTCTTGCTGTCGCAGGATAAAAACACAGCCTTTCATCGTTCCAATCCATTCTTTACTATTCAGGGCTTTCCATCTGCAATAAATTTGCAGTTAATGGATTGTTATTCTTTAGAATTCGATGTAAAATATATTCTAACCTGAAGCTTTGTCCTCCGGAAAGAGTTAACTTTAAATTTAAATCACTAGCAGCACATTTTAAAGAGCCTGATATCATTTTTGAATATACCATAAACATCCACTGAAAAACAAAAATATTTAACTTTGACTATTTTAATTGCAAGTAAACGAGAATTCTCCGAGAAACTTCAAAACACTGTAAGATTGATTTGTTTTTGTTTTTTTTGCGCCAAACCAACATAACCTCAAGCATTTGAAATATCTTACACTGACTAACACAATCTCCACTATTTTTATATAAAATTTGTATCACGCAAAATGGAAATATTTTGGGGAAGAAGTGTTTTTCAAGTCTTCTAAGAAAAAAAATTACCAAGTCACACTACAATACTGCCTTAAAGGTAAAGAATCAGTGAAATGTCAAAAAACTCTGAAAAAAAAACATTTAGTGTACAAACCAGTTTTTCCTGATTTTTAAAACCATATAAAAAAGTCTTCAATTATTGAAGTTTTTTTTAGAATTGGGCACAAAAGTTAAACAGATTAGATATATATGAAATTGTTGTGTTTATTTCCTTTACACGTTTTTTTACTTCTTTTAAAAATGTATAATTTGCAAACAACTTTTCTTAGATTACATATTCTTTATTATTAAATATCATTGTTGTGCAGATTATTTACGAAACGTATTTTACGTAATAGTTCACCTATAAAAAAATAACAGTTTACAGGGCCCAAAATCACAGTAAAGAATGTATATAATGTAAACAATTCGTTGTTTTTTTTCTTTTTTCTAGCCAAATTATATGTTGAAACAACCAAATAAAATCCTAAAACAAAGAAAAAATACTTGATTCAAACATTTCTTCTTGAATTTTTTATAAGTAATGTAAACAAACTTTGTATCCAAAAATCTGAATCGATGAAATTTTCTTCCATGGGCTGAGCGAATAAAATCTAGCAAATTATAGTGGAAGTGTTTTTTATCTATTTTTTTCTTTCAATACCGATTTAACTTTTTTTTAAAGTAATTTAGGGGTTTTATTATAAAATAAACTTTAAACAACTTTTGTCCTAAGATATTTCTGCAATTTGCCGAAAAAAGTACAAATGATGCAATTTCTTATGAGGTAAATTTAAAAAAAAAGTTGTGTTGCATAAAAGTCTGCAAAACTTTCGCCTTTTGACACCTATTAGAAAATCATAGTTTGGCGACGAAACTACAGAAATAAATAGAGCAGCAAAGCAAAATAAGAAAAAAAACGACATTTAAATTATGTAACAGTCAATTTAAAATATTTATCGCATAGGACACGCTTCATTGGTTCCTTACAAAATTCATTCCTAAGTAGTACATCGATCTTAAACATTAAATCACAAAAAAATCTACAAAAACTACAAGAAAACTAAGAAAGCAGAAAAAAGAAGATAGAATTAGAAATAATAGGAGTGAAATTGCAAGCAAGAAGAACAAGAAATTGATTTACTTTTTTGGATCAACATATCTTTTTATTTCGTGAAATGAGTAATTTTTTTGGCATAGAAGACGGCTTTGTTAGCGTTCGGCTCTTGATCTGACCCTTCAAGTTGCACGGACACCATTCGCTTGAAAGTTCGCTTCTCAGTTGGATAGGATTCTTGGGAAGTGGCCGGATTCAAGGTATCGTCAGAAGATACTGAGAATCGACGGCTACTGGAAATGTTTTTCGATCGACGTGGAACTCTTTGGCCGCTGGAGGGTTTAGTCCTGGTTTGCTTCGGTTTTGACTCTGATACCTCCTCATATGATGAGCTTTGTGGCTCATCGTCGGAAATGTACATACACTCCTCGTTGCTAACGCCTGCTGCGTCTTTGCAGTAATAGCACGTGAGACCGTTCTTGCTCTTCCTTTTGCACTTGGACCAATCCTTCTTTTTGAACTCCTCAAGGACTCTCTCAACGTTCTTCGAATTTCCGGTCAAGTAGCGTTGATGGGTCGGGGCAACGTATTTGAATCCTTGGTTGAAGTACTTGTCAGCTTTGTCGGCGGGATTTCCCTGGGCTATTTTGCTGGAATAGTACGGGGCGGAAGTACTCTCCGCCTCTGCACTAGCGAAGCGAGGGGCGGTTTGTCTGGTGGTTTTCTGTTTCTTTTGTTTCGGGGGTTTCGTCGCCTTGGGCTGCGTTGCTCTGGCTTTCGTTGCTCTGGGTTGCGGGGCTCTGGGTTGCGTCCTCGGGACTTTTTGCTCCTTCTTTTCTGAGGCATCTTCTTCGTGGTAGTCATCATCGTCATCTTCATCATCCTTGCTATTGTAATTGCGTTCCCGTTTGTAAGCGTACTTCTTGGGAGTCGGATTCGATGAGTACGAACAGCTCTCGGATTTCGCGTTGTTTTTGGGATTTTTGCATATCGTGCAGTCCTTGCCATCCTTATGAACGACTTTGCAGAATTCAGGATGTCTCTTACTCTCCTCGTTTTCCTTGTCGGATAATTCCTTGATCCTTTCGTATTCATCATCCGTGTCGGTGTCAGTATCATACTCCACATTCGTCAGTCTGGGATCATCAATTCCAAAATTCTCCTTCACGAACTGCTGGTATCCCTTTGTGTAGTCGTAGTCCTCCGGTTCCTCCTCGTCATCTGAGGCGCGTTTCGAACGGATGAGTCTATCCTGTACTTGATCCGGTGATACATAGAGGAATGACTTGGTCACACGTGGCTGGGGGTCTACCAATTTGAAGGACCTCCGATTATCTCCTTCTTCTTCTTGGAAATAAGTCGTTTCCGATATATCCAAACCCGGATCCGGATAAATCGATTCAGATTCGGGCCCATCGTAATTCTGGAACACTTCGAAATCTTTTTCGTTGCCGTCTTCCTCTTCATCATCGTATTCTTGCCCTTTGGTCAAGCGCAAGTAGCCAACTAGCAAAACTGCGGCAGCCACCCATACCTGAAATAATTATGTTCCAATCAGTTATGATGTTGTTACTTGGGAACTTCCATTCTTACCTTTAACGTAGAACTTCTCATAATCTTCGTATTTTCCGTGACAATTGAACTCAGGCTGCGCTCAGTACGACTGAGCCAAAGTAACTGCTAAGCCCAAAACGGAAAACAATTCTTTTATAATTTGTTGGAAGTCAGTTGCCCGATCCGAGGTCCCCAGTACGGACACCGCCTCGAACTAATCAACCGTGATGCTAAAAACATCAAAGAAATGGTACGTGCACGTATTTCTGGTGTTTTCCCTAATTCACCACCACCGCAGTGCGTCTCCATCATCAGTGCGTCTCCATCATTCCAACTTTTGCACCTGAGAACACCTGAACGAGGCCCCAACATAATTCAGACATCATCCCAATAATTTACATCTTATTCGACACACTTTACATCAAAATTAACCGCCAGAAATTCAAAAATTTCAAACTCAATCGAAATTTTTGATGGTAGTCGAAATTTCCAACGGTCGAATTTGCAAATCGGTCGAGAACTGATGCAAAATAATGCACTCAACTCTTTTGTTATAAAATAAACGTTAGCTAACAAAACAGAAGCAGTCATTGGCCGTAAAATTAACGAAACCTGATGTTTGTTATATAAACTATTGCAATATCAGTTCGAGTTTTTTTTTCTTCTTTGAATTGGTTGGAGATTTTGTCGTTTCGAATTTAGACCAGATTCATGCATAAAAAATTCGGCAGTTGCAATTAACCTTTAAATGGGCGAAAATTTCGTTCGAGTAGTTCGACTGGAAAGTTCAATACCTGCTTGCATGATTTGTTCAAGACAAAACCGTTTTTTTTTCTTTTATGCAAAAATTGACATTTTTTCGGTATATTTTTTCATAATGCATAAAAAAAGTCTGTTTATTTGCTTTAACCGCCTGCCTACAGGTAACCTTTTTTGTATGGTAGATTAATGGAATTCACATTAAAATAAAAGATTTGATTTTGTTTTTTTTTAACTGTATTTAGCAAATACTCAAAAAATGACTCAAAAATTGAGTGTTGCTAAATACATTTTTTCAAAAATTGAAAAAAATTGTATTTAGCATAAGAGCAAAGTAGTGGATGACGTATTAATTTAACTGTGGCAAATGTTTACGCCAATTGGTTTACGCCACAATTTTTTTTATGTACACTGAAAGGCAGGAGGTTAAATCATACATTTGAAAACGAAAATTTAGCGTGTTTTTTATCATGACCAAATTAATTGTTATTTTTTCACTTATCGATTAATTTAAATTTATGATTTTTCTTTCGTCCGAGAAGCAACATGGAATATGAGTAAAAAATTGCGTTTTTTATAGGGTAAAGGCCCAACTATAATGTGCATAAACTGACTTAAGTCAACTAATGCAATGGTACGACAACACGAAAATTGTATGCTCAAACCATAATGGGAATACGCGACTTTCGTTAAGTTTCATTTCGGTTTCGTTGAACTTAAGCAAAGCAACTGGGAGCGCTCGCACATACGGAAAAGTGAGAGACAGAACAAGACAATTTGTCAAAAGTCATGTCGGAAGAAATTGTGAATAGTTTTTGCGATATTTTAATAGAAAATGTTAGAGACCACAAGTGCTTATTTATAAAAAGTAATTCGCAGTATTTCAACAAGTACGATGACGTTTCAACATATGGATGTCATGTTTGTTGTTTTTGTAAGTGGGCTTACTTATTATGTTATCAGCTCTGACAGATTTCACAAGAAAAACATAAAATTAGCCAAAACCATACTAACCAAAAACAACTATCCCCAAAACATAATACACTCATTACTTAAAACTAGAAATAATAATGATCAAACACAGAATGATCCCATACCTACTCAGATTGAGACATCCATTGACAGCCCAATGTACAGAAGCATAATGTACATCAGGGGAACCTCTGAAAAAATCGCAAAAACATTAAAACAACACACAAAAAACACAATTTTAGCATATCGTAACAAAGTCACTGTTCGAAGTCTATATTCAAATTTAAAAGATCCTACACCTAAACAAAAACGGTCAAATGTAATTTATAAAATCCCGTGCTTGGGCGATCCAAACATAGGGGCAGAGTGCAACCTGAGTTACGTAGGCCAAACAAAACAATACCTAGAAAAACGAATTAATAACCACAAAAATGATTTGAAAAGGATTGGTGATATCTTGAACACCCCACACACCGCACTAGTAGAACATTGCAATACACAGACACAAACCAGACTTTGAAAACACGAAAATACTGGCAACTCAAACAAACTATAACAAACGACTCACACCAGAAGCATTACACATATACACAGAGGACACATACAACATAAAACGTGATACACAGGACATTTCAGCAGTGTATTGCGCAATAACTACATAACGAGACAAACACACGCAAAAGAAAACGGACATACACAAACGAGAATACAAACGCAAAAAGAACTAAATATTAATAAACCAAAATAACCGCATCGGTGTTTGCAGTAGCAGTTATTATTCTCTTTTACTTTTATAACCATTCCAGTGACGTCTTGTTTAACTTATTCAATCCGTATTTTCTTGTTTTTATAATAATGCATGACGTCAATCAATGTTTTTTCTTTTATTTATTTTATTATACATATGTGATCTATTAAATTCATCCAAAAACGTAATGTAAGTAGAATTAACTAAAATTAAGTAAATAAAATAATTTGTAACCCTTCATTATAAGCACCCTGAAGATGATCATATACATGATCGAAACGTCGGATGATTAAACATTAAAAACCAAAAAGAGATCTCTGGTTTTATTTCCACAACACATCAAAGGACCGATAAGCCCACTTACAAAAACAACAAACATGAACACAACGGTCAACCCACACAAATTTCAATATGGATGTCATATTTTGACAAGACCTTATTCCTTTAAGTTCATTATGGCTTGCTTATGTGCATAAGCAAAATTTCGTTGACTTTTGAAATTTGCTTAAAGGTGGGTTTAGAAACACGAGCATTTTCATTTTTACTGGCAAAGTGAGTGAAATGCCAGATTTCTTATGACTTTTTCACCAAGTGGGAAAGGGACGGGAAACCACTCAGTAAAAATTTTACTGGAAATTTTGCTTGCATGTAGTGGTTTTACTATCCATAATTTTCGTCGACGATAGGAAAGTTATGGCAGTAAACAACAACAAACACATTGGACTTCCCCGCCCTGCCAGCAAAATGTTACTCCTGAATTATGGGGAATTATGGCAGCCAGCAAAAGTAAGGTTAAGTTCGATGTTTATTTGAAAGCTACGCATTTTAAATGGAAACGGGAGGTAATAATAATTATGTTATTAATTATAACATCACACAAAATGATTTTGTTAGGTGAAATTGAAATGCTAACAAACGTATTGCTGTGAGAAGGTGATGTGCAGTGACAGTTCGCCATAAAGTGGAAGGGAAAGTACGTGTGAGACACTGATGTGATCGACTTTTTGCGCACGTAAATTTGAATTTCGCTATTCCGCTCACTTTGCCAGTAAAAATAAAAGTGCTCGTGTTTCTAAACCCACCTTAAGTCAGCTTATGCACATTATAGTTGGGCCTTAAGGCCCCGGTGCTATCGAAGCTTGATTCTACTAAAAAATCTTAAGGGGGTACAAATTACTGAATATAAAACCTACGCCGCCCCGAGTATGTTTACAAAAATACCAACAAGAACAATGCCCATGAACTTTATGATAATTAAATTGTAGCAACAAATGGCTAAATATGTTTTGTACTGCTAGAGAATTTTGATGTGGCAAATTTTTAAGAATTTTTTCATTTTTTTTTGTTTGTTTATGTTAAATAAATAGTAACTATGTTAATTTAATAGTTGCCTTATAAAACTGCCGGAAAAAATCAAATTTTGGCAACTTTTGCTAAACGTATTTGTTCTGCACTAGATAAATAAAATTCGCGGAGAAATTCAAGACAAAATTGCAAGTGTAACCGAGGCCAAACATACTTTCCGTGCGAGAGAATTGTTTTTTATTATTTTTATTAATGTAATGTCGAGCAGAACACTTTCTTTCGGTATTTTTAGCCTTTTTTTCGTTTATATTTTCATTTTTAAGCAGTTTTTTTTAGAGTTTTTCAGTATTTTTTTTCACAATTTTTTCAAATTTAAATAAAAAGTTCCAAGGGAGCTGCCATTTTGACTTTGTAACAGGGAAATTTTTAAACCCAGAAGTTTAGAAAATGAACGTTGTTTGTGGTATATAGGGAGTAAAGTCGCTTATCCCAGAGAGCTGTCAAACCATAAACAACAACAACAAAACGTAAACATTGCGGCTTTGGAAAATGTAAAATTAAAAATAGGAAAATGTTTGGCAAGTAGCAGTTAATTCTATTCAGTGTTATAAACAGTTTTCTCGAATATGTTTGTAATTCGTGTTTTCTTCATGTGTTACTAAAAACCATACAAGTTTCATTTTTTGAACTCAAAAAAGTCGAGACGATGTGCTGCGAAAATCATGACGTGATTATTTCAAACTTAAATGATAATGACCTCATTTCTCATGAAATATTATTAGTAAAAGGAACCGTGAGCAAAACTTGCGAAGCACAAAAGATATTCGTAAGAAACATCAAGACTCGGTGGTCATCAGAATTCGATATTTCGCAACGTGATGGTCGATTTAAAGTCCTGTGCCAACTAAACGATGGACAAAACGAATTCGAGTTAAGTTATTGCAGTAAAACAGTAATTTACAATTGGACTTACAGGAAACCAAACAGGGAACATTGTATTCAGCCAATTTACATAATTTGTGATGGACACGATGGACGTTTTATGTCTGATAATGCCAACAATGATGCTGAGGAAGCCTGCAGGAAAATAACATTAGGTCTGAAATTAGTTCAGACCCTGTACGCAGAGAAACTACTGGAGCAACAGCTGGAACGAAAGACTTTTTGCATTAAGAGTGACTGTTTGATTTTTCACAGTAAATTAAGCGTTGAGAAGGCTTGGGAATTTGATGAAGCGTCGCTGTGGAACAGTTTTGCCAAAGAATTGATCAATTCTGACCTGGGGGAGGATGAAAAATTAAAATTCGCTGCCTTTATTGGTTGCACAAAGTACGAAGGGGTTGCTGATGGTGATTTCTCCTATGCCAACATTAAAAAACACACCAAAGCACAGGCAAATCTCGGCGGCGGAGGTCTAGCGCTCTTTGGCACCGGCTGTTTGTACACTTGGCCATCCAAATTCGAAGAAATCGTTCCCAGCTTCAAGCAGCAAACGAAAATCGATTTATCTCGACAGCTGGACGACAGCAACTACCGTCGAACGTATTGCGGTTGCTTCTCCAGTACTTTGGGGGCAGTTTGCCATGAAATAGGTCACACATTCGATTTAGGGCACACTCCAGATGGTATTATGGGCAATGGATTCGACTACATCCATTTAGTATTTACTGTAAACGAATTAACAGAAAATCTCCCCAATCGGATCGTTCGCAGTGCAAGTAATTCAAATATCAAAGATTCCCGATTGACGAGTCTTCGAAACCCAGGCGAAGATTATCTGCAGAGGCATCACGAGCAAAAGCTCAACGATTCGACGTTTTTCTCGCGTAGCTGTGCTCTCATTCTCCACTTCCATCGTTGGTTCAACTCGGATTGCCCCACCGGAGATGACGAAATAATTTTCAATGCGGTATCGCTACAACTAACCGTCAAAACCTCCATAAAAGTGATTGAATTTCGCGAAAAAATCAATGGTCTGGTAACGAAGCACTTGGAATTCTTATCACCACAGTCGCCTGTTAGGTCGCTTGTTTTGCTGGGGAAATTGAATACTCGTACTCATAATTTGTTCGTAATCACATCGAATGGTACCACAAAACTCTTCAGTAACGACGAACCATAATCGGAACATAACGGAGGAGACGTAAAGAGTAGCCAGAGTGTCGATAGCATTATTGATCGATCGTTGCCAGTTAAATTAATACGAAGAAGCATAGAGGAAATTTAGTTAGCCGCCGCTGAACCGAGCGAATATCTTGTTACACACCATTACGAGTTCATTATTGTAGCTATAGAACGGGCAGAATTTTACATCTGCTCCAAGAGCCTTGGTCTTATTACATAAACTAACAAACAGTTGATATTATTACGTTGCCGTAAAATCATTTGGATTGATTCTATAGTCCGTTATTCGTTAGACTTTTATCTTGTGATTGTTGGTTTTTGTGTATCTTTTAAGCTGTTCTAAAAATCGCAACGATTTCGTTTTAGTTTCATTTTATTTATTGCAACACTTCAATATTTTGCTGTTTAGTTCTTCATGTTTTCGCGTGCTGATAATCTTTAAATGTGGCTTCAAGACTTCATCGGAAAACAGCCGATAAGAAACTTCTTAGCTGACGAAACTGAATAGAAGGAAGAAATATTGTAACTTGCGCAGCTTTCAGTTGATTTGCGTTTAGCTATTCGAGATACTTCTTAATTGTTATCGTGTTTTTCAACCACAATGACCGAAAGTGAAGCGAAAGTTTATTTCAAAAATATGAAGGGATTTCCGGCCCTCAACGAAAATGATGAAATTGTAACGGAAGAATTTCTATTGGCATCGCGGGAAATTGTGTCTGCATTGGGTAATTTTTTTTAAATAATGTTTATTTATAATTAAAATACTTTGTGTTACATGATGCCATGATAAACCAATGGACGTTAATGTTCAGTGTAGTATTTTTTCAGTTATCAAAATTGTTTGTGCGATATTTTCGGTCGATTTCAATAAATCCATTTGATAGGTTTTATCTACTCGATATGATTATCTTATCACAAGAATTAAAAACCTCGCAAATAAAATTTCCCCTATATTATTGCCAATAATATTTAAAATTATGGATGGTCAAATATTTTTATACGAAATTTACCGTTAACAGCACATGGGGTACCAGATCTTAGTAGTTGGTCTACACAATAAAATTTTCCTCGTGATTCTGGATAACAGATGTTAAAAGATATCTTAATTTGTAATTAATAGATTGTAAAAGAATTTTGTATTCTGGGGAAGAGGTTTTGATGAGTTTCGATTTTAACAAGTTAAGAGATTCACCACAGAGTGTTCATCTGACAGCACTTACCCACAAATGTCAAATTTTGCTATTTATTGACATTGGATTTTTCTGAAATTTGAAAAAAAATATGAAAATTATTCAAACAATTATAATACCTATAGAATTTTATACCAATACCGATTTCTATTGAATTTTCTCTTAAGGAATTTCCTTTATTTAATTTCCTCGTATGCCATACCCACCAGAGAAACGAAGGATTAAAAACCCGCCATTTTGGCCACTTCATGTCAATGGAATCTCACCAAAACTGAACAGGATTGATCCATTGATTGAACAAACATCGTTAGTGTGATGGAGTATGTCATATCCCACCACACCAACGAAGGTTAAAGCTCGATCCAGACTACACGATGTACGGGGTACGAGGTTGGCACGTACCCCGAACATCGAGTGTTTGGATGGGAAATTTGCACATGGTTTCACCTAGTGAGTAAAATCAGAAGCTGTTTGATTATCCTCGTACGTGGTAACCGCGTACACGAATGAGCAAAACCCTGTGCAGTGTGGATGCAGTTCCATGTACGAGGAAACCAAAAACCTCGTATCTCGTACCCCGTACATCGTGTAGTCTGGATCGAGCTTAAGTAGGGTACGGAGAATCATTCTTTTCGATTCATTTGTTTGAGAATAATTCACTCGCGAACTTCATTTTTGATTCTTGTGTTTGTAAAATTCCATTTGCGAATCGAATCAAAAATTTCGAGAATCCAACATACATATCGCAAACATATCATTTACATTTGAGAAAAAACTCTTAAAAGCTCCATAAAATAGTCGATGTTGCGGTTTGCAGGGAAATGGCGGGGTTGATTTTAATCGGCAAACATTTTTCGTTTGAAAACCACCTGTGAAAACCCGGTGAAAGCCGGAAAAAATCCATTCTCTAGTTTAGCAAATACCAAGAAAGTAGGTCTCAGGACAGGGGAACATTTCAAAGGCGCATAAATTTTTGACAATTAAAGCTTATCCGTAGGGAAAAAAATCTCGCTACAAATCAGTCCAGTGGTTTTCTGGTCAACTCCTTACATACAGACAGACGAACATTAGACATTTTTACTTTCCTCTGCTATAGAGAGAAAGTATTGTATTCATGACGGAGACCAACTCAAGAACGGCGGCAGATAGATACTTTCTGATCAATACGAAATCCGTTTCAGGGAAAATTATGAGGATGTCCGTGCATCTGTCTGTCGGTCTGTCCATTTTACATATCTTAAATAAACCGAGAACGCGTTGACCTAGCGACTTAAATTTTTTTGTAAATTAGTGCAAAAATCGTAGTTTTCTATCAACTTTTGGAAAAAAGTACCGCCCATACAATTCTTTTGAAAAAATACAATTTTTTGAAAATTTCTTGAAAGTTAAGTAATTTTTGGACAAAATGAATATAACAAAATTTAAATAGTGTAAAATTTTCTTCATTTTTTGCGTATATCTAACGGCTTTTTAATTAGTTTTTACGTATTTCTAACGGTTCTCAAGATATTTGAAAAAATATTATTTTTTACATATTTTTTTCGAAACTAATTATCGCAGAGGAAAATTTTGTGTTAATCACAACTGATATTTTTTAATATTTTCACATTTTTTCAGAATCTTTTGGAACCATATTCACGCCTATTGTATATGACATGGGAGGAAATATTCAAGTAATTGTTTATTAGTTTGATAAAATAATTCTTTGTTAATTGTTTTTATTTTAGCGATTAGAAAAATACTACCAAGAGAACACGGAGGAATATTACCATTTAGAAAACATTTTGGTGCCAAAAACATCTGATTCTAAACCGTACACGCTGGGCGCGTTACTTTGGCTAAAAAGGTTTTAAAAAAATTGAAAACTCATTTTTTTCGTCAAATTCCTTAAAATATTGTGATAATTATTGGATATATTTACAGAGCCCTAGAATTAATTGCAGCATTTTTTAAAAATATCGTTGACGATGAAGAATGCACAGAGGATTTAAGAGAACCACTCCGAAATGCCTATGAAGCTACATTAAAACCATATCACGGATGGATAGTCCAAAAAGCATTTTCCGTATATATTTTATTTTAATAATAGAAATTTGATTGAATTCTAAATCATTTCTATTGAAATTTCAGGTTATTTATAGATTAATTCCACGAAGATCAACGTTACTGGGAAAAGGGGATACTCACAGAGAAAATGTTGAGCACTTGGAGCGATTTCTGCCACCAATGGAGATTTGCTTAAGGCAAATTAATATATTGTTAGAAAGTAATAGCTTAGATAATAATTCAACGGCTTAATATACAAGTAGATTAGAAAAAGAAACTTACGAATTTTATGTTGTGTATTTATTAAGTTTGTATTTTAAAAATGTTTTTATGGCAAATGTCTTTAATTGATTAAACTCTTTAGAGAAATAAAAAAATCCTAGAATGACAAGCATACTGGGAAAAATTAAAGAAATGAATTTACATCTAAAAAAAATAGCTGACGTGAGCAGCACATGATTTTCTTGTACAAATTTACATTCTTGTCCTATAAACCGTCGAATAAAATATAAATTTTTCTTTAACAAAATCTGGAATATCTCGATAACGGTAAAATATATCGACTTACGATAAAGCGAAAAATGCAGAGAATTTTAATATCTTTAATTATTCCTTAAAAAGTTTCTTCGGAAAACTGTTAGTTTACAATTCGATTTTTTTTACATTTTAATGAAAATATCACAATAACGGTAAAAGACAAAATTATGAAGAATGCCATTCTCATTCGTTCATGTCATACAACCAGCAAAAAAAACCGTTATTTTTTGAGATAATCACAAAAAGCGGAATTAATCGAAATAACGGTATATCTCGATAATTGCTTGAGATACGAAGTTCTAGTGAAAGACCAAATTGTAGGAAATTTTATTGTCTCCAACTTTTATCTTTCATAAGACTACTTACTGAAAACGCATAGTTTGAGAGTACCTAAATCGAGAAAAACGGAGTTGAGATATTTTAAAAGCCGCCATTTTGGTTACTTCTGGTTACTGGATTTTCAATTTCATGGCTCCATTAAAGAAATCTTTGACGGCTCCAATTGACTCGGGAGCGCCCGGGAAATGTTTTTTAAGAAAAATTAATCCTACAGTGCGCAATGATGGATATATAAATCAACCACCAGCGGCCAATTTATTCACTAGGAGTTAAATCGCCTTAACTCCCTTAACTCACCTTTAACATGGAAAATAAGGTTAGCTAACTCCCTTAACTCACTAACTCGGCTTAACTCCTAGTGAATAAATTGGCCGTATATGAAAAAACGAAATAAAAATTATTTTAGCACAATGTTTTACGCACAAATATTTTGTTATTTCTAATTTTAAAAAATAGCGCATTGTAGAGTTAAGACGTCGAAATTGTTCTTGAGTACAATATTTTATTATAGTTCGCATAAGAAAGTAATAAAAATTAGTTAAAATCAAGCATCTAATATTTGCTGAAATTTCAAAAAGCCATCCATCAAATTCAAGATCTCAAAAGTACACTCGTGTGATACCTATAGGCATGATATTTAGATAATTTTCGTAAAACAAAAGTGGAAATGATAATCTCTGATATCAAAAGAAATATTTCAAAATATTGCAAAAATCGATGAATCAAATAAACATCAGATGAGAAGACAACATAAATATGAATCGGCAGTTGTATAAGAAAGGATAAAATCCAAAATCCAGCCAAGTTGGATATCTAAAAAAGGACATTTTTATTAGGTATAAAAAAAATCGTGAAGGAAAAAGTCTTACTCTTCCTCGAAGATTTCCCGAATAACCCAAATACAATCGAAGTAATTCAGCTGGTGTTGCTATAAAAATCGATCCGACTGTTAAGATTTTTTCAATTTTAGCTAAAATGTAAAACTGAAATTTTTTTTTATATTACTATAAAAGTAGCTAGAAGTAATTTAAAATCATTACATTATGAACAACGTAATAAGTGAAGAATAAACACCAAAATATAGATGTGTAAACGTTGAGGAATAAAAAAATTTGGAGTGACAAATTTGCGGTGCTTTGAGTTTCTGGAAGAAATATTTAGAAATTCAATTTTATTTCTTGGTTATATAAAAGTTAAAAAATCGAGTATTACCGTCCCACGATGTGGCTTTGTTCTTGGAAATCATTGTTGAAAAATAATATAAACAGTTCTATTTGTATTTAAAGGTGGTTGCCATGAGAATCGGTTCGCTTGTGATTTTCATTATAGAGAAATTGACTAACCAGTGGCGTGGCAAAGATTTGTGGGAGCCCCATATTAAAATTTACTAAGTTTTAAAGTCCTACAAAATGGCGTTTTCGGGGATTATAAAAATTGGTTCCCTAAAAAAACGGCTTCTAATTTTTGGTTTCTTGGAAAGGCATCACAAAAACATTTAAAATGATTTTTTTAAAATCCTTATTTAAAGGTCCTATGATAGCCCGCATAAAAAAAGGTTCATACTCCGTATTTGGGGTCATAATGACCCAATGCGGTCAGGGAACATATCCTTGTAAAAAATAACCCAAATCTATATACAGAGATTTTTGAATACGAATAAACAGAATGTTTCAAAATAAAAACAATGTCATCTCAGGAATTTGCTAACACCGCATAAAAATGACATGCAAATAAAGCATGACCCATTGCAAAACAAACTCGATCGCTATTTATTAATTTTCATTGAAATAAGAAACCAAAACAACAAAAATATAGATTTTTATTGAGATAAATTTCACTCGATTACCCTTAATGTGTGTTACAAAAAGTTTTTATTCTCTTATCAACTTTCCCATAGACATAACTTTTCACATGAAAAAAACACCACGTTATGCTAGTGAATGGCACGTTTTTTACATAATAATAGCAAAATATGACTTCCTAATCAAAATTGAAAGCATTTCTAAAAATTGATAAAATTTCCCCCGTCTGGTACTTGTCTAGTTCCACTTTCATTAAAAACAATTTGCAATCAAAATAACTTCTCGCCTTGCAGGCGACTACCGATTTTTTCTTTAATTTTTTTATTTTACTTTGCAGTCATAATTGACCTCTTTTTCTGATCCTAATAACTTGATGTAAAATTCTCTTAAAATGTTTGTCATGAATATTCAGCATCTATTGCTAATTCGAGGCGTTCAAGTACTTTCCGATATTTATTTATAATTAAATTGTTATCTTCAAATATTGATAATCCACTTTTGGGGTCAGTAAACGTTGCATTTCAAACTTAAACAAACGAAAAAAAAACTTTGGCGCTTCAAGCTTAAATAAAAAAAAATTTTTTTTTTTGCGTACAACGTTTTATCGGCCGGAGCCATTATTTAACAAAAATCACAAAAAATGCTTTTTTGTTTAAATTTTTTTTTGTGAAAACACGCAAAAATATTCATTTATTTATTATTTACTGATCTGTTATCAAAGTAAAGACCTCATCTGGAATCTTGAACGAATAAACGAAATAAAAAATGGCTGCCGATTCTTGGAAATTGTGGGTCAATATCGGCTAGGGGGTATTTTTTTTAATTTTTTCATTCCATTCCATTTTTCCCACACTAAAATATGGTTCTTAAATAAAAACGTATGCGTTTTAAATTTTAAAATACATTTATTGACTTTGGACTTAGAGATAACACAAAATAAAAAAAAAATTTATCACAATTTAGCTGACCGAAAAGTATTTGGCCATTTTTTTTCACAAGTACAAAATATTTTCATACAATTCCCATGTAAATATTTCTAATTCCATGAGAAATAATATCACAATATTTAAAGAAAAATCTTCATTTTTGATACAAAAATTATTAATCTTAATTATTTTTTGTTGATTTTCATTGATTTCCTCTGTCCAAATTTTAAAGTGGTAACATTATACGGGATAATCTCGGGCTCATTTTGATTTTCAAAAATTCAGGTCCAGCTGCACCAATTTTTAACGGTTTTAAGTACAGTTGTCTGGCCATAGGCGGAAGAATTTGTAGCAATTCATCCGTTTCTTCTGATTGCAGTGGATTTTTGTCAGGAAATTCATTTTGGGGTTCTTCTTCATGAAATGAATTTCCTTCTTCTATCACTGGTGGATACACTAAAGATTCCATTGTGGCTCTTTGTAAAAAATACACGTATTATAAAAAATTTTATAACCAGTACTTTTTTTGGTAACTACCTTGGATATTTTTTTGCCGGTTGACTCCAGCAATATTGGCCAATGTCGTCATCTGAACAAATTTTTTTGCAACATTCATCTGCTATTCCACGTTTTACTCTACGATGATGTTCTGAAAATGGTTTTTGATTAAAATAAAACACATTAAAAATTTAATTTTTTCGTTCTGTTCAAGCAAATTGTTTAACGGGAAGTCGTATAATACGTTTTTTAATCGATTTTAATAGTAGCATTATGTCTCTGCCTGTATGTTCGCTTTTAACTCGAGAACTACAGAACCGATTTTGATCAAATTTTAGGAAGAGATTATCAGAATCATGCAGGAGGTTTTATGTGCTAACCAAAAGTTTTTCGTCCTTTTTACCTTTTCCCCGGCTTCTTGTTAAACTGTTGAGAGAAATTGCGAACTAGATTTCACTTTTGAAAAAAAAACTACAGGCGTTCCGATATGTGACGCAAACTCACAAAATTTCACCCGCCCAAAAACGTCGCAAATCTGGGTATGCCTGTATTTTATTTATTTATTTTATTTTATTCACCAACCATAGAAAACTTACGTCCATTATTCCCTCACCTCTTTTACTATGTGCTAAATATCTGAAGGTATTGTGGTTTAGTTTTTAATTAGACTCAAAATACTTTGAATGGAACAAATTTAATGTATGCAAAACTTATTTAAAATTTCATACTAAATTTCTATTACTAAATTGCTATTAACAGCGTTTGCCACTGGACCCAGTGGTTTTAAAATTCGATATTGCGGAGACTGGAGATGAAATAACGGTTTCTGTTTATTGGCGTTTCGATTAAGGACACCCGAAATTTTAGAAATTTGAGTTTTGCGAAATTAAAACCAAAAAACATTTACCGTCTTTGTATTCGTTATAATTGCTATCACATATAACAGCAATCCTTTCTGCTAAATCACTCCCGCAAGATTTTCGAAGATTTCTGGCATCCATTGCTTTAAAATAAACCATCGAAATACATAAAAATATAATGTAGAATCTTGAGCACATTTTTGAATAATAAAATTCAATGTCAAAATTTCAATTTGTTGCAATAACCAATCACTTTTTAAATTTAAAATTTAAAATTTAATTTTCTTGTGTTTTTTTTCAATCACGGCTACAAATTACGACTGCAATAAAAGTGTTTGTAAAAATTCGAAAATTTTAAAATGTTAAAAATATTTGAGAAACAGCCAACCAACAGCGCTTGAAGCTAACTTAACTCAATAATAAAATTGAGTCGTACTTTAAATGAAATATGAATTCTGAAATGATATGGAAAAGGAAAAATCACAGGCCAAAATGCTATTAGTGATTAATATTATTGGTGGTGGAAATTTGTTGTGGTGGGAGAATTGATCGATGATAATCACTTCAGAAGAACGTGAGTTAAAATTTAAAAAAAAAGTATTTGTGAAGGTCGTTTGAATTATTTAAAAATTCTTCCAGCATGAGCCTGTGTTTATATTTCAAGCAAGGAATCTATTATGAAAAGTGGACTTTGTTCTTGTTAATTTTCAATCTCAATATTTATGTTTTACGTCGAATTAAAAGCGTGAACATATCGCTACTTCGGAGGAAGACTGTCACAACTCAAAAATTGTAAATTTTGGGAAATGACGTTTTAAAGTTATTCTGATATTTTGTGTTAGTATTTTTGATATTTAGAAAATATCTACAGTAACAAGCTTTTGCTTAAGTTACAATTGTGACACTCTTCTACAACTTCTACAACAAAGTATACCATATTTACCACTCTTCCGCACCTTTAGTACAAATTTGACATTTTTTGAGTTGTGACAGTCTTCCTCCGGAGTAGCGATACGTAGATTTCCATGCTGCCGAAATAGAATATGATACCTCAGATAAAAATTTAAACCTAACGTTTTTCACATTTAATTTTCCGTTGGATGTCAACACTTTGTTATACGAATTTGGACCTCTGGTAGAATTAGTAAACGTGGCTAAAAATAACGTACTCACAAAAGAATTTTTGTGTAAATTTTGACGGAATAGCAATTTATATCTTTTTAACCCGAATTGTCGGTATGGAATAAATATAATTCTTTAAAATACAACAAACCAACAATCTACTTCTTTATTTCTGTAAAATACAACAAACCAACAATCTACTTTAATTTTAGCACAGGAAAAATTTAAAATGACAAAGACATAAAATTTGTAATTAAACAAATTTGTAAAATTTACCATTTTTTTGATGAATTTTTTAGATTTTTTTTTTCAAATCGATTATTTTAAGTAAAAATTAACATTTATTTATGACATTGTAAATACAAAGGTTAGAAAATGATTAACCGATACGTCGCACGGCAACGTTAATTAGGTAAAGGTTAAAATGACAAAGATTTTTATAAGAGCAAGGACCTTTAAGTTATATCACCATAATCTATTTTTACTCCACAAAAAAATTTCAAAGTGTCATTATAAATATAAAATTGTGGAACAAACAATCCATTTTAATGGCAGTGACAATACTATAAAAAATATCGTTCATCGAATCCCAATTGATAATTCTTGAATTGTTATTTTTATATCAAAAGGTTAACTGCCGCAAAAACATACTTCATTATTTTTTATTATTATTATGTTTAGAATAATTTACATGGCCTGTAGCAAAATAACACTAATTAATAATTGTAAATTGTTAGCAAAACAATTTAATGGACAATTAATATACATAAATTATTTCAATTGAAGTGAAACAAAACTTTTGTTGAATTTTTACTCCAGCGAATTGAAAAATATTTAATTGGACAGTTTAATTGGAAAACAGTAAAATGTGCGCATTGATAGCAAGTTGATATTAATAATTTCGTACCGTTATCAACACAATTTTAATTAAAATATTTTCGGCACTTTTACAGATAACTCTGCGGACCGGGTCATGAAATAAAACAAACTTTTGAACCAATTTTTTCGTTTTTTATTTATTCAATTTTTTTTTGTTTTGTGCCAGGTGTCAGATAATTTAAGAGATAATAATATCCGGGAAAACTGAAGATGTGACATTTGCTCCCCTTTTTATTGATAACTGGTTTAAATTTCTACAATCGTAGAACTTAATCAAACGTTGACATCGGCATATTATGTAAAAAAGTTTTTTGTGCTGTGATAAATTGAAAATAATTTATTATACTTTATCGTTGACAAAAATTCACGCTCAGCGTGAATATTTAAATTTACTTTAGCCAATATAGGTAGCCCATCAACCAACTAACGGCCGCTGTACTCAATCAAATACACCGGATATACCGGATATATTAAGTTAAAGTGAATACAAAAATTTAAAAAAATTGTAATGAAAATTAGGATTCTTCTATAAAATACGTCACATATTTAGGGGAGTGATGGGGTTTGTATTAATTAACACACAAAAAATCGCGTAGAGGGGGGTTTGAAAATAAATTAGCGTGACGTATTTTATGGACAAAAAAAGGTTGCCGGAAAATTAAAACATTTTTTTCCTTTTTTATTAAAGTGGAAAAAAAACCTCAAATTTTTGACCAACTTTTGCTTTCTTGTCAAAAACCCAAAGACAAAATTTCAGCTGACTGGTTTTCGAGATAGAACTTTTGAAAGCGACTAAATCCAACTTGGTAACCAAAAATTGCTGTTTGAGTTTGCTCTTTTCTAATAATATTTGTAATTCTTTTGCATCAAAATAAAATAAATATAATAAAATTAAACAAGAAAAATAATATTTTTAAACCTTTTCGATTTCAACTCCACCATACACCAGGCAAAACACAAAAATTCTGACTAAAGATGTCGCTTGCATCACTTTCATAGGTCTAGGGAATTTCGTTCTTGTGTCACACAAATAAGGTAAAGTTTCCCTCACAAATTCACCCCATCTAAATCACTACTGGCAACACTATTTTAATTGACACATCATCGAAACGAAATCGGCAAGCAAAAAGGCGAGTTTCCGGAAAAAATAAATAAATTTGTGGAGAAAATTGTGCAATTTTCGCGTAAACTCGCTGCAGTTAGGGAGAAAACGTAAATAGTTTAGAAATCCACCAGTTCCAATTGAAGGCAGAAACTCAGAAAATCAAAATGGCTTTGGCCGAAGGACCGTGTTACACGATTATTAACAGCCCGGATACGGAGCCCTTTAACGAAATGCAGCTGAAGCAGGACCTGGAAAAAGGCGACATCAACGTGAAAATCGACACGCTGAAGAAGGTCATCCAACTTCTTTTGAACGGGGAGCGCCTGCCGGGGCTTCTCATGACCATCATTCGGTTTGTATTGCCCCTGCAAAATCACCAAATTAAAAAACTGCTGCTTATCTTCTGGGAAATCGTTCCGAAGACTTCGCCAGATGGAAAACTCCTGCAAGAGATGATTCTCGTTTGTGATGCCTACAGAAAGGTTTCATTGAAATTTGAGAAACAATTGAATTTAATGTTTTTAATGAAAATAAAATGTTTTAGGACCTCCAGCATCCAAATGAGTTTCTCCGTGGATCCACTCTACGCTTCCTTTGCAAACTGAAGGAACCTGAACTTCTGGAACCCCTCATGCCAGCGATTAGGGCGTGTTTAGACCATCGTCATTCCTATGTTCGACGAAATGCAGTGTTGGCCATATTTACGATCTACAAGAACTTCGAATGGCTGGTCCCCGATGGCCCAGAGTTAATTGCGAATTTTCTGGACACTCAACAGGTAGTTTAACTAACGGGAAATATCATTTTTATGGAGTAATAAATTGTATATATTTTAGGATATGTCCTGTAAGCGAAACGCTTTCCTAATGCTTCTTCATGCGGATCAGGAACGTGCCCTAAACTACTTGGCATCGTGCTTAGATCAAGTGAATAACTTTGGGGATATTTTGCAGCTCGTAATTGTCGAATTGATTTACAAAGTATGCCACGCAAATCCTTCGGAGAGGTCCAGATTCATCAGATGTATCTACAATCTCTTGAATTCTTCGTCAAACGCAGTGCGATACGAAGCTGCAGGCACTTTGATTACTCTTTCGGCTGCACCAACGGCAATTAAAGCGGCAGCCGGCTGTTACATCGAGCTGATCGTCAAGGAAAGCGACAATAACGTAAAATTGATCGTTCTGGATAGATTGATTGCCATGAAAGAGAACGAAAACATGGAGCGAGTCATGCAGGATCTAGTAATGGACATTCTAAGGGTTTTAAGCGCTCCCGACATTGAAGTCCGTCGGAAAACTCTTGCCCTGGCAATGGATTTGGTGTCGTCACGGAACATTGAAGAAATGGTGCTTGTTTTGAAGAAGGAAGTGTCGAAAACGCACAACGTGGAACACGAAGACACCGGCAAATACCGTCAGTTGCTCGTCCGGACGCTGCACAGTTGCTCCATTAAATTCCCAGATGTTGCCGCAGCGGTTATTCCGGTTCTCATTGAATTCTTGTCCGACACTAATGAACTTGCCGCCACCGATGTTTTAATTTTCATCCGTGAAGCCATTCAGAAGTTCGCATCGCTTCGGAATTTAATTATTGAGAAGCTGATCGAGTCATTCCCTGCCATCAAGTCCTCGAAAGTTCATCGAGCTGCTGTTTGGATCCTTGGCGAATATGTGGCCACAAACAGTCAAATTCTGGAGGTTATCGAGGTTATTAATCAGACTTTGGGTGAAATTCCCATGGTCGAAGCAGAGCAACGTCGAATGGCCGGCGAACAGCTGGAAAATGAGCAGCCGACGACGGAGAATAAGGAAAACATTCCAAACAATAAAGTCACGTCGGATGGCACTTATGCCACTCAAAGTGCTTTCAGTTTGGCACCGTAAGAATTGCTTTTTTGCATTTTGTTTTATAATTTGGTTCAACAAAGTGTATTTCAGGGTGACTAAAAAGGAAAAACGCCCACCGCTGAGACAGTATTTGATGGATGGTGACTTCTTTATCGGTGCTTGTCTCGCCACCACTCTCACTAAACTCACATTGCGTTACATTGAGTTGGAAAATAATCCGGTAATTTAAATAGAGTATTTTTTAAACTAAAAAGTAGTCAGTTTTATAATTTAATTCGATTTTCCAGAAAAATCAAAACCGTGTGTGCTCCCAGGCGATGTTCGTGATGGCGTCGATTCTGCATTTAGGAAAATCTGGATTCCCATCGAAGGCAATCACTAACGACGATATGGACAGGATTTTCTTGTGCTTAAAAACGTTGAGTGAACGAACACCGGACGTTGTCGATATTTTCAAAAAATACTGCCGGGAGGCGCTTGGAAAAATGCTCGATGCTCAACACGAGGTGGGTTTAGTCGTACTTTATTCTTCCTTCCATTTTCCTATGATTTTTTTTTTTGTAATTAAAACTCTTTTTAACTCTTCCAATGACCGAGATTTTTTTTTACGGACCAAAAATGTGAATTTTTGGGAAATTAACGAAAAGAAAGGTCCACAAATTCGTTCCCCTCTCCCCCAACGTCTCTTCCTGCAAATTACATCCGCTTGCAATTACACCGTTGGGTTTTACTTTCTTTCATATTCATAAAAAATTTCGACCTCTTAATTTTCCATAAAACACATTTCCAGGACCGATAGAACAATATTACAAAAATGTCTTTCTGTCTGTCGGTCTGTCTTTCGGTCTGTCTGTCTTTCTGTCTATCAGTTTGTGTACCAGATTACTCAAAAACTATTTGATCTAGAGCCATGAAATTTTACATAGCTTTTTGATCCTATAATGGGACGATCCTATCAACTTTTCGTGGAAATCCGGTAACCGGAAGTAACAAAAATTGCGGCTTAATCGCAATTTCGTTTTTTGCTTTTTACTCCGCAACTGCGCGTTTTTCAGTAGCCTAACGTTGGAAACAATAAAATTTTCTACACTTTTGTCTTTTACTATAACTCGATATCTTAAACCGTTATCGAGATGTACCGTTATATCAAAAAATTCAATTTTTGATGATTACCTCGAAAACAATCGGATTTTCGGTGGTTCAATGTATGAGATGAATTGAAGAGAATAGCACTCCGGACAATGTTGTATTTTACCGTTATCCGCTTTTTGTGTCATTATTGAAATATTTTCATTAAAAAATTTAAAAAAATATATTTTCGCAAATTGCTTGGAAAATAACGGTTTTTCGACAAAACAAATATTTGAAGAATTAAAGATATTAAAATTTTCTAGATTTTTGTCAATCACCGTAAATCGATATCTTTTATCGTTCTCGAGATATTTCAAATTTTGTAATTCATATTTTTATATAAACTAATTTTTTATTCGTCGTATTGTAGAGTAAATCGCTGTAGTAGGACGTAGATTTAGTATAAGAAAGTCACGTGCTGTTCACACCAGAGATTTTGAAAACGATTTTACATTCTTAGAGAATTTTTTTTCTTTTATTAATAAAAATTGCTCGAACATTTCAGGAAGAGCTCCAGAATCAAAAGGAAAAGCAGAAAACGACAACAACTAAAGTCCAGGCCGATGATCCGATTGCATTCTCTCAGCTATCCACTGGCAAAGACAATCAACTCGGCGAAAATGTCTTCGAATCGAGTCTCAATCAAGCGCTGGCCGGCAACAAATCGACGAGCCTTTCACAAGTCGCATCGCCAAATAATAAACTCAACAAAGTGACTCAATTGACTGGTTTTTCGGATCCTGTCTATGCCGAAGCGTATGTCAACGTCAATCAATACGACATCGTCTTGGACGTACTTATCGTCAATCAGACAAGTAAATTCCGTTGATTTTGAAATCATGAGGATAATCTTTATTAAATTCGTTTTGTTTTCAGATGACACACTTCAGAATTGCACCTTGGAACTAGCCACGCTCGGTGATTTGAAGTTGGTAGAACGGCCACATCCGGTTGTTTTGGCGCCGCATGATTTCTGCAATATTAAAGCCAACGTTAAGGTCTCGTCAACCGAGAATGGAATCATTTTTGGAAATATTGGTGGGTATTTCATTTTGTGGACGTCGATTTTCAAGGTTTTGTGTTGATCACAATTAATATTTTCTATTTATTTTCAGTCTACGATACTTCGATAACATCAAATGTTGTTGTTTTGAACACAATTCACATTGATATCATGGACTACATCTTCCCAGCCACCTGCACTGATAATGAATTCCGACAAATGTGGCAGGACTTCGAATGGGAAAATAAAGTCACAGTCAATACGACATTCACAGATTTGCATGATTATTTAAAACATTTACTCAAGTGCACAAACATGAAGTGCCTGACGCCAGAGAAGGCGCTGTCCGGTCAGTGTGGCTTCATGGCGGCAAATATGTATGCACGGTAAGTTGGATGCGAATTTTCATCAATTTATCAAAAAATATTAAACAAATTAATGTCATTTTTAGGTCAATTTTCGGTGAAAATGCTTTGGCCAATTTAAGTATTGAAAAACCTTTGGATGATCCAGACGCAAAAGTGACCGGGCACATTCGTATTCGTGCTAAAAGCCAGGTGAGAATTTTTTTTATAAAAAAAAACTTTTTGACTGCTTAAATTATTTTATAATTATTTTATAACCCCTTTATTCATTTTCTCAAATTAATTAATCATTTGTTTTTATTCCAGGGCATGGCATTGAGTTTGGGGGATAAAATAAGTTCGTCACAAAAACAGTCCGTCTTAGCTGCTTAAAATTTTATCAAATTAAATGTTAACAAAAATTCAAATAATTATCTTGTAGTAATAGGATTTTCTTTGTCTTTTAATAAAGCTATTATATATTTGCAATTATCAACAGTAAATATTGTAATTCATATAAAATATGATTTAAAATAATGAAAAAAAGTTTATTTTATTGTCTTTAGTTTAGTAATTTTTTCTCGTAAACATTTTCTTTAAGGCACTGGGAGTTTGGAAACGTTTTTAAGGGATGTTTTGGGTGAAATCATCATCATACTAATATATAAAAATGAGTTGGTGTCTGTCTGTCTGTCTGTTCCTCTTTCACGCAAAAATGGCTGAACCGATTGACTTGAAATTTGGCATGAATGTCTGTGGTAGTTCTGGTTTCAACTGGCATACGGAAAAGTAGCGCGAGGGGTGGGGGGAGTAAGGGGAGGAGGTAAAGTGATTTCGAAACTTAGTTTTTGCGCTATGTTATTCTTTTGCGGGCAAACTACTGAACCGATTGGCCTAAAATTTGGCATAGATGTTCGTCGGGGGTCCAGCCCCAACATAGATTCAATGAAAAGTAGCCCGAGAGGTGTGAGAGTAAGGGGAGGGGGTAAAGTGATCTCGAAATTTAGCTCTTCCTCTATGTTACCCTTTCGCGGGGAAACTACCGAGCCGATTGGTCTGAAGTTTAGCTCCAAAATAGACCATCAAAAAAAAATTGAAAAAACTTAACCCGGAAACGACGGGTATGCAAGCTAGTCTTAGTATAAAAAATTGAAAAGAAATTGGATTTTTTTGAAGTTTTTCCGAAAACTGTGGCTGGTAACTGAACCGCGCAAAAACTTCTATAAAGTAACGAACGACTCAAAAAAATCTAGCAAACAAGTTTTTTTGCACCCCAACTTTGGAGCTCTGCTACGCCGCTTTTTATATCTATTGCTTTATAAACAATCTTTTTATTGATTTAAATGTCAAATAATGACGAAGAAACAATAATGTTTGTCGAATTTCTTGATGAAAAAAATGACAAAGTCATACTAGAATACCGCCTTAAAGGTAAACAATCACTGGAATATCTGTTTAAACTTTTACTCCGAAAAGCTTCAGCTTCAAAATCATGAATATAGATGTCACTTTCATTTCGCCATACTCATAGTAAATTAGAAACTAAAATTCGCGTAGCTGTGTTTAGCCCTAAACCATGTGCGATTGAACTGTCAAAGAATTTTGTTGAGTTCTCAAATCTGCTTCAAAAATGGGGTCCTTTTCTATTTTTGATGACAAAATAATCCTTGCAATGCACCGAACAGTGCTGTTTATTGACATTGAAACCAGTGATATCGCTTTAGAGCTGAAAATTCCTGTAACAACCACACAAAAACACGTCGCACAGGATATAGACGACAAGAACAAGGAAGACTCCTCCAAGGAGACTGCAAATTCCAAAACGAATTCAGAAACTAGCATCCAAAATGTGGCTATATCTTTGGACCGGAACTACCTCGCAGTTACAACATCCGGTCAGAAGTCGTTGTTCCTGTATTCTATCGCCAAGTCTGGTGCTTTACTGCTATCGGAGCGCCTCATTCAGCGAGCTTCGAGCGGTCTTGTCTTCACAAATGATTCCAAACATATTTTGGTTAGTGATAAGACCGGAGACGTGCATTTGTACGATTGCAATGAAGCCACCGCGCCACCAAAGTGGATTCTCGGACACTTGAGTATCGTTTTGGACGTTTTGTTGGCCCCCAATGATGAATTCTTAATTTCCTGCGATCGGGACGAGAAAATTCGAGTCTCCAACTATCCAAAGTGCTACGAAATTCATTCGTATTGTTTGGGGCACATGGAGTACGTTTCATCGATTAAATTTTTGCCATCAAAACCGGAGGAGTGCCTGTTATCGGTTTCTGGTGATAAAACGATGAGAACATGGAACTATATTGAGGGTACAGAGATATTTAAGTTGGACATTCCAGCGCCAGGTATCAAAATAGCTGTTAGGGAGGCTCAGCCGGGAGTAAGTCATGTGGCGGTTTTGGTTTTCCAACCAGACGAAAGCGTTTTCATTTACGAATTGCGAGACACGAACAGTAAATTCGAATCGAAATTGATTTCGAAGCATTCATTTCCAAGCCAAATCATTACCAATCTTGACTTCCATCGAGGGAAACTCTACCTCACTGCGGTGGTAGATAAAAAACTAACCATTGAGGCGCTCAGCTGGGAGAATGGAAGCTACATTCGAAACGGATGCGACGAATTGAATGAAAAACTGCAGAAAAGTCTCGCTGAAAGTCCAGTGGGCGATTTGGACGATATTTCACTGCTTTTTAAGAAGAAATTCGATAACGTCGCAGAGTATATGGAGCGGAAAAAGCGCCGCATCGAGGAAAAAGAGCAGAGCGGCTGCAGTTGATAGTTTTACAAGAATTTTTATTGTTTCAAATGTTTTTAAGCGAATTGTATGGTATAAAATTAAAATTATTAATAAATGTTTCCCAAGAAATGCAGAAAATCCATTAAACTGGTTTGTAGTCGAGTTTACTCTCGAGTTTCTTGTTGTCTGCCACTTTTCGTACGGCTTTCATGAAATCTTCTTGGATTACGTACTCGCGTTCAGCCCTGGCAAGGATATTTTACATTTTTTTTGTATAATTTTCAAATATTTTAGAAAGAAATTTTACCTAATGGCAAAAAGGCCAGCTTCTGTGCAGACATTCCGCAAATCCGCACCATTAAAGTTGTCTGAGAGCTTCACAATCGCTTCGTAATCGATTTCACCGTGTTTGGCAATTGGACCAGCGTGGATTTTCAAGATTTCCAATCTGAAAATACGATTGAGAACAAAATTATATGATTTCGGTCAAAAAGTGCGATTTTTCACATTTACCTCGCTTGCTCGTTGGGCAGTGGAATTTCGATCTTTCTATCCAAACGGCCAGGCCGCAAAAGTGCCGGGTCGAGGGTATCCGGACGATTCGTAGCCATAATCATTTTAACTTGACCCAAAGAATCGAAGCCGTCCATTTGATTGAGAAGTTCCATCAATGTCCGCTGAATCTCACGATCGGCAGAGGTACCTTCCGAGAATCTCCTGCCACCTGCACGAAACCTTCGATAATAAATTCGATTTCTATTAAAAATACTTGAAATTCTTGCCAATAGCATCGATTTCATCCATAAAAATAATGCACGGTTGATGATCTCTGGCGTAGTTGAACATTTCCCGAATGAGTCTCGCACTTTCTCCAATGTATTTATCGACAATCGCACTGGAGACTACTTTCAGGAAATTGGCATCCAATTGAGACGCAACTGCTCGTGCCAGAAGAGTTTTTCCCGTACCGGGAGGTCCGTACAGCAAACACCCCTTCGGTGGAGTGATTCCAACGCGAAGGAACAGCTCGGGATTCATTAAAGGAAGTTCTATGACTTCGCGAAGTTCTCGGATCTGCTCGGACAAACCACCAATAGCTGGGTATGTGACCTCGCCAGGATCTTCGTGGGACATGTTATAAACCAAAGGATCGACTTCCCTCGGCAAATACCGCATAATTGTGAGCGTAGTCATGTCCAAGGCGACTCTCGTACCCGACTTCGCCGATAAGTCGGTCGTCGCAGCCTTCGCCGATAAGTCGGTCGTCACAGCGTTTTGATAGGGATACGGGATGGCGGGTGGATATGGATACGGGATTGTGGCGGGTGGGTATGAATACGGGATTGTGGCGGGTGGGTATGAATACGGGATGGCGGGTGGGTATGAATACGGGATTGTGCCGGGTGGGTATGAATACGGGATTGTGGCGGGTGGGTATGGATACGGGATTGTGGCGGGTGGGTATGAATACGGGATGGCGGGTGGGTATGGATACGGGATTGTGGCGGGTTGCTCTTGGGCTGGATTGGGGAATTCCATTTTCCTGTCTCTGGAAAACAAATTACATTTTAAGTATGTGTCTATCAGAGGCCTTATTACCGAACACTATACGATTGGTTCGAATCGTAAATTCAATGTTGTTTTTAGTATAAAACACTAAAAACAACATTGAATTTACGATTCGAACCAATCGTATAGTGTTCGGTAATAAGGCCTCTGTTTGGTTAAACTGTTTGCCGAAACCAAAGGGTATACTAACTTTGCCTTACCGTTTGTAACGCCAAGATCCCGTCATCACTCACAAAAATGAATTATACCAGTGTGTTTAGAATGATAAAAAATAATTAATTTTTGCATGTCCGTCCGTCCGTCCGTCTGTCTGTTTGTCTGTGGTGCGGATTGCGGGCGCATGGATTGAAAAAGATTCGTTTTTCGTGAAATGCAAGGCTAAGTTCGTTCTCCCATTTTCCGCTAACCGGTAAGAATTCTTGAGAACGGAAGTCAGAAATTGCAGCAAACGTTCTTGCCATTGGGAGTGAAACGCCTTTGGGAGTGGCGAAAAATGGGTTAATGGGCAAAACATGGACCACGAGCGAAAACGTTTTTATGAATATCTGAAAAACATTGCGTCTTATAAAAAAAATTCAAGACAAAAGTTATTTAGGATATATGATTCTACATAAAACTCTGTCCGTCTGTGGCGCGTAAAACTCCCAAACATTAAAATCCAATTGGATTAAATTTTAAAAAAATTTATTGGAAAGTTTGACTTCAAAGTGCGAGTTTTGATACTAATATCACCATACGGGTTTTCAATAATTGCAATATTGGCAATTATATTTTTAATAATCAATAATAAATAAAATATTTACCTTTAAAATATTTCTTTTTCCAAAAAATCAAAAACCAATTTCACTAAATTAATAAAAAGTTCTCAATGGCCGTTTTTCACTTGTTTTCCTCAAAGATGCATTTCCCCAGTCAATTTAATTTAAATTACCCCAAATTTCAATTACCCCTGGCCAGAAAATTTCAACGCCTACCATCCTAGCAAAGTTTGAATTTTTTGAATTTTGAACCTTAATAACGATGCAGTGGCGCGAATTTCAAAACTGCGATTGTTTATTTAGGAAGTAATTGGCACTCTAGTAAGTGTTTGTATGCTTTCTTGTAATGAAATTTGTTAAGTTCTTGAATTAAATTAATAAAAGACTGAATTATATTAATTCTTTAAACGAGAACTCCAATAAAGCAGCGGCAGAAGCAGAATCTGCTTTCTGTGCTACAATGAAATTTGAATTCTGACGAAACTAGCAGAAACCTACGTAGAAACACCTACGTTTTTTTGTCCGCGGCATGATTTGTCCCATAATATTTTGTTGGTTTTAACATATTCAATTAATTTCTCCTCCATTTCAAGTAGTATAAATATTTACTTCCGTTCATATATGCAAAAAATATCAACAACGATTTGTGAGGTTAAATTGAAAGCATAAATTTAGAGATTAGAGCTAAAATGTGTTTCTGCTTCTGCCGCTGCTTCTGCTGCTGCTTTATTGGAGTTCTCGTTTTATTCGTTGAATTCCATAAAAGAACTGACAAATTCTATATTTTCAAAAAACCAATAATTTTATATTGAAGTCACTGATTTAAATTTTTTTTTTAAACGGATCTATTTGAATTTCTTTGGTAGGTTAAACGAATTTACGGGAAAAACACCACAATATTTATAGAATATCCGAAATTATTCGAAATCAGAATTTTTGTTTTTGAAAATAACGGTCTGGTTGATAGAAAATTTAAAATGTTAAGGCAAATAATGGACCTAAATATTGAAATTCGTTAATACATGTATCTTAGCTCATGAAAATTATTTTGGGATGAAAATAAAAATTCTAAATCAGCCTCGTACCTGTGGAAAAAAAATTTTGGACTTAAATTGATATAAAACTTTTCCACTTTGGATTTATATCTTGTTTTCATCTGTTACGAAACGCAACATCACATTTCCTTGAAACAAATAATTTCACAAGTTGGTCCTTTTGTCAGCAATGTTGTCGTCGCTGTTGCAATAAAGCACGACAGTAGTTGCTGAATTGCTATTTCAAAGTTGCTTATAGAGCAATTAATGCAAAAAATTATGTAACTTTGTTAAAAGTTTTTAAACAAACGCTGGAAAATAAAAAACGCATATTCGTTCTATTTAATATTTAAATTCATGCAAATTTGAAGCTATGAATAACTCTTCGAAACATATCAAATGTTTTGCATTCGTAATCCAACATTTGTTTTGCAATGAATTCAAAAGATTTATGATATATTTTTAACTTTCCTAAAAACAATCGACATTCAATACTTTCAAAGGTAATTACGTTGAGAATTTTGTTTAATTAGTCTCAGGTAAACTGTCAAAAATTCAACAAAAAAAAAATTTGTTAATTCATCATGGTAGCTATGATCCAAATTTTTGATCTCTTTTCTGTACATCCGTCCGGAATAGTATCAGAAATTTGGGTGCGGATTTTCCATAAGAACAAAAAAAAATACATTTGCCCCATAAAGAAGGACGTAAATGAAATTAGTTAAGGAAGAAAATTCCCCTTGGTGTTGTTTGCTTTGACAGCAGATTTCACAGGCAGTTTATGTTTAGGGCCGTTATGTTTTTCGCTTATCATTCGGTCAACTTGTTTATCAATCGCTCTCTATAATTGTAAATATTAGTTATTAAATATAAATTGAAGATATATTTACAGTACAAAATATAAATTTTTTGCTTGTTGCAATTTATAGAATTTTTTTACA
Organism: Chrysopilus asiliformis; assembly: GCA_964034945.1. Lineage (NCBI taxonomy): Eukaryota > Metazoa > Arthropoda > Insecta > Diptera > Rhagionidae > Chrysopilus > Chrysopilus asiliformis. Next base: position 20,600,222 of record OZ035963.1, on the reverse strand, counting down.
AAAATTCGTAAGTTTTATAGGCCCTTCATTTATATCTTTTTTCATATTATTTTTTTTACTTCTTAAAATGTTCAAAACTATGTTTTATAATCTTTTTAATTTTTACATTTTTTTCATTATTTCTTACATTTTGACATAATACAAAATATACAAAAAAAAGTTATTAAGAATTAAAATTTAAAAAAAAAGACAGTATCTGAGAAATGATTGTATAAAGCCATTATATTATGTTTTTTTTAGTTAACAAAAAGAGAAATTAAAACATTAATAAAATGCACGCGAATTACATCGATAATATATTTGGCTGTAAATTTTTTTGTTTTTGCTTTCATTTTTCATGTTTTATCCGGAATAAAGTTGCTGCGATGTTTGATAACTAACAGTTTATATTCTTTGCGTTTCTATAGCAGTATTTAAACACAGATTTTATTCGAATTGATGGAAAACTATAGCAAACTGTTAGTTTAAACTTGTGTTGAATGAAATGTTAAGTATATTTACAATGGTTTCCCACTTGTCCTATTTGCGCTTCGTCAAACGGGTAGATCCATGCCCTCGCGTTCCCATTAGGCCATGCGCCACGGGGCAGAAGTATGCCGGTGCAACGAACAAATTACGGGCAAGACGGTTTCGGGAAAGGTTTGAAGACGAAAATAAACTATCGTTGCACCGGCATACTTCTGCCCCGTGGCGCATGGCCTATTGTTATCGTTTGCTTTGTTCTTCAAAAGAATATCTATACACCTCATTTCAGTGTGTGTGTGTGTCAACTAGGAAAATGTTTCTCATGAACTGTTGACAAGGTAACATCAAAACATCAAGAAATGCAAAGAAAGAAGCGTGCTTCCGAAGTAGCCCTGTGTACCTTTCGAATTCTCATTTTAGATGTTGTCACCTAGAGCCCTTTTACATTAGCTTAACTTTAATTAATTTAATTGCTCTGTTGCGCTGCAATTTTTCGAGGAGTATTTCCCCGTTAAACCCCGAGAGCGTCTTTTCTTCAAAACCGGTTTTTTCCACCCGTTTAACCACAGATAAATGTAGCTTAACAGATAGACATTTTCATATTTGATTTTCCGCAGCTCAATCGAATAAAATTATACTAGCCGTGGCTCCCCATGCTTGTGTTAGTAAAGAGATTAAGAGATGTTCGGTTCACTCTCATCTCATTTTTGCGTTACCAGGACCGCGTTCGTAACTAGTCGACTATTTGTGACTATCGGTCGTTCGTGAACGCCGTAGTTGACTACGTAGCTACAGCTATGGTCGTTCGTGGATGCCAATAGTCGACTACGGTAGTTGACTATTTCTGACTATGCTCGGTGAGCAGAGTTACAAATAGTCAAGTGTAGCTAACACACACATAAACAGTGTGTAAATCATGTTTGACACATTAAATGTCAAAATTCCCATCCGGATTCAGTTTTTAGGAACAGAAAAAGGAAAATGAACATAAAATTATTTACGCAGAACAAAATTAATAACGATATGTTTTAATAAATTGTGGATTTTGTTCATTCTTCAGCGTGTGTGTGAGCTGTCAAACGAAAAGCAGCTACGACTATAACTATGGTCGTTCGGGGTGGACATGACTATAGTTGACTATGGCGAGCTATGACAGATTGACCTCATTAGCTATTGCTAGCTACAACTACGACTATCAATGCGTCGACGAACGCGCTCCAGCTCTCCTATTAGGCGATGCGAGACGCTACGTGCTATCGCAAACGTTAAATGGTTTATTTTCAAGTTTACTGCGGCACCGTACGTGGAGTATCTCTTGCTCTGGCTGTGTAGCCACACATGCCATTTAAATGTGTGCGTTTTTTTCCTGGACCGAAATGAAAATCAAACCGGTTTGTCTTTTATGTGAGCGTGCTTTTGCTCTGTTGCGCTGCCATTTTTCGACGAGTATTTCCCCGCTAATTCCCAAGAGCGTCTTTTCCTCAAAACCGGTTTTTTTGCACCCATTTAACGTACCGTCTCGCATGGCCTATTGTATCATGTGCCAAGATTTCGAGCGCCGAATTTCTCCAGTCTCCGATTACCCCTGGCCCGAAAAAATAGAGTAAATCTACCCGTTTCAGGACAAGTGGGAAACCGGCCATTGTCCGTCACATCACGCGGATTTTGCTATTCTCATAGTCGGTCCCCAAAAATAATCCCAGAGTGAATGTGATTTAAGAAAACTATTTATTTCCAGTTTGAATTGGACAGACTGCTACTACCAGGTATTAATCAAAAGACCATAGCATTTCTTGATCAGATTCAAGAGAAATGCCAAGGAAAACAATTTTTCCTTATTGTGGATGATTTTAATCTTCGTCGCAGTTTACAGTATAACCGAAAACATGATTATGTCATTGGAGTTTCAAAACACAATGATTTTCTTGGCTTATCAACCAAGATGTTAGTTGTTATGCTGCAAATGGTGCAAGATGACATTTCGGTGCCTTTTGTTTATTTCTATACTAATGGATATACACAAGAGGATTATAAAAGTGTCATTTTTAAATCGTTGGAATTGTGTATAGCCAGGAATATTGAAATAATATTTTTAATTACTGACAATGCACAAGAACTTAATTACGAAGAATCATTCATAAAAGTATTGGACAAACAGGTACAAATTGTAAAGAGCATTGCTCACCTACTGAAAAACCTGCAATTCTTTATCATGAAACACGATTTTTCATGGCGAAATAACATTAAAATAAAGGCGAAAGAAATGTCTACAATATTGAATAGGACAAAAAAAGGAAACCGTTTCATACCAGTGCTAAAAACCTCTTCGTTTTTTTCTGGAGCAACATATTGCCCCATGCTAGATATCCAAACCGTGGAACTAGCACAGGCATTGGAAGAACAAAATGCCGACATAGGGAACTGCATAACAGTACTACAAGACATCCAAAAATTTGCATCAGTATTTTACGCGAAAGCATACAACAGCAATTTTATAATTCAATACCATGATGAGAATTATATGTTATTATATTCGTGGTTAGACATTTGCGAATTACTTAACGCAAGTAGTTCCGGTAATAATAAATTTGTTGAGGCATTGATGGTGTCAATCATTTCAATATTGACATTAGCCAAACAAAGCCCAAATAAAAAATTCAATTTTACCTTCGCAAACATGGCAGTGGCGGCTCGTGTTTATTTGAAATGAGGAGGCAAAGTTTTTTTTAGTTCTATAAAATTTTTTATTATGTAGGAAGACGTATTCGGAATTATGTAGGAAGACCTATTCTTCTGGAGGGGAAAAGTGAAACAGAGATTGGTGTTCGTATTCTATATGTGGCTATGCTTGTTCTTAGCAAAAGCTGTATGAAAGTAATTGTACGAATCGGAGGCTAGCCTCTATGAAGAGAATTTGTAGTTTATGTTTTAGAGAATTCGACATTAGAGAATAGGATTTTCTTTTAAATTATCATTTTCTGAACATACAGATTTTTATACAGTCCATTATGGTATAAAAAATTAAAGCCATACGTTATAAAAACATTTTTATAAAATGTTATGAGGAGGCAATGCCTCCGTTGCCTCCCCTATAAAGCCGCTACTGAAACATGGACAATATCGAAATGCTTCCACAAAAATTAGGTCAAGAAAAAAAGGATTGTAATATGATGCGTGAAGTATCAGAAAATTTTCACCAATTTTGTGTAAATGTGAACTTCGAAATTCCCGAAAATGGCGAAAATGGTGAGCACATCCCACTTGAAATGGAATATAACATAGAAAATTCTACTGAATTAAAAGCATTAATGATAGTGAAACATAAAGAAATTGTAAAAGAATCCATAAGAAGTACAAACTGTACGTCATGCAACATGTTGTTGAATGAAAATTTCAACATTAATTCAATTCTATATCAAATTTCACTTTTGATACATAATTTTATAGAAAAGAATATATTATATATATGCGCCGCAAAAAAAATAGGAATATTTCAATATATGAAAGATTTTTTAAAAACAAAAATTTTCGAGAAGTATGACATCACTAGAGAGTGCCAACCCCACCATAGTGACTACATTGAAAAAATCATTGAAATATGTTTGGAGGATTTAATTGTAGACATCAATTATAGAAACACTAAGTCATTTTTAAATCGTTGGAATTGTCAAAATCGGTCAAAACTGAACTGGAACTGGAGATTATAGAAATTCACCATTTCCAATGCTTCGCTTGACATAGTCGTAGATTTGATATGGCAGAGGAGTCCCAAGATTAGTTCTACATGGAATATTGACTATTCCATCGTTTCGAGCTTTATATGGCAGAGGAGTCCCAAGATTAGTTCTACATGGAATATTGACTATTCCATCGTTTCGAGCTTTATATGGCAGAGGAGTCCCAAGATTAGTTCTACATGGAATATTGACTATTCCATCGTTTCGAGCTTTATATGGCAGAGGAGTCCCAAGATTAGTTCTACATGGAATATTGACTATTCCATCGTTTCGACCTTCTATTAAATATGGTTATGCTGTGAAGTCGTCGGGATTTTCGGGAACAAAGCGGGTTCTTGGATATATTTTAACGGGACAACCTGTAAGACCATCTGTATGCTGATTGTATTATTCAAGATGAAATCACAAAACTGCTAAGAATTAACAAAAAAATGCCCTGGAAGAATTGGTTGAAATTCTCGTACATCACAAACCAAACTTGGACATCAGGTAAGAATGAAAATTGAAAAAGGACAGACGGACAGACAGACGGACGAACAGACACACAGGCAGACAAACAGTCATGCGGAAATCAAAAACTTTTCTTATACCAAACATTCCAGTGTAGTTCATTTTTGTGCTCGACGATTGGCTTGGTGCATACTAAATCTATTAAATTTGAAACAAATTTGTTAAATTTGATTAAATTTGAAATACACTTTATCATTATTATTATTACTAAATCTATTTTAATCCTACATGTTTAATTTTGATGCGTTTTCAAAGAAATAGTACTTGGATTGGATCTACTCCTTGGCATGAATGCACTAAAATGATCCTTCTTGAATTTTCTTACGACCCTCAAACATTTCAAATTTTTATATAAAAGACCAAAAATTACTTCCCTAGCAATAACCTTCAAAAAAAAGCTTTAAATACCTTTTAAAAATTGTTTCCGCAAGACTGTAAAAAAGGAGGCGATCTCTTCCTGTGTTTCCCAAGTACAAATATGAAAATACCTGAAACAATCAGGTTTCTTATTCCAACAAAACGTATAAACTGGAATTGTTTTCTATTATCGTTATTAATGATAAATGCATCTTGATTTCTTTTCAGATCCACGACAAAATGGAAAACCCCCTCATGGTCCAACAGCTCTGGAATCAGTTTATCCCAAATTGCAGAAACAACAAAACGATGAGGCGAATTTGGAGCAATCCTGGATTTATGCATTATGTATGCGTTGTAGAGTGGAATATAACACACCATCCCCTGGGGGGTGCCACCGCATTGGCAGCGTGTTTGCCCGCTGTGCCCGTCGTATCGACAATTCGCCCAAATGATATCCATTATTCTGATAGGTAAGCAAACAAAAAAACCGTATCCTAGAGCAAGAGGATATCTAAATGCAGACGTGCACCACGTTGGCAAGCATGTAGAATGATGTGGAAGTGGCAATTTGAGTTTTTTTAAACTTGTCAAAACTAGTGTTTCCAACAAGTGTTTCACCATACATTGAGGTAGATTTAAGTACAATACCATTCCATATGCTTAGCAATGGGTGCGCGCCTGCATTATGAGTACAAGCATCTCGGCGATCTCGTTGATCCTCTATCGGTCGACAATATCCACACGAATATTATTACGTAAACTCAAGGATTTAGCGAACGAACGAATTGAGGATATGAAATTAGGCTCTTGTAATTGCTCTCAAGCATATCATCATATAGTCGAACTGACTGACTTTTAATCCGTTGAACACATTTCAACAGGTGCCCTCATCTGGATAACAGCCTACGTATTAATCGGCAAAACGGCAGCTCTGGAGGGCAACTTTTTGAATTAGTGATATTAACTGTTGCTGCACATATCGGTGGATGGCTAATATCCTTGGCGACGCTACCTCGCCTTCTTGGAATGCTGTTAGTTGGTATTATATTCCAAGTAAACTACCCTTTATTATCGCCATCTTTTCAAAGTGAATTACATTTTTAAGTCGATTTTATTATAAAACATGAATTTGATGGAATTACAGAATGTCGGCTGGGTGCATTTGGATGGAGACTTTACAATAATTACTGCTGAGTTGAGGAAAATTGCTCTAACGATTATCCTTATACGAGCTGGATTGGAAATGGATCCGGAAGCCTTCAAGAAGGTCTACAAAATGATATTGAAGCTTGCTCTGGTACCGTGGACAGTAGAATTCGTCCTGGCCGCCGTTTCTGCCCATTATATTCTAGGAATGCCTTGGGTATGGGGCTTCTTGCTAGGTTCAATATAGGCTGGTGTCGCTCCCAACTTTGATTATTGCTGTTGCTGGCATTGATGATGCCATGACGGTTGCAATATTTGGAATAATTAGCAGCATTATGTTCTCGTCGAGTGGCCTTGCATATCAAATATCCCAAGCACCTGTTTGCATTATTGGTGGTCTAGCATTTGGAGTTTTTTGGGGATATCTGGCCAGATTTGTTCCTGAGAAGGGGGATGCTTATGTTATCCCAATTCATACGCTAATGCTGTTCACTGGTGGACTAGTGGCAATCTTTGGAAGTGAATTAGTCGGATATGAGGGTGCCGGACCACTGGGCGTTGTATTTGCGGCATTTATTTCGAGTTACTTTTGGTGCAAACAAGGATGGGAAATTGAAGATAATCCAGTCGCAACAGCATTCTAAATTTTCTGGATGATATTCGAGCCAATTCTCTTTGGTGTCACTGGCACAACAATCAAGGTAAGATATGTAATTATCTAGAATGAAATCATAGGGTACTAGCTTTAAGACCCATCGTTGACGGGTTGATTTTAAGCCTCCAATACATAAAGACCGCAGTTCTCCCTTGCTTTCCCAATTCGATCCTTTGTCTAGAATCTGTAACTCATCAACATTTACTCCAATTGGGAATATGATGTGTCGATAAGTTGTGCAAAATTGTATTCCAAACACTTATTGTGCTACTTTTCCGATAACACGCACTATTGTCGAGAAAATTGATAAAAAAAACACGTTTTTTGCTTGTATATGGGACGGGGGAGGTTTCATTGAATTCTCATGTTTCAAAGAGTTATGTAAAATTATGTTTTAAACACTTTTTGTTTCTATAACTTTTTCTATATAATGTGCCGTTTTTCAAGTCTATAGCTATAGCTCAATCCGTGCGCCCGCAATCCGCGCCACAGACAGACGGACAGACGGACGGACAGATGGACGAACATGCAAAATTCAATTTCTTTTCATTCTAAACACACTGGTGTAATTCATTTTTGTGTGTGATGACGGAATCTTGGCATTAGAAACGGTAAGGCAAAGTTAGTATACCCTTTGATTTCACCATACGGGTATAAAAATTGCGCCGGACGTGAAAACTTTTTTATATGAAATACACAAAAGTATCTTCATGGTTTTTTAAATATATTTTACTATAATTTTAGATCGACAAAATAGATGGTGATATAGTTGGTGTTGCCGTGGCGATAATTTCAATTGGTGTAATAGCACGTCTTTTTGTAACCGTCGGAATACAAAACAAACAAACTGAACCTCAAGGAGAAGATATTCGTGGCCTTGTCTTGGATGGCTAAGGCAACTGTCCAAGCTGCCCTCGGTCCTGTGGCTCTGAAGCATCTCGGAGATAATCCTTCCGAAGAATCCTTATATCACTCAGTGGAACAAAGCTTTTAACGAAAAACAAACAACCGCAAGTTATCGAAGGTATGTTGATTTTTGGTTATTCAAATGTGCTTTTCTTTCGAGTATTAAAAAAAATTTCCTTTTTCAGGCTGGCGACGGAGTCATAGACCATCGCTTCGTGATATCAGTATTATTGATGAGGAAGAAGAACGAGAAGATCCGGAATTGGCCGATGATAAGACAACTGTTGAAAATACTAATTCAAATGCACATATCATCATCCCATCATATATATACATATACCAAATAATTTGTCACGTTTTTTTTTATTCTTTGAAAGAGAACTGGTTTTTATCATTGTAAAAATAATATAGATGAAGATGTGCATTCGCTCATTTATTATAGCTAGAAATTATAATTCTAAATAAATTTTTAAAGGAAACAATCATATTTCATTTGAAATTCAACATGTTAAATTTTATTTAAAAATGTGTTTTGTAACTTAGGAGTTATAATTAAGTTTAGAACTATGTTATTAACTTATTTTTACGTAAATAATAATTAGACATCAATTATTCTATTATACGAGTACTAAATTTAAGGCTAGTTAACTTTGTAAAAATACGAGTTTATGTATTCTTTAAATTTGAAAAAATACCGATATTATTACCTGTACGTTTATGTTCAAATTAAATTCCTTGAAAATTGATGTTTTTCGTTGTGTTTTTTTTTTGAAATTTAAAATAAAAGCTACACCCTGTGAACGTTTTAACGAAAATATAAATTCTTTTCCTAATTATATCCTGTGTAGGGTAGAAAATTATACAAAATATCTTCAACTTAAGAATCTTGATGCGATCAATGATTCCAAGTAGAAGAGGTTGTTTGGCCACGTACCAAATTATCCAAATTTAGCGGGAAATTGGTGCTAATCAAATATCGAATTAGCTAGAAAATATGTTTTTCTTTTCTTATTCAAAAATCTTGTCAAAAAATGCTTTCATTCTCTAGTAAATAAAAATATTACCGTCACAACCAAAAATCTAAAAACCTTTTTTATATCAGTAGAAATTGCATAATTTTTGCTTTTCACACAATTTGTCTAATAATTTGCACACCATTTTCAAGGCATGCTGCAATATCAAACACAAATCGTACCGTTAGCATTGTGGATACAAAAAGGATGAGGAAAATTGGTGAAATTCAATCCAGTGTGATCGAACAATTTGGATCGCCAATCATCCCAGAATCCTGTCGTTGCTGGCAAAAAATGATAAAAATGTAAATTTTAGGTACTACAAGCAACGATTCAGGAACAAAATGGAAACGCTATACACTATGGAAATATTATTCCGTCGGTTTGCTTCCATCCACTTAACGATTTCGTTGCTACTCCAGCAGAAAGGAGGTTAAAATCTGGGACTGGAAAAACAATACAATCCTCTATAATTTGTCTGGAAATTCAACAATTTTTTTAGTTGTTTTAAGACAAATATTTACGTCTGATTATAAGAATTTACTCATACTCAATGCAATTTCACATAATTCGCAGATATATGAAATTCAATCCACTCAACAACATGTTAATAACAATCCAAACGTTCGTGATCAGCGACCCCAAAAACGATTCACATAGCTGTATTCATAATATATTCAATGTGATCGCAGCTAATATTGAACAGTGCTTTGGAACCGTGCTATATTAAAGACGACATCAACTTCTTTAGTTAATTGAATATATTAAATTAAATATATAAGTAAGTAAGCAAGAAAATGCAAGTTTTATGTATCAAAATTGTGTTAAAAGAGATTTGCTGTTTTTTCCAGAAATCCTTCGATCGGATATTACAAGACCTGGACACGACGATAAAAATCTGGCATAGAAAATTGGAAAATTTCACGCCACAAAAACTTGTCGCCGAACATGAAATTAAGTGCGAGCATTTCTTCAAACAGATTCGAAATTACTTGAAAAACTGCAATAAAATTCGTGATGTTTTTAAGGAAAGGTACCTAAATTAGTATCTAAAGCGGGTGTTTATAAAATACGTCACAGATTTGCGCAATGGGAGGGGGGATTAAAAATTTCAATTCTACGACTTGCAATTCACGTGAAACTAGCGTAGCTAATAAAATTGTTTCGAAATGTGAATTTAGGAAGTCCTATCTTCACTGGAGATGCAGTGCGACTATGAAATAGAAAAAGGGGGACTGTGAAATAGAAAAAGGGCCAATCGGATTAAAGTCCATGGGCTTTGACCAACAATAACATTCAATTTACAATTCAACCCACTCATATCGTATTTGGAGATAGGACCCTAGCTCCCAGCAAGCGTCTGTAACAGTTGTCGGACACTAAATGCGTTGCCCTGATTTTTAAAGCCAACCAAACAAATTTAGTCGTTTTTTCCATCTACAAACGGCTTTTTTTTTGAAAATCTCTTTTCTTAATTTATTTGTTTGGTTGTGCAAATATTTTATTCGATCTTGTTATACGATAATTTAAGAATGTTTATTAACAATTTTATTGTAGTATTACATTCACGCCAACAAGTTTGCGTCCTCCGATTTAACGAAAAAAACATCCTCTGATTTAACGAAAAAAACATCCTCTGATTTAACGAAAAAAACAATTCGACGAAGTGCCTCCCATTTAACGAAAAAATGCAAAAAAAAAATTGCCAGCAAATCGTGTTGTTGATGGGAAATTCGTTCGTTTTGGTTTAACGGAAAGAATATTTTCGGAAATCAATGCAATGAAATGTCAAAATGCTGGAAAAAAAATTTGATGAAGCTTTTTAACAGAACATTCAGCCTTCTATCGTACATTGGTCACTTGAGTATCGTTTTGGACGTCTTGTTGGCCCCCAATGATCAATTCTTAATTACCTGCGATCGGGATGAGAAAATTCGAGTCTCCAACTATCCAAAGTGCTACGAAATTCATTCGTATTGTTTGCGCTAGATTACACACAGCAACTTTCGGGCTTACTTAAGCCGATTTTTGGGAGAAACGACTGAGGAGGGAAAAGTTGCCACTCGAAATCATATGGCTTATCGACAATCTGCATACATGCAAAGCGTGTGAACCGGTTTGGGAAAAGTACTAGGCAGAAATCATTTTCGTTCTGACCGTCAGCAGGTAAACATCTTGGAAAGTATATGAGCAGCAGCAATTTCAATGGTTTGAGGCCACACACACCCATGTAAACTTGTGTAGCATATGCAAACAGGATTGGCTTATTTAAGCCACAAGTGTAAGCACATTGGCTTATTAAGCCCAAAAGTTGCCGGCTTATGGTTCAACCACAATTGGGGCGGCAAGCGGTAGCGGCGACGGCGGGCGGCATGGCGCCGCCACACATACCGCCGAGCCAGCTACAATGATAGCGGCACCGTCGGCATATGCTTCTGTCAAAATTGGCACGTCAAAACTTATTTGATTCGTCCGCTACTTCGCTCCATTTATTTTCCTTGATGTCTATCCTTTTATATTGAGGATGGGCCAAATCGTATAGCATTGGATTTCCTTTCACGAACTCGATTAATTTTTTCTTCGTTGTCGGTATCTTGCGAAATCAAAACGTCAAAATATCTGCATAGAATGTGGCGCCGAATGTGGTGGTTGTCACTAAACAACGAAGAAAAATCGTCATAGAATGTGGCGCCGAATGTGGTGGTTTTCAGAAGACATTTTGGGCGGCGGCGGCAAGTTTGACTTTGATTCAAACTCGGCGGCGACGGAAAAAGTGCGCTGCCGTTGCCGCTGTATTGTAGCAGCTCTCGTTGCGCTACATTAGTGCAAAAAAAATGCCGCCCGCCGCTGCCGCTTGCCGCCCCAATTGTGGTTGAACCATTACTTAAGCCAAATGTAATCTGGGCCTTTGGGGCACATGGAGTACGTTTCATCGATTAAATTTTTGCCATCAAAACCGGAGGAGTGCCTGTTTTCGGTTTCTGGTGATAAAACGATGAGAATATGGAACTACATTGAGGGTACAGAGATATTTAAGTTGGACATTCCAGCGCCAGGTATCAAAATAGCTGTTAGGGAGGCTCAGCCGGGAGTAAGTCATGTGGCGGTTTTGGTTTTCCAACCAGACGAAAGTGTTTTCATTTACGAATTGCGAAACACGAACAGTAAATTCGAATCGAAATTGATTTCGAAGCATTCATTTCCAAGCCAAATCATTACCAATCTTGACTTCCATCGAGGGAAACTCTTCCTCACTGCGGTGATAGATAAAAAACTAACCATTGAGGCGCTCAGCTGGGAGAATGGAAGCTACATTCGAAACGGATGCGACGAATTGAATGAGAAACTGCAGAAAAGTCTCGCTGAAAGTCCAGTGGGCGATTTGGATGACATTTCACTGCTTTTCAAGAAGAAATTCGACAATGTCGCAGAGTATATGGAGCGGAAAAAGCGCCGCATCGAGGAAAAAGAGCAGAGCGGCTGCAGTTGATAGTTTTACAAGAATTTTTATTGTTTCAAATGTTTTTAAGCGAATTGTATGGTATAAAATTAAAATTATTAATAAATGTTTCCCAAGAAATGCAGAAAATCCATTAAACTGGTTTGTAGTCGAGTTTACTCTCGAGTTTCTTGTTGTCTGCCACTTTTCGTACGGCTTTCATGAAGTCTTCTTGGATTACGTACTCGCGTTCAGCTCTGGCAAGGAGATTTCACAATTTTTTTGCATAATTTTCAAATATTTTAAAAGAAAATTTTACCTAATGGCAAAAAGGCCAGCTTCTGTGCAGACATTCCGCAGATCCGCACCATTAAAGTTGTCTGAGAGCTTCACAATCGCTTCGTAATCGATTTCACCGTGTTTGGCAATTGGACCAGCGTGGATTTTCAAGATTTCCAATCTGAAAATACGATTGAGAACAAAATTATATGATTTCGGTCAAAAAGTGCGATTTTTCACATTTACCTCGCTTGCTCGTTGGGCAGTGGAATTTCGATCTTTCTATCCAAACGGCCAGGCCGCAAAAGTGCCGGGTCGAGGGTATCCGGACGATTCGTAGCCATAATCATTTTAACCTGACCCAAAGAATCAAAGCCGTCCATTTGATTGAGAAGTTCCATCAATGTCCGCTGAATCTCACGATCGGCAGAGGTACCTTCCGAGAATCTCCTGCCACCTGCATGAAACCTTCGATAATAAATTCGATTTCTATTAAAAATACTTGAAATTCTTGCCAATAGCATCGATTTCATCCATAAAAATAATACACGGTTGATGATCTCTGGCGTAGTTGAACATTTCCCGAATGAGTCTCGCACTTTCTCCAATGTATTTATCGACAATCGCACTGGAGACTACTTTCAGGAAATTGGCATCCAATTGAGACGCAACTGCTCGTGCCAGAAGAGTTTTTCCCGTACCGGGAGGTCCGTACAGCAAACATCCCTTCGGTGGAGTGATTCCAACGCGAAGGAACAGCTCGGGATTCATTAAAGGAAGTTCTATGACTTCGCGAAGTTCTCGGATCTGCTCGGATAAACCACCAATAGCTGAGTATGTGACCTCGCCAGGATCTTCGTGGGACATGTTATAAACCAAAGGATCGACTTCCCTTGGCAAATACCGCATAATTGTAAGCGTAGTCATGTCCAAGGCGACTCTTGTACCCGACTTCAACTTGGTCTTGTCCAGCTGCCTTCTGCAGCCCACCACATAACGAGGGCCATTCGTGGCCTTCACGATGACTACGGAAAATGCAAACTTTCGTCAAAATTCTTTTAAAAAAATGGGTTTTAACGCGACTTGACTTACATTTATCTTCAGTCAATTGTTTTAGGACTTCTCCGACAATTTGTCCAACACTCTGCAGCGCCTTGAGATCGTTCTCCGATTTATCATACTGCTTTGTTAGCTCCTTCAACTCCTCACGTTCTAAAAACAAAGAATTACGATATTTTCTTACAAAAATAAGGAAAGATGATTCGACAAAAACCGAAACATAACCTCACTTACTTTCTTTCAGTCGAGATTCAACTTCTTTGTGCTCTAGCAATTTCTTCCTGTAGTCCTGGAGCGCCTTTTCCCGCACCGGTTCTGCCGAAAGCGCTACTGTAGACATTTTTAATTATTTTTCGCGATTTTCTTGCACAAAACAAAGCGTTTCAAAAAAAACTCTGTAGAAGTTCTGATTGAATTCCCGATCGATTGAATATCCCAGGAAATTTTAGGAGCACTGCACACTTGCGACGGATTTCGAAACTGGGAAAATGAAATTTTTTGCAGCTCTCGCCATTTAATATCAAGAAATTAGTTTTAATAATAAAATTTGAAGTTTATAGATGTTTTTAAGGCGAAAATCACGATTAATTATTGATTTCCGATATAAAAAAGGGAATTTTTTAGAACATTTTGAATCAAAATGTAATAGATTTAAACTCGAAAAAGTACTAGAATATAACTTAATTTGACAGTCAAATTTAACCTCAAAATTTTGTTTACGTGTTTTTGCCTAGTTATTTATCTAAATTTCTGTAAAAATGGAAGAAAATAAAACAAAATTGCAAATTATCTGTGTTCCGGGTCAAAGACTGTGTTTATCAAAGGAAAATGTAATTGCTGGACAAGGGACTTACGAGAGGCAGGGTTACATTTACTCAACACTAGCTGGAATTGTTAACGTTCGAGAAAACGATAACGTAAGCTAATTCTCCATTTATTCGCTTTAAAATTATCAATAATTTATTGTTTTTGCAGTCAAAGTTCATAGAAGTGAAATGCCTTGGAAGACAGACAATTGTCCCGGTGTCTGGGGACGTAATTACAGCACGAGTCTCACAAGTAAATCAGAGATTTGCCAAATGTATGATAACTTGTATTGGTGACCACATTTTAAATCGCTCCTATAGGTAAACTCATTACGAATCTTACTAGAAAAATTGAGAATAACAATCTATTATTTCAGGGGATTATTAAGGAAAGAAGATGTCCGGGCGACCGAAAAAGATCGCGTTGAAATGTATAAATGTTTCCGGCCCGGCGACATCATTTTGGCGAGAGTGGTAGGATAGAAATTATATTTGTTCGAAGCGGAATTTATATTAAAATGTCATTCTAGCTTCCACAGACTGAACTGTCTTGCTATCAGTTAAGCACAGCGGAGAATGAATTGGGAGTTGTTGTGGCAATGGCAAATGAAAGCGGACATGGATCTGTGATGGTTCCAATTAGTTGGACAGAAATGCAGTGTCCAGAGACTCTTAAAAAAGAACCGCGAAAAGTAGCCAAAGTTATATCTGAACATAACGTTTTAAAAAATAAAGCATCATAGCGGATTTAAGAAGTTTAACTTTGATTTTAATTAAAACAAAATTTCCGATTGGTATTTGTCGCAGGTATTCTGATCAGCCCTACATGAAAGCTAAAACGAGATTTTGTTAATTTCAGTATACTTTGCAATGGTTTTTAATACTAGTCGATGAAAGTATTACTTTCTTTTAGGTAGTTGCATTCAAAAAAATTCCGATTTCTAAAAACAATTCCCAAAGCACTCCCGAGTCGATTAGTGTCACGATAATGTCTCAAAACCTAATACAAGATTTCTCAAAAACTAATAGAGCTAATTTTACAGGCGTGTTTGGTCCTGGAATAGGACAATTCTATCCATACTTTTGTTAGAAATCCGTTAACCAGAAGTAACCAAAATGGCGACTTTTTAAAAATCGGAATTTCGTTTTTTGCAGTTTACGCCGAAACTACGCGTTTTTTATATTTGGCAAACGTTGAAAACAGTAAAATTTCCCACACTTTTACCTTTCAATAGAACTCTATGTCTCAAACCGTTATCGAGATATGCCGGTATTTCGAAAAAATAAGTGTTTTGCGAACTAACGGTTTTTCGGTAGTTTAATATATAAAAATTAATTAAAGAAAATACTATTTCCCACAATTATACCGTTCATCATTATCCGTTATATTTTACCATTATCGAGGTATTTTCATTAAAAAGAGAGAAATTAGATTTTTTGCAGAACTTGTAATAAATTTTCATAATACTCTTATGAGGTTCAAACTGTTAGTTGAATATAAAAAAAATTCGAATTCTTTATTATTTTAAATCTAAATGACTTTTTTACATAAGTATTTCAATTAATTTCATTCATTTATTTCCTATCAAGGAAATTTGTAGTTCGTCACACGGCTTTTTTGGCTGCAAAACGAGAAACTGCATTTAATTTTCCCAACCACGGTTAGGTAAATAAAAAATATCGATATATAACCACTTTATATTAATTTATAATCCACTAAAAATCAAAAAAAATAACAAAAACTTCGAATCTAAAGTTAAAGCCAGAAGAACAAAAAATGTAACGTGAAAACGAGAAACACATGCACACGGGCGCCGCCGTGCTTAAAATCTGTACTAAACAATTAAATTGGTGTTTTGTTCTAAGTTCGAGCACAATGAATGCAACCATGGCGCAACCATCGCGCATTCAAATGTCACTTACGTGAACGCAACCATCGAAGTAAAGACCCAACCAAAGTCCTTCCGATCCGTTCCGTTTCGGTAAGCTGTCAAAGTTGAACATACGACCAACAACGTTGCTACCCATAGTATTCGAAACGGAGCGGAACGTAACGGAAGAGTTCGCAAAAATCCATCTCAAACGGATTGCATAACCTCAAACCCTAAAGTTGACATGTGCACATAACCTAATATATTCATATATTTGAATTATTATATTTTAAATTCCAAAATAAACCAGAAGTGACTTTTAACTTCAATATTGCTTATTTAACAATTTTCAACTTCGATCACAATCAAAACAGTGGTGGAAATGTCAGATTCCGAAACGGAGCGGTCGTACTATAGGCAGGTCTCCGCTCGATACGTTTTTACGGAAACGAAACGGAAGGACTTTGGTTGGACTCTACAGGTTGGCAAACTTTGAACTATTGAGCCTGTTCACATTGGTTGGAGTAGTAACCGAATTAGGACAGAAACTGTCAAAATTAAGGCAAGGTGGGGAAGTGGGGCTGCTGATAGGAAAATCAAAACTAAAATCTCCGTTTTCAGAGTTTGGGCTGTTGTGCTCTTATTGGTTGGCTACCATATGAATGTGTTCCATTGTTATTATTGTTTCGGTCGTCTTCGGTGTAGCACGTCGCATTGCAAAAGACAGTCAAATATTACCTGCGAAACGGATGTTCCGTTTCTCAAATGTTTCACAATAAATAAATCTTAAACTTTATCTTAAGAAAATACAGTACCAATCAAAATGTCGTTCGAGAAAAAATTAATTGAAAAAGTTCGGAAAAATACGATTTTATACACAAAATGCAGCAGCGAATAAAAAATGTGTCTTCAAAAATGAATTATTGTCATATTTTCTTTTTATTTACTCGCATAACGTTTGTTTCACAACGCAACAGACGACGCTTCCATTAAGGTAGAACCTGAATCGTACGTCGATGCGTCCGGTTGACAGTTCGATGCGGTCAAAGTAAAATCAACGGGCTGCTATGAGTACTCCCTTAATAATGCGTTTCCCGATGCGGCAGCCGCATAGAGTAGGTCGAATTTCTACTTTTACATGCGGCAAAGCACGGAAATGTCATTTCGCAAAAAAGTTTGTTTATGATTTAAGCAATTTAAGTATGGAACAAATTGAAAGTAATTGTTTCGACGATAAACTAATAGAAGAAGTTTAAGCTAGAACCTGAATCATACGTCGATGCGTCCGTCATGCGTGCGTCCGGTTGACAGTTCGATGCGGTGACAGTTGGGTACGGCAACGAATCTGGAGTTAATTCATTGTTTTGCACTTCTTCTATTAGTTTATCGTCGAAAAAATTACTTTCAATTTGTTCCATACTTAAATTGCTTAAATCGTAAACAAACTTTTTTGCGAAATGACATTTCCGTGGGTTGCCGCATGTAAAAGTAGAAATTCGACCTACTCTATGCGGTTGCCGCATCGGAAAACGTATTATTAGGGGAGTACTCATAGCAGCCCGTTGATTTTACTTTGACCGCATCGAACTGTCAACCGGACGCATGCATGACGGACGCATCGACCTACGATTCAGGTTCTACCTTTATGTTGAACCGTTCCTGACATGCGTTGCGTGACAATTCAGGGTTTTCTTAGTAGCGGCACGGTTGCGATCATTGTGCTCCACACTTAAGTTGACACACCGCTGTCACGAAGAATCCAGATCGAGGACGGACTCCACGTGTTTTGGTAAAAACAATTTAATTTATAAGAAAATATTAACTAATAGTGTTTCAAATAATCGATCAGAAGCCAAATAACTTGTGTGGCTAGAAATTTTCGCGAAAATCCGTCGGAAACGTGATTTTGGAGTCTTTTTCGGTTCGGAAAAAACAATGTGATGTCGCAAAGTAGAAACTAAAAACAAATTCAATTGAGCAACTTTTGGAAAACAACAGAATTCGGGCAAGATTTCCACTCTTTCTACAGATCCATTAAAAGTCAGGGTCTTTGCAAAAATTTCCGAAGATTGGCTGAGTTTTTCCGTGTCGGGTCGGGTTGAAAACGCATTTTCCTCGCCACTACCGAAAATGTGGAGCAATAAGTACTTTTCCTACACGGTTTACGTGCTGGCCGCCTCGTTTCTGTCGGAAGTGATTTATCGGTGGGTTCGTCGGGGAAAACGGGACGAAAATGCAATCGAACCGATCAACGAAGTGCTATTTTCAAATGGTCAGATGCAATGGTCACCTGAAGAGGGTGAATGGAAGCCCTTCGGGGTCACCCCTGAATTGGGCTTTAATAAAAACATTAATCGAATCGTCGAACTGGTCGATGGGGCCAAATACAGCATCAATCTTTGTATGTACATCTTCACTGTGATGGAAGTAGCGGAGGCGATGAATCGGGCTTACCGGAGAGGGGTGAACATCCGGATTATTGGGGATCGTTCGATGGCATTCAGTTCGGGCTCCCAGATCCGGCAACTTCATCAAGCAGGTGAGAAATGAAACGTTTTTGTCAGGGTAGATTTACTAGAGGTAAACTACGGTCGGTAGGGTGGAAAGGGAGGTCGAGACCACGTTTTCCGCAAAAGATGATGAAAATAAAAACACGTGCTCCTTTGTCCTTTGTTGGATGAAGAAAATTTCGTTTCATATGTGAAATTCGTTCTTTTTTCCGTAGTTTCGATAAAAAAAGAATTCTTGTTTTGTCTGAAATGAAAAAAAACTTCCAACAAATGGACGTTTTTGTGGGTCACGGAAGGTCAAAATGGTTGAACTTACCGAAAAATCTGACTTTTCATTAAAATTACTTATAATTATGCTTTAATTTGTCCCTTAATTGAGAAATTACAAACCATTGATTGCAGAAAATTTTTTTTTTGAATTTTTCGACCACCCTGTTATTTTTTCAACCCTGGAAAAAAAGTTCGAGGTTTTTCCAGCATGAGGTTTCCAGGAAATTGATAGAAATTATCAGATGGAAATTGATAGGAATTTTCATATCGAAATTTATAGAAATTATCACATGGAAATATATAGAAATTATCCTATGATTTTAAATTCTTCCACTTCAGTAAATACTCAAATCAGACGGTAGTCGAGATTCCAATCAAAGTTTTTCCCATTCGACAACCGAAGCGAACTTCAAAGCTTTTATCGTTTTTTGAAAGTTTTGTAGTGGTTCGTGTCTTCGTTTTGTTTCTTTCAAATAAAAGCTCGTTAAAGTTCAAATTTGACAAATTTACTGTTTTTTTTAATTTCTCGTTTTTTCTGTTATTTGTGAGAAAATTGGTAAAAAAATGTTAAGGAAAAAAATTTTTCTCAAAAAATTTAAAAAAATATATTAAAGGGGAAACATGTTTTTGGGTATTGTGTCAAATATTCTAAAATCAAAATATCCTGATATCTGGATAATTTGAAATAATTCAGAAAAATAACTCAAATTTTATTTTTTATAGTGATTTTACTTTTTTAAAATTTCAGAGCTTTAATTTTGCTTAAAAATCATTTCCCGAGCATTCCTGAATCGATTGGAGCATTACTACAGAAAAGTCTTTCCGTCTGTCATTCTAATTAGTCACTTTGTGTGCAAGATTTCTCAAAAACCTTTGGACTGGGACCATCCGGAAGAAACCAAAATGGCGGCCTTTTAAAAATCGCAATTTTGTTTTTCGCGATTTACCCCGAAACTACGCATTTTTCAGTAATCTTATGTAGGATAAAAGTTGGAGACAATAAAATTTCCTGTATTTTTCTTTTTGCTGGAACTGCGTATCTCAAACCGTTATCGAAATATACCGTTATTTAAACCGTTATTCGGTTTTTCGCGATTATCTGGAAAAATGAAGGGCCTTTTCTGATTCTTTGTATGTGAATTGACGAGAATATCATTCCCGACAATTTTGTCTTTTCCGCTATCTGGTATCTTTTTACCGTAATCGAGATACATATCATAAAAAAATTAAAAAAATAGATTTTTACGAATTGCATGCAAACTAATGATTTTTTGAAACAATAGTTCAAAGCACAATTAAATATTCTAAAATTTTCTAAATTTTTGCCTTTTAACGTAACTCGATATCTTTTACCATTATCGAGAAATTTAAGATACATTTTTTGCCATTTACCGTAAATCGATACCTTTTTCCGTTATCGAGATATTTGCTTGTCTCGTATAAGTTTTTTGTACAATAACAATTCACATTTTAAAAAATAAAATTTTATTCGTCGGGTTATAGTGTAAATAGTGCACAAACGTAAATCATACTAATATATAAAAATCTGTCTGTCTGTCTGTTTCTCTTTCACGCAAAAACGGCTGAACCGATTGACTTGAAATTTGGCATGAGTGTCTGTGGTAGTTCTGGTTCCAACATAGGCATACGGAAAAGTAGTGCGAGGGGTGGGGGAGTAAGGGGAGACGGTAAAGTGATCTCGAAACTTAGTTTTTACGCTATGTTACTCTTTCGCGGGGAAACTACTGAACCGATTGGCCTGAAATTTGGCATAGATGTTCTTCGGGGGTCCAGCCCCAACATAGACCCATTAAAAAGTTTTTGAGTTCTTTCCGGTTTTCTTCGTATTCTAAAACTTAGACAAAAAACTTAACCCGGCAACGACGGGTATGCAAGCTACTTTTATATAAAAGAGACATATGCTGTTAACATCGAGTATGTTTTTGTATAATTCTCAAACTTCTCAATAGTTTAACATTCTAAAATCTAAAATTTTCGTGATATTTTTAATATGATTGGAAAATTAACCTACAAATGGTTCTGAAAGAGATAAAGCCGAATTCAGACTAACGATTGGGATTACGATTGAAGTTTTTCGACCAATGAGAAAAGATAGAGACCTGGAAATTATGATCTGATTTGTCGAGAAGCTCAATTGTAATCGCAATCGTAATCGTTAGTCTGAATTGGGCTTAACACTATTTTCTCACAAATTGTTAATAAAGTGATTTTTATACTTTAACCCGGCAATGACGGGCCAATATTCTTGTATTAAAATTTTTAATTAATAACATTGTTTATACTATGCAAACTCGAATCTTCATAACTTGAATTTTGATCGAAGTTTTTTCTGGCGGCTTTGACTTATCGAGGTTTGACTGCACCACAAAAATTAAGAGTAACAAAGAGGCATTTTAAACGACTGTAATACCTCGCGATGTCAAAGTTTTGTTACGTATAAAAAAAGTCCAATTTGTGATCAAGATGGGAGTTGGGAAGGGTCAAAATATGCCACATTTTACACTTAGCGAAATTGTTGGGCGATTCTTATGCATAAGAAAATCATGGTGTTGAATGTCTCTAGTTTAAAAATATTTTAGAGTGTGGATTTTATGAATGCTTGTCCCCTATAAGTTTTCCCGCTTTTAGTTTTATTTTAAAATGATTTTTTTATGGTCAAAACTACGATAATAAGAACTTCCACCAAATAGGGATCCCGGTTCGCTTTCCAGTCCACTCGAAAAACCTGATGCATCATAAATTCTGCATAATTGATGGCCCGCAATATGCAACTAAGGAAATTGCCAAACAGATAATCGGACAAAAGGGTGCGGCATCCCCTCGATTAAAAAGTGTCGTTCTGAGTGGATCATTGAATTGGACGATGCAGGTGAGAGCAAAGATAAATACTATTTATGAAAATGGTTCGGCAAAGGTTACAACGGCGCTTATTACTATCTTATACAAAGTATAATAAAGTATTGTATTCATAAAAAAATTTCTACCTCTTAATTATACAAAAAAAAAACAAAAAAAAAACGGAGTCGATTGAAGCATGATTACAAAAATGTCTTTCTGCCTGTCAGTTTGTGTACAAGATTTCTCAAAAATTAGTTGAGCTAGAGTCATGAAATTTTACAGGCATGTGTGTTCCTAGAATTCTACGATGGTAGAATCCGTTAAATGGAAGTAGCAAAAAAAATTTGGTCCTGGAATGGGCCGACACTAACAACTTGCGGTGGAAATCCGTTAACAGAAAGTAACAAAATTGACAAAACTTGGTGAAGTAAAATTTCCTACACTTTCGTCTTTTAGAGATATACCGTTATCGGTTTTTGCGATTCTTTCGAAAACTAACTGGTTTTCGGGGGATCATTGCATGATATGAATTGAAAATAAGGTAACGGCACCTATTACCGACCTATCACCTATTACCGACCTAAAACATGTTCATTCAACGAAAAAAGTCCAAATTTCAACGCGTAAGTTCAAAATTTCAATTCTCTCAAATTCTCTAGGGCATCAGAAAAACAAAACTAAAGCCGCGAAAAAAAAGGCGCGAAAAGTCATATCGAAATGTGACAGTAAAGTTTGAGTCGTCGGTGGTTGAACACGTTTTTGGATTTTACTTAAGGTTTTTGGTAAGAGCTCAATGTGTTACTCATAAGAGAAATAAGCGAAAATATGTGGATCTAGAATAATAGTGTAACTAAATTTAATTTTTTGAATATCTTTCGTACAAATTTTAACAATAATATTAGTGAAAACTTTGTGAGTTTTCGCGAAAAACCGGAAAAACAATTAGGTCGGTGATATGTTCATCATTTTTTACGATGGTTGTATTACCGTCCTATAGGTCGGAAATTATTTTCGTGAGACACCTATTACCGACTATGTAGAAATGCCATTATTTTTCTAGAAATTTTCTAATAAATTTTCTTGCATTTGCATGAAAATTGTCATTCTAGAACTATTTTTCCCATCATGGATACACATAAGACAAAAAAATAAGTGTCAATGAAAAACATAACAAAAGCTCTAATTGCCAATCTGGCAATTATTGAAAACCCGTATGGTAATTTAAGTGAACGGCGAATAGTATCAAAATTTCATTTTGAAGTCAAACTTTCCAATAAGATATTTTAAAATTTATTCCAATTGGATTTTGATGTATGGAAGTTTTATGTAGAATCATATCCTAAATAACTTTTGTTCTTGGACTTTTTTGATGAGATGCACCGTTTTTGCGATATTTACAAAAAACGTTTTCGTTCGTATGGGGGGTACCCCCCCTAATGGTCCATTTTTACCCATTAACGAACTTAGCCTCGCATTTTGCGAAAAACTGATCTGCGCAAAATTTCAAGTCTCTAGCTCAATCCGTGCGCCCGCAATCCGCGCCACGGACGGACAGACGGACATGCAAAATTCATTTTTTTTTCATTTTAAACACACTGGTGTAATTCATTTTTGTGTGTGATGACGGAATCTTGGCGTTACAAACGGTAAGGCAAATTTTCGGTTTCACCATACGGGTATAAAAAAGATTTAAAAAAAAGTTGTATTCTTCGGATATTTTTTGCAAAAAGCTCTGGAAGATATACAAAATGGGAAAACGATTTACAGAGTTTCAAAGAACTATAAAATTCCAAAAACCACATTAATTGACAAAGTAAACTGCAAATATACAGATAGGGAAAAAAGTGGACCCCAAACAATTTTCTCCTCCGAACAGGAAAACCTTTTAGAAAATTGGGTTATAAAACTTGGAAAATTAGGGTATCCAGTAAACAAAACTCAATTTTTGGATAGTGCAGCGCTTTTGGCCAAACATTTAAATATAACTCACAAATTTGCCAATGGGAATCCCGGGAAAGTCTGGTACCGTGGATATTTACAAAGGCATCCAGCTATAGCGAAAAGAGTTGCTCAAAATTTGACATTCAGCCGATCAAAAATTACAGAAACGCAAATACGGAAATGGTTCAATTCTTTTCAACAGTTTTTTCAAAATAAAATGAATTATTTATATTATTTATATCGTGAATTTCATTTTTTTTGGTTAGGTCGGTAATACGTCCACTGAAAATCGGTAACAGGTGCCAGAAAATATCGTTAGGTCGGTAATACCTGACTTTGGTATTAGATACAGTTTTTATTTTTTTTAGTATCATACATTATTTTTACAACTATATTTGTAATTTTCTCAGAAAAACAACCCTTTAAGCTAATTAAAAATCAACATATGACTAAAAAAATTCTAATCAATAATTTTACATAACCGGTCAAAGTTGAAAAATCCCTTAGTAGGTCGGTAATAGGTGCCGTTACCTTAATAATATTTGCTTTTTACTGTTATTCGCTATTTTTTTTACCGTTTTTGAGATATTTTCATTAAAAGGTAAAAAAAAGATTTTTGCCAATTGCTTGCAAACTAACGTTTTTTTGAAAAAAGAAAAAATTAAAGATACTAGAATTCTCTAGCTTTTTGCCTTTTACCGTAAATCAATATATTTTACAGTTATCGAGATATTTCTGGTTTTTTTTGAATAAAAATTCATATTTATATGTAAATTAAATTTTATTCATCGGGTTATAGTGTAAATTGTGCACAAAAATCTTGTATAAAAAAGTCGTTTGCTGTTCACATCAGATATTTTTAAATTCAATTACTGATGGTCAGTGGGCCGGATTCTGTAAGTGTGAGTTTTAAAATGTCCACGAAAGTTTCATATAATTTAAATATAAATTTTTGTCTGTCTTTTAAACTCACGCTTGCGGAATCCGGCCCCTGAATGCAAAATTCTAAATACTCGAAGAGTTGTTACAAAATTTTGTAAAAAAAATACAGAATTTTTAGTAAAAATATATTTTTTATTTTTCTGGGACGTTTATATAAGTCTGTAAGGTGCAAATTGAACTTGAATCACAATATTTTAAGAACATAAAAATTTTGTGATGAAATTTTAGGCAAAAAATAAAAAAATTGGGTAACGGCGACACCGAAAACGCATCTGATGTTGTCTTAATAAAAACGCATCCCAGAAATAGTAAAAACGCACGTTCGCAAACGTAAATTTTTACGAGCTAGCCGTCTAAATGATCCTCGAATTGAATACCACTTGAGGATCTTTTAAAATTTCTTCGTTATTGATTTTCTAGCGCGTGTAACCTTTGTGCGAAATCCTGATCTTCAATTTCTAAAGATCGCACATAGAATTTCCAATCACTGTCAATTATGATGAATGACCAATTATTATTATTTTTCTTTCTTATATCCGTTTTTATGATTGATGAATTCAGGCGTTCTGTGGCAATTGGGACAACATAATCATAACATCAAATCAGGATATCATTAGACACTTTGAGGATGAATTCAGTCAGATGTGGGCAGATTTTAATAAAGGCGGCGAATTCATCGATGATGCGAAAATGGATATGCCAAAGTAGGTACCAAACAAAAAAATAAACATTATTCCACTCTCTAGGAATTATAGATCTAGTTTTATTCTCTCAGCAATTTATTTTGAAATTACCAAACAAATGACAATTTTTTTAGCGGTTCTATTTTGTGGGAACCAGTTCAAGAATTTCTCATTGTTAATTGTTTCGAAATTCGTTTGCATGGTAACAGGAGCGAATTTTTTTGATTTTGCAAAAACACAAACTGATGCACGTGTTCGCCATTACTGTTTTTTTTTTTCAAATAAATTGAAATTTCATTGTGTTGCCATCTAACCGTCAATGATGGTACTTTGATCTCTAACCTAATATCTGTCAAGGGCAAAGGATAATGGCTGCCCAATTGTCATTATTATCCTCAGAATTTTGCTGTTTATTGATTTCTGTTTTGATTTTTGTATTCTCGGACGCTAGATAAATCGCCCGCATCCATCATTGCCAAAAAAAATTGCAAACCTGAACTATTTGTAATTTAAAAAAAAATCCGACATTAAATGGTAATCCTCGAAACAAAACAAAACAACGGCAAATGGAAAATATTGCATCCGATCGAGTGACAGGCAACAGGCGGCCATTATCTCCATCTCAGAGTATTTCGTACTTGGCCAAATGCAAAGAAATTTACTTGAAATTGGAAGGAGGAAAAACGGCAGATGTTCGTAATGTTTGCTACATTTAGCATCATTGCAATGCCCAAAAAGAGTTTCTTCTTTCATTCAACGACGAGACGAGGAAAACGCGCAATGAAATTTTTGTTTATCGACCTGGCTTTTTTGCGGGCATATTTCTTAAAGTCTCTGCCCATGCAGCTTGCCTTAAATTACGGTCACAGCGCAATCTTTTACTCAACACAAAACAACGAAAATTTTTGTCAAAGCCGGGGTAAAGCAACACAAAAAGAAGTCTTATGTTGCAAGAATGCAGGCAGGTAGATGCGTGTCAAATCATGTCGAATCTTGCCTGCCGCAAAATGCATCGCTTTCCTCCTTTATCTCGCACCAGGAAGGTTTCCGTTTATCCTTACGAATTTTCACTTAATTCTACCTGCACGCAGATTTCTTCATTGTGCCAACCTGAGTAGAAATTTAGTAACATTGCGTTGGACCATTTTATGCAGTTTACTTAATTTTTTTTGTTACCTGGAAAACTATTCTAGAAAGTCTTTTTTTTTTGTTGGATAATTTATCTTTGCATTAATTTTATAATACATTTCCGAAGAAGTAACGAAAATTTTAACAACCAGAAAAGATAAATAGAGATTTGGATAAGTTCCAAGTAAGTGGGACTTTGTGATATTTTGGAAATGTTCGCATTTTTGGGGTTATAGCTTTAATTTTTTCGTTCGTTTGATGTTTTTTGGCGGTAATTGTTGCCAAATCTGTATAAAAAGTTTGTTTAGATACAAATTCGTAAAAGTAATTATTTTAGTACGGGAAAAATGGCTACGCGAGGTCTGTCATTCGAAAAAAGGTGAATTTTTGTCCGGAAAAAATGAACTTTTGTCCTAAAAAAAAAAAAATTTTTTTTAAAAAAAGCTTTTATTAAAAAAATGCACTAAAAAGAAAAAAATAATTTTCTGGACGCTGTATATCACAAATATAAAAGCTTTTAAAAAGCGAGATAAATGTTTATTTTATTGTTTTATGCTTTATCTCGCTTTTTAAAAGCTTTTATATTTGTGATACACAGCGTCCAGAAAATTATTTTTTTCTTTTTAGTGCATTTTTTTAATAAAAACTTTTTTTAAAAAATTTTTTTTTATTTTTTTTTATTTTGTTCTTTTTAGTCTTCGAATATATACGAGTAGCTTTACATTTGAGATGTCCTTACAGGCTTTTTAACTTGAGAATCGTATTCAGCGAACCCCAAAACCCGCAGAATATATTTTTTCCCGGAATAATTGAGAAAAAGGATAATCACGTTATCCTTACAGCACATTCCGTTATCCTAACAGACTTTTTAATGACAGATTCGGATTCAGCGACCCCAAAAACCCCCAGGATAGATTTTTTTCCGGAAAATTTGGAGAAAAGGATAATCACGTTATCCTTACAGGACCTTCCGTTATCCTTACAGACTTTTTAATGACAGATTCGGATTCAGCGACCCCAAAAAACCCCAGAATAGATTTTTTTCTGGAAAATTTGGAGAAAAGGATAATCACGTTATCCTTACAGGACCTTCTCTTATCCTTACAAGGACGAAGTAGAGAAAATATTGTATTGTCATCGGACTTATATAAGTGTGCAAAATTTCAAGTGAATCGGATGAGTGGAAGTGGGTCAAAATTTGATTGCAAGATTTGACCCCGACAAACAAACAAACAGACAGACAGACAAGATAGCGAGCTAAATAAAAGCTTTTAAAAAAGTGGAGTTTTTGTCCGAAAAAAGTGGAGTTTTTTTTCCGGACAAAAGTCCACTTTTTCCGGATGAAAATCCGCGAATGCAATTAGCCCGTCTCCGCAACTACACAGATTACAGGCATGTGAAGTAAGTGCCAAACAGACCGGCAAAGAAAAAAGAAATAATATCGTACCAAACGCATTTCGTTGTCGCATTGCGGGATTTTTAAAGACAATCAAACGAATTTAGGCGTTTTTACTCCTACAAAAGATTATTATTTGCATGATCTTTATTTTCTCTTATTTTACTTGTTTCTTGTGGAAATATAAACCTTTTATAGAAGGAAAAACGTCTAAATTCGTTTGGCTATCTGTAAAAACCTCGTAATACGACAACGTAACGTATTTGGTATTCACTCTTGGAATCCTTTTTCCCTATTTTTGACTTTAATCTTAAAACCACAAAAAATCTAATATAAGGAATAAAAACAAGTACGTTTAAACAATACAATTTCATTATTTTCAGACAAAAAATGTCTCGAGACACAATCCGGATAAAATTTCGCTAAATCAGACTCGGAAATTACCCCCAAAATGACAATTCACCAATTCTTTGCAGAAAAATTTAATTCCATGTCAAATACTCCATAATGGGTGAATTATTTGATTTATTCTCATGTTAACATGAAAAATGACGAGTGAATGCACATTTCCATTCCAAAATCAAATTGTGCGAGGACATTGACAGGAAAATAGCAAAGGTACATCGAGCAGTAGCATATTTAAGCCGTTAAAACCTTCTAAATCTAAGTAAATAAAAATGAATGAATTTTTGTTACTTTGAAGGGGAATCGAACCGCACAGCTTCCAGGTCTCGTCGAATTCAAGCGGATCCTTCCTTGTCGATGATATTAAAGAGGGACACACTTTCTGTCAATCAAATTCGTTTCGGGTGATTTTTTTTAACAGTTTATTCCGTTTCGTTAACATTTTTTTAGATAGTCATGATGCTGTATTTTTTTCCTCTTGTTTTCTTGAGCATTTTTGGTGACGTTGATGAATGTAAATTAGAATTGATATGAGCCACAAATCCGAAAGCCTACAGCATCGGATACGTAATCGTTTTCATTCCTTGTCTAAAGAAAACATTAACTTAACCGAAATTTGGTTTATTTTTGGATTTTATTAGGGCTCTATCGTATTTTATTTTTAGTTACGTGAAATTTATTTAAATTTGAATTTATTGATCAATTAAAGTTTTAAATATTCATTATGGCGATTGTGTTTAGATGTTTTGGGATTTAAATTTGGCTTTAATTAAAGATTTTTTGGAGAAAATGAGGAAATTTTTAATTCAAATTGTTTTGAAATCACTATTTTTACTTTCCTCATCTATAGGGGGAAAGTATTGTATTCATGACGGAGACCGACTGATCAATACAAAATCGGTTTCAGGCACAATTATGAGGATGGCCGTGCATATCTTTGTCGGTCTGTCGGTCTGCCCGTTGTACATATCTTAAATAACTCGAATGCGCGTTGACCTACCGACTTGAAAGTTTTTGTAAATGAGTTTTATGACAATCGTAGTTTTCTATCAACGTTTGGTAATGGTAACTGAGTAACGGTAGCTACAACAGGTACCATACAATTCTTTTTAGGAAAAAATTTCTCGAAAACTACGCGTTTTTTGGGAAAAAATGAATATAACAAATTTTAAAGGATACAAAACTTTCTACATTTTTCCCTTTAACGGTAAATATTATTTTTTTTACATAATTTTCCCGAAACTAAATATTGCAGAGGAAAGTTTTGTGTTGCTCACATTTTCTTTATAGCAAAAAGTAGAATGCCCTAGTTTTTCATGATTTTCTCGGAAAAGATGTGATTTGAAGGGTTTCGGGAGTCAAGAAAACATTTTCGCTCCACAAACCTTCCAGAGAAGTCTTAAAACAAAAAACTTTTGTGCCAAAAATGAAGCTTCTAGTTCAATTGGATCTTAATTTATTGTGCAAAAAAAGGACCTCTCACTCTATTATTTGACTTTTTTCGATGAAATGGAAAAACAAGTTTCAACTTTAGTTTTGATAGGCCTTTCAAAATATGCAATCAGTTTTGAAACGCGGCATTTATAGGGGAGAGCGGGATGAAAAGCATAGATGTAATATAAAGGTTCCACTGCCCTATTTTAGTAGTTTTAATTTTTTTTTAAAATTCTTCTCTCAGTTCAATTCTATTCTCAAGAAAAAGACTTTTGGTTTTGTTTAAATTGGACGACTGGTTGCTGAGAAATGTACAAAAATCGATTTTTTTGCCCGATTTTCGAAGGGGTTTAGGTTTACTGGTAGAAGTTGGTCTTACAATTTTCGTTACCTTTTTTTTACCTTTTTTTACATAGAAAGTCTAAAATCAGTGTGACGTATTTTATGGACGCCCCCGCTGGAAATCGCTGTTAAGAAACTCCATTACTTTTACTTGAACCTGACTGACGTTTTTGTGATGATTTTTCTTACGCACGTGTGCTCATAATTAATTTCTTGTAATTGTAATTCTTGGCCACCGTAAAACTAAAACATTCAAACATCTTCATGAAATTTTGCTATACGAATTTCTTATTACAGCAATTGAACTCTAAAATGTTCGCCCAGGGAAATAATCGTAATATTTTGCTACAGAGACCAAAACAACGAAAAGCTGAGGGATAGATTGCTAAACTTTAAACATTAATTGCTTGACGCGTCTATAAACGAGAAATGGCAGAGTATTTTTTATATAGGCGGGCATTTAAATGTGTCGGCGGGTCATAGGCTAAAGTCTGTCTGTCTGCCGAGTGTCCCAACTGAATGTCTAGCAGAATTTTGTGTTATATTTTCACTTGTGATATTAATTTGGTTTTATTGCCTGGGTTACTAATTACAATTTTCACTTATTAACATATATTTACTGTTGTAAAAAAATATCTTTAGAGTCACACAAGCATTAACATTAAGATGGGGAAAAAAAATCGAAAATAGAATGACAATTAATGAGAAAATGTCTACCGAGATGTGGCTATTCGTGAAAATGACTATTTAAAATTAATCATTTTACTTAAATTCATACAATTAAGAAATTGAGAATGATGTAGAAATACAGTCGAGTCTCGATTTACGCACAAGGTAAAATTTAAGACATCGAATGTCTGTTCGCCTGTCTGTCCGTCTATCTGTCAGTTTGTCCGTCCGTCCGTGAACATCATAACTTTCGAACGGGTTAAGCTAGAGACTTGAAATCGTGTATAGTTGCATTTCTCGTAAATGGTCAGACTAATGCTACATTTACACGAATGACAAATTTGTCATTTTTTTCTTGTCATTATGTTAATTCCCGTGTAAATGGCATAATTTTTGTAATTTTTTCTGTCAGAAAATGTCAATCCCTCATAAAAGAATGAACTTGTCCATTCTTTTATGCCAGATTGTCATTCGTGCAAACGCAATATTAGTTATGACAACTTTAGTATTCAACTTTTGTCATAACTAATATTGCGTTTGTACGAATGACAATCTGGCATAAAAGAATGGACAAGTTCATTCTTTTATGAGAGATTGACATTTTCTGACAGAAAAAATTACAAAAATTATGCCATTTACACGGGAATTAACATAATGACAAGAAAAAAATGACAAATTTGTCATTCGTGTAAATGTAGCATAAGTTCTTGAACGGGCAAAATTGGAATATTGCTTCTCCCCTCTCCCATAGAAATTGAAGACTTTTCTTCTATTTTCTCGAGAATTTATAAAGACGAAATGTGTTTAAAATATAATTTTACATAACCGTTCCATACATCAAAATCCAATCGGACAAATCCTTCCTCACTCATACAAATGGATTTTTTTTCATAAAAATTTTGTTTGTCCTCATATAGAGTATTTGACGATTGGCTTCTGGCAATTGTGTTCAATGTCCTGATGAATAGCAAATCTATTATATAGTTTATAAATTTATGCAGTTTCAATTTATAATAGGAAATGTTTTTAATAAATAAAACAAAGGAATGAAAGTGTCCTTTGTTTTATTTATTAAAAACATTTCCTATTATAAATTGAAACTGCATTGGTTATGCACGATTGGTTAATGTTCAAAGTTTCCAAGGCCATGATCCCCCCCCCCCTCTCCCCCCTCAATGGAAGTCTGGATCCGCACCTGTGGCCTATTTCACCAAACTACAAATTATAATTACAAATTTGTATTAAAGCAAAAATAAGCCAAGCATTTACAAGTTTTGTTAAAAATCACTTGAAAAAAACTTGTAAATACAAATTTGTAAGTTGGTGAAATAGGCCACTGGATGCCTACATAATTGAGTTTGCGATTCAGTGTTGAAAAAAAAATCGAAAAAGCAGAGCTCAAAATTCGAGATAGGTAAAAGTGAAACATTTTGAATTGAAGTATTTTTTTTTATGAATAACACCACTACTGAATACCGTTACATATAATTTTAAAAGCTTTAGAGATATTTTTGGATCTATAATTTCAATTTTATCCGGCTTATGCGGTACAAAAAACCACAAATACGATGAAGAGTCACACCACAAAAATGGTGTTTTGTCCACTGATTTAAATCATTTAAGTAAATTATATTAACCAAATTCACGTTAATAAGCGAATTTAAATCATTTGAGTAAATTTACGTGTCGTAATTGCGATCTAATTAAGTTTAAAGGGGGGTTCACGTCAATCTGTAAACATTCTACAAAAAAAAAAACCGTCGGTACCACTGATTACCATTCACCAAAACTCCATCGGATGGCGCCGAAATCTCGAATCAGTTTCACGTTCTAAAAACCCGCCTTGAGATGTCCAGAAAAAAAGTTAATTCTAAATTAAATTTCAATTAGTATCGTTTTAACATTTTAACGCAAAAATAAATGGCAGATTTTTTTCTCTTCTAAATTTGTGAAATTTGCCAAAAAGAAATATAGAAAAAATCATACATCGTTGACAAACAAAAGTAATGATTTGGTATATTTAACAATTCCATTATGCTCGTCTTTTAGAGTAATATACGGTCATTAATAAAATTCAAATAAATCACAATAGATTTGAAAATTTTCCACACAATTCCGGGGGAGAAAATGCGTTTAGCTATTAACGCTGCTATTATTAAAAAAACGATTTTTTTTAAAACTGCGGACATTAACACATGAAATGAAACGAATTTTGGCTTTCTGTCAACCGTGTCTTGTTTTTTTTCCAATGCTAAATAAAAGATGTTAATGATAAATTTTGTAAATGCGTAAAAATGTTTTACCCAAAGTACCGTTTTAAATTATCCATCAGATACATTATCTAGAATTGAAATAAAAGAGTAGATTAGAACAACAACAATAGATATACACAAAATTTACATGGTTTGGATTTTGTTTCGGCCCCTGCATCAATGAAGAATCATAGAAAATATGTAATAGTTGCCTCTTACATTTCTCTTGGACAAAACAAAAATTTGTTTCTGACCCCATAAAAGTATCTTTCCTAATTGTCAGAGAGAAAAACATGAAAATCACGGGGAAATTTGTCGGAGAAAATATAAAAACATGGTGGACATGAAATCATTAAGAGTTTATTAATGTCGCTATACAAACCACATCGGGCACCCCACAAATGTTTTCCATGGTCAATTAATGTACTTTCGGTGTGACATATTCTTTAAAAGAACGCCGCAGATGGCATCTCTGGCCAAAAACTATTGGAAAATTGCAATGCTGTCAGAATGCGGCGGACGATTAAAAGGGATTCTTCCTTATTTCTTTATCAAATGTCAAACCGAACTGGACATATGACAAATTATCTTCAATTATTAACGTGAATTTCGTTGATATACTTTTGCGGAGACGAACAATGGAAAAGTTGGAAAGGAACGATTTTTTATCATTGGATTTTAACAGAAAATACCACCCTTATTTGATAGGAAAATTACTACTATAAGGGGTCACGAAATCGAAACTAACGGGAAATATCAACAAAACTGTCACATGCCCTGCATTTTAAATGAGTTGAATAGCTGGGATGGCGGCAACATTTCGATACTGCAGTGAAAAGCACTTCGGAAAAATGGTTGCTGTTTTTGGAAAAATTTGTATGCGATTTTCGTTTTTTTCTTCAAACTGGAAAAGTTGGCGAATAAACAGTCACCTAAAAAAGGCTATTTTGAAAACATATAAGTGGGGGGAGGGGGGGTGAAAATATATGTCGGGAGAAAGCCGAGTGGAAAAGGGTCGTGTAATTAATGAAAATTTAAATTGAATTCTTTTGGAGAATTATTATTTTAGTCGAGAAATGAAGGCTTGTGGGGGGGGGGGGGGGGGCAGGTTTCGAAAAGAAGTTTAGAATTACGTACTTTATGGACAGCTCCTTACAAATTTGTTAACGAATAGAATAGTTTTTTCTTCGATTTTGCCCGTTCAAGAACTTTGCCTAGCCATCTACGAGAAACGTATCTATACCAAATCTCAAGTCTCGAGCTCAATGCTTTCGAAAGTTATGGTGTTCACCGACAGATGGACAGACAGAAAGATGGACAGACAGACAGACAGATGGACAGACAGACAGACCGATGGACGTACATACATGCGGAAATTAAAATCCCTAACACCCTGGTGTAGTTTTTATGTCCGATGATTGGTTCGATGCGTTACAAACGGCATACTAAATCTTATATACTCCTTAATGATATATCATGATATTGCATATAGGGTATAAAAACGTTTAAATTCGTTTAACTGCCTTTAACACGCGCGATACAAAGTTCTCGGTATGCGATAGCTCCAACGGCAAGTTTATCGTTATAATTGGTTCAATTTTCATAAAAACCAATCGTATCTCCCATTTGTCTTCTAAAATAGAATTTTTCCATAATCACAAAACATCTTTAATTATGAAATTTAAAAAAAAGAAGAAAAAAACTTTATTATTGAATCATTTTCTTTTCAAGCCCCACACATTTATTATATTTTCATAAATCATTTTTATTTCTTGGTTAAAAGCAAAGAAATCTTGTAAAGAATTAAGAAAAAAAGTAAGACCTGAGCGCATGACAGTAGGGGACACCACAACTCACTCCTTTACACTTTCATTTTTGTATGTTTTTCTTTTCTTTTGCATCAGCGTGCGAGTATTTTCCTGGATTGTCAACGTTTTTTTTTGTTACACGGAAAATTGTGTTGTAACGCAAGTTCCTCGTGCTGAGTGTTGGAATCTTTTAGCAATCGTTCTGAGCAGCTCCAAGTGCTTTACCATAGAGTCCAAATATCCAAATGTCAATGACATAAAAGTCAATGCATTGTTTCTAATGTCTCCATTGCTCCATTCTCCCCTGAATTCCCTTCATTTGGTTTTTTTTTCCTTTTTTCTGTAAAACTTTAAAAATATATTTTAAGATTGTCGTGGGATTTTAAGTGCGTACCGTGAGTTTAAACAGTAGAAGAAACATAGGAAATAAATTTTTTATCCTAAACATGAGATTTGTATCTTCCGAAAATAGTTGAACAGCGACATGAATGAGATTTTCTTTCTTTTTTTTTGAATTTTCAAAATTTATGGTGAGCGATACTATGTTTTAATGTTTGATATTGGGAATGAAAAGGAAAAGCAAATCAAGAAACCGTTGATGGGAGGGTGTGACATTCTTTTAAGTTTACAAAAAGCCAGTATAACCAAGTCGCTACACTTACGATTTTTTATGCCAAGAAATATTTGACCGAAATGAGATTTTTTAACAGCTGGGCAGAAGATTTCATGGAATTTTATTTCTCAAGATGCCCTTGAGAAGGAAAAAAACTAATCGCTGTACTGGAAATTCATGCAAAACATGACATTCAAGAAGCAATAAATAGCAAGCGAAAAGAAAAAGTCCTAAATATTATATAAATCCTTTTTTAAAGCCTTTACAATCGTGTTTTTTGTAAAAACTCGCTATTTTAGCGACTTCTTGTCCATTGAATTTAAATTCCGCCATATTGGATTGGGAAATGTCAAAAAATTTCATGAAATTTCTGCATTGAAATCTTTCATGCGATTTATCTCTGGAATTTTTTCTCACCATCAACTCGAAATCTGATTGGTCAATCAATGGGATAAAAAAAAATTCTTGGGGTGAAAAATTCTGAGTGTAGAGGCCCGGTAAGAAATCTTTGGAGAGCGACCAATTTGGTGGTATTGGCTATGGGAAAAAGTTCTTATGGTTTTTTTTTTGTGAAAAATCTTCTTTATTTCTGCTTCAAATTACAAATGGATTTTATTCAAAGTTTGTTTCATTCGAAGCTATAATCTTAGCTCATCTTTTAGGCAAAAGACAGATTCCTTGAGTGTAGAAGGCCTGCTCTATTGCGCTGATCCAGTCATTCACTAATTTTCTACACTTTTGTCTTTTACTAAAACTTGATACCTCAAACCAGTATCGAGGTATACCGTTATTTTAAAAAAAAATAAGTTTTCTGCGATTATTTCGAAAAATAATGGCTTTTTGGTGGTTCACTATATAAGATGAATTGAGGAGAATCATATTTGCCCCGATTTTGTCTAACACTTACCCGCTATCTTTTACCGTTATTAAGATATTTTCATTAAAATGTGAAAAAAAAAAATTTGTGCGAATTGCTTGCAAACTAACGGTTCCCCGTAAAAATATTGTACTTGGAGGAAAAACTAAAGATATTAAAATTCTCTACATTTTTGCCTTTTACCGTAAATCGATATCTTTACCGTTATCGAGATATTTCAGATATTGTAAAATTAAAATTCATCGTTTTATAATAACTAGACGGGGTATAGTGTACTCGTAAATTGCGCAAGAACTTAGATTTTGTATAAGAAAGTCATGTGCTGTTCACATCAGATTTTTTTAAAATATATTTATATAGAATGCGAACTTGATGCGTTCTATAATAAATACTAAACCAAATATTTCCAAATTTACATTACAGACAGATTAGTTTGCTAATGAAAATTAAAGGCTGATGTTTCCTTGACAATTTTCCCTCCCAATTAATGTAAAAATTTCAAAATATTCAATCGTTCGCCAGGAGAAATCCGGTACACATGAATAGAAAATTCGTTTCGAGAAAAAATATTGACCAATAAATCTTAAGTTTCGAGATATTCAAAAATTAAAGACATTTATTGTTTTACACAATTTCATTGCCACCATTTTGTTTTCAAAATTTTGTGTACCCGTTAGACCCAGCGCCCGTACCCCTAGGGGTACATGTACCCCTAGTTGGGAAACACTGGATTAAGCAATATTAATTAAAAGTCCACAACAATTTTTAGAAAAAAAAAGTTCCCCCATAAAATGTAAAAGAACCGTTAATTTCCAAACACAAACACCTGATCTGGGCCGCACCTACACATCGAAATGACCAAAGCTAGAAAAGTCCCATCGAACTTTCTTTAATATTGACATAAAAACAAACATAAAAATCCGAAATTTTTTATGTGATGCGCCTTTCCATATAATAGTCGTGTTAGACATAAATTCGAATGTCACCTTTCAACGAAAATTCACCAAAAATGTGCAAAAAGAAAGGAATTTCATGGCACAATATTGCAAACGTCAATGATCTCATAAAATGCGTTGTTTGACAGTTGTCGCCGGGTCAAATCGCCGCGATCATCAGCACCACCTGGGGAAAAAAAGCTTCAAAAATAGGGCAACGGACTTGACATCACCGGCAAATCGCATATTCCATGAGTGTGGCTCAATTTTTTGATGTATCCTCGTCATCCATGCATGTTGCCATTTGTAATAAATTCACCAATAAATTAGGGTTGCATTTAGGGCGACATGCAAATAATCAAAAAAAAGAACATTTTTAACACGAAATTAATCCGGTTTCATACCACTGACATTTGCCAACATTTTAGCGCGACAGAATGATGAGATCAGATTATTATTAAATACATTCATCCGGTAATATTCATCACTTACCACTTCACTACTTCCGGATAGTACACACAAATTTCGCCGGCCAAAAGTACAAATAGTTGAGAAAAAAAAATGTTTCGAATTCAAGTCCAATGAATATTTAAATATCGTACGAGAACTTATCACCAAAAAGCTTTTTCAAGTTCAAGATGTCATTGAGAATTTCGTCCGCAATCCACTGGGCACGAGAAGAAAGAGGTTCTTTATTAGCGAATTCAGTCGACACCTTCTATTAATTTGGATGAATCAAAAATAAAAATTTGAAGAAATTTTTTTTTTTTGAAAAGTTTTTAATTTAAAAAAAATGCACTGAAAAGGAAAAAAATGATTTTTTGAGCACTGTTTATGAGAAATAAAAGCAAGATAAATATTTATTTTATTTTTTATGCTTTTATCTCGCTTTTATTCCTGACACACAGTGCCCAAAAATCTATTTTTTCCTTTTTAGTGCATCTTTTTAAATAAAAGATTTAAAAAAATATCAGTTGTGGTCAACACAAAACTTTCTTCTACAAAATCTACGACCCTGCGCAATTTACGCTAGAGCCCTGTCGCGTTGTCAACCTAAGACGACCTCCCAATAAATTCTTGGTTTATTCAAAAATATCAAAAACGTACCAAATTTGAGATAACTTGAGAACTGTAAAAGATATCAATTTACGGTAAATGGCAAAAATGTAGAAAATGTTAACATCTTTAATTATTCTTTGAAGTAATTTGTTGAAAAACCGTTAGTTTGCAAATTATTCGCAAAAATATGATTTTTTACATATTAATGAAAATATCCCAATAACGGTAAAAGATAACGGATAACGGTAAAAGACAAAATTGTGCAGAATGTCATTCTCATTAATTCACTTCATACATTCAGTCAGCAAAAACCCGTTAGTTTTTGAGATAATCGCAAAAAACTGTTTTTTTTTTTGAAATAACGGTTTATCTCGATAACAGGTGGAGATATCGAGTTACAGCTAAAGACAAAAGTGTGGGAAATTTTATTTTCTCCAAGTTTTGTCATACTTAAGGCCACTAAAAAACGCGTAGTTTGGGAGTAAATCGAGAAAAACGAAATTGCGATTTTTGAAAAACCGCCATTTTGGATACTTCCGGTTAACGGACTTCCACCAAAAGTTGATAGGATCGTCCCATTTCAGGACCCAACATGCCTATAAAATTTCATGGCGCTAGCTCTATTAGTTTTTGAGAAATCTTGTACACAGACTGACAGACTGACAGACAGACAGACTGACAGACTGACAGACTGACAGACTGACAGACTGACAGACTGACAGACTGACAGACTGACAGACTGACAGACTGACAGACTGACAGACTGACAGACTGACAGACTGACAGACTGACAGACTGACAGACTGACAGACTGACAGACTGACAGACTGACAGACTGACAGACTGACAGACTGACAGACTGACAGACTGACAGACTGACAGACTGACAGACTGACAGACTGACAGACTGACAGACTGACAGACTGACAGACTGACAGACTGACAGACTGACAGACTGACAGACTGACAGACAGACAGACAGACAGAAAGACATTTTTTAAATATGACTCCAATCGACTCAGGAGTGATCGGGAAATGTTTTTTAGGCAAAATTAAGAGGTCGAAATTTTTCATGAATACAATACTTTATTATACTCCGTAGAAGAAAGTAAAAATCAATTTTTTTTTATTTTATCCTTTTTAATTATTTCGTACTAATCAATATGACTAAAAATTCAAAATCAAAAGGATAATCACGTCCTTACAGGACCTTCCGTTATTCCCACAGACTTCTTAATTCCAGAATCGGATTCAGCGACCTTAAAACTCCCAGATGAGATTTTTCCCGGAAAATTTGTGGAAAAGGATAATCACGTTTTCTTTACTTCCGTTTTCCTTACAAGGACAAACTAGTGAAAATCTTGTATTGTTTTTAAGTTTTTAGGTAAATTTCAAGTCAATCAGATGAGATGAAGTCAGTCAAAATTAGATTGCAAGATTTGACCCCGACAGACAAACAGACAGACAGATACGAAGGCAAGCTAAATAAAAGCATTTTAAAATCGCATAAAGTGAACGGCGCATAATTTTTTTTAAAAAAAACTGGTTTGGTTCGGCCATCTTTTTGCGGTTTATGGTTTGGTTTTGGTTGACTCAAATTGCAATGGTTCAATGGTTTTTGGTTCGGTTCTAAAAACCGGTTTACTATTCTGTTGAAAACCGTGTAGTCTCGGAGTAAATCGCGAAAAATAAAATTGAAAGTGTGGTCATTCCAACAAAAAGTTGATAGGATCGTTCCATTCCAGGATCTAATTCACCTGCAAAATTTCCGATTTCTAGCTCAAGTTTTGGAGAAATCTTCTCTTACAGACTAACAGAACAAGATTCTTTTGCAACGGGTGGGATCGACCCAAAATCCGATCTACAGAAAATCTGTAGGTTTAAAATTTTTCTCAAATACAATACTTTCTATAGTTCGTACACAAAATTAAAATTTACCCCCAAATCGGCGACCTCGCCCGTATTTAAGAACTCTAAATATATCATGGCGACAATAAACTTCTGCTTGACGATAACCAACTAAAAGTTAATTCACGTCTTAGAATTTTGTGGCAAGAAACTGGTTTCCACACTCTCGATCGATAAAAAAAGCCACCCGAAAAAAGACTGAAAATGGGAAAAAAATCTTTAATTCTAACCTGATAACTGGACCAAATTATTTACACATGTGAGAATGCTTGGGCGATAAGCGATCGCAGGTAAACAAATATTTGCTTAGATTGAAATAATCAAATAGAATGCGGTCACACATCGAAATGAATCGCATTTCGTTGGACCGCTTTATGTCCATTCACGTCTTTGCAGTGGAAAACCCCCCTCCGAAAAAGTGGTTAATTTTATTTGTTTTGTTGTATTTGATATTTCTTAAAACGTCAAATTCTCTACTCCAATTGCATGAAATTTCGCTAACGTTTAGATTTTTTCATCCATTCAGGATGTGGTGGTGTCTCGATTATTTGTCGATTCGGCGAATTCCATTTGAATTTTGCAAATAGCCACAATTGCTGATCGCATAATCTGCTTGGGGTGGGTAATATTAGTAAAAAAAAACCCACGTCATACCAATTGTACCTAAGAGTCGTTTATACATAGTCGTAATATTTCGAATACTGTGAAACCTGTGTAAACACATTTTTTTTGTTTCACTTCAGGTCGTGTTTTGTATAAGTTTTGGAGTACCAAGAAGACTAGAAAGAACTTAAAAACTTTTGAGAATAATCTTATCCTTGCAGGACTTTCCATTTCGAATTAGTCCAACACCATATTCGTGATCAGTGATCGGCAATCCCGAAAACTCACAAATATCAACTTTTCCTAGAGAAAATGGAGAAACTGATATTTGGTTATCCTTGCAGGTAAATCGGTTACGAAATTTGAAATTCTAACACCAGATTCGTGATCAGCGACCCTGAAAACGCCCAATGCGATTATTGCCCGGAGAAAACGGGGAAAAGAATATTTGCGTTTGGCTTACAGGACCTTCCATTTGGAATT
Organism: Chrysopilus asiliformis; assembly: GCA_964034945.1. Taxonomy (NCBI): domain Eukaryota; kingdom Metazoa; phylum Arthropoda; class Insecta; order Diptera; family Rhagionidae; genus Chrysopilus; species Chrysopilus asiliformis. Next base: position 20,558,859 of record OZ035963.1, on the reverse strand, counting down.
TTGAAATTCTAACAACGGATTCCTGATCAGCGACCCCTAAAACCCCCGAGTGGCACTTTTCAGCCTCCTAATTAGCAGGATTTATGGCGAAAATCAAGGTTTTAAAACACCCAAACCCTCTTTACCCCCCGTTTACCCCCTTAGCGGTAAAATTTCGAAAAACCCCGCCTTAGTGAGCGCCTACGTGATGGTTCGGACATACTGTGAAAGTTACAAGTTTCTAGCTTCAGAGGCTTGGGCTGGACCTGGGCCGTTGATGAGGCAGTCAATCAGTGAGGTTAAATGGTTTTCCACAATGTCCACAAATCACGCGTTAAGCGAAAAAAAAAATAACACGTTAAGAAGGTTTCGTCTTGTCCAGGTTCATTTTGTATGGAAAACGTCTTCAAAATCACGGGTCTTTGAAAAGTCTTCAGCCTAGGCAGATTTCCAGCTTATAGAGATTCTACTGTATATCTAAACTTTCTGGGTGTTCTATGCGCATTTCAACAAAATCTCCCAATATTTTGGCGTCGAACCGTAGCAAGTCACGTTCGTTACATCCGTAATGTTTGGTACTCTACATACTGACATTGCCCCAAGCACCGCTATTTGACTTTTGAATTAGATGCAACTTAGCACCGATGAAACCGATACAAAACACGTGAAGTCTTTAGCACATTTTTGATTTATTCCGAGAGTTTTTTTTTCGGATCGTTTTTAGTTTTTTTTATACCTGACGAAGCAAAACAAAAATGTATTTCTAAAACACAATAATTGCCAACGTTTGTTTTGGAGGAAAAATTGAGATAGATATTTTTTTCTGTATTTCATTCACATGTTTTTTTTATGAAATTTCATTGCCCGGTCACGCGGAATTGATTTCTACTCGTCTATGCGAAGCAATGTTTATAAATCGGCCCTTTGTACGCACCTAAGTTTGAATAAATATTGCAATGAATGTGTATTTATTTGTCAAGATTAAATTGAAATGTTTTGTTAAGAATTTAAAATTCTTTCGCAAATTTACATTTTTTCCACCTTTTGTCGAGTTTAAGTACGTTGAACTTGGTTGAAAAAATGGTTTTATTTATTTTGTTTTTCATGATAAGATCACAAGCTATTTTCGGGTGGAATTGAAACATGTTGATGTGATCATCATCGCCGTTAGGGGGATAATTTTTTAAGAAAGTTGAATTTGAATAAAATTTGGAACATAAGAAGATCATAAACTATGAATTGTCGAAGAGGTATTAAAAAAATGTCCACAGTGAGAACTTATTATGATAAGGGTTTTTGCATAAATCTATTGTTTTGCTTGTTTTTGAGTTTTCAGTACAATCAGTCGTTTTCGAGGAAATTTTCTTAGATGTCAGCCATTTCAAGAAAATTTTGTCGAAACTCAAACCGCCTAAGAAACATATTTATTGCATCTATCAGTCCGATATTACACTTGGCTTATTTAAACCGGCAACTTTTGGGCTTAATAAGCCAATGTGCTTACATTTGTGGCTTAAATAAGCCAATCCTGTTTGCATATGCTACACAAGTTTACATGTGTGTGTCTGGACTCAAACCATTGAAATTGCTGCTGCTCATATACTTCCCAAGATCTTTACCTGCTGACGGTCAGAACGGAAATGATTTCTGCCTACTACTTTTCCCAAACCGGTTCACACGCTTTGCATGTATGCAGATTGTCGATAAGCCATGATTTCGAGTGGCAACTTTTCCCTCCTCAGTCGTTTCTCCCACAAATCGGCTTAAGTAAGCCCGAAAATTGCCGTGTGTAATACCGGACTTAGTATCAAAATCAAAAAGCGGCAAAAATTGGCACCAATCCTGGCTTTTAGAACCGAACCAAAAAAAAACCGGTTTTTAGAACTGAAACAAAAACCACTGAAGCATTGAAATTTTAGTGAACAAAAAACCAAATCATAAACCGAACCAATTTGAAAAAAAAGTTGGCCGAACCGAACCTTTTTTTTTTAAAGTTGGCCGAACCATTTTTATACTCTATATCAGTGCTCCGCAACCTTTATTTGCATACGGCACACCAATTTTTTTTTCTGGAAATCCGGGGCACACTACAAAAGAAAATATGAAAAATTTGTGTATAAAATATTTATAATGAAAAAATTTAAAAAAAAATCCTGAAAGAATTATTAAATAGCTATTTGAAATGTTTACCACGGCACACCTAATATCATTTCCCGGCACACTGGTTGCGGAGCACTGCTCTATATGACATATTAGATTTAGTATACTTTTTGTAACGCATCGAACCAATCGTCAGACACAAAAATTAACTACACCATGGTGTTAGAGATGACAAAAAAAAACTTTTGATTTCCGCATGTGCGTCCGTCTGTCTGTCTGTCCATCTCTCTGTCTGTCCATCTCTCTGTCTGTCCATCTCTCTGTCTGTCCATCTCTCTGTCTGTCCATCTCTCTGTCTGTCCATCTCTCTGTCTGTTTGTCTGTCTGTGAACACAATAACATTCGAAAGGAATTGAGCTAGAGACCAGAAATTTGGTATACGTTTCTCGTAAATGACTGGGCTAAGTTCTTGAACGGGCAAAATCAGAACATTCCATCTCCCCTCCCCCATACAATCGAAACAGTTTTTTGCAATTTTCTCGGAAACGGTGAGTCATATTAAAAAAATTATAAAGGTAAAATGTATTTAAAATAGGATTCTACATAACTATCCATACATCAAAATCCAATCGGACCACTGCTTCCCCACTGTCCCATATAAATGGAATACTTTTTTCAGTTTTCTCGAAAACTGTGCATCGTATTGAAAAATTTATAAAGACGAAATTTGTTTAGAATATGATTTTACATAATCGTTCCATATATCAAAATCCAATCGGAATCAGAGTCGAGGCAAAATTATTGCTTTAGGAGTCGGGAGTCGGTCAATTTTCACAAGAGAGTTTAATTTGTCTGCTCAAACTCCGAAACGGTAAATTTACCTTCATTAAGGCCAATGATTGTCCCTTCAGTTTAGGGCAAACCTCGATGTTTTGCAACCATAAAAAATGTTTGATTTGGGGTTGGACGTGATTTAATGATTTTTGTTATCCGAAGGAATTGGAGTTAGATCTTCTAGACTTTCTGGAGTCGGAGTAGAATTTTCTAAAACTTCAGTAAAAGGAGTTGGTGTGAATGGTTGAGCTACCGACCAAAGGCATGTCACTAATATTAACCAAATACCTAATAATAATTCAAAATTCATTGAAAAAAAATGTTTTTTCAATAATTATTCAAACTTTTCCGAAATATTATAAAATTTTGGATTTTTAATATATGTTATCACGTTTTGGTGGCATGTCCAGATATCCTAAAACACGATAAGCTACGCCAACAAAGATTCGTTTTGCACTTTTGTAACCAAGAAAATTACGTGTCTGCCAATTTTAAACCACAACAGCTACTCAAAACTCTACTTAGAATTTCCGATGGGAGAGTGAAATTCTGTACATTTTATTTTAATGCTAATAAATATAGAAATTGCGTACACTTGAAGTTAATCTGTATTTAAAAATACATTTCCGTTTTGTAAATGAAAATGTGTACACTTTTAATTTTAGAAATTATGCCACAATGCTTCGAAGAAATGATAAGAAAGTAATTATGAACTAAACTTCTTCTTTATCAACAGAATTGCAATTAAAATGAACTCCTTTGACTAAATGCAAATGGTCTACGTATGTGCAAATCGCTATTTTCTGTTTCTGAAACATAATCGAAATTTGTTTTTTTTTTTCGAAACGCCCAATGGTTGCTAGAGGGCCAAAAAAACGCCTGATAACAATCTTTAAGAACTGTCGCAATTTCAGGAAAGCAGAAAAAATTGTTTCTTTTCCCTCAAAAAGCGATAAGTCCTTCGTTTTTAGTGTTTTTTTCTTCTCTCTGTATATTTTAAAAACTAAAAATTTCCCATGAAATTCTTATCGACGTCTCAGCTCATTAAGTTTTTTTTTGTCTTTAAATCCAAACCCAGGGGACTTATGTTGTCGTTAGTCGCTATTAATACTTGTATAGTTATTTCGACTTGTTAGTCACCTTCTCCCTTTTTTCCCTCAAAACCGATTTGAAAATCTTTTTCGGCATTTTGTCCAACGATATCAAAGCTGTTAAAATTTTCGTCGTTGCTTTTTTTCGTTTTTGTAAAAGTTTGACAGTTGAATACTGAGGGAAAATAATGTACGTACAGCAACAGAAGGAAGAGAAAATAAAATAAAATCAGTTTTTTTTTTCATTTTTGTTGTAATAATCGATGACAATTTTTGACCAACTCGTTTTTAAAATGTCAACTTTGATTTTGATTTAAAACGCATTCACAGAAGATATCATCGGTTACGATGTGTTTACAACGTCGTCATTGAAGAAAAATTGATATGTCGGTATGATAAAAATTTCTTTAAGAAAAATGGAAGAAAATATCTTATCTTAAAAAGGAAAATGCGTTAATTACACTGTGCAACAAAATGGATTTTTTTTGTTTCAGGACTGGTGATCTGTTAAGTTTTTTAAATAAATTAGGCTCGGGAGGGAAAAAAATTGTGCCCTATCACTCTCTAGAAGGGATTTGGAGCAGGTCTTTACCATTAAAGAGGTCAGCTCTTAGAGAAAATTTCAGGGCTGTGGAGTTGGTAGCCCAACCTTCGACTCTGACTCCTAAAATTTTAGAAAATCCGACTCCTGATAGCCTAAAAGGTCTACTCCAACTCCCACTCCTTCGACTGAAAAATCACTAAACCACCTCAAACCCCAAATCAATCATTGATTGCATTCGGATCTGATTTAATTTTTACAGCGTATTACATTTCAGCCATCTCGTGTTAACCTAAATTAATTAAACGCGACCACATAATTATTTAAATTTTTCGCATATATTCGGAAAAAAAAGAAAGAATAAAAAGTCATCATCGTAAAAATTGGAAAAGAAACAAGTCTTTTTTTATTTATTTATTCAAACATTTTGATTACTCCCATAGTAATAACGAGCAACATTTATACAATCCAGAGACTGAAAAAAAAAATCCGAAAAATCGAACCGGTTCCAAAAAAAACCGCCTTTTTTCGTTGTTGTCACTTGACCACTAAGAATGCCACCGGACTACTACGTCTTACGATGGATGGTCAACTTGATTCGATTTTTCGAATACCTACCTTCGAAAGCCAACGGTAATTGATTAACCTTTCTCCAATTCCGAGCATCCCAAAAACCACATTTACTGAAATATCAGGTGTTGCAATCATTCAGTGTGCAGTGATTAACCACTGAACCGTAAAGAGTTTGACTTTAGCTTACATTAGTTGTCAAAGTTCATTCTAACCTCACAAAGGATTTTTATATGAAAATCATAACTTTCGAAAGGATTGAGCTAGAGACTTAAATTTTTTTATAGTTGCGTTTCTCGTAAATAGCAAGACTAAGCAGCGGTGCAAGCCAAAAGTTTTTTGAGTGTGACTCGGTTTTGGTTCAAGGATGAATTGGATTTCTAGTTTTTGGTTTTGGTTCCTAAAATTTCAAAAATTTTATTCTGGTTTTTGAAATTTCAAAGATTTGGGTCTGGTTTTCCAAATTTTAAAAATTTGAGTCTGGTTTTGGGTCTTAAAATTTCAAAAATTTTAAAAATTTATTCATTTCACGATTTGTAGACCTCGGTCTCTGAAGAGGTTAAATAAGCTGGCGAATTGAAATTTTTTGTAGATGAGTTTTATGATTGCAGTTTTATATCAACTTTTGGAAAAGTAACGTTAGGTTTAACGGGTACCCCCCCATACAATTATTTTTTTTGAAAATGAATAGTTTTTTGAAAATTTCTCGAAACCTACGCGTTTTTGGGAAAAAATGCATATAACAAAATTGAAAAGAAATAAAATTTCCTACATTTTTTGCTTTAATGGTTTTTACGTATCTCTAACGGTTCTCAATATACTCGTATTTGAAGAATTTTTTTTTTGAATATTTTTTCGGAAACCAAATTTTGCAGAGGAAAGTTTGGTGTTGATCACAACTGATATTTTTAATAAAACTTTTTAGATACTCTTGAATTAATTTTTTTGCGACTTTTGTTCGCACCTTCCGTACTTTTAAGGTAGCGCTGCAAGAAGATCTCAACTAATTCTCATCATCATCATCAGCGTGCGATATAAAAAGAATTTTTATTGTAATATTGAACGTCACACCGACGACATATTCGAAGGATGAACATATAATCTCACATCATCGTCGTATGCGATTTTTGCAAAAAAAATCTGTAGTAATTCGAGTCGATGAATGCTACGCATCAATAAAATTGTTATAAATATTTCTATCGTGCAAAAAGAATCTCTTGCATATTTTTAATATTGTGACCACTCAGGCCGTAGTTTTAATTCTCGTTCTAATCAAAATCTTCACTTCTTGTTCTTCTCACGATATTTGACGTCTTTTGTCGTTCGCTTCCGTCACTTTCAGTGTCAAACGTATGATAAGTCGTGAACAAGAGGCCAATATTACCGGAAAAAGGTCTGCCAGAGAATTTTATCATATGGACCGATACTATATTTTTTTTATTGTGCGGGCCAGAGATAGAAGGGGCGGCTCGATTGAATAATTTTGATGCGCACTAAAAGTAGGTCTGTAGTGCGAAAGATGCTCTCTACCATTTAAATCGCGTGATCATCGCCAAACCATATCAAAAAATGTGTCTCGTAAAGCCCCCGCATGCCGAAAACGCCAATCGACGTCAGAAATTCCGTTCCTACTTGATTCTTTGTGCTTTTTTCTTCGGTGGGAAAAAATCGTAAAATTAATTTATGCTTTGGAACAGATCAAAATCAGCAACATAAAAAAAAATCTCAAAAAAAAATTTACAAAGGATTTATAAGAGTCAATTTTTGGCATTTTGTCAGTTAGCGACACATTCAGTGATAGTCGGGCCGGAGGCTCGTGTTGGATGATGTCTTTTCTCATATCACATAGCAAAAAAAAATATTTGATGTGAACAGCACATGACTTTCTTATACAAAATCTACGTTTCTGCACAATTGATCTCACGAATAAAATTAGTTCACATAAAAATATGAATTTTGGTTTTACAAAATCTGAAATTTCTCGATAACGGTAAAATATATCGATTTACGGTAAAAGGCAAAAATGCAGAGAATTTTAAAACCTTTAATTCTGCTATTAACGGGTGTTTCGAAAAACCGTTAGTTTTCAAGCAATTTGCAAAAATATTTTTTTTTGCTTTTTAATGATAATATCTCGATAACGATAAAAGATAGCGGATAACGGTAAAATACATAATTATGACAAACATTATTCCTTTCAATTCGCCTCATACATTAAACTATCAAAAACCCGTTTATTTCCGAGATAATCGCAAAAAAACTGATTTTTTTAAAATAACGGTATATCTCTATAACGGCTTGAGATACGGAAAAGACAAAGATGTAGGAAATTTTATTGTCTCCAACTTTTGTTATGCAAAAGACTACAAAAAAACGCTTCGTTTCAGAGTAAATAACAAAAAACGAAATTGCGATTTCTAAAAAGCCGCCATTTTCACCAAAAGTTGATAGGATCATCCCATTTCAGGACCAAATATGCCTGTAAAATTTCATGGCTCTAGCTCTATTAGTTTTTGAGAAATCTCTAGCTCTATTAGTTTTTGAGTACACAGGCTGACAGACAGAAAGACATTTTTGTAATAATGCTGAAATCGACTCAGCAGCGCTAGAAAAATGTTTTTTAGGCAAAATTAATTTATTTCATAAATACAATATTATACTACGTATAAGAAAGTAAAAATAAGCGAACGTTATCAGTTAAATTGATGGCTAATTCTTGTAAGAAATTTGCTAGAACTAGTATTGCCGTCTTTGAGTTTTATTTATAGATAAACGAATCACCATCGACCATCAGGAGATCACAATGTCAATTTTTAATTCAATTTTTATTAGCTTTGAGAAAATAGAATCATGGGAAATTATAAAATCAGTACAGGTAAAACTCAATCTTTATACAGGCGTCCCTCGGTTTACAACGTCTCGATTTAAGACGTTTCGATACATTACGCTCGGTATTTCGTTTTTGACCTCGATATACGATGACAAAAATTCAATCAACAACACAAATTCACATTTGTTTAAAAATTTGAACTTTTATGCCATTTTAAACACAGCCATTATTCAGAATTTGCAGTTAAAATAGTTGGAAAAATAATTGAAAAAATGTTAGGAAAAACAGTAGGTAAACATGTTTGAATTCTGTGTGATACATCGGTAGAATTGCGTACGTCAAAACTTTAAATTTGTGGTACATTCCAATTACAATTCTAATTAAAAATCCTACTGAAACAAAGCGCAAAAGAGGACCATTTTCACAGGAAAAAAGCTTGGCTTTCCAGTCAAAATTCCAAAATTTGTACCAAAAATCATGGTACAAGATGATTGGAAATCCAAATGGATTGAGTTGCTATCAATTGGGTTGCTATCTTGATATGTTGCAAGAAATGGCCACTAGTGCGGCTCAGATGAGCGGTTTTTGACAATTACTGAGCTGCTCCTGTCGCTAAATGCACCCAATGTCAACTTGCTGGAGACTATTAAATTTAACCCTCTTCTTCAGCGAGAAGAAAATTCATAAACCGGGGTTTCACTGTAAATTGTTTAAAATTTAAAGCAGAGATGCGAACCGGTTTTTTGAACCGAACTAAAAACCATTGAAATTTTGGGAAACCAAGACCAAATTTTTACAAACCAAAACCAAATTTTGAAGTTTTACAAACCAAAACCAAATTTTGAAATTTTACAAACCAAAGCCAGAACAAATTTTTTTTGCATCCTACCTTTGAATCAAAATCGAACCACATTGAAAAAAATTTTCGCTTGCATCTTTGATAATTTTTCGCTTGCATCTAAATTCTACTGCAGCATTTTATTTCTGTTTTCTGTGTCACTGGAGCGATGTCGGCCCATCAAAACGGCAACACTTTTTCACTGTTACCATGTAAAGTCGAAAAGTCGTTAACGTGTCAGTAAAATCAAATAGAAATAAGCAAAAAAAAAGAATTGTTTTCAAGGTCTCCCCCGAAAATTGTGCGTGTTTGTATTTACGTTATGCGTAAATGAACTAAGAATGACTTCTCATATGCGAAATTCTCATAGTATGCTAAGAAGAAGCAAAGACGAGCGCGGAGGAAACTGAAATTCGGCGCAGAAATGTTAATGCTAATAGCAAAGGTGTTGCTTTTCGACACTCAAATTAAAATTCTTTTTATTTACATTTTCAACATTTTTTTTCTAGCGCTTTTTTCCATCCACACGAAAAAGTGGGATTCAAAAGTGGGATTCTCACGGATTTTTAAATTTCGGATAAATTCAATTATTTTGAATATTCAACAGGGCAGGATGCGATATGGTAACCCACCCGTCTGGCCGGTGTTAGCAGCTCCGGGAGAATTCGAAACAATTTACTGGCTTTCTGGCGCTTTTATTAATTTACCTTTATTCCCTATCTGTGTTTACTTGCTCGACCATAAAACGAAGTGCGTATGCAATTTTCTACACGTGCGATAAATGAAGGAATTGCAAATAAATAAAGAAACATGGCAAAAAACCACAGAAATTAAGAGATCCCTATTGGGTTTGCGTGGCTAGAAAGGGATAGCGAGTTGTTTTTTTTTTATTTATTTACCAGCGTTAGTTCGAATTTTTTCATAGTGGAGCGATAGCACTGAGAAATGTGTGGGCTCCATTTATTTTGGGGAGCGTTTGCAGAAGTAAATAATGCTCCACGAATTGTTCTTCTCTCTCCCTCTCTGTGTGTGCGAGTGTAGGTTTATGTTTTGCTGCAGAGAGAAATATGTGATAAATCATTAGAGGCATATCAAATTGATGCGCTATTTCAAAAGTAGAGCCAATTTTTTCCCTTAAAAATAATGAAATCGAGCCGGAAAAAGGCATTTTCGTTAGAGTTTATCATGATTAACAATATTTAAGTGCTTTTTCCCGGTTTCAACTCAGTTTCAACGTGATTTTCCGATAAAACTGTTAGCTAAATGCCGGTGGTAACGCCTAAGAGAGAAAAACGTTGGCGTTCCGCACGCACACTAAGATTGGGGGCTGTTATATATTTTGCAATCTCGTCTAAAATTCGTATATACAGAAGAGACACGAGGAGAAAATTCCTTAGCACCGGCTAATTTTTTGTATAGAAAGAAGTCTGAAGATACGTTGAAGGGTTGCCGTGTGTAACGAATTTTTAGTAACTGTCAAACATCATAAATTTTTTGGAATATACATTTTCTAACATAAGAAAAACTACAACTTCCAGGAGCCAATCGTCAAATACTCTATATGATGGCAGACCAAATTTTTATTAAAAAAAAATCCATTTGTGTAGGAGAGGGGGAAGGAAGGGTCCGATTTTGGTCGGAAGGGGTTGAGGTTGTCTGATGCAGTAATGCCGGAGACACATGTGCAGAATTTTGCATGCAGCGCAGTTAGAATACACAGGTTTATATGAAGGAGCCCACACGTAAATTCTGCATGCAGCGCAGAGCTGCACCATATCTCTATTTCTAATTTCTCTGCGCAGATTTAGTGATGCCAACCGAGGATTCTTTTTTGGTGCTTGGCAAAATCGACTGTTAGCGAAGAGACTATGGACTAGATTCGTATACAGTGGAAAAAGAAAATTTGACAATTGGTAAGAACGATTTTTAGCGAAGAACGAGTCTCAGTTTTAAGTAGAAAATATTCAATACTTTGTGTTGACGTTATCTATGTCTTTCAGGAACATGAGGTGGTCCATCCATTTCCAAAGGTGATCCATCCATTTCCAATACAAAAATTGATTGTTTCGAATGAATTCAATCAATTCTTCCATTGTTGACAGCAGCCGATGCGATGAAATGACAAAAAAAATCTGCTCATGTGTCTCAGCTGCAGATCTGCATGCAGCGCTGCATGCAGAAATTCTGCACATGTGTCTCCGGCATAAGACCGAGCCTGCGGTAGTGTGATGGCGATACGAAACTCCATGCAAAAACAAAATGAAGGAGGAAGGATGCCGAAAGTAAGCGTGACGTATTTGACGGACTTGGCCCCCAAGGGACCAAATTTTTTCGTTGGGCAGGAAGAATGATAAGGCAATCACACCGATTCTGATAGTCGTATCATTTTTGACAATTTTTGAAAAGAGTCGTTAGTGCTTTTCTAGCATCAAAAACACGTAAACGATTCTTGTCGAAAACAATGCGACTATTAGAATCGGGGTGAATGTCTTTAAAAGTGTTTTATTCATGAAAAATTTAGTGTTGGAACTTGAACTTAAGCGAATTTTATGTGTAATTAAGATAGACAGCCCTATGCTGGCGTTGTGACACTTAAATCACAGATCATAAGTTCAGACAATTTTAGGCTCTTGTAACCAAGTTGTGACTAGTCATAAGTAAATGACAGTCGCCAGAATAGGTTTGAAAGTCTAATATTTGATTCCAGAAGTATTAAATGATGAGAGAAGGAGTGAGCTCATTAGATTTATCAAGAGAAATAAATTAGATTTATGAAAATCGGTGCAAAAGGGTGTTGAAAAAAAGGGGGGAAGAGAGAGAAAAGAAGTTCAGTAGAGGAAGAAATAAGTGAAATTTAAAAACTTTTTTATGTGACTGGCGATTTGGACAGTGTCCGGCCAAATAATACTCTTCGGTTCGCCCTAGAGAAACCAAAAATACAAAAAAAAAAAAAAAATAATAATATTTGATTCGAAATTCTTTAATTTAGACGAGGTAGAATTTGGTCGAGGTAGAATAGACCCAATCTATGTTCAGGCGTTCAGAAAAAAATTTTTCCTCGGACAAATCACCAAATTCTACCTCGTCTAATGAATTCAATGACTTATACTATATACAATTTTTGGGAAATCCCTAGTGATAAATGTAAAATCTAGACTAATAAAAATTTATTCTTATATTTGGGTTGAAAGGAAACTTGTCTAGTAGGATTTTTACACCTTTTTTTCTAATAGCATAGAAATGTTTACCTACAACCTCGTCTCGATTAGACATAAATTTCGCTTGTTGTCATATCGATCCAAGAAAAACAAAAATGTATTGTGAAGACAGAGTTTTTCAAGACATTTCCGATGTCGAAACAAAAATTTTCGAGAAAAATCTATCTGCAAGTGTCATTTTAATGGCAGGCAATGAAAATAGGCAAAATTTAAATGACTCTGCATGTTAATGATCTGAATGTCTTATTTCTTTGATCGAACTTAAATTTTATTACTAAGTAATGATACATCGTGCTTTAGATGATTTTACCTGATTAAAAATAGATTAGGGATTAAACAAAGTTAGTAATTAGGGACATTTTATATCCGTATGATTTAGTGCAATAAATTTTTATTACTATTAATATATTTAATAGCATTTGAAAGGGTTTATTAGCATTTGATCCCAATACAACGTCTGGAAGGTAGCAATTTGAAACAGCTTTTTGTGTCAAAAGGTTCAACGTCCAATGACAGCTGAATTTTTGGAAAAAAATCTGTCAACAATTAAGCCTCATGGATGTGCGGGAATGAGCGAAATTTTGACAGAACTGAATTATTAACTGTCATGGGTTGTTGATCGAATACCCGATAAAGCGTTAATCACGCCAATAGTCGGACAAAAAAATGAAGTTACGCCAATGGCATGACAAAAGATTTTGATTTCTGCCAAAATATAGAGTATTTTACGATTGGCCCCTGGCAATTGTGTAGCTTTTCTTATATTTGCAGTCTTGAATTGAGGCAGTAGTCGCTTTTCTTAGCACACAAAACACTGCAATGTACTGCTGTCAAAAATGACAATTTCAGAAGTGATATTTTCCCCTTTTTTCTTCATTATTAACCAATTTGACTTGCAAAAAAAGTTCTTAGATGCGCAATAAGATCAATTTGATCCGCAAAATAGTCAATTTTATCGGCAAAATAGTCAATTTGACTGGTAAAAAGATGTATTTGGACAAAAAAAAAGATGTAGCATGCGACACGAAAAAAAAGCGTCGTAGAATCAGAAAAACCGACGTTTTTTCAAGTGAAAATTAAAAATCTCGTTCTTGATATAAGAAACTCAGTACCTGGAAACCTGAGCCATACCCGGCGACCTCAAAATCCTCCTTTTGCTGATTTTTCCGAGGAAAACGTATTTTTTACGTTATCTTTACATGACTGTTCTGAGTTTCGAAATCCCTTATCACCTCTCGATCTCTACTCGTAATCTATTCTGGGTTCATAGAAAATAAACAGATTTTTTATGGGCGACCCCAAAATGCCGATTTTTCCGAAGAAAAATGGAGAAAATGATATTCCCGAAAAATGGAAAGTGTTTTTCTTGTGCTGTAAGACCTTAACGAATTTTTCCGAAGATGGAATCTAGCCTGAACCCATTTTGTGCCCGAAAATTTTAGGTACCCAAATTTCATAAAAATCATAAACAGTTTTTTTTTAACAAAGAAATCACAAATAAATAGAGTGGAGTCCCCTTAAGAGCACTATGGTGTAAGAGAACATCCCGCGGGGTTTTTGATTCCGAGGTGCCTTGGAATCAAAAACCCCGCTTAAAAGAAAACCTGGTAAAGAGCACAAATTTTGTTGACATTTTTAATGTTTTTTTAAACGGACTCCACTGTATGATTATTGCTCATATTAGGGGTTTTTTTTAATGTTCTTGAGCTTATAGAACAAACGCTTTCCATATAAAACGCTGTCTGCTACTGCGATTTATATGGAAATCGTTACTCTATATAGCACAAGAACATTTAAAAACGCACCTATTATATTCAAGGATGTGCTGTTCAGATAACACTTTTCTGTGAATAGAATTATTCAACATTTCGTAGAAAGCATTTATAAAAGTTCCATTGTAACATTGTTTCAATTCTGTTGAAAACAGTAATAAAGTGTGAAATATACGATAATTTCCTCAGGCGTTGACCTTATTACAAAACAGTGTAAAAAAAATCAAACTCAAAATTCAAATCAAGTAAACTTCCAAAACAACTCAACTAAAATATGTATTTTATTCTTTGATTACAGGTGGCTGAAAGATGACCAATCCGCCAATTAACAAATCCAGGAATCAATTTATCCAGCAAAATAAAAACATAAACACTGCGAAATCTGAAATTGATAACAACACGGAAAGATGAGGCAAAACGAAGAATTGAGAAAATGTCCAATACACAAAACGAGAAGTAATCAAAATAAACAAAACAACATCAGACGCTGGCAACACTAGCCGGCATCATTTACCATCGATAAAAGTACAGTCGCGCTGCAAGCGTTGACAACGTGGACGCGACTGTACTCAATTTTGTTATGTTTTGCGGAGAATTCTATGCACACGTTGGCAGATTTTGTAAATAGAATGTGCGAGTATGGGTGTGTAAAGTGCCGCGTTGTGAATTTCAGAGTAGCAGATAGATAGGGGAAAAGAAACAAGTGAATCCGCTCGAATTAAGTGAAAGGGAGAGCGGCAACACGAGTTTTTTTCGGTTCTTTTATAGTTGGAAAGAAGTTTTATTTTATATATGATTAGTGAAGAGTGGTTAACGAAGAGAAATACGGTTTTTCAGAAGGAATACAGTGTATAAAAATACGGCGGGTTTTTATAGTGTGCGTAAAAACCGCAAGAAAATTTCATTCGCGAGTGAAATGCTGCTATTCGTGATGTGTTGGTGTGAAAGAGAGAAGTGACGTGTTGAGTTGGGAGATTGAATTGAATGCCGTGCTCTCGTGATACAGGAATTTATTGTGCAGACAAAACTATCGAATCCGCTCGGAAACAAGACATTTCTTCTGTAGATTGCGACAAGGCAGCACGGAGTTGTGTTTGTCTCCAAAGCTATTTGAAAGGAAATATTAATCCATATATATATAATTATATGTGTACAGTTCCACAGAAAGAAATTTGCTAAAAATCAAGCTGATCAAATTTCTAATAAAAAAAGTTCCACCAGCAAATTCCCCTGTTATAGCATCAATTTTGTGAAAACAGATTTTTTTTATAAAAAAACCGCGAAACTCGAGTGTAGTGTTGTGCGGATTATTGAAAAGCAGAAAACAAGAATATATTTTGGAATTAGTTTAATAAAAGTAATCAGTTTTTCTATCGACCATCAAAACTCTTAGTGCTTTGCTTCGTTGTGACCACAGTTTGAAATAATAACAACAACAAAACAAAATCATAATTACGATTTTATTTACTGGATTCAGTGAGCTTTTTTTTTGTTGGGAAATTTTTTTTGAAAATCAGTTTCAAGTGAAAATTGAAATCGTCATCAATACCGACCCTGATTGTCTTTAGTACCAGCGGCAACAGTGATTTACTAGTGATTGTCCGACAAGGGATAACACCACCAGCAAACGGCAAAATTAGAGGAGTGGCAGCCAGAAGCGATTAAAATTGTTTCGATTTATTTTTAATTAAAAAAAAAGTGACACAAGAAGAATAGTGACAGTGACTGTTATTATTATAATATCACCCTCAACCCTTACGTGTAAGAATCGTTGCGGGTAGTGAGCGCGGGTGTAGTGTCATGCATATACCAGTCACAAATAACTTGACAACTTGTGAATCTCGCTGCCATTCATCTTTTTGTTTTAAAAGTAAGTACGTAATTTGAATTTTCTAAACTCCACTGTAGTTTTTCAAAGTTTTTTTTTATTTGTTTCGTTCGATCGGTTGAAATAACGGTGAATCTGCAAATGTTATATAAAATCTGTGGTGAAGCATTTTTTCTTTTTGTAAAAATTAGCGGTTTTTTCTAATCAAGCACCAGTAGCAACAGTGTAACATTTTTTCCAGTTCTAAAAATGAAAAATCAAAATTAAAAACATTAAAGATTTCACAATAGTTCAAAAACACGAAAAAAGTCCTTCAGAAATTTCTATTCTCCGCCGTCGAATCAACGTTTAACGAAAAAAAAAATGTCAGCCTCCCCAATATGTAACTGTAAAGATGCCAACCGGCGAAATTCATGTTTTTTTTGTCTCATCCTAATTTTCTCTCTCCCTTTAAATTCAACGAGTCCTTTTCGTTTTTTTTTTCTAAAAATTTCAATATGCCGGCATTTGTGCAAAGAGCGAAATATTTATCGGCTGAATTGCCCGCTCTTCTAGATTTTCCTTCGCCTAGTCTGGACATTCTGACGGCAAAAGTTTTAGAATAAAATATTTTTTTGATTACTGCTGCTTTCGGACTTTCTTTCACAAACAAATGAAAAAAAAAATAAAGAATTTAAAAGAGACTAGCCGCGTAGTTTAAGAGTGGATAAGTGGAGTTTGTGTGCACTTTTTTTGTTTGTCGTGTCTACGGAATATTTTGTTTACGGGTAATTTTCCTGTAATCAGTGTTGTTAGATGCAAATTTTTATTGCGGAAACAAATTCCGGTAATTATATTGTTAAGGGGATGGTTTTATTTTGATTGGCGTGGAAAGTTTGTGAAATTGATGCCAAAGAGGGTGGAATGAGGGTTTGAAAATTGAGGAAAAAAGTTTTTTAATAAGACAAATAATAAGACAAAAAATCTATAACTTCGTAAAATATCTTTAACCATTATTTCGACTGTCAGGGTGGCTCCCATACAATCAGTGACTCCACCCAATATGTAAAATATTTTTATGAAAGTTAATAAATTGATTTTCAAGAGTCCGCCTTAATTTTTATTTTTCGAAATTTGGAGCATATTTAAATAAATTTTATTAATACAATAATTAAATATCTCCTAAATTCGAAATATATAACAAATATTTAAAACAAAAACCTGTGGTTTTAATGAAAAAATGCCGATTCTTGAAAAACAGATTTTTTTTCTTCAAAATATCGGTAGTATACTTTTTTTTTAATAGGCGCTTTTTAAGTCACGATCACCCGAAAGTTCATTTCGAATCAAAGTATTTTTTTTTTAGTTTTCAAGTAAATTTTAATTTTTTTTTATTTTCCAAGAAATTTCAAGTTTTTTTTTTTATTTTCCAAAAATATTAAGTTTTTTTTTGAATCCAATGAAAATTAATTTACATTTTAAGGCGCTGAAAAACCTACCAATGACGCTGAAAGGATAAAAACTGCCAGATAATCAAATGAAAATTTATTTTTTTAATCCAGTAGAATTAAACGAGAACATTTTTTTAACTTTTATTTCTCCCTCCAAAAATACCACCAAACATCGATACCCTATTTTTTTTGTCACGGTTTTTTCTGATTTTAATTGCGGTTTTTTCTGATTTTTTTTTGCAGTTTTTTCTGATTTTTTTTACGGTTTTTTCCTATTTTTTTTTTAAATATAGAGTTTAGTACTACAGACTACCCCTAAAAGTGTGACGTATTTTAAGGCGTACGCCTTATCGAGGTTCCACTGTAATTAGTTTTTTCACTATTTTCATGAATTTTCATCATGTTTGGGGTGTTTTTTTTTATTAAAATTAAAATAGATGAATTTCCATAATATTTTTTGCCTTTTTTTTATTAAAAAATTCCTTTGAACCAGAAAATTTATCCCCATCTTTGGGCATAAAAAACGGTTAAAAGTTGGGCATATAAGGATGATTTTTACTAAATTTTTCAATGTGCATATTTTTATTGGATTGCAAATATAACTCCCTGCACATAAAACACTTTAATATCTTTCACGAAATAATTTTAATTTTATAAATGCATTTTACTTTCCTGTTAGATATTCACTTTTTATGTTTGAATTATAATCTATTTTTTTTTAATATCCCAAATAAAAATGTCATGATAGAATTTTACCCTGCATTATTCTAGCGTTAGGGGATGGGATTAAAATTCTCATACAGAGGAATTAAATAAAAATTTTAATAAACCATGCGAAAATTACTTTTCAACACCACAAAAATAGTGAAGTTTTTCACGTTTTCGGGATTAAACGTCGTTATTGCAATAAAAAAAATCAATAAACACTGAATTATTTATTAGTCAACACTGGCAACGAGTTGTAGATTTGTAGAAACGTAAAATGAATAGTATTTCCTTTTTTGTTGTAATCTATCTGTGCTATTCTTTTCTCGCTTTGGAGTAGTTTTTTTTTGTTGTTGCAATTTTGAATTACGCTGGGCGTACGTTGTTTGACGTCGTTTTTATCGCTGCAAAAAATGCCAGTGCAATCAACTCAACTTGTGCCAAAGTGTGAGTTACGTGTCTATCGAGTGCATAGTTTTTGCAGTTGCAGCTCGTCGTTGAGTTTAGTTGGAGTGCTTGGTTGGCATGCAGCAGAATTGCTTCCCCACTTTGCAGTTTTCTACAGAATTTAATATTGCAGTTTTTTTTGCAGAGTTATGCTGGTGCACTAAATTTCTTTTTTCAAATTTTTTTTTGGTCGAAATTTCATGGAAAACCACCTTTTAGCGACACCCATTATTATGGTAGATAATTGCACTCACAAATGAAGAGATCTTGCAGGGAAATAATTACTCGTTATTAATAAAAAAAATCTGATGCGAACAGCACATGAATTTCTTATAAAAAACACTACGTTTGTGCATAATTCACACTATATCCCGACAAATCGGAATAAATAACAAAAAACTAAATTGCGATTTTTAAAAAGCCGCCATTTTGGTCACTTTCGGTTAACGGAATTGCACCAAAAGTTGATAGGATCGCCATACTCCATGCCCAAACATGCCTATAAAATTTCATGGGTTTTGAGAAATCTTGTATACAGATTGACAGACTGACAGATTGGCAGACTGAAAGACTGACAAACTGGCAAACAGAAGGACATTTTTGTAATAATGCTTCAACCGATTTAGGAGTCCTCGGAAAATGTTTTTTAGGCAAAAAGTGATCGAAATTTTTCATGGATACTACTTTATTATACTTTGTATGAAAAAGTAATTACAATGCGGGGGTGGAAAGTGGATTCATTTTGTACTACGCGGGAGTTTTTCTTATCTTTCAATATGGAAAAAAAATCTGCAATTTTGTCTGTTTTCCGCTGTCCCGCCTAGTAGTTATTTTTTATCAATTGCATGAGAAACCGGCAAAAGGGGAAAATAATTGGCCTGCAATTTAATCTCCCCATATATTTCCACTCGCTAATATTGTGTTGCACACACACACAGCCACACAAATGGAAATGGGGGGCTATAATAAAAATGGAGACAGAGAAAGATTACCTTGGGCTCCACTGAAGAGAAAATAAGAGCGAAAATCGTTGATTCTGTGAATTTGTGTTGCGAAATCTACATTCTGTCAATTGATCTGCAATCTAAAATACGTGGCATATGGTAATTCCAGGGAAAACATAGAAAAAAATTATAGTAAACTATCGGTTGTTGAATAGCCATGGCACAAATAGCAAAAATTACTAACTTCCATTGATTACGTGCGGATTTTCTGAATGGGAATGGATGGAGTCGAAACAACGACAAAAGATAATCAAATTGTTGTACAAATTGGCGTTTGACACTTTTGTAAATTAGATAAAAACATCCACAAAAATAATTTAACATTTTGTTATATTATTTTAATGACTTTTAAGCCGAGAAATTCCAATAGAATAAAATATGGAAAGTTTTGGTATAGTGCAAAGGAATTACAATAATTATGGGAAAATGTGGAGAGGATCACACCTTCTTATTTCTAAACTAGCTTTTTGTTTACTACGCTATCTATCAGTCAGAAACCAAATCAGATCCGTGGTGCCGATAAACTTGGGTTACGAATTTGTTTGAGAAGTGATCTAAATTTCTGATCGGATCATTAAAAAATATAACAGCTAATATTTTATAGTATTTTTCGCCAGGGACGGATGAGGTCAGATTTTTGGTTAAACCAATTTTTACAATCGCCACGAAGAAAAAAATATCTGATGTGAACAGCGCATGACTTTCATATACAAAATTTATATTTCTAATTTACACTAAAAGACGGGGAAAAAAATATATTAGTTCATAAAAAATAAAACAAAAATCTTAAATATCTCGATAACGTTTTTTTTTACAAAATCTGAAAGGGGCCTTAGTTTGCCAGCAATTCTCAAAAATCGATTTTTTTTTATTTTTTAATGAAAATATCTCAATAAGAGATAACGGTAAAATAAAGGGATAACGGTAAAATAACCAAATTGTGGCAAATATTCTTTTCAATTAATTTCATGCATTGGACCATCAAAAATTTGTTAGATTTCAAAAGAATCGCAAAAAAAACTGATTTTTTAAAATAACGGTATATCTCGATACCAGTTTGAAATGTCGAACTTTAGTAAAAGACAAAAGTGTAGGAAATTTTACTGTTTTGTAACGAGTACACATAACGACTACTGAAAAACGCGTAGTGTCGGAGTAAATCGCGAAAAACGAAATTGGGATTTTTTAAAGAAAATTTTAGCCGCCATTTTTGTTACTTCCGCTTAAGGGACTTCCATCAAAAGGATCGTCCAAATTTAGGAGCAAACTAAACATCCAAGACCAAACATCCATGTAAAATTTCAACAGTAGTTTTTGAGAAATCTTGTACACAAACTGACAGATAGACAGACTGACAGATAGACAGACTGACAGATAGACAGACTGACAGATAGACAGACTGACAGATAGATAGACTGACAGATAGATAGACTGACAGATAGACAGACTGACAGATAGACAAACTGACAGATTTACAGACTGACAGATTTACAGACTGACAGATTTACAGACTGACAGATAGACAGACTGACAGATTGCCAGACTGACAAACTGATAGACTAACGGGCTGACAGATTCACAGGCAGAAAGGCATTTTTGACCAAAAGCCTGCAATCGACTCGGGATTGCTTGGGAAATATTTTTTTTAGGGAAAATTAAAAGCTCGAAATTTTTCATGTGTGAAATATTTCACTTTGTGTAAACAAGTAAAAATCCGACACTGTACGTTCAAAAAACATTTCCGCCTCCCTAACGTACGTAGGTACATACGAAAATATATTTATAAGTATTTTTGCACACAAATTACGTCTTTCCAAATGATATTGTTTTTCCATTGGAACATAAAAGATTCATCAGAGTAACTTTGATTCTATTGATAAGCCAAACGTTTGTGGGCGGAAAAACATCCACCATTGATTAATTTTCAAGTAGCTAGACTAGGACTATACTAGGAATTTTATCAATAAAATGAGGTCGTAGAGGGTGAAACGATGCTCAGGTGGTAAACAATAATATTTCTATAAATGGTATCAGTTAGGTAGGGGTGAACTTATATGGCATAAATTCACTACTCGGTATTTGGGCTGTTTCGAGTTGTAATTGTGATTCATATAATCACCCCCCCAGATAATTTCATTTTGCCTTCCGTCGATGTAATTTATGACGTGGCATGCCGCCTTCGTCGTTGTAGCTATCAGTCGTCGTGGCCGATATTTTATAATGTTGTGAAACGCGGAATGACGCCGCAAAAAATTGAAATTAAGTTAGTGGCAGTTTATAAACAACGGGCTGTGTTGTGGTTCTGACACACTTGCTATTATCTAATATACCTGTCAGTTTGTTGTCTCAATTGCAGAACTCTCCCTTACACCCTTCCCAGTTATTATCTTTCAAATGCAGCAGCAGCCTTCGTCGCCAAACGGTAATTTTGTTTTGGTTTTTAAAACGCAAAATTAA
Source organism: Chrysopilus asiliformis (assembly GCA_964034945.1). Classification (NCBI taxonomy): domain Eukaryota; kingdom Metazoa; phylum Arthropoda; class Insecta; order Diptera; family Rhagionidae; genus Chrysopilus; species Chrysopilus asiliformis. The sequence goes on along the minus strand of OZ035963.1, from coordinate 20,537,215 downwards.
TGCATTCGGGTGGGAAAAGTGAACGCTTAACTGTTAATTAACGCTCTGCTTGGTGGCTATCGATTGTGGGTGGCCTTACCGCAACATTTATTTTGTTGCCTTTCTATTCTCCCCTCCCTCCGTCCCCCTAAACATACTTTCCTTCTGACAGTTTCCCTTTGATTGATTTGTACTTTGCACATTCGATGTCTGCAAATTGCAACGAAAAATGCAAAACTCGATAGAGGGATTGGCGAGGCTTTGGTATTTTCCACTTTATATGGCGGTGATTATTTTTGTTATGCCACCGAGGCAATATTTTCCCATGTGTATGGCTGACCTTTTGGCTGTCGACGCTTCTGCTTCTGCTTGAAAGAAGAAGACTTGTGGCGACCGGCCGGCGACGCTTACCACCAACGTGTGTTTGTGAGTTGTTGTTTTTTCACTTTTTTTTTCTATTCATATTTTTTTTTTACTCTTGGAGCTTAATTTTCTGTCCGGCTAGCCAAGCTCCACTCAGCGCAGCTCCCCATCAATGGGCTGCACTCGACCGTAGTAAATAGTGGCATGGAGCGATGCGTTTTATATCAGCACCCGTTTTACCTGCCGCCCCCTGGCGACTCTTCGATTTTACCGTCCAGTTCGTGTCAATTAAAAAGATACTAAAATCATAACAACTTTCATGCTTATGCTTTCATCTGATGCATAAATAAACCGGTTTACCGGCCCGGACTCATTAAATTAATTTTCTTTTAGGTTATTTTAATTCCTTTCTTGAGATATTTTCTTAATTTTTATGAACTTTTTTTTCGCTATCAGTCAGTTAAAAAATTTATGGGTAATCTAGAAAAAATGAGAGTAAACACCAGTAATTCGTTATACGATAATTAAATCCTGTCTTACGTGAATTTTCTAGGTTTATGTTGAGCGTCAATTAGAAGTATTTCACAAGATATCGAAAGGTTACTGTCCTGGCAGCTGATTCACATTAGAAAATTTTTGTAAAATCATTTAAATGATGATTTGATTAATTTGTGTAGATAAATTTTTATAAGTTTTTTAACCACCGTATTTTTTTTGGTTCCTTTTCCATCGGTTCGTAATTTTCCTCTTTGTTTTAGAATCAGCTGTGATTTTTTGCGGCTATTTTTGGGACTCGGTGAACAGAATTTTACACGGAAATGTCTGAGTTTTGCACTTTTTTTCGGGTGTTCATCCAATTAGCTAATAGTTGAAGCGTGAAAATGTTCAAATGTTCAAATGTTGTGAAATTCAATTTTTAGATGATGAATATTGTTTGTTTTCTCACAGACAATGAGTCAAGCGGCTGTTTATATTGTAATTAATTCTTTCCTGTCTCCATTTCTCCGGTATTTCAACATAAAATGCAATTTCAATTTTGCTTTTACACTGAATAAATTAATAAAAATGTTATAAAATAAACTTTTTACTTATACGAAGTAAGTATAATAAAGTATTGTATTCATGAAAAATTTCGGCCTCTGAATTTTGCATAAAAAAACATTTCCCGGGCCGATTTTCCCGAGTCGATTGTTACAAAAATGTCTTTCTGCATGTCTATCTGTCAGTCTGTCTATCTGTGAGTCTGTCTATCTGTCAGTTTGTGTACAAGATTTCTCAAAAACTACTGTAGATAGAGCCATGAAATTTTACATGGATGTCTGGTCTTGGATGTTTAGTTTGCTCCTAAATTTGGATGATCCTTTTGGTGGAAGTCCCTTAAGCGGAAGTAACAAAAATGGCGGCTAAAATTATCTTTAAAAAATCCCAATTCCATTTTTCGCGATTTACTCCGAAACTACGCGTTTTTCAGTACTCGTTATGTGTGACAAAACAGTAAAATTTCCTACATTTGTGTCTTTTCCTAGATATTTCAAACTGGTATAAATATATACCGTTATTTAGAAAAAATAAAAAAAAATCATTTATTCGCCGGGCTTTAAATTGAGCAGGAATGTAGATTTTGTATAAGAAAATCATGTGCTGTTCGCTTAAGATATTTTCGATGGCTCTTGTCACATATAATAGCGGTTGGCAGCCAACGGTTTTTTTGTTTTTACGATTTTTTGGGGATAAATGTTTACATTTTTAACAAAAGAATGACACAGAAATTCGAGAAATTTGAATATTAACGGTAAAGAAATTAAAACTAAATTAAATTCTCCTTTATGTTGTGATAAAATTGAAAACTGCTGGTGAAATGGGATTATTTTCACACATCGAAATGAAAATTACCAAAATCAACATACCAAACTCTTACTGGCAGCAGAAAAAATGATTCGTGTCTAACGTAAACCATTTTTGTCTATTTCTGTGACATTATTTTGTTAAAAATGTTATTATCTATCCCCAAAAACGTAAAAACAAAAAACGGCTTATACTGTATCAAGTCCCAATAACAGCCAAAAAAAATTCCAATATGGCGACAAACAAACGAATGAAAAATGTTTGTTCCCTAACCTTTTTAACTCGTAATCATAATCAAAATTTTTGGTTAGAATTTTTCCTACTACTTTTGACATTTTGTGCTTTACGCAGTTGGCTGAAGGCATTTAAAAAAATGCCAGTTAAAAATTAAGAAGTTCTATCGATTTTTTTTAAAATTTGGGATTTTACACCGTATTTCATGCGTGTAGGAGTTATAATCCTAATGTTAAAACAGAAAATGTCCTTAATTAGATTAGTGTTATCGTTCTTAAACGAATAAAAAGGAGGGAAAAATTTAAAATGCATTTAAAAAATTGCCTTTCGTTGGCAAATTGAAATGGAGTATGTTTAAAAAAAATTCAAAAGAAAATTTGTAAATATATTTTGGAATAAATTACCATATTTTCACAATTCTGACTATTATACTGAATACCAAAAAATCTATCAAAAAACTGCCACTTTTTCTGCATAACATTTAATTTGCATATTTTCGACAATTCGCAAAAATATTCATCAAAGTTTACCGTTAAATTGAATGCATTTCCCTTGAATATCTCAATTTCTATAGAAAATGTATAAAATTTCATGATCTTATAAATTTTATTAGATAAACACCTCTTTTGTGTCAATTTGCTGCACCCACAAATTAAAAAAAACAGAATTTTTTTACGTTTACTAATTCCCACAATCTTTCCTTTAGTATTCGTTGTTTTTTTCATAAAAAAACTACGCCAATCACTTGAAAATTAAAAAATTAAGATAAAGTATCAATAAGAATAGTGAAATATGTCTAGCGGAACTTGCTGCAGATAGCCTTGGATAAAAAAAAAACACAAAAGTTGTACAAAAAAACAATAAAAATGAAAGCAAATAAATCATTTTACTGCGCATTAAGCGCCAGTGAAAATGTTTACATTCAAAAAATAAAACGTACAAAAAATAAGAGAATTGCTGAAAAAGTTTATCTTCTCTTTGGGAAACAATGTTTCAGTATCAAAAAAAAATCATTCGCGCCCAAAAACTTTACAATTAAAATTTGGTTTGTCAGAAAAAATTCTCGCGTTGACATTTTTGCATACAAAAAAAAATTGAACATCTTTTCTTATGTCAAAGCGCACATGAAAAGAAATCCACAATTTCTCACAAATCATCGTGACCAGATGTTTTTTTGTCTGGTGCGCCAATTTAAAGTCCAAATTTGAATTCTCTCTGAATTGCAACAGATGACACATTTTATGAAATCAATTTATTTATTTAGCATTTTCAATAGTAATGGCTAACCATTCATAGTAAATGTTTTGCTGATAATCGATTAAGAAACTAACGAAAATGGTGATCATCTTCGTTAAGTCTTGTGACTATAAGATTCGCTTTTGAATTCAAAACACGAAAGTCTATCATGTGAGCGCGAATGTATTTAGAATGGCGCCTAGAAAAGTCGTTTCTAGTCAACGTTTTTGCCTCTACATTTCCCCTGCCCTGTAGCACGAGGTCGTTAGGCGGAAATATGAAAATTACGTGAATATTTTGAAATCTTTCTGTTTTTAGCGTGATGCAGTCCGGCATTTATTTCTTACTGCAGCTAATTATAGAGTTGCAATTGAGAATACAGAAAATTTTCTTGTCTTGCTAGATATTAGAGGAAGTGGCACTGTGGGCGGTGGCAGGAGTGAAATCACAAAAGTAGGCGAATTTGGAATATGGATAAATTCTGCACGTGAGATACACAATAAACCCCCACGATTGGTTTTAATTTTCCCTCGAGATCCATTAGGAAATCAGCCAACATTTGATCTTTGAATCTGATGTACGCCCAGCATCTCTTTTAACAGCGTATAATCTAATTAATTTACAAAAGAATAGATGATGTGGGAAAAGACACGGGGTACGACGACGGGTGGGACGGGTTTTCTTCTCATGACATAGATATGACTCATGTTTTATGCTGTGAAATACTACAAGATACAAAAAAAAGATAAAATGACAAAAAAAAGAATCTGAAACTAAGCCAGTTGTTAGTCAGCAGAAATTCACATGAAAATTAAGTCTTTAAATATTTCGTTTGAAGTTAAACGGCAACCGGGTGAATTTTTAGTGTGAGCGGGTGCGTAGACGCACAGTGTGGTGATTTTGTTATAATTTTAGATATTTAATCTTTTTCTTGGTGGTTTTGACTGGTATTGTTTACATCGTTTTTCAGTGCCGTTGCAACACGATTTTTCATTCCCTCTCCCCCTCTCGCATAATTTGTGTAAAATTATTTTTTTTTGACTTAAGAACTATTTTGGGAACTTGTTTTTTTTTTTATTTTTCTACGGACTTGTGTTTTTAAGTCTCCAAAACATTGAGCTTCCTTCCCCCTCCCTGTTCGCATTAAAATGTACTAAAAAATAAATTTTAAAATCGTAAAATGACTACGCTACGAAAATATATTTTAATTTTATCAACAGATCCTTGAAAATTGTTCATGAAAACACTGATATTATCTAAAACACAACCCGAAAAGCTTACCCATACGCGAAAGCTCAATCCGCATAGCTTTTGTGCAATTTTCCTGCAGTTTCTCCTTATTTCTTAAGCCAAATTCAGGCTTAAACCCAATTCAAACTTAATCCCAATTCAGACTTAAGCTCAATTCAGACTTAAGCCCAATTCAAACTTAAGTCCAATTCAGACTTAAGCCCAATTCAGACTTAAGATCAATTCAGACTAACGATTCCGATTACAATTGAAGCTTCTTGATCAATGAGATCAAAGCTTTGAACGGTAGAAAAATAAAAGCTGTGATCTCATTGATCGGGGAAGCTGAATTGTAATCGTAATCGCAATCGTTAGTCTAAATTGGACTTTACAATTTCTATTACGATTGAAACTTTCTCATTGGTCGAGGAAGCTCAACCATAATCGTAATCGTTCGTCTGAATTGGGCTTTATACTGCCGCGCCGGGGTGATACCGAACGAGGTCGACTCCACACAATATGTAGATTCCAAAAATATAACAAATATTCAAAATAAAAACATGATTTTTAATGAAAAAATGCCGGTAGTCTAAAGCAACCCATAAACGATAAACCTTGTTTTCAACATTGTTGTCAGCTTTTGTCACAGGTGCTACAACATGGTTGCCACTATCAGGCTGCGGCCACCGAAAATCCAATGTTTTCGAAATTTTCTGATCTCAGCTCAAGCATCTTTTCAACATGACCACCAAAGTGCCCACAGACGTTCAATATCGACTTCAACAGGGCAAATTGACAACAATGTTGAGAACAAGGTTTCTCGTTTGTGGGTGCCTTAAAGGTTGAAATCAAAACCTTTCTGGTAACAATCAGAATAATTTCAAAATAAAAATCTTTGTTTGATAACAATTAAATTTTTTTTGGAATAAACCACAACAAAAAAATGTTAATTTTCTCCCATCGTGCATTGCTAAACCGCCAAATGGGTTAATAGCCCCATTCCCTCTACCGTTGGCCACCTCTCAAACTTGATCCCATCTAAACTGTCATCTAGTCGAGCGCCAGCAGCTGGTCTGCTCAACATCTCAAAGAGCAGCCACACACGGCGACTGCAGTTCGTTTCGTGGCAAGAAATTAATTTCCGTGGGTGGATTTCGTTAGCAAGCATGAGCCGCAGAAATTCATTCACGCGAAAATAATTCATCGTATTGGCATCTTGCAGTATCTGTTTTTCAAGATTTTTGATTTAGGGGGAAATCTCTTTAGTCACCTGGCGGCATGATACGTCATTCGGTGCGAGCGGTTATTTGGTGAATGTTGCTTTGCTTCGGAACCATCAAATGTTTATGCTAATAATTAGTAATCAGTTAGCATTTTAATTTTTTACGTTTTCTAAGAAGCTTCCGCGGACCAACCTTAAAAAAATTTTTTTTTTAAAGCAGAGATAATTTCGCAGTCGCAAAGATTTGTTGGTGTTTTGTTTGGGGAAAAACCTCAAGTCATTTGAATTATGATTTTATTTTAAGATAAAATTCCCCGAATGTTTACCAGTTGATAGTAATATAATTTTTTTTTTTGAAATTCCAGGTTGTCGCAAAGACGTTTTTAATTGGAAACGGCATCGAGAAACTATTATAGAAGGGCAAAATTTAGTGAAGTTTGTGTGATAAAATTTAAACGAATTCAGTAAATTTGTGATACTCTCTCTTCTCTCGCCCGACAGAAAGGAAGGCGCAAGAATATAAATTTGATAAAAAAGAAGCAAAACCAAATTGAATAAAGTGGCAAGAATTTAAAACAGGACAGTTGTTTGTTATTATACAATTTGGTATAAATTATCCTTTGCAAGATTTCATTCATCGAGGATATTTCATCAATAAGCAACATGTCCGTTTTTGTTGATGACGTTTGGACAGATTCCAGTCTGTACGAGCAGGACGATTGGGATGACAGTCTAGATTGGAAATTCACATTATTACCAATTCCTACATCGGAATTTCTAGCACTAGGCGATGAGCATGATGATATTTCAGGCTCCTCAACAGATGACGATGACGATCCAACAAAGTCACCGAAATATCAAATCAGATACCATGACTGTATGTGGTCGGGACGATGCGTTTCACATCAGGACAAGACAAAATGCCTATCACAACAGAAATTCCATCATCAGCAGGCACAGTTGTCCAGTTCCCCGCCGACACCAACGATCGCTGTGAATCCATCCCAAGTAACACAACAGCAGCCACCACCACACATTCAGCAGCAACAACATCAGCAGCAACAGAATCTGTTACAGATCAATGAGACACAGCAACAAGTAATGAAATTGAATTCCCAACAGCATATACCGGCTGGTACGTCACTTCTGCTTAACTCACGTCTCAAGCAGCAGCAGCAACAACAACAACAGAATCGGCAGCAACAATGCAAGATAAAAATACCCAATGTAATGACAGCTGATTTCCTTAAGGAGCGTGAAACACCAACAGGATTGTCCGCCCGTCCCGATACACCACCACTCAGTCTTGACGATGACACACCCGAATTCAAGCACACCATCGATTTGGCGGCGTGCACAATGGGCTCAAATAAAATGAATCTCCTCGACACGGTATCCGAGGAGCGTATTATAAAATTGTTGAAGGAACATTTGGAGGATCCAGCGGCCGATACAAAAACCGATATCAGACATATAATGTTGGGAAATCGGCCGGAATCACTAACCGATGTGATAAGTTTGATGAAAACCTTCCCCGATTTCCCAGAGGTGGCTGACGAAGATGAGGAGGATAGTGCCGTTGAAATGGATACCGATTCTGAATCCGGTATCGATACAAATTCCGTTGAATCCACATCGCCCATATCCTCACCAATTTACCGGAATAGCAGTAGTACGAATATTAGCTCCAGTAATCATCAGCAAGGTGTTCATCATAGCGATCACAGTTACACCAGGTGTAAAAATGGCGTTGATGTTATTGGTCTCGGTGTACAAACTCCATCTGATTCCGGTGAGTTTTTGTTTTGTTTTTCGTGTGTTTTAAAGGGGTGGTTTTTTTTACGAAGTATTGTACTAACCGAATTTTTTGAGTAACTTTTGATATTCTTGTCGAATTAACATGAAATGCGTAGGATAAGTTTGGCAAAACGTAGTTAGAATTTGTTGGGTATTGTTTTGTTATAAAAGAAATTTGTTAACTGGTTAGTTTAAGTATTTTGTAGACATAAATTTCACTCCACCATTCGACTCATAACTGCTTCATCATTAGCGCTATCAGTTTTGAGTTTTCGAATGAAATATAGATAAAAAAAATGAATTTCTCTCAAATAATTTTTGGACAAAAAACAAAAGATTTCAAATTACTTTCCCTCTTTCAGCAATTTGTCGAAAAATTAAAATAAAAAAAAAATAATCTGTTCCTGGTTAAACAAATGTGATAATTTTTCAAACGCCAAAAAAAACTTACTTTCCTTCCAAGAAAACGTCAAAGAAATTCATCCGCATCACAAAAGATTTCACCATTAGATTTCGTCCTTGCCCGGGACGCACGAGCCGAGCCATCCTTTTTAAGGTTAACAGCAAGACGAACGATACGCAATGTAGTAGAGTTCAACCAAAGGGCCTTGAACTTCAGAAATCTAACAGCAATAAACCCCCTCTACCAAAAAAACAAAACCCTTACACCAAACTCCCCCCATCATTGCCACCATCCGAAAAAAAAAAATTTTCATCGTCACCACAATAGGATCCACCCGGCACTCGTTCTCCATCTAATCTACCACCCCCTAATTCCCCTATTCTATTCCCGTATTATGGTTTTGAAAGTCATTTGCCTTTCGCCTTGATATGAAAAAAAAATCAATAGTTAACATGCGTACACTCTTCGCTCTTTGTTTATCCAGCAACATTCTTGTATCCGCTTTCGGTGCCGCACCGATTCCCGCTTCTTCTTCACTTGGGTCAGAGTTTTTTTTTTCCTTTTGAGTGCTTTAAGCTTCCTGGAATGTTTTTGCGCTTCTTAGATTTTCATTGTCAAAATTAGTATAGCCACAAAAAGAGATTCACGGAGTTTGCTGCGAACAAAGGAGATTTGATCTCTTTTTTTTTTTTATTATTCAGGTTCCAGGTTGAATTCTGGACTGTCTGTGACAGCAGAGTTCGTATATGAAATCTGGTTATAATTCCTGCTATCAGTTCAAACGACTCCTGTGCAAATACAGATAGCAATGATTGAAGATTGTTGTGGGGGAGGGGCTCAGTGGGTAAGGTATGTGAGGTGGTGTGTTTTTGAAGGTCGTGGATTTGATTAAAGTTGACTGAACTTGCTTTCGTCGAAATCAGAACCTTTTCAGGTCCTCTGCTCAGCGAAGAAATTATAGGATGAAAGACCAAAACGCAGTAGGAGATTAATCTCTTATAAGTCAATTTCTCAAAATTTCCAGTGCCAAAAAAATAGCTCCAAAATTTTTAGTACCCTAAAAATTTAAGAAATTTAAAATATTTGCAAATTATTTTGAAATTTTCTTGTGGATTTTTAACGCGGGAGGGGGGGGGGAGAGATGATGCAAAAGTTGTAGCTACGTGACTGCCGCTGCTGTTAATCGGTGGGTGGCAAAAACCTTACAAAAGTAGCAACTCTCATCCATGATTCGAAATCGATGAAAAACTGTTATGAAGAAGATCACAGTTGAAGATAACCAAAGCTCGTTTAGGGATCTGTGGCTTCAGTTTGTGACCATGCCTTGCACTTTTTTGCACTTTTGAACCAGAAATTTTTCGATCATTAGAAAAACTAAAAAATAACGAGATTTGTATTTAAGCTAGCCTAATTTGCCCCTCAACAATCAGTCGGAAAGAGTATTAGAATCAAAAATGATTTTTCTCCAAGTTATTGACCACGTCTTTAAGACTACTCCCACTCCCCTCACCAGCAAAGCTAATAGCTGCTGATACCACCCCTCCCTAGGTGGTAATTTGATGTGTCTTGAACGTCCCCGACATTCCCCACCGATGCCGACATTGCCCTGGTGTTATTTCGAATGAGAACTGCGACGCCAACTACCGCAGTATATCAGCATAATTTGCTTCTTACGAGTAGAGTACCGACTCTCGAACGAAATCCACATAAGTTGTGTGCAGTGCACCGACAGGGATTCGGGGCGGGTGGAGACAATAGGTGGTGGCTGACTGTAAAAAACACGCCATCTACTAAAGTCTCTCATTTTTCCCATCCTGTTCTATTCCCTCGACAGTCACCCAGAGACGACAACGACGATGTGGCGAAAATGTACTCAATTCCCATCCTAGATGTAGACCAAATAGTATAAGGGAAACTGAAACATAAGGAGTACAAGAGCACCGGCCGGCCGGCTTGGCCCGGCGACGACGAGACCCACCCACTCACTCATTCTCCGCAGGATTGTCCTCCTGTGCTTATCGAAGCGATGCCCTGGCCCAACCATATTTTCTTCCATATCCTCATAAGCTTGGCATTTTTGCTTCCCTATTTCAGTACACTGGAATCTGTGCTGTTTCCACGAACTACGGATGACGTCATTAGGCGAGGTCTGCCGCGTCAACTAATTGAGAATTGAGGCTTGCGCAATGCGACTGAATCATTTTATGGTTTGGCGGGAAAAATCCCGAGTTCATTTATGCTTGAAGAGAAGCAATAGTAGTAGATGTTGGTGCTGTCTCGGGCAATCTTCATCCCACCCGCTGCACACAATCCAGATTTCCGTTGTGGATGCGGCAAGTCGAAGTGCAGTGGATTTGAAAATTGCTTGGTTGGTGGCTCACTGCTGCCTACTTCGGTGGCAACGAACTGTCTTTGGATGCGATGTTGTGGGTGAAGTGCCCCCCGCCACCAGAAGAGGTGGAATACGTCCGACCAGCACTAGGCTAATCGTCGTGGCTATGGTGTTTCTGCCAAGCCCGAGAGGCAATTTCATCCATCCATCCATCAGTATTTATTTGCGACTCTTCACTCTTGGCATTCTCAATTGTGCATCGTTTTGCGGTGTGGTTCGAATGCGCAGAGAGGATCGAAGCGGGCGGGTTGTTGCGAAACAGCACAGCGCAGTCGACGACGTGTGCATTCTTACTACTTTCCGTAATCGACGGTACGATGGGGATTTTTCTTGCCAGGCGGGCAGAAATCTTGGAAATCGAATAGTACTACATTCTACGCAAAATACTATACCGTATTACGGTCATTGCACGGCACAAACGTCTCTCCGCCATCATCCATTCGGATTGGTTTGGTTTGTGGTTTACGCGCGCTAGAGGAGTGGAAACAGCAGCATTCCATTCTGCATATTTCATTCTTCATCAGTTCAACTCACCCGGCGGTCGAACACATCTCCCGTTTGCCGCCAACGCCCTAGATTGGGTATAAAAGCCAGACCCACCCGATGCAGAGGTGCATTTCTAGTGTTGTGCTCGAAGCTATCGCGACCATAGATTCATTCTGACGTCTTTTGCGCATCGGATTTCACATTCACTTAATCGAATTCTATGGTAAACATAAGAAAAGCTACAATTGCCAGGGACCAATCGTCAAATTATGACAGACCAAAATGTTTATTTAAAAAATCCATTTGTATAGGGGAGGGGAAAGGAGTGGTCCGAACACATTTTAATGTATGGAACAATTATGTAAAATCATATTCTAAACAGATTTTACCTTTATAAATTTTTCAATACGACCCACCGTTTTCGTGAAAATTGCAAAAAAAAACTGTTTTGTTCGGGGGAGGGGGGAAGGAATGATCAAATTTTGCACGTTCAAGAACTTAGCCTAGCCATAAACGAAAAATGTATCAGGGTTGTGAAAATCCCGGTGTTTTTTTTTCATGCCCAACCCACTGGTTTTTTTTTGAATTTTTAAATAAAATGTACTTAAATTTTAAATAAAATGTACTTAAGTGGGTTTTTTTTGGGCTGGGGAAAATAATAACAGCCCTGGCAACTATACAAAATTTCAAGTATCTAGCTCATACCTTTCGCAAGTTGTGTTCACGGACGGACGAACATGCGGAAATCAAAATCTTTGGTCATCCTTAACACCCCGGTGTAGTTCATTTTTGTGTCCGATGATTGGTTCGATGCGTTACAAACGGTATACTAAATCTACAATATTTCTATATGATATATCATATAGAGAGTATAAAAAGCCATAACACCTTAAGTCGATTTTCAATTCAAATCGTCCTGTTTGCAAATGCAGATACAGATAGATCACTTGGACATCTTTTGAAAATCGACTTAAGATGTTATGGCTTTTTGCCATAGAATTTCTCACATCGACCACAAGATTCCAGACTTATTGCAGCAGCAGCAGCAGCAAAGATGTTCAAGACTTTTTTCCCATCGTATGCCATTTTACCACTTCATCTCAATGAATTTCGACCACAAAACGATTCCCAAGTACCGGTCTGTGATTCTCTGCCGAAGAATTATTGGATGAGTAAACATGAGGTAAATTAAAAACTTTGCATACATTAGCACATTATACTCTTGACGTAGACAGATTTTTCCATTCCTTATTTTTTTGGTTTTTTTTTTGTTTTGTTTTGTTCATCGTTATGATATATACGAGGTTACGCGAATGTACATTTGTCTATCCCTCCGCTCCGCCGTTTTTACCCTCCGTATCGTTCTTGACCATGAACATGAGCTTCAGCAGCGATTACACGTCCAGATTGTTCCAATCTTCTTCGGTCAGTGGGTTTGGCGCGCTTGTCTACGAATTGCAGAGTAATAAACTCTTTGAAGGCCAAGGCATTCGGCATGTGTAGTATCTACCATAAGATGCCGTGTCATACAATTGAAAAAAGCGAAGTTTTTTTTTCTTATGGAACATAAAAAAAGTATGACGATGGGGAAAGAGAGGTGGGGGGCAAGAAAAACGAATTCATTAGGCATTAAGTACTCGCGGCAGCATCACAATTCAAGGTTTTTCATCTTGTTGCTAGTGCTGTTCCTGAGATTTTGAGTATGTATTTTGTTAGACAATGGTGCCAATTTTTGTAAATAAAAGTCCGCGGTATAATTTCACAACAATTCGCATATCTCTAGGTTTTAAAAAATCGCATCAAAAGTGGTTCTGCGGTTTAGAAGTTGCCAGAACAGGACCAGTAGGCATCGCGAAAGTCGTGATTTGGTCCCTATAAGTGAAAAGTGTTTCTAAAACGCCTAAAAGTAGGCAATTTCCGGAAACCTTGATAAAAATGTAAAATTTGCTTGAAAAAATAGTTTTTTTTTTCCTAAAAATTGTGCAAAAAAAAATTACGTTAAACTTTGTGTCGATTTAGACATAAATTGTGATTGTTTTTAAAGGCTTGCCATTAAAGTATACCCGATTCTCTTTTTACACAATAGAAATATTCCAGAAAAAAGTGTAAAAAGGACATTTTGTAGGCGTAAAAATACGTGGTTGGTTTCATATAACATGAAAGCTTTGATCTCATTGATCGAGGAAAAGCTCAACCGTAATCGCAATCGTTAGTCTGAATTGGACTTTAGTCTGAATTGGCCTTTAAGCTGAATTGCGCTTTAGACTTGGAGCTTTTTAAAGCGTCTCAAAAGGCTTTTTTTCTGGAACGACGGTCACAAACCAACGCGTTCACGAACCGAGGTTCAATATTACTTAAAAAAAACTACCAACTTTAGGTCGGATGTATGTGAGAACCTAGGATACAAGCCACGGCGGGGGAGGTGACAAATACGGTGTGTTTTGCCGCGGCTGCCTCAACGACGATCACAAACCGATGCGTTCTCGAACCGATGCGTTCACGAACCGAGGTTCAGCTGTACTAAAAAAAAGGCTACCAACTTCAGCCCGTTTTCCCGCCATAAAAACGCATGATTGTCAGCTGAGAAAAAAAAAAATTAAAAAAAAAGTTGAGGGCGTTCTTATCTCTCGCTTGACTGCCCATTCATTCCATACTTCTCAATCTTTCTCTCTCTACAAATCCAAAGAATTTTCAAATACCTCAGCAGCCATCAGAATCCACCATCAAAAGAAGTATTCGCACAGCAGTTGAGCCAAAAATCCGTTTCGAGTGTCATAGGATAGAATTTTATTAAGAAGGTGGAAAGAAAAAAACTATCCACCGATACTCTGGCAGTTCAATGTTTGCTCTATGCTTCTATGATGGCTGCTGTTTCTATGCCGCCCTCTTCCACCTCTATCAACTCAAAGCTTGTGCTAAAAGCCATACTATGCTTCTATGCTGCGATTCAATGCTCTGTGCAGATGTCATGCGTCTCTCTGGGAATTTGATTGCGGCTGCTGTAGATGGTTGTGGTGGTGGCACAGCGCGTGAATGTGTTTTTGTTGTTGTTGCTATCAAACACAGTCAATGAAGACACGTGTACCGGGGTCTACTCTCAAGGTCATACAGTATGTTGATCTCGTTTTTTTTTTGTTGCTTTTATTATAGGATCGCCTTTTTCGGTGTCTTGCCTAACGTCGTATTTTCTCGCCTAGTTGAAAGTTGGGTAATGGTTTTCCAAATCACCCCACACACCCCACGGAGAAGCTTAGAATTTTTTTGGGGGTTTTTAAGAGCTCTCCGGATGATTGCGTGATGGAGCGACGTTAGGTGGCGACGAGCATTAAGGAAGGACGCACGCTCTATGAACGCTCGTTTTTCTCCAAGTACGGAGAGACACACCCTTATCGGGTCGTTTAACTATTCGCCTTGGAATCGTCGTCGGGTGGTCGATTTTTTGAAGAGCAACCGAAGTGGATGTCTGTTCTGATGGGATCCTTGGGGGGTTAGCAAAGAGGTTTTCGTGGAGTTCCTCATAATGGTGGTTTTTGAAGGTGGCCCTGATGGGTCACACTTTTCTGGACTGTTACCCGAATTTTACAACCCTTTTTTTTGTGTGGGTTTCGACAACGACAGTGGAATGATTTTTGAAGTGTGAATTTTTTTTCGGAAGCTCGTCAGTCAATGTGTTGTCGCCAGTATCGCCGCACCTTACCCAACCTAACCCCATGAGAGTCATAATATATCGCTGGCTCTCGCATTCGTTCCCGGATAAAAATCTGGCGAAACCGGAGGGTAACTCGTACGCACGCACAGCAAACTGTAGCAATGCGCATAAAATGCTGTGAACTCTCTTTAAGGGATAGACACATGGATAGATTCAGCCATCTATTCATCCACCCCGAAACCAACCCTTACTCCGTATGTCTCGACGGTCGACAAGGATTGTTAACGACCGACCGATGCCACCACCACCAGTCGAAAAAGGGCATGAATCCTCCATGAGGGATCTTTTGCGAAAAAAGGGTGAGAACCTGTTTTTTTTTTTGCTTTCGCTTCGACTGAGAATGAGGTCGGATGTATGTGAGAACCTAGGATACAGGCACGACGGAGACCTTGTTCGATTCCAGCCAGGATTCAATGGGAAGATGTAGGTTTTTTTATGGGCACGATGAACGGCGGCGGGGGTGGTAACAAATAGGGTGTGTTTAGCTGCGGCTGCCTCAAGTTTTAGACGGTAGACGAGTAAAAAAGGACGAAATGGACTACCGTCAATGTCGCGTGAACGAAATTTTCAATGTTAATGTCAAGGGGAAAATTTTCAATGGTGCGTCGGAATTGGATCCAAATTTGGGTGTCTTTTCTTTGACTCTTTCTCGTTCAACTCCAGAGTGATAATCTTTGGGATGTCTGGTCTGGTGTTGTCGGATTGTTGATATTGAAACTGTTTGAGAGTAATCTTTGCTACACGATGCGAGGAGATTCAAGGGCCGAACGGTAGGTACTACAAGCGATTCGACGTTGTATATTATTTGTGATGGCAATAAAATTGTTTGTCCAAAAAAAAAAAAAAGAAATTAAGATGTTTTCTCCTGAGCGTTTTTTCATGTCCCTTGCTTGGCTAACATCAGGAGTAGTGCGGGCTTCCAGACATCATACACAACAACGATTGAGATATGAAGTTTTGATATCGTTACGATAGATTTGACTTCCTTAATTGCTGCACCACACAGTATTTCATGATTGTTGAGTGGTCATAAAAAATAAATTGTGGATAAAAATGATGATTTCATTTCAGCATATGCCAGACATTCTAGGATAATTTCCCCATTTTTATTACAGTCACATTCTAACCGGATTTCATTAATTTCGCCCTTCAAGTGAATCGTTCTGCCATTCCCCGTCATTGTTACGATCTTAACCTTGAGTGTAAATAATCCGTCGTCTTCCCGATATAAATTCACTTGAATGGATTTTAGTCTGGCATTGACACAAGGATTCTCGTTGGGAATCCTTCAACGATTGGAAATTATTCATTTCGCCTCGAGGTGAATTTTATCATAAAATAAAATTAAAGTAGTCGCAGAGCTTACTACAGTCTCAAGGAGATTCTGATGGTAGAAGATTCCCTTTCCTTACTTGCAAACTGCGATTGCGACTGAAACTAAGACTACTTAGGGAAAAACATGTAGAAGAAAAGCTTCACGAAAGGAGTATCCCAACACGTGTCTAGTCCCTTTTTATAGTTTCTGGCTCAGACATCTGCAATAATGTGTTGTTGGAAAAGTTTTGTCATCCATTTTTTTTTTGTCTTTTTTTTTGGGATAGGTGGCTGTTGTAAAGGTAGGGCGAAAGTTTGTAAGGGTTTTGGTTCAAGGAACTGGATTTTTCTGATTCATCTGAATAATTTAGGTTCTTTGGGATTTTTCTTATGCCATACAAGTTTTAAAAAATGAAGAGAAAGATTGTTATTGTTGAAGATTTAAAAATGAAATTGTCTTTCAATAGAATTTGAATAGCTAGGGATTTTGGTAGTAGTTTTTATTTAAAAAAAATATATATTGACTATTTAATGTCGTGAATTAATTAAAATTAAATTTCTTTTAACTGATGGCTGTTTGCTCCAACGAATCTTAGCAACTTAAGCCTAATTTAAATTACTAAAGTCGTATAGATTCTATGGTTTAATTGGTTTTTATGGTTAAGTGGCGCAAAACGGCCTAAGTGGCTTTGAAAAAATTTCAACAGCTGGCGCTGTCTTTATTTTTTAAGTGTCTTAACTATTTTTATGTATTCTATGATTAAATACAAAATCTAGAGACCCTGAATTAGAGGGAGAGGCTCAGAGGGGGGTAGTTCTACGGTACTGTGACAGTAATATTGAAACCCATACAAAAACAAATCTTGAAAAAGGACGTTGGAAAGATTTTCGTGACATATGAAAACTAAGGACCCTGAAAAGTTTTACTTTTCATGTAAAAAATTGAATTTTGCAAAGACAAATGACGAAGCATGGCAAGACCGACTAGATAAAAATTCTGTTCCGCCAGCGCAGATTAAAATTCATGTTCCGCTGGCGCAGATAGAAGAGGAAAAAGTAGATTTTTTAATGGAACTCGAGAGTTGTCCATAAAATAAGTCACACATTTAGACATTTAGTGGTGTGAGAGAGAGGGAGGAGAGAAGTTTGATAATGTGACCTGATACAAAAAGCTATATAGATGGTTGAGAAAAATATTGATAAGATTAGGTGAAGGGGTGGAGTGTGGGGGGGGGGTGGTGGAAGGGGTATAGATCCGAAATGGCTAAAATTAGCGTCATCTATTGTTCCTAATCTATTGTTGATATGCTATTTAACTATTAGGGAACACCAAAAGTTCTTACGGATTTCTTAAGGTAAAAATTCAATTAAACGCGGCAGATAAGGACACCACAAAAATCTCAAGGTTTTTCCTATCGATTTTCTGAAAGATTCCCAAATTGTTCTAAAAACTTTCTCGAGATTTGCTGCGGTACTCTAGATAGAAAAGGCTGTAAATTTTTGCAAGTCTGATTTTACGTGGCTCACATTTTTTTTAACCTTCGATCTATAAAAACTCCTTCAGGTTTTTATTCTGCGTGGGCCGTAGCGGTTTTTCTTATCATTTTTCCATCTGCCACGAGTTTTTTTTTGCGCTGGTTTTCCTTGAAATCATTGGAAATTGCAACTTTTTCTTCATAACAGCGAAAGGTTTTTCATTATTATTTCTCGTCAAAAGAAAATGTGCGGGTGATATTGAACTGCTTTCACACCCCGAACACACTCGAAAAACCAGATCTCACTATTAATCGACGATCACACATAATTGGTCGACTTGGTGTCTGGCGGTTAAATTTGAATTTTCTCAAGAAATCGCCCAGTGACTTCATTCACTAATCAAGCTAAATTCGTAGTAAAGTTTGAAAGCGATGTAAAATAATTTCACGATATTTTCGTACTTATTTTTATCTTATTTTTGATTTTTTAATGGGATTAAATGGAAATGTATTTTTATGCACGCCTCGTCGGTGTAGACTAGCATTTCCAGCGGGATTTCCAGCCACATGTTGACTGCGTGCTTCATCTCAAGGCATGTCGCACCGTTTGTTGCTCTTGTTCCATTTATTATGCATTATAATCCAATGTGGAGACTTATATTATAACTTGTCTCCGTTTCTGATTGTGTCTGTTTGTCGGTTGGTTTTTGTTGGCAATCGGTGGTGCCCCCAACGGGTTAACTTTCTACAATTCAACGAATTACCGCAGCCATCATCAACAGATATGTTGTTTTGGATTTCATAATGATTTGCGTTCGCCACCATTCACAAAACGACTTCCAATGAATGAATCATCATCGATTCAATTGAAACGTTATACGAGTCAAGTTTTAGATGAATTTTGAATTGCTCTGAATTTGCTAGAAGCGCTCGTAAACGTCTTAAGAAAATACCAGTGAAATTCCATTTGTGAAAAATATGTTTGCCAAGAATTCAGTTTGTATTCGTGGAAAAAACAATCTTTTTGGGAAAAAAATGTCTGCTTACGTCATTTTTGTCGCGGGAAATGGACGCTTGATTTCATTGTAAAAAATTCCAGAGACATTGTTGCGACAATCAATGGATTCTATGTTTTATGGTGTCAAAGAACTACTCTCGATGGATGGATGAAAAATTCCAACAATTTCAAGTCGTTTACAAGTTCTTGGACTACCAACTGGACAGAAAACTTCACCTGAATCGCGCCTAGATCTCATCTGGATTCCGTCCGGTTCCCGCGTGTGGTTTCCACAGAATTCTCACTTCCAATTGACGATCCGCATCATCGGTGAGTTGTTGCCACAACAATCGTGTCCATTGAACACGTTCGATTTGTAATTTTGTATGCTTTGACATTACAATCTGTTTGTATGGTAGATAAACGTCTCGTAACCAGCATAATATGCTAAACAAACAGAAAACAATAAAAAAAAATAAAAATAAACCACAAAATGTACGAAATCCGTCTCAGTTTATTGGTATGCAGCTGATGATTATGAATTTGAATATTTCGCCGGATAGAAGCGACATAAAAAAAGGAATGCGACATAAACTATTTGCTTGCTTTTGGCCTTTTATGGAGTGTTTTTTTTTTTTTTTTTTTTTTTTTTTTTGAAAAAATCAAGAAGAATAAGAAATATGCCTGTAAAAACAAGCAAGCGAGCAAATAAACTCTTGAACGCGTTAAGAAACCCTAAGCACATACTATAAGCAATGCCAAAGTCTATTGAAAGGGAATAAAAGCGAAAATCCATAAAATATGTTGCCTGCGATGTTTTTTTTGTTCATTGCCCACAGGACGGTAACTCGCGGGAACCTCATATGGTATGGAATTGGTAGAATGCGTGTTGTTTCTACGAGTTAAATTAAAAAAACCACACATTGGCAAAGAAAACTTGCAGCGTCGTCTGGGAATCTTGACTGCCTTGAAGAACCAACGCTACTAGCCTTAAAGGCGATGCTAAGACAACGGATGGATCTGGGATTTTTTTTTCGAGGCTACTGAAGAAGTCGCAGACGTTGTGACGTGATGTGACTCGCTATGTTGTCCTATGCCTTACGAGAAATGCGAATTTACCGATTCGGGAGAAGGTTATTTGCAAAGTTGTCTACGGATCGTCGTGAACGGGTTTTTATCTCCTTTGAGGCTCCTTTTTGGGCGAGGCTGGTTTTAAAATTGTCAAGAACTTCAGGAAATACATTCGCCAAGACGTTGCAATTTGTCCGGTTCGTGAGATCTGCATTCTTATGTTAAGGGATATTGGGTTGAGGCTGAAATTCGTGCGGGATTTTTGAAAAATGTTGTTGGGGGCATTGTTTTTAATCCAAAATTGAGTTTCATTTTCCAATTTTAAAGAGTTGTTTTCAATTTTTTCTTTCAAAAACGAAATTGGGCATCAAAATGCTACAGGAATATTCAGAAACTGGGGCGCCAAAAATCCTTTACGAAACTGCCCAAGACGTGAAATCAAGTGGGCGAAAAATCCTTCAAAAACCGTCAGAAATTGTGCACAAAAGCTAGAGAAGGGTCAGAATTTTGGGTCATAAAATACCTCACGCTAATCTTAAGCTTTTCATGAATATAACCAGATTTAAAAGATATAAAATTTTCTACATTTTTCCTTCAACGGTTTTTACGTATCTTTAGCGGTTCTCAAGATATTTGAAAAAAAAAAAAAAAAAAAAAAAATTTTTTCATATGTTTTTCCCGAAACCAAATATTGCAGAGGAAAGTTTTGTGTTGATCACAACTGATATTTTATTTAAATTTTGCTTGGAATTTCCACATCAAACCTAATGGAATCTGGTTTCAAAACTACAAATTCCAGACATTTCTTACAGTTTCACATGTCTCTGAAACTTGATTCCAGTTGAACAAAACATTGATCTCAGCCAATGTTCGTGAAGATGTTTTTTTTTGCTCTTCTTGCCTTTTACAGATTATCCAAAGAATGTCCGGGAAACTTTGCTATTTTGCATTCACGCTATTTTCCATACCCTGCGGACGGCTCTCGGCGGTGACAGTTGAGAATTTGAAAAACCGCTTAAATTCCACTCGATTGAAGTTTTCGATGCTGCAATATTTTCCACATGTTGTGCAGTTCACAAAACGAATTATGCGCACGCAGCAAAGATTAAGAAAATGCAGCAGACGAAAATTCAGCCATAAGTGTTATATTTTTTTTGGTTTTCACATTTTGACGTGCTCATCCGCGTCTGGTTCGCTGGGAAGAAGGAAGTTGATCCGCTGCCTGTTAAACATATTGCTAGCAATTTATTTTATGTGAGAACATTGAACGTTATTATTGCCGCAACCCTGAATGGATTATGTTTACATATTCAAAATGAGCTTGCAAATAAAAACAAAAATCAAATAGCCGAGGAGCGACTTGAGAAAAATGCGTCGGTTGAACGATGTTGGAAATTTCGCACCGTATATTCCGATAGTTTGGCGTCGTCGATAATTCATTCATGCATTCAGCAAAAACGGAAAAAGAAAGATGTTTTGCAGCTGCATTGAAGAAATTTCTGTACATTTATTATTATGATTACTTGAAGGTTCACTGCCGATTCTTTTTTATTATTTCTTCACGATTCTGTGCTAATTGCTTGGAAAAAATCACCGTCCTTGGCTCATCCGAGACCCGGCTTATGCGTTTTTTTTTCACATACTCGATTTTAATTTTTTCGCCTTCTCTGATTAATTACTGTTGTTAAATATTTGTGATGCTTGTGCAATATGTTTGATTACGACGATGTGAGAGAAAATTCAGTAACGTTCGGAATCGTGGAGCCGCCGCTTGATGCCGGCCGGTTCTGATGGTTTAAATTTATTTGCTTCGATTGTTTATGGGATTGTAGTCAAGGTGAATCGGTTTTTCGTTAGGTTTGTGGAAGTGGCTTTTCATAAATGGATTACCGTTTTTTTTCCATCGTAAATAAACGCTTTGAACGCTTTCCGAACATGGGAAATGTTGATAAAATATTGGAATTCCAAGAGAAATAGCAGAAAAATCTGCTGAACCTTTTGTGAGGTGCAATTTCTGCATCACTGCTTTGGAATTTTAACGAGGTTCAAAAAGTTGAGCTTTTAAACGATTTCCGTTAAAAGTTACTGGAGGTTTTATTATACTTTTTTTCTACGTAATATGAAAAATTTCGACTTCTTAATTTTCCCTGAAATACATTTCCCGAATAAAGCTCCTTAAAAAAAATTTCTGTCGGTCAGTAAGTCTGTCTGTCGGTCAGTCAGTCTGTCTGTCAGTCTGTCTGTCGATCGGTCAGTCAGTCGGTCGGTCAGTCTATCTGTCGGTCAGTCTGTCTGTCGATCGGTCAGTCTGTCTGTCTGTTGGTCAGTCTGTCTGTCGGTCAGTTTGTCTGTCGGTCAGTCTGTTGGTCGGTCAGTCTGTGTATAAGCTTTCTCAAAAACTGCTTCAAAAACCGTCAAAATTCGTGCATTTTCATCAACAGGTAAAAAAAGATTTTCGCTTGCAAACTAACGGTTTTTCGAAAGTAAGAAAAATAGAAGAAAAATTATAAAAATACTAAAATTCTAGTAAAAAAAACCCAAAAAAGGGAGGGGGGGGGTGGAACTAAGCCAAGAATAACCGTGACGGTCCCAAGGAGCACAAAAGGTCGTAAAGTGGTCGTCCCGACTTTAGTTTCGTGACTGTACGGTTGCGGCAACCACTTTACGATATTTTTTTGCTACCTGGTTTTTTTTTGTATAGCCCGTATCAGTATTTCCAAGGTTTTGACAAAAATCACCGAAACTTCACGCGACTTTTGTAAGGTTTTGATAAAAACCATCGAAAACATGCCACATTTGTAAGGTTTTCCTCAAACCCACCGCAAACAGTGAACATTTGTAAGATTCTGTCAATGATACTATAAAAATGGGTGCAATATTTGTAACGTCTTTTCTCAAAACTAAAATCTCCGCGTTTTTTTTTTTCATTTTTCACAGAATTTCAAATAATTTCCCGTCAAAAAGTGACGAAAATTCCTAGAAAACTTTCTGCCAAAAGAGGTGTTTCTCTAAACCAATCTTTCTCTTCCCTTTTCCTCTTCCCGCAAATTTGCTGCCGTTAAAAAATTCCCATAATACCAACTAACAGATGGTTAACCCGAAAAATCGTTGATTTGAATCTTGGAATAGCGAAAATCAAGAATCAAAACAAAAATCCGTTCGTACAGAGGCGCTACACACAGAGGCCGGACAAACAACCATCCGCAGTCAAAGTCAAAGTGAAGCAAAAGCACTTGACGTGAGAAATATTTGAGATTCATTGACGTCAAGAATTTGTATCTTTTTTTTTGGCTCTCAAATGGTTTTTTTTTCTGGCGTAATTTTTTTTTCGGTTTTATTTTTTTTGTTGCCTTTTTGAGTAATGCGTTTTATTTGAGGCGCAGCTGCTGCTGTAAGCAATTGAAAAAGATTAGCGGAGAGCACAAAGAAACAAAAAAAAAAAAAAAGAATCTTGAACGCGTCCGGTGTGTTTCTTGAGACACGTTTGAGTTGAGGGCTCTCCTACAAAGAGTCACTTTTATCATCTTAAAGTCTATAATAATGCGTTCATTGATTTCTAAATTGATTTCTTGTCTACCGTGTTGGAAAACTCTCCGTCATCTTCTCACCTACCGCCTCTGCAGATTTCGATCCAGTGCCAAAGCATGACTCAAGCGGGCGATTTTTTTTAGTTTATTATTATTATTATTTCTAAGGTTTGCGTTTTGCTGGTGCTCTGCTATTTCTATTTTTGTTGCTAATACGTGATGGACCAGAGATTTCCATAGTCAGCCGCCGGGTTAGCGTTTGAATGTTTCGTGCGACATGCTTCCCTGCTGCTGCTGCATCTATTTGTGTAGTGGTGCCAATAAATTGCGTGTGACCCAAACGACCGTTCGATGATCTCCCGTCAAGAATACAATCTTCTATGCTTCCCCCCCTTCGCCTGGCATTTCCCGACATAAAACAAGGCAATCTTTTTCCATCCACCGCCCATTTATCCCAGCCATATTCGAGAAAAACTACAGAAATTGATCTGCTAATGGATTCCTCGCTTCTGCCCGTTCGTCCGGCCTCGGGCAAAATCCGTTCGTTCTTCTGGGCAACCTCCAACACCACCACTTTGAACGTCCAAATGAATCGGACTTGACAGCTGCCGCGGCTGCTGCTGGATTGGATAGACAGATAAGTCGTAGATGGTCTGGCCTGGTTGGATTATTGGTCTTTCACAGTTTTAGGTTAACTACGAACAGTACGCAGCTATAGAAATTATGTCACTGGGAGTATACGCATAGTAGAGACGGAATCTAGTATAAGTAGACCGTCTACTACGCGCCTCGTCTCCGGTCGACATCATTAAAATCATAATACAGACAGATGCTGATCTATGATTGTCGCTCGCCTGGTAATCACACATCATGCTGAATTATGAGTGATCCTACACTGTAAAACGCTTGTTGTCAAGTCGATTATATCGATTGTTGGCAGGTTTTTATTTAATTTTTTTTTATTATTGTCGGAGATTAAAAGGGAAACTATCGCAGCAGCCACAACATTCGTGCCCTAGGAATGCGGATAAAAATCTCAATTGAAGTGAAAGTTTCACAAATCAATGCACGGGGTGGGATGGGACGGGCTGACTTGACTGGCTTCCTGTGAAAGACAGTTTTTCTTTCCAACATTGATTGAAATCTTGAAAACTAATTGATTAAAAAAAACTGGATAAGCGTGCGTACAGGATTTGCTGATACAATAAAATTCGCATTATTGTACATGGAATTTGTTAACATAAAAATGTGTTGCAAAACGCGGTTCTTTGCTACTAATTAAATGCGCTGCAAGACAATTTTCCGGGCGAGGTGATTTTAAGCGATTTCTCTTTATGCCCGAATCACACTGACGATTGTGATTGAGCTTCCTCGACCAATGCGATCAAAGCTTTCGTTGATTCCACATATCGTTGAAAGCTTTGAACTCATTGGTCAAGAAGCTTCAATCGTAATCGCAATCGTTAGTCTGAATTGGGCTTTAGACTTTGAAGAAATTCTGCGGCTTCTGCAAAGATTTTCTGTGGAAAAAGTTCTGAAGACTTTTGATCCTAGCCCTCAAAAGGCTTCCACATAAATTTCAGAGAATTTTTATCCAAATTTTGAAGTTTTTCAAGTTTAAAGACGGTTTCCTAAATTTCGAAAAAAATTCTACATTATTTTAACAAAATTTCTAGTCAAATAACGAGAGTTTTTGGTAGAAAAAAGGTTACCCAAAATTCTGAAAAAATTTGCACTTAGAATTTCAAGAGTTTCCATTTAGAATCTCGAGGATTTTCACTTGTGCTAAAACTTGAGGGGGTTTTCAAGCAGATTCCCCTTCTCTCTCTCTCTCCTCTTCTCCCTTGTCCTCTTCTCTCTCGTCCTCTCTCTTCTCTTCTTCCTCTCTCTCCTCTTCTTCCTCTCTCTCCTCTTCTTCCTCTCTCTCCTCTTCTTCCTCTCTCTCCTCTTCTTCCTCTCTCTCCTCTTCTTCCTCTCTCTCCTCTTCTTCCTCTCTCTCCTCTTCTTCCTCTCTCCTCTTCTTCCTCTCTCTCCTCTTCAAAAATCACAACAATTTTTTTTTGGGTTTTAATTCTCCATCTTTTGAATTTTGGGTAAAATTCATTTCACATATGTTTCGATCGATTTTTAAAAAAGAAATTGGTGGCTTTCACGTCGGTTCTGCAAAAACTCATCCCAAAATGTCGACAGTTTTCCATGAAAACTCCAGATTTTGAAGAGCTTCCACGTGAATTTTGAAGATTTTCCTCAGTATATCCCAATGGATTTCCACTGAGGTTCTGAATTCCAACATGACTGCTTGCTGCCAATTAATATTAGATAATATTTTTTTTCGCATTAGAAAAGTATTTCAATTCCCAGAAATTTTCGAAAGCTCCAACAGAAATCACGTTCCAAATCAATTTTTAGGATAAATTCCTAATAATTTCGTTGATAAAACCAACAAAAGTTGAATTTACCGCCTCATTATTTCTAAGATTACCAAAAATTTTCAATCTTTTTAATGATTTCCGAATCTACTTGAGCTACGATTTCAATATAATCGACAAACGTGTTGCTGTTGCCGTCGATTCTCTAACTACAAAAACCACAACGAATTGAGATTCTTCGAGTATTCTTTCGTGGTGATTCACGTAGTATAAAAACGGCGATCACCACGATTTACATTTACACATAAATTGTGGAAAATACGGGGGGAGGGGGGTTGTGCGCTGAAAATACTCTACCGAATGATACTTCTTTAAAGAAGCTTCTTTCCGGCATTGCCTAATTGAATTTCGTGTACAGCAGTTGCCGGCCGGTCGGGCCGGTCTCCTCCTCCGCACGTCTCGGTTGATTTCACTTGTTGGATTGTTCTTTGAAAACTTGTACAATTCGCACGAGTCTGTAAAGTTTTCGTGTTTCGCGGGGAAATTGCTAGCAAAAAGGGCCAGAAATTATGGGGTAGGACAAGGAAGAAAACATTGGGAAATTATGAGAATTATGTTTTGGGCGGTGGAGGGTAGAAAATGTGATCCCGCGCTGTTCTTAAGTAGGAAATTCGTACTCGCTTCAAACGACATTCAGTACTTGGGCACGTACTATTATTAGTTTTTTTTCCGCCTGTCACATTTCTGCAACTTCATCAATCAACATTGTCGATAGTAGTGAAGCCGGGAACGCTGGGTGGCGGAAGGGGGGAGGGCTTCCCCAACTAATATTGATGATAGTTTCTGGGGTTGACGACTGCCTTAGGTCCCATTGCGACTTTCCGTTGATTTCTGTGGCACACCGTCCGACTATAAATTGAACCAAATATTTTCGCTATGTAGATTGTACGAGGGGGCGGAATTCATATGGATTGCGATTTTGTTGTAATGCGCGGGAGCGTAGGATATTATGGGGAGTTGAGTTCAAATAATCGGCGGGAAAATGCGGTGAATTTTCACGGCACTTTTGTCTTTGTCAACTCGGATACTCTCTGTTGCTATGCGGAAAATAATTTCGCTGAAAAGCCGTCTCCGTCCTCGACGTTGCGAAAGTGACAGTTGTTGTCTGCGTTTCGATGGGTTACATAATAAAGTAGAATAGAGAACCGCACATTGCTGTTGTCTGCGTTAAACGTCTTGCCATGGGGACTTTATCCACACACGGAAGTGAAGCACCCTGGACGGTGGTGGATAGAGTAGAGATAATAAATTCATCCGATGCATTTGTGGACCTTTGGTGACTAGATTCCGGTCTGGGAGAGTTTGGGAGAAACGATGGCTATTTGAGGGTGGTTTGAAGAAGGCATATTTACCCTATGATTATTTCCAGGGTTGTTATTATTTTCATCAGGCCAAAATAACCCACTGGCCTAACAAAAAAAAACCCCAAAAATTACACTAAAACACAAATAAAAACCCCAATAAAAGCCACAATAAACCCTAAAAAACTCAGGGGGTTGGCCTTTTTTCCGTATATGCCTCCTGTCCACCCACCCGTCTTTCTCAACCACTCTTTATCCACACCCCCTTCCATCACATACCCCATCTGCCACCACACCTTGCTTCACACCCCCCTTCCTTCACATACCCCTCTTACACTTGGTGGCCAGAGTGGAGTCGAACCTTCCTAAAGCCTGTCTTACACGGTCAATTTTTTTTTGTTTAAGGGTAAGAATTCAGAGCGCTGGAAAATCAGCGCGCTTAAAACTTAAACATGCCAGCACGTATATTAAGCGCTTGTTTTGCTGGGGCTCGCAAGCGATAACAACAAGAGTCGTTTTTTTTTCCCTACGGGTATCGCGATTTTGCGGCTGCTAAACAGAGTTAGAGGGATTTTTTTTGCATGAAATTTTTAGCAACAGCTATTTTCGCTAAAAATTTCGTAAAGCTCGCCATAATTCTCTTGTTTCTTATTCCGCATTTTGCAATCAACTCAAACTTCCGTTTTCTGACGCACTTGAATAAAATTACACTCGAATTTGTCTCCACTATGGATTCAGTTTGATGGCCAGAAATAGATTTCATCTGGAATTCATGTTAGACGGACGACGGTGATGGTGGTTTACTTGAGAAGCGTGTAGGTGGGTGCGAGTCGGGGGACTTGTCGAAAGCGGCGCCACGGGGCAAGAAAAGAAAACTATTAAGAACTCAAGCAGTAGAACGAAATCTCGCGGGGATTCCGTAAGTTCCAAATAATTTTTAAACTATTTGGGGAAGAATTTCCGTCGTAGGGTGGAATGGGCCGTGACGCTAGAATTATAAAATCGATCTAGGTTATAGTAGGAGATGTAGGAGACATGAAGACGTTTTGAATTCGCCGCTCTTGTAAGCATTAACTAATGAGGAAGAAACTTGAGATGAAATCGTTCCTTATTTCTGTGGAGAACATTTCCTTGATGTATTTTTATATTCAAAAAAACTATCTTTTACTAATGACTTTGGCTGGGATTTGTACAATGTCTGAAAACCTGAGAGACTGCTTTGCTGGCCACTTGCTACTTTTGTCGTTTGTTGTGCATCGATGAATAAACGCGACATTTTTAAATCCCTTGAAAGAAAAAAACCAACGTGTCGCCGTCTATCTTGTGATATGGCATGGAATAGAAATTCATTGGACACATCATAATGCAATGCAGAACATTGGGAAGGTGCCATGGGAATTATGGAAGAAGTTTTTATATTAATATGGAAATATAAAGTATTCCCATGCAAGTATTTTCCTTTCATCCATAGTGGAGTGGAATCGGTTATAAAGAGTGGTTTATGAGCTTTTTTTTATAGAAATAGAATCGCTCTAAACAGGTTTCAACTGCATTTTACCTGATTTTTCATTCTTTCTTCTACCCCTTGGTCTGCGATGATTTTTTTCCTGTCTTCTATTCTACTAAAAGTGGATTAATTTCCATTTACTTTATTTAAATGAAGTTTTTTTATGGCCGGTTATTTTTGAAATAACAAAAAAAGTCATCCTCAGTTTTTGATAGTTTTCCGGGAATGATGGAACGGACCAGAAAACACGGTGAATGACATGTTATTGAAGACCGGTCTGGTTTCAAGCGAGTATATCAGATGTCATCATTCGATCCCAAATTGAAACAAATAGAAATGTTTTGAAGAACAAAAATTTCCATAGGAAGTCTTGACAAACAGTTTGATAAAATTCTATCAAACCGACACAAAACCTTAATAAAAATCCTCCAAAAAAAAGGGGGAAAAAGCTATTTTTGAAAATTCCAGTAGCGAAACGACAGAGTAGGCTGTCTACTAGATAGCAGAGACATGGCATGGTCAAAAAATATTTATACCCTAAGGCGCCGTTTACATTTGACACATTATTCCGTGAATTTTATTCTGCAAATTTTATTCTGCGGCACTAAAATAAAGTTTAACGACCGTTTACATTATTACGAGACAAAATTCTGAAATTCTTTCCGGAAAGACGCAGGAACCGGACTTTTTTCATACAAAATTCGCCTAAAAAAAATTAAAATTTGGACAACTGCTAAGTGAATTTATTTTGCGAACAAAATTCAAGAAAAAATCGCTGGTGTGAACGGGGCCTAAGAAGTATAAATTTATTGCGTGGTAACTCCTTTCATTCTTCCGATCATCCTGAGCTGTGCTTCGACATTAAATGGTTTTCCCCTAAGCTCTGACTGAAACTATAAAAAATATTTGTGGCTTTCAGGGAAAGCCAAAGTGATCTGTATGTGAGTGCAAATACATATCATTTTGGCTTCGCCTGAAAATCGACTTGAGATATTTGACTTTTTGCCTATTATCACATTTTAAATAATTTCTGCTTCCTTTATGTCCCTTTTTTTGACTAAGCTCTATCTATGCTGACGATTCGCCACTGGAAAATTCCCTTACAACATTAAAAAAAATTTCAAATTTTCAAACGCATCGTAGAATATTTATTTTGTGAAACGTAGAAATAAACCGTAGAAGTCGATACAAAAAAAAACACCAATAAAAAAATGATAACAAAATTCTTAATTCTCGACGATCCTTGATCTTCTTTTCAGACGAAAGACACACCCCTAATCATGTTCGCGGAGGAAATTCGTTCAAACAAAGTAAAAAGTTAAGCAACAGGGTTAAACAGCAAATCATCGTTGATACAATTGGTTACAATAATGACTATGATTCTGAATCTGATGAAGGTAACAAAAAACACATTACTATTTTATGTAGATTTTTTTTTGATAAACAAAAAATTAGTGTAGTTAATAAAAATTTTCCCCATAAAATTGAAAGAAGTGGGATAAGAATTGTAGCTATTTTTGGTCGTTGTTGATAAGTTTTTTGGCTGTACATTTATTTGAAATTTGAAAACTTGTGTGATTCTGAGTTCCTGATGATTTCGTATAAATTTTACCCATAATTTTGGTTCTAACTGTTTCAGAAGTGGGATTCGAAATAAGGTTTTCGATATTCAAAACGATTCCGAAAGCACAAATGGTGTACAAATTAAAAAACAGATTTCTATTAGGATTTTCCATCAAATCAAAACACTTCTAGAGGGGTTAGGGAAGGGGGGGTGGGTGGTGGTCGCCGTAATGCGACATCGACAGTAAATTTCATACAAAAAACCACGAAAAAGCGAAACAAAGGAGGAAAAGGCGGAAGTGGTTCAAAAAACCTTAGTTTTTTTTAACTTGTCATATTTTATGAAAATCCCATCCCTTTGAATAGTTCATCAATAAATCTTCACTTAAATTCTGATTTCGGTCATGTGCTTTCGTTTTCCCATACACATGACAGAAATCAAAAATTTAAACGACGAAATGCAGAACACAGAATAGAGTGACCACACTAGGCGGGAAAAATCTAATTGGGATTTTAAATCGACGTTGCAAGATATTAGAAACACCCCAATTCACGAGAAAAATTGCAGTTGTACGTTCCATATTTTTAGCGTTTAATTAATTGTTTTTGTTTCAGAAGTGGGATGTCTCCTATAACTTTATTTTGCGATTCTAAAGCAGAAATTTTACGCACCGTTTTTTTTTCAAGGCTTCTGCTGCCCTACGGTTGCTAACAACTTTTTTAAAGCAGTTATTAAATCGTAATTTTCGGCAATTGGAAAAAAATATTGTTTTAGAAGTGGGATTCTCCATAAAACTTGTTTTGCGTACTGGTTTTTTCATCAACTTATTCACGGTTTCGTACAGTTTGAAACAAAATACGTAATATTGGCTATTTTTAAATCTTAAAAAAAAAACATCAAAACAAGATTACGCAAAAATTTCTCAGAAGCGTGATAGGAAGTGGAATTTTGTTACTTGAAATAGGAATGAATTTTTGTAATGCGTAGAATTGTTTACGTTTTCTGAGGAAAATAGAAAAGGGAGAGGTTTGTTTTTATTAAATTGAACTTTGTTTTTATGTAAAAATTATTCAGAAGTGGGATAATAGGTAAATAGGTGCTATTTTCGTGATTTTTTCCCTAGTGGGGATTTTGAAGGCCTAATTTGTAGTTTTTGAACTCGAACCATTTTTTAAATGGCCAAATGTTGGAACTTCTGGATAAAAGTTAATAGAAGTTAATTTTCCTGATTGAATTCAATCTACGATCGTTACTGTCGTTAATGCAATAGAAATCCCGATTGTAAGTGGGTTTACATTTAACAGCATGCTGAGAAGAGAGAATGGTCCAATTTTGCCCATTCAAGAACAGGCCATTTATGAGAAACGTAATTATATATGGTGGTCACAGACAGACAGACAGACAGACAGACAGACAGACAGACATACAGACAGACGGACTGACAGACGGACTGACAGACTGACAGACTGACAGACTGACAGACTGACAGACTGACAGACTGACAGACTGACAGACTGACAGACTGACTGACTGACTGACTGACAGACATTTGACAGACATTTGACAGTTTATGTGCACCTTCGGCTTGGACTAAAAATCACATCTTCGAATTCGACTAAATATCACACCTTCGGTTAAAATTAAGCCAAGTGATAATTAATCGGTCGGACTCTAACAGTAACAAAAACAAGTGTTATAAAATAATGACAACACTTTTGGTGTTTGCAACACTGGTCGCTTGAATTCCTGTCCACATAAATCCGTTTTACTTTTCATTTATGTTAAATTTATTCGTTATTGCGATTTAAACTGGAACTCGAATATGTTCTCTAATGATTTATTCGACTTCCGTTTAAAGAAATTTTACCCAAAATTTGCGAAAAAAAATACTAAAACTAAACAGAAACATCAAAGTAAAAAAAATGGAAGGGAGAATCCGTGTCCGAGGGTACTGTTGTGATTGATTTTTTTGTACGCGAACTTGAGTTTAGACCCCTCGCCCACATTCTCAGTATGTTGTTAAATGTAACCCCACTTTTTTGAAACAAAAAATCAAAATTTTCACTCAAAAGCTGATAATAAATCGACTGTTATCAAATTTCCTGACGAAATTATGATTTATAGCTTGGGTACTAAAGGTTTTAATATCACAGAAAAATTTAAAAATAGATGAAATTCAATTGGAAACGCATCGAATGTTAATTGACAAGTAGTTGACACTTGGACATTTCTGTTGGCACTTGGACAAGCAATAACCGCTGAACTTGAATTTCCCATATGAACTGTATTTGAACCTGCAAAAGGAATATTTTGATTTCGACTTAAGCGATTACTGCTTGTGGCTATAGATTTGTCCATGTTTTCAACAAGGGAAAAGTTCTCATTCTTCCGGTCTCAACGCGTATCATAAATTTCTTTAAGCCATTGAAAAAAAGAAAATCATTCGATATGCTGATAAAACGATACGCCTTTTTTTTGTAGAAAACATTTTCAACTTTTGCCCTTTGAAATTGAAAAACGAAAAGAAAACTGAAAAACCCTTCTCAGAATATACGAAAACTGCAACGAAACTGAAAATTTGAATGAAATTTCGAGTTAGTAGCTAAGAGATATCATCTTGAAAGTTGAATTTCTGGTGTTATCGGTTATGTCATAAATTTCAATTATTTAATTTGACATGAATATCATAAGTTGTTGGCGATAAGAAGAAGAAAGATCTTGAGAAAAGCATTTGAAAAAAATACAGTTTTTTCGTTTTATTTTTTCTAATGATGGTTTTTTTTTCTCTTGATTATTTACAGAAGAAGAAATTGATGTGGTTTCCGTTGGCGATAAGAATCTCCCGACGAATCCAAGCGCGAAAGATCGTCGCGCCCTTCAAACCACAGTCGCCCACAAAATCTCCGCACGGATAGTGAAGACAGCTAAAGGCATCAAGACGATACCACCGCGTCGCCGCTGCTCGGACGAGGAGTCATCGTACAGTTCCAATATTACGAGTCCAGCTAAGATTTCATCGATTTCACCAGCGCTCATCTCGACGTCATCGTCGTCGTCGTTGTCAGGATCGACAGTAAGTTCGACATCATCCAGCAAATTCCATCAGTCATCGGCCTCGGTTAACAACGGTCGGAAGCGTTCCATGGGCACTGTTTCGGGTTACGCCAATCAACATACGTCGAGTAAACGATTCCGCGGTAAGCCAAAGTCACGCCCATCGCCGCACAAACGTCACAATTCCGATACCGATGAGGCTGAAACCATTGAGAAACGCAATTTACACAACGATATGGAGCGTCAGCGGCGAATAGGTTTGAAAAATTTATTTGACGAGCTGAAAAAGCAAATTCCCAGCATTCGCGATAAGGAGCGGGCGCCCAAAGTCAACATCCTGCGTGAAGCCGCCACTCTTTGCCATCAGTTGAACCGGGAACACGAAGAGATTAATGCGCTGCGTCAGCATCAGGAGCGACTTATGGCGCGCGTTAAGTATTTACGAACGATGGCCGCGAGCCAGCGGAACGCCAATTGCCCCGTTGTTGATTAACGTGGCTTACGCGTCGACGTTATTTGTTATTGAGTGATTGAATGAGAAATTTGGACGAGAAGTACTTGTTTTACAATTTGACATTGTAAAAATTGCTCGGGTTTGTCTTATAATTTTCTTTTGTAAATTCTTGACTTATGAAATGCGTAGATTTGAATTAAAGAACGATTTAGTTTTGAAAGAAATTTGTTTAGTTTTTTTTTTTAAATTATTATTTTTTGAACGTCGTGTTTGTTTAAAAACACTTTTCACACCGATGAGGATGGATAGTTATTGACTTTTGATATGAAGTCGCTGTGATTTCTAACCTCGAACGAGGCGTTAAAAGTGCGTTCAATTGAATTCGACAAATACTAGTTACTATTTTGTAAATATCATATTTTTTATTTAGTTATATTGTTTAACTATACTATTGAAATAATATTATTTTTTGGTCAGGAGAAAAAAATGTATCTTTAGGAAACTGTAAATATGAAGAAAGAAATTCATTACGCTTGTGTTTTTTAGTTGTTAGTTTTTAGATAACATAAAAAAAACCTTCTCCTGACTGTTTAACTGTCGATGTTTTCTCTAAGTGATTTTTTTTATATCATTATTATAATAATTTACTATTATACAAACTACTATTATTTTTTTTTGTAGCTATAAAAAATATTTTTATAATATTGATATCCTTTTAAAGCAAACAAGTATATCTAGTAAATAACTACTTACTACTTTATTATACTATGAATAATATTAAAAGCAAACTATGGAATTATAACTATAAAGCCGAACTACAATTTAATTTATAAAATTTCAATAATTTTTCTTTTTTTTAAAACATGCACACACAAACCATTGAATTATTATTATTATTTTTTTAACAAAAAACATTTGAAAAGAGTAAAAAACCATGAATTTGCATTGAAATTATCATTAAAAATTAGATATCAAAGTTTTTGAAACACTGAAGATTTTATATGAATTTCCAAAAGATTGTCTTTAACTTGAAGTTCCTCATGAATTAATTGAATTTTAGCATGTTAATAGAATGCGATAAAAATAATATTTTTTCTTTAAATAATAGCTGGATTAAGGTTGAATAATTTTTAATATTTTGCATTTTTTTTTGTACATTTCTAAAATAGAATTTAACTTGAAAAACATTATGAGAAATTTGTTTTTGTATAAAGCAAGAGAAGAATCCGTTCTTTAAGATTGTGTTTATAATCTGTTTTTTGTTAAAATAAAATTGTATGAAGTTTTTTTTTTATATACTGAAGAATATTTTACACTAAGATTAAAATTATAAAATTTATTTGACCATTATTAATTTTCTTTAATTTCTATGGATTATTATGTTTTTTTTTTAATTATTCCGTTTGATTTGGAGAAATTTATTGAACATGAAACAATTTTGACAAAATAAATTTTTTTCCAAAAACTTAAAAACATTCTTTGACAGTATTTTTTTTTATTATTTATTTCGTAATTTGGTTTTTTAACAAGTGCACAGGTTTGGAGACTAATTCGGAGGAAAGGTGAGATTTTTCTTTATTATAAAACGTCGTTTGAGATGTTCTTGGTTGCGAAAAATTGCGCTTTTGAATTTATATCAAGGAAAAATGTTCCCTCTGTGGTTTGAATACGTATTAAAACTGGTTTTCAGGTTACAAAAGTGAAAAAAGTTGAATTTTATTGCTTCTGATGTCGATGGGATTAAGAATTTTTCTGGATATCGTCGAAGGTTTTTTGTAGAATTCTATGTTGATTTTTCGCGTTGCATGTACGCAACACTGGGAAGTATTGGATTTTCAGAAGACTTCTTTTAACCCTTAAAGGCTTGGTGGTACACGCGATGTACCACCTTTTTTGTAACAAATACTGCACGGTGGTATCAAAATTGTACCACCAATTAAACCGTCTTTCATTGCCGTATGATACTTTAAAATGGTACCACTAAAAAAATCAAAAAAAAAAAATTTTTTTTTCTAGTGCCGGAAGGGTGAAAATATTTGCTATTTTTCTGTGCCTCTAAGGGTTAAGACAACGATTTCTATGAAGAAGTGTAGATTTTGACGTAAAAAAAGTTTTCTCTTTAAGTTAAAAAAACGTAAACAAGTAAATTTTGACTCCTTTTGACACCAATTTTTTGTACAGATACTCTAATTTACCGGAGAAGAATGCTTCAAATTTATTTTTGAGTTACTCTCCGACTAGGTCTGCATGTAACGGTGTTTTTTTGCTGGTATGTTTTTTGTGATTCGTTTTTTGTCAAATTTAAGAATGGATCCATAAAAAGTTTTTCTGCATCTCACGATTTGTAGACCTCGGTTCCAAGGGGTTAATGTAATTTTGAAAGATTTACGTGTGGTAACCTAATTCAAATATGTTCCTATTTGAATTAGGTTACCACCTATTTGATTTTTTATTATAGAAACTGCAATTTGCTGTTTAAAACCATACCGTTCAGTTTTCTGCGATTCTAGCTCTTATATGGTTCTCCGAAGGGTAATTTTATACTTCAGTGTTTTTCTAGAAAAGTTGAAAACTTACAGGAAAAAAGTGCTTTTCTTGTAAATTTTCAAGGAGCATTACTTATACAGTGGTTCCACTTTGATTTTCAATATCCATGTCCGACGCACAAAGTACTTTTTTGAAACTACTTTTAAAATAGTTTATTAAAACTCTTTTAATTCATTATTTTTACTGAATTTGAGGATGCGAATTGCACCAAAAGCTCATATTTTTTACTTAAAAAAGACAAAAAAGTATCACGAAATGGGGAAAAAAATCGAGTCACAACCGGGATTCGAAACCCGTCAATGCAGTTTTCTTGTATTCCTGTTTGAGTGTTTTATTCCGTGCTTCTTGCCACTGATCCATGCGTTCCTCTGGCGAAGAGTATTTGAAATTATACTAAGCAAAAAAATTCGAAAATTTTCGTCAGATTACGGTTTTAATTAATTTTTACCTAATTTAAGCAAAAGAACTTGTACTGATTTGCAAGTTTTAACTTCGAATTCCAAAATAACCATGAAAATATTTAAAAACCAAAAAAAAAAAAAGTTTCCTAATCGACTATCATGGAAATTACTTTCCACCAAGTACTTTTAAAGTTTTTAAAAGTAGTTCTTTTAAACTACTTTGAATATGATGGAGAAGAAAGTACTTTTGAATGTGCTTTTTTCAAAGCGGTTAAAAAGTACTCTGAAAAGTCGGTTAAAAGTACGTTTCAAAGAAGTTTTTTAAAGTGCTTTCCCTTACAGTACTTTAAGATTTGGGCAGGGTTGCGCTATGGACAACCCCTTATGGCAGCTAACTGGAGTGTTTGAATATTTACAAAAGCTTCAAGAATACCGTTTAAAACTAAACGATGACATTTTTCGATGCATTCGAGTTTTTTTTAAATCTGCCAAAAACTGTTTTTTTACCATAAATTTGCATGAAATTTTTTTTCCAGCAAGTTTTATTAAATTCAAGCATGTTTTACTGATGTAACTGAGATTTTTAATAAAAACTAAAACAACTAACAGCATTTGAAAAATTTATTTCTTTGAATTTTTGTATTTATGACTGAAATACAGTGGAACCTCCATACCACGAAACCGCTGGGAGAAAAAATCGTATGGAGATTTCGTTAAATTCTACTGTATTTGGAAGCTTTTTTAATATACGTGATTTTTCAAACATATTTCAATCATTTCTAATTTGTATGTAAACCACAAAATGTTCTTTTTCCTGTTTAACAAAATTTCATTTTCATTTCACACAAATAAAACTCAAACGAACGTCAGGTAAGCAATAAAAATGACTTTAATTAGCATTTTCTAAAAATAAAACTAGTTTTGAAAAAGAAAACTAAAAATCCAAATTACGTCGAATTGGAAAAAAAAGTGAAATTCAACCCTTTTAGGACCAAATTAAAAGTTTATTTTGTCAACAAAAAAACTAGATAAGAACTTGTAAATAAAAAAAATTAATATGAATTAATGATTTTGAAATTGAATAGACTTTTTTAGCTGTGAATTTATGAAAATATCTTTGGACACAATTTGTTAACAAAACTTAGACGACAAGAAGAAAATTTAGAATCAAAACAAAGTGCGGTAGAAAGAGATTTTTGAAACTAAAACAAACTCACTTAAAAATTTAAGAAATTATGTGAAAAATATTGGAAATTGGTAAAGTTTAATAATGAGAAATGATAAAATTTTAAATCTAAAATCTCTCCATAATAAAATTGCTTTTATTAATAACATTTGATGAATAAGTTGAAAATGCTGCAAATAAATAAAAGATCTTAAATAATTTTAGAAATTTCAAAAAAAATTGAATAAAAATTGTGGAACAGAAAAAGTTTTTTCTCAAATGAAAGAAAAATTATCGAAAAAAATAGTCTAGATGCTATCGGCCAAAAAATATACATTTTTTTTTCTTTATTATTAATTTTTGAGTCGAAATAAAGAAGTAAATAAAAATGAACAATTCTTTATTTTTGCTTATATAAAAGTTTGGTGTGTTATATTATTATCTACCATAGAATAAAAAAAATATATTTCTTGTAAATAACGAATAGGGTAAAAAATCAAATTTAAATTCATATTAAAAAAAAAAGAAGAAATAATATTCAACTATTTTCTGTAAAAATATTGGAAGCTATTAATGATAATAATTATATTTAGACAGATTATAATATATTTACATAAAAAATCATATTGAAATAAGAACATATTAAATGGTTAGACTCTTTTTTGATTAGGGAAATCATTCAGTGGTTGGTTTTGTGCTTTTTGAGGAATGTTTTTCTGATGAAGCAGAAAGAAAGTTTGTGATTAGTTAGAAATACAGCAAAGTGAATAAAAACATGAGATTTTCGACGATTTTCTTTTTGAGCTTGTTTGAATTTTTAACACACAACAACTCAGAAAAATGGTCGCAGGTTAAAAGCAGTGAAATGATATCACTCGGGAGACAAGCCTCTGAAATAAGGAATCGGCTCTTAAGAAAGATCTTTAAACGCTACGTCACTGTCTTAGAAAGGATTTTTTCCTTTCTAAGAAATGGAATGGACATTCGATTTTAGATCAGAGGCAGTGCGGTATCAAAAAAGTGGTGGAGTGGGAGCGAATTTAAATTTTTCTTTGCAATTTTCTGTAATTTAAAAAAAAGTTTGAACAAAAAATCCTTAGATTTCAGGCCAGAAAATTTTAGCCACTATCCTTCGCTACACCACTGATCCGCGATGATCGAAAACAGAAAAGCTTAAGAGCTTTATCTAAAAAGCGTTCAAAAACTTTAAAGCCTTTTTCGACAAAACGCGTTCAAATACTTTTAGTCACCACAGAAGGGCAATTCCAAATTTCGCCCCCTCTCGTTCCCGCAAAACTTTACTCAGGGCTAGGTAAAAAAAAAAAATTTTTTAGTCGCCGGAAAATTGAAGATGTTTTTATTTTGAGAGGATTGATCGTTGGAACTTCAAAACTTTCGATCCCTTCACTGCGTACTGGTTGAGGAAGAGAACTTAGATAAAAGATCAGTTAAAAAATTTATTTTAAAACCTAGAAAACATCAAAAGTAAATCATTCTGCTGAATGATTTCCGGTTAGGGAAATTGGGAGGAAATTAAGCTGACAACACTAAAGATAAAAAATATATATAAAACTTATAAATATATATTCAATTTTAAACGATTTTTTTTTACTTTTATACAATATGTAAATTGAAATCGTTATTTGAATTCAACAATATTATTATCTTTTATTAAACATAAATAATTTTATTACATAAAAATAAAATAAACAATTTTTATATTATTTTATAAAAAAATGAGAATATGGGGTCACAACACGTTAAGAAAAACTAAAAAATACGATAATATTTAAAAAAAAAATAATTAAGAAATGCATTTAAAATATTAGCGCTAATGCAATGAAAAATTATAATAAATATCATTAAAAATTATATCAATAATGCGAAGCTTGCAAACAAAATATTAAAAGATAGAGTTGCTGAAATGAATTAAAGATAAAATGAAATGGAATTAATTATTGAATGTGAATAATAATAAAACAAAAGAAACGTTTAAAAAGAAAACTATATTATAATAAAAGTTTTAAAAGAAATATAACAAAATCTAAAGATAGGTTTGTTCTTGATTAATTAATAGCTGTAAATTTCTAACTACACATATTTAAAAAAAATATATTAATTAATATCATTATTGGGATGTAACTTTGACAAGAAACAACAATGTAACAACAATCATTGAAATGAAATTTAACTTTTTTTACTTATCTAATTTTCTTTTATCAATGAAGTATAATAACTCTATATTTTGAATAATAATAATAATAATCAAAGTGAAATAAAAATATTTGCTTTCTACATAAATCAGAAAATACTAATTTATTATGCTTACATCTTATGATAACAGTAAACACGTGCACATGCATTCAGTTAAACATTGAAGGAATTTTTCCACACATTGTGGGTTGTAACTAACGAAGAGACATTTTATTGCTGTGAAATTTTATTTGAATGTAGATTAAAAATTTATGCAATGCTAAACGAGTCTGTCTGGAACAGGTAATTAGCGAAATAGCAGAAAAATATACTAAATAACATTTTTTTTTTGTAAATTGTGATTTGTTAATAATCAGTAGAAACGGGGAATTTAACTCGCTGGCGAGTTTTTATAAAGGTATTTTAGGATACAAAAAATTAACATTTATTGCGTAATATTTTTCTGATAGATTTTTCTGTAAATGACAAACATTTTCACAATGTCGACACGTGAAATATTTTTAATTGAAATTAAGTAAGTTTCTTATGCCACGGCAAAAGTTTTCTACAAAGAAAGTCGTGAAAAAGTTTAAAAAGACGAAAATTTGAGTGACATTTTTTTATGGACAACTCCATATCTAAATCATTGCTGATCAATTTTGAAAAGCTCAAAAGATTTTACCTTCTATGTCAGAAGCTTTTAATGAAAGCTCTTAATCCATCGCAGCTGATGAATT
This sequence comes from Chrysopilus asiliformis, assembly GCA_964034945.1. NCBI lineage: Eukaryota > Metazoa > Arthropoda > Insecta > Diptera > Rhagionidae > Chrysopilus > Chrysopilus asiliformis. Next base: position 20,496,583 of record OZ035963.1, on the reverse strand, counting down.
TTTTTACCTTATTTCCTGTCATCAATGCAAAAAAATACTTTTTTCCTTAACACGTTGACTGTCATGTGATACCGACGTGGCCTCACATTGAAATGGGCGCCTCAGGCCGTATGAGACACGTCTCACAGCACTTTGTAAAGCATTGTGTCACGGTAATACGGCAAACGGACGGTGACAATTCGTATTCGGACGGACGGACCTATTTAGCGATTAATTAAATAAAAGATGGCCGGTTTTTATTAAGTTAGTATATTTCTTCGTTCAGATTACACGACTGTTCGCGTCGGTTTCTCGGCAACAACTGGTGGCTAGGGTTGCCACCTGACAGCTCGGCCTTTCCTGATCTTCGGCGTCGTCTTCTGAGGTGTCTTCATCATTGAGCTCATCTAACTCTGGGTAAGAAGTGCACCAGGGCTTTAATTTGTCGGATGTAAACACGGATGTGAACTTCCGAGTGGTAGAGTCTAAATTGGTGACACTCCCAATCAAATATCGGTCATTCCTTAAGACCTTCAGCACTTCGAAGGGTCCCTTGAACTTTGGCTGCAACTTCCTGGACTCGCCTGTTGCAGGGGCTATGTTCTCCAATACCACCAAATCGCCTTCATTGTACTGGGTAGGCTTCTTATGGCTCTCGTCGAATCTTCGCTTCCAAGTCTCTCTTTCGTTCACGATGTTGTTCATTACCTCCTGTCGTCGCTGGAACATATCAATTGGAGCACTCACCGGGTCGTCATCTTGCAAGGCTTGCACAAGTCGGTTTGGAACGATGTCTCTCAGCGTAAAGTCAAACAAGATTTCATTTGGGCTGTACCTTGTAGTGCTGCTCGGTGTACTATTCATCGACCATTGGATAGTTCTCAATTCCAAGTCCCAGTCCTGTGGTTCTACTGTGGAAGTTCGCAAACCCGTTAAAATCGTTTGATTTGCTCTTTCGATTGCTCCGTTGGCGCGGGGCGTGCGGACAGCATTCTTCACGTGCTGAATTCCTTCTGCTTTACAATAGTCCTCGAATGATTTAGACGTGAAAGCAGTCCCTCTGTCACTAGTTATACGTGATGGTGTCCCAAAATATGTCGATACTTCTCTCAAAGCGGCTAGAACTGGTTGCGATTTTGTCGTTTTTACGGCTTTCAAGATGCAGTACTTGCTGAACGGATCGATCATCCCCAGAACGTAGACGTTTCCTCTTTTGCTTCGTGGGAACGGCCCCAGATGGTCGATGTGCATAGAACGGAAAGGTATTGGGACGACCTCATCCAAATGCAATTCTCCTTCGGTTTTGCCGTACTTTCGTTTGTTGTAAATGCAATCGAGGCATGCCGATAAATATGATTTGGCATACTTCCTGAGTTTCGGAAACCAAAGCTCCTTGCTGACTCGATCTATCGTCTTCTCTAGTCCCCCGTGACCCATATCATCATGGTAGCTTTTCAGTATTCTCCATCGAACGGCTGAGGGAACCACGAACTTCACCATTCCCTTGTCCTTGCGGTATAATTTATTCTCTTTCACCAGGTACTCAAGATGATACTGTTTCGCCTGGTCAGACGGACGTTCTCCCTTGATGATACTGACGATCTCGCGGATCTTCGGGTCGCTCCATTGGAGAGTGGTCAACCAATCCTTCTGGCTTACATCCACCGTCAGCACCTGATCAGCCACTCCAGGAGTCGGCGTTGGCGGTTCATGCGGTTTTCTGCTTAGCGCGTCGGCGTGCGGTAACCTTTCTCCGGCTCGATGTTCGAAAGTAACGTCGTATTCTTGAAGTTTCAGCAGCCATCTCGCAATTCTGGGCGTAACTTGCTTCGTGGTTTTAAGCGTGGTGATGGCGCTGCAATCGGTTACTACCTTAAATGGTTTTCCGAGTAAATAAACTCGGAATCGTTCCAAGGCGGCGACGACAGCCAGTAACTCCAGCTCATAACTGTGGTACTTCTGTTCGGTCGGGCTGCAATGGCGGCTGAAGTAAAAGACCGGTTTAAACTCGTTGTTTCCCGTGGATTGCATTAAGATTGCCGCCAACCCATGGGAACTCGCGTCAGAGTGCAATTCGTGAACTCCCGATGCGTTGTACATCTCGAGAACCGGTTCACAGCATAACCGCTGTTTTAACGTCTCGAAAGCGTGTTGGTGCGTATCGGCCCATTCGTACGGAACATCCTTCTTTAATAGGTTGCACAATGGCTTCGAGATAGTGGCATACGATGGAATGAACTTTCGGAAGAACCCTGTTAATCCCAAGAATCTTCTGACTTCCGTTTGGGACGTAGGCGCTTGGAATTGTTGAATCGCTTCGGCTTTCATCCTTCCCGGTTTAATGCCTTCTTCGTCTATTACATGGCCAAGAAAAGATATAGTTTGTGATAGGAACTTACATTTTGATAGTCTCAGCGTGAGACCATCCTCCTTTATCAGCTCCAGAAACTCCTCCAATACTTGCAAACCATGGTGTACAGTTGGACTGGCAATTATGACTTCGTCGACGTAAGCTACGGCCTTATGCCTCATTCGGCTGACGATTCGCGTTATGACTCTTTGGAACATACTTGGGCCATTTACTACGCCGAAAGGCATTCGGTTAAACTCAAAATGCCCCTCGTGAGTCGTGAATGCAGTATACTTCTTGCTCAGTTCCTCAATAGGCACCTGGTAATACCCGGAGTTGAAATCCAACACAGTATAGAACCGATTTCCTGCGATGGCCGATAGTTGTTCCTCGACCACGGGCATCGGAAATGGTTCCTTCACGGTGATCGCATTTAGTGCTCGGTAATCGATGCACAATCGGTCCTCTCCGTTGTCCTTTTTGATCAGAACGATTGGGGATGAGTAGTTTGAAGTACTCGGCCTGATGATGTCGGATTTCAAAAGACTATTGATTGTCTCGCTCACACGTTGTCTTTTGGCAAACGGAATACGGTAGGGTTTGAGAGCGATCGGTTTTTGCGAAGTCAGTTCGATAGACATCGTGGCGGATTTAGTTTTTCCCAGCTGAGACGCATCTGTGGAAAAACAATCAGAAAATTTAGTTATCAAATCGTGTAATTGTTTCAATTCGGGTGCGGTGAGGTTGTTTCCCGTTATCACACCCTGAGTGCGATTTTCCTCCAGAGTGCACGTTTCTGAGGTTAACACCAGACGGGTCGATGGCGCACATAAAATGTCTTGCCCCAACAACACGGGTTGCGGAATCATCGTGTCCGGGACCACATACACAGTAGCCTCGATGTCCACTTCATCGAATTTGATGCGCAGTTGAACACATCTATTGCACTCGTATGTCCCTCCTGCGAATCCTTTCATGATGATCGGGCTGCACTCCCTCTCGGCTCCCAAGCTGCTCACCCAGCTGCTCTGTATCAGCGATCGTTGACTTCCGCTGTCAATGAAGCTCGATGTCGGCTGACCATTTATGAATATCGTTTTCGTCACTACTCCCGGTTTTGGTTGACTGTTGACATTTATGCAACGAATTGGCGTCGACGACGATGTACTCGGTTGAATCTGCGGGCAGGTTTCCGATGTGTGCCCAGATTTCTTGCACTGACCACACCTAGGTCTACGTTGTGGTTTTGGGCACTCGGCCGACATATGTCCCGGCTCAAAACAGTTGTAACAAACAATGTTCTTCGGATTAGTTGGTTTTTTTGTTGTCTCTTCCACTTTAGGCCTCGCAAGTTCATGTCGTTTTCCTCGTTCCAGGAATGTTTCCTTTTTCCCGGCGGGATTGTGTTTTTCTCGCTGTGGTTGATTTGCAAGATATCGGTTCATTGCGGTAAGCAAATCATTTGTTGTTCTGAACTCCAGTCCCGACAAAGACTGTTGCAAATTTGAAAAATTAACGCCTCCCAAAATATATCGATTAATCGCCACATCACTGATGTTATGCTTGTTGCCTATTGCACACATTTTATAGAAATATTCAAGAACGCTCTCACCTGATTTCCGATATGTTCTATTTAAGGCGGCATACACGTCTGCTTCATTTTCATCTGACGGAAAATCTTTAAGGAGTCTGTCAGCGAACGATCTCCACGATTCCGGAATTTCGGGACACCCGTCCAGCCAAGTTTTCGCCAAACCTCTCATTCTCATTTGCACTGCACACAAAAGGATTGTCTCGTTCCACTTGTACGACGTCTTCAACCTTTCCACCCTTTGTACGAATTGAGCTGACGTTAGCGACGACGGCTGTGCAGGATCAAAGATCGGCAAGATTTCCGATACGTCTTTGATTGACCACTGATTTACCAATCTTCCCCACGAAGGTGATGACAACTGGTGGTCAATAGCCACACTACTCGGGGTATTTTGATTTTCGTTCATGGTAAACACAACGCCTGGCACTCTCGGTTCGCCTGACGGAAAAAACGATGACTGGCAATGCTGATTTAACAGGCCATATCCGGTATGCGGCGTTTGATGTACGGTGTGCATCGAACTTCCCCTGAAATTCGATGTATCATCAAGCGGTGAACTATAAACGGAGCGCAACGACGGCCCAGCGAACGACGGTGACGGATTACAAACGGATGACGCTGGCACATCATAAACGGAATGTGTTGCCGCTGATGGACGGTGAACGGATGACGATGGCACATCATAAACGGAATGTGCTGACGGCAGCGCACTGTAAACAGATGACAAGGGCGCATTATAAACGGAATGTGCAGACGGTAGCGCATTGTAAACGGAATGTGTTGACGGCAGCGCATTGTAAACGGAAGACAATGGCGCATCATAAACGGAATGTGTTGATGGCAGCACACTGTAAACGGATGACAATGGCGCATCATAAACGGAATGTGTTGAACAACACATTGAATGCGGTTGAATCGACGACACACCAATACTTGTTTCGACCCGATCCCCGCCACGTGGGGCTACAGACGACGATGCCTCAGCAGCTCCAATTACCGAAGCACCCCTCAACGACTCGGTGGGGAAATTCACTCGCATTCCTGGTTTTATTTGTGCGGACGGCGGCGGCGCGGAGGATTGCAAGTCAATTACTTTTTCCAGCATGGCGGACAATTGTTCGACTTTTCTTTTTAGTTCGCTCACTTCATTTATGGCTTCATCGTCCCCTACACTCGCGTAATCTTCCCCGGATTCATCACTTTGCACCTCCTCCGTTCCCAGCTTCTCCATCAGTCGTTCAATCAGCTCTTGTTTCACCCCGGTTGAGCTTAATTCGTTTTTTTTACATAGTTCTCGGAGTCGAGGCACTTTTAATTCGGAAAACTTCATTTTTCGTTTTTCCTTTTTTTCGCGCCGGACAATTACGAGTTATTCGATTCCACTTCTGATATTGTCACGGTAATACGGCAAACGGACGGTGACAATTCGTATTCGGACGGACGGACCTATTTAGCGATTAATTAAATAAAAGATGGCCGGTTTTTATTAAGTTAGTATATTTCTTCGTTCAGATTACACGACTGTTCGCGTCGGTTTCTCGGCAACAACTGGTGGCTAGGGTTGCCACCTGACAATTGGATGCGCAGAACTGTATGAAACTTATGGAAAAAAAATTAGGCGACCTGTGAAATTCTTTTTTGATGTTTGGCGTATGATTTTTGTGAGTCCAATGTTGAAGGACTACTGAGAAAGTATGACACTATCTACTGGCCTCAAAACAAGTCCACTGGCCTCTGGGACCTGATTTTTTCACTTCTATGGTGGCAGTCAACGTGTTAATACTGAAATCTGGCTAAAATAAAAAATATGGGTCAGACGTAAATTTACGATTTACGCAGATTGTGAAAATTATTCAATTTTTTCTCCGGTTTTTAGTAAAAATTCTCAAGCTGTCGAATTTTCAAGACCCATTCTTTCCCTTAAATACTCGTCTAGATTTTTAAAAATCAACAAAACCTCCAAAACACCAGAACCTTTCGAGATTTTCGTTTCATTAGGAAAGATTCTCAGGTTTAAAAAAAATCATGCAAGAAATGCCGAAATCTCTCAGGTAAAAAAATGACAATAACATTTTTCCATTCAACGTATTTCCATTTCCTCATGTTGACACATAAAAAAAAACTACAACTTGATATGGAAATCATTTTCTTTGTGTCTCATCCAAAGTGCGTAGTCCATCGCGACGATTTGTCTGCGCCTCGAAAAAAATATGGCCTGACATTAAATTTGATAACTTCTTAATCGTTATAAATTCTTAAAGGCAGCCGTACAATTGATTTGATAAACTACCAATTCAACGAGTTGATTAAATGTTTTCATTGTAAAAAAAAGCTGATTTCTCGTCGTTTTTTTAAATTCTTTATCACAAATATACTGCGAATCATATGAGGATATTGCGCAATAAATGAAAGAATTCAAGTTCAAGCGCAAAATTGAATGCATTCACAGTTTTTCGAATGTTTACCCACAATAAAAAAGTAAATAAAAAATGTAAATATTTAACCCTGAGCCACATGTGGGGGTTCCAAGATGTTCCGATGCGTGTGCTCGATTTGTTTACACTTTATTTTAATAAATTTGTTTTTCTTTGGTTCATTATTACTCTGCATTTTTCTTTTTTTTTTGTATATATCTTTTAAAAATTTGTTTATAACCACTTTAGGCTGAATAACAGAATTATTGAGGTTAATTTTAATTAATTTTAATTTTAATTATGTAAGGTTTATGTTTTTTACTATAATTAAAAAAATTTATATTTAAAAATGTGGTTGGTTTTTTTTTGTTATTTTTTTAAATGAATAATACATAATAGAGTTTAGTAACAAATATAAAACTTGATATTTTTTTTACTTTTAAATGTTAAATTTCTTATTCAATAGTTTTAAGAAGGATAGTGCTGGACAATTGTTAAGAAATTGATTGAATTACACTAAAAAAAAATGAAATTGAAATACAAAAGTCAATAAAATTTGATGACAAGAAAAATAGAAACAAAAGAAAAATCAATAAACTAAAAATAAAAGCAGTCAAATGGACTAATTGTCAGTAATTGAAGCTATTTTTGTTTATATTATTTTTTTTGAAATATAAAATATTTGTATTTTGGCCGCTGCTCATGCACTGAAGGCACATTTATTTACAATTTCAGTGCATGATGCATTTACTTAGACATTTTGCATTTTATTGGAAGAACTGTAAAGAAAATTATTAAAAAATGTCTTAAGTACACACAAACAAATGTGATTTTGATGGAAATAAAATGTTATTTTATTGGTGGAATTGAAATTTGTAAAAATGACAGATTTTTTTACATCAAATAGTTCACATTTTTGGGAAATTATTATTTCTCAAATTCATAATCAAAAAGAAGAAAAATCCAAATAAAGTATGTTAAAAAAAAAACTAAAACTAAGAAAAAATATGTAATTTGAAGTCAAAAATATAAAGTTTGAATGTGCCGTTCGAGAGCGCTTTTCATTCAAATTATGCCTTTGATCAAATTCAGTTCAATTAATCAGTAATAAAGTTTACAGGAAATTGTTCCTAATTAACTATTCATAGGGTACAAAATTCCAGTAAATTTCAAATTGACAGGTGCTATTTTGCTTTTAACACAAATAGATTTTTTCATAAAAAAATTGAATTTGATCAAAAAAACAACCGTAACTAAATCAGCTAAAAGTTGAAATAAAATTTATCTTTTTCATTTGATTGAACACATTAAAATAATGATTATACCTCGCAAAAAAGGATAATATCAGAAAAAAATCAAAACAACCGAAAATGTTTTTTTTTGGTTTTATAGAATTTTTATTATTATTATTTTTAAATTTTTATATGCATGCAATTTTATTGTCAATAAAATGGTTACGAGACGCTCTAAAAAATATTTGTTTTTTATGATTTCAAACCTGACTAATCCATCATTACAAGCCACCTAAAAATCAAAAAAATTACACCCCGATTATCTTAGACCATTCACTAAAAACGACGCATTTTATTTCATTTCACTGAAAGTGAAATTTTTAATTATCTTAGACTCATGACCGATTCGTGAAATAGTGCGAAACTTATATGGCATCACTGCAATGAAGGTTACAAATCTCACCGCAGCACAAAGCTCACGGGAACCTATTTCGTTGCGTATGCACTAGCTATACGACTCAATATACTTTTGTGGATAAACTTCAAAATTAACTTTTGAAGTTTCAAATTTTAAAGTTTTGAGTATTTTGTTTGCGAATACTAATTAGAAAAACGTATTTCAAGCGTCAGTTAAGTTTATTTATAGAAGAAAAATGAGCTCCCTGGAAATGTTCGAATCGGATGACGAAGTTTCGGATACAGATTACCGACAAATCAGGCGAAACTTGAGAGACAATTCCAATCCTCTGGAATTGCCGGAAGAATTGTAACACATTTTTTATTTTACTATGTAAAATTATTGTTATGTTTTTTTCAGGTTTGTAAAAATTTTTCGCGTTAATAAAACGGCTTTTAGTTGGGTTCTGGAGCTCCTAAGCCAAAACCTTCCCTCCACTATGCGATCCACTTCTGTTCTTCCCATTTTAAAATTTGCGGGGACGTTGCGGTTTCAAATTGTTTTACATTAGTAATTTTATAGCTAAAATTTGTGATTATCAAATGTTACAATTGAAAGAATAGTAATAATAAACACCCTCGTTGATTTTCCATACATTTTCCATACATTTTCCATCCATCAATTACCGCTGTCGATCACAAAATAGCAGCCGACTTGAAATGTCACTTTTTGCGACAAATTTCGCAAAAAAAGGCTAACATGATTGGGTTTTTTTTACATAATCCCGATAACCAAATGAAGTGAAATTCGTCGATTCACGAGTCTTAAATAATCGGGGTGTTAATCTCAAAAAAAAAATTGGATCTGCCAAAAAGGTTTTCAAAGTGTTGGTTATAAATTTTTTTGATCGATAAAGACCCATCGATATAGATTTTTTTTGGGTAGCAAATTTGTAGTTAAGTTAGTGAGTTTTACTCCTTTACGGTTTTAAGTAGACTCTTAGGCACCTACCTAATAGGACGCGTGAATTGCAGTTTAAACATAACAAAAGCTATAATTGCCAATCTGGCAATTATTGAAAACCCGTATGGTGATTTAAGTGAATGGCGAACAGTTTTATCAAAATTCCACTATGAAGTCAAACTTTCCAATAAGATTTTTTTTAATTTGTTCCAATCGGATTTTGATGTATGGGAGTTTTATGTAGAATAATATCCTGAATAACTTTTGTTGTTGGACTTTTTTGATAAGATGCACCGTTTTTGAGATACAGTAGAACACGCTTAAATGCACATCGAATTTCGCAGAATTTTATGTGCATTTATCCGTGTTTTGCATTTATACGTAGCACGAAAGCACGGATAAATGCACATTAATGTGCAATTATGCGAGTAAAAGATAAACATGCAACTTTAATATTCCTGTAATAAACATTTAAATTCAACAAGGCTACACAAAAACACAGAACCTAATTAAGAATTCATTTTATCAAATAAAAATAACAATAATCACTTTTTTTTTGTGTAATTACATTTCATTTTTGCACATGTGCATTTAAGCGTGTAAAATTTCATATAATTTATACTTTTGCGGATGTGAAAATGGTTGCATTTAAGCAAGTATTGCAATTAAGCGTGTTTCATTTATCCGTGTATATTTATATGAAAAATGCTTAAAAATCCTCCATGCACAAATTTTGCGTGCAATTACACGAGTTTTGCATTTACGCGTGTTGCATTTAAGCGCGTTCTACTGTATTCGCAAAAAACGTTTTCGTTCGTATGGGTGGTACCCCCCTAATGGTCCATTTTGGCCCATTAACGAACTTAACCTCGCATTTTACGAAAAACGAATCTGCGCAAAATTTCAAGTCTCTAGCTCAATCCGTGCGCCCGCAATCCGCGCCACAGACAGACGGACGGACATGGAAAATTCAATTTTTTTTATCATTCTAAACACACTGGTGTAATCCATTTTTGTGTGTGATGACGGGTCTTGGCGTTACAAACGGTAAAGCAAAGTTAATATACCCTTTGGTTTCACCATACGGGTATAAAAATAATTTTGCTTCTCTACTGGAGCACCTTCAGTTTTACATGAATTCGAGCATGAATGGGAAAAAAGCAGTTATAAGAGAGATGTCCAACTTATATGTGTTGAATTACCGCTACTCGCAATTTTTTGATCTCTTGTACCCAAAAGCAAAATTGAGAGAGAAGCGTACTCACGTTCTCGGTAGCAAGCTGATGTTATAGGAATACAGTAGACCACAAAATTTTGATTTCAAATAAATTTTTGACATTTTTAGTTTTTACTTTTTTGTCCTATTTTATTAGTTGTTCTCACGAATATCGAGAGAAAAGAGTCCATCCTGCCAAAGCTCTGGAATAGAATTGCAAAACATTATAATGGCGCTCAAATTTTTTTTGAAATCGCTTTTCAAATACTGCAAATTTCCAGTATTGTCTACAATACCTAGAAATTGTTCTTCCAATATCAATCGAGGTATGCCTGCTTCATTATTGAAAATAAAAAAATAAAGATACTTAGTTCATGACGGCAGTTTTTGTACCTCACTGTATACAAGACCACTAGAGCAAAAAAGGTTAAGTAATTTTTTTGCGGGGATCAAAAATTTCTAGTTACACCACTGGATGGCGCCTAAGTTCTTTGTCCTTGTGATGTTTTTTTTAACAATTCTTTGAAACAATTAAACTCTAGACGATTTTGCTATTCGCAAAAAACGTGAGATCCCATAAACCATTCAATCATTTTATTTTTAACCACACCTTTTAACTGCATGTGACTAAAACAAATCAAATCGTGTGGGTGATTCCCAGAAAATGACTTAATTAAGTTTCCAATGCATCATCATAGACTCTCCACAAACAATCAACACTCATCCGAATTCAACTTGTTTAAAACATATACGAAACAAAAACAATCTCTTTGTAAACAACAACTTTTTTATACTTGCTTAAATTGCATAATTGCATAAAAACCACTTTACTTGATAAAAATAGATTGATAACCAGACACGCTTGTAGAAGTTCCTATACTCTTACATGGCATTAAAATAACAATGAATAAAATATGAAAAACGAATAATATAAAATTATATACAAAATATTGTGCAAAATGATTTATAGATAGGATGAAGGGAAAAGAGAAACACAATTCGAGGCACATTCATAAATAATCACGATAAACAAAACGAAATAAAAAAAATTCACTGAATTGAAGAAAAAATAAGTACGAAATGTTATTAAAACGGCCGCCACGCCATGCCAAGTGTAAAAAAACGCTAAAATGAATTGCATTATAGTAAAGTCGTAGAAACGATTGATAGAAACAGAAACTAAACAGAAAATACTGCAAGCCTTGCAAATGCTAAAAACAAAGTTAAAAAAAATAAAAATAAAATAAAACAAAAACTATGGAAATGAAACAACTGACATTTTCAATTGCATAATTTTGTTATTATACTATTATTATCATTGATTCATTTCTCCTTTGGTTGTAAATTCATTCTTGATATTTACAGTATTTTCTATTAAGGATCTACATATTTTAATCCTTTTTTATTCAACATATAAAGAAAAAAAATCTATGTTAAATTAAAATAATTTGTTCTTTTCATAATGTTAAACATCGAGTTTTCAATCGAAATCAAATTTTCTCTGAGAAAATTTTACAAAATTTTTCTATTTTCAACAGTGGAAATTTATTTAAAATGAATTTTTGTTGAAATACTACTTTCTATAGAACTGTAAAAGTAATGCTCTTGCTTTAATATTGTAAGGGTTTTGTATCTTGGTTGATTGAATTTGTAACAATAAAATGAATAAAATATTTTTTATTTGGAAAACTCGAAACTCTGTTTTAATTTAATTTTTTTTGACCATTTAATCTTTCAGCTTAACGTTTTTACTTACATCTGCTAAAGAAGGAAAGTATTGTATTTATGACTCACAAGCAAAGGTCGTCAAGTGTATTTCTCCGATTTGAATGATTTTTGGATATGTTGTAGGGGGTCGCAAAATAAGAGACACGTATTTTTTTATAGCGGCTAATTTCCATATTTAGAGGGTAAAATGAACCGTTAAAATTACCCTATTTTTTCGATTTTTGGCAAAAAATCATAGAAATAGACTACGTATCGACCTGAAATTTTACAGGGATGTGTAAATTGGTGAGAAAACTCGACCCTGAACAAAAAAAAATTTCCACCCCACCAAAAATTTTCCCTCCGCTCCAAAATCGGTTATTTTACCCTATAGCGCGAAAATGAGTGGCACGATTTTTGTGAAATTTTGTATCTAGTTATGGTTTTTAATTCTAAAATCGACCTGTTTTTGGATTTTTCCAATTAACGAGGTTTTGATGTCGATATCCCTTTTTTATGCGGTAAGGTTTTGTATGCAAAATACCTGTATGGAAATTGTTCAACCGACTAACATTTTTTCGTCCATCTCCGATTTCGTTCAAAATTGGTAGACATGTTGGTTTATAAGTAAAAATAGGTAAAATAGTGTTTCCGGGTTTTTTTTCGTATATTCTTTATTTCCGTTTTGTTCGAAAATACAGATTTCCGACAATAAATACATAACAAACACAAAATCGGCTTTTATATTCAACCGATTGATATTTCTTTCAAAAGAAATAATAATATTAAAAATCCATAAAATTATTAAAACTATAAAGCAAAATCTTGACAGCATCTTCCTCTTCCCAGATAAAACAAAATTCTGTTGGTATGTTGAAAGAAGGTGGACGAGATTCCAAAAACCCACATTTAAACCATGAATATTTAAATAAATTTTTAAATCTGGGCGATGAAAATTGGTTATGGGTCATAGTTTGAAGTTTTAACACGTGATTTCGCAAATGAAGATTAACATCCAAATCCCGCAAAAGGACCAAATCTGAAAATTTTCTTACAAAATTTTTCGAAATAGTATTCCCATAATCAGCAGTAGGATTCTTGGCACTTATAACGATGTAGTTATCCATAGCGATGTCGTTATCCATAAATACGAATAAGAGCTTTTACGTTTGCGGTAGTGATATAAAATGGCGTTGTATTTGTTTCTCGCTGTCAACTTTCCAATAAAATTACCCTCGACTATGACTCTGGCAATGCTGAGCCTTCCAATACGATTTTTAATATCGACTGCTCTCGGACCAGTCGATAAACACTAATGTTTGAGTTTCGTCCACTTAAGAATGTTGTTTAATTGTTGTCGCGTTGGCAAAAACGAAATAAAATGTTGAATGCGTCCCTTAATTGTCTAAACATTACTCGCATTTCCCTTTTCCTTAAAAAAACGAAATTAAATTCGCCTTTACCTTGTGATCAAGTTGAAATTTTCAAACCGCTGATGAAAAAAAATCTTTCACGCACAGCGAAATGAAAATTACTCTTGCTTGTAGAGGCCAACAGCGGAAACCGGTTGTAGTGCGGAAAGAGGAAGGGAAACACATGTTGGCAGCAAGAAAGTGCAATGAAATTGAATTCAATCGAAATTGCTGACAGCAACAAAAAATCTTTTGTATTTAACCTCAACCATTTGTGTTAATTTCTGTGACATTTTTTTGTTGTGATTGTTAAAAATTTTTCCCAAAAACGTAAAACCTTTTCATTTGACTAATCCGGGGAAATTCTAAAACGATTTTCGGAGACTTTTCTATGTTGTTTTTCAAAGGAAAAGTGTGCGGAAATCCATCTAGAATTGCATAAAAAACTGCCGGCTGGCCGCCCGACTTATATAAATACTTTTCACAGCTAAATATTAGACTTTTTCGAAAGAAAATTGTTATTTGTTCACTTTTCAAAATATGTTGAATTAAAACAAATTTTAAATTTGCCGCTACTGTCAAGATTGTATTTAAATTTTCGCCGCCAGAGGGAAAATTAACCACCTGTGCACAATAATACCCTTAGCGATCTTTCCAGATCGTTATTTATCGATTTTTGCCAAGAATCCTACTGCAGGTGCAGTTGGTGCAAAAATGATTTGTGTTTAAAGCATATATTTGTTGATTTCCACTATTGTCAAGATTTTGCTTTATAGTTTTAATAATTTTATGGATTTTTAATATTATTATTTCTTTTGAAAGAAATATCAATCGGTTGAATATAAAAGCCGATTTTGTGTTTGTTATGTATTTATTGTCGGAAATCTGTATTTTCGAACAAAACGGAAATAAAGAATATACGAAAAAAAAACCCGGAAACACTATTTTACCTATTTTTACTTATAAACCAACATGTCTACCAATTTTGAACGAAATCGGAGATGGACGAAAAAATGTTAGTCGGTTGAACAATTTCCATACAGGTATTTTGCATACAAAACCTTACCGCATAAAAAAAGGGATATCGACATCAAAACCTCGTTAATTGGAAAAATCCAAAAACAGGTCGATTTTAGAATTAAAAACCATAACTAGATACAAAATTTCACAAAAATCGTGCCACTCATTTTCGCGCTATAGGGTAAAATAACCGATTTTGGAGCGGGGGGAAAATTTTTGGTGGGGTGGAAATTTTTTTTGTTCAGGGTCGAGTTTTCTCACCAATTTACACATCCCTGTAAAATTTCAGGTCGATACGTAGTCTATTTCTATGATTTTTTGTCAAAAATCGAAAAAATAGGGTAATTTTAACGGTTCATTTTACCCCCTAAATATAAAAATTAGCCGCTATAAAAAAATATGTGTCTCTTATTTTGCGACCCCCTACAACATATCCAAAAATCATTCAAATCGGAGAGATACACTTGACGACCTTTGCTTGTCAGACCGACTCGAGAACGGGCGTAAATAGACACTTTTTGATCATAGTTTTTTTTTCAAAAATTTATCTTTATAGATAGTTAAAATTTTAATTTGAGAGCATTTGTATAAATATCATTACATTATTAATATTTAAGTTATATTAATTTTTACTCGGAAGATATATTTAAATGTGACTTGAAATTTTTACACCGGATTCGTAATCAGCGACCCCAAAACCCTATAATGCCAATTTTTCCAGGAAAAAATGGAAAAAAGGATATTTGAGTTATCCTTACAGGACCTTCCGTTTCTAATTTTGAAAATCTAACACCGGCTCCCCCCCAATAAGTCTTCAGTTGGGATTTTGACCTTTAGAAGTTGGGGAATTTCACTTCTTAAAGATGTGAGATTTCCCAAGTTGGGAAATATCATTAGGTGATTTCCCAAAATCCCAACTTGTCTTTTTCACGTTCCGTTCACCCTTATCAAAATGCACGTTGATTATTTGAAAGTGTTTTTGCGGTAGACAGTTTAAACTTTTTGCTTTTTGAAGCTGAAGTTTTATACGGCGTAGCATTATTGATTCCCATCCCAAAGTAAATCTAATATTTTTTGTCCACCTTCTTTGTTATTGATCCAATAATTCTAGTACTAAAACGATTTTTTTTAACATCGAAAACTATTTTTTTTAAATATCATTAAACTTGACTCACGACTAAATCATCAAATGGTGAAAGTTTGAAATTCGATTCAGGCAAAATTATGAGGATGTCCGTGCATCCGTCTGTCAGTCTGTCGATCTGTTAGTCTGTTAGTCTGCTAGTCTATCTGTCTGTCAGTCTTTGTACAAGATCTCTGAAAAACTAATAGAGTGAGCGCCATGATTTTTACAGGCATATTTGGTCCTGGAATGCGACGATCTTATCAACTTTTGGTGAAAATCCATTAACCGGAAGTAACCAAAATGACGGCTTTTTAAAAATTGCAATTTCGTTTTTCGCGATTTACTGCGAAACTAAGTAGTCTTAAGTAGTCTCAGTAGTCTTATCGAAACTTAAGTAGTCTCAGTAGTCTTATGTATAACAATAGTTGGAGACAATCAAATTTTCTACATGTTTGTCTTTTACTAGAACTCCGTTATCGAGATATACCGTTATTTAAAAAAAATCAGTTTTTTGCGGTTATTTAGAAAAATACCGGGGTTTTTGGTAGTTTAATGTATGAGATGAATTGAAGAGAATAATATTTGCCATAATTTTGTCGTTTACCGTTATCCGATATCTTTTACCGTTATCGAGATATTATCATTAAAATTCAAAAAATATATTTCTTCGAATTGCTTGCAAACTAACGGTTTTTCGAAGAAAAAAACAGTAAAAGGCAGAATTAAAGGTATTAAAATTCTATACATTTTTGACTTTTACCGTAAATAGATCTTTCACCGTTATCGAGATATTTCAAATTTTGACTAAAAGTTCTATCTATGTTGTCTACCCTGATGCTACGCCACTGACTTTTTGATAATTTTTTTCCCCGGCAAGCCAATTTACGTCGAGAAGAACGAAAAGATGTTGCTGTGAATTTGAGGGTGTATTTGACTTTTCCAAAAAGTTTCCCCTGCGGCGCATTTTTTTTACAGATTTTTGCGAATGCTTTCTGGATTTTCTAACTTGTTTTTTGTTTTTGTGATGGAAGCGTGTTTCTAGTTTGCAAGATAATTTAACATCTTTAGCAGCCACCGCTTTGACGAATAGGATTTTTTAAGGACTTAGCAATCGACTTGGTTTTCTCCAAGCAAATGTTAATTTTTGTAAATTTTTTATTCAAAAAATATGAAAAATACTTGATTAGAAGGGAATTACAAAAAAAAGTCACAAAACATTAATTAATGACTTGTAGATCTCATTCTAAAATTTAAATTATCTCAACTATAATTAATTTTAATTGGCAATTGAGGACATTTCCGAAACTCTTCATCATGCATAAAAGCATCCTAAAATCATTAAACTTAAAGATCAATTGATAGTTTTTTTGTTTTTTTCGTTTCACTTCTTTATTTACTTTAGTGATAAACCTTAATAAAAATAATGCCGAAGATCATCCATACAAAATTGATTTTTTTCCGATGATCCAATAATTTAAAGCTAAATGATGCAAATCAAAAAGCCGATGAACTGATTAAAATGTATTTCTGATGGTTAGTGAACCGTGAAAAGACCCATAAAATTGTGCCCTCCCCGAGAAAATCCCCCGATTTCTTTTTCGAACTTTTTTGTTGAGTTTCTTGAAATTTGAACCGTCATACAGCGACGCGTCGTATTTCTTTTTGTGGGTCTCAGTTTTCGGGAAGGATTACAAATTGCTAATGGCCGATTTTTTACACCAAAGGAATCAGAAATAATGTCCGTCATCATGGTTGGCTTTGAGAATCTTGGCTCGTTTTGATAAATGACCAGAACCTTAGCGTCATTCATTCGCAAAATTTGCACATCTTCAAGGCGATTGAGAAGACCATTAACACCTAATGCAGAAAATGTCTGGGTAGATACCCTCAGTCCGTCCATCAAATCTTCGTTTGACTTTTCGCCTCGCTGCTGCATTTTCAATGGACCCCGAGGTAGGTTCTTCTGTCCTTGTCCGTTCTCAGAAGTAACTCTCAGATAAATTTGAATCTTTTCAAGTCACGTGAATAAACATCTTGTGCACGATATAGCGCGATATTACACACGGCAACTTTCGGGCTTACTTAAGCCGATTTTCGGGAGAAACGACTGAGGAGGGAAAAGTTGCCACTCGAAATCATGGCTTATCGACAATCTGCATACATGCAAATCGTGTGAACCGGTTTGGGAAAAGTAGTAGGCAGAAATCATTTTCGTTCTGACCGTCAGCAGGTAAAGATCTTGGGAAGTATATGAGCAGCAGCAATTTCAATGGTTTGAGTCCACACACACCCATGTAAACTTGTGTAGCATATGCAAACAGGATTGGCTTATTTAAGCCACAAATGTAAGCACATTGGCTTATTAAGCCCAAAAGTTGCCGGCTTAAATAAGCCCGAAAGTTGCCGTGTGTAATATCGCGCATAGGAAGAGACGCAGTTTGATTTTCACAAGAAGTTGCCATGAATTGGCAAAGTGCAGAAATGCTTCTCGGAAGGATCCCAGGTTTGTTTGTTTCGGTCCATCAAAGCGATTTGTAGTCGTAAATGGACTCGAAACGGTCCATTTGCAAGTATTTCTCAATGAGATGGATACCAGGTAGACAACAAGGTATAGAAAACTGTCAGGCAAAGCCACAGATTTGAAGGGAAAAATGCAACATTTTGTTTGTTGTCTGAACCCAAGCCAAAGCCAAACGGACGAAATATCGAAAATTTCGAAATCTTGGCAGACAAGCCAAGCAAACTCATGGACGATTGGTGATGACGCCTGCTTACCTGGCAGGTGCTACAATTTAAACTTAAAACTCTTATACGACAAAAGAGAAACAAGATAGCGAAATATACAGAAAAAACTCGAGTTTTTTCACTGAGAAGTGTGCTTGGCTTCAATTTTTTTTCGCATCTGATGGCCCTCGAAGCTAAATGCAAGCAAGCCCTTCTCTCAAGTTAGTTTGCAACTGAACCTTAATTTCGCCTTTTGTCTTCATTCCTTCTAAGGAACACAAAATACAATTTCGAATGTTTCTTTTTTTTCAAAACCGAAGGGGACACGCATTTTGGTAATTATCCTCTATTATACTTACGACAGGTAAGGCAAAAAATGAAAATTTAAAATGCGTCATTTGATTGTTAAATTTATGACGTGCCAATGGTGGGAATGAGTAATTTTTCCTCGATTCCCTTTAATCATCTTCTGATTTGAACTCGTCAGATTCATGTCGTAGGATTACTAACTCGTAAAACTCCAAATAGTCAAGGATTACGTGGTCCTTGGCGTACGTTCTGCGCAGGATCGATCCCAATGAAATACACGGAAAATCAGCTCCGATTCGAGGTAAATTCATTGGAAAAATGCACCTGTTGCTGCTAGTATGCCCGGCTCCTGCGGTTGTTATTCACTCTTCATTCGTTAAGTCTTGGCGACCTGTAATTATTCATTATAGGGCAATGTTTCTACATCTTAGGTAAAATTAACAGGTGGCTCGAAAAAATTGTTAAAACTCAAAACATATAATTGATTCACTCGCCATATGTCCATCTTCTATTTGAAAAATTTTATCTGTTCCGAGGCGGTGGCCCTAAATCATTGACTCTGTCCTGAAAATGAATTAAGGAGTCTTAAAAACGACGCGAAACAATTCAAAAAAAAACTCCACTAAACTTCGAAAAACAAAAAAAAAGTCTTTTAAATAGAATAAGTATGTTTTAAGAAGCCGTCCTAATGACTTCTAGGCAGGTGGGTCACGATTCGATTGTTCCAAGGCAGACGATTTCTTTCGATTTAAAAAAAAGGTTAGTTTTTCTAGAGTTTAAAATAGGATTTCGATGCGAAGGAATTAAGGAAAGTGAAAGGATTTAAATCGAGGCATGCGACAGATGTTCGCTTTTGATTTGGTTTCTATTGAGGTTTTTAATCTTTCGAATCGTAATTGCCACCATATTGAAAGTTCGAGAGGATTAAAATTATATTATGTCTTTCTGGGCAATTGTATTTGAATTTGTATTCGATTTGTCCAGATGGCGGTGCATTCGAAAGAAATTGACTGTGATTAGATACTTTTTTGCTGATTGAAAAAAAAAAGAAATATCTGCTATTCACATCAGCGAAAAAGTATCTAATCACATGACTTTGTTATACAAAATCTGCGCTTCTGCACAATTTACGTGACGAATAAAATATTAGTTTACATAAAAATATAAATTTGAATTATCTCGGTAACGGTAAAAGATAGCGGATAAGGGTAAAAGACGGATAAGGGTTGTGGAAAATGTGATTTTTATTAATTTATGCCATGCATACAACTAGCGAAAATCCGTTACTTTTCGAGATAATTGCAAAAGACTGGGGTGGCTTCATGTAACTTATTTTCGATCGACTAATTAGTCGAAGAAAATTTTCCGTCGACCAAAACTGATTAAACAGGCGGACACTCACTCTGATGAACACGATATAAGAGCCTTTTCTGATGGGTAATTTGGGGTCGCTGAATCCGAATCTGATAGTAATTTGACTGTACCAGCTCTACTTTTTCCGATATGGTGGGTAACTTATTAAATGGTTTGAATATTTATAATCTGGAAGTCAACAATTTTTTTTCCTTCATATTTGAAAAAGTAGAGCTGGTACAGCCAAACTACTGCCAGATTCGGATTCAGCGACCCCAAATTGCCCAGAAAATACTGTTATATCGTGTGCACCAGAGTTAGTGTCTGCTTGTTTAATCATTTTTGGTCGACTAAAGATTTCTTTCGACTGGTTAGTCGATCGAAAAAGAGTTACATGAAGTCACCCCTGATTTTTTTTTGAAATAACGGTATATCTCGATAACATAATTTTCGAAATTAAGCTAGAGACTTGAAATTTTGATAGTTGCGTTCTCGTAAATGGAAAGACTAAGTTCTTGAACGGGCAAATCGGACTATTTCTTCTCCGCTTCCCCATACAAACGAAACAGTTTTTTGCAATTTTCTCGAAAATGGGAAGCTATATTGAAAAAATTATAAAGGTAAAATCTGTTTAAAATATAATTTAACATAACTGTTCCATACATCAAAATTCCATCGGATCAATCCTTCCTTCCTCTCCCATACAAATGGATTTTTTTAAATAAACATTTTGTCTGCCATCAGCTTTTATCTCTAGTAAAGGACAAAAATGTAGGAAATTTTATTGTCTCCTGCTCTTGTCTTACTTAAGGCTACTGAAAAACGCGTAGTTTTGGAGTAAATCGCGAAAAACGAATTTTGGTTACTTCCGTTTAATGGATTTTCACCAAAAGTTGATAGGATCGTCCCACTCCAGGACCAAACACTGTAAACTTAGCCGTTTCCTCGTTTCCCTTTTTGTGCAATTTCTTACGGGAGTTAATATCACGTCATACAGATCCCCCTAAAATTATTTTGATATCTCAGGGAAACAAATCCGTAAAAGAAACATTTCTATAAAAATTATAGGATTTTTTGCCCCTCCTTATAGCACAGGCTTCCAAAACGATTGGTTTTATGTTTTTGCGTATTCCGATCTCAATTTTGGCTTCCATACCTGAACAAACTATAATTTTTTTTCTAAATGATTTTTGTTTCAGAATTCAAAAATAGATTGATTTTTTTGATAATTTTAGTGACAAAATTTACCTAATCAACCATGACAACAAAAACTAACCGCTTATAGCAAATGTGATATTCTTTAATTTTTACGCCATTTTTGATTTACGACTATTTCTAATAATTAACATAAGTGTTTAATTAAGAGGAATGAAGAGCGAATGACCTAAATAGTTAAACTATAAAAAAATATGCTTTTCGGCATATCTCGCAATCGAAATTCTTCATTCTCTTCTATTTTATGGTATTGGTTGTCATGGAATAAAAACGCTTTTGAAAAAAAAACTTAAACTCATCTAAATTCGAACTGATTTGAATGTAAAATTTATACGATTGCCAAAATATTAATTAATTTTATGAAATTAGACGACTGAATTGAAGACATATCAAAATAATTCATCGATCATTATACGGAAAAAAATCGTACAGTAAGCGATCCGAAGAAAATACCAAAAAGAGGTAAAACGCAGCGATTTTATTTCCTTAAGCATAAATTTACGTATTTCATAAGGCAATTAATCTGATTATTTTTCAGTGAATGCGAAAAAGATCTTGAACTTGAAACGAACTGTCTGCGTAGATGAAAAAGTTTGCATCGATCATCGTCTGAATTTCTTATATTTAGTAAGGGATTCAATTTGTTTTGTTGAAGAGTTTTTTATTAAAGATTATTGAAGAAATCTTTTATTTTTTTTTTAAGTTTTTCTATATATATAAGAAAAAACATAAGAAAAGTTACAATTGCCAGGGGCCAATTGTCAAATAATCATATTTGTATCATATTTACTATAAAAAATTGAATTCTGTATGTTTGTTTGCCACGACGCGACGTGGCTCGAAAACCACTCAACCGATTTAGATGCGGTTTTTTGCTAAATGTAGCTTAGACATATGGGAAGGTTATAAGCTATTTGCGGTCTCGCTCCCCTCACTCCTTTAGAATATTTACCGGCATCTGAGCTAAACGGCTGGTCCGATATTGCTGAAAATCTACAAGATAATGATTTGCGGTTCAGAAGATAACAGTCCAGGGGGTCACAGGCGGACTGTTAGGAAAAATTTTCTCCCACTCAAACCACTTCCCTCCGATACGTTGCTAAACCCCTCTCCTACTATTCCCTAATCTACTGATTGGATTTTGATACGGTTTTAAGAGTTGGATAGGTCGATCATAAAGGAAAATTTTCGCCGACTCAAACACCTCCCCTCTACATACTGCGAACCTCCTCTCATGCTATATCCTAAACTACTGAATGGATTTTTACCCGGGCACCAATCATGTATTCCGACGCGTCTCTGACTTTCGACTTCGACGCAGCTTTTAACTCTTGACTTCGCCATATCAGCTGCGTCGAAATCGAAAGACAGAGACGCGTCGGAATACATGATTGGTGCCCCAGTTTTTAGTGTTGGACTGTCGAGGCAAGTGTTGTTCGCCCACTCAAATTACTCCTACATTACGTGAAACCCTTCTCATTTGGACTGGCCCAATTTCAAGAATAAATTTCGCCCACTTAAATCACCGCTACTACATACATGATTCGAAACCCTTCTCCTGCTATATCTCGATTACTGATTGGATTTTAATACGGGTTTTAGTGTTGGCCACCCCGATCGTCAAGGAAAATTTTTGCTTACTCAAATCACTCCTACATGCTGCGAATCTCCTCTCCTATAATCCCCTGAACTATTGAATGAATTTTCAGCACATGTTGCCAAATAAATATAAAAACCTGAAGCGTCCGGCGCTAGAGAAATTCGCCCTATTCCCTTTCTCCCAAGAAAATGGAAAAAATATTCGGGATTTTCTTGAACACATTGACGCACTGTCGAAACATTCATAAAAAAATTATTTGAAATATAATTCTTGGATAATTTTTCTGTACATCAAAATACAAAAATTTATTATCACTCGAGCAACGGATACTTGCAAGTTTTCACTAAAATCAATACCTTTGAAATTCGAACTTCGTATAAAAAAGTAAAACTGTTCGCCGGGCTCAAATCTGGCATTTCCCAAAAATGTATATGGTCAACGCCTCTCCAATGAATTATTAATAATACACAAAAAAATAAATAAATAACAGAAATAACAAGCAAAAAACGATTCTGCTGCTTAAAAGATTTCCACGGTCAAGAGCGTATCTTCATCTTTGCGTCTTCGACGTCGACGTGTTCTGCAATTTCGGCGAGACGAAAAATCATGGAAGACGGTTTTTGTTTTTCTAAAGTAAAGCCGTTTTGGCATCATCGATCCGCTTACATTCACCGGCATCTACTCGAACTTTTTTTTGAACTAATTATAATGTTTTATTTCGGCTGAATGGTATTTCAAAAAACGTTTTTCGGTACAGAAACAGCACAACCGCCAGAAGCGGAGCAGCAAATCGCATCAGAAGCGGCACAAATGGCCGGCAGACTCTGTGAAATTCTCGCCATGTTTTTGTTGCTCGCTGGTGTATTCCCCAAATTGGATAATTTTTTTCTTCTTCGAAATCTTGTCTCATTCGCGGCTAATTTAACTAGAAATGCGATGCCAGGCGGAGATCGTTTTGAGCTTCCCGACGATCCCAGCAGATCCAGAGAGCCAAGGAGTCCCAGCGAAGTCCCTCGAAGTGGGAATCATGAGAACATGGAACCAGTTTTTTTGCGGCCTAAATTCAACTTCGGAACATACAAGTTGTGTAGTTGACAGATAACTCTGTTATCCGCAGGGACCTCAGACCTTAAACTTCAGGAAAAGAGTAAGAAGCGAAGCGGCTTCAATCCCAATTCGTGAACTCCTTGTTTCCAGGCGAAGCCACGCTGAACCTGAACCCTGAACAACAAACCTGGATAAAAGCGACTCGACTACATCCAGACAGACCTTTCACTTTATGTTTTGAGCATAAATTCTTGACAAGACGTTTTTTTGCGCGTCGCATAAAAGTTACGCCATTCGACAGATTTCCATAAAAAAAAATCCGCACATTCATCGACGCTGGTGCAACCCTTTTGCGCAAGGGTTGTCGAACTCCAGCACTTCCTGGCCACGGAGACGATTCCTTTTGTCTGGATTAAGTTGCTGGCAAGGAAGGTTTTCAGGTTCTCTCTGTGGAACAAAGGGCCTAAAGATTTGCCCATTTTCCCTATTCTTCCCTTAAATCCTTAAGGAATCCGCGGATTCGCAAACTTTCTATTATTCGGTGCGGATAAAAATTTGCCTGCCGCGATTCACGGTCGGTCCCGTTTCAATGGAAAACTTTTCAACCCTGACATTCAAAGCATTTTCGTGAATGTCTCACAATTGAATTCAAATTGTTTTTTGATCTTCAGGTTGTTTGGGTTTTCTTCATCCAACAATGGTGATCACTCGGTGAATTGTGCCATTGCTGACGATCAACGTTTTTTTTCTGTAGAAGTAAAATAAAAGCAAAAAACCAGGGCTGGTGTTGCTTCGGATTGCAGAGGAAAGGAAAAACTGGTTTTCGGTGCGATTTTTTTTCGGTGTGTGTTTCGGCTACGAGCTAAATGGAGCATTCTGGTAAGTATTTTTCGGAAGGTACTTAAACTTTTCAAGGACTCTAGCCATCAACGGACTAAGAATTTGGCGCGAAATTCAAGTGCTTATTATTTTGCTGGCACGATGTTTGAGCGTTGGTTCTGGGAAGTGAGAGGAAAGCAAAATATTATGATGAAATCAAGAGAATAAAAAATATAAAACAAAGCGAATATTGAAATTGGGGAAAAAATCTTTTTCATTTCATTCTTGACGGGATTTCAATTAGCGGCTGAGTGAGGATCAAATCGGATCATGATTACGTTCAGCACACGATCGATGAGTGACTTCATTTTTATTGATTTCTACAGTTTGGAAATTATGGTGGCGGCACAGTGGGAACTGATGGTTGTGGCGAAATATTGGACTACCAGCAAAAACGTGAAAACGGTATAAAACATAAGAAAATCTACAATTGCCAGGGACCAATCGTCAAATACTTTTATAGAGAGAGCGCAGGAAAGGAGTGGTCCGTTTGGATTTTGATGTATGGAACAGTTATGCAAAATCATATTCTCAACACATTTGATTTTCCTGAATTTTTCGATACGATGCACAGTTGTCGAGAAAACATGAAAAAAGTATTCCATTTTTATGAGTTAGATCTTGATGTGTGGATAAGGCCCGTTTGCTGAAACAAGTCATAGCGTCTTATGTTCAACTTAAATTATTTAAGACCCAGAATTTCTATGGCCTAAGTAGGCTAAGCACAACTTAAATTGTTATGACTCGTTTCAGCAAACGGGCCTAAGTTATGTAAAATCCTATTCTAAACATATTTTACCTCTATAAATTTTTCAATATAAATCACCGTTTTCGAGGAAATTGCAAAAAACCGTTAAGTTTGTATGGGGGAGGGGAAAGAAATGGTCCGATTTAGAAATCGGTTAATATAAGAAAAAAACTCATGTCTGAGATATTAAAAAACTTTGGAAAGTCGTAGTTTTTTTAATTAATTGAAACATTGTTCACAGACTATTCTAATCTGGAGAAAAAGCTGTTCTAATTGACCTAATAGACTGTTCTAATTGGAGTGAATACACTATCCTACTCAGTAAAACAGTCTATTAAGTCCTGATGCCCACTCTCTAGATTATAGTCTCTCTCAAGAAATTTTTTTGGTACAAATGTCTTGTTCCCTAGTTACTCTGCTGACGTTCATAAAATACGTCAAGCTTAAGAAATGACTCCCGCTATCCTCACACGCTCTCCCACTTTTTTGTAAGATTCTAACCTACAAGTCATCTACCCCCCTCCCCCTACTCCCCTCTATCACAAATCCCCGATGTAATTTCTGAAAAGCTCTAAGCTCTTTCGGCCTCATATTTTTAAATGAATTGAAATTTTTTTTTTGTAGAATTTCACCTTAATTAACCCACCGTGCGCCAAATCGAACTTAACAATGTTCCGATATTGCTGTCACCGATCTGTTTTTGGACATTTCCCAAGATCATGGTCCCAACATTTGAATTGAACTCGATTTAATTTAACAGCGAGATCGTAATTTAGGTGGTGAGGTAAGAAGGTGCTACCGATGTGATCTCCACTCATCTTGAAGGTTTTTTCCATCTTGTCTCCATGGGGAAGTGATTGATCTCGTAAGGATATTCACTTACTCCGCGCAGATCAATGGCTAATGGTAACAGGTTGATCTGTCAGAGTTATTTCGCTCATTCGCCGTGGTAGCTTTGAATTCTCACAGTCCAACGTTTCGCTTCTAACCCATCAACTGGCATAACATCAGAGATCGGGTTCATTTAAAAAAAAGCCGATCGAGAAAAAAGTCTTGATCGACTTAAGGTTCTTGGTATGTTCGCCAAAATCGTCGTGGCATGTGTGGTCGCGAAAGTTAACTTTGATTGTCAAAATGGGTTTTCCGATTTTTTTTCATGGAATGTGAATACAAGAAGTTTGAATTTTGCGCCAAGTTCAGAATTTTGTTTCAGGTTCAATGGATCTTATGAAATCCCTTTTTATTCGGAAATTACTTTGCGATTAACTTGGGAATATGATTGGCAGGATGAATTTTATCGTTGCCGCTGTCATATTAATTTTTGTATGCGTAATATTCGTTATCCGCTTTTTTCTTCACAAAGTTCTGAGGTGGTTCTGCTTTTCGATTAAATTAAATTATTTAAATCAGTGGCGAAGCGTCAAGGTATACAGCATAGATAGAATTTTTTTCAAAAAAAAGTCATATAGGAACAGAAACGATTGAAGATGTGATCATAGTAATATTTTTTGTTACTA
Organism: Chrysopilus asiliformis; assembly: GCA_964034945.1. NCBI lineage: Eukaryota > Metazoa > Arthropoda > Insecta > Diptera > Rhagionidae > Chrysopilus > Chrysopilus asiliformis. Next base: position 20,469,781 of record OZ035963.1, on the reverse strand, counting down.
CGCAATAAAATTTGTACTTTTTAGAGTGCAAAAAATATTTTTTTACCATGCCCAGTCTATGGTGTCAACCATACCATAGCTGACGCTTCGCCACAAATTTAAATTCTCGTTCTTTGAAATGTCATGTGAAAATTTTGATACAGATCTAACTACAGTGGAACCTCGTTTCGTGAACGCCTTGGTTTGTGGACGTTTTTGTTCGTGAACAACTTTGGGATCCAAAAATGCCTCGGTTCGTGAACAATGTTTCGGTTTGTGGGTAACATTTCGGTCTTTTTGAAGAAATCGGCTATAAAAATTGCAGCTCCGATAAATTTCAATCAAATTTTAGTCGTATTTCAAAATCTATTGGGAAAAGATAAAAGACTCGTAATAATAATGTCAGACTTTCTTTTCTGGAAGGAGATCCCTTCTAAAGGGTAAAGTCGGGTGATATGGCACTTTAGGTGATATGGCACCCTTTCAAATTCTCCCATTGGCAACACTAGAATCAAAATCATTCTCCAAGAACTTAGTTCAGTTTCTCCAATAAGGCCGAAGTGTGAAGACCGCGAAACAAAAGCTCTTTTCATTTTGTTTTTGTGTGACAGAACAGGAAAAAAAAGTTGAAATTTTAGACGAACTACTTTTTGTTGTTTTTTGAGTGGCTGAATTTTGGTAAGTACAGTTGGAGCAAGTTTACCGTTCACAAACCAAAACAAGCAGAATCTGATGTGTTTTCGTTTGTGTGTATGAAACAGACTTGATTGAGCGCGAGTTTTCAGTAAAATATGAAAATCATTGGCGATGTGTGAAAGGAGAAATGGCACCTTTTTTCTGAGGTGATATGGAACGGGTGCCAAACCCGAGAAAACAAAAGGCTCCAATCCTTACTTCCTCAGAAAACGTAACTAATCAAAAAAAAAATCAATTACGATAGAACGAGCGATGGTAGATGAAACCACATCTGAAGAAGAAAATATTGCATTACAAGACGACTCCGATAGGTTTGAAGATTTTGAGGAAAACATTTGCACTGGATGTGGTGAAGACTATGCTAAGACCACTAAACCCGACGAGTGGGTTAAATGCATTGTTTGCCATTTGTGGTCCCATGACTCATGCACATCATTTGTCAACACTTGCAACTCGTGTGGCAAAAAGGACTTAAAAAACAAGTAGGGTGCCATATCACCTAAGGTAGGGTGCCGTATCCCCTACACTTTTGGGGGATATGGTTTTTTCAATGAATTTATATTTTGTTAAAATTTTTACTTTTTTAGGAGTGAAATCCTATTTATTTTTTATTTTTGTTTTACTAGTTGATTTTAAGAAAAAAAACGTTTTTGTTTGAATCAAAAATCTCTTTTACTTTTTGGGTTATGCCGATTTAAAAAAAAGGGTGCCATATCACCCGACTTTACCCAATATTATGTTCCTCATCGTTCATAAAACTTCGATATATCGAAAATCGATGTTTTTTTAAGGCGACATCGATGTCAAAAAATATCGTCCTGAAAACATCGATTCCTCGATGTTTTTCCGATGTTTTGAAAAAGTTAAATTTAATAAATAATTTAGCCACCTGGCGGATGCTCTACCGTGGGTGGAGTGCACCCAGGTAGAATTAACACAGTTTTAATTCTTCTTATACGTTGAACCACCAAAATCCCGTTAATTTTCGAGATATTCGCAAAACACGATTTTTTTCGAAATACCAGCATATCTTCGTAACGGAGTTCTAGTAAAAGACATAAATGTAGCAAATTTTATTGTCTCCAAGTTTTGTAATACATAAGACTACTGGAAAATTGTTAGTTTCGGAATAAATCGCAAAAAACCGCATGGTTTTTAAAAAGCCGCCGTTTTGGTTACTTCCGGTTAACGGATTTCCACATCAGGACCAAACTTCTCTGTAAAATTTCATGGCTAGCTCTGGTATTTTTTGCGAAATCTTGTAGAAAGATGAAACCGAAAATTTATACCAAAGAAAATTTAAACAAATCTTTAAGTAGAGTGGCTACATTAAATCTATCTAAAAACTATAGTCCCTCTAGTCCTAAAATTAGTTTCTCTACTGGATAACAACATCGATACCTCGATATATCGGCCTGTTCAACATCGAGGTTAAAACTCGATATTTTTCAACAATACCTCGATGTTTTGCAAACATCGAGGTATCGTTGGCATCCCTATCCTCACCCCCTCCTACTAGATTGAAGTCTCTTCTCCATAAAAATTGAAAATTTTATATTTCCATCTTAGTTTGGCTTATTTATTGAGATAATTCACTTTGAGTATGATTTTACGTATTTAAAAAGCTCCTAATCTTCCAAAATTCGGGAACGGATTAATTCATTTTTCATTGGTTTATAATGGGAAAAACTGTTTCGGTTCTTGTACGTTTCAGCAAACAAACACACAAACTCTCACCCCAAACTCTCCGTTCCGTTTAGGGTTAAAAATATTGAGTATTTCTCCTCGCATTCCAGAGATTTAAACCAACGGTTACTCTATCAACTGGGCGGATCACAATATAGCGACCTCCTTCTCTCTAGGATGCTTTCAAAATATTTATCTGTATATTAAGACATACATTTGTAAGGCTTTTTGTTAAATAAAAATATTTACTTTTTCTACACATCCACCAAAAAATAGTTTAATCACATCGCGGTATGGCCTAAATTTATTTTATCTTCCAACAAACTTCTAGAGGTCCTAAAATAAATTCTATATAAAAAAACTTTCTGATAAGACCGAAAAAAAAACATTAAAAGCGATGAGATAAACGACACGTCTATCACCAGGTAACTCATCAGGTAACAGGTGTTATCAGAAAAATATAAAAGCTTTTAAAGTTTATTCTTTTTTCATTCCATTTCGCCTTCATCTTGGGTTTAGTTTTTTGTACAATTTTCGAAAAAAAAGTAGAAAAATATAACGGAACATGTTTCTCGGTCATTACGCTGTAAAATACTACAACGGGCATATAAAAACATTTAAGTCTCTTATCTCTAACTGGAAGGTGTTAGAAATTCTTTTAAGAAACAATAATAAAAAAAATGCTACGAGAAAAACGAATGATAAATTGAACTCGAAAAGTAGAAGAAACTCTTTTACTATGCGTAACTAAACAAACAATTAAAAGTGAAAAAAGAAAAAAGGAAAACACCTTGAGAATTGTTTGGCCGGAGTGGCTGAGTACGGAAGAGTTATTTCACCTTAATAAATCTTAACATGAAATTTTTGTTACATATGTCAATTTGTAAGTTTCGAGATAAGCTAACACTTTTGCCGCCTTTCGTGACAGTAATGGGGCATTATTTAATAAAACGTGCGTACTTCCACTATGGCAAGTGTGGTTAATATCATTTGTTCAAGGGAGATTAAAATGGAGATTTTTATTCAATGAAAGTAATAAATGATAAGAAATTCTATACGATGAAAGTGTTATACCGGTTGGAAGCAAAATAGTGCATGTCGATTTGAATGTTACAGCGATTTTCCCCCTCATGTAGAGCACATTCGGATCAATTTTCTGATGATTTTGAAATGCAAAAGTACGTTAGTGTTAAATCTGTTAAGCAACGGTAACTGCGAATTGTTATTACATATACTCGGATCGGCGTGTAAAATCTGACACGATAATATCAAAAATAAAATGAAGAAGAAATTGTTGAGTTTTATAACTAGCAATAAACAACCCAACTTAATTGCCATATCTGTCAACGCTGTCAACTGTCAATAAAACTGAATTGTCAAAAACTCGTGTCAATGTAATCAAAGCGATATGCAGCTCAGGTAAACACTTTTTCAGGTACAATCAGGAAGCACCATAAAACATAAAATTGTGTGATGTTTTTTTTGTTTATTCATAGTTTTGAAAAAAAAAAACGAAAGCATCCCAAAATTTTTATTACCTAATGGAAATTTTCGAAAATTTACAGGTAAAACTGATATAGCCGAAAAATAAATATAAAAAATTAAGTTTTTAAACATGTTTTAGTTTTTATGTTAATATCAGAATGATTTGAATGAAAAATTAATTCCGTATTTAATGTTAGTAGGTCACAATTTTTAATGATCATTAGCTATGATTGCTGAGTATGTTTTATTCAAATATTTAAGCAGCTGCGCTCGCTCATGGGAGGTTTTTTTTTCAAAGCTTACATGCTTATTGGAAAAGTTCAAGAGAAGTTGTAGAATAAATAAAACAGCAACATTTTGACGATAAAAGTGCGTTTACTGTTTTATTATCACGAAATTTAAAAAAAAGGTTTACAATTTCTGTTAATACCTGGCTGTAAGATATTTTTAGGTCTTTTAAAACCTGTGATAGTTTCATTTTCTTTATTTTTTGCTTTTTTTTTAAAGCCTAGATTTTTGTTAAAAAATTTATGAAAATGTGCCTTTATTTAGGGTAGTACGGGCTAAAAGTACATTTTTTAAAAACTAAAAGTCCATTGGATAAACTGTAACTGTAGATTGAAAGGCATAAAATTTTTTAACCACGTAAATCGGGAGTTTACTGTACCTTTAATTGCTTTAAAATTAATTTAGAGGTAAACATAGTTGTGGAGTTACAACAGGTAAAAACTCCAAGCTATTGGCATAAAAAAGTATATTCTTGTGAATTTGAATGTGAAAATTTCTAACGACCATTTAAATATGCTAAGATGAAATTTTTTGTAAATAATCCTAACCCTTAATCCTTTGTTAAAATTCGAACCTGGTTAAAAGATCGTCTCTTCCATCATGATTTATGCTGAAAGAGGATTTGTTCCCAAACCAACAAAGTAATTAAAAATTCTGAATAAATTCTTACTAAAAAGATTCGGGTTTTGGGCAAAACATATGTTAAAAAGTTTTCCAAAACTGTCTGCATTGGGAAAATTTCCGTTTCTGCCCATAGGGGAAAATGCCAAAAAGGTCACAAACGAATCGAAATCAAAATCAAAACAAGGAAGTCAGCAGTCAGTCATGGATTCATAAAAAAAAGTGACAAGCGCGATTATATTCATGTCATTATTGTAGATACATAATTTTTATTGGGATTTGAAAACCATGCCCAGTAAAGCAAGTAACATCAAAAACATGAATAGGTTAACCCCTTTTTTTCCCTGGATTTGTTTGTAAATATCAATCGGTGGTCATGAATATTAATTTCTGTAATTTGTATGTTGTCTCCTTGAATATATTTTTACCGTCTTTTTTTGACTGACTGAGACTGAGATTAGGATTTGTTTAAGATTCGTGTCTTCCCGGAGAAATGAAAACGCAGCAGCACCACCTGGGACTAATCGAAGGGATCGAGGCCTATATCGTCGATGACCCCACAGTGAGCTAGTCGCATTTTCTGGAAAACACATTTTTTTTATCACAAGAGTAAAGTGGGTTTGAAAAAAAAATCATGTTTTAAAAGAAGTAACAGTGGATTTCTTATATGTGACACAGCAAAACTTTTTAACTGCTTTCGGTGAATTCCTAACATCACTTTTTGCGTGATCGCAAAACTCTTTCAACCTTTTGCAAAAAATCGGGTAATTTTTTATGCGAGGTGTTCGAATTTGATTTTTAGTCGTGAACCGCCCACTAGTTGAATTTTTATGATGGAATTAAGAATTTTATTGCCGATGACATAAAATTAGCGTGTAGAAAAGCATACACGCAAAAAAGCGCCCTAATCAAAATTAAACAAGTTATGATAGAGAGAGTCACTACATTTTTTTTATATTTTAATTGCGAACCACGCGCAGAAAAGTATTGTCATCACTAGAAACAAAAAAAAAATAACAACAATGACCTTTCAAAGAAGGTTTTTATACCCGTATGGTGAAACCAAAGGGTATATTAGATTTGTTTTACCGTTTGTAACGCGAAGATTCCGTCATCACACAAAAAAATGAATTACACCAGTGTGTTTAGAATGATAAAAATAATTAATTTATTAATCTGTCCGTCTGTCTGTCTGTCCGTCCGTCTGTCTGTCTGTCTGTGGCGCGGATTGCGGGCGCACGGATTGAGCTAGAGACTTGAAATTTTGCGCAGATCCGTTTTTCTTGAAATTTTGCGCAGATCCGATGTGAGGCTAAGTTCGTTAATGGGCAAAAATGGACCATTTGGGGGGGGGGGTACCCCCCATACGAACGAAAACTTTTTTTCTGAATATCTCAAAAACGGTGAATTTTATCAAAAAAGTCCAAGAACAAACGTTATTTAGGATATGATTCTACATAAAACTCCCATACATCAAAATCCGATTGGAATAAATTTTAAAAAATCTTATTGGAAAGTTTGACTTCAAAGTGGAATTTTGATAAAACTGTTCGCCATTCACTTAAATCACCATACGGGTTTTCAATAATTGCCAGATTGGCAATTATAGCTTTTGTTATGTTTTCTTGAAATTTCATACCGGGTTCTTCTTTTAATTGTCTTGAAAACATTTAACGTAAGAGGCTTTGGGGTTGTTTATAAAAAACGTCACACTTTTAAGGGTGTGTCGGAAGAGAGAGGGGGTGGATTACTTAAGTGTGACGTCGGCATTAAAATCCACACAAAAAATGATGAAGGGGTAGGGGGAGGGGAGAGGGATTCGAAAGGCCAAAAAAAAAACGTGTCGTATTTTATAGACAGTCTCTTTCCACGAAATATGCAATACAATTTCTGCTTTTTAAAGTTCTCATCCACCACCTAGCGATTTTACATCGCTGTCACACTACAGTAAACCCTCCTCCCCTCGCCCAAAAAAAACGAAAATTCCAATATTCGCTCAATTACAATTAATTTACTTGCAGCAAAACCGAACTTCACAATACAGAAATACTGTGATGAACAGATTGAATTTAATAAATTCTCTGGGATACCCCCCGCGGATTAGAATTTAGGAGAACGTTTCGAAAATTGGAAACACACAAAAAACTAAACCATCTAACCTAGGAATGCGCCATCGGAGCAGGTGATCAAAGATGCAGGAATTAAACACGATCATTAAAACAGAGCCTTTGGTAGAGTACAAAAAAATCACACGCCATTAAATTCTAAAATATTCAAATATCTTAAAATGTTGCTGTGTAGTAATTAGAAGAGAAAGGAATGAATTCTATTTTATTGTTTATTGGCTTCTTGTTGGTTTTAAATCTTTACCATTTTTTCTCGTTGCCTTCAGTAAACACTTTAAGATATTCCCGTGGTTCGATTCGAAACGACAACTTAAGAATTCCACGTCAATTTCAGTTTTATGGCGTTTAAATGGACGGAGGTCCCAGTTTCGGATCCGATAAGAATTTAATTGGAACCCGTGCATATTTCTTCAGAGATTTTGAACGAATCGATCGACAAGTGAAAGGTGCAATTGGAACTTTTACTGGGGCGTTCACCACGCTATCAGAACAGGTTCAAGTTGGCCAGCGTGGAAACGGTTGAATGTTGGCTTGACAATGATTGCCGATCTACACTGGAAGAGGACGATGACGCAGAAGATGTGGACAGGTTTTAGATTCAAGAAACCCTTTCACGCCATTATCGAATTCCCAAGTGGCAGTTACTGGATCCACAATTTAATCCGACTTGGGGCCAACTCAACCGGATTCAATACCATCGAGACCGGATTGCAGTTCACGATCGGCTAACCTAGTTCTTAAGGCTGAATATCATGAAAGAAGTTGAAGATCGTAAGCGATCTTCCTCAAGATCGTTGCGAATGTCTTAGCTCTGGATCTAGGCAATGCTTCAGGTGTTATCTTTGTGTATTAACCCGCCCCGTTCAATGAAACAGTAGACTGCTGCGGAGTGAGGATAGTTTTTTTTCTCCATGATCGTGACGATCACTTCTCGCAACAGGTGAATCTTGATGTCTTACCGTGTTTACCGAGACGGTTAACCTGGGCTTGATGGAGATTCCGATTGATCGGCATTTGATCCTCAACATGTACTTCTCAGATGAACCTGCCAAGCAGTTAATCTTGTTAATACATCATCATATTGGTGGAAAGATCACAGAAAACGTTCGTACGTTTAATTGATGGAGACTCAGAACATTTACCAGTCACAGCACATCCAGGTGAATATGAAACACCTTAACCTCGAATGGTTCTTTGATATCTGCCCTCGTCGGTTCTTTAGTTTCGATTCTTTTTTCTTACATTTAGACATTTCAGAATCAGAAATGCCAAAAATCTGAAACAGGTTCCAGTCATCTTTGAAATTGGACTTGAGAAAAAATTGCCAAAAATTCTGGTTCCTTATGCTTTTACTATATGTTTTACAAGCAAAAACTAAACATAAAAAAATCCAGATGAACCTTGATAATCGTTGCTCATTCTTTTCAAAGATATTTTCTCATAATCTTTTGATGGTTTTTATTGTTCGGACCACAAATAGTTTGTGGTCAAATTTAATGCAGTGCGGCCAGGATTACATGATTTTAAAGAGCAACGGTTTTGTGTTATACGAAAATAATGAGACGTCTTTGAGTTATTCTTTGATGATGGAGGCGCCGCGCTGCGCCGTTTGAAAAAATTAAATTAAAATAAATTTTTAAAAAATTTGTACAAAAGTTTTTATTTACAAAAATTCACTAAAAAGGAAAAAAAAATAGTTATCTAAGCACTGTCTATCAGAAATAAAAGTGAGAAAAATATTTATTGATTTTTTTATGGTTTCATCTCGCTTTTATTTCTGATAGACAGTGCCCATTTTTTTTCCTTTTTAGTGCATTAATTAAATAAAAGCTTAGTGCATTAATTAATTAAATAAAAAAAAAAAAATTGTGAAAAATCTTCTTTATTTCTACTTTAAATTACAAATGGATTTTATTCAAAGTATGTTCCATTGGAAGTTATAACCTTAGTTATTTTTCAGTCAAAAGACGGATTCCTTGAGTGAAGAAGTCCTGGTTTTTCGCGCTTATCCAGTCATGCACCAATTTGTTCACCTCCTCATATGAATGGAACCGTATTCCAGTAAGACTTGATTGCATCGATCTAAACAAATGGTAATCAGAAGGGGCAATGTCTGGAGAGTATGGCGTGTGGGATAGGACTTTCCAGTTGATCCCTTCTAGGTATGTTTTGGCTGGCTTAGCAATGTGTGGCCTTGCGTGCTCGTGGAGTAGAATCAACTTGTCATGCCTATCGGCCCATTCCGGACGTTTTTCGCCAATAGATCACTTCAAACGTACCAGTTAACGTCGATAGACTTCACCACGGATGGTTTCTTACAATTTCAAGAGCTCATAGTACACAACGCTCTTTAAATCTGCGATTTGGAAGCGATTGAACAAAAAATCATTAATATTGACACATTTTGACAAAATTATCCCTTAAAAATCAGCAAAAATTAAATTTGAGTGGAAACAAAACATGCAAAATTCTCGCTGTCGAAGCAAATCTTTTATTGACCAAAAATGATTAAACAGGCAGACACTCATCCTAGTGTACACGATATCATAGTGTCTTTTCTGGGTAATTTGGGGTCGCTGAATCTGGCAGTAGTTTGGCTGTATCAACTTCACATTTTCCGATCATAAATTGGGTAAGTCATAAATTGATTGAAATATTTATAATCTGGAAATCAAAAAAAAAAAAATCATATCTCAGAAAGTAGAGCCCCAAATTACATAGGAAAGGCCATTATATTGTCTGCACCAGAATAAATGTCGTTCTGTTCAATCAGTTTTGGTCGACTAAAGATTTCCTTCTACTTATACATATCGCAATCAAATTTCGTAGTTAGGGTTTAAATCTGGACTAATCGATTTCAAATAATCCTGAACATACAAATTGATATCCACCTTCTCTTTTTATCCATTTGATATTTTCAAATCGATAGAATGACGCCATTTACAATTTCACCACACGTGAAATATTGTTGTAATTTAAAATAATTAAATTCCATATTTCAAGTGTATCATGACATCATCTTTAGATGAATAAAACAGAAGTTTGTACCATTTTTGGACGATATTGAATCACAGAACCACAGACAAGACTCCAATTCTACGGTGTCGAGATTTACGAATTCTTTTACTCGATGCTAAAATTTGCTCGTCTCTTGAAATCAAAATGAACTTAGATTTTAGTTCAGCATTTTTTTTTTTGCCTGTGATTGTTTCAATTCGGCGTGTTGGGGGGCGTTTCTCATTATTCGTGGACATTGTGATTACTCAGAAAATGATTAGATAAACACAATGGACCAGAAATTAGCTTCAAACAATAATCGTACACAGTTAATGAGGAGATGAAGTGAAAATCCATTCTTAAAAGGAAAATTTCCCCTTTAAATGGATTTTAAGTGAATTCCATACAAGGTAAAAAAAATCTTTTAATTCTTTTTGGCGTTCTTTCATATGACTTTGCAGAAATTTGCCTCTTTGCGTGGTGTTGAACAATAATCTTTGTTGAATTTTTTTTTCTTTTATTTAAAATGTTTAGTGGGTTTCCAAAATTAGGTCTAAAAAAATGGGTTGTTCACTTTCTAGGATAAGAAAGAAATCAATAACCTGAGAAAATTAATATATAAAAAAAAACATAACAAATGCTACTATTGTGTGTCGATTCGCTTTCTACGACAATTTTTAAAAAAATTCTCGATTAAATCTTTAAAAAAATTGAAGAACCCCGAAATAAAAAATAACTCCTTTAAAAATGATAAAATAATACCATTTCTCTGGAAAAATCTCTGGGGGTTTTTGGGATCGGCGAATCCGATTCCGACATTAAGAAGTCTGTAAGAATAATGGAAGGTCCTGTTAGGATAATATGTGCATTCTTTTTAGTGCATTTTTTAAAAAAATAAAAGGTTTTGTTATTTTTTTTACATATGCTATATTATTTCCGATGACACATTTCTAATCCTTTAATTTCTAATACTTAACAAAACTGTCATAAAAAGCGGATATTCGATTATAATTGTTGTATAAGAATGATTCATTTGGAAAATATTTATACAGAAATATGACTTAAAAATGCTAATTCCATTATTGCTGTGCCCACAAAAAAAAAATCCCAACCCGAAAATCGAAATAGTATTTAGTTTAGGGTTGTGGCGTTCACATGAATTCATAGCCCTTTGAGTTCATAACAAGCTAATTATTGATATCATAAAATTTGTATACAACTTAACCAATAATTACGTTATAATCCTTCAACAATGGGTGTCCTAAATTCGAAACATTTTTACGTTCAATACTCTGAGGGGCGAGGGATGAGTTTTCTGGTGATAAAATCAAACATGACGCGATTTACGTTCATTTAACTGCCATAGGATTTACTTTTGTTGAAATTACATTCCGTACCTTTTCCCAAAATAAATTTCTCTTGGTTACGCAGGAGAAAACAGGAGGGGCTGCGCTACATGACAGTTATAGGTTATCCCTGGAATCCCTTGTCCTTATATTTCGCTGCAATAAAACACATCAAAATAGTTTCACGGATTATCTGCTTATTATTGCAGCTTAGGGCGCTTGTCAAATTGACTGATTTCCCTTGAAAAGGTGTGATCATTTGAAAATGAACCGTAACTGACAAAAACGAAGGCATTTCACTTCCAATTCCGTAACCATCGACCGTAAAGACGTATTGAATCCCAGTTAACATAAGTTACGTACGATTTCTTTTATACTTTCACTAGGGGTGGGGAGTGATCACACAAAATGTTATCGTTTCCAGAACATTTGATTTTTAAGTGTAGGGAAAGAACTTGGCGGGAAAAATTGGTAATAATGTTATGAAAATCGTTTCAGTTCAAAACGCCGGAGAGACGTTTACTGGCGATTTGTGGAGAGGAGAGGGGGAGGGGGGGCATATTTTTGCAATTTGTAAGCAAAAAATTTCCTTCATGAATGACCTCTCCAATGGTGTGTCAATTAGAGCAGTGTTTCCTAACCTGGTGAACATCTGCTGATTCCAGAGAGTATGCGAAATTTGAAAAAACAAAATGGTGGGAAGACAATTTGGAAAAAGCTAATTTAACTTATTACCACACATATAGAGATGACCTATAGCCCGATAATATTTTGTTTGAGATAAATATAAAATTGTTGCTACAACCAAAATGTTGTTTGCGCCAAACGAAATTTCTTTATTCCCCTAAACATAATTCACGGTGAACGAATTTTGTTTGGGGCAAACAAAAATTTGGTTGTAGCAACAATATTATTTTTGCCTGAAACAAAATATGTTTGCTGTCATTATAATACGATGGCTGCATCAAAAAACATTTCTTTCCGTGTACAAATTACTTACCCTAAAAAAATATTCCAAATTTTTCGAAAAAAACGAAGATTTTTTCGGGTTTTTTTCTAAATTTTGAACTAAAAAGTTTTTGCTTGCACTACAAATCTTAATCTTGTAAAGTCAGAGAATTCTAAGCAACAATGCGTCCAATCAAAGCCTATTTACCTCAGTAAACAAAAACCAATAGATTTTTTTGATGGTTTCCCCCTAATATGGTACTTCCCTAAAGTTCACCATCGGCATATCGTCTCTACTCTATCGTTTTTACGCATCGGACAATTGAAAATAATTGTAACGGAAAAAAAGTCTCAAATTACGAAATGAAAACAGAAGAAGGAGAAAAAAATCTTGTAATTTAGATGGGAAAATACTAACCACTGGAAATAGAACCAATTTCGACAAGAAGCGGAGAGAAAAGTAGGAAAAAAAAACGGATATTAGGAATTGGGAAATTTATGTTAGAAAAAATCGCAAAGAGCAATTTATTTTATGAAAAGACTTTTAATCTTTGTTTACAGAATGTCTTGAATGGGGTTCAAGTGGTTGCCTCTCACGGGGAAAAACTAATCAATGAAGGAAATCCATGCGATGATGATCAACGAAGCGCCAATTTATCCAAAGCGTACAACAATAACAAAAGTCTAAGTCTTCTGCTACGGCTGTGATAGCTTTTCTATTCATGGCCATTGAGTCAAACTATTAACCTTCCAACGTTTTTCTGTTTACTTAACTAAAGAAGTTTAACGTAAACACAAAAAGAAACAAATCTTTAATTTCAGTGTCTATACATGAGGAGCCTCAATGATCCATTGCGGCAATGTCAGAAATTCTGCGTTAGAGGAGGAGTTCCGAGAGTGAAGGGAGAAGCGAAAAAACGCACCGAGTCGTCTAAAAATGTCCAAGATTTATGCGAAGTGGTACTTCTTTAAGAAGTTGTAATGTTAGATCTCAATGAAAAGGTTTTTCTTACGCAACACGCAAGTTTCAAGTATCACAAAAATTACAGTCTGTTTGGTGGGTCTTCATACTATTCAACAGGTAATCAAAGGGTTTAGCGGGACGATGAATTTTCGTAGACATGTCTCAGATCACTGATAAAAAGTTTTTGGTTAATTTACAGCAGTTACGGGATCAACTTCAAATGACCACTGGGCCAACATTCCATTAATCATTTTTAGACCGATACGAATATGAATAGAAAAATTGGCAAAAGATGTTCCAGCCCACGACCAAACACCTTGAATCTCGTCTCGCAATCAAAAATGTTTCATGTCCGATGGAGATGTAGTTTCTGATAATTAAAACAAGTCCTTCTCGTTATATCGACATTTCACTTTGCAATTTCTACAATGTAATTCAGGTGATTTAAACCTTTTTTTGAAACGTTTTTTTTTTGGGAAATTTGAATAAAATGTTTAAAAAAAAGCCATTTCAATTTTTTTCTTGATCAAAGTTGATTCGTCCTTTTCAGAATTTCCTAATAAATCGAACAGCTTTTTGTGATTTTCTTGAAAACGATGTGTCCAATCGAAAAATTTATAAAGAAAAAAAGGAGTTAGAATACGATTTCACATAACTTTTCCATATACAAAATTTTAAATTTGACCACTATGTATCCGTTTTCCCATTATACTAAGTTCAGACCGACACAAAATCACGTAATTTTGCGAAATGATTTAGAACTTAAACCAAAGTGTTGACACAGAGATTAAGGTAATTTTGTTTCACATTTCAACTACAGGATTGCTATGAATTTTAGTGTAGGATTACTATGAATTTTAGTAATATGATGAATAATACAATTCAAAACATCGATGAAATATGTGCAAACAGAATTAGATACTTTAGACGACAATGGAAATTATCTGTAATGAAAATAAACAATTATTTTCCATTTCATATCTAATCACATCAAAAACAGGTCCATTTTTTTTGCCCCGCGTAGGTTGTTTACTAATATATCCTTTTCGCGTGCGGAACACGGCTTCTTTTTCTTATATCTCCGTCGTTCTAATCCAGCGCAAATGTCAAAACTGATGTACTCAAGAGAGCTGAATGAGTGATGCAGGGTTGAATTCATTGTTTTTGCTTGATTTCGTTCGTAATTTTGTGGAAATTGCATACTTTCAGTGATTTTTGAAAACAGGTTAATGTACTGGAAAGCTCGTGATTTCGAGGAAGATTTCGTTCAAAATTACGAAAATCTTCAAAATTACGTGATTTTGTGTCGGTCTGAACTTAGTATAAGATACGATTTATTTTTATTGGAAACAATTCATAAAATCTCATTCTTCTCAAGTAGGGCTGCCATGGACCCTATTTGTGAAAAGAGAACCTTTGGGTTAAAAAAAGAGACATTGTATAGGAAATTAACCAAATGAAAAAAGAGAACTAAAAGAGAACTTTTTTTGAATGTGAAAATTACAGAACGTCGGTTTTTCAAGCAAATGATTTTCAACCGGCTATTTCGTTAACCGCACAATTTTGATTTGTTTTGATTTTTACAGCAGCTGATCGTGGGAGAAGAAACTGTTCTTGCTGGCGCATACCATAAATAGCATTACGTTACAGTTTCGCACCACACACAGAAAATTGTAGAGTAGAGTACTACTATACAATAAATAACGTGATCATTTTAATTCATAATGGAATTTTCGTGGAAAAATCTGTTTGGTTTTTTACGCATAGTATGAGCCAAGAGTTTTCTGAAAAAAGAGAACTAAAGAGAACTGGCAAGGAAAAAGAAAGAGGAAAAAGAATGGGGTTAAAAAAAGAGATAAGGTTCTCTTTAAAAGAGATATGATGGCAGCCCTATTCTCAAGTAGCACAAAAGGTCGTAAAGTGGTGGCCGGGACCATTAAGTCATGGAACTAAAGTCGCGACGACCACTTTACAACCTTTTGTGCTCCTTGGGTAATAACTCACGGTAATTTTTTCTTTTTACGACCTCCTCCCTCCCCCCCCCCCCCTCTCTCCCACTTCTCCTCATGACATTTTTGGTATGATCTTTTGTACCGCAACCCTCATCCACTTACTAAAGGTGGAAGGTATTTTATGGTTTAACACTTTTTTTTACGCCCACACACACACACGTGGTTACATACATCAAAATCCATTCGGGCCACTGCTTTTCTTCTCTCACATACAAATGGAATACTTTTCTCCTGTTTTCTCGAAAACTGTTCGTTGTATCGAAAAATTTATAAAGATGAAATATGTTTAGAATATAATTTTACATAACAGTTCCATACATCAAAATTCAATTGCACCAGTCCATATATATGATTTTTTTTATTGAAAATTTTGTCTTTCCTCAAATAGAGTATTTGACGATTGGCCCCTTGCAATTGTAGCTTTTTTTTATGTTTTTATTTCGGCGCTTTTCAATTTTTTCAAAAAGTTTTTTTTGTTGAGGGTTTTTCAAAATTTTTATAACTAAAACAATTCAGGTTAACATCATCTGATCTCACACGCGTATTACAGATTTTCAGTGTAAAGGTTTTTAGCTTTCATTTTTCAAACGAAACCGTCTGCGAAGGTGGCAAATTCGGTCATGTTAGTGAAAATGAATTAAGAAAAAAAAACGAATTACCATCAAGGTGGCAGGCGTGTTTCAGTTTTAAAGTTCAATTGACCAATTGAGCAAAATTTCGAGACATATTCAAATGAATTCGCAGAAATTATGAATATTTCGTGCATTTTTTTATAATTGAATGGTGTTTGCCCAAAATGTTATTTAACTGTACACGATTTTTGTTGTTGTTGTTGTCTACCCTGACTGGGCTGGGTCTGGTCTTGAGACCTTTTCTTTCATAAATGTGATCATTTCACACCAGATTAACTACCATCAATTTAATCGTTTCCACCCGCAGTTTCAGTTTGACGGATTTGGGAGTACCGTTGAATTTCTTTAAGGTAGCAACTAAGAAGACTTTTTTGGACAATCCAGTCCACTTCGACTCCAATGAATTGAATCGAATTTGCAATATGGAATCTCGACGTGGACGGGACATCAGACTAAATAAGCTGCCTGCCTGACAACGATGAAAATCTTAAAAATCGGTCAATTAATTATTGGTAAACGAGTTTACAAGACTTTTGCGGAGTCTACGATATCTTGGATCATGATTTACTTTCGCTTTCGATCCACATTCTGTCTGACAATATTATTTTATATTTTATAGGTATGTCCAATGGCCGCCGATACACGATAGATTGATAGCTGTTAAAGATTAGTTTATTTGGTATAGAAAAACGTTTAGTCAGGCTCGATCGATAGATCCGGCAGAGGCTGGACAGCCCAGGCTAAACTTAAGTATTTATATGAATGGCCTTTTCAAGATAATATTTTTCGTTCAGACGTTTTGCACGCCAATTGATATTAAATGGAATTTAATACTTTTCCTATAATCATTGAATTTTTCACAGGCAAGAATTCACTGACACCAATTTCGATAGTGAAATATCTGTGTCAGTAATGAGAAATAATTAATAAAATTAAGCGATGGCCTACAGACGACTAACTGCTATGCAAATTGTAAATTTTTTTACACGTGATTTGGTAACAGGTTTTTTGTATATTTCTATTTTTCTTGGAGATTTTAATGTTCTTGGACATAATTTTCAGAGAAGCGTACAACAGGAGGCCTTTTAAAACACACACTCTTAAAATTAAGGAAAAAGCTCGAAAAATTTCCACCTTAAAACTGGGGAAAAATCTGGTTTCCTCTGCAATAAAAAAATAAAGTTTTTGCAACTAAATTTTTTTTCCAGAGGAGAAGAATGGACAAATTTGGGATTTGTGAAAAAAGTATTTCATCTCAAATTGGGCAGCTCCTTGGTTACTTAGCTCCAAATAATTTTTTTTGAAAAAGTTCTTTGATTTTTCCTAATATTTTTAGGTTGCAATTTAAAAAAAATAAAAAACGGATTCCTAATCAATAACCTCAAAAGGCATTTTTGTCAAAATTGGTTGAATTTTAACAAAAAATATCAGTTTGATCAACACAAAACTTTCTTCAGCGATATTTAATTTCCGAAAAAATATGTAAAAAATAATATTTTTTCAAAGATAGATAAAAAGCATTAAAGGAAAAAACGTAGAGAATTTTATTTCCTTTGAAGATTTTTAAAAAACTTTTTTTCAAATATCTTGAGAACCGTTAGAGATACAAGACAGGCGTATCTTTGAATTTTTAGTCGTATTTATCAAATACAAAATGACTAAAAAGGATAAAATAAAAAAAAGTTGTAAAAAACTTTACTAAAAAAAAGTAAAAAGAAATTGTTAAATAAAGCTTTTATTAAAAAAAATGCACTAAAAAGGAAAAAAATTTTTTGGGTGCTGTGTATCAGAAATAAAAGCGAGATAAAGCATAAAAAATTATTTTTTCCTATTCAGTGCATTTTTTCAAAATAATTTGAGAGTGGTTCGGTGTATGGTTTGGTTTTGGTTTACTAAAATTTCAATGGTTGGTTCGGTTCAAAAATCCGGTTTGCATCTTTGATTTGAGGTCTTTATTTAATACGCTTAAATTTAAAGTTTATTTAAGACGCTTAAATTTAATTCATCAAACACCAAATACCTACTTGCTAGCAATCAGACAATTTTATGTTTTTTGAAATTAAAAAATTACGAATTTTTCATTGCTTTTAGCTGCTTGATTCTTAACTTCAAAACTAAGCTTATCGTAATTTCTTAAAACCACTTCATATATAGCCAGATGCAGTCCTTTTCTTTGAAATATTATGCCGAGAAAAGTGAAAAAAAACCAGTTAAAAGACAACAAAGAAATTCATCTTCTTGTGCAGCCAATTATTTTCGTTTTTCATACTAATTGGTTTTGTCTAGAAATCCCTTTTAGCACCTTTAGCGCTTTCGTATTACAGGCCATAATAAACTCTATTCTACCCAGAGGCCATATTTTTGAAATCCATCCGTCCATCCATCCAACAGAGATTCATTTTCGTTCCAGTTAAAATAAATAATAAGGAATTACCGAAGAAGTGATGTTTGTTTGATGCTCATCGATCCGAGAAAATCCTTCAACGTTTACCTTGCGGCTGACATGGTCAATACGCAATCATTGTCTTCCCTGAATATTTTTTTTCCTTACATACGTTTTAGTTTTCTTTTTATTTTCGCCAATGGAAAAAAAGGCGAACCTTGGCCCGATCTTTAATTAAATCCGACAGAATCCTGAAAATCATTTGCAAAAGGAAACTCAGTTTGTTCAGTTGTTTGCTAGCGCGTCTAAGCCGAATTTAGAAAACTCCAAGAAAAGGACAAAGAGGACCTTTCACCTCTAAGGCACAAGGAAGAATTGTTGGGTTTTTTTCGCAAGCCAAGCCTATGACATAATAAGACCATGGCGGCAGCTGTGCAGGAATTTTCTAGGAAATTGGACAAAAGATCTTCATTTTTTGTGTTTCACCAATTTTTTTTCGAATCTATATATTTTTTCGTCCTTTGAAGGATCTGCAACTCAATGGCTTGCCATCATCCCGGCGTGCCATTGACTCATATTAATATCGCTCTATTTATACGAAATGTCATCAGTTTCCCAGGGAAAATTTGCAATTCATTGCGAAGGAAATGAAACTTTTACTTGGATTGCAACGATAAGATAGGGAATATCTCAGTAATTTCCATTATGGTGCTGGTAAGATTAATATTATCTCGACTTAGACATCATTCCCGATCGGACCACCTCCAAGATCACAATCGTCTTCCCTATACACAGATGGAAAACCTATGATAATATCAGATTTATTCATTGTGCAGGCCTAATTAAAGAAGCAACAAACACCTGGACAGGATTGATATCGTAAATAGAAAAAAAACCCATCGGTTCATATTGAATAATGGCATCACCGGCAAATGAGAGCAAATTAAAAGTACATAAAATCCCTTTTGTTGAATTGCATGTTGCACACAGCCAGGATGCTCGGGATAAGGATTCCTGTCATCTTCAAAGATTCACAAACAATAGACTTAAGGTTCTGATGTGGAACGAAGAAAGCGTATGAAAGCCGTCCGTTGACGATTGAAGGGAGCAAAAAAAAAAAAACGAAAGTTCCACATATGCTCGAGGATGACTCAAGGAATGGGCGCAGGACAACAGAAGAGATCTCTGTGCGTAAGAATAGACTCCTTTGCATCGTTGTTGTTCCCTGACATTCTATATGAACGTTAAATAAACGCTTCGTTCCAGGGGGAACATTGTTGCAAATTATTCCGTTTCTAATTCCGGTGATCCCTTTTCTTTAGCCACGCTACCATTCCCTTGGATGCGAGATGCTACATGATTTTTCCTGTTACCTCGTAGGTAGAGAAATGCTTTTACCATCCAGATCAGGTAAGAGAAAAAAAAAACAACACAAGAAAACCCCATTAAAGTGGCTGCTTGTTGCACCACGATGGTTAGTTGTTCATGGCAACAGTCAGCCGCCAACATAATCCTTATACAGTGTGATACAACCAAGGACTAAGGACTGTTCTTATTTTCTTTCTTATTTTTTTGTTTGCGTTTTTTTGTTCCCAGAAGATCAATTGTAAACAAAAATTGATAGGGATGCGTTTGCGTTTGGGGAAGATGACAAAAACGACAGACTTGTGTCACGCAATCGGGGTTTTGCTTTCGGCCGACAAAATACAAAACTTTATCCGATGATACGGTAATCGATTTCGATAAACCAATAATTTTATGTTCAAAGTATTTAACAAAAAATCTTTTCATAGGCGCTTCTAAAAAATCTGAAAATATCAGTAGTGATCAACACCAAACTTTCCTCTGCAATTTTTAGTTTCAGAAAAGATATATAAAAAATAGTATTTTTTTTTAAATATCTAAAGAACCGTTAGAGATACGTAAGAGCCGTTCAAGAAAAAAAATTGGAAAATTTTATTTTCTTTGAATTTGGTTTCATGCATTTTTTCTCAAAAGCGTATAGTTTTCAAGAAACTTTCAAAAAACTTAGTTTTTTTTTAAATATGTTAAGAACCGTTAAAGATAAGTAAAACCGTTGAAGGAAAAAATGCAGGAAATTTTATTTTCTTTGAATTTGGTTATAAATAGAATCATCGGCGTAATTTTTTGATATCCAATTTAGGGTGAGCTTAAGATACCCTTAACAAGGTTTTTTTTGAGTACCTCAACAAAAAATTGGTAAATGACCGGTTTTTAATCCTTTCCTGCATTTTTTTTTCCTAAAAGCACATAATTTTGAGAAGATGTCAAAAAACTTTTTTTTTCAACAAAAATAATTGTTTGGGCGGTACCCGTTATAGTTAACGTTACTTTTTCAAAAGTTGATAGAAAACTACGATTTTCGTAAAACTCATTTACAAAAAATCGTTAGCTCAACGCGTTTTCGAGGTATTTAAGATACGTAAAACGGACAGACCAACCGACAGACAAACAGACCGACAGACCCATAGACCCACGGACCGACAGACCGACAGACCCACAAACCGACAGACCGACAGACCGACAGACCGACAGACAGACCGACAGATAGACCGACAGATAGACCGACAGACAGACCCACAGACAGACCGACAATCAGACTCACAGACAGATCGACAGACCGACAGACCGACAGACCGACAGACCGACAGACCGACAGACAGACCGACAGACAGACAGACCGACAAACAGACTCACAGACAGATCGACAGACCGACAGATCCACAGACAGACAGACAGACAGACCGACAGACCGACAGACCGACAGACCGACAGACCGACAGACCGACAGACAGACCGACAGACCGACAGACAGACCGACAGATAGACCGACAGATAGACCGACAGACAGACCCACAGACCCACAGACCGACAGATAGACCGACAGACAGACCCACAGACAGACCCACAGACAGACCCACAGACAGACAAAAAAACCATAAAACAATATACCGATTTTGAAAAATTTCAGTTTTTTTTTCGAAAACTAACGAGTAAATCTGTCAATCGCCATTTTGACAATCGATCAGTGAATTATTTCAATCAAGTTTTTAATTTCGATTAAGATACTTAACCCTTTCATGCATACATTTTTCTATGGAATTATTTTTCTCGGTTTTTGGTATCCGAGGGTTTTTGGGGTCGCTGATTACGAATCTGAAGTCAAAACTTCAAAATTCAAAATGGCGGATCCAATATGGCGGTCAAAAAAGATAAAATTCATTAGATTACGCTGAAAACTAGTACGTAACTAGTACGTACTTCAGATTCGTAATTACCGATCCCAAAAACCCCCGCGTACCAGTTTTCAGCGTAATCTAATGAATTTAATCTTTTTTGACCGCCATATTGGATCCGCAATTTTGAATTTTTGACTTCAGATTCATAATCAGCGACCCCAAAAACCTTTATAAAGCTGATTACCGATTTTTTAACTGTAATAGATTTGCCACAGTTACATTTAATCTGCAAAATAGCTACTTTTTTGCTCTTTATTTATTTATAAAATGCAGTAATTATAAAAAATTGCATATTACTTTTTTTTCATAACAATTGATGTCCGTGGATACTTACGAAATAAATTTAGTCAATATAAGTGCATGAAATATATGTTATAATATTAAAAACTGAATTAGAAAAGGTGTTGTTGTACAACAACACTATGCAACAAAGGGTTAAGCAAATGAAATACAATAAATTTTTCTGTGCCCGAATTATCAATTGCTCTTTTTCTGTCTCACCGATATATCAGTTTTTATGTCAATTGCACTTTGGGTAATGCCACACACAGCGTTTTTGGACGAGGTGTTTTCCGAGTCGGCTTTTTCTCTATCTCACCCATATATCATTCTTTTATCTTCATTTTCACAATTTTCAGACCATTTGAACTTATGTGGGATAACACCTTAAAGCAATCAATTTTTTGGAGGAAAATTAGCCACTGAAAATTTAAACTTCAGAAAAATTTAATTAAAAATGGGACAATTTGATTTTTAAAAGTTCAAAATTACCTTTGGCAATATTTACTACCGACCTTGAGAGAAAAAAAAACTCATTTTCCCCCTGAAAAATGTATCTAAAATTTTAAAACATTTACAAAAAAAAAAAAAGAATTTCCTTGAATTAAGTAAACTTGAAGGTGTGAAATATGTGTAAATATTTAAATTGGTGTTATTTCCCACCATTCTTACCAGTTTGCCATTTTCTTATCAACATTGAATCGAGAGGGATGTGGGTCAAGGCCATTTTGAATTTATTTTCCATTAATTGGAATGTGAATATAAGAAAAACATTTTTTCTTCTTCTCAATATGGAAAGATGGGGGAGTAAAAAAAAGAGAAAATTGAAAAGAAATTAAACCACTTGCTGCTTAATATATACGTATATTTAGATAAAATAAACAAATATATTGGTTCATTCTCGCTATTGGACGTTGAATGGAGATAGAAGAAAAATTAGATGAAGTGAAGAAAAATTCCGCAGCAGGGACATTTGTTTTCTGACGTCTTTAATTACATTGAACAATTCCAAGTGTTAACTCAATAAATGTCTACGCTATTTTTAGATTTTCATCCAACCAGCAAAAATCACAGATTCTTTTTCCAACTAATTTAACAAATCAACACGCGTCAATAGATTTTTCCCAAATTATACCTGTATGTACAAATTTAGGTTCTAAAAATATATTGGTGATCTTTTTAGTACATAAAAGGGATATTTATTTATTTTTCTGTCGTGTTTTTGTTTTTGCAATTGTCGAAATTAAATTTCAATATTATGGGGAAAAAAACAATTTAAAGAGCAAAATATTTACTTAAAATTTCCGTTGATATTTTCTGCCATTACCATTGAACCTTGATTGTGTTTTTATTGATAATCTTAATACAGTAGAACACGCTTAAATGCACATCGAATTTCGCAGAATTTTATGTGCATTTATCCGTGTTTTGCATTTATACGTAGCACGAAAGCACGGATAAATGCACATTAATGTGCAATTATGCGAGTAAAAGATAAACATGCAACTTTAATATTCCTGTAATAAACATTTAAATTCAACAAGGCTACACAAAAACACAGAACCTAATTAAGAATTCATTTTATCAAATAAAAATAACAATAATCACTTTTTTTTTGTGTAATTACATTTCATTTTTGCACATGTGCATTTAAGCGTGTAAAATTTCATATAATTTATACTTTTGCGGATGTGAAAATGGTTGCATTTAAGCAAGTATTGCAATTAAGCGTGTTTCATTTATCCGTGTATATTTATATGAAAAATGCTTAAAAATCCTCCATGCACAAATTTTGCGTGCAATTACACGAGTTTTGCATTTACGCGTGTTGCATTTAAGCGCGTTCTACTGTACCATTTTTACATTTGGACTCAATCTACTTAATATTTTGAATTTTTCATTGAATCGAAGAAAAACTTTATCTGATCAGAAGTGGCAAAATCCTTGGACAGGCTCCAACGTAATTCGAAAGTGCGAAAAATTACCACCTCTCCTTGAATAAAATTTGATAGTGCGTTATCGGTGAAGAACCTCTTGCTTATGTCACGCACAAATGTCGATAGACGAATTGATAACAAGTAATTTAATTACACTGATCCAACCCAGCAGTTAAATTAATCTTTATTGGATTTTTTTGAAATAATTTGTATGCAATCTAAAATTTTGTTCTTGACTAGAGATTTTTTTATCTTGACTCATTGAATTGAATCATTTAGCACCATTGGTATTTTGCTGTGTTAAAAGTGCTAGATTAATTTCTTACAGTTCTTAACACGTTGACGCCAGCATGGAAGCGAAAAAATTGGGTCCCAAAGGCCAGTAGTTTTTTTTATGGATTGCCTTGAAATGACTTTATTTTCATGAACTTCCGAGATATGCCGCAAATACCGCTTCTGGTTCCACATTGGACTCACAAAATTCATATGCCAAATACCAAAAAGGATTTTCAGGTCGTCTATTAATTTTCCCAGAAGTTTTATACAGTGAAAATGGCGAGGCAATCCGCCACAGGGGACGATTTTCAAGATTCAACAAAACTTTAATTTTGTTGAAAAATCAATGAAGTCGGAGCCTCTTCTATAAGCACAAGAAAAGCTACAATTGCCAGGGGGCAATCGTCACATACTCTATATGAGGACAGGTAAAATCTTTATGAAAAACATGCATTTGTATGGGAGAGGGGGGGGGGGGATTGGACCGATTGGATTTTGATGTATGGAACGGTTATGTAAAATGATATTTTAAACACATTTCGTCTTGATAAATTTTTCGATACGATGCACAGTTTTCGAGAAAACCGCAAAAAATGGTGTCTTATGTGAGGTAGGAGAGAAAGAGTCTTTCAACTGGATTTTGGATAAGTTATGTAAAATTTTATTCTAAACACATTTTACCTTAATAATTTTTTCAATACGACTTACTGTTTTCAAGAAAATCAAAAAAAACTGTTTTGTTTGTATGGGGAGGGGGGAAGGAATGTTTCGATTTTTCCCGTTCAAAAACTACAGAAAAGTTTAAGTTTCTCAATCCTTTCGAAACTTATGGTGTTCATGGACAGACGGACAGACAAACGATCGGAAATGTGTAAATCAAATCATTAACACCCTGGTGTAGTTCATTTTTGTGTTCGTCGATTGGTTCGGTGCGTTAAAAGCGGCATACAAAATCTAATATAATCTTATCTAGTCGTCGTTGCCGGGCTAAAGTTTTTTGTATAACTTTCAGAATACGAAAAAACCGAAAAGAGCTTTAAAATTTTTGAGAAAAATCTTATCCTTCCAGGACTTTCCGTTTCGAATTAGTCTAACATCGGATTCGTGATCAGACAAATATCAATTTTTACGAGAAAAAATGGGAAAAAATGATATTTGGTTATCATTGCAGGTAATCCGGTTTCGAATTTTGAAATTCTTACACCCGATTCGTGATCAGCGACCCCGAGAACCCCCGAGAACCCCCGAGAACCCCCGAGATACACTTTTCAGGCTCCTTTCACCTTGAATCCTTTTCAGAGCAGGATTCAAGGTGAAAATCAAGGTTTTTTAAAACACCCAAACCCTATTTACCCCCTTAGCGGTAAAATGTCTTAGTGAACGCATACGTGATGGATGGGTCATACTGTGAAAATTTCAAGTCCCTATAGCTTCAGGGGTTTGGGATGGGCGTTTTTTGCGTGCAGGAATTTGAGAACTACGGGGTAAAGGAAACAGGTTAGAGTCAGTTTAGTTTAAAAGCTAGTTCGACCTTCATCAGTGCAAGTTTTCAGAATTAACTTAAGTTATGGCAGAACAAAACCGTTGTAAAGCTTCAAAAAAATGTCTAATTCTTTTGAATATTCCGAAAATTTACAATCTAAAGGAGTAAAAATTCTCAGTTAGTAAAATGACTAATTCTGAAAATTGTTAACAGAATTCCACGATTTCCCAAAACAAATTTCTTTTTGCTTGTTTTTCAATTACATGATTTGAAATGACCCCCGCAATCGGTGAATGAGCAACATTGTGTCAATAAATTTCAAGTTCTGCGAATTTCTAGATAAAAATTCCGAATAAAAGGGTCATTTGGGCACCTGGATCGACAAAGTTAGCAGGAAGTGTCACGATTTCCCCGAAAAACGGTCAAGGGGGGCATCGATAAGCTTTTGGTTTTTATTCACCTTATCAACATTAGTTTATTTATTGCTGTGAATTGTAATCACATCGAATCAGCAATAACAACAAATCCGCCGGTAATTGATATGAGATGTCGCGTCGGCGGCGTGGCGGCCATGAAAAAACTTTGGTTACAAAATAAAACCCAATTAGAAGGTGATAAAAATTGAAACTAATAGAAAAAGGAGGCGGGGAACTGAACGAACCGAAATGATAACAACGTGAGGAACTCAATTGTGAGGTTATACAATGCGTGTTTGATTGATCGGATATCGAACAAGCGGCAAATTCTGTTCGGGCGAACCTAATAATATAGTTTCTATTTGCCAAATTTTTGACGTCATCAAATTTCAAAATGAATGCCCGCCTGAAGTGTCGAATTTCAGGAAATAATTGGTTTACTGAGATCTACACCTCACGGTAGCGACCCTTGATTTGAAAGAAAATCCGAATGCATCTTAAGGTGTCTTAGGTCAAAAAAGTATGACAATAAAGCGGAAGCATCAACAAAGAGATATTTTGGAAGTGCAAGAAAAAAGAATAAGTTTTATGGGTCCTTTACAGGTTTTTTGAGGCACAGAGTTCATGGGAAAATGCCATAAAATTCTAGCAGTTAGCATATTTTTTTTTGGGTTGTTAATGCGAAAAATAATGCGATGTGAAAGAAAGAGTTTACTGTCTTAGATGAAATATTTTTTGCAATCACATCTGCGATTGTCGCGACCCAGATGTTTCTTTATTTCAAAATATACTCACTGTAATGAGAGCAAATCTAATGGCAGATGACAACTCAGTCAATTGCTTTTAATGCGTTTTTTTGTAATAATTTACCATGAATTTTAATTACGGTATCTAAGCGTTTATACCTGGGAGAAGAAATTCAAGATTTTTGTGTTGAAGAAGAGTTGTAAATTATAAAAAACGAATGCCTCATCTCGGAAAAATATTTGTATAAAGTTTATTGAAATTTTATTGAGTTTGAATAAATTTTATTGTTAGCTTTGCAATTGTTTTCTTGTACACGGAGAGAAATTATAAGACAGATTCCTATGCGGACGCATAGAAAAATTAAATATTCTTCTCAACTCAGACTAACGATTACAATTGCGATTACGATTCCTCGACCAATGAGTTCAAAGCTTTCATTTTCCTATCGTTGAAAGCTTTGATCTCATTGGTCGAAAAGCCTCAATCATAATCGCAATCGTAATCGTAATCGCAATAGTAATTGCAATCGTTAGTCGGAATTGTGCTTAAGACCATCTATTCTTTGTAGTCAAATTACTTGTAGTAAAATGATTGCAGACATTTTTTGTCCAACTTTTTTTGAGACGACCTCCTCAACAAGGAAAAACCAATCACAATTATTTTGAGGGTTCACGGGATAGTACACAGTTAGAAATTTGACCCGTCAGTGTCAAATTTCTTCTAGTCTCAAAGAAAAAGTGTTAATTTTTAACACTTATAAATATCACTTTAGCACCTTTGAAATGTGTAAAAAAATAATAACTCATTGAAATGTTAGGGTTACACCTTGTTGGGAGTTAACTGACTTTAACACTTTCGAGTTTCAAACAAATTGGGACTTGAATGTCTTAAAATGAAATTCTTTATAGATCTGAAGGTAATTCGAAATGATGTAGTACTAAGTTTTAATTTCTTAAAAATAATGTTACTAGGAGAGGGGTTCATATGGAAGTGGTTGGATTGATTTTGCTGGGCAGCTATTTTTTTTAGATTACTATTTGTCTAAAAACAGAATCAATTTTTTCTATTCAGGACTATTCAGGAGATAGCAGAGGAGAAAAAAGTGTAACGTTGTTTTACAAGCTTGCCCAAAACAAACGTTTTTTTTTTGTTGTAAAACCATCTCCAACTTGTGTGTTTGTCTCTATGGCATTTAACTTATTTCTAATGTTTTTTTTCGATTTTCAAAATTTGATATACGAGGAGCGAAAAAAGGAGGAGACCTTTAGCGTCTGATGTAAAATGTTTTATTCCCCAATTCGTCGCCGCCAAAAATTAACATTAAGCCGACAAATGGGCTGTATAATATTAGAATGTAATTTATTACCCTATTAATCCACCCTCTTAAAAACATGAGGAAAACATGTGATTTGCTGCATTGCGAAACGATTAGTAAAAATTTATTACTTGCGCAGAGACATATCAATTATTTTTATTTAGAAAACTTAGTAAGAAAATCAAAAAGACTCAAAAATCAAGAAATTGAAGGGTAAAAAATTTTCTTTTTAATTTTTTTTTCAAATTTTGGCCAATTTAAATTGATTTTGATTTCTGCATATCTGTCGTTCTGTCCATCTGTCTGTCCATCCGTCTGTTTGTTTGTCCGTCTGTCTGTCTGTCCGTCTGTCTGTCCGTCTGTCTGTCTGTCTGTCTGTCCGTCTGTCCGTCCGTCTGTCTGTCCGTCTGTCCGTCTGTCTGTACGTCTGTCTGTCCATCTGTTTGTCCGTCTGTCTGTCTGTCTGTCCGTCTGTCTGTCCTTCTGTCTGTTCGTCTGTCTGTCCGTCTATCTGTCCGTCTATCTGTCTGTCTGTCCATCTGTCTGTCTGTCTGTCTGTCTGTCTGTCTGTCTGTCTGTCTGTCTGTCTGTCTGTCTGTCTGTCCGTCTGTCTGCTCGTCTGTCGTCTGTTCGTCCGTCTGTTTGTCTGTGTGTCTCTCAGTGAACACCATAACTTTCGAAAAGATTGAGCTAGAGATTTGAAATTTTGTATGGTTGAGTTTCTCGTAAATGGCTAGACCACCTTCCCCATACAACCCAACCAGTTTGTTACAATTTTCTCGCAAACGGTGAGTCGTATTGAAAAATTTGTAAAGGTAAATTGTGTTTAGAATAGGATTTTACATAACTCATCCATACATCAAAATCCAATCGAATCAACCCATCTCCTCTCTTCCATACGAATGGAATACTATTTTCCTATTTTCTCGAATACGGCGCATCGTATAGAAAAATTGATAAAGACGAAATGTGTTTAGAATATGATTTTACATAATCGTTCCATACATCGAAATCCAAATGGATGATTTCTCCCCCCATCATCCACACACATGGATTTTTTTAATAAATATTTTTGCTATCCTCAAATAGAATATTTGACGATTGGCCCCTGACAATTGTAGGGTTTTTTATGTTTCAACTTAAAACAATTAGGAAATACTTTTCCTGGTTGGAATTTTAAAAATGGCGCCATAATTTTATTGTATTCATCAATTCCAAAGTATATTTTAACATTTAGATGAACGAATGAAGAAATCTCTTTCCCATCAAGATTCAAGACCATAACAAGCGTTATAAGAAAAATCCGTCTTTGACCTCAGACAAATTGAGCTAAGAATTTTAAAGACATTGAGCAAAGAGATTGAGCAACGCGAATACTAGATGAGTATGCAAGTAGTGTCAAAACGGATATCCGGTCCGCGTATCGATCAACTAATTGGATAAGAATATCATGCGCAATCGAGCGTCTTTAACTCATTTGGCTGCTTCCACTTTCGCCATTTGTTAAGAAAGATTAACGATCTTCTTAATAAATAAGTCCGATCGCGTTACAAGCGCTGACAATTCATTTTAAGTCGTTGGCCAATTAAATTCAAAGCGAGAACGGAATGTTTCACACCGAATTGCATTTATCACTATCATGGAAATTGTGCCTTAGTAAATTCAAGAATTCTTAAATAGAAAAATCGACATACTGGGGGCACAAAGTTCCGGCTGGGCTTTGTCTGGTTAGATTCATGGATTTAATCGATCTCGTCACAATTTCATTAAAAATAAATACATACCATGTTTTGACCTTAGGGCCTCGAAGAAGAAGTCACTTCCAGCCATTTTACACCTAAAGGTACCCACTTTTTATGCACGGCAGAGAAGTGAAACGTCGACAATGGCTTGGGCGAAGGCCCTTTCATTATGCACAACCGCTCATATAAGTTTAGGCTGTGTTCCACATAACAAATGGAAATTTTTTCATATATGTTCGACGGTTTCATAATTTTCCCTACCATTTGGTGTCGTTTTTCTTTATCGTTTCGTTTCTAATTTCTTCACCGGTCAAATGGCGGCGCTATAAACCGCGGGAAAAAAAAATTTCCCGATATGGAAGTCGCGTTTGGGTCTGAAATTAATGTTGTTGAACTTTGAAAGGGCATAACTTCTGGATGATGATAAAATTCAGTCCCACTCTGTCTGATTTCGAATGTAATCTGGTGTTGGTATGTTTGGAATTTTTTTTATATTTTCGTACATTTCAAAATGTTGGTCAATACATGCTTGTTAATCGTTGTGGATTCCCTTGAGAAAGAAAAAAATAAACAAAAACGAGGCAAAACAAGTTCCCTGTTCTCGGTGTTATATCTTAACCGCATTTTTCGAACGTAATTAAAGTTTCTGGTGGACAATGACAAAATTGAAGAATCTTTAAATCTGCGGCAATTTTTTTTTTGGACAGCCGCACTGTGTAATAATCTTTGGAAGGGTTTTTAGGTGGGGTTTTTTTTCACCGTAATTTTAATAGTTCGCTTAAAACATAATACAAAAGACGCGCGCTTACAATTATTGTTAAATTAATTGTTGTTAAAATCACAAAGAAAAATTGTCAATTGGAAAAAATATTTTTCGAGTCAAATCTTTGTTTAACAAAAAAATTGTGATTTTAACAACAATAAACTTACAAAAGATGTTTTTTGTTAAATCAATAAAACAATTGTGAAATTATCAATTGTTTTATTCACAAATTTTTGTTTTTTAAACAAAACTTTTATCAATTTAACAGAAATTATTTGTTGAGATTCAACAAAACAAATTTTGTGAAAAGGAACGAGGTTTTTGTTGTTATTTTTGGGTTTGTTTGTTCGCTGAAAACTTGACAACCAGTAAACCGATTTTATGAAACTTCCAAAGGATTTCACTAGCATTGAAAAGTGTTTCTTAATGCCTTCTCTGCTTGCCCAAAAACTAGAGCCAATCTGGCCAAACCACTTGCAGATTCAGAATCAGCGACGTCAAATTATCCTGAAAAGATTGTAAAATATTTCGCAACAAAAAAAAGTGGTTTTGTCGGGTTTTTCTTTTGTAAAAATTAACCGAATCCGACTCTTAAAGCAAAATTTTAGCTCGACTATGACTCCGACTCCTCGACACCCACTCCGGCTGCACGGCCCTGGTCAAACGTAGGGTTTGTAAAAGTTGTCACTTTTGAGGGCTCACAAAAACTTTTTTTTCGCCTCAAGTTTGAAGTTTACGCCACCTGAGCTTTGTCTCTGATATTTTTAACTTTTTGAAGTTGGGTTTCGTTCATAACATCTTTTGTGTAAAAATTTGTTCAGGGTCGACCTTTCGAAAAATAAAAACCGGATCAAAATTTCTTAAGCTGTTCAAATGATAGCAGGAGAGGGTAAAAACATAGTGGAAAACTTTTTTTGTAAATCATGAGCGGTTTTTTAACTTTTCGAAGTTGTGAACGACAATCTAATTTTTCATTTATTTCAAAATCACTTCAAGTTTTAATTGCCAAAAAGCATATTTCAACTATATCAACACCTACTTTTCATACATTTCTAAAAACACAAATAAACTCTTATCAATCGTTATCTAAAATCTATCCTACATACTTGGAATGTTCTCACATTACAAAATACCAATTTAATAGCCAATTAATAACATTTAACAAAGGGACTGCGCCTTCTCAGAAGTCAGTTTTAGGATATGTGTTGCTGTGTGTACTTCTTCCGATAAACAACGAAAGGCACTTGAAGAGACTCCCTCCCTACATACCAGCATTCAGGACGGTTCTTTTATTTTATTTTTGCAGCTTCCTTTCCTTCGTTCCCGTTAAACGCTTCACATGCGGTCCTTGAATCTCATAGCCAGCGTCTCTGTTGAACACCTTCTACGCGCCATTTAATTCTTGTCGGCTAATTTATGGCGTGTCCCTTAAAAAACATTTAAAAATCCCGGCTCGACGAGTACAAAAAACCACCACGGAGAGGATAAGCGGAATGAATCTCATTCACTGGAATAAAGGACCTGCATGGACGATGAATCAGATTAGACGTAGGGCTACCACGAAGGGTGCTGGCGGGATTCCAATGACAGTATCAGAATAACGTAGGATCTCGCCGGTTTCTTCACATGTGTTTACAATTTTCAAGAGGCAACGCTCAAGTACTGCACTGCATCGTCTTAAGTGTTTTTCGGGGCTGATGTTGAGAAAAATGATGTTGCGGTTGGACGCGTTTGAAGGAAGGTGGCTAGGCTGAGGAAGTCGGGGGGAGCCGACAATTTTTCTTGAGGATTTCACACTTGGAACCGTCAATCGTCTCACCGCAACGTTCCAAATGATTTCATCGATAGCCCTTAAGGTTATGTTACGCTTCAGTTGCGAACAGACTAGTACCGCCGGCTTAACACGTTCACGACCGAGGCGATTAGACTAGGGGTGGGCATAAACCAGATGATAAATTTTAATTATATAAGTTTATTATAGTTCAATATTAGTATAGATATATTAATTATATTTATTGCGCACTTGGTGACGTCAGGGAGTACGTGACGCATATATGCGTCACTGGTTTATGGCATGGAATTTTCTTATTTAAACCACAAGACGCACATATGCGTCACTATATAAAAAGGTAAAAAATAGGTTTGTTTTGCAATATTTGTATTTTCACATTTTTTTTCAATATCCCATCAGTACTTGCACATAAAAGTTCATTTATTTCTTCGTCTTGTAAATATTTTGCAGCCATAACTGTACAGATGATATTTTTTAAATTTATAATAATCATGTAATATCTGTGGTCACAAGTAATAAGGGCTTAAGTCGAATTTCTTGATTTTTCAGGAGAAGCATTTTAATATTTATGAAATTTTAACTGTCGGTGGCAAAATGGTATCAAACCGAATTCAAAATCCTATAACTACAAAATGTTATGAAAAATAAGCGTTTTACGATTGGTTTAATCTGGTTTATTCAAACTTAATATTTTCAGAGAAATTAAGGATTATTTTACTTTAGCCACTCTGTCAAAACAAGTTTATGTCTTAGAAATGGTTACAATCAATGGATAAAGTCAAGTTAAGCCCCTAAAAACCTATACCTCGATTTGAAAAAGAGGCCAAAACCGACTTTAGCCTGCTCGTTTCGGAAAAGTTAAAAACGAAGAATGAACTAACTCGACTTAAGCCACTATTCCACGTACAAAAACTATCAAATCAATGCAGCTTCT
This sequence comes from Chrysopilus asiliformis, assembly GCA_964034945.1. NCBI lineage: Eukaryota > Metazoa > Arthropoda > Insecta > Diptera > Rhagionidae > Chrysopilus > Chrysopilus asiliformis. Next base: position 20,436,674 of record OZ035963.1, on the reverse strand, counting down.
CACCCATAAGAGTGGATTAAGTCTATACAAAAATATATGGGACCTGACTTTAGCCGTTCTTCCAAATGCAACTTGGAAATTTTTTGACTTAAGCCGTTTGGTGGGGTAGCCTATAACGGTCAAAAATGGTCATAGAAACTAACGGGTCAGTGGAATTAAAAGCATTTTGGAAATAGAAGGCAATTCTGTAACAACATTGAAAACGGCTAAAGTCGAGTTAGGCCCTTACAACTTGTGACCACAGAATAATAATAAACTTCTCACCTTTTACCTAAATAGAACCACTTATAAATTCCCTTTCAATAACCTTTTGCTTATAATTATTCCATATAAATTCATTTGCAAAACTAAATATATTTTCAAAATTCTACGTACGACGTACCGTATGGTAAAACCACTCACATAAAATAACAATTCGGGACTTCCCCTAAACCAAAAACAAATTTCAAAAGAATCTGTAATTCAATATAGAAATAACAATACACTAAGCAAATATAAGTTTGTGACGCATATATGCGTCGTCGGTTTACAGTGAAAACCACACGCCGCATATATGCGTCGTGTGGTCGTGAATGCGTTAAGGCTGCAAGCTAGGCAATCTCGGTTAGGTATCACAACAACCTGAATGAATCAATTTTCACTTTTTAGAGGCATTGGACGAATGAATTCGTGATGTTGGATCGCAGGGGGTGGGAAGGGGTGTTTATTCCATAGGGGAATGTAAACAAAAGGTAAAATATATATCTGAAGGCGCCAAAGAATCAAGAAGAGACCTGGACACCACACCTTCTCCAATAGTAAGTATACAGAATAGGGTTCTCGAGTACTTCCCTTATACATGCTTACCTGCTTAAGTAGTTAAATACACTTGAATTCTATGTGGATTCCCTGAGTTTCCTTGCTATGCCAATTTTTTATGTTCCCTGGTTTGTTTTTTTCCTTTGTTCTTAGCAAAACAGGAGGAACAGCAGAACAGCAATAAAAATGTCTCCCACTTAAGGGGCTTCACTTTCCCACAGACTTTGTTCATAACGGGTAACTAACCTGTCTCAATTCAAATTGCGGTGACACACGAGCGCATAGAACGTTATAAGAGTACCTACTTATGGGCCTTGTGTACATAAGTTACAGGGCGAAAAAAAATTGGAAGACAAAAAAAAAATTGCAACTCAGTGCTGCAGACGATTATGTTACCGAATTTGTGCGGGTCAGGAACGAACGACGGTGCCATTCCGTTACGGCCTCCACGTCGACAAGGACTCAACGGTTCAGACATGCCGGGAGTGGGAACAGGAATAGCATTTCGATTGGTAAGCAAGACTGAGATTGCGGATGGCTGGGAATATGAAAGGAATTTTAAGCGTAGACCTCATCCCCACCGCGACGCGACGCACAGTGTTTCGAGTAGAACGACTTTTGTGACATTCGCCAAAAAATCAACTGTGGAATTTTAATGTTTCAACAATTTCAACAATTGTATTTTATTATATTTTAAAACTGGTTTAAATTCATTTTTATCATTTTTTTTGTGAATTCGACAGGGTGTTAAAGTTCAGGTTTTTTCTCTGCATAAGCAAAACATTTTTTTTTGTGATTTTCTTAGAAGTTTGATGTTATTTCCATAAAAATCTGTTCAAATGACTCATTTTACGATTATATATTACTGTAGGTGTTTAAAATGACACTCCATACAATATTCTAACTATTCAAGTTTAGGAGAAATAAACATTTTAAGAAAAAGCAAATTTTTGACTAAATTCCAACTTTATGTAGAACTACAAAAGAAGTATTAAAAGATATTTAAAAAAATCTGAGTTTCACATTATACAGGAATTCTTCCTCTATTACAGGCAATAAAAAGTTTCATCAAAGTCTGTCCAATTTCGGGAGATATGTAGATTTTTCCAAATTTAATCAACTTGATTATTTTAAATTTTGCAATTTTTTAGTCGATATTTGTTTATGTACTTTTATATCGTCCCCGTTTCCATAGATTAAACTGGTACAAAAACACTTGTGTGCTTTAACTATTAATAAAAACTATTTATATATGTTAAAAAATCTGCGCCCCACAACCTCCTCTCATGCTATCTCCGGAACCGCTAAGGGGATCTTCACCGGGGTTTCGGTATTCTATAAGTCTTGCCTCAAACAAATTTTTTTCCACTAACATTAACCCCCACCCCCTCCTATTTAATAAACCCTTTCCCTGCTATGTCCTTTAACCGCAAAAATATTTCGATTATAAAACAATTTTCTTCTCAATAACATCTACTACACGTTTTTCCTCCTTTGTGAAACTGGTAACCAAAAGTGTCCAATGTGGGGATTTTTTTTTTTCAAAAATTCGATTTACATAGTTCTTTGTGATTTATTGAATTCTGCCACACTTTTGTCTATTATTAGAATTTCATACTTAAAGCCGTTCTCGAGATATAGCCGCTTTTGCGAGAATTATTCATTTTAATTATTTTTTTTGTGAATACAATAATCCGTTCAACTGCGCAGTAGATACGTTCCACAAAAAGAGCGCGCAAACCGAAACCGCGCACTGTGAACCCTACTTTGTATGAGATTTTGGGGTTAGGGACAAGTTTTTTTAAACGAAAATTATAGAAAAACCGCGCAGCTGCGAAATTTTTACCGCGCAGTTCGAAATTTTTGTATTAAAAACTTAACCGCGCAGTTAGAGGGATTACTGTACATCAAATTGTATTCTTTATTACGTGGCATACACACTCCTATATTGAACATATTCTGCCGAAACTCCGTCAACTGACCAAAATATAATAAGGGAAAAGGCTTTAGTATTTTTAGTCCTTAAATAATTGAAAATTGAATCTTTACGATAATTAAGCGATGTAATGATTTTTTTCCTTACGTCGTTATCCTTAGAGGACTTTTTATTTCGAATTTTGAAATTCCAGCCCTAGATTCGTGATCAGTGGCTCCGAAAATCCCCTAAAGCAAGTTTTTCCGAGAAACATTTGAAAAAAGGATATTTGCCATATCCTTCACGACCATCCGTCCCGAATTTAAAAACTTCGACATCACAAACAAGTTCTCCTTACTATCCCTAATAACTTTCCCATTTACCATAATAGCATATTTGCACGGTTTTCGAGATATTTTCGGTCTTTAGACCGATATAACAAAATATCGTGTTTACGAAACACTGTGCGACGGTTGAAATTGAAATTTCGCTGGAAGTCTGTAAAATCAGGCAAATCAATGCATAAAATATGCTCTACAGACACGTCAGGCAGACATTGAAATAGGCGCTAATCAGTCCGGCGTGACGGAAAAGAGTTTGACCCAAGAACCGAAGAAGGTTTCAAATATCGAAGGGCGTTACTGTTGGGTTTTTTTTCATGTTGATGGTTGTCTTCCCCATAGAAAACACTTCAGACTAGGAGGTTTCGTGAAGGGCTAATTAGACATCCGACTGAAGGGGTTAATCAGCAATTGCACCCAGCCGACCACTTGGCGGCACTCGTGTAATTTTCGATAATTAATAAAAATCCAAATGAATCTACTGCTGATGGAGTGAAAATATAATACATTTCTGAATGAAGGAAGAGAAACTTAAGGTTACGCCATTCCCATAATGATGACAAATTGACGACGTTTCGACCAGATGGTGGTTTAAATTCGCCTCGACTTGGAGGATCGACTGAAGAAAAAAAACATCAATTAAGAAATGTTCTACATTCGAATGACAAATTTGGAGAATGTCCGAAACCGCTAATTACAGAATTATTCCTTGTACTACGGAATACAGAAATTCGTTATGATTAATGGTGTTCGTTTTCGTGCAAACTCGAAGGTGTAATCAGGAAATTTCACTGCAGCACGAAAAAAGCGATTTGATCGTTTGCGATTTCGAGAGGTTATTGCAAGGTTTTCGCGGGAATATACAAAAATTTAATTCCGGACTACATTAAAATTATCAAGTTTGGTCAACAAGCTGAAAAAACCAAAAACGAAGGGTTTTTTTTAGGAAAAATAACAAATTAAACATAAAAAAGCTCCAATTCAAATATGTCATTCGATGTGGTGACAGACGAAATGTTTATTGAGAAAAATCCTTTTGTATAGCAGAGGGGGAAAGGACTGATCTGATTGGATTCATATTCTAAACAGATTCTAAACAAATCATATTCTAAACAGATTTTATCTTTATGAATTTTTCGATACAGTGCGCAGTTTTCGAGAAAACAGGAAAAAAGTATTCCATTCGTGTGGAAGAGAGAGATGGGTTGATTCGATTGGATTTTGATGTATGGATGAGTTATGTAAAATCCTATTCTAAACACAATTTACCTTTACAAATTTTTCAATACGACTCACCGTTTTCGAGAAAATTGCTAAAAACTGTTTTGCTTGTATGGGGAGGGGGAGAAGGAATTGTCCAATTTTAGCCGTTCAAGAACTTGGCCTAGCCATTTACGAGAAACGTAACTCTACAAACTTTCAAGTCTCTAGCTCAATCCTTTCAAAAGTTATGGTATTCACGGATGGACAGACGGACAGAGAGACGAACAGACAGAGTGACAGATGGACAGACAGATAGACGGACGGAAATGTGAAAATCAAAATCTTTTGTCATCCCTAACATCCTGGTGTCGTTCATTTTTGTGCCCGACGATTGGTTCGATGCGTTACAAATGGTATACTAAATCTAATAGACTCCTATATGATATATCATATAGAGTATCAAAACCACAGTTAAAACTGAAAACGATAGTAAAACCTGAAAAACGACAATAAACAACGATTGCAATGAAAACTTACCAGTAAATCGCATCGTAATGCGATTTTCCTTCCCTTTCCTACCTATAATCTTTTGAAATGTTGAAGAAATTTTCTATTTGATTTTTACTATAATTTATCTTTCTATAAATAAAGAAAATTTAAAGTAAATTATTAGAAGATCATAAACCACTTCTAATATGAATCAAACGTGAATTAAATTCCCATCAGAATCAATAAAACTCGACACAATCTAATGGGAATTCAGAAAAAATAGCAAATAGACGCTATTGCATAACTGGCAATGCCGCTCGAATTTTTTGAATTTTCGCGGCGTTTCTCCCAACCTTCGCATGACGTTACATTTGACGTTTCTCGTTCTAGCGAATTTCGCCCATATACTCTTCACATATAATCACTTTTTCCTGACTACTGCTGCCGATAGTGAAATCGTAGTTCGCACATGTGTTTCCGTGTTTTGTTTTCGTTTGTGCAAAAAGTGCTGTGAAAAATGCTTCGAAAAGTTCCTTTGATTGTGATTTTGGGGTCTACAGGTACCGGAAAGACTAAATTATCGTTGGAACTAGCAGAACGCTTCGGCGGGGAAATAATTAGCGCCGATTCAATGCAGGTAAATTCAGATAAATTTCACAATGTTTTGTAAACAAATAAACGTCATTCCATATAAGAGGTTGTTAAACATTTCATAATAATCGCAAAATGTTTTATGAATTATTTCGTAAGATTGGAAAACAATTTGAAGAAAAATATAAAAGAATAAAATAGGAATCGCGAAATACCCTATGTGAAGTGAATCAATAGTTTCAGATAGAATAAAATCAATAATGATTGACAAATTTCCTATAAATGATAAGATATTTTTAGAACGGCAAGAGAGATTGATCTACTGTAAATGGAAAAAATGTAGAGAATTTTATTTTCTGTAAATCTTATTTTCCAATATTTTTTTTTTTCAGAAAACCCATTAGTTTTGAAAAATTGGAGTGTTTTATACTAGTGATAATATCTCGAGAACGAATAATGATAAATAATAACTATAAACTACAAAACTATAGTAATTGCCATATTCTTCAATTTATCTCATACATAGAACCACCAAAAACATAACATTTTCAAGAAAATAGCGATAAAAATGAACCTTTAAAAATGGCAATAACTCGAGAACGATTTTCGGTTTTAGTAAAAGACGAAACGGTAGTAAATTTTAATATCTTCAAGTTTTGTAATACATGCGACTATTAAAAATTCATAGATTTCGAGAAAATAGCGAAAAACGATGATCTGATTCTGAAGTTGTCGCCAGTAACACAAGAGGTCGCAAAGTGGACGCCGCGACTACAAATCCAATAAATTAGTGTGAATTGACAGATTTTAAAAATCGTAATTTCGTTTTTTGTTGGAGACAATAAGATTTTCTACATTTTTGTACTTTACTAGAACTCCGTATCTCAAGCCGTTATCAAGATATAAAGTCAGTTTTTTGCGATTATCTCGAAAAATAACGGGTTTTTGGTGGTTTAATGTATGAGATGAATTGAAGAGAATAATGTTTGCCATAATTTTGTCTGTTGCCGTTATCTGATATCTTTTACTGTTATCGAGATATCATTGAATAATTTCCGCCTTTTACCGTAAATCGATACCTTTTACCGTTATCGAGATATTTCAGATTTTGTAAAATAAAAATTCATATTTTTATGTAAACTATCATTTTATTCGTCACGTAAATTGTGCAGAAACGTAGATTTTGTATAAGAAAGTCATGTGCTGTTGACATAAGATATTTTAAAACGTCTCGGATAGATATGGAAGCGATGAGGATTTTTGTAGACAAAATCTTAATTTTTTTTTAACCAGAAGTAAGCCAATTCCACTTTGTTTGAAAATTTGAAAAAAATTTCTTAATGAAATAGAAGTAAACCACAATTTTAGCATTTGAGCAAAATCAAAGCGAATTATGAATGAAAAATTCCAGAAATATTCTTCCTATGTACTGTGGAGTTACCAGTCATTCCTAAAACTGCTTTCAGTGTTAAAATTCATAATTTTCTCATATCTTTTAATTTTATTTCCCTTTAACTATTCGTGATTTTTGAATTGACTTCCGTAGCGTAGCATGTTGTTTAAATGAAGTCGTTTGAAGAAAGAAACTCAACGATTTAAAAAGGAAATATTTATGCTAAACATATGCGTTGGTTTCCATGCATGCGGATCTAGAATTTCTATGTCGGTTCGACTTTAACCACGGCCAGCAAGAAGAATACGTTCTAATTGAATTAGAGCTTTCTGTATTCTTTGAGATTCGTTTGTTTGTTAAGATTATTGCTTGTAGATTTTTTTTCAGTTAGAAGATTTTTTTTTGTGTCTCTTTTCAGGTTTACAGAGATTTGGATGTAGTTACAGCGAAAGCAACAAAAAGCGAACAATCCCAAGCGAAACATCATCTGCTGGATGTTGCCCACCCGGCAGAACCATTCACTGTAATTCATTTTCGCAATGCAGCTCTGCCAATTGTAGCCTTTTCAATGTTTTTGATTTTTAAGCAATCTATATATGTATATAAAAATGGATGTTTGTTTGTTGGTCTGCCTGTTTGAGATTACAAAACTACTGGACCGATTTTTACGCGGTTTTTTGCAAAACGATCTGCGTTGCGAAGAGCAGCTTTTTAGCTATGCTAGATTTTCAAAATTCGAAACAGAAGGTCCTGTGAGGATAACACAAATATCATTTTCTCCGGAAAAATCGGCATAAGGGGGTTTTTGGAGCCGCTGATCACGAATCCGGTATTAGATTTTCAAAATTTGAAACGGAAGGTCCTGTAAGGATAGCGTTTTCTCCCAAAAGTTTTTAAGTTATTTATGGTTTTTTGGCATTCTAAAATTTATACAAAAAAACTTTAAGCTGGCAACGAAGGGTCTGCTAGTAGTATATATTTTGTTTTAGGCAATTTAAGCACCATTTTTAAACGAGAATGGAGATTTGAAAACTCTAATTTTGCTAAAACGTAAATATATATTGCTGAACGTAAATATTCTCACCTGCGGCATATTTTTCTAATTGTTAAAAGTAATGCCGCCCCTAAAATCGTCTCGCCTACCACCTCCGCTCCGTTTGCTACACTTCTTCCTAGAAACAATGGTATCTTCCAGCATTCAACATCCAACGAAATATCTGTAAATATTTACTAATCGTGTATTTTTCTTGACTCATCTTCAAATCTTACAAATCATGTTATTATGCTAAATCAAGAAACATAGTGGTTGAAAAGATCACAATTGCGAAAAATAGAAGATCCGCAAAAAAAAATTGTTTATTTTAAATGAGCCAATTGTCAACTTTCAAACCATTGAATTAGAAACATCCGACAAATCATTTCGAATAGAGTAAACAACAATTTTGTTTGGTGAAACTAAAACCAAAATTAATGAAATGATCGTAAATTATGCGATTTAATGATATTTGAAGTGTATCTATGAATGAGATCATAAGATAACACCCAGAATGACTGTTTTTTTAAACAATTTAAGTGATTCACATCGACTCATAAGTGACTCTTATGAATGGAGAGCACATCATTGCATTTCTGAACAGAATTCCAACAATTTCGCGGTAAAATATTATATTATCATAATAACAAGTCCCCATCGTGCGATAATCAAATCAAATTGATGGGCAGATTAATAAAATTCTCAAAATGTTTCACATGACACCGATAAAAATTTATGTTTAATCACGTTAAATATCAACGAGCGTGAAAAAAAAACTCCATTGAAACATGACAGGAAATCGGTTGGACAGCAGCGCAACGAATGTCGCGGTTAAAAGTTTTTCTACGTGAAATAAATATAGAATGAAATAATTATGAGTGGTAAAAAGTTCCCTTAAAAAAATATTTATTCATTGCCACCCCTTGGTTGGATTTCTGTTTGCCTTTCGGTTTTAATTTTTTTTTCTCGTTTTGCGGTTCGCTATTTGCTGGCCGATGAACTCTTTGACAACATTTCACTCTTCTTTTTTGTTTTATTAATTGGATAAATATAAATTTGGTGATTATTAGTCACTTTAATTATACACACTGTACCTTTAATGCCGGGGTGTTTAAAATGCGAGTTTATGTTTTTGTTTCACGCAACCAAACACCAATTACTGTTGTTTAATTACATTTTCGGAAATATCGATAATTCATTAAACGGTATTTTGGGTAAATTTCGGGCAGACAATGAACGGTTTTCAGGACAACTGAAGGCTTTATTTAGTAAACATGGAAAAATATTTCCGTTACAAAAATTTTATCGTGAAAAAAACCCGAAACAAAACCTTTAATTGAGATAAAAAGTTGTATCGAAATTATTACATTATAGGCTGTGAATGAATAATTTAAAAACAATTTCCGGTAACAGAATAATTTTTTTTAAATGAAAAAAAATCGGTAAAAATATCTATAGAATTATAAAAAAATATTAAATGTTTAACCTTTAGACTACCGGATTTTTATCATTAAAATCCTAGTTATTTGTAGAATCCGACCAAAGGCTAGTTTTTGATCGAAGCCGAAGCCGAACTTTGTCCTTTTTCTTAACCCCTCGGCTGAAGCCGTAGGTTTGCATAAAAGCGCAGATAAATGTTCTCCGTAAGGGAAAAGCAAATGCGGTACTATAAAAAAAATTTTTTTACCATTAAAAATAGTAGAAACATTTGAAAATTTACGAAACCAAATGCACAACCAATTCCAAACAATAATAAATGAAACCTTTGTTAACATTGAGGATTTTTTTTTAAATATAAAAATTGGCATAATCAATAAACTGAAGACGCAAAATTTGTACTCTAATGGTTTCCCCACAACGCACTTTTAGAAATTTTTGAAAGCAGTTGCTTTGGAAATTTAGAAATTGAATTGCAATACAACTTGCAACAATATCTAACAAAAATGTCAGTGAGTGTTGGTTCAAATAACTGGGAGTTCAAATAAAAGGTTAAGATTTGCCTATCAAGACGTCAATTATTAAAATATTAGTTGTGATCTATACAAAACTTTCCTCTGAAAAAAATGCATTTCTTTTTAGTTTCTGAGAAAAAATTTGTAAATAATAATATTTTTGCAAATAACCGTTAAAGTATGTAAAAACAGTTCCGAGAAATTTTTAAAGAAGTTGTATGGGAGATACCCGTTATAGTTACCGTTATTTTTCCAGATGTTGATAGAAAACTTTTTCGTAAAACTTATTTACAAAAAATTTCAAGTCGCTAACTCAACGCGTTCTCGAGTTATTTAAGATACGTAAAACGGACAGACCCGACCGACAGACAAATTCACTGACATCCTCATAATTTTTCCTGAAACAGATTTCATACTTATCAGAAATTTTCTAGCTGCCCCCGTTTTCGAGTCGGTCTCCGTAGTGAATACAATACTTTCCCTCCATAGAAGAGAAAAAATTAAAAAAATACGCTTCAAAAACGCCTTGAAAAGTATGAAATCACTCGTTTTTCATCCTCCAGCCATTCATTTCCTGTTTTTGAAGTCGTAGCTGCTTTTATCTGCGATATCGAACCGCCTGTTTTGACTTTGAAATAGTACAGGCAAAGGGGCCTGTACCACACAAGAAAAATAGTGATAAAATCATTGTTAAATTAACTAAATTGTTATTAAAATGACAAAAAAATTGTCACCTGGAACAAGTATTTTTGGAAGGAAATCTTTGTTCAAAAAAAATGTTATTTTAACAAAAATAAACTAACAATTGATGTTTACATCAATAAAAAAATTGTGAAATTAACAATGCCTGTTGACCGCTCTCTCTGCTTAGCACCACCCTGCGGCAAATATTTTTTTTTGAATGCGCCCCTTCTGTTTTTGATACAAATCAGTTAACCGGATCTCTTGTAATCGTTTCGGTGATTCCTTGTGACCACCAATTTCATAATGGGAAAAATAAAATTTGATTATCTAAATGGCACCTAAAATATTGATAGACTTGTCAGATTTAAGCTTGTTACCCCCAAACTTTCAGAAGTTAGACCGATAAACAGACAACAAAGTATTCTCATAAACAAAGAACTTATAACTCCATCTTGTCACTAAAGTTCGTTGGATTTTTCGGTCTCGAGATAAATTTTAAACATTTTTCTTTTCATAAAGTCTTTACTTTTGATCTAAACTGAGGGGTAAAACCTTTTTTTCCATAAAATCCATTGAATTAAAACTAATCCCAATAATAAATCTCAAATTTAAGAAATTCCTTTATTATTACTAAATTAAAAATTAACTTGTGAAATTCTTGATTACAAATAGTTTTTTCTTTGAATTTTGCGTTGTCCCAATTTCCATGTTCAAACGCTTGAACCTCATAATTTCGAAATTAGACGACGGAACATTAAACGACCACTGACCCAAAAGGTTAAATATGCGAGTCAAGGTGAATAATAACAAAAATATTTCCTGACAACATGTACACAAATATCGAAAAAGTTATACCAACGAACTTTCGACTGACTGAATTAGTTAATGTTTTTTTTCCTTGACGCCAGTATATTGAGGGTGACATTAAAGTTCAAGGCCGATCAGGGGTAATTCATTTAGCGTCAAGCGGCCATATTTGTTGTTGGATTTGGTATGTTACTCTGATATCGCATAAAAACATCCTCCAGAAAGTTGCCGTCTCACCTGTTCCTATACACTGACAAACTTACGCATACTACGCACGGTTTTTTTTTTGTGGCGCCCACGTACTCTTCTTACGAATAACTGGGAAAAAGGTTGTTCACCCTATAACGGTACGCCGTCATGCCATCAACTGCTTTTACATATCTGTACTCAATATATTAGGATCGCTTTTTATTTCTCATTTCCACCACTTCGCTTACACTTTCGAATTTTTCGTTGCCTAAAGCTAAGATAATGGGAATTACGAAGCGAAAAGGAAGAAAAAAACAATGGAAAATAATGGGAAAAAATTCAACAAACGAACGCCGGTTTTTCATCACGCAACCATATCACATAAAATCCCTTCAGCGATAAATGATTTCATACCGAAATACGGGCTAGCGTTCGCGTCATCGCCATCCTGAAATTTGTGTTTTTTTTTTTTGGTTATGCGAACATATTTTTGGCCAGGGGATTTGAACTCATTTGAAGTTCAAGGCTAATAGCAAAATAGATATTCGATGGTGGTGACATAATAAAACTATCCCATAGAAAGAACTCTGACCGCCATCAACAATATTTCATTTTCTATTCTATGAAAGTGAATTAGTCATTGAAAATTATTATTAGTTGAATCTCGTTTGGGTCATACTCATGTGTAAATAATTAATTATTTTAGTTATGAATACGCATAACTAGTGTTATTTCTGGGCAAGTCAAATTTGAAAACAACATAAGAAAAGCCAGGAGCTAATTGTGAAATACAAGGGAAATATAAGGATAGGCAAAATGTATATTAATTGTATGGGCAAAGAGGAAAGGTGGGGTCCAATTAGATTTCTATGTATGGGACGGTTAAGTAAAATCTTATTCTAAACACTTTTTGTCTTTATATTTTTTTTTCGATAAGACTAACCGTTTTCGAGAAAAGTGTAAAAAACTGTTTCGGTTGTATGGGGGACGGGGGAAAGAGTGGTTCGATTTTGCCCGTTCAAAAGTTTAGCCTTCCTATTTATGAGAAACGCCACTGTAAAAAATTTCAAGTCTCTCGCTCAATCCGTTCGAAAGTTATGGTGTTCACGGACAGTGAGTCTAAGATTTAAATAAAAACATAACAAAAGCTATAATTGCCAATCTGGCAATCATTGGAGACCCGTATGGTGATATTCGTATCAAAATTCGAACAGTTGTACCAAAACTCCACTTTGAAGTCAAACTTTACAACAAGATTTTTTTTTAATTTATTCCAATCGGATTTTGATGTATGGGAGTTTTATGTAGAATCATATCCTAAATAACTATTGTTCTTGCACTTTTTTGATAAGATGCACCGTTTTTGAGATATTCACAAAAAAACGTTTTCATTCGTATGTGGGGTACCCCCCCTAATGGTTCATTTTTGCCCATTAACGAACTTAGCCTTGCATTTTACGAAAAACGAATCTGTGCAAAATTTCAAGTCTCTAGCTTAATCCGTGCGCTCGCAATCCGCGCCATAGACGGACGGACGGACATGCAAAAATCAATTTTTTTAATCATTCTAAACTGACTGGTGTAATTCATTTTTGTGTGTGATAACGGGATCTTGGCGATACAAACGGTAAGGCAAAGTTAATATACCCTTTGGTTTCACCATACGGTTATAAATATATCCATTTTATGCAGTCTCGGCGCTACAGCTCTCGAAGAGCCTGGGCCTTCTCAATTGAGGTTTCATTACAATTCCTTTCCGTAAACACCATAACCCCCAAAAGGATTAAGCTAAAGACTTGAAATTTTGTATGATTACATTTCTCGTAAATGGCGAGGCTAAATTCTTGAATGTAGAAAATCGGGTCTTTTTTCCCCTTCCCCCACATACACGGAACAGTTTTTTTTTACAATTTTCTTGAAAAGGGTGAGTCGTATTGAAAAATTTATAAAGGTAAAATGTGTTTAGAATATGATTTTACATAACCGTTCCACACATCAAAATCCAATCGGAGCAATCTTTCTCCCCCCTTCCACACAAATGTTTTATTTTTATAAAAATTTTGTTTGTCCTCATATGTGACTATTGACCCTTGGCAATTTTGTAAAGGAATTTTAGCTTTTTTTTATGTTCATTACTCGTAAACACTTTAATTGCGAAAAACCAAAAAACAAGATTAACAAAAAGACCTGTTTGACAGCTCATCGCAGAGCAACACACACCACTGCACGCGGACTCTCATAATACCGAATGTCTTGCGGACTCGACTAGCGATTTTAGAATCCGCAAAACTCCCATAATAGGCCTATTAAAACTTTGGCAAAATCCGACTGTTGCTTTCCTCTCCCACTCGCCTCTTTCTCATAGATTTTTTTTTCTATTTTCTTGAAAATCAGGCTCATATCAAAAAATTTATGAAGACAAATATGTTTAGAATAAATGTTAAATTAAAATTAAATTTGATCACTATTTCCTTCTTCTCCCACTTCCATACAAATATAAATCTTTCTACCAAAATTCCATCTGTCCTCATATAGAGTATTTGACGATTTCTCTCTAGCAATTGTAGCTTTTTTATGTTTTGTTGTATTGTCCCATAACTCTAACTTTATGCGTACACGGTTGGAAATTTGGGTTTTCTTTTTAAACCAAATCGTATTGTATATAAATCCAATCAGAAAATCTCTCGTTTTTAAACTCTTGTTTGGTTTCATTTCAACTAAGCCAAAAAAGAGTCGATTTTAATATCTCTGCGGGTTTAATTTTTAATTCAAACAAGGTTTAGAGTTTAAACTACCGTGCGGCTTTTGTTTTTAAACCATATCAAGTTTTATTTTTAAACCCGACGTAGTTTCTTTTGAAACTAGAACTTATTCATTTTTAAACAGAAAATAGTTTTAATATTATCTGAAAATAGTTTTGATTTAAGATCAAAAGGTTTAATTTTAAATATGTGAAGTTTTTTTTCAAGACCCAAACTCGTTTAATTTGCAAACCTTTTTTAGTTTAAATTTTAGTCTGCCATATCTTCAACTCGAAACCGACACCAGAATTGATTTTAACTCTATTTCTGGTCTTTCTAGTGGTGTAAAAATTTACAAAGAAAACAACAAATGTTTTTTGATATTTTTTATTATAACACTTCAATCTCTAATAATTATAAATTCACATTTTGTTGAAATTATACACTTCAGTATTTTATAATTATAAATTCACATTTCGTTAAAATTAAAAGTATTATAATGTACACTTAGTTACAACATAAATTTCATTTTCATTCTGAGTTATAGAATTAGGGGTTTCAAAAGCTTCTGAAATTTCTGCATACCGTTTACACCGTTGATTTGAGTTTTTAATATTAGAGACTAAATAACCTGGATTATTTTTTGGGTTGCATATAAGACAATACCTCCGATGTCGCTATTTTCATACCTCAGTTATGGAAACAGTATTATTGTTGCTCTAGCGACTGCGATTTTATGGCTCTTTGAATAATTTGATGTGAATTTTATTCTTAAAAAAATCAGATGCCGCCGACTGGAATCACTGAGTTTAGAAGACTTCTCTTCAGCTAATAGTCTTTCTCCATTACAGACGAGAATAAATTTTTTGAATTCCTATGTAATTTAACAAAAAAAAAAATATTAAAAAAATATAATATTTTGAACCAACTGTAAACCTACTTCACTGGTTATTAGAATACAATTTCCTAGGAAGCTGAAATTCTTCCCAACACTGACAGTACCGCTGGAACATTCTGGATCTGCTTTGAATAAAACTTTGTCAAAAATAAAAAATGGAAAATTATACCAAAGTTTACCTAATTGTTCTGGACTACCATTATTTTTCCACACCTTTATATAAAACTCGAAATTAACAATAAATTGATTTAATACATCAATTAGATTTGCAGGATCCAGGTTTACATCTATTTTATCAGACAAATATGAAAATTAATCTTCTGCTAATTTTGTTTCCATTAGCACTTTAAAGTAGTAATTTAATGTAATCATATTATGAGTTTATAAAATTGAAATAGTATATATGAATATTCACCTGAAAGTAGCACGTCATCGCAACGATTCCATTTTTATTGAACAACGTTTTGCAGTTGAATTTTATAAAAGCACAACCGAAAAAATAAACGAAATACTGATTAATTTCACAATCCAGTCCAACTCTCAGAAAAACTGCAGCAGAAAGAAAGTACCGTTTCTTTTGTCCAAAACCTGAGCCGACAAATACAGATACAGCAAAAAATCTGTGTTCTAATAAAAGATCTGAAAAACGCGTCCAAAAGCACAAATACAAATGCAGCAATAGATCTGTGCATTAGGAAATGTTCTAGAAATTGCATCGGCAAACACAAACACACAAAAGAACAGCAAAACATTTGTCTGGCAAAACTTTGGGTGTTACCATCACGCAACAATGTTGTACGATATCAAACTTATAAAGTTAATTTTTCGTGAAAAAATTATTCGATTTTTCTCATATTATATTTGGATACCCGTACTTCATCTGTGTATCAGTTGTATAAAAATATTTGGATCAAACTACGAGCTTTTCAGTACTTTATACGAATATTACAATGAATTAAATTTCACGGCAACTAAGGTAACCCTGATCTACTCTCCAATAGAATTTAAACTCTTCAAATGCTTAAGAATGAAACTTTTTTGAATTTTAAATTTGAAATAAAACGAGAAGTTTAAAAATAAGTCCAAAATAGGTTTAAAATGCCTGTAAACCAAAACGAAGTTTCAGAATTAGTCTCAGATTTCTAACCGTGTAGATATGTTGTAATATTGTAAAAACTATGATTAAATGCATGTATATAAATACCGTTTGATTAGCAAATTAATTTTATACATGAAGGTATAGTTAAATCGAAGTTGTAGCACAATTCTTGAAATCATCGATAATGAAGTGATAAACAAGTGATTTGTATTTATGGAATAACAAACTGACCGACCTACGTAAATCTTTCGCTGTTGTGCACTGACACCGGCAACAACCCGACCCGGTTTTACAAATATTTGCGAATTTTTTACATTTCCCTATAGTAACCTCATATGGAAATTCCATTGAAATTGAAGCTTTTGCGCGCGTAATTGCATTCATTGATTTCAATTCATTAGAATTAAGTTGACCAGGAGCGCCAAACGGAATGCAGCTGATCGATTATTGTGTAAATTAAAAAATCCATAGCAAATGGCAAAGTCCAGTAGGAACGGCTATCAGAATGGGAAAATTCCAATAAAATATTCAAATTGAATGTAAAGCCCCCATGCCATCGGTTGTTGTGTGTGGAACATTTTGTATAGAGGAAGCCTACCTACCCTACGGTGAATATGATGGCACCTATGACCCACTGACTGACAGACTTCGAGCTTCACTATTCACCTCGATTTGGTGTCGCCCAACAATGTAAACGAAAGTCTAGTTCCAGTTATCCACATTTACATCGAGCCTAAATGGTTGGTTGTCGTGAATTGGATGAGGAATCTACATGTTGGTTCTATTAGCCAATTCAATAAGAGATACAAACTTACATACATAAACGGATGGACTGGACAGTTGGATAAATGACCGAATGAGTGGATAGATGAATGGAAAATATTTAGATGGGCTACGAGGCATCCAACTGGTCAGCTAGGGAATTCAACGGTTGGTCCCACTTGAGGCCAATTTTTATATCATATGCTGTTTCGCATAACAATAAAATCACAAACAAAAAAAATCTTTTGCTGGGGATGCCAGATTTTTGCGTTGAATTATGAAATATGTCATTTTTTTGTTGGAATTTTTTTATTCAATTTACAATGGATTCTGGATTTAAAACAAAAACGAAAAAATAAATTTTCTAAAAAAACTTTTATTGAAAAAAATATACTAACCATAAGAAAAGTTACAATTGCGAGGGGCCAATCGTCAAATACTCTATAAAAAATTTTTATAAAAAAGTCCATTGGTATAGGAGAAAGAGAAGAATTGGTTCGATTGGATTTTTGATGTATGGAACTGTTATGTCAAATTAACACATTTCGTATTTCATTTGTATGGGGTAGAGGGAGGGGAGGGGGTGGAGTGGTTCACCTGAATTTTGATGTCTCGATTAATTATGTAAAATTCTGCTGTGAATGCATTTTACTTTTATTAATTTTTCAATACGTTTCACCGTTTTCGAGAAAATTGCAAAAAAAAAACTGTTTCATTTGAATGGGAAAGGGGGAAGGGAGAAGGGGAGGAATGGCTCGATTTTTGCCCGTTCAAGAGCTTAGCCTGGCTATTTCCTCGAAGAAACGCAACTGTGAGAAATTTCAAGTCTCTAGCTCAATCCCTTAGAAAGTTCTGGTGTTCACAGACAGGCTATCTTCGGAGTTGTATGTGTCAAAAATCAACCAATTTCAACTTTTCACACAGTTTTTCACTTTCGGCTCAATTTTGTCAATGTTACTGACGAGAATTGGTTTTTCTTTTTCGTGGTTTTCGAGGCTCCAAAATGTTTCAAACCACCATATAAACCCAAAAAAATGTAAATATTTTTTTTCAGGTGGCGCTGTCCCTTTTGCCACCCCGCGCCACCCTCCGCTTCCGAGGTACCGTGCAGCCTTTTACGGTCCTAAAATTCTTTAATTTTTACAGACGGTATACTTCTAAAACCCGTTCCTTAAAAACTGAAACATTGTAAATTTGAAATTAATTCAAGGTTGAAATTTAAAACAAAAATTCAATCATCTGCTATAGTTTAAATTTCCATATTCCGACGACTCCTCGTAGTGGCAACACCGAACCGATTACCTAATCCGATGATCGGTTCTGTAGGACAGTAGGTAAAATTTTTAATAGCATCGAGTACCATCGAAAGTGGGAATTTAATTTGCATTTGCGTCTCGTTGCCACTATAAAAACACAAATAAGAAAAAAAAACAAACAATACAATAGAAAAGACATCAAAAATTACTTTAATGGCATAAAGCGGATGAATCCGCCGACAAAATATCATCTCATCTGACCATGAAGGTGTAACTATCGTTCGTCGGTCGTATGGTCGCCACAATCAACTCAATTGTTGTACCTACCTGTGAATATTTGCTTGAAATACAGCAACACGAAAATTGAAATTTAAACGCCAGCCGGCTAGAGCTGGGCTCGCCTTCTATTAGAAGGGGCCACAGAACGTCTCTACCTCCCAAGTAATTTGGCTAAGTTTATGGCATTTTTGTCTGTCTATCTGCATGTTCTGCGGTTTTATCTATTTCGGCAAATCGTTGTTGAATATACGACACGCCAATTAAATCAACCAGTTGCCTTTTAAAATGCAAAAAAAAAAAAATAATTTCTGCGAATTATCATAGCGACACCGAGGGGAAGGGTTGGGTAGGGGAGGTGGTGGGGAGGAGCAGGGGGTTACAAAAAAAAGAACAAAAGCTGGGAGCCAAAAAAAGCTACACAAGACCAATTCGCCTTCATAGAAGTCTAGTATGCTAACTAATTATCACTGTCGATTTCGTTTTGAATACATTTTAACGTCGATTGAAGAATAAGGTGAATATGTTACTAAGCTGACGCACTGTGCTAGACCTGCAAAATTACCATATTAACATACCTTACATTTTTTGGGGTAATTGTGTGGGTACGCCATAGCCGATAGTGTCCAAATTTTGCGATTGTGTCAAAATAATGATACTACACACATGTGACGATATCCAATTCCGGCCAATCTACTATTCTGCTAATTGATGAAAATTCAACCAACTGACTGTAAAACAGACACCAAAAAAATGCAAAAATGTCGATGAGGGGTTCGTGGAGTTATGAGAGATGGTCGCGTTAGGGGACATATTCGTATATACGCCTTGCTAATCCGGTAGGTAATAAAAATTTCATTCACTTAATCAACTCCGTATAAGGTCGATTGGAACTATTCTTGCGGCCGGCGTCATCTTTAAAAAAATCGTTAGAATTATGCGAATCAGCTGGAAGAGAACATTGTGATGGAAAGAGGCAGCGAAACACGGGGGTAGTGTCAATCTTTTTTGGCAGCAGCATATGCGCCGGCCGGATTTTTCCAGGGGGGCATGATGATTTGCTTCTTGTCCCTTTGCTGTCAAAACTTTTTGTTATTTTGCCAAAACTTTCGAAAAATGTAGAAAATTTTATTTCCTTTACATTTAGTTATATACAGTTTTTCATAAAAGTGCATAGTTTTCGAGAAATTTTCCAAAAAACTGATTTTTTTTCAAATATCTTGAGAACTGTTAAGGAGCCTCCACACGTTCAATGTTACTTGACAATTTTACTTGAGTGACTCATGTTTCAAGTAACATTGATCGTTTGGATGCTCTTCAATGTTACGTGTGGAAGCAATTTCCATCAATGTTACTTGACGAAAATTTTTCAACAGTAATACTTGTCAAGTAACATTGAACGTGTGGAGGCTCCTTTAGAGATACAAAAAAATCGTCTAAGCAAAAAATGGAGAAAATTATAATTTAAATTTTTTTACATGTATTTTTCTCCAAAACTCACAGGTTTCGAGAAATTTAAAAAAAAACGGTATTTTTTCAAAAAAGTTCTATGGGAGATACCCATTATAGTTACCGTTACTTTTCCAGATTTAGATAGAAAACTACAATTTTCTTAAAACTTCTTTCCCTATAGAAGAACACAGTAAAAATTGATGGAAATTTATAAAGACTGATTAGAAAAAAGATGGTTTGTCTCAATTTTTGTTTGTTCTTATTATCTAGTTAAAACGAGGTATCTTTTTTCTTCGGTATGTAATTACGAAAATTAATCTATAAAAGGGACAATCCCCCCGCCCCCTCTCTGCCGACGCTTATAATCAGCAGTTGTTGCTGAAAGTGTCATCGTACTACCAACAGTCGACCCTCCTACTTTTGCTTCCCATCTAATCTACATTCAATTTGCCCTCCACACCCACCGTACTTCCCTGATCCGGCAACATTTTTTTTTCTTTCAAAATTCAACCAAAATTTACCCGTGTTATGGTATTGTCAGTCGGTGGCTGGTCGAAATTACTTGATTTGACGTGAGAATTTTTTTAAATTGAATTTTACGAACTCGCCAAATGCCAAATCGCGCTGAAATCTTGGAGTGCGCGACAACGAACCGTCGAAACGAGCAGCGGCAAATTTCAATGCCATTGCCGAATTTCTAATGATGGAGCATTTTTTTTGACGATTATATGTGTTAGACGATATCACCTCCATGCCACCTGGACCCCCTTTTGCGATCCACACAATGTGGAACTCGAGGAAGTCGTATATGAGCCCCACCGATTTTGGGGTGATATAAACAGTCAAAGTCAGGGGCGGTTGACTATGCCTGTATTTGCTATTGGCTATATTCGCGTTTTCGCACTTCGCAGAGCATTAACCCAGTATGTCTGTTGGTTATGTTCAAGGTCAGGCCCCCACAAAGTCGCGGTAGAAAAAAAAATTGCTGCCAAACGAATGAACGCGCTTTGCTTTCTACGATGAATAAAGATTTTTGTGCGACACCGGCCGGCACTACCACGCGTGCCGGAGATTTTTTTTTCTGCTGTGGCCTCCCCAATTTAGTCAAAGTCAATGTCAATCTAAAGACCTGCTCGCCAGCTCTGTAGCCAATAAACCATTAAACTATCTTGGCTACTTAACCAGCTTCAATTTGCGATTGATTTCGCACAATGGACGATGAATGGATGGTGGGAAAAAAAACGCCAAGTCAATCGAATAGTTTGGATGTTGGGTAAACACTTAAAAAGGTTCCTCTTTGTTTCCATTATGTTTGATATAGAAGAACGCTTTGTTCTCTGTACACTTTCGGGGTTATGTTTTGCCAAGCTATTCCAGATATTTCCTTACATTGTTGTCCATTCAATAGATAAATCGATTGTTTAGCGAATCAAAATCACCAATTGTGGTCGGCGGAACGAATTACTACATTGAAAGTTTGCTATGGGACATTCTGGTTAGTCCGGCACCATCGTTACCAGAATCTTCAACTGCTCCATCTTCGTCATCGACACCATCACGGCCTCCTCCATCCGGATCTACAACACAGCCACAATTGTTGGACTCCAATTTGTTCCCATCTGGCGTAAGTGATTCTGCAAATTCACTTGTCCAAATTCAGACATCCACACCGAATTCGTCAACAAAATCGGGAGCGGCTGTGATGATGATTACTACTACTGCCCCCATTGCGGCCAATGCGGTTGATGATGATGATATGAATTTGACGCCTCCAAACAATGTGGATATGGTCAGTCGGTCTCGTGTTCCACCTGATTTATATAAACTGTGACCTTGATAATGATTTTGACCCAAGCTTTGTTTCCATAATTTTGCAGTGCGCTGAACTGGATTTTGAGTCATTCGATGCAATGACCTCGGATAAATTATACGCTAAGCTAAAGGAAGTTGATCCGTCAACAGCGAATAGGATTCATCCGAATAATCGAAGGAAGATTTTAAGGTGAGTATCTAATAATTGAGTCCTTGTTTACACGTTAAACATTTTTGGGCTGAACTCTAATTATTTTGTATAGTTGTGTTTCTCGTAAAAGGCTAGACTAAGTTCTTGAACGGGCAAAATTTGACCATTCCTCCCCTCTTCCTCCATACAAAAGAAACAGTTTTTTGCAATTTTCTCGAAAACGGTGAGTCATATTGAAAAATGTATAAAGGTAAAATGTGTTTAGAATATGATTTTACATAACTTATCCATACATCAAAATCCAATCTCCTATATAAATAGATTTTTTTTAAATAAAGTCATCATATTGAGTATTTGACAATTGGTCTCTAGCGATTGTAGCTTTTCTTATGTTTAACTAAACATTTTGTCTGTCCTCATATAGAACACTAGCTTGCATACCCGTCGTTGCCGGGTTAAGTTTTTTCAAATTTTTATTATTTTTTTTTGATGATCTCTGTTGGAGCTAAACTTCAGGCCAATCGGCTCGGTAGTTTCCCCGCGAAACGGTAACATAGAGGAAGAGCTAAGTTTCGAGATCACTTTACCCCCTCCCCTTACTCCCCCACCTCTCGGGCTACTTTTTAATGGGTCTATGTTGGGGCTGGACCCCCGACGAACAGGCCAATCGGTTCAGGAGTTTCCCCGCGAAAGAGTAACATAGCGCAAAAACTAAGTTTCGAAATCACTTTACCCCTCACTCCCCCACCCCTCGCGCATACTTTTCCGTATGCCTATGTTGGAACCAGAACTTCCGCAGACACATGCCAAATTTCAAGTCACTCGGTTCAGCCGTTTTTGCGTGAAAGAGGAACAGACAGACAGACAGACACCAACTCATTTTTATTATATATTAGTATGATTTAACGATTGCTTTTATCATGTTTTTTTTATATCGATTTAAAACGGTCTAACTCGACTTCTAAATTTTTTTAAAGGAGTTTTCCACTCATAACCTCGAATGTGACCAAATCTATCTATGATACAGTTTTAAATGCATAATTATTAGCTTTCATATGGTTATTATCTTTCGATAGCGATTCTTTTTTTCACAAGTAAGTAATAAGGCTAAAACTTTTACGATTACATCATCGGAAAAATTTGAATGCCTCCTGCTAGCAATTTGTATGCGAAATCTGGCGTCTTGATTCCACCATAGGCCAACGTATGCGTCATTCGCTGTGACGATGATGAACGATTTCTGGCGCCAGAGGTCACAAGCATAAAAATTAACTTCCTTTCGATTAGAATCCTTTGGTCTTTATCAATGATAACGAAAATCGACTAAAAATACACATGCCCGCCGTTGATGGATTTCTTGGAATTGACTCTGATTCGATAAGATTCGCCTCGGCGTCTTTTGCTACTGATCGGTCGGTTGAGACATTTTTGAAACAAATTCCGAGAATTTTTCGGTTAACTGGAAATAGTAGCGGAAATGAGTTAAGTACATATTTTCAAATAACTGCCTGTATTTTCATTAAAAACTGCATAAAATTCAAGTACTTTAATTTTTGTTGTTTTTTTCCTAATACTTTCAGGCGACATGAATTGAATCTTAGTCATGGAATTTGTGATATTTGTTAAATGTTTGCAAACAATTTGCTCAAGAGCTGATAGCAATGGCATTAATTATGTTTTCGATATCAGAATGAATGATAAACAATATTGTTTATGGGAATTTTATGATTATTAATTAATTAATGGGAATTATTGAAGCCATTATCATATAAGATAAAAGTATTCTATCAGTACAGGCGAAACATTATAAATTATGAGTTGTGATCCAAACAAAATTTTTCTCTGCGACATTTAGTTTTTTTTTCAAATATCTCGAGAACCGTTCAAGATACGTAAAAACCGTGCAGGAAATTTCATTTTCTTTAAATTTGGCTATATGCATTTTTTCTCTAAAGCGCATAGTTTCCGAGAAATGTTTAAAAAACTTACTTTTTTTTCAAACATCTTAAGAACCGTTCGAGATACGTAAACACCGTTACAGCAAAAAAAATGTAGAAAATTTTATATCATTTAAATTTTATGCGCAAAGGTTTCTAGAAATTTTCAAAAAATTGTTTTTTTTTTTTTCGAAAAAATGGTATCGAAGGTACCCGTTATAGCTAACGGTACTTTTTCAAAAGTTTAGAGAAAAGTTTGGATTTCATAAAACTTATTTACAAAAAATTTCAAGTCGTTAGCTCAACGCGTTCTTGAGTTATTTAATATACCTACTTAAAACGGACAGACCGACAGACAGATACACGCACACTCATAATTTAGATTTCGTACTGATCAGAAAATTTCTAACTGTTCCTGTTCTCGAATCGGTCTCCGTCATGAATACAACACTTTCCCCCTATAGCAGAGGAAAATAAAAACCTTTAATTTTGAAAAACATTATTTTTTTCCAAACACATCTGAAATAATTAAGAAAATTGCGAAAAAAAATTAACTGCTAAAATTGCTTATTAATTGAGATGTAAAAAATCATTGGCCAGACACTTTGCAACACTTACCAGACTTATTAAAATTCTAGCAATAAAGTTTATGACAAACCACTTAAAATAATGCTTAAAACCATCTACAAATTTTATGAGCGTACCACAAATTATTTAAATCACACGACAAAAAACACTAATTTAACAACAATAAAATAGTCAAAGGTTAAAAATGTTAATCCCCGACGTCTAGTTAACAAATTCCATAAATTTATCATTAGATATGCGCCGTATTGCCTTAGACAACAAAAAACATCTTTACGTTTCTTGAATGTTTAAATAGTGGAAAAACCATATTCATCTAATGCTAGTTGTCTCATAGAAGTTCTAGTATTCAAACCGCAATTAAATTCTGTGAAACTGAAGAAAAATTTCCACCTACAAAAATCAAAAACTAAATAAATTTTAATCTATGAATGGAGGTTTTTCTTATTTTTTTTGTATCGTTTCTAATTTTTTACGGTAAAAAATCCTGTAGTACTTTTCAATCCAAAAATTATATTGACGTAATTTTAAAACAATTTTGGATTAGAATTTAATACATGCGAAGTATTGAAAATATTTCAATATTTTTTGCCTTCATATTTTAATTATCCTGTATTACACATTGAACTACACTCAGAAAAATGTCCAGGTCAACTTTTTGTCAGGTTAACTCTGACCGCTAGCTGGCTGACAGAGGTTTCCATTACATGACATTACATCCTCGAAATACCTATCTAAGGTCAACTCGTGCTGCTCCCAATGCCCTACTTTACCTGCTGGTGGCTTAATTTCAGAATTTCTCCGGCCACAGGTCAACACAAGTTTTACATTCCCTCATGCAGGCGAACGCGCGCCTCGCATAGGCTAAATTTTCCTGCCCGAGGCCAATTACGCCGTATGTAGGTCGTCGAGTTAGCCTCAATTTTTCTGAGTGTAAAATACTTTTAATATTAATGTCTACGATTTAATTGATTAAATTGTAGATTGTAGACTTTAATATTAAATAAAACAAAAAAAAAATTGTAGACTTTAATACTAAATTAAACCAAAAAAGAAATCCTAATCTATACTAGAATTTAATACAAGATTTCTTACCGTGCAATTGCAAAAACCAAAAAAAAAATTACTTCTCAAACCACTAAATGTTTTAGATAAGAAAATTTTGTTAGGGAGTTTCCTAATCCCTCTAGAGAATATCATTATCATTTTTCAAAACCTAGGAGATTTTTTTATCGTTCAGAGTTCTTATACTTACAAACCGCAAAATGTTTAGATTTCAAAAAAAAAAAATCTGTACGTTTTCCGCCATATGCGTCTTATCGAGTCGTTTTCTTTGTTAAAACCACCGGCATTCCTGTTGGAGTAAAAACCGCCCACTGTTGTAGTACCGTGTGATTTTATTTTTTTTATTATTGGTTCTTTTAATGGAATCGCAATTTGATTTAAGTAGAAAAAATTGGGAATTTTTTTTGTAAAGTTAAATTGTAGACCTTGGTGCAAAAATCGATCATCTCCACTTTTTGACGAAAATGAGTTATTCATGGCTATTCTGGAATCCGAAGTTAAAACGTAAAAACAAACTCATTCGATTCGATTCGCCACTCAATTGATATTCTGAAATTTGCAACGAATAATTCTACTCTCAAAACGTTACTAGATCATACGCCTTCGAACAGAAGTGAAACGCAGCGGATTCAAGAATACTCGATCTAATTCGGATGTTGCGACAAACTTAACGCTACTTCGGATTCCAGAATAGGCATGATTGATTCGAAATATCGGGTCTTTCAACAAGGACATAACCATTTTGTATTTAAATAAAACACAGAATAATTGAGATATCGGGCTGAAATTTATTCCAGGTGTAGTGGACATGTTACATTTAAGTATGAAATTCGATGTCGTTCATATGGCCACCGCGAGCACGTTTACACTGATTGATTCTTTGGAGCCAATTTTCCACCACTCTTCCACACATATCGGCCGGAACGTTGGCAATTTCGCGTTCGATGTTGTTCCTGAGCTCCTCTAACATTGTTGGCTTGTTGGCATAAACCAACGACTTAACATAACCCCATAAAAAGAAATCCAACGGCGTTAAATCGCTTGAGCGAGGTGGCCATTCGACCGGACCATTTCTCGAGATTACACGATTGCGACCACCGACTCAGAATTTCGGTAGTACGTTTTAATAATTTCCAAACGTTGCTCGTTCGTGAACTTCACCATGATAAAAATGTAAACCTTGACTGACGTTTTAGCATTGCCAGATCATAAAAAAAGTTTTGGGGTGCGTTTTTATTAAAATACAAAATTGTTATGTCCTTGTAGAAAGACCCTTTACAAGAATGGACGAATGCGTAAAAGATATTAAAGAAAAGGAAAACATTCTTTGACAGAGTTTCACGCAAAATTCTGCCATCTCCTGGAAATGACTGATATTTGCACACATAATATTTACCGTTATGAAGCCGAATAGTTTCATGCACTATTTATTTAATTTTAATTCTTTAAATTGTTTTGAAATCATGTTTTTTAGTTCAAATGAATATATTTTTATTTATTTATTCTTTAATAAAGGCTATTTAACAAATTTTTCAGACCGTATTGTAGTCATTAATGACTATTTTTTCAATTATAACTTTTTCAATAAAAATTCAAAAATCTCTATTTCAAATTATGTTTTTACATGCTTGATTTAAATTGTAATTTGTATATATTGTCCCAGACCAAATATTTTACGCTAATAAAGGGGTCTCGGGGAAAATTTAGCTAAAATTTGAATAGAGTAAATATGATAAGACAAAACATAGGTGTATCATAATTCATAATTGATGCATTGTAAGGTTATGATACAGACCGACAGACAGATGCACGGAGATAATCAGTAAGTTTCTATCTGCCCCCCCCCTCCCCCTACCACCCCTCCCACCGTTTTCCAGCCAGTCACCGTTATCTATACAATACTTTCATCCTTAGCTACGCAGAGGAAAATAAAAAGCGAGGGGGTGGTATAGGTAGGTGGGGACAGCGTCAAATATAGGTTTCGCCTTGTGTGCAAATTTGCAAAAATAAAATATTTAGAAGATTTTCGAAATTCAACAATTTCACAACCTTTCCAGCCACATTTTGACAGTTTCGCAACCTTTCCAGCCATATTTTGAAAGTTTTGCAACCTTTCCACATTTGACAGCCATCTTTTGACAGACGAACGTTAATTTTTCGCAACTTGATTCGAGAATTTGCTTCAATTTTATGTTCAATTTCGTTCTGAAATTTATCGTGTCGCTTTCTTCTCACACATATATTTAGCTTTCTCTTACCAATTAAAAATTCAAATTGATCATTTTAAGCACAATTTTCAGACCATTTGAATTTATGTAGGATAATACCTTTAGGGACGGCAATTTACTGTCCCAATCCTGAGGTGTCCCGATTACGGAGGTTGTTGTCTATAAAAAAATACATAGAAGGATTCAAAGGGTGTCCCGATTTTCGAGATTGTCCCGATTTCGATGTTGTCCCGATTACAGAGTGTCCAAATTCGTTTTGTTTTACATTGGATTTCAATTCAAGGAAGAAAAATTTCCATATTTATAATTCTCTATATCACAATCGTAATTGAATTTCATTGGCATCATGGATGTCGTAAAAATCAAAGTCGTTGTCACCATTTAAACTTTTTGGTATTTTTGGTATAGATTTTCGTAATGGTGTTACTTAAAAGTGACAATTTCATCACTTGCGGCTAAAAATTGACGTTGGGGCATCTATTTTCGAATTGGTTTGGCGAGACAAGAATGAATTTCTTTTATTTTGTTGCCACTATTCGAGTTGCGTATATGTTGAAGTTCATTGTCCTTTAGCTTGAAACTCACACGAAATGCCAACAGAATCTTAAATATAGATCGGGGGATAAGTTTTAAAAGCGGATTAGATACTTATGTAGATAAATCTATCTAATGCCTTAAAATTGTTTTGTCACCCGACGACGATCTCGTTCGGTGTGCGTTTTTAAACACTTCTATAGACTTAAATCTAATCGTATATTTTGAATCGGATCAACTGACTGAGAAGAATTTCGACCAGAAATACCGTCTTTCAATGCTGAATTCTTGTACGAATGTGACGCTGACGCGTTTCTTTTGTAATTGAGTTCTCAATATTTGTCTTCACTAATTTCATCGATATGTATGCATAGATGAACGAAAATTTATTCAATACAATAGAATTACATACTCATGGATGGATTCATTTCGAGTGTAGATAAACAGATGAAAATTGCTATGAAAGTGCGTTGTCGAAGACGCATATTTAGTACCCACACGTAATGATGGCACGTGACAAACATTTAGGAATCTTATCTACTTTTATACACTTTCAATCGTTTTGTTGTCATGCTAAAAACAAATTTAGATTTAAAAAAAAAACTAAAAGAAATAGACGAGATTTTAAGAAGAGTGAACTCGATCTAATTCGGATGTTGCGACACTGTCCAAGATTTATTACGTTCTGCTTTGAATTTAATGCCAGGTTACTTTCTCTTTTTAAAGAACATCAGGGGTTTAGAAATTTCACTTTTTTATTTATTGTTCTTTTTTGGGTTTATTTTTAGATACGAAACGTAACACGCGAGATCATGTAAATGAACTTTTTATGAAGATACGACATAATACGATCCCTAAAAATATCTAAAATCAGATGTTTTAAGTTGAGTTTCAGTGCAATGAATGGTGTTTTTACAAATATATATACCGATTTGAATTCTTGGGGTTTTCTATGTTTTTAATGAGAGGTTCCTCTTCCAAACTTTTTTTTCTGGCGATTTCCTTCTGAAAAATGTAGAATTATAGAACGATAGGTGATGATATTCTCTAGCTTTAGTCATAGCTGGAGACCGAATCATATGCAGATGAATATTTGCATGTTTCGACATATTTTTAGGAATGTTTGCATATTTCAATTACATGAGGTGCTTTAATTATGAGAAAAGTATAGAAAAAAGGCTCAAAATATTTTTTTCTCGCAATTTTTTCCTCAAAAACCTTGTGTAGAAAGATTGGGTTTAACATTGATCGAAATTTCGCACTTACTAGCGATGGAGGAAGTATTTGGCGGATATGGCAAGTGTGTCTGTTTCGGTATGAAGGAAGAAAGAATCAGCTGTCTGTCGGTCTGTCTGTCTGTCTATCTGGCCATCTGTCTCCCTGTTTATCTGTCGGTCGGTCTGTCTGTCAGTTTGTCGGTCTGTCTGTCAGTTTGTCGGTCTGTCCGTTTTACGTATCTTAAATAACTCGAGAACGCGTTGAGCTAGCGACTTGAAATTTTATGTAAATGAGTTGTATGAAAATAAAACAATTGTTGAAATATTAAAATTCCACAGTTGATTTTTTGGCGAATGTCACAAAATTTGTTCTGCTTCAAACACTGCGTGGGGGCCTGCGATACTATGATGGGGGTATTAACTCCTATCTAAAACATAACAAAAGCTATAATTGCCAATCTGGCAATCATTGGAGACCCGTATGGTGATATTCGTATCAAAATTCGAACAGTTGTACCAAAATTCCACTTTGAAATCAAACTTTCCAATAAGATTTTTTAAAATTTATTCCAATCGGATTTTGATGTATGGAAGTTTTATGTAGAATCATATCCTAAATAACTTTTGTTCTTGCACTTTTTTGATAAGATGCACCGTTTTTGAGATATTGACAAAAACCGTTTTCGTTAGTATGGGGGTACCCCCCCTAATGGTCCATTTTTGCCCATTAACGAACTTAGCCTCGCATTTTACGAAAAATGGATCTGCGCAAAATTTCAAGTCTCTAGCTCAATCCGTGCGCCCGCAATCCGCGCCACAGACAGACAGACAGACGGACAGACAGACGGACGGACGGACATGCAGAAATTAATTATTTTTATCATTCTAAACACACTGGTGTAATTCATTTTTATGTGTGATGACGGGATCTTGGCGTCACAAACGGTAAGGCAAAGTTAATATACCCTTTGGTTTCACCATACGGGTATAAAAATCGTGAAAAACTCTGATGACGCGGAGAGGGATTCGAAACTGCGAAATTTAGCGTGACGTTTATTATGAGCGACCTCTAACAAAAGTATTGTTAGATTTTAAAATTTTAAATGTATAAAGAATTTTAACAAAACCTCTGCATATCTCAACTGACTCTGCCAACCTATATTGCCAGACTCGAATGTTTGTTGGTACAGTTAGATAAGAAACCATCCTCAAGAATTTGACAAAAAGAAAACTTTACGACATAAAAAACGGATTTTAAATTGTATACAAAGATCCGGATCTATATTCATTTTAACATATTAAAATTTATTATTATCTACCAACGTATAGAATGCATTTTTCAATTAACTAAATCAAAGTCCGAACGGATGCTAAATAAAATCTATAATTATGGTTATCATAGCAGATTTGACCTATTTTTGCGCAATGATTTTTGGACATTTAGATCAAGTGTTTGAGTAGCGATAACCTTTTAACACACAATCAACGTTTCGTTGTTTAATGTCTGCCTGATGTAAAAAAAAATTACTACTTTCTACAACTTTTATCAATTAATGTGTATTTTCCAAAACAAAACTAAAAACGAACTCTTAATTAAAACAAAGAAATCGTTTACTATTATCTACGCGTGAGGGATTAGTGGGATGAAAGTAGAATAAAATCGCGCAGCTAATTCAAAATTCTATGGCAAACCCCCCTGAATTAAGTAGCGTAAATTAATCCACAACAGGAATAATTACTGATAGCGTGAAGCTTATCAAAAACGCGCGATATTCGCTATCGATACGATACGCTGTCCATTCATTTAATGAATGCTCACGATTCCCTGTGATACCCGCCAATTTTGCATTCAAAATTACCATTTTTTTCATATAAAAAAACTTGCAATTTTTTTTAGCGAACTTTTTTTTTTTGATAACAAAAACCTCGACTTTTGACTAATCTCACCACTAAAACGAGCTTTTTTTCTAAAGTGGGAACAACTTTTAGCTAAAGACCACACTCTGGCAATAAAAAAAATAACTTATCACGACTGCCTTAGCAACAAATTGCGCGTATTCGTGAATTTTTAAACGCGTGAATATATATTTTTTTAATTGCGAACCTATCGGGGAAGACACATATTAAGATTTAAAACGTTTTCCGTTTGGTAACTTAAAGCAAAAATATACATTGGATTCGATGTGGCCTTCGTGACCTATTTTACGGGTTATAGTAATTATAATGATGTATGGCTTCATAAAATAAAAATCCATTGCACTTTTGATAAACTTGAGTGCCATTCAGTTTGCAAAAAAAAAAAAATCATAAAAATAATTACAGTACAAACGACAACTTTGTTGCAAATATATGGAAGTAGCGCGGGAAATATGAACTCCATACTGTAATTAACTTTGTTGCATTCATTCATTGTGAATCTTATCAGAAACCTTCAATAGTTGTAATAGTTTCAGTTTGCGTTAATTTGTTTCCTATCGATTTAATCATCAAGGAAGTCAAATGTTTTTACTATTTTCGAATTTCATTGCGCAATTCTCAGTCGAATTAGTTTTTTTTCGCTATTTTTTCGGAAATTTAGGAAATAAGGGGATTTTACTGATCAAATATTGTAGTAAAAGATGATGAGTAAAAGTAAAAGATGATGAGTAAAAGTAAAAGATGAAGAGTAAAAGTAAAAGATGATGAGTAAAAGTAAAAGATGATGAGTAAAAGTAAAAGATGATGAGTAAAAGTAATAAATGATGAGTATCCCCCTCCCCTCCTCCTCAACGTCCCTTTCAGTAGCGCAGAAAAGGGGTGGGGGGAAGGTTCGCGTTATGATGCAGATGAAGTTTTACACGATCGTTTTACTATATTACTAAGTTTAAATGCATTGGACTTTTAATTACTTTCGAATCGCCTTTTTTTAAAACTTAAGTTTAGACCATTTTTATTCGATTCTTCGAGGTTTCGTCGAGTTATTGTGGTTTTTGGGTAAAAACTTGCAATATATGGGTCCGACAACTTGTCAAGAAACTGGGAAAACTTCAAATTTATCGAAGGTTTGCTTTCGAGTTATCGACGTAAAATAACATGGACTAAGATAGGGTAGTTAAAAGGGTTGAAAATAATCTTCAAGTTATCGAGATATTCTAAGTTATCGAGGTTCCACTGTATTTTAAATTTTCCTTGAAAATGGCGAATTTAAGAAAAATAATAAGACAAAATAAATTCAGTGCATGATTTTGCATAATTTTTTCACAAATCACATTCCAATCGAAAACAAAATCATATAACGAAAAAGTTGAATGTATTTTTTTTCCAATTTCTTTCAAACTTCTCGATTTGTGTTAAAATAATTCTTGAATTAAAGCGAAAACAAATATTTAATTGACATGTAATTTTTCTTAGAATTTTAAGAAGGTTCTAGCTTATTAATAGCAATTTTAAGAAAACCCAATCAATTGTCAACATTAACACTAAATAATTTTGATGCTATGATACTGTGGAAAAGATGTGTCAGTACTGAAATAATTTAGAAAGTATAAGTTGTGATCAACACAAAACTTTCCTCTGCGATATTTAGTTTCGGAAAAAAATATGTTTTCAAATATTTCGAAAATCAAATTTTCTTTGAATTTTGTTATTGGATTTTTTCTTAAAAGCACATAGGTTTGGAGAAGTTTTCAAAAAACTTAATTTTTTGAAATAAATATGTTGAAAACCGTTAGAGAAATGTAAAAACTGTTAAAGCAAAAAATGTATCCTTTAAATTTTGTGATATTCATCATATTTTCCTAAAAGTGCATAATTTTCGCTGTAAAAAAGTTAATAGAAAACTACGATCTTCGTAAAATTCATTTATAAAAAATTTCAAGTCGCTAGCTCAACCCGTTCTGGAGTTATTTAAGATACATAAAATGGACCGACCGACCGATAGATACACGGACATCGTCATAATTTTTCCTGAAACGGATTTCCTACTGATCAAAAAGTTTCTATCTATCCCCGTTCTCGACTCGGTGTCCGCCATGAATACAATACTTTCCCTCTATAGCAGAGGAAAGTGAAAATAATCAAAATCTCTGGTCAAGCAGTAAATCAACGCAATCGGTAAAAGTAAAGCTTCTGTAACTTCTGACAATATTTCTGTTTATTTTATCATTTCCGATGAAAAGTAACAGAAATGAAAAAAAAATTATATAAATAAAATTATGTAGTTTTGATGAATCATGGCGATAATAGAAATCTAATGTTGACTTTTCTTATCATCGACAAAAATTATGTTAGCGATAATGAAGTTTGCCCCAGTTTATATCAAATTCATCAGATTAGATCATATTAGTATAAGTCGATAGGCTTTGGAGATTTTTTTTTCTGAGGATTTGTTTTTAAATATGGCAAAATTGAAGGCAACACATTTTGGAATTTTTAATCAAAAGAATAAAATTATAGGTTCGGTGTGTTGTCCAATTTTTTTTAAATTCTTCAGTTTTCCTCCAAAAGATTTTAGGGTGGAGTTATTTATTAAAAAGTTCAACGAAAAAAAAAACTGCCAAATAAGGTTTGGTCCAAGTACATTTTTGTGAAAAGATATGAATTTTGTAGTGAGGAAATTGTGCCAAAAACCGGCTGATAAGGAAAGACACTTTCGAATACAGAAACGAGGGGGAAGGGGATTATCCCCCTCTTTTCTGTATTCAGTGTCCTAAATCTACACACCTAGGAGCTTGTTTCTATTTTGGAAGCAAATTGATCCTCGTCAGTCATTTTGTGATTTTCGCCGAATACATTCGCCCCATTTCCTTGCCCGGGTGCTGCCTCAATATTATTTACACCATTGTTTTATGACTACTGTCATTGCTTACAATATAATTAAAACTTTAAATTAAAAAAAATAGTTTTTTCTTTTTTATACGAAGTATAAAAAGGAATATGCGGCATGCAAACGACGTCTTATTGGAATTCTTATGATTGCACCCAACATCCTACACTCTCGAAAAAATGGAGTCGATTACGCACCGAAAGGGAGTTTGAGGGAGTCCATCACCTATTGGAGAAAATCGAGCACCGGGCTAGGGAGTTCACAACAATTCCTTATGGGTGTTAATTTTTAATAATTTTTCGGTGTTAAACCGACTTATTAGATGGCCAAAAAAAACCTCGCAAATTCTGTTTTTTTTAAAGCATTTGAGATGTTTTGAGTTTTTTTTCGTGTTTCCAAAGTTAATATTGACTTGTTAATAACTTTTCTTGCATGTCTCTGCCGGGACTCGAACACGGGACCTCTCGAATTGTAAACCATTTGCCTTCCCAATAGGCTGTTGAAGCCAATTGGCAAGCCTCTTCTAAACGTGAACACCCTTTACAATTAAATAACTCCTAAAAGGAGTTGTAGTGAATTTTTGACTCCTTTTCGGAGTTCATTTAAAATTTAGGTCAAAACGGTGTTAAATTGAATATTTAGCTCCGTAAAATAAAAATTTAAAAATAACTCCGCGCTACGGTGTTAAACTTTTAGCTATGTTTTCAGGCGGAGTTAATTCGTCCCCGGATTTTTTCGAGAGTGTAAAAATTCCACATTCAAAAAAACGCCAACAAAAAAATAAGGTCTGTGGTTGTAAGGGCATAACTCGACTTTAGCCGTTTTCAATGTTTTTACAGAATTGTGTTCTCCTTCGAAAATGCTCTTGATTCCACTAACCCGTTAGTTTCTACGACCATTTTTGACCGTTATAGGCTACTACACCAAACGGCTAAAGTAAAAAAAAATCAAGTTGCATTTGGAAGAACGGCTAAAGTCAGATCCCATATATTTTTGTATAGACTTAATCCACTCTTATGGGTGAGAAGCTGCATTGATTTGATAGTTTTTGTACGTGGAATAGTGGCTTAAGTCGAGTTAGTTCATTCTTCGTTTTTAACTTTTCCGAAACGAGCAGGCTAAAGTCGGTTTTGGCCTCTTTTTCAAATCGAGGTATAGGTTTTTAGGGGCTTAACTTGACTTTATCCATTGATTGTAACCATTTCTAAGACATAAAATTTTTTTGACAGAGTGGCTAAAGTAAAATAATCCTTAATTTCTCTGAAAATGATAAGTTTGAGTAAACCAGATTAAACCAATCGTAAAACGCTTTTTTTTTCATAACAATTTGTAGTTATAGGTTTTTGAATTCGGTTTGATACCATTTTGCCACCGACAGTTAAAATTTCATAAATATTAAAATGCTTCTCCTGAAAAATCTAGAAATTCGACTTAAGCCCTTATTACTTTTCACCACAGAGGTAATAGAAGGTCCTGTAAGAATAACGTGGTTATCCTTTTCCTCAATTTTTCCGGAAAAAATCTCATTTGGAGTTTTTGGAATACCATTCTGGTGTTCAGAAGTCTGTAAGGATAACAGAAGGTCCTGCAAGGATAACCCGATTATCGTTTTCCTCGAATTTTTCGGAAAAAATCTCATCTGGGGGTTGTGGGGGTCGCTGAATCCGATTCTGGAGTCAAAAAGTTCGTAAGGATATCTCAAAGGCAAGAATTTGTATTCCAAGCCTAAAAAGTGTAAGAAAATAAAAATAATTTTTTGAGCTTTTATTTTAAAAAATGTACTAAAAAGAAAAAAAATAAATTTTTGGGCGCCGTATATCAGAAATAAAAGCGAGATAAATATTTATTTTATTTTTCGAGTTTTTATCTCGCTTTTATTTCTGATACACAACTTCCAAGAAATTATTTTTCTGCTTTTAGTACATGTTTTAATAAAAGCTTTTTTTCATTTTAGAACATTTGAATTTGAGACACACAATACTTTCTGCTCCAACTGAATTTCAAAACAATTTGATAATTTTCAAATAGATCAAAAATGTTCGAGATATTAACTTTTAAGCTTTAATTTTTTTAAAAATATCATTGGCAATCTTTGCAATTCATTAAAATTGTGCATAGTTTTGTATTGTAATTTTTTGATAATTTCACGATTGGTGAGATCACCTGAGTGAATAAAACCATGTTCAAAAAATTAATTGTAATCACCTCAGAAGGACTTTTGCTTGTTAATTCAAATGAAATGATTAATTTAAAAAACAGCATGGATTCATCCATCATACACGGAGTACTTGTTTGCAAACAGACGAAAATAAATTTTTAATATTTTTTCTCCAAGCTGTCAGGGAAAAAAACCCTAAGATCATGTTCTACAATCTTGGCAGTTGATCTAATTTCGTGCCACTAGTTCTTGCACCGCTGCCCAGCAAATCAGTTGTCTTTCGTCTTTTTATCGGGGGTTTTAACTCTTCTAGTTATGAATGATCATCACGCGGAAGATTTCCGCCGATAGGAAAACTTAAAATCACCTTTTTTTAAGAAAAAAAAAACATCCTATGAAAATATATAAAGAAAAAACATACTCCACATGACTGTTTATGAAATCTACTGGAAATTCTGATGATTCCAACAACACTAAAAAGAAATCAGTAATCGCTGAACGTTAAGGAAGAACTTAAGTCGTCGGCCAAGAGCCATTCATAGGGCAGGAGATGATGTGCCGTGCATGACTTAATTATTTTTTATAATAATTTTCAATTTAAATAAATGATGCCGCCGCTGCCACAACGACTTCTAGCCTGACTGTTAATAACTCGGAAACTCTTTCGTTACTTCCTTTTCACTACATTGGCGTTGATTCTGGTGGCCGTACAATGCGGCGTTGGTTTTTATTATGATTAATTTTAATTTTTTAAGCATACAATTCATTTATGCTACCATGAGATGGGGCGATTATTTGCAACAGGCCTCACTTCGATGCACCGGATTTCAAAGTTGGTGATTTTTTCACATTGAAAATTTTGTTTGAAGCGTCAAAAATTGGGCGAGTCCGAAATTTTTCTAAAGATGAAGTGATTTTCTCAGGAGTGCGTTCGTGAGTTATCACTGCTTAAGACTAAATACTCCCTATTAATTTTCGTATACAGATCGATTTTTCTTAGGGTAGTGGCGAAACTTGGAGTTGCAAGGCCTCAAATTGCGGGGGGAGAAGGAGGTACTAAGATTTTAAGGATTCCGAATTTTCTAAGTCACAGATCTGGGGGAGGGGATGTTTCGATAATGTAACGGTAATATTAAAGCCCATACAATAAATTGTGAAAAGGCTGACAAGGGGTGGAGAAGAGTCTAAAAAAGCGAAAATCGGTATGGCGCTTTTTATGGACAACCATGGGGAACCTTTCGAGTTGGAAATTTTAATATCCGCTCAGGATGCCATCACTCGTTATCGCGACGCCACTGAATATGCGGCATGCAAACGACGTCTTATTGGAATTCTTATGATTGCACCCAACATCTTAAAAATCCCACATTCAAGAAAACGCCAACAGAAGCCGGCAATCTCGATCGGAAATGCTTCTAATGCTGAAGCAGATTATGCCATCTGCAGCCATACACTCTCGAAAAAATGGAGTCGATTACGCACCGAAAGGGAGTTTGAGGGAGTCCATCACCTATTGGAGAAAATCGAGCACCGGGCTAGGAGTTCACAACAATTCCTTATGGGTGTTAATTTTTAACAATTTTTCGGTGTTAAACCAATTTATTACCAAGAAAAAAAACCTCACAAATTCTCTTTTTTTTGCAAGCATTTGAGATGTTTTGAGTTTTTTTTTCGTGTTTCCAAAGTTAATATTACTTGTTAAAAACTTTTCTTGCATGTCTCTGCCGGGACTCGAACATGGGACCTCTCGAATCGTAAACCATTTGCCTTCCCAATAGGCTGTTGAAGCCAATTGGCAAGCCTCTTCTAAACGTGAACACCCTTTACAATTAAATAACTCCTAAAAGGAGTTGTAGTGAATTTTTGACTCCTTTTCGGAGTTCATTTAAAATTTAGGTCAAAACGGTGTTAAATTGAATATTTAGCTCCGTAAAATACAAATATAAAAATAACTCCGCGCTACGGTGTTAAACTTTTAGCTATGTTTTCAGGCGGAGTTAATTCGTCCCCGGATTTTTTCGAGAGTGTAGAGCTACTCATCGATCTTCCCAGGCACGACGATTTAGCTTTCTTTTTAGGCCGCCTCCACTTCCATCTTGAAGATGACTTATTTATGCCATGCCGGCCGGTCGCGCTAAATATTTATAATATTTCATATCTTATTACCGCATG
The DNA here is from genome assembly GCA_964034945.1 of Chrysopilus asiliformis. Classification (NCBI taxonomy): domain Eukaryota; kingdom Metazoa; phylum Arthropoda; class Insecta; order Diptera; family Rhagionidae; genus Chrysopilus; species Chrysopilus asiliformis. The sequence continues at coordinate 20,398,132 of OZ035963.1, read as the reverse complement.
CCAAGCATTTAACCGTCGAGAAGCTTCATTGTTAAAACGGAGCGATCTGCTCAATGATCTTCTCGAGTCGAATGAAGGGAGAAGAGGCCATATAGCCATGATGGAGATCACGAGGCGGTAGTGAATGCGGCTGCTATGGTGACTGGGGCATTTAATATACATTTAATATGTGGGAGTATGAACTTCTCTGTTAACCTCTTAAAGTAACGTGTCTGAAAGTTGACAACAGCAGCATCGAAATGTAGCAACAAAAAGACGCCATCAGGCAGCAGCAGCCATGAGTGAAAGTGTTCTCGACAACGACGACGACGGCCTGATGATCATTAAAGACGTGTTAAATTTTCGTTTCCTTTCATTTGAAAATCTCAATTTCATTTGCGTTTTTTTTTGTTCATTCTAACGATCATCTCATCATCGTTCGTCTACCTTAAGTCTGTCCGATTCTATACCTCTGTTGCTGTTTCATTTCGACCGGAATAATTTATGCCTTTTGTCTGTTTAGTCTTTTATTGCGCGGTTATTTTCGGTGGCCCATTTTTCCTTATACATATCCAAAAATAATCACTTTGACTGCGACCGATATCAAATCTTTGAAATCTTTTACCACACATCTATCGTGTAGCTTTTATCTAAATTGGGTCTATGCTGAAAGGGGAGATACTTGCATATCCAAAATCTGTTAGATTTGCTAGATCTACAAGAGATTTTTAAATTTCTACTGATCTTCATACAGAATTTTCCTACTCTGGGACCTCTACAACGTGGACACTCTCGGCACGTGTCAAATTCAGAAGTGGGATCGCATTATGTTGTTTATGTTGACATTGACGTAAATCAACAGTAATCAACAATAAATAAACATGTCAAAGTGAAGTATCTAAAATGCAACTTCTACACTAATAGGGCTCGGCTATCAAGAATTGGTGAAGGAGGCGATTTGAAAATTTCTTTTCTTTAATATTTCACGCTTTTGAACCGCCTACACTTTATGGTGCTTGATTTCAAGCAATTTGTTTTTATGACAAAAGCGCAATTAGATGGACAAATGAGGGCTTTAAATCTTGGGGTTTTTTTTTTGTACTCGTCAGGTTTTAAAAGCGGTTTGATTTGTTGGGAAATAAAGATCTTAACTGGAAAATCAAAACCACTAAAGTCGATCACTGAAAAAACCTTTTCTAAAGATTCTCACATAGAAAAATTAATATTTGTGGTAATTAGTGTTTGGCTCAGAATTACTGGCAAAAAATCAAGATAGTCAGGCTTCCTTTTTTTTTTTTTTTTGGTAAAATGATAGTTATATATGAAAATGAGTTTGTATCTGTATGCCTGTCTGTTCCTCTTTCACGTGAAAACGGCTGAACCGATTGACTTGAAATTTGGCATGAGTGTCTGTGGTTGTTCTGGTTCCAACAAAAGCCTATTGAAAATTAGCCCGACTGTTGGGGAAAGTAAGGAGAGGGGGTAAAGTGCATCCAAAGCTTGGATTTTGCCTCTGCTACTCTTTTGCGGCAAAACTACGGAGCCGATCAGTCTTAAATTTAATTTGGCGCAAATCTTCGTTGGAGCGCCAGTAGTGTTGGGGTGGGGTGAGTAAGGGGAGGGGGTAAACTGAATCCGGAGCTTGATTTTTCCTCTATGTTACCCTTTTGCGGTAAAACTACCGAACCGATTGGCCAGAAATTGGGCATATATAAGTGCACCAAAAAGTATCCTGTGAGTTGTAGAGTCAAGAAAGACCAAACCGCTCCGAATTGCGATTACGATTGAAGTTTCTTGACCAATGAGGTCGAAGCTTTCTCGGTAGCGACATAAAAGCCTTGATCTTGTTGGTCGAGGAAGCTCAATCGTAATAGCATTCGATTTGGGCCTTAGGGGTAGAATTTCGAAAAATTCCGTCTTAGGAAGCGTATACGTGATGGATGTAATGTGCTGTGAAAATTTCAGGTGGCCTATTATGGAATACGAGCTTAAACGTAACGATCGGAACTTGTGTGTTTTTGTTTGTGTTTTCTACTAACAAAAGGCGAATCGCGATCCTTGCAATTACGATCGTATTCCATAATAGGCCCTCAGATTTCTAGCGCCAGGGGTTTGGGCTGGATGTTGATGAGTCAGTCAGCCGATTGACGCCCCCTGTAAATTGTGGCTTTTTTTGTTTTTTTTTTTGTTGCGATTTTCAGGGTTTTTTTTTCTTTCTCATGATTTTGTTTAAGAAACGCATTCTCAATTCCACAGATCTTACTGTATCAAAATTCCACACTAAGAAATTACAAAAAAATGTGAATAAATCCAAGCTATTTGAAGTTATAGAAATGTTCTAATAAATGTGATGAAGATGAAATGATCTTCATTCATTTAAAAATAAGATAATTCTGTCGCATAGAAATGAAAAGTAAAATTATGCTGCCCCCTTTGGGGACACAGCGTTCCTGTGTGGTTATCTGGTTAAGGGGAGCACAATCTAAAACTTTAATAGATGAAGGAAATGATTTTCAAACGTTACGTTTCTAAAAATATTCCACCAACAGAGAAAAGACTTTTTTTTTAAATTTATTTTAATTCTTCTTCGGTGCTTTCTTTTTTTTTGAGGCTATTGCGTCTTTTCAGTTTAATGGTCTTAATAGCAACAGAATTCTGACTCATTTACGTGATGAAAAAAAAATGTGAGAAAACAAATTGAAAAAATATTTGACATTCCATTTATAAATTGACTTAAATGAATTAAAAAAAAAATCACCAGACTACTGACTCTGGGGTTGATTTAACGACGAAATGATTCCTGTAGATTTTGCACAATTTCTCGATCTTCGCGTCTTGGGGGTTGCAATTTCAAGACCACATCTGTGATTTATTTGATACTAATATTAATTCATTTAGTGCCTGTTGCTGCTGAGAGAAGGGGAAATTTGGACTTTGTACAAGCGGATGATTAACTATAATTTCGACATCTTTATAGATTTTTTTTCTAAAATTAATTTGTATCTCTCTAACTGTGCGAAATTCCCGCAGAAAATCAGCCGATCGATTGAGAGGCGTTTTTATACTACCAGCATCGTCAATGTTTCCTCAATTATTATTTAATATTTCAAACTATTTTTAAATAATTTATGTTTTCTCATTTTTTTTTATGTTGAATACGTGACCAAAGTGGCCGCATCCTCTGTTCGAAATTGTGCCAAATCTCAGCACGATTTGAAGTTAAAATTGATCGGCACTGATCTTCAGAGGAAATTCTGCGTAGAAAGCGAAACAATTGAATCGTGAATGCGTTGATCTATTTCTGAATTTCAAGGTTTTTCCAGCTATTTCGTACATTTTGAGCGATTTCTGGGCGATATGTAAACCATATGAGCGTGCAGTCGTCGTAAACCGAACAGAAAATTCCCAGACGATCGAAATAGTTTTCGGTGCTAAAATGTAAATATAAATGTGGCAAAAGTTTACATTTCCGCGATTCCTCATTAATTGTGAAAAATTATTTTCACATGTTAACACATTTTAGCATTTAAATTGAGATTCCATAATAATGATCACTACTATTACTATTGCGATTTGCTACTATTGCGATCACCACCAACGATCGCCACTTGATCGCCTTTCATCCAGAAGGTGATCTTTGTTTGAAATTTTTAAAATTAGAATTTCCCGAAAGATACATTTCCTCTTTGGGTGTCTGTATATTTATATTCCATGAAATATTTATGCTTTGTTTTAGTTGTGATTCAAATTTATTTTCACCACGTGGGCCATAAAATCAAATATAAACGCAAAGAAAATTTGAAGGGCAATTTATTCTTGAAAAGGAGTTTTCCCCTGAGGATGCCTTTTTAATTTCAATTCTAATAGTGGGTAGGGTTTAATGTCATTATTATCGATCATTAAATTTTCATTATTCTCATAATCAAGTCAATGACTGCCTTGTTGGGTGATCGCCTGCGTCATAATTTCTGTGTCAATGTAAAGATTTTCGTGATCAATTCTTGAAATGATGATTATCAATTGGTTTTTATTAATTATGGACAATTTTTCAATTACATAACCTACATATACTTAAATACCTCTACGGAACCGGTCAGTTATTAGCTTTTGAGTTTTGTTGCAGAATATTTATAAGTAATTTTTTTTAAATCTGAAGAGCTCTTGTGGTATTACAAATGTTTATTAAGTTTTTTATGGATTCTTAAAGGCATGCCAAATTGTTAGGTTAGGTTGAGAAGAACGCGCGTGCTCAGCTGTGGAACCAACACTTCGCCCAGAGGCCTATAGGCCCATCCAAAATGTAAGGAAGTCATATAAAACAATGTTTAAAAAATTTAAACTTTCCAGAATTAAAATTTTTCTTTAAATAAAAGCGTAACAAGGAAAGGTATGGAAACCTGGCTTAATAGGAGAAATTAAACACAGCAATCGTACAAGCAGTAGGAAAAGGTAGATGCTTGTACGATTGCACAGATTCAGTTTTTTAGCAGAGAAATAAGGAGAAGTTCTTTCTCCGAGTCCGACATTTTGACGTTTGAGGTCAGCTGATCCTAGTTCAGTGTGTCACGTCAACTGATCGAATCAGTTCCTGCAGCTGCGCGACCTGATGTCGGGATCAGTCAGCTGCAGGAGCTGATTGGCCAGTGTGACATCTCCCTAAAAGTTCATGAAAAATTACAATTCCCATGGGCCAATCATAAAATACTCTACACGCAGAGAAAAAAAAATAAATTTTACTACTTTATAATGGCAAATCGGGATTACCACTAAAATAGTTAATTTCAACTATAAAATAGTTGATTTCAATTGAAAGAATATTCAATTTAACTACAAAATAGTAAATTTTACTACTAAGTAATTAAATTTCTGATAAAAATTGTCGGTTTTGACTATTTTTGTATTTGAAATCAACTATTTTAGTAATAGTCCCGATTTTCCATTATAAAGTAGTTAAATTTAATCTTTTCCCTCTGCATATGTCCAATTTGACCAAACCTGTAATGATTTTGATAAGTTTTTCCTTTGACGTCTAGAATTTTTTAATTTTTTTTTACTATTGTGCGTCTCTGCTGAAATTCAAACAAGAGATTCACACAAGATATTCACACACGAATTCTTGGAAATTGACTCGTGAATAAAACCAAGAGTTTATGTGAATTTATTTATCTAAAAGACTAAAAATACATTTTTATTGAGATAATAGAAAAACCCCAAATAAACCAATATAATCATAATATCTGGGGATCTGGTCAATTATTATGCATAAAATCAATAACGCTTTGATGAGTTTAACAAATTTTCTGAATCGATCTTTAGTGTTTTTTTTTTTTCGTTCCTTTGATATATTCTATGATCATTTTGTGTGTGCATAGACTATTGACTAGACCAGTGTTTCCCAACTTGGGGTACAAGAAATGGCCGCAACGAAATTTAAAGGCAAATCTAGAACAGAGGTGTCAAACTCAATTGCCACGAATTTGCGTCAACCTCAATTGTCACCAAACCAAACCGAGTATACCAAACCGCGGATGAAACGCATTTTTGTGTTTGCTTGGAAATTTGGAAAGACCAATCAAAGAGGATAGGTTTGTCTCAATTTTTGTTTGTGAATATCTAATTATAAAAAGTTTTTTTTTAGTTCTTCGGTCTACAACAAAAATTACGCCGCAGGCAAAAATGTTATTTAAAAAATCCATACAAGTAGAAATAATTGCGTCGGAGGGGAAAAATTTTAACTGCCAGATACAGTCTTTTAAGTACCATGGGCAAATATAAACTCCCTCGCTTTAATGCAGTACTGAAACTGTAAATGAAATTTAACATTTTTTCGGGGAACAATTTATGTGTTTTCCGTGTACCATACCACACCACATGCCTACTACATTTTGTATCATTACATTTCAACACATTTTATACACAACTAACAAGCATTTAAGGTTACTATTACCGCCTTTTATTTGAGCTTTTCGTTATAGTTGTCGATTCGAATAAGAAAAAAAAATAAAAAATTTTTTTTTTAAAAAAAAGCTTTTATTAAAAAAGAATGCACTAAAAAGAAAAAAATAATTTTCTGGATGCTGTGTATCACAAATATAAAAGCTTTTTAAAAGCGAGATAATTTTTTATTTTATTGTTTTATGCTTTATCTCGCTTTTTAAAAGCTTTTATATTTGTGATACACAGCATCCAGAAAATTATTTTTTTCTTTTTAGTGCATTCTTTTTTAATAAAAGCTTTTTTTTAAAAAAAATTTTTTTTTATTTTTTTTATTTTGTTCTTTTTAGTCTTCGAATATATATCCTTACATTTGAGATGTCCTTACAGGCTTTTTAACTTGAGAATCGTATTCAGCGACCCCAAAAACCCCCGAATAGATTTTTTTTCCGGAAAATTTGGAGAAAAGGATAATCACGTTATCCTTACATAGGGCTGCCATCATATCTCTTTTAAAGAGAACCTTATCTCTTTTTTTAACCCCATTCTTTTTCCTCTTTCTTTTTCCTTGCCAGTTCTCTTTAGTTCTCTTTTTTCAGAAAACTCTGGGCTCATACTATGCGTAAAAAACCAAACAGATTTTTCCACGAAAATTCCATTATGAATTAAAATGATCACGTTATTTACTGTATAGTAGTACTCTACTCTACCATTTTCTGTATGTGGTGCGAAACTGTACATTATAATTGTAACGTAAAGCTCTTTATTGTATGCGCCAGCAAGAACAGTTTCTTCTCCCACGATCAGCTGCTGTAAAAATCAAAACAAATCAAAATTGTGCGGTTAAGGGAATAGCCGGTTGAAAATCATTTGCTTGAAAAACCGACTACGAGTAAGTAAATAAATATTGTAAAATATTGTGACTATCTATTAATTTTAAATTAGGACCATGGCATCCAAAAAATGTGTATTTTCCGAAGATTTACAAGCGAAGTTTCCAACGTTCAACAAAGTTCCCGATTCGAAATTTCATGCATTTTGCACAATATGTCAAACCAAGGTGTCTGTGTCAAACAAGGGAAAGTACGATATCGAACAACATATCAAATCAAAAAAACATGCTTCGGACAAAGGCCGGACAAACATCAGGCAAATTGGACTCATTTTTCGCTGTTAACCCCTGTAAAATTGATAACCAAGTGGCCGCTGCGGAAGCAACAATGGCGTATCACATAATGAAGCACCACATGAGTTTCAAAACTTCCGATTGTTCTACAAACTTGCTAGGGGTTTTATTTGAAGACTCTGAAATTACAAAAAAATTCTCATCAGCTAGGACGAAAACGACGGCGATCGCAGCGAATGTGATTGCTTCATATTGCATGGAACAATTAACTGAAGCTTTAACAAAAGTACCATTTGTATCAGTATCTACAGATGCCAGCAACCACGGCGCTGAAAAAATGTTTCCCATTTTAGTGCAATTTTTTACTATTGAAAAGGGAATTTCTTTTGGAATGATTGAATTGGAGAATTTGTCTGACGAAAAATCGAAAACGATCAGTAATTTTATAGAAAAAACATTAGAAAAATTTGATTTATGTAAAAAATGTATAGCTTTTCGGCAGACAATTGTAACACTAATTTTGGAGGAGTTAAAAGAGCTGGCACTCGAAATGTATACAGTTTATTAAAGCAAAAATTAAGTACACATTTAATTGGTATTGGTTGTCCTGTACATATTCTTCATAATGCCGCTAAACATAGCCTAGATCGTTTAGTATTCGATGTGCAATCCATTGTAATGAAAATTTACAATTATTTTTCTGTATATACCGTACGTACTGAAGAATTAAAAAAATTCTGTGATTCGGTAGATGTAGAATATAGGGAATTATTATATCATTCTCCCACTCGCTGGTTGTCATTATATCCATGTTTAAATCGGGTGCTTCTATTATATCCAGCGTTAAAGTCATATTTTTTGTCCACTGATAGTTGTCCACGAATTTTGAAAGACTTTCAATCAAATTTAGGTGAGCCTTGTTTGTGGTTAGCACATTCAATTATGTATTGTTTTTACGAAAAAACACAATCGCTAGAGAGAGAGAAAAATTCTGTTATGGAAATTATGTTTGTTTTAAAAGATTTGATAAATATACTAGAGCAACGTATTGAACACTCTTTTTTGCCGTTGAAAGTAAACTCTTTATTTCAAGAATTAATCAAAGATGCCGTGTTATAAAAGATCTCTCGATTACATTATTTTGTGGGCTTTTCAATTTAATGAATTAAAAATTTTCGAATGGATAAGCAGTTTCCGGAATGGGAACAAGTCCAAAATTCAATTATTTATATAAAATCAAAAATTGATGTTACTTTGGATGATATAAAATGTTTTGATCAATTTTGCAATTTGAAACAGTTCTTAAAAAACAATCTTAAAGACGAAGAGTTTAGTAGTATGCTAATTGCTTCGAAATGGCAAAAATACTTTCAACAGTCTAATAATTCAGAATACTTTTCAGAACTGCTTAAAATTTGTCAATATTTTTTTGCGATTCCTGGACATAATGCTAACGTGGAAAGGGTTTTTTCAATGATTGCTGCACAGTGGACAAAAGAAAGAAACAGTCTAAATATTTCAACGATTAAAGCCATATTGACTGTGACTTTTAATTACAAAAATGTAAGTTGTACAAGCTTCCATAATGAAATTAAAAATAATTCTAAGATTCTAACAGCAATTTCCAATCAAAAAAAAATACGAGAAACTTACGAACTAAGACTCAGGGGCTTAATACAATTTAAACTTGGCTTAAGTACTTTAAGCGAAATAAATCAACCGCTTGAAGTACTGAAGCAGAGTTTAAATTGTATTGAACACCCGGCCCTAAATCAAACATGTAAATAAAATGTAGTGCAAAAACTATAGATCTCGATGTATTTAAAATATGTAACTAAGATGTAAGTAATTTTAGTAAAGTTATAGATCTCTATGTAATTAAAACATACCACCATTAAAAAATTTGATTTTTATTTTCACCGTAAGATACTATACCATAACTATAGATTGCTCGCTTTGCTACCTCATGTGACTTTTTTATCTGTTAATTGAAAGAATAATGATTAGGTAAAATCGAGAAACAAGTATAGCAAACTATGTTTTTCTTTCTCATGATCATATCGAGATATTGTAGTTTTGACATTTTCAGTTTTTTTTCGAACATAACAGGCACGAAAAATCACACTTTTTTGTAATAATTTTGTGCAATCATTCTAAGTTCTGTAATTTTCACATTCAAAAAAAGTTCTCTTTTAGTTCTCTTTTTTCATTTGGTTAATTTCCTATACAATGTCTCTTTTTTTAACCCAAAGGTTCTCTTTTCACAAATAGGGTCCATGGCAGCCCTATCCTTACAGGACCTTCCGTTATCCTTACTGACTTTTTAATGACAGATTCGGATTCAGCGACCCCAAAAACCCCCAGAATAGATTTTTTTTCCGGAAAATTTGGAGAAAAGGATAATCACGTTATCCTTACAGGACCTTCCGTTATCCTTACTGACTTTTTAATGACAGATTCGGATTCAGCGACCCCAAAAACCCCCAGAATATTTTTTTCCCGGAAAATTTGGAGAAAAGGATAATCACGTTATCCTTACAGGACCTTCCGTTATCCTTACTGAATTTTTAATGACAGATTCGGATTCAGCGACCCCAAAAACCCCCAGAATAGATTTTTTCCCGGAAAATTTGGAGAAAAGGATAATCACGTTATCCTTACAGGACCTTCCGTTATCCTTACAAGGACAAAATAGTGAAAATATTGTATTGTCATCGGACTTATATAAGTGTGCAAAATTTCAAGTCAATCGGACAAGTGGAAGTGGGTCAAAATTGGGTTGCAAGATTTGACCCCGACAAACAAACAAACAAGATAGCGAGCTAAATAAAAGCTTTTAAAAATGTGCGCCTGCGGCGCACATCGTCCACTTTTGATCTCTTATAAATTTATTATTGTGATTTTCGAACATAATCTTATAATTTTTAATAAGTGTATTTTTGCAATACAGTTTATGCCAGCAATATATTTACAATGGTATAATGTGGTACACGAGAAAAGCTAACTCGCTAGGGGGTACCCCAGTGAAAAAGGTTGGGAAACACTGGACTAGACTATAGTCAAGATTCAATTCATTTTCATTGTGTTCAATCGAATTTAATCCAATTCAAACTAATCAAATGGAAACCAGTTATTCAATTTTTTTTTGTATGTGTTTCTTAGAAATTTCCTTGACAGTGACCCCCTTTGCGGCTTCATTAGGAGTAAAATCTCCCATAATTCTTGGATACAAATTTTAATCTCGGCCTGCATACGATCATAGCACACTGGACATAAATTTATTCATTAAAATATCTGAACGGCTCAACCGGTTAGTAGCAATTTATTGATGATAGTTACGTTTGTCAATATTTCAAACTCTAAAAACAAAACAAGTTCTATAATAGACGACGTGATAGTGTCTGGTGCGCGCCAACTTTTGAAAATTTTCCCATAGTCTAATGTTTTTTTTTACATTGATAAAAAATTCAATTCATTACAGAAACAAAAAAAATTTAAACTTGCCGGTCCTGTGCATAGGCAACAAGTGTCTATTCAAAGAACTTGTGGATGCACAGGTGTTTTTATAATTTAAAAACTTTTATTATTACACACTGACTAAACTGAATGATATATATAAAACACTCTTCAAAAAAGACTACGTAAACTATACATTTTTGAACATGCAAATTGATTTGATCATACATACCTTGCTCGTTCCTCGCACCGTCTCCTTCGACAGTTCCCGACATTACAATAATTCCGATCGAATGGGAAATAAATTAAATAAAAAAAAAAATAAATAAAATAAAATAATAAAAATGTTGGAAAATGGAAAACCAATCGTGATGACATGTAAAACAATAAAAAAAAGAGAAATGTTTTAATGGAAAACGTAAAAAAATCTCCGAAAATTTAAAAGTTAGATAAAATGGGTCTTCCTGAGCTATTTTTATTATTCAAGAGGTCGAAGTTTTGAAATTTGAGTTTTGGTCTCCGGTCAAAAGGGTCTTCCTAGCTTACCTCCGCTTTAATTTGCTTTGCCAGTACAAAAGGTCTTCCTAGCTTATCTCCACTTTAATTTGCTTTGGGAGACGCCAGTGAACTCCAGTCTTGCCTGAGTGGTCCTTCGCGTAGTTTGATTTGCCATTTTGGCTGGTTAGGTTGTACCCACCCAGTTTTATGATTTTGGGTATTTTAATTTTATTTTGGAAAATTAAGGCAAATTTTGATTTATTTAAATTTAATATTGCTTTAATATACTTACACGGTTACATATACAGGTGCCCGCCGGTCCTGTGCCTACGCAACAAGTGTCTATTGAAAGAACTTGTGGTAGCACAGGTGTCTCTTGACCCCGGCGGACACCTGTAGCACAGCCTGGTGTCCCTTACTGCCTTTTCAGGGACAGTAAGGGGCGAGCGGACGGTCCGAGGCATCGACAACTTTCTCTCATATGAGAGGAAAGCCTGCCTCATTGCTGCGGCCCGCACTGTAAAAAAATGTAATTATTACAAATGCAGTTATAAATATTTTAATAAATTTTTACCTTCCCCCGGTGTTCCCGGCCTTGCAGGGTTTTGGGTACGACGCCTGTTCCCGCCAGCAGGTTCAGGCACCCTACCCAAAACTTTGACCCTTAGTCGGGGACTCCTGCGCGGGGCCTCCACCTCCTGTTCTGGAACTAAAAAATAAAACAAAAAAAATAAATCTTCACGACTGATAAAGGCAAAGCAAAACAAATGTTTATTTATTTAAAGCACAAGAATATAAATATCTAAATATAAGTTGAATATTTTATTACCTTGCAAACCTTCTGCAACGACCGAAGGCCGAGTAGGGTTTCGGCGTTCTCTCCCGCCAGCTGGTTCTGTAAAATAAAATAAAACTTTTAAAGTAAAAACAAATATGTTTATTAAATTAATTCTTACCGTCAGCCGGATCCCTACTCGGCCTCCGGTCGCCGCCACTGGAGGAGGAGGTGGAAGCCTCGACTGGAGGAGGCTGGGAAGTCGGAGGAGCTTGGATGGTGCTGCCTGTGAAATAAAAAAACTTGAATATAAAAAGGATCTTGAATACATAGTTTTTTTCTTACGTCCGCTGCTTGGCTGCTGTGGAGAAGCAGGAGGAGACTCCAAGTTGAGTACCGCTGTCGTTACTGTGCAATGAAAGAGAAATTAAAGAAATTATTATTAACAGAGAAAAAAATATTTGAATTAAACCATATTTTTCTTCATGTGGTTTATCTACTTACTGAGGTTTACGGGCATCCCTTGGATAAAAATTGCCTCCAAGCCTGGCAACTCGATTATTTGGCCCCCCGCATACTGTCCAAAAACTTTGGTCTCCCCCTCCATGCATGCCGTAACCATGAAGTAACGTCGCACTGAAACACAATTTTTCAAATTAAGTTTAACGGGAGAAAAAAGTTTATTATGGTCTACTGGACATTTGATCGGAACGAATTATGGTTTGACGATATTTAATAGTTTTGGCTTTCGATATGTACAAAAATATCAAATTACATAACTACGGAACTTCAAAAAGCAAACATGTATATGATTTTGTAACCTAACAAGCAATTGTGAATTTGTTTTGAATTTCGACTCTAATTGGCTGTTAACTGACACTAACATTTAACGTAAAAAAATTTGCCCAAAATTTAAAAGTAAGTGAAAGTGGGTCTTCCTGAGCTATTTTGATTCAAGAGGCCGAAGTTTTGAAATTTGAATTTTAGTCTCAGGTCAAAAGGGTCTTCCTAGCTTATCTCCACTTTAATTTGCTTTGGGAGACGCCAGCGAACCAGTCTTGCCTGAGTGGTCCTTCGCGTAGTTTGATTTGCCATTTCGGCTGGTTAAGTTGGACAAATTCTATGATTTTGGGTATTTTAATTTTAATTTGGAAAATTGAGGCAAATTTTGATTTATTTAAATTTAATATTGCTTTAATATACTTACACAGTTGGGCGCCAGGATTTCTTCTACAGGTGCCCGACGGCCCTGTGCACTCGCCGCAGGTGTCTATTAAAAGACGCTGCGGATGCGTATCTCCTCCGCGGACACCTGTAGCACCGTCTCGCGTCCCTTACTATTTTTTCTACGTCAGTAAGGGGCGGGCGGCGTCGAAGCGGCATGGCCAATCTCGCCTCGTATGAGAAGAAGCCCTGCCAAACTTCTTCCGGTACTGTAAAAAAAATCAAATATTACAAATACAGTTATAAATATGTTTTAATAAATTTTTACCATCCGCCGGTCTTTCCGGCCTTGCAGGGTTCTGAGTAGGGCGAATGTTTCTGGCAGCAGGTCCGGGCACCCTACCCAAAACCCTGTCCCTTATTCGGGGACTCCTCCGCGGGACAACCACCCCTGGCGCTAAAAAAATAAAACAAAAAAATTAATCTTTACTACTGCTATATGCAAAGCAACAGTCGAAACCCATTGAAGATTCTATTACCTCGTAATCTGCCAGAAAGCCGAGCACGGCTGCTGCGTCTATTCCCGCCAGCGGGTACTGTAAAATAAAATAAAAGTTTTAATGTAAAAACAAATGTTTATTAAATTATTTCTTACCGCCAGCCGCAGCCGTACTCGGCCTCCGAGCGCCGCCACTGGAGGAGGCCGGAATACCGGTGGAGCCTGGTTGGTGCCCGCTCCGAAATAAAAAAAAACTTGAATATAAAAAAGATTTTGAAAATATATTTTTTTTCTTACGTCCTGGTCGCCCAACTTCTGGTGGAGGCGGAGGAGAGGATACCGAGTTTGGTACTGCGATATCTGAAGACGTTCCTGTGTAATGAAAGAGAAATTAAAGAAATTATTATTAACATTGAAAAAATTATTTCATTTAAACCATATTTTAATTCAATTGGTTTATCTACTTACGGTGGTTTACGGGCATCCCCCGGACGATTATTCCCACCAAGCCTGTTAACAAGACCGGGGGACGCCCAGGATACACCCCAAACACTTGACTCTCCCCCGCCGTGGTGTAATAAAGAGAAAAAATTATTTCAAATAAACCATATTATTATTTTTAAATTCTAAACAAGAGCGCTAAGAATTCATTCTTCTGTTTTAATTGTTTGGAAATTTAGAAAAGCTCCAGAAAGCAATCGAAAAAACACCTGAATTTATGACCTAAATTCAATCGAATTATTTGTCGTGTCAGAGTAAATATGATATTTGGAATCAATGGAATTTTACCATTCGAAACCACAAATAAAAGAAACATTTGTGTAAAAATTGTTGGCAATTAACTTGTAAATTTCAAAGTAGTTTTTTTTTTCTTCTTCAACAACTTTTGAGACTTTGGTAGCGGAAATATCAGAGGAGATTTTTTTTTATTGATTTAGAACTGCTTATGTATTTTTATATAATGGGCTGGTTGCGGTGGCGTCAAATTCCCATGCGACGAACACTTCTGGGAATCGCCAAGAATCCCAGACGATGGTAAAATTCCCGCCAGTTTCTTGGCCGTACGCGATATTCATTCTATATTCAAATAGCGCTAATAACGAATTTCTTAACTGACATCGAAGTTGGAATGAATTTCGCATTGATATTTCAGGAAAGCCAACGCGGGGATCACGGGAATTGAGCAATGATTCCTACTATAAATGCACTTGCGGTGGGCCAGGGGACCCTCTCCAAGATCTTAAACATATTTCTTGTGGAGTGGTCGAAAAAATCGCCAAGAAATTGCGAGACGGAGCTTAATTTGCGGCCGGATATCTTTTAGACAGTATTTGGATTCACTTTTGAATTGCGAAACACGATTAGCGACGTGCGAAAGTTAATTCTGGTTTCGAAAGATTTGAATTTTCAACTAAGGGGACGAAGTTTTTGCGCTTGGTGTTAACGAAATCATCGGTCTAGATTACTATCACGGCCTCTGCAACGTAAAAACCTTACAAATGTTGTAATTCATCCATGATTCGCAATCCATGTAAAACTGTAGGTGCGAAGCAGGGAAAAAATTGTTATGAAACCTCAATTGAGATGCCCCAGGCTCTGTGCGAGGTGTAGTGCCGAGGATGATGATGAAATTTTGCCTACAATTATTTTAGTTACACCTCTATTTGTATCAACTGAGATCAAGCGTCTCAGATAGTTCTCCAAGTATTAATCATTTTATAAATAAAACATATTCTTTTTTATGTTAAATTAATCTTTCTCTTTGACCTACGAAATAAAACCCTGTCAAGTACAGAATCGCGCAAAACTTTTACCCTGAAAAGTAATTTAACGTAAAATATTAAAACTATTTAAAATATTAAATCGTTGCAAAGTAGGAGAAACAAAAACTTTCGCACTCTCCTAATCCATTAGGACTGACAATCAGCAATAAATAATGAAAATGCCATTTCGCATGGTAGAACTGCAAAGCATAAAATCCAGCGATTGGAACAGTTGACGCTGCCACAGCATAGCTACCCATCAACATGCCACACATAGTTCGCATTAACCTAAAACCTTAAATCCGGTTATGTGGCTGGAGTCCAAGACCAAGACTTGGAATTAAGTAATTTCGAGTTCTAGCTTAGTTTCAAGTATAAGTCTTACTTGATACGGGCAGCGGGGCGGCCAAAGAACGCGAGGCTCAAGTACTTGATCAGATTGCGGAGGGCTACTGCCATACAACACCACACCAACAGACCTTAATCAAGGCGGCTGCAACGGAAGGAGACGATAAAGTTCTTCGTCAGCCAAGCCTCTACTTTGGGGCTTTTGAAATTCTAGATCCCGTGACAATTTCCCGGCTACAATCGCGGCGTCTGTTTGCTTAGCGACCGGATTCCGTTGGTCTTTCTGGCTTCGGGGTTTTTTTTTTGCCGTGTAATCACCGTTCAAGTTCATTCATAAAATTCTCCCGAACCTCGTCAAGTACTATTACTACATACTTGATAGACAAGATAGATATAGATAGAGCTACATAGATAGATAGATAGATTGCTATTTGATTGTGGATCCGCTGCGGATAGCCTGGCTGTTCAGCTCCACTTGCCTGGGTTCCACGTTGATGTGGCCCAACATCACCAGTCACTCGCCCGATTATGTTTTATGCTGTTCAATGCTGTTAATTCAATGCTTTGGATGTTGGCATAATTTCTGGCTTTGTTTTTTTTCCATTGGTTTGTTTTCGTTTTGTTGATAGCCTCGTTTTGGCGGGAAACTTTTGTTTACGTCGATTCGATAGTACGCTGCCGACGACGGATGCCGCTTCCAATAGGACTTGAATCGCTGTGAATTGGGTTAGCCGTGCTAAGTTGAGCCCACCATCAATGGTTCTTCCTAGACATGTTAATGTTGCTGATGACGAAGATGATGATTATGGCGGAGAACTTCAGTTTTTATCGTGATACTTTGTGGTTGAGTACCACTAGAGTTATGTAAACAAGACTATCTCCAGACGTAAAGTAATGCAATTGGCCACTTGTTTGTTTATTTAATGAATCTGTTTACAAAAAATATTTAAAATCTGAGATTTCAGGGTGGTTCTATGGGGAAGGTAAGGAATGCCGCTTATTTATTTAGCATCCTTTTAGTAATTAACTGAAATTTACAAACAAAAAAAATCGATTGTAATTTAGGCGTGATTTGGAACCATTGTTGTGTGGTCTTAGAACCTTTAACGAATAATTCATTAGTTTTAAGAAACGATTTTCATAGCGTTTATGAAGTTTTTCATAGATATCATGAAGTTTTTAATGGGATTTATAACGTATTTTCATAAAATTTATAAAATCTATGAATTTATGTCAAAAATCATAAAAATTTCATGTTGATGTTTCAATTCTTCCCAATGGTTTCGATTTCTGTGGTATTTGTATCTTTTTACTATTATCAAATTTACATACTTTTGCTTTACACTTACACCTTTCTGATTGACTTACACAGGATACACTTCTCTCTGAGTAGGGGAACCCGGGGCTAGTATTAACAGGGGTAAGTATTAACAAGCCTATTCCCGCCGAAATATACGAGCCAGATTCTCGAAATTTGGTTTTTGTCCATCATTCGATAAGGTCGATCATATCGTGACTCATCAGTTATAAACTGTTCATTGCCAGTGAGGGTTAAGCACAGAGGCCAAATTTTAGGTCTTAAACGAACTTTTTATGGTTTGCAATATTTTGATTTCTGTCTTAGATTTGTATATTATTGAATATAACTTTGCCGATAATGTAAGTTAATGAAGCTATAATTAATAATATCCTTTGGTTTTATTACAATCCTTAACTATATTTTTGTGTGTGGTTAATAATTCAAAAAAAGTAGTGCCGGGGCTAAAATTAACAAACACATGGGGCAAGAATTAACAATATAATGTCATAGACATAGAGTAAGAATTCTCATAGTATGTTTTTATAGATACAAATTATGTACAAAAAAGCTTCCCTGAGACTTTTTTTTAGATAAAAATAATTGTTTTTGTTTTTTAAAACGACTTAATTTTTTCTGTCAATTTATGTTCCTTGAAAAGGATATTTATTTGGTTCATTTTATTAGTTTTTGTGATAATTAATATATTTGAATTTAAAAGGATATATATTTTGTTTGTTTTATAATTTTTGTGAAAAAAAATCTTTTCTTTTAATTATTTTCATGTTAAAACTTATGTTAATACTAACCCCATCGTTGTTAAAACTAGCCCCGTGACCGGGGTTAGTTTTAACAGATGACATTTTTTCATAAAAATGATTTTTTTCATATAGTGACTACCTGGTTGAAACTTTTTTTATTTCTTATGATACCTGAAGACCTACAGTATGGCTAGATATAAACACAATATCAAAAATATTACTTGTTTAAAAAATATGACCCAATTTCCAAATTTTGTTAATACTAGCCCCGGCTTCCCCTATACTAACTATGAAATATTTTTAGTTTTGCGAATTATATCACAAAAGAAAATTTTTTCATCAATTTTATGAAATTTTGCACAAAAACAATGTTTATTCTTCCATAAAGAAAAAAATTTCAACGAAGAAAACATAAATAGCCAAAAACCAAACTGCGATTTTTAAAAAGCCGCAATTTTGGTTACTTCCGGTTAACGGTTTTCCAGCAAAAGTTGATAGGATCGTCCCATTCCAGGTCGCAACATGCCTGTAAAAATTCAAAATTTTCTATATGTAGAAAAATTTTATTGCTTTCAACTTTTGTTATGCATAAGACTTCTGAAAAACGTGTAGCTTCGGAGCAAGTAACTAAAAACGAAATCGCGATTTCTAAAAAGCCGCCATTTTGGTCACGATTTCTAACACGCCGCCATTTTGGTTTGGTTAATAGGATCCACGTTCCCAACAGATTGCATTCGTGAATGTGATTTTAGTAGGCTGTTTTTAAGGGTTTTTGGTTTTCAAACATTAAATATTTCTATTCCTTCATCCTGGAATTCAAATAAAAATTCAGAACTAAGAATGGACCCGAAATTTTAATAGAATTTGTCGAATATCAGAAGTAGCACCAGTTGACGAGGGCATAAGAAAAGTTTTCAAGATCTATAATCCGCGCTAATTAAGGAATTTTTGTAAATACCTCAAAGCCTAATAAACCAAAGTTTGGAGTGGCTCTCAGAATTTTTTTCATGATTTTTTTAGCTCCTGAAATAGATTAAATGGTTATAACTTTTTATTTTGATAATACAAATCTAAATATACTCTCCTCCTAATATTTTACAATAGTATGGAGTTTTGGTGAGCAAATTCCCGTCATTCAATACAGAGTGAAAACTTCTGCTTGCTTTTGTTGTTCACAATTTATAAATCGCCAAACTTTGAAATAAGTTTAAACTACAGGAGGATTTGAATTATAAGAAATAAATTTAAAAAAAAAAACATTCCCTCAGGTGTGTCCGTAATCAAAAATTCTGCGCCACATTTTCCTTCAATTTTAAATTGAAATCCAGTTCCGGTCATTTAAATCGTTAAATTTCGTTTAAAAGACGTCCCTCGATATGCAAATGCCTGTCCGGCCGGCCGATGAACGCGTCATTTAAAACGCGAATTTTTGAGAACTTTAGACTTAACTCGTGCAGCATAAAAAACAAATAAATTTTATGCACATGTGGAGACTTTTTTTCTGCAAAAAAAAAAAAATGTCGTCCGATGATCGCATAATCGAGCGTCGCCGTTGTTGTCGCCACGATCGCTTAATGTTGATTTTAAGCTCGAAAATGTTTTTTCCCATGCGCCATTTTCACTTTCTTATACGAAGTATAATAACGTATTGTATTCATGAAAAATTTCGACCTCCTGATTTTGCCTAAAAAACATTTCCCGAGCACTCCTGAGCAGTGATGCTATGTACTTTAATTGACATTCCCCTTTCCAAATGACGAAATTCCCCTTTTTCCCCTTTTTCAATGACGAAATTCCCCTCGTTTTTCCCCTATAAAAAAACGAATTTTAAATAAAGAATTCATATATTAAAACCAAAAATTATTGTCATTTGGACTCATGTTAGTCTTTTAAGAGAAAAATACACAAATTAGGAAATAATTTTATATTTTGTAAAGCTTTAACAAAATACTCGTTAATTGTATTCCCGATAACAACATGACGGGTCTCCAACCAAACGTCAAATAAAATATGAAAAGAAGTCGGAATTCACAATTGGATAATAATCAAAGCAAGTCACAAATTTATAAATCAAGGTAGTTCCTTTGCTTTTGAGCTTAAAATGATCCTGTCCTCCTTAAATTCGGTAAAAATTATTTCCATATTTCGAATTTAAAAAATATAAAAATATCAAAAAATGGAAGAAAACAAAATTAAGTCGCGACTGGAACTCCATTTTTGTATTCCGAGCACTTTGCCACTGGTTCATGCATTCTTCTGGTGAATATTCATCGAAATTAGTATGTAATGTACATTAAGCCAAATTTTAAAGATGACCAAGAAATTACCGATTTAATTGATTTTTACATAATTGAAACAAAGCACTTCTGCTGATTTGCAATTGAAAATATTTCTATTGAAAATATATTTAAGAAATCTGAAAAACGAACAAAAAATATGTGTCAATGAACTTTCATGGAAACTACTTTCCATCGAAGTCTTTTAAAGTAGTTTAAAGTAATTACTTTGAATAAGATGAGAAATGGTACTTTTTAATGCGTTTTTTTCAAAACGGTTAAAAAGTACACTGAAAAATCGGTTAAACGTACATTCCAAAGCCATTTTAAAGTGCTTTCGTTTAAAAGATTGGTGTGTACTTTACAATTGCAATAAGATTATAAAGTGGCAAATGCATAAATAAGGGCATTTCCTTCACTCTTCACCTTTGTCTAAGCTTGGAATTGGATTGTAATTGTTTTTATTTATTTGTATTTTTACTTTTCCGTAATTTTTTAAAAGTATTTCGGATTTATTTGAAAGGCGGAGATTTTCCCCTCGTTGTAAATTGTTTCCCCTCGTTTTGAAGCGTTTTCCCCTTTTCCCCTATTAACAATTTTTATAGTGAAATTCCCCGCAAAAAGGGGAATTCCCCTCGATATAGCATCACTGCTCCTGAGCATTATTACAAAAATGTCTATCAGTCTGTCAGTTTGTCAGTCCACCAATCTGTTTGTTTATGGTCCTGGAATGGGACGATCCTATCAACTTTTGGTGAAAATCCGTTAAACAGAAGTAACCAAAATGGCGGCTTTTTGAAAATCCCAATTTCGTTTTTTCTGGTTATTGTGTAAATTGTGCACAAACGTAAATTCTGTATAAGAAAGTCATGTGCTGTTCACATCACATATATTTTTTTTTCTAAATTGACACTGCTCCTTATTTCAGTTTAAAACGATTTTTTTTCGCAATTCTTCGTTTTTTAGTTTCAATTCACGTTATTTATTACATTTTTTGACATTTTCCACGATCATCGGTTATCGCAGAATTGCGACTTAGTAATGAATTTTCTTGATAAGGGAATGTTTTTACTCGGAATTAGAACTGAACGTGTGGTGCACACGAAATTGCTAGATTGCATTATTTGTTCAATACAATTTGTTTTTGCCTCCAACATAAATTGTTACAAAATTTCAATTTAAAAACAATTGCGGATTGATAATAATTTCGAATGTGTAGAGATTGATGGTTTACGGGTAGCATGGGAATGAGAGGGAATCAGGAAAGATTAGGTCATAAATTGCAAGAAAAAAAAAATGCACTAAAAAGAAAAAAATAATTTTCTGGACGCTGTGTATCACAAATATAAAAGCTTTTAAAAAGCGAGATAAATGTTTATTTTATTGTTTTATGCTTTATCTCGCTTTTTAAAAGCTTTTATATTTGTGATACACAGCGTCCAGAAAATTATTTTTTTCTTTTTAGTGCATTTTTTTTAATAAAAGCTTTTTTTAAAAAATTTTTTTTTATTTTTTTTTATTTTGTTCTTTTTAGTCTTCGAATATATAGCTTTACATTTGAGATGTCCTTACAGGCTTTTTAACTTGAGAATCGTATTCAGCGAACCCCAAAACCCGCAGAATATATTTTTTCCCGGAACAATTGAGAAAAAGGATAATCACGTTATCCTTACAGGACATTCCGTTATCCTTACAGACTTTTTAATGACAGATTCGGATTCAGCGATCCCAAAAACCCCAGAATAGATTTTTTTTCCGGAAAATTTGGAGAAAAGGATAATCACGTTATCCTTACAGGACCTTCCGTTATCCTTACAGACTTTTTAATGACAGATTCGGATTCAGCGACCCCAAAAACCCCCAGGATAGATTTTTTGCCGGAAAATTTGGAGAAAAGGATAATCACGTTATCCTTACAGGACCTTCCGTTATCCTTACAGAGTTTTTGATGACAGATTCGGATTCAGCGACCCCAAAAACCCCAGAATAGATTTTTTTCCGGAAAATTTGGAGAAAAGGATAATCACGTTATCCTTACAGGACCTTCCGTTATCCTTACAGCCTTTTTAATGACAGATTCGGATTCAGCGACCCCAAAAACCCCCAGAATAGATTTTTTTCCGGAAAATTTGGAGAAAAGGATAATCACGTTATCCTTACAGGACCTTCCGTTATACTTACAGACTTTTTAATGACAGATTCGGATTCAGCGACCCCAAAAACCCCCAGGATAGATTTTTTTTCCGGAAAATTTGGAGAAAAGATAATCACGTTATCCTTACAGGACCTTCCGTTATCCTTACTGACTTTTTAATGACAGATTCGGATTCAGCGACGCCAAAAACCCCCAGGATAGATTTTTTTCCGGAAAATTTGGAGAAAAGGATAATCACGTTATCCTTACAGGACCTTCCGTTATCCTTATAAGGACGAAGTAGTGAAAATATTGTATTGTCATCGGACTTATATAAGTGTGCAAAATTTCAAGTCAATCGGACAAGTGGAAGTGGGTCAAAATTGGGTTGCAAGATTTGATCTGACAAACAGACAAACAAACAAGATAGCGAGCTAAATAAAAGCTTTTAAAAATACTTAAAAATGTTAACATTTTACCATACATTTTAAAATAGATCAACAATTTTCAAGAGACGATTGAAATATACCCTGTGTGATGTTTTGGTAAATTTTAAATATTTTAATTCTGCCTCACTACTACACTGTAAGAAAAATATTTCAATTTGAAAATAATTTGTTTCTTGTTTTACGATAAGAACAATTTGTATCCAATTTATAGATAAATTTCTTTCATTTGTTGCTACATCAAGAAAGTTTTATCACCCCAATTCTGATAGTCGTGTCGTTTTACTTGTTGTTGTTAGTGCTTTTCTACCAACAAATACACGTAAAACGACTTGTCGAAAACGACACAACTACCAGAATCGGGGTGTATGTCTCGTTTGGAAATAAATTATACATATTTAGGCTATAAAATAATAGCTCTTCGTTTGTGTCTACAATTTGTTTTCTGTGTACTATATAATAACAAAAAAATTGAAATATTTTTATTTAACGCGTTGACTGCCACCATGGAAGTGAAAAAATCTGGCCCCAGAGGCCTGAGGACTTTTGTTTTGAGGCCAGTAGCCAGTAGATTGTTTCATATCTTCCAAGTAATTTTTTTTCTTCAACATTGGACTCACAAAATTCGTAGTTTAAACATCAAAAAAGACTTTCCCAGACCGCCTATTATGTTTCCCATAAGTTTCATATAGTTCTGTGCATCCAATGCTCAACCACACAGCTTATACTAAAAAGCTATGAGACCACATGTGTCTCATACGGCCTGAGGAGCCCATTTTATTGTGAGACCACGTCGGTGTCAAATGGCAGTCAACGTGTTAGGTTAGGTTAGGTTCGGTGGCGGCCTGCTCGATTACAGGGCCTCGCATAGACCGCTAGGGTCCATAGCGCTACCACAAAGGATGCCTAGGTCCTATTGTCCGTTGTGGCTATGTCTTTGTGAGATCAAAGACTCCCGTAGCCATCGCGAAGTTTAAGATGGTTTTCAGATCTAACTTGGAAGCTACCTCTAGGCTTCCAAGCGAGTGCCCGCCCAGATGCTGGAGCCTTGCTCTTGCCAACGCAGGGCATTCACATAATAAATGTTCTAGGGTTTCTGCAATTCCGGACTCCTTGCAGCTCCTGCACAGATTAGAGTCCACTAGGCCCATCCGGAAAGCGTGTTCGCCTATAAGAACGTGTCCTGTATAAATTCCTACCAGTGTCCGACATCGCGCTCGTGGTAGCTGTAGAAGACTACTGGTATTTTTAGGATTGCGTGACTTCCACATAATTTTGGTTACTTTACAGGTTTCGATCTCAGCCCACCTCCTTGCCGCTGTTTCCTTTGCAGTCACCGTGTTAAATCTTAGAAAAAAATGCTAACACATCCAAGTGTAATTCATCCAAGAAATAGTTGTATATGTGGCGACAAACTTCTTTACCATCAAACCAACATTTTTCTGATTTTATCATTTTGCGTATACAAATCAGCAATCATTATAAATTTTCATTGAAATTATTAAAATGCAATAAAATACAAAGTCGTGATAAATATTGTTGTTGAATTACCTAACGAGTATAATTATTTTGAACCAATGTTTTCGTATCGTTTTCAGTGCTGTCAGTCATAACTGTCCTATTACAGTCCAATTCCGCATCGATTTTTTAATATTTTTTTTAAACATTTTTGTTGTTACTAAGAGATGTTTATCTATGAAAATTTCAAAGAAAAAAATTTTTACGTATGAACATCATTGATAACAAGCTTAATACAATGTATTGCATTTTTTTTTCAAAAATAAGAGATATGAACAAAGTGCGATTGTACGCACTGTGCTGCGGGGCAAAAAAGAATCTGGTGTGAACAGCATATGACTTTCTACGTTCTTGCACAAAGTACACTATAACGTTACAAAAAAAAATATTAGTTTAGGGGATGTCCATAAAATATGTCACGCTAATTTTCAGCCTTTCGAGTCCCGCCCTTTCGTTGTGATTTTTTGCATGGAGTTTAGTACCGCCATCACACTACCGCAGACCTACCGTTGTGCGACGTATTTTATGGACAGCTCCTTACACAAAAACATTGATTTTACTTTCTTATACGAAGTACGCACATCAATTTTAAATTTGCTTCAATGATTATAAAGGGTATTTCTGATGATTATAAAGGGTAAAATTTTGTATTTTAATAAAAACGCACCCTAAAACTTTTTTTATGATCTGGCAATGCTAAAACGTCAGTCAAGGTTCACATTTTTATTATGGTGAAGTTCACGAATGAGCAACGTTTGGAAATTATTAAAACTTACTACCGAAATTCTGAGTCGGTGGTCGCAATCGTGTAATCTCGAGAAATGGTCCGGTCGAATGGCCACCTCGCTCACTTTTGTCTTTTCCTGAAACTCGCAAGCAAAATTGGCACAACCCAAATAATCAAATTTATGGCGATTTCCAACTTTTGTACTAATGGAAAAACAATGTTGTCAAAGTCAAGTTGTTGCCATCAAAAATGTTTTGCGGTGTTCTAAGATCAATATCCATCAGAAAGTCATGCAAAACGTGATGGTACTTATGCAATTTAAAAAAAAATCCTCATAATGCAAATTGCGATTTATTTGAAATGGTTGAACCTGTTTTTGTAGAATAATTAAATCATCTTGGATAAATCCAATAATTTACCAGAAGCTCAAACAAGTATTTTTGTAGGTGCAGCAGCAGCAACAAGTATTTTATGTAATACAAACATGTATAAATAGTTTGCCAGGTAAAAAAAAATTAACATCTTGACAATCAGATACAAAATCAACTGAACAACAGAGTTATATTTTCTTTCATGCGATATTGATCGTTGTTTAGTGACATGTCATTGGATTAAATGAGAAAAAAGTTTGTTGTGAATCAGTCAAGGATTTGCATCTGTAATTTCTCAAAATCTTTTGTTATGTAGATTTTTATTGCCAATTATTAACATCATGTGATATCATTTAGTTTGTTATATTTAAATATTCAATTAGATTACATTTAAAAAAATCCCTCTTGTCGGAATGAACCTAGGTCATATTTTTAAAAAAATTACCCATGAAATTACCGAATCTATCTATCTATAAATAACCGGGCCTCTCCACTCACGATTTTTTATCCCATGAAATTTTTTATTCCATTGATTGACCAATCAGAACTCGAGTTGGCGAGAAAAAATTCTAGAGAGAAATTCCATGAAAAATGTCAGTGCTAAAATTTCATGGAATTCTTTTGACATTTCCCGATTCAAGATGGCGGAATCTAAATTCCCGATTCATGGTGGAATCTAAAGAGTTGCGAAAAAAACAAAGTTTTACAAACAATACGATAGAAAAGGCTTTGGAAATGGATATATCATATTAAGAGCTTTTTCTTTTCGCCTGCTTTTCTTTGTTTCTTGCAATAACTGTGACGAGTTGTTTTCACTTCAAAGACATGCGAAGAAATTAAATTCCATGAAATATGTCTGCCCGCTGTCAAAAAATCTCATTCCTGTGAGATATTTCATGGGATAAAAAGTTGTTAATCAAGACTCGGCGTAACATAGCATTAAAAATTGACCCACTCCCAGTTGATAAAAATTTACTCAAAAAATATTCATCTTATTAAACTCACTAACCAATTTCTATTTCCATCAATTTTTTTTTTCTTTTTACAATTTTCAATCAGTTAAATTCTACTGATAACTGAAACTCGTGAAAAGTGTAAATACAATAAGTAAAAAAAAACTTGGCACTAATGTGGCCTTCGAACGATTGAATTTTTGCTTCACACACCAGAAGTATTAAAAGTGTAACAAAAAAATTTAATCATGATTGTATCTCACGCAAACTGATATCACGGTAAATAGAGCAAATTGGCGCCATACGAAAATTATCAAATTTCACGATAAGTGTGATAAGTGTACACTGCTTGACATGTACGAATTTTTGAATTTTAAAAAGCATCCGTATAGAGGCGACAAAGTACTTTTAATATACACTTGCTCGTGTTAAAAAAAAGTATCTGATGTGAACAGCACATGACTTTCTTATACGAAATCTACGTTCCTGCGCAATTTACACTAACACTCTACAATGAATTTTTCATTTTTACAAAATCTGAAATATCTCGATAACGGTAAAAGTATTCGATTTGCGGCAAGATCCAAAAATGTAAAGAATTTTAATATCTTTAATTTTTCCTTAAGCATTTTTTTTTTCGAAAAGCCGTTAACTCTTTCGAGACTGCTGGGACATATCTGTGGCAACAAGTCATAAGAGCCTAAGTCGATTTTCAGATCAAGATAAAAAGATCTGTATTTACTTTAATAGACAGAGCAATTTGGCTTAGCCTAAAAACAGACTTAGGCCCTTATGACTTGTTGCCACAGATATGTCCCAGCAAAGTATGAAAAATTGTGAAAGCCGTCTCGAATGGGTTAATTCGCAAGCAATTCGGAAAAATATATTTTTTAAATATTTTAATGTAAAAATCTCAACGGTAAGAGATGAAAAACAAAATTGTGGAAAATGCCATTCTCATTAATTCATCTCATATATTATACAACCAGTAAAAAATCGTTGCTTTTCGAGATAATCGCTAAAAACTGGAGTCGTAATCCGTAACTTGTTTCAAACATTTGTTTCGAGTTAGAAAAAAAGTGGTGTTCGCTATCTCTGTTTCGCCCTATCATTTATTTTGGTTGAAACAGAAACAGCGAATAATATTCTTTCTTTTAACTCGGAACAAACGCTTGAAACAAGTTGCGGAATACTTTCCTGTTTTTTTTTTAAAATAACGGTATATCTCGGTAACAGTTTGAGATACGCAGTTCTAGTAAAAGACTAGTAAAAACAGTAAAATACTTCTAGTCAAAGACTAGAACTGCTTGAGATACGCAGCTGCTATTATAGAGTTTTATTGTCTTCTTAAAACTACTAAAAATGCGTAGTTTCAGAGTAAATCGTGAAAAACAAAATTGCGATTTTTAAAAAGCCGCCATTTTGGTTACTTCCGATCAACGAATTTCCACCTAAAGGTGACAAGATCGTCTCGTTTTAGTACCCAACATTCCTGTAAAATTTCATGTCTCTAGCTCTGGTAGTTTTTGAGATATCTCTTACACATACTCACAGACTATCATACGGACTGACAGACAGAAAAACATTTTTGCTCCAATCGGCTCAGGAGTACTCGGGAATTTTTGTTTTAGTAAAAATTAAGAGATCGAAATTTTTCATGAATACAATACTTGATTATTCTTCGTCTAAGAAAGTAATTATCGGCTGTGTTGAAAAAAATTGCGAGTTTTCATTCCAATGATACAACAAAAAAAATTTAAAGCAGGCAAATTACCGCAATTTTTTTTATAAAACGTTTGACATATCATAATGTTATATAAATTTATAGGCGCTGATTAGATTTGACTTTGAATTTCGCCTAATCTGAGCAATAAAATTTTTCATTAACGGCCGTTTTAATCTCTATAAAATAATAAAAATTTAATCCACGGAAAGAATTTATGCGGCAAAAAGTTCTTGAATCAATGGAAAATTAAAACATGAGCATCAATTTAAATGTGAAATATTCCTCAAACAGAGATACAAAATAGAAGCAAAATCTATTGAACCATTGAAATTTTAATGAATCTGAACTAAGATTAAATTTTGAAATTTTTGGAACCAAAAGAACCACAAATCTGATTCGTCCCTTGAACCAAAACCCGGACCACATCCAACAAACATTTAATTTTTCTATCTCTGTGTACAACCATATTTTAAACAGTTTTTACGTTAAAATTTTTTGTCCGAACAACGGCGCGCCGTAGCTACAAATTTGAATTATCTATTCCGGAAAAGTTTTTGCCCCCGAAAATATAAAACGTTCGAAAATTTAAATACCTGTTTTAGTGATTAAAAATTAACATCCATCTTCGAGGACCTGTCGTAAATAAAAGCATCACAAATGGGAGTAAAGAAATTTCTTCAACAAAATCTACAATAAAATTCATAATTTTCGAATTCGAAAAGCCAACTATGTAATAAACTTATTTGCATTAACCTTTAATTGATGAGGTGGGTCCAGTGGACCCACATTGACTTTTCTCTCGTTGCTATCTCTCATGTTTTCAGCACAGTGACTCTGAAATCGTCAGTACCTTCATACAGTATGGTTTTGCATGCCGAGTTAAAAGCACGGATTTGGTATGTGATTAGAACGTAGTGCATTTGGATCATGTTGGTCCATTGAACCCACAGAACTATATAACATAGAACAACTGTCACCATACAAAGCTCTGCTGAAAAATGGTCCCAAAAGTATTTCCCTCTTTATCGTACTTGAACGCATCCACTGAACTGTATAATGACGCGAAATTCAAATTTAGTTTGCCGCGAAATTCAAATTTCACAAGTTTGAGACTAACTTTAGGCGCAAACAAATAACTTTGGGCGCCAACACCATTCCGAAAGTCTATTTTCCTTTCACAGTTCACGGCTTAAACGACAGGACTATATTTATTTTCATACGGTTATCTTGCTCTTTCTTGACTCGTTTTGATTCACTGAACTGTATTGAAATGGGACCATTTGAGACAGCAAATCGAGCGATCTAGTATATCTATGATTGAACCCCACTTCATCATTTACGCATATGATTTTCACCTCATAAATTAAGAGTTAATATCAAAGATGCAAATCGGGTTTTTGAGCCGAACCAAAACCAAACCAGTTTTTACCACAAATGCTGTAACCAAGTCAAAAACCAAAATTTTTTTAGTGTTTCGGTGCATATTTCAAGTTTTTAGGAACGAAAAATTCTTCTTGTTTTAAAATTTCACTGAACCAAACCCAAATTTTTATATTTTGGGGAACAGTTCCACATTTTATGAATTTTAGAAACCAATACCAGGACCGAATTTTGTAATTTTTGGAACCCCAATCAGAAAGTCAATCAAAACCAAAAAATAAAGACTTGTTTGTCTAACGGAGTTTGTGAAAAATTTAAACATGGCAAGAAAAACACAATTTGCAAACTTTTCCTCTTGTGAACTGTTATTCTGAGAAAACATGATGTAACATTTTAAATAAATTGGTCGAGGGGTTTGAGAATTAAAAAGTTCAAGCTTATTTTTTTTGTTCAATTGTTATCTCTTTACCATGAAATATTCCACTCTAATTAAAATTTACTTTTATTTAATCCTTTTTAGTCATTTTGTATATGATTAGTATGACTCAAAATCCTCGGGAAATGAGGAAAAGAATAACGGCGTTATCCTTACAGGACTTTCCGCTATCCTTACAGACATTTTAATGTCAGAATCGGATACAGCGACGCTAAAAACCCGAGATGAGATTTTTTTTTGGGAAATTTGAAGAAAATGATAATCACGTTATCCTTACAGGATCTTCAATTTTTCTTTCTAAGGACAAAACAGTGAAAATATTATATTGTCATCGCACTTACTTATGTATGCAAAATTTCAAGTCAATCGAATGAGTGGAAGTGGGTCAAAATTAGATTGCAAGATTTGACCCTGACAGACAGACAAACAGATAAATAAAAGCTTTTGAAATAAAGAGTTTTCCGGAAACTGCGCTTTTTTGAAAAAAAAAATCATAAAACCAAATTTAAAGGATATAAAATTTTCCACATTTTTTGTTTTAACGGTTTTTACATCTCTAACGATTCTCAAAATATTTAAAAAAATCGGTTTTTAAAAATTTCTCGGGAACTTTTTTTTGTTGTCAAATTTTTTTTGATATATTTTTCCCGGAACTAAACATTGCAGAGGAAAGTTTTGTGTTGATCACAACTGATATTTTTTAAGACCAAACCTCCCAAGAAACTAATATACTTAATTCGATATAGAGTCATAAAACTATAAGAATTATGCGGGATTTCAATTTTGTGTACTAATAAAAACTTAATCTGAGAAGTGATCAGTTATAATCCCTTAAATTAAGTGATAATGTTTTTCTAAGAATGATGGGAAATGAACATCTATTATTCAATTTTTAAACTGACATATACGAGTAGAAGATGATGTAATTCCCGAAATACTTTTCGAGTTTTCCCAAAAACCACTCCA
Source organism: Chrysopilus asiliformis (assembly GCA_964034945.1). Lineage (NCBI taxonomy): Eukaryota > Metazoa > Arthropoda > Insecta > Diptera > Rhagionidae > Chrysopilus > Chrysopilus asiliformis. The sequence goes on along the minus strand of OZ035963.1, from coordinate 20,367,599 downwards.
CGAGAGACCACTTCAGTTCTAAGAACGTTAATCTCGATTTAAATTTGATGTGAACAGCGATAATGACTGAACCCATCAAGATAATCCATCATATTAATGGGAAGACAGGTCCAATAAAGCCCCTCGGCATTCGGGGGTGTATTTTGAACATTTTCAGTCAAGGTGGAGAAACACATTCTAATTTTTTTTTTAAACCACCATTTCTTATCACGCGTGGAACCGGCCTCCAGTTGGATCGCTCCCAATTTTTTTTTATCACCGGCAATAAATTCATAAATAAATCAAAAATATAAGTATCGGCGCATGATTTTCGGGAGCTCCTAATCAATGTTAATGGAGCCAGAAATATTTGATAAAAAAAGAGGTTTTCCAAAGCCAACCATTATCAAAATCTTTCGACCAGTCAACTATCAAAAAGCCTAAGCGTGCTGATAAAATAACTTGCCGCAAAAAAAAAAATTAAAATCACCATTTTGGCGCATTTTTTTGCTGCATGTCGATTTCAAGTACAAATTTAAATACTATCAGTAACTTACGTAATTTCTCAATGCCAGTATTGCGATTTTGATAACAATGACGAAGATTTTAGTCAGTTTTTACATTCTTTTTTGTCTAGTTTTTTTTTTGATTTGGATTTTTTTTTTGTTCGGAAGTAAGTTTGAATGCCTGACAGTTACTTTGGTCAAACGTAAGACGACAGTCGACGAAAGCGATATCATCCTAAAACTGCGTAAATCACTTAATTTTTGCCTTGAGAAAATCATTTGCCAATTTTAATTAGGAAATTTAATTGGTAATTAGTTGAACCGAATCGATCTAGCACACTTTGAGCTTTTCACATTTTTTATACTCTATATATGAGTATATTAGATTTAGTCTACCGTTTGTAAAGCCCAATTTGGACTAACGATTGCGATTACGATTGAAGCTTCTCGGCCACTGAGATCAAAGCTTTCAACGGTAGTGACATGAGAGCTTTGATCTCATTGGTTGAGGAAGCTCAATCGTAATCGCAATCGTTAGTCTGAATTGGCCTTAACGCATCGAGCCAATCGTGGGACACAAAACTGAGTTAAACCAGGGTGTTTGGGATGACAAAAGATGTTGATTTCTGCATGTCCGTATGTCTGTCTGTCCTACCGTCCGTCGGTCCGTGAACACCACAATTTTCAAAGGAATTCAGCTAGAGACGTGAAATTTTTTACAGTTGCGTTTCTCGTAAATGGCAAGGCAAAATTTGACAATTCATTCCCCATCACGAAACAGTTTTTTGAAATTTTCTGGAAATTAGTGAGTCGTATTGAACATTTTATAAGAGTAAAATGTGTTTAGAATAGAATTTTACATACTTCATCCATACATCAAAATCCAGTTGGACTACCCTCCCCCAATACAAAGGAAAAAGTTTTTTGCGGTTTTCTCGAAAACGGTGCATCGTATCCAAAAATTCATTGAGACAAAATGTGTTTAGAATATGATTGTACATTCGTTCCATACACTAAAATCCAATCAGATCACTCCTTTCCCCTCTCCCTTACAAATGGTTTTTTTAAATAAAAATTTTGTGTGTCCTCATATCCCCTGGCCATTATAGCTTTTCGTATGTTTTTTTTTATTAAATTACTACGAGTATTAGCAATATAAAATGAAAAGTGTTTACACGACATTTTCAAATATGGTTGTTAGTTTTTTTTTTGGGTTTTTAGGTCACTATCGCACTACTGTTCTACTATGTATTCAAGTGCTCTTCAGGAAAGAAAAACTTGTATTTTAATGAAAGATTGAATGATAATTTCTTGTTAAATCATCAGCTCAATTACATGTCAATTTACTTTTTGATAAGGTAATCTTTCTTCTCTCTAGGTCAATTTTGGCGATAAATTATTATTATTTGTGTTACCGATAATTAAAATAGTGCGATTATAAATTTTACATTGTTATCTTGAAAAATTCGAAATAAGAGCTTTAAAATCTTAAGATAAAAATTTTTAGAACATTCAGTTTTTACTTAGTATTTCATCACGACATTTACGATGTATGGGAGAATTTGAAATCAATTGCGTTGAAACATCAGGAGCAGCAAAATTGCTAGAAATCTATTTAGAATTAAAGTTTCAGTGCCAAAATCTAATGAGGACCATCATCAGAGTAACCGGCAGAGCAATTTTTTTTATAATAATGGCGGTTTTTATCTAGAATTTACTTCTGAGTAACAAGAATTAATAACAAGCAAAATTTTGCCTGAAAAGTATTTTCCGAGCACTCCGGAGTGGATTAGAACATTATTACAAAAATGTCCTTCTGAGTGTCATTCTGTTTACAAGATTTCGTAAAAATTACTAGAGCTAGAGCCATGAAATTTTACAGGGATGTTTAGAACTGTAATGAAACGATCCTATCAACTTTTGGTGGAAATCCGTTAATCGGAAGTAACCAAAATGGCGGCTTTCTAAGAAATTATCTAAATCCAAAGTTGGCGATATAGTTTTCGTGATAATTATGCCACCTTTGAACACGATGTTAAGTCTTTTAGTTATTTCTTCATCCACCTGAATTTTAAAAAAAAACAGGAGAATATCTTATTCGAAATATTATTTTGAGCTATTTTTCGTGAGATTTTTGTAGCTTAGGCTTTTTTTCAAAGATCATTTTTTTGCAAAATATTACAAAGCAGGTTTTTTTTGAGATATGACTATCATATTAATCAAGAGAATTCATTCATTTGAAGTTTATGGTCTTAAAATCATTAAATTTCAGTAATTTTTTGTTACTCGTGTATTTTCAATATAACATAATTATTTCCACCTTAAAATGAATATTAAGTGCTACCACAGATAAACATATAAATACGTCCCATCAACATACACTAAATATAAAGAAAAGAGATAATAAACAAGAAGAGAATTTATTTTATTGTGACGTCTCTTCTTTCTCTGGCAAAAAATAATGATAATTTGGTTTAAATTCTTTTCATTTAAATCAAATACAAAAGCCGTTGGTGCAAATTTAGCGATCTTTTTATTTGGTTCAACTTTTTTTTCGTTAAATCTAATGACAATTTTCCCTCAGTGTTTACATTTTTTCATGTTTTTCATTAATTAGAAAATATTCTTTAACTTCGTTATTAGTGTTTTAGTACTCTTAAAAGTGAAACCAAAATTTAACATTTTTTGGCAAAAATATTTTCATCAGCATTTTGAAAAATTCTCAAAAGTTCTGTAAACAAAATGTTTCACTTCAATAGGGTTAGAATATGCATAAATTAAAAATGAATGAAAAATGATCACTTGTGTTTCTCATGATTCTGAACTTCAGCATAGTTTTAAAATAAATATAAAACAAAAAAACGACAAATAGTCAGAACTCATTCAGTAATTACGTTACACGTTTCATTTCCTATTAAATAAAAATTTGAAAAAGGAATGATCGCACGCACAAATTGGCCTTAATACCTATTGCTAAATAAATACAAAACAGAACATACAAATATTAATTAATAGACACCACCCTCTACTATTTAAATTCACCTTCCTGAACAGTACAAAAATTTTGGGAAAAAAATATAAAGCGTAAGAAAATTTTTAATTGTAGCACATTTTGGACTTAGCACCCAAGATCTGCCAACTTTTCATTTCCATAATTAGCAACAGCTGGTCTAATATAAAAAAAAATTATATCGCCAGCTCGATAAAAAGTGGGCCGAGACGCCACATCAAACATCGCAGGCACCTGAATTAATAGAAGTAAGAAGAAAAAAGTTTTTTTTGCCGCAATTTACGCGGGAAAACTTGATAAAGTTTGTAGAAGGATTCATGGGAATAATTTGTAGTGAATTGTAGCAAAATTGTTATCTCTTAAAACCTCAATAGAGTTTTTATGTTTTAAAAACCGCACCAAAAGAATTGAACAAAAAAAAATTTAATTACCCTCGGTATTACACGTTCTTCAAATAATCCAATTTTAAACGCCATTCAGTCGTGCGAAACGCTGTTCATCGTCTATTTGATTATCGTCATAAATAAATGGAGTATCTGTAAAACTTGCAGTAGAAAATTAGTCTTTTTCCCACCTGATTTTTTCATTTTTCACATAATTTTACTACCACCTAGAGTTGATTCTACACGATCACAAAAAAAGATACAAATTCTATTCAAATTAAACGCCCAGCCCAATTGTGCAAATAAAAACTACGCATTTCTTTCATTTTTACTTTCTTATACGAAGTATAATAAAGTACTGTGTTCGTGAAAAATTGCGACCTTTTAATTTTGCCTAAAAAACATTTCCCGAGCACTTCTGGGTCAATTGGAGTTATATTACAAAAATGTCTTTCTGTCAGTCTGTCTATCTGCCTGTCAACAAAAGTTGAATACTAAAGTTGTCATAACTAATTTTGCGTTTGCACGAATGACAATCTGGCATAAAAGAATGGACAAGTTCATTCTTTTATGAGAGATTGACATTTTCTGACAGAAAAAATTACAAAAATTATGCCATTTACACGGGAATTAACATAATGACAAGAAAAAAATGACAAATTTGTCATTCGTGTAAATGTAGCATTAGTCTGTCAGTCTGTGTACAAGATTTCTCGAAAACTAATAGAGCTAGAGCCATGAAATTTTACAGGCATGTTTGGTCCTGCAATGGGACGATCCTATCAATTTTTGTGGAAATTCCATTAACTGGAAGTAACCAAAATTGCGAATTTTTTAAAATCGCAATTTCGTTTTTCGCAATTTACTCCGACACTACGCGTTTTTCAGGTGAAGACAGTAAAATTTTCCACATTTTTGTATTTTATTAAAACGTGATATATCAAACTGGTATCGAAATATACCGTTATTTAATAAAAATCAGTTTTCAGCTATTATGTCGTTAAATAACGATTTTTTTTCTGGTTCTATGTATGAAATAAATTAACGAAAATGGCGTTTTCCACAATTTTTGTCTTTTATCCTTAACCGTTTTCTTTTTCCGTTCTTGAGATATTCATATCTATTCTGGAATCCGAAGTAGCGTTAAGTTTGTTCGATTTCCCCTCAATTTGTATTCTTGAATCCGCTGCGTTTCACTTCTGTTCGATTGCGTATGATCTAGTAATGTCTTTAGGGTAGAATTACTCGTTGCAAATTTTAGAATATCAAAATACCAATTGATTGGCGAATCGAATCGACTGAGTTTGGTTTTACGTTTTAACTTCGGATTCCAGAATAGCCATGATTTTAATGAAAATGTAAAAAATAGATTTTTGTGGATTGCTTGCAAACTAATGGTTCGCCATAAAAAGAGTAAATACATTAAAATTCATGTCTAAAGACATTAAAATTCTCTATATTTGAAAGAACTTAAAATTCTCTACATTTGCGCCGTTTACCGTAAATCGATATCTTTTACCGATATCGAGATATTTCAGATTTCCTAAAATTAAAATTCATATTTTAATAAAAACTAAAATTTTTTCGTCGGTTAATAGTGTACTCGTAAATTGTGTAAGAATGTGTTAGAAAGTATAAGAAAGTCATGTATTGTTCACATCAGATATTTAATAATATAGCTGGTATATTCTGGTCTATATTTAAATATTTTATAAACGCCAGGCATCATAAATAAAGTAAATTTCAGTTTCTACATCTGCGTCGACGTCGAAATGTTGTCCAAGGTCTTTTTAGCATTTTGTTATCACCACGTGATAAAAATAATCGCAAACTAAAGATAGAAATGCGTTATTCCTTGCCAAATGATCAATGCGGGTAATTCCGTGTGAATTACCCATGAATAGGGCTGAAAAGTGGACGAAATTTCTAAGACCTGTTAATTTTTGTTAAAAAAATTTGGGATCAAATGATTTTTTTCTTTTTTTTTCAAAGTTAAATACTACTACCCAGCAAGTTCACCACCGATCACTGATCGTAATCGCTCGGAACCATCATCTATCATGCAATTTTGAGTGATTTTCGGAGGATTCAAAGGAAGCAATTTTTATCCTGGCCCCGAAGCATTCATTAAAGACATATTTTTTCCATTCTCTTCCGACCATCTCATTTTCGCCTATATAATTTTTTGAAATAAGCAAACTTTGAATTTGATTACGATCGTGCGAGGCGGCCATGCAGCGTTGTCAGTTAGAATATCGCCGTAGGGGTGAAGGGACGACTATCAGTGATGGATTCCAAGAAGAACTTTCTAAAAAGATTTCAGAAACGAACGAACAACCAACACCGAAACGATAAAAAAAAGCCGGTTCATTGTGGCGTGCATACAAATTTCATTATTGTGTGACGCAATGCAACGCATACCACTGCGTCCAATCAAGCCTGGATTCAGCCAAGACAACACCCCTTTCACAGCGATCCCGAATTTCAACATTTTTCTCAATCGGATGGCAGCAGAATTCTGTTGAGTTGGCTTATAGCGTATCTTGCATGTGAGACTTGTATTTTTATGGCTAAAAGTAGTAAATGCCACACCGGCAAATTAGCTAAGCCGCACACCACCATAGCAACCGCGTGGGGATCAACTCCGCATGCACACTTTTATTTCCCAGTTTCCTGTGGGTCTCCAGCTCTCTTTGGTATTTCTTTCGAGCCAAGCAAAAAAAATTATCAAGCGCGATCGGCATGAAAATGTATTCCTACCCCGGGAATTTGGCGCCAATTTTTATTTAGTTATCTTCTGAAGGGGAAACTAGTAAAATACTTCTCGCTATCTACAAATTCGTTGCTCTCATGCTTCAATGCGATCTTTCTTGATCACTCTTGGTAAATTGACTTTGAAGGCTTACCACTTTTTGCGCAGCCGCGACGCGCTTGTTAGCTGGGAGCCGTAGATTTACGCAGAGATCGGCAAATGTCAGCGATCTCTGCGTAAATCTACGTCGCATCACGCTTATTATTAGTTTAGCGTCCGAATTCGGGAGAGATGATCGCTAAATGTTGCTAGATTTGGTTTCTCTAGTCTGGCCAGCCTAGACTTGTATCTAGAATTGAATCAGCCGTTCTAGACTTCTCCCTGAAAGTCTAAAGACTTTTGTGTATATTTTGAAACGCAATTTCACCTGTTATGACTTCTTGTTTAGCCTTGACTGCGGCCACTAAGCTTTTTCTCTAATTTTTCGGCAATTAAATGAGAAGCGATTTTATTTCAGAGGTCTTTTTTTCCTTTCTCGGTTTCTAGTTTTTTATTCGTTATATGCGCGTTGCTGACGTTTTATGGTTCTTTTAGAAAAAATTGTAGAAAAAAAATGAGGTCAATGGAAGCGTCGTTTTGATTCGTTGCTCTGTCATCAACGGTGCGTTTATCGAATTTCTATAAAGACAATTATTTAGAATAAAACTCATTCTATTATAGTACAAAATGTTTTTTAAATATTTTACAAGTTTAATTGGGCAATTGTAAAGCAAATGAAATATGAAATATTTTTATCTGTGGGTTTTAAGCCCAATTCAGACTAGCGATTGCGATTACGATTGCGATTACGATTGCGATTACGATTGCGATTACGATTGCGATTGCGATTACGATTGAAGCTTCTCAACCAATGAGATTAAGGCTTTCAACGGTGGGGACATGAAAGCTTTGATTTCATTGGTCGAGGAACTTTTTACAATATTTTTCAATAAGACTCATAATTATCGAGAAAATAGCAAAAAACTGTTTCGTTTATGTGGGAGAGGAGAAAGGATGCTTCAGTTTTGTTCGTGCAAGATCCTAGCCTTGCCATTAGAAACACAACTGCGAAATATTTCGAGTCTCTAGTCCAATCCCTTCAAAAGATATGGTGTTCACGGACAGACGGACAGACATGCGGAATTCAAAATCGTTAATCATACTAATATATAAAAATGAGTGGGTGTCTGTCTGTCTGTTCCTCTTTCACGCAAAAACGGCTGAACCGATTGACTTGAAATTTGGCATGAGTGTCTGTGGTAGTTCTGGTTCCAACATAGGCATACGGAAAAGTATCGCGAGGGGTGGGGGAGTAAGGGGAGGGGGTAAAGTGATCTCGAAACTTAGTTTTCCCTCTATATTACCCTTTTGCGGGGAAACTACCGAGCCGATTGGCCTGAAGTTTAGCTCCAACAGAGACCATCAAAAAAAATAATAAAAATTTGAAAAAACTTAACCCGGCAACGACGGCTATGCAAGCTAGTAATTAATAATGACAAATTTTAATGAAATCATCCCTTGAAAATCAATTTCAGTGAAAACAAAAAATGCTAAATTCTCGCTGTCGTCTAGTCAATGTATTTCACACGACAGCATTCTTGCTGCCGGCTATTATAATTAAACCTTGTCTTAAGCGAATAAGACATCTACAATTGACTTAAGAATTGATTCTAGAACCAACAAATAGGTTTCAGAGTTAATATTTAGACTTAACAAACCTTCCCTCACAAAATTAAAATAGTTCGATTAACAACATTTGCTTTATATTATAATTCACAAATAGAGGAATTATTTCTAATTGATTTATATATTATATGTAGAGAAATTTGAACTTTCCTCTCTCGTCCACATCCTTCGTGGTCAGGTCAGTGACAGAGATCATGGCGTCACTCTGATGAGATCCACCATTGATTATCAGGAGCGAAACTTGATGTTTCCTTTCAAAAAATCTTTTCCGGTTCCTCATTTCTTCCATTTAAATTCAATTTCATTGTATTTATTATTACATTGTGGCCATGAGAAATCTGGTACGTGAATAGAAATTGTTTCGATAGAAGCAAAAATATTCCAATATAACCTATATAACTCGAAAATTATCAAATAATGTTAAAATCTCACATGGTCGAAAAGTTCAAATAATTGAGCCTTCAAAGTTCCAATGCATTTTCCGCTATAAAAGTTCTTTGACCTTACCTTCAATCGAATTCTAACTTTCTCTGGGCGGATTTTTTTTGAAATCATGAAACCTGCTTCAATTTTACCCCAAAAAAACTGTTGTATTTTATTTTTCTCAAAAAATTTCCATTCAGCTGGTAGTATTTTTCCACTTCTCTCTTTACTTCCGTATCATGCCAATGACGATCGTATTTTGTGTCTAAATCAGGTCACATCATAAACACCTGATAAAAGAATGATGCTTGATAACATGATCCAGCCAAGAGTCAAAGAATTTTTACGTCCAAAAAAAAAGCTAAGAAAAAGAAATAAAAAGAACAGAAAAATATATTCTTTAAACATTATCTTATAGTATAATTTCGTGTTTTTTTTCGTGTCATTTTAGGGCTCTGGAGGTGTTCGATCGGACTGGCGTGGCACTGAGTGCGATTTTGAGTCGTCAGAGGAGTAAACCCGGAGGAAATAGATTGGGTGGGCCACTCCGATACCCACATACCATTCTGCTATGGTTGCGGTGTAATCAAGTATGTAGATCTCGTTTTTTTATTTCTTTTACTTATTATGTAAATTACTCTATACAAGCGGTAAATGTTCGGCCAACATTAGATCTACTCCTTTTTATAAAATCATTAAACTCTAGTTACATTACATTATAAAAATATTTCAGACATTAATTTTTCGATTATTTGGTTGCCTTAGGAAGAAACATTGAGTAACTCAACGCAACAGCCCGTCGAGTGATCAAATTGTCAGTTAATAGCTTCGAGCTATGTCTGTTTCCGTTTAATAAGTCGCTTGTTACTACATTTGGCAAAGGTTTTTTGATCTTTTGATTTTTGCATGGTATTCATCTATGATGTACACGTTTTATGTCTGCTACGCTCAATTTTTGTCTACTTAAAAACTATTGTATATTTCAATTGTAATCTTTATTGAGATGAAATTTATATCGCATTAAATCGGACTTAAATTTCATAATTTCATTATTTTGTTAGACTGATTTGAACATAGAAAGTCATTTATGCAGAATCGACTCTTTGATGATGAATCGAGGATAGGATTAAGAGGAGTTTTTCATTAACCTCCCTACTAACAATTTTGTTGTATGTCACCATAAGTGTTTCGCATAAGTTGTCTATTTATTATAAATAAACAAAGTGTGAAACATAACATAAGCTATAATTGCCAATCTGGCAATTATTGAAAACCCGTATGGTGATTTAGGTGAACGGCGAACAGTTGTATCAAAATTCCACTTTGAAGTCAAACTTTCCAATAAGATTTTTTAAAATTTATTCCAATTGGATTTTTATACCCGTATGGTGAAACCAAAGGGTATATTAACTTTGCCTTACCGTTTGTAACGCCAAGATCCCGTCATCACACACAAAAATGAATTACACCAGTGTGTTTAGAGTGATAAAAAAAATTGAATTTTGCATGTCCGTCCGTCTGTCTGTCCGTCTGCCCGTCTGTCTGTCTGTCCGTCTGTCCGTCTGTCTGTCTGTGGCGCGGATTGCGGGTGCACGGATTGAGCTAAAGACTTGAAATTTTGCGCAGGTTCGTTTTTCGTAAAATGCGAGGCTAAGTTCGTTAATGGGCAAAAATGGACCATTAGGGGGGGTACCCCCCATACGAACGAAAACGTTTTTTGTGAATATCTCAAAAACGGTACATGTTATCAAAAAAGTCCAAGAACAAAAGTTATTTAGAATATGATTCTACATAAAACTCCCATACATCAAAATCCGATTGGAATAAATTTTAAAAATATCTTATTGGAAAGTTTGACTTCAAAGTGGAATTTTGGTACAAGTGTTCGAATTTTGATACGAATATCACCATACGGGTTTTCAATAATTGCCAGATTGGCAATTGTAGCTTTTGTTATGTTTATGTATAGGAGTTTTATGTAGAATCATATCCCAAATAACTTTTGTTCTTGGACTTTTTTGATAAGATGCATCGTTTTTGAGATATTCGCAAAAAACGTTTTCGTTCCTATGGAGAGTACCCCGCCCCCCCCCCCCCCCCCCCCCTCCTAACAGTCCATTTTTGCCCATTAACAAACTTAGCCTCTCATTTTACGAAAAACGAATCTGTGCAAAATTTCAAGTCTCTACCTCAATCCGTGCGCCCGCAATCCGCGCCACAGACGGACGGACGGACGGACATGCAAAAATTAATTATTTTTATTATTCTAAACACACTGGTGTAATTCATTTTTGTGTGTGATGACGGGATCTTGGCGTTACAAACGGTAAGGCAAAGTTAATATACCCTTTGGTTTCACCATACGGGTATAAAAATCACACATTTTTACAGAAAAAAATCATTTTCCACAAACAACGATTCAGTTTTTTTTTGCTCAAAATCAAGATTTGGAGGTTTTTGGGATCGCTGCATACGAATATGAGGTCCAAATTCGAAGATCATTTTAAATCCGCCATCTGGGAAAATTGATTTTAGAATATGGACCTTGGATTCGTAATCAGCGACCCGAAAAACCCCACAATAGCCATTTTAACCGAAGTTATCGCTATTTTTCGTTTTTGCATTCCCCATCTTGGATCCGCCATTTTGAATTTCGAAAATTTGATAACGAATTTGCCATCAGCGACCCCAGAAAACCCCTTATATAAATTAATAAATTTTTATGTGATTCGGACTTCCTGAAAATTGTGAGTCTTATCGATAAAAAAAACGTTACAGCTAATTTTAGGCTTTTCAGAACACGCTCACCAACTCCCCCAAACCCTTCCTTCCCCCAAACCCCTCCTTCCCCCAAACTCCTGCTTCCCCCACCATCAAAGATCAAAATCTTTTCTCATCTCAAACACTACTGGGGTAGTTCACTTTTGTGATCGACGATTGGTTCGATGCGTTACAAACGGTACACTAAATTAAATATACTTCTATTTTTATTGTTTTGTGCATTTACTATTGCAAATGCGAATGGTTTTCGACTGTGATTCAAATGAAATGAACATTTGTTTTGTTTTAGCTTTGCCTTTATTTAATAAAAATAATAATAATTCTCGAGCCGGAGATTTTCTAAAATAATTCGCATAGCCGAATTGATTCGGATGGTGAATATATAAACTTCTTGTAAGTTCCTATGATCCATCCAATAAACAATTTCTGTAATAGAGAGCAGGAGGAGTTGACACTACTCTGTCTGACGAGGGCTTCGTCACTCCCCTGAGCCCGAAACAAACATGAACCTTCACGGTGATAACACAGTGCCACAGTTGCACTGGACCTAATTCAGGTTTAACAGAAAAAACTTTCACGACTGATAAAGGCAAAGCTAAAACAAAACAAATACTTCTATTTGATTGTCATATAGAATAATTATTAAAAATTCATTGTATTAAAATTGCCACCCAAGTTTGTCGTAAATTCCATAATCTACAAAAAAGTGGAAAAATCCTTTTTATCCCACAATTAATCACACTCTCAACTTGTTATAATATATTCGAAATTAACATAATTTAATTGCGTAAAAAATGAAAAATCGCCTCTCGCGAGTTAGAATAAATATTTTGGATGAAAAAAATTATAATCTAATAAAATTCTAATTAAAATTCGAGACTATTTTTTATGATCTTCGATTATCTAATCAAAAAAATTTGATAAAAATTTTTGAACGTCATAGAACTAGTTCGATTATGTAAAATTTAACTTTTACAATCTGCCTTTAAACCAAAAAAATCTTTAAAATTGATTTTCTAAATTTTTAGAACACAAAAACTGGTAAATTGAAAGTTTACTATAGGAAAGTGTTAAAATTTTGCCTATTTTGCGTTTTTTTTTTTTTAAATTTGCATTTTTTTCATGGTCAAGCAATAAAATAGAAATTTATGTGATCGAAATTAGTTTGATTTTATAAATTGGCGTGAATAAAATTATTTAACATGGCGGTGCATTTTGCGCGTTTTGTGGGTAAAAATCAATTTCGTTTCCGTCTTTGAAACAGGCAAACGCGTAAAATTCTTTGCAGACAAATTTTATGGTTTTTATATTCTTGTTCTTCTGGATAAGACGAACAATGTTATGGCACTGATCTTTGATAACTTCGTCGCAAATATATTTTTTTCACTATCCACCTCACATATGGTGAGTTTTCGAATGATATTTCAAATATACTCAATAGAACACGAGCTCAAAGTCTTTTACAAGAAAAAACTTTGTCTATTTGATCCGACCGAAAAAAAAATGTCGTTTGACTTTGGGTAACCGAAATTAATTATTCTGACGCAAATTGAAATCATAGAGAAGTCTAGACGTGACTATAAATATGTTAAAATTATGTTAATGCAATTCCAGTTATGTTGCATATGCAAAGTAAAGATTCTAACCAATTAATTTAATGATTTGTAAAGGTTTCTGGAAAAGGGTGGAGTGTTAGGGGTTTTTTGAATTACTGAAAATTAAAAAGAATTGATTTTTAGACGCAAAAATCTTAATTTGAGTTAATATATTGTAAAACTGTTTCAAAAAATGAAGAAAAGTCACTCAGAAGCTACAGTAACCAAAAAAACTTCGAATTATCGAATAAGAATGGTATTAACTTAAATAAATCGGCAATTCGGAAGTAATGAAACATCCGGTGAGTTTAAACTAATAAGAAATAGGGTAAAACGATCATGTAAACCCCTATATTCAATCATAATTGAGGCGTTGAGAGCAAAAGTGGACCAAGCCACATAATCGAGTTTTTGAAGCTTTTCCACTTTTGTACTATTATTGACTGTAAATTTTTGGAAAAAAAACATTCTGTGGACTTTATTACTCAATGTTGAAATGTTCTTTTGTGCATCCAAACAATTTTATCTAAAAACTCACTCGCAATAGTGATTCAAACACAAAAAAACTCACGATTTCGACATGTGGGTTATTTCACTCTTGCTCTGATAGCCTCAATTCATCGGAATTTTGTTCCTCGGAATTTTGTTGGTCCCCGTCAACTTCGATTTATCAAGGTTCCACTATAACACTATGGGTATTCACTCTTTTGAGTATCGGTGTAAATGTGGCATGGATACAAGTGCATTTTACAAGAAAGCGTGAACACCATGTAAAGCATTTGAAAAAGCTCCAGTGTAAATACTCGCGATTTCATCTTCACTCCACTTCTTGTTGGGTTTCTCTCTTTTCCGCTTTCGCTGCTGAATAACATTTTGCGCCATATTATATATATTTATATATATTTATTGATTTATCGCCACTAAACACTTTTTGCGGGAGAAAAATATAACCTGAAAGTTTCAGCTGTCATAATTTACACTTCTCAATATACACACCCAGAGAAAAATCTCATTCAATCTGACGAAAATGCTACGTATAATTAACAAATATTGCGTCAATATACGTCCAACACAACTTTGTGTTATCCTAACAAAATTGAGTTTGTTAATTTTACGTTGTCACGTTTTTCAGATGGTTACTGAAAAATCTATGCTATCTTAACAAAAACAATACGTAAACTCAACACAACTTCTGTTATATTGCTCTTAACAAAATTTTGTGTTGTCTTAACAAAAATTCTTACGTCAATTTTACCTTGCAACTTTTGTGTAATGTTTGTTGTTTCAACACAAAAGTAGGTTTGTTGTACAGAATTTTGTGTTATGTGAACAAGATTTTCAGTAACATTGAAGAAAACACTGTGTTCAACGTACACAACCCAGACGTGTAATGAACAAATTTTTGGTTCACATTACATATAATAACTACGTTAATACTACGTCAAATTTGGTTGCTTTTACATTTATACCGTGTGGAAACTAGCATATAAACTGTGTTAGTTTTACACACAAAATATGTCTTTCATACACGGAAAAAACATATAGGAACCGTTCCACCAAAATCGCATGCTCCAGTGGGAAAAAAGGGAAAAAGGGCATAAAAGGGCATATGGGAAAAAAGGGCATAGTGGCCAAATATAGCAGTCATTCATATAAAAAAGTTGTAACGGCTCCCGAATTTTAGGCAGGTTCAAGCTATATAAACTCCGAGTTCGCAAACCACGTGTGAATTATAATAGAAGAAAAAAAATCGACTTGAATTATTACGTAAAGTTTTGTTAGCTTTACTCGGAATTGTGTTATAGGTACATAGATAATATGTAACAGAGAGCTTCTTCATGTTTTTGATTATTTGTATCAACAACAAACGATATTTGTAATTTTCACAACCTTTTGCGTTGTTACTACACAACTTATTTTCGATATACGATTTCTTTGGGTAAAAATTTAACACAAGCACTTTTGTTGGCTGCACATGTATGTACGTAAATCCTACATATTCTATGTTATTAGAATAACACAATTTTTCGTTCGGAGAACAGAACTTCTGTTATCTATACGTTTTTTCTTGTGTTAAAGTTCAACACAAAGTCTTTTGTTAATTTTACTAAGATTTTTCTCTGGGTGCAAGACCCAAAAACAAGGTTTCGAGTGAAGCAAATAAAAAGCTAAAGTGTAACCGATTTTGTATGAAAAATTTTGCTAGGTCGAGTAAATATACATTCAATACACTGATACACAACCAAATGCTTCAATGAGCGAATACCCTTACTTAGTTATGCTATCCAAAGCTTTTTGGTTAATTAATGTATATGCTAGTATAAAGTTTTTTAGTACATTTTAGTAACATACTGGTGGGACGTGGCTATATTTACACAATGAGAATACCAATTTGGAACGCAATGTAAAAATTGTGTAGATCGTGTGGAACTTATGAAATTAGAGTTACAGATGCGCTAAATTTCGCAAATAGTAGCATGAAACTAGAACTACCCCCTAGCGTAACTAGCGAGCTTCTTAGGGATTGTTTACATCTGACATTTTATTTCGCGAATTTTATTTGTCGACACTAAATTTATGTTACACAACGGTTTACACTACAACAAAAAATTCAGAAATTCATTGCTGAAAGACGCCCGAACTCGGATTTTTTCATACAAAACCGCCGGAATAAATTCAAATTTTAACAGCTTTTGCTAAGTAAATTCATTCTGCGATAGATGAATGAAATTCAAGGAAAAATTCTGAATAAAATTCGCGGACAAATTCGTAAAAAAAATCGCAAGTGTAAACAAGGTCTTAGTAATCGCCAGGGAGTATTTTAGACTATGTGCCAATCCGCTTTTGCTTCTCCAGCTTACGCCCGACTGAAGAGATTTTTGAGATTTTGATCCGGGTTTCACTATTGAGCAAATCTTCCGCCAAGTAACATTTTCGCCCACTAGAATCAAATCTCTGTGTGCGAGGGGTGGTAGAGAGATAAAAGGACGTTTGCTATCTGCTGAAACTTTTTTTTTGTCGTTCGAATTCAATCGATTTTAATGTTGAACATTACGAATCTAATTTTTTTTTCAAATTTTAACTGGCGTTATTAAAATAATTGAAGTAATGTTTGTTGAAAATTTGGTTTAATTTCTCAGAAACAGGAGGGTTGTGCGCAAAATCCGGAAAAGTGTTACAATGAAGCAGGTAAGGTCTTCGAATAAGCGAGTAAAAATCTAACGTAACATTTTAGACCTATCTGTCAAAACACGTGTCAAAAGCGACATTTAAAACCCAACGAAATTCGTCATTTTCGTGCTTCTTCTTTTTTTTCAAATTTTACCACATGTCGAATTTGGTTTTTCACTTCCATCATTAGTTTTTCTTCACAAATTGTTTTCCAATTAATTCCGTCTTTCCCAATAAGCAACACTTACGCATCACAATGTTATCAAAGGGACTAGCCGGATAACCATGGGAAAACGGCCTAAGAAGATATCATCTTGAAACTTTTACCAGATGTTGGTACTAAGGTCCTTAGTGTTTCTGCAAAATATGAATCCTGTACCCCCCTTAGTTTTGATGGGAGAGGGGTTTAAAGCAAAATATAAAAGTATTTTTTTCTCGAAAACGGCTGAACCGATTTGGATGAAAAAAATATATATTGTACAGACCAATGGGGCAATGTTGTAAAAAAATTAAAAAAAAAATTGGACAAAAAAAAGTGGGTGAAAAAAAATATTGAAGTTTTAAAAAATTTTTTTTTCTTAGATCCTCTTAATTGACCACTCTGAGTTTTTGTCGAAAAAATCCGTGGAAAGTGTACTTTCAATATATATATATACGGGAATGGTCACTGATGTGGAACTTTGCGAAATTCACGCATATATGTGTGTCTACCCTATGTATCTCCCACTGTACTTTTTCCTAAAGTTACTCCAATTGGATTTTGATGTATGGGAGATTTGTGTAAAACCGTATTTTAAATATTATTTACTTTTGGAACTTTTCTGTACGACGTACCGTTCTCATGATATTGGCTTTTTTATACCCGTTTGGTGAAACCAAAGGGTACAACCGAAAACGTTTTTTTGCGAATATATCAAAAACGATGCATCTTATCGAAAAAGTGCAAGAACAAAAGTTTTTTAGGATATGATTCTACATAAAACTCCCATATATCAAAATCCGATTGGAATAAGTTTTAAAAAATCTTATTGAAAAGTTTGACTTCAAAGTGGAATTTTGATACAACTTATTATTTAAAAACATCACATGTATATATGGATTATAAATGTTAATTGTAGTTTAATATATGTAGAAATACGTAGTGGCAGAATAATTGAAAGAGAGAAAATTCATATGATGTTCATTCAACAACGTTTATTTTCCAAGTGACAAAATCAATTGCTCATATATAGTATATTAAACTACAATTAACATTTATAATCCATATATACATGTGATGTTCTTAAATAATATCATAACATATATGGTGATATATGGTGCTCAAAAGTGGCAATTATTGAAAACCCGTATGGTGATTTAAATGAACAGCGAACAGTTGTATCAAAATTCCACTTTGAAGTCAAACTTTTCAATAAGATTTTTTAAAACTTATTCCAATCGGATTTTGATATATGGGAGTTTTATGTAGAATCATATCCTAAAAAACTTTTGTTCTTGCACTTTTTCGATAAGATGCATCGTTTTTGATATATTCGCAAAAAAACGTTTTCGGTTGTACCCTTTGGTTTCACCAAACGGGTATAAAAAAGCCAATATCATGAGAACGGTACGTCGTACAGAAAAGTTCCAAAAGTAAATAATATTTAAAATACGGTTTTACACAAATCTCCCATACATCAAAATCCAATTGGAGTAACTTTAGGAAAAAGTACAGTGGGAGATACATAGGGTAGACACACATATATGCGTGAATTTCGCAAAGTTCCACATCAGTGACCATTCCCGTATATATATATATTGAAAGTACACTTTCCACGGATTTTTTCGACAAAAACTCAGAGTGGTCAATTAAGAGGATCTAAGAAAAAAAAATTTTTTAAAACTTCAATATTTTTTTTCACCCACTTTTTTTTGTCCAATTTTTTTTTTAATTTTTTTACAACATTGCCCCATTGGTCTGTACAATATATATTTTTTTCATCCAAATCGGTTCAGCCGTTTTCGAGAAAAAAATACTTTTATATTTTGCTTTAAACCCCTCTCCCATCAAAACTAAGGGGGGTACAGGATTCATATTTTGCAGAAACACTAAGGACCTTAGTACCAACATCTGGTAAAAGTTTCAAGATGATATCTTCTTAGGCCGTTTTCCCATGGTTATCCGGCTAGTCCCTTTCATTAAATGACAAGATTTTGTCATTTATCAAAACTTAGAAGTGACGAACATTTTTGTCACTCTGTCTTCATTGGAAAAATTAAAATAATCCACAGACGATAAAAAAATTTGAAAAAAAACGTAATAAAATGTGTTAAGTAAGCAATAAAATGTTTTTAATGTCAGGAATCAAACTATAATTTCATTTAAAATATCATTCGTGATTGGTTTATACACTATCGTTTAAAACGTTTTTACTCTGTTGCAATTTTCAAAGCCATATGACATTCAAATTGATGTCAAAACCACTATAAATTACACTGTCGGTTATCAGACATTTTAAAGTCTGCTTTTTGTCTTTAATGATTGCAGTTTTTTGTAGCTTTCATTTGACAATTGGTAATTTAAGAAGTCTCGAGCAGATAACAAGAACGCTTCTTGGTGACGTAATTTTTAAAAGAATTTCAATGAACGCAAAAAAAAAACTTAATAATATTGCGAATATTACTTTTGCTGTGGCTTTTGTTTATATCTGCTCTTGTCAGTGGGTGGGAAAAATGTTTTGAAATGGAAAATTTATATAATGATGAAAGAGTTACCATTTATTGCAAAATTTATAAATACCGTGAAACAAGTCTAAGCTGAACCCTCAATAAGCCGGAAACCTTCATATACCCGACAAATTTTCTCGTTCTTTGAGATTTCGGCTTATTCGGGTTTCACTGTTTTACAGAAATATGCATTAAATTATCATTTTTGTTTACATAGTCATTAGTAGAGTCCGAACGATATAAAGTTTTTGGCCGAAGCCGAACTTCGGCCTTTTCTTTAACCTTCGGCCGAAGACGAAGGTTTGCATAAAAGCTGAGATCAATGTTTTCCATAAGGGAAAAGCAATTGCGGTTTTATTAAAATAATTTCTTTGTCGTTAAAAATAATAGAAAACAATTCCAGTCAATAATAAAAGAAAATTTTGTTAACATAGAAAATTTTATATCCTTTAATTTTTTTTACATTCATTTTTCTCCAAAAGTTCATAGGTTTCGAGAAATTTTCAAAAAACAGTATTTGTCAAAAAAATAGTGTGTTTGTGTGTGTATTCCAAAAATTGATAGAAAACTACGATTTTCGTAAAATCTGTTCACAAAAAATTTCAAGTCGCTAGGTCAACGCGTTCTCGAGTTATTTGATCAGAAAGTTTCTATCTGCCCCCTTTCTCGAGTTCTCGAGAGGAGAAGTATTGTATTCATGACGGAAAGTGACAGGCAAAATTATGAGCAAAATTATGATGCGTCTGTCTGTTGGTCTGTCCGTCTGGTAGGCAGGGTAATAAATTGATATATCACTGAGCCTTAATTTTTTTATTCGCCGAAATTACCACATGTTGCTAATATTTATTTTATTTATGACTGTTTGACTTTGGCGCTTACTAAAATTCTGAAATAAGGGATTGTCCATGAAATACATCACACTTTTAGGGGATGCGGGGACGATATACGATAGTGTGATGGCAGTTTTAAACTCCATATAAAAATCGATAAAATGTTGGTCGGTGTGAGAGGGAGGGTGAAAAAGCTTAAATTAGCGTGACGTTTTTTTAGACAGCCGTACCTCCTTTCTAAACTCCATTAAAAATTTGAGAAATTTGTTTGAATAGTAGTTTTTACGTAGCTATATGGAAGTCTGTACAATACAAAAGCGTAGCAAAAGTTTGAGAATTTTGCAAAAATTTGAGGATTTTGCAAAAAATTTGAGGATTTTTTTGCATAATTTTCGATTATCTGCCAAAGTTTCCGGTCCCTAAAAACGTGCCTTTGGCGCAAAAAGCCTGTATTCCTCAACATTTAGGGTCTCATATCAATAAAAAGAATCTGCCATTTAATTGAAAACGGTGTCGAAAACGATTTTTTTTCAATATCGAGAAAATTACGAAACAAAAGGTGTTTCGGTTATGGTTTTTTGGAAACTTTTCCATGCATTAAAATTAAATTAAACCAATATTTTTTTCCTTTCCCCACACAGAGTATTTTCTAACGCCTATTTGCCGGCTGGTTTTTCTAACGCCTACTTTCCGGAAGGGTTTTATTATGTAGTATTCGCTTGTATATCAATCGTTGGTGGGTTAAAGACATCTCGTTTATTAAAATTGAAGAAAAATTATACACATAATATATTCAAGCATTTTTTCCAAGCAAAATTATCCGGAAAAGCATGAGAGATTACTTAAAGTGCAAAATATATGTTAGATTTTCTCACCTTAGTTCTAATCTACCTAAATTTGGTTAGTACTCAATCATAAGAAATTGTACAAGTATTTCCATTGCAGTGTTATACAAATTGATTATCAGTTGCTAACTAATCTGTAACTGAATCTTTCAACCCCAACCGATAAACGCCAGATGTGAACACCGGGTTTATCGCGATAGTGTTAACTGATGTTTCATTATAACCGTCAGTTTCGGTCAATTACCCCAAAACATTACCAGGAAATCTTCACATTTGAAGCTCATCTTCTAAAAAACCTATCGAGAAATTCTTCTATTTCTGAAGATTATTCCAAATGATGCATCATATTCACGGTGAGACTGAATTCTGTGTAACACATTGCAAAAAAAACGCGTCTTAAAAATAATTTAAACCATCTTCGTTTACTTTCGCGAATTTTTCGGTGCATAGAAATCAAACTGTTCTCGATATGTTGTTTTGCAAAAATTTTTTTAGACCTAGCAAAAAATTCCACGGAGCGAATGATTCTTTATTCATTTTTTTCTCAGTTTTTAACGACGTCAGAATTAATTCTTAACAACTTCTTGTTCCTAGAATTTCTCACTCGACTTCAACATCGTACAGCATCCGGAAATTCCAATGCTTGAGAACCTTCACGTAGCCCTAATCCTATTTGATTTTATGGTCAGAAATCACTTTGAAGAAATTCGAAATTTTACGTTATTAATGAAACCTGATCGGCTTCCAAATGGAAATAAAATATTTTTGCATAATTTTTTAACAATTATCTAATTAGTAAGTTGTTTAACAAAAAAATTACATCTAATGCCATTAATTTTATAAAAAAAAGATTAGAATCTCTTCTAGACTGTGTTAGAATTTATTGCTCGCGATTTTTTAGAAAAAAAAAATTATTTATTGATTCGTGGTTTAGTTTTAAATCATTGGAATTTGTGTTGGACCTGAAATATTTGCATAAATATGAATAAAGTTTGATTTTCTAGGATACGCCATTAACCGACATAATGTCAAAGTGCTCCTCAAGGTTGCATATTGGGGACCTGCGGTATTTGGGAGATGCTATTCTTTATTTACTGAATTCTTAAAGGTGGGTTTAGACATGGGCACACTGTATACAATATGGAAACTTCGAACCAACGAGTGACAAACTTTTCAACGCAATTGATTCGATTTAAAGCCTCTTAACTTTACGTATATCATACGCCATTAACGAAACACGAGATCTATGGATTAAAATGCTAAATAAGTCCTAGGCATGTAAGGCGTTCCCTTTTTCTGTGATATCTAGAATAACACAAGACTTTGTAAAGTGGGTGTCGCGGCTTCAATTCCCACAGATTCCTAACTTTATGATCGCGGCATCCGTTTTCTGCCCTTTTGTGTTACCAGAGATCAATCTCTCGTTTCCATTTTGAGCAAAAAAAACTATGACGACGTCTAAATTTAGCTTTATCAACGCTACAATTTCAAATATGAAAAATCATTAGTTTCCCAAAATGCAAATTAGTGTGGCCAATTTTTTTTTACTAGATTAAATTAGGAGGTGATCGATAAACTTTCCTTTCAACTCTTTAACCTACCAGATTTCGTTCTTCATCCCTCACCTAAACCATCTACGGCGATAAAATCCCACCGGCTGGAACCGATTTCAAATCATATGAGCGATTACCTCAGTTTCAGTCCAATCAGCAGGCAATGATTTAAACTAGAGTTAGAAAAAAAACCACAACGATCGAAAAGCTTTTACGGCATCGACCGAAGTAAAAACTCGGTGAAATATTTCATTCACATCTTGAAATTAAAGTAGACACATAGAAAAAAAAACTTGAGAAAATAAAAAAGCAACGTTTTTCGATTATAAATTGGTTCATCTCAGTTCGTGTTCAGAACGCAAAGAATCAATTTGGAAGTAAGTTAGAAATTAATTTCGTGTTGCCATCATTGAATTATGTTCATTTCTTTTGAGTTTATAAGAATAGTTTGATCGCAAATCATTAAAAAGAAACAGCCATATAATAAATTTTTCACGTTTGTTTTGTTACAGAAAAAAAAATTCTTCAATAAATACGTTTTGAGGTTTTGGCAGTTAAGGTACATCTTATACTCTTGGCTTTGAGATATTCTTACGGACTTTTTGACTCTAGAATCGGATTCATCCATCCCAAAATCCTCTGGATGAGATTTTCTCCGATAAAATTGCGGAAATGGATAATTACGTTATCCTTACTGGACTTTGCATTATCCTTACTGGACTTTGCATTATCCTTACAGGACCTTGCATTATCCTTACAGACTTCTCAACATCAGAATCAGATTCAGCTATTCCAAAAACCCCCAGACGAGATTTTTTTTCTAGAAAATTTGAGGAAAAGGATAATGACGTTATCCGTACAGAAGCTTCTGTTATCCTTAGAGACTCCTTAAGAATCGAATTCAGCGACCCCAAAAACCCCAAAATGAAATTTTTTTTTTCGGAAAATTTAAGGAAAAGGATTTTGACGTTATCCCTACAGGGCCTTCCCTAATCCTTACAAGGACGAAGTAGTGAAAATCTTATATTGTCATCGGATTTCTAAATATATTTTACCTACACAAACTTTTTAATACGACTCACTGTTTTCGAGAAAATGGCAAAAATCTGTTTCGTTCGTATAGGAGCGGGGGAAGGAATGGTACGATTTTGCCCGTTCAAGAACTTATCCTTATACGAGAAACGCAACTGTAAAAAAATTCAAGTCTCTAGCTCAATTTCTTCCAAAGTTATGGTATTCACTGACAGACAGATAGATAAACGGACAGACAGACAGACGGAAAGGCGGACAGACAGATGGAGTGACGGACAGACATGTGTCGTTAATCATAATATTTTGTCATATCAAATACCCGTGTGTAGTTAATTTTTGTGCCCGACGATTGGTTCGATTCGTTAAGCCCAATTCAGACTAACGATTGCGATTACGATTGAAGCTTCTCAACCAATGAGATCAAAGCTTTCAACGATAGGGATATGAAAACTTTGATCTAATTGATCGAGGAAGCTCAAGCGTAATCGCAATTGTTAGTCTGAATTGGGTCTTATAAATGATATACTAACAGCCTTATTCTACACTGTAGAAAATGAATTTGAATTTAAACCGAAAAATGGGGTAAAAACGGGGTAAATTTGCAAAAACGTCGTAAAATTTCGAAAAAAAATCAGAATTTAGCTCGCACACCATTTAAGTTGTAAAATCACCCAAAAAACATTAATCTTACACTAGAAACAGGGTAATTATAAACCTTGCATAAAATTTCGACCAATATTCGTATTTTTACTCTCATTTTGGTGTAAAAACACACTCGCAGGGTATTTTTGCATTATTGTACGGACAATTTAACCTTAACCTTATAATTCGCATAAGGTTTGTGGCGTCGGAGTATAAATACTCGAATCGAGTTTTACTCTACCAAAATCCTGTGTGGCGCCTGCCACATGGCAGACATGCCCGGGAAATTTGGATGTGAAAACATCCGCAAAAATAATATAATATTTTTGTTTTTGCAGACCGTATAAGCCGAGAAATTCTAATACCATTTTCGGTGTAATTTTAAACAAAAAATGTCGTAAAATTACACCTTTAATGCTACATTTACACGAATGACAAATTTGTCATTTTTTTCTTGTCATTATGTTAATTCCCGTGTAAATGGCATAATTTTTGTAATTTTTTCTGTCAGAAAATGTCAATCTCTCATAAAAGAATGAACTTGTCCATTCTTTTATGCCAGATTGTCATTCGTGCAAACGCAATATTAGTTATGACAACTTTAGTATTCAACTTTTGTCATAACTAATATTGCGTTTGCACGAATGACAATCTGGCATAAAAGAATGGACAAGTTCATTCTTTTATGAGAGATTGACATTTTCTGACAGAAAAAATTACAAAAATTATGCCATTTACACGGGAATTAACATAATGATAAGAAAAAAATGACAAATTTGTCATTCGTGTAAATCTAGCATAAGACGCGGTTTTGCTACCAAATAGGAGGAAAATTACAACAAAAATGTGGTAATTTTAAACATCCATGTCGTAAAATTACACCCGTATTGTACTTTTACTTTTTATTTAGCTTAAAGTTCCCCCGTAAAAGAGGCTTTTGTACGCCACAAAATGAGTAAAAATGCATAGCTTTTAAGCCATTACGACTCGGTGTAATTTTACCCCTATTATCGTAGGAAAATGGTTTCCTACGATAATAGTGGTAAAATTACAATAAAATTTTCTAGAGTGTAGCTACGGTCACTAGTCACAACTCGGTCACAAGAGCCTCAAATTCTATGGACTTGTGACTTAAGTATCACAACGCCAGAATACGGCTGTAAATCTAATATACTCCTACAGGATTCTCATATAGAGTATAAACACTAGAATTTCTTGAATTTTAATCCATATCTGGCAACCCCCGTTTCTAGACCATGCACAACTAGACACACCAGCATACAATAATTTGCAATCTTAGATCATTTTGAGATCATTTTTGTGTGTCTAGTTTTTAAGTCTATGACTTTGCCAGCCTAATATTCTATCGAGAATTGGCCGCCAAAATCCTTGAACTCGACTCACGAAATTATTTTCAATGACACAAAGTTTTTGTGCGTCGCCAAATAATTCGGCTGAATCTCTCGCCTTGGCAAAATGGATAAGATTTCCGTTGATAATGAACTTCACCAATTTAGCGGAGAGCGCGATCGTTTTAAAACCAATTCTCTTGTACTACTGAAAAATTTATTTAATCGCTTTAGGCAATAGTTGTTGTATCATGGAAATTACGATTATTTTATTATAATTAAACTAAATCAAAAGTAAAACAATTTAAAAAAAAAACGACAAAATCTGATTGTGGGTTTCTTTTTGGTTTTAATTTTTTGGAAGAAGCAAACGCACCAAAAAGAGTTTCTTTTTTAGATTCGACTAATTTAGAAACTGGTCTTCATATCAAAAACTGACCATCGCCATTGCTATGGAAGAATTAAGTTACTGTTAGTTACCAATTCCACCATTCGCCAAAAGTTCTTCGGGAATTTCCAATTTCAGCAATGTTCTGGCTCCAATGTCGATTTTCTAACTATCTTTCATTTTATTCTTGTTCATTTTTTGATACTTCATCAAAAAAAAAGAAGAAAACGAAAAAAAAGAAAACTCAACGGAAAAAAAGTTGCTTTAATTTTTCTTCTGTATTTGGAATGAAGCCCAAAACTCCTTTCACTTTGCATTCCAGCGGTGGTGATTTTGATTTTGGTTGCATTGAACCTGAATTCTCGTGGAATGCTAATTTGTATGTAATCAGATTGTTGCTCTTCGGATACCCACTCCGTATTTATGGCATACGACGATATAGTGTTTTATATTAAATTTGGCCAAGATTCTCATTCACCTCCCCCCCGCGGGACGATCGCTCTGGATTTTTATCTGCTGCATATATAGAAAAATTTGGCTTGAGTCGATTAGTAACTGAATTAAGAAGTTGACCAAAGCCCAAATTTAAACAATTCCAAGTTTTTTTTTTCTTTTTTTCCGTTTTTGTGTAAAGATTTCCCATTGAATTCACCTTTCGTTCGAATAGATCTTTCAATTCGTTGATGAATTTTATCCGATATCACCAGATACATTGTATGGAGCTACAAGTTGTAAACGTCATCGATTGCGGTTCGTTTTAACTGCACTTTTTATTTTATAAAGCATGTAATATGAGAGATGAATGTGCAACACGATTGTGATCGTGATTTCTTCTTAGCAGCGAACTGTTCCATTCATTCATCGTGTAAGTGCACGGAGTTTACATAAATCTTAAGAGTTCCTGGACTTGTTTCGTTAATCAGCGCGCTATCATGGTTTGATGGTAATGTGTGGCTTAATTTTGGGTGAATTTTTATCTTAAATTGCCCTGGAAACGCCCATTTTGAAAGGAGTTTAATGGACCCAAAAAGAATTAATTTGATTTATGACCTGAGGTCGAATTTTGCACAAAGTTTAAACATTTTTGAACATTCTAAAATGTACGACTTTGTTAGAATGTTGTTTAAATCTCGATAATTTTTTTAAGCACATTTTCGATGCGATTTTTTTTTTAAATTTAGCAATTTTGTTAAAAGCTTTGTAAAACATTTCAAAATTTTTGATAAAAATTCTATAATAATTCTAAAAATGAACAGAAAAGTATTTTTTTTAATGCAAAGAAAATTTTTGAAAAGCATTTCTCATACAGAAAGATTTTTTCTGATGGGTTCTCCATTATGTTTTTTACACGAACCATTTTTTCGATTTTTAAAACGTGATTTTTCACATGCTAAAAATTCATTTTTTAGATTTGATGCCTGATCTTCACTCTAGCCATATCAAATAGAATCACTGTATCAGCTGCCAAGTTGGCAAATTTTAAGGCAAATTCCGTTTAATTTGGACCTTCACTGATCCGGTCACGACCCGGTCTCATCTAGTCCGGATTAACGGGACTCCACTGTAAATTCAAAAGTGAAATCTTGGTCTCCTTTTTGAATATCTTCGGAAAAACTTGTACAAAAAGCGATTCATTCAACACAAAGAACGATGCACGATTTTGCGCCTCTAAACTAACTTTTGAACCCGTGTAGTTTTCACTTTTGTTGAGTACTTTTTGGAAAGGGCACAGTCTCTAGTTTCATCCATATATGGCTTCAAGAGCCACAGAATTGCAGGGGGATGGTGATTTTTCACAGAAATCATTGCAGAAATCACGAGAGTTCGTTAACCCCTCACCATCCCCCTGCAATTCGGTGGCTCTTGAAGCCATATATGGATGAAACTAGAGACTGCGCCCTTTTCAAAAAGTACTCAACCAAAGTGAAAACTACACGGGTTCAAAAGTTAACCCAGGGGCACGAAAAACGCTATTTCCTGTATGGTTCTTTTGAGAGCCTCTCGAATTCCGCTTTTTTATTCTAGAATATCAGAATTTTTTCCAGCTTTCGTAAACTTTATTCAAATGCAATTTGCATTTTTTCATAGAAAATTCCCAGAGTCCAAATTTTGTGAACTTTGGCTGATTTAATAAAATTCGCGAAATAAATTCTGAATTAAATTCAAGGACAATTGCAGATGTAAACGGTGCCTTAGAGAACAAACTGTTGTGACCGATTTTTTTGCATTTATTTTAATGTGTGTAAAAAAAACTTGGCGTTAGATCTTCCGTAATACAAAAAATATTTCCTTAGCGCGATATTACACACGGCAACTTTCGGGCTTACTTAAGCCGATTTTTGGGAGAAACGACTGAGGAGGGAAAAGTTGCCACTCGAAATCATGGCTTATCGACAATCTGTATACATGCAAAGCGTGTGAACCGGTTTGGGAACAGTAGTAGGCAGAAATCATTTTCGTTCTGACCGTCAGCAGGTAAAGATCTTGGGAAGTATATGAGCAGCAGCAATTTCAATGGTTTGCGTCCACACACACATATGTAAACTTGTGTAGCATATGCAAACAGGATTAGCTTATTTAAGCCACAAATCTAAGCACGTTGGCTTATTAAGCCCAAAAGTTGCCGGCTTAAAAAAGCCAAGTGTAATATCGGACTTAGTGAAACCAAACATCTTGAAGCTATAATAAACCACAATTTGCGAAATAAACCTGTTGAAACGTGAATTATCCACCCCTTTTTAATCTTCAATTCCAGCAATATAAACTAATTAAAAACTTTTTGATTCTAGGAAGTTCTCAACGGTAGACTGGACAAAAGAGTGGATTCAATGCTTGAACAAGGTCTACTAACCGAAGTCAGAAATTTCTACAATAAACACGTGATGCCATCAAGGTAATCTTTTTTATTTCGTTTTTTACGTGGTTTTGCACAAAACTTTCGTCACAGAAACAACGTATATACGAAGGGAATTCTCCAATCGATTGGATTCAAGGAATTTGTCCCTTATTTGGAAAATTTCGATTCATCGCAAGACTTTGTCATCCAAAAATATCTCGAAGATACGAATTTTATTTTATCAAGTGAGTAACAGAGTTTCGAATTTTAAAAAAAAAAATACCTTCTACGAAATTGATAATTTGGAATCTTTTTCAGCTAAACCTTTACAAAATGAACCGCAGGGATTGGATTTACTTCGAAAATGCCTGAATGAACTGAAATTGGTAACACGCCGATATTCAAAGAAACAAATAAAATGGATTAACAATCGTTTTCTGGGAAGTAGCGATAGACAAGTGCCTACATTGTACGCTTTAGACACGAGTGATATTAAAAAATGGGATCTAAATGTTACTCAACCAGCGATTGATGTTATCAAATCGTATGTGAATGAAAAAGATCCAAAATTGACACCCTTGGAGAAAATTGTTCACCCCAGTGAAAATTTAAACGAAGAAGTATTTCACTGGAAATAATATATTGAATATATTTAAAAATTCACCATCAATTTTAGGTATCAAATTATTGTGATATTTGCAAAAGACACTTTATAGGCGAATTTCAGTGGGAAAAACATTTGAAATCCAATAAACATAAACGTGTTAAAGATGGCCAGAGTCGCAAGGAGAAACTTCAAATAGAGAATAATTTTCATAAACATTAAATAAACTTTATTGTCTGTTTATATATTTATAATGTTGATTTGAAGGTATACTCGTTATATTATTTTTTTTTCTTTTTCATAATTTTATATGTACTTTTGTATAACATCATTCATTTGTTTTTAATGTACAAACTGGTCACTTAAACATAGACAACACTGATTTAAAGTAATATATGTGTATATATTTATATTATTGTTTTGTAAATATGTACGATCATATGAAATATATTTACGTATGAAGTTAATGTAAATATGTATGCATGGATTTTTGTGTGTGATTTTTTTTATATATGAAACGATTGTGTTTTCTATACAATTTCGTTATTATTATTATTATTATTTTATACTTATTCTCATTTTTCTAAATATTAACAGAACTATAGGTTTTTTTTTTATTGTTTTTGATTTATTTAAGTATTATTTTGCTTGATTCATTAGTGTAGTAATTTTGATTTTAAATATTTTATTGTCGACTTTTGTACATATGAGTAAAACTAGCTAGAAATTGTTGCTATACGAAACAATTTTATATTCTTATTTTCTCCTCTTAAACAGCCTTTGAAATATTAGTTTTAATGCGAAAAATTGAGAAAGTATCATTTAAAAACTTCCCTGCCTGTATTTAATTTTTGGAACTTATTCGAGAGATGAAAATTCTAAATTATCACCAAACGTTTAGGTAGTTTTCCAAAAATTCTGCTACATTTAATTCATTCCCTGAAAAGTTTTTCTTTTCCTTTGTGCAAATTGAGCTGTGCAAATGTTATTCTTTTTCTAGTATCACAACAGATTCAAATCTGTCACTATTCAACATGATTAAAAGTCCATGCGCTAGACATTCAGTCCTAGTTTCAACATATTAAGCGACATCTTGTGATATTTGGAAGTTCGTTGCTTCAAATCAAACCTCGAAAAGATGATGGCTTTTAATTCAACGGTGTGTTTGATCGTAACACCAAAAAAATTTTGCTTGCGGCGCAGATTTTTTTTTTACTAATTTTCGTTTGTAGCGCAATTTTCCTAAAAAAGTCCGTGCGGTGGATGGTATAAGGTTTTTGATTGTCATTTGTATTTTCTAAAATCTTTGCGTTCAGCTAAATTTTCGTTATATAACGAAAAAATAAGATACCGTTATCAGGACTACAAAACGAAACAAAAATCATACACATTTCGTTATGTTCCGAAATTTAAATTTTGTTTCGTACGTTATCTCGACGTGTAACGAAAAATGTTTTCATTCCATTACGTTTAACGTTAGACTTTTCAACAGTTTGCAGTTAAAATATGTAGTACAAATATATACTTTATACCAGAGTCTCAACATTTTTCTTTTTTTTTTACTTTTAAGAATAAATTTTTGTTAATCCAGTTCCATACTCGACTTTTTTTTTGCTCATTCTTGAACTTGTTTCATCTATGGGAAGTTTTTAAACAGAATTAGAGATGAGAGATTGGAAAATGGACATATTTAATTTGGAATATTCGAAATTCTAGTTTTTTTTTACATTTTTGATAAAAATTTCAAGTTTGGTTTTTTTTTGGTGCTTGTACTTTTACACAACTCTACCAAAAAATAAATCTACAATTGCTTTTGTTTGCTCCTTTCGTGCCCTGATAGACTTTAGATTTTGCTGTTAAATGTGTTCTCTGCTAAAATAGAACTAAAGCAGGGTTTGTACACAGCGAGTAACTCGCTGCAAGTAAAGAGAGGCAAGTAGTTTGCTTCGTTTACACGATGCGAGTAAATCGTTGCAAGTAGAATGACAGCCGAAGGAAAACATAACCTAAAATTTTCTGAGAAAAAATATCACGACTCTTTTTTGTGGAAAAATTTGCGAATTTCGACCTAAAACTGTTTGTTGCCGACGAGTTTTTTTTATGCCCGTGTCGTTTTTTCCTTAAAATGTTACGACGTTTTCTGGCAAAGCAGCAAATATAAAATGAACCGAAACACACACACATAAAACCACCTCTTGTCTACACGGTTCCATGTTGTTGTATTGGTTTTTACTTGCTAGAAAAATAGAATGGCTTTCTATTATTTTTGAGAGACAAGCGAGTATTCTCACACATATGCGAGCGTCCCACACTAGCTCAAATCGCGTGTATTTACGTCTACTTGCAGCGAGTTACTTGCTTCGTCTAAACCCTGCTTAACACTTCAATTTGACACAATGGAATTTTCTAACAGTTAAATAACACCGTATAAGGGAAAAACGAAATAATTTTTTTCAGCTTTCGTTATAGAGCGGGAGCCGTAGAACAAAAAATAACGAATAATTGACGGGATGAAATATGTTTGAATACCTGGATCTTGATCTAACTAAGAAAAAAATGTTCTACGGCAACCTTGTCAGGTGGTGCTAAATGGGTGACAGATCGCGATAAATGACATACGTTTTAGTATTTTGGCAAGAGTTCAGTTTAGCGACAATGACGCTACAGATTTTTGGTGTATAGGGAGGGATAGAGGGAGGCATCCCCTATCCAAAATGGGTATTTTTAGCCGTCGCTCGCCCCCTTGCCCCCTCCAGGGGTCCTCAAACTTTGTATGAAACTTTTTTCTGGGGGGTGGTAGGGGGGTGTGTGGTACCTCAAATGAAAGGTAATGAAGAGTACATTCCAAAAATATATAGCATGATGGAATTTCCCCCTCACCCTTCGGGGTAAATTTGTTCTACGGCTCCCGGGCTATTACATTTTCCATTATTTACCAGAATTAAATTTCTTTAACGTTATAGCACAAATAATATACAGATGACCAGAGCTCAAAGAAACTCATGATACAATTTTTAACGATCAGCCGACAGAAGATCAGCCGACAAAAGCTTTTGACTTAAATTTTGAGCGAGAGTGGAGAGATAGTTTCTCGTCAAATCGTATGCCGAACACACACAAGTGAATGTAATAAATGTATTGAATTTTTTGTATGATTGGCGCGGCGGTGGGGTTGTATAAAACAAGTTTACAAAAGCTTGAAATCATCTCAAAAGAACCGAAGACAAGGTTCTCTCCCAGAGGAAAAAGTTTTTCGGCTTTTAAAAGCTCGCTTGATTTGGTTTCATATAACATGGTTTTCTTCGAGCTCTGTTCATCTGTATATTATTTGTGGTTATAGCGCAATGTTGAAGAAAAATCGGAGAATCATTTCGTTATTTCGTTACGATACGATAACGTTTTGCTTCCCTAACCGTTTATATTTTTTTTTAAAAATCTACAAAGGTTAGAAAAACCACCCCTCTAATAAATTCTTTCAAAATTCCCAGGTACACAAAAATTTATTTTCACAATTTTTTTGAGGGGAGCCTAGACCAAGGAAGCCACATTGCCTTTTCACTAAATTCGCTAAAAATCCTGAACTGAAGGGAAGGGGAAGAGAAGGTGATCAAATAGAAATACTAGTTGCTCATGTTCTAATCCTTTTTGCCCCAAACTTAAGTTCTAACTAAGTATCCTTAAATTCCATCCGCCAATAAGATTAGTCGCTATAGAATGTCGTTGTTTTATCTGTACTAGATAAAACATAGTCTTTTTGGACAAACCACATTATTCAAGGCAAATAAAAAAATGCAAAATGTTTTAGCCTTACAAATTATCATATTTTTATCAACCTCCCCACTGGCGAATTTATTAGCAATGCCATTTATTTGAATGCAATTTCATTTAGACGTTTGAGAACTTTGTTTATGGAGACAGGCATTGAGGCTTCATAATTGGTAGATTTCTGAAAAAATATCGTTTACAATCTATGGAAAAGTTGAAAAATTTTAAGAAAACCTAAGAGTTTTGCGCCACCTCCATGAATGACCGGGCATATCTCACAAACCAAATTACCGAAAATAAACTCTAAAATGGAGTGCACGAAATTCAGTGTCGGCCTATGCCAGCAATAGAGTGATTTTTCAAGTCTCTTGCTTTGATTTTATAGCATTTAGAATTTTATCCGTGACTGGAACATATAAGAATAAAATCATCATACTAATATACAAATATCAGTTGTGGTCAACACAGAACTTTCTTCTACAAAATCTACGACCCTGTGCAATTTACGTTATAGGCCTGTCGTATTGTCAACCCAATACAACCTCCCAATAAATTGTTGGTTCATCCAAAAATATCAAAAACGTACAAAATTTGAGATAACCTGAGAAAGGTAAAAGATATCAATTTACGGTAAATGGCAAAAATGTAGAAAATGTTAACATCTTTAATTATTCTTTTAACTGATTTGTCGAAAAACCGTTAGTTTGCAAATTATTCGCAAAAATATGATTTTTTACATATTAATGAAAATATCTCAATAACGGTAAAAGATAACGGATAACGGTAAGAAACAAAATTGTGCAGAATGCCATTCTCATTAATTCACTTTATACATTCAGTCAGCAAAAACCCGTTAATTTTCGAGATAATCGCAAAAAACTGTTTTTTTTTTGGAAATAACGGTTTTTCTCGATAACAGGTTGAGATATCGAGTTATAGCTGAAGACAAAAGTGTGGGAAATTTTATTTTCTCCAAGTTTTGTCATACTTAAGGCCACAGAAAAACGCGTAGTTTGGGAGTAAATCGAGAAAAATGAAATTGCGATTTTTGAAAAACCGCCATTTTGGATACTTCCGGTTAACGGACTTCCACCAAAAGTTGATAGGATCGTCCCATTTCAGGACCCAACATGCCTATAAAATTTCATGGCGCTAGCTCTATTAGTTTTTGAGAAATCTTATACGCAGACTGACAGATAGAACGACATTTTTTAATATGACTCCAATCGACTCAGGAGTGATCGGGAAATGTTTTTTAGGCAAAATTAAAAGGTCGAAATTTTTCATGAATACAATACTTTATTATACTCCGTAGAAGAAAGTAAAAATGAATTGGTGTCTGTCTGTCTGTCTGTTCCTCTGTCACGGCTGAATCGATTGAGCTGAAATTCGTCACGGAAATTCGTTGTAGGCCTGGTTCGAACATAAGCCTATTGGAAAATCCAGTCGTTTTTGAGAAATTTTGTACACAGGCTGACAGACAGACAGAAAGATATTTTTGTGACTCCAATCGACCATCGGAAAGGCAAAATAAAAACATCCACTAAATTTAGCTATCCCAGAATCGAGAAACGATAAATGGTAGAATTTTTCTTATAACAGCCAAAATCAAACACACGCAGAACAGGATGATACTTTCCACAAACAATAATTTGAACAAAGCCTTTAAGTTTTTGTAAAAAAAGTCTAAAATTCATCATTGAATACAACACGTTTAAAATTGACTAAGAACAAAATGAACTTATGAATTAATAACAGCCTTAAAATCATTACGCTTCTATTTAGGCAAACTATATAATACAATATTTTAACAATTTAATTAAAAATTAAAAATTAATTGCGTTTTAGAAGCCACTTATTTAAAATCCACTTAGGTCGAAGTTCCTTCATCGAGAGCAAAATCCAAAGCAAAAATAAAAAGTATAAATTTACCATCGGATGGATGTGGCAGATATGTTACACGGATATGTTTATATACTCTCATTTTTCTCATAAATATTTACTTTTTTCATAAATCTTATATTTTTTTCATATTGAATATAATAGTTATTAAAATCAAACGAAAAGTTAGTGTTTTTATACATATTGTGTACAATATTAAAAGAAAATTCGGGTAAACAATTTTATTAACAACATCTAGATTAACAGCTATTTTAAAAACATTTTTTTAAATAATTTTTTACTGCCATTTTGCTTTGTCTTAATATTTAGAACTTTATAACATGTTAATTTATTTAAATTTTAGTCTTATTTTCAATCAATTTTTATTTTTTTTTATTTTATTCTTTCATGTTATTATTTTATTTTAGAGTTTCGACATTTTCGCACAGAGATTTCAATTCGCTTCTAACATTTCTAAGTCCTTAAAATTTAGCTTAATTCCTGCATATTCTCTAAAGGACGGAAGGAAGTATTCGCGTCATTCAAAATGATTTTACAATAAAATTTTGAAAAAGTATTGGTTATTTGGAAGCTGTTTAGAGAAAGGATTTATAATCGCAAGTTGGTATTTCAAAAAATTTGAAAATGTCACAATATTTTCAAAAGAATAGAAAAATATGCATTCAGTGATTAAGCAAATATCTAATTATTTACAGAATTAAAGAAAACTAGAATCCTTCTCAAAAAAATCCTTTGCAAAAATTCTGAAACCGTAAATATTGAAAAAAATTAAACGAAAACCTGTCCAACAGATTAGTATGTAAATTACAGGAATTATTTCTCAATAAATCTCAAAAATTTGATATGATACCTTTACTTAAGTTTAAGTATTTAAATCTCTAATCATTTCAAATTGAAATCTCCAGCAATTAAGCCGTTGGATGATTGAAATGAAAGAAACGTCACGTTGTCGTTTCGATTTCAAAGCAATTTGTTGAATTTCGGTGGTGTTTTTTTTACTTAAATACAAGAAATATTTACAAATTACTTTAATATTTAAGTCTTATTAACTTCATTGATCTTCTATTTATTCCTCTTCGTCGAGTTCCTCTTCGGGCAGACCGTATTTCGGACAGCAAATCCCTTCAGTGCCGTCCATATTGAAGCAGAACACAGTTCGTTCGATTTTTGTTGGTTCATGTGGAACGATACCGTAGACCTCGCGTAATTCGGTGGATGGGAACCAAGCTGGTTCGGTATCTTCAACTACAGTTATTCCGAGTACCCTACAAGTAGATTGAAAGCTTAAAATCAATGAAGAAAATTTGGATAATTGAAGAATACCTCAGAATTGCCACCACCGGAATCCATAGTACCGAGACCAAAATCAAGCCAATTGCTGTAATTATGCACCAATGGGGCCATTCCAGTTGTTCAGACGCTCCTTTAACAGCATTCCAGCCAGGATAACTGCTGCCATTCGTTGATAACTCCAAAAATGACGCTATTAAAATTGTTATCATGGCTGCTGGTGATAAGTATTTCCAACAGAACATCCAGTACATGGACGGACGTGATCCAGTCATTAATTCAATATCATCGGCGAACCTAAAATTAATTTGATATTACAGTGGAACCTCGATGAGTCGAAATTCGGTAACTCGAACTCCTAAACAACTCGAAGATTTTTCAATCCCCTTGAACTTTCCTATTTTACTCCATGTTATTTTATCTCGATAATTTGGAAATAATCCTCGATAGAGAGGTTTTGCAAGTTTCTGGATAACCTGTCGAATTTCAATAAGCCCAAGTTTCTACCCAGAAACCACAGTAACTTAAAAAACTTCGATTAGCCGAATAAAAATAGTATAATCTTAAATAAATCGGCAAATCGGCAGTAATTAAAGGTCCAGTGAATTTATTCCTAGTGATAAATATCGTAAAACGATCGTGTAAAATTTAATTTTGCATCAAGACTAATTATCGACCTCGATAACTTGAAGTCTCTCGTTATTAAACTCGATACGTCGAACTTCAATATCATTTGCACCACTGAATCTCGCAACAGCTTTAATTATTAAAATCTCAAAATTTACAAGGCCTAATTGAGCTAACCATAACTTAAGTTTATAATGTCGGCTTCACACTCTCTCAATAATATGTAGGGAAATCGGTTGCCGATTAAAAGCTTTTTTTCTAAATTGAATTTCGTATTTTTTTTGTTCATTTATCCAGCTTAAAACTCCAGTTCATGACGTTGTAAAGATTTTATATTTTGCATATTTTATATCGAAAACCAGAATTTAAGATGGATAAAAAAAATCAACTTACAAAAAAAGCCCTCATCCTGGCTTTATAAACATAACTATAATACAGCTATATTCGAGAAGAGTGTGGCGCTAGCATAAGAATACTCTGTGCAAACGGCCCTAAAACTTAAAAATTTTGTTTCTTTTGTATCCAGAATCAGACTCAGCGACCCCAAAAATCCCCAGATGAGATTTTTTTCCAGAAAATTTGAGGAAAATATAATCATATTATTCTTATAGGACCTTCCCTTATCCTTACAATACGTATTGTCATCGGAATTACGTGTGTGTGTGCAAAATTTCAAGTCAATCGGATTAGTGGAAGTGGGTCAAAATTGTATTGCAAGATTTGAATCTGACAAACAGACGCGAAGGCAGGCTAAATAAAAGTTTTAAAAAAAATGAAAACTCACCTTCTTACACCATAAACATAACTAACTGAAATGCATTCGAACAGCGCGATAATCAATAGTGGAAAATTTCCAGCGAAACTGTCCATCAGCTGGAAAATATAGCTTCCGGCTCCGTTGGCAAATACCATC
The DNA here is from genome assembly GCA_964034945.1 of Chrysopilus asiliformis. Taxonomy (NCBI): domain Eukaryota; kingdom Metazoa; phylum Arthropoda; class Insecta; order Diptera; family Rhagionidae; genus Chrysopilus; species Chrysopilus asiliformis. The sequence continues at coordinate 20,329,992 of OZ035963.1, read as the reverse complement.
GATAATGTACAGCAGGATAAGCAGAGACCCTACACGAACAAACCATATTCAAATGATAAATCACTGCATCATAGCACAAATAAAAATCTTTACCGCTATTATGTATTCCTTGGGTAAATTGGGAAACAACTTCATATCAACGAGTGAAGTAACAACTCCTTCTAGTGTCCCGAACTGAGAATCAATTCCAAGAGTGAACAGCATCAAGAAGAACAGGATCGCCCACAGCTGCGCACCAGGGAACTGATTTATAGCCTCCGTAAATATAATAAAGGCCAGTCCAGTGCCCGAAGCGCTCTATTTATGAATTTGGAAAGTAATTTAACTGCAAATATACTTTAAAAAATATTTAATTACGTTATCGAGTTCTTTTTGCAGATCACATTCTGGCAGATATTTCGTCTTATTCGCATGGATCATTTCGGCTCTTGTCTCCAGACATCGATCGTGTGTCGCATGAGCCTTAAAGCCAATCACTGAGAATACAACGACTCCAGCAAACATGGAAGTACCGCAATTTGTCATTGAAACCAGAATCGCATCCCGGTAGCAATTATTATTTGCTGGATTGTAAGAGCTAAGAACGAAATTCGATGTTTTTTTTATAGAAAATGATTTTCTTTTTCAAAATAATTTATATTGATCAAGTATAACTACCTGAATGCAATTAATCCACCAAAAGCAAGACCCAATGAAAAGAAGATTTGCGTTCCCGCCTCTAGCCAAACGACTGGCTCCAAAAGGGACTCCCATCGTGGTGTGAATAAATGTTTAACACCATCAAAAGCTCCTAAAATTATAATTATTTTAATGTCCTAGATGAAAAACTTCTATAAAAATTACCTTTAAGTGTGATACCACGGAAGAAAAATATGATTAGTACCACATACGGGAAAATGGCCGTTATATATACAATTTTTCCCGACGAAGTAATTCCCTGAACCATACAAATGTAAACTAAGAACCATGAAACTACGAGGGCTAAGGCCATATTGTAATTGAATTGCTCTGGTTCGTTAACATTTTCCGAGCACATTAGTGTTGAACGATACCAATAGTATTGTGTTGGCGATGAGACCTGAAATTAGTTTTAAATAAATTTGAAACTTTGGAGTTAAAACGTAAATATAATTTATAAAAAAATTTTAAATAGACACCCTACAAATGTGACGAAGAGTTTTTGTGAGGAAGAATCAGATTTTTTCGATATGAAATTGCTTTTTCACAAAATCTGAAAAATCTCGATAACGGTAAAAGAAATCGATTTACGGTAAAAGGGAAAAATATAAAGAATTTTAATATCTTTAGGAAAACCGTTAGTATGCAAGTAATTTGCACAAATCTAATTTTTTGCCTTTTAATGAAAATTTTTAATATAATAGGCTGTGTGTCTATTTTCTTGCTTAAAACTCGAGAACCACAAAAACGATTTCGATTAAACTTTCAGGGAAGCTTACTAGTGTCCATGGGCGGTTTTTAGACCACGGGTCACCCAAAAACCGCTTTCTTACCAGTTTCCTCGATTTTTACTTTCTTCTACGGAGTATAATAAAGTATTGTATTCATGAAAAATTTCGACCTCTTAATTTTGCCTACAAAACATTTCCCGATCACTCCTGAGTCGATTGGAGTCATGTTAAAAAAATGTCGTTCTGTCTGTCAGTCTGTGTACCAGATTTCTCAAAAACTAATAGAGCTAGCGCCATGAAATTTTATAGGCATGTTGGGTCCTGAAATGGGACGATCCTATCAACTTTTGGTGGAAATCCGTTAACCGGAAGTATCCGAAATGGCGGTTTTTCAAAAATCGCAATTTCGTTTTTCTCGATTTACTCCCAAACTACGCGTTTTTTTAGTGGCCTTAAGTATGACAAAACTTGGAGAAAATAAAATTTCCCACACTTCTGTCTTTAGCTATAACTCGATATCTCAACCTGTTATCGAGATAAACCGTTATTTCCAAAAAAACAGTTTTTTGCGATTATCTCGAAAATTAACGGGTTTTTGCTGACTGAATGTATGAAGTGAATTAATGAGAATGGCATTTTGCACAATTTTGTCTTTTACCGTTATTGAGATATTTTCATTAATATGTAAAAAAATCATATATTTGCGAATAATAACTAACGGTTTTTCGACAAATCAGTTAAAAGAATAATTAAAGATGTTAACATTTTCTACATTTTTGCCATTTACCGTAAATTGATATCTTTTACCGTTTTCAAGTTATCTCAAATTTTGTACGTTTTTGATATTTTTGATTAAACCAAGAATTTATTGGGAGGTCGTCTTAGGTTGACAACGCGATAGGGCTCTAGCGTAAATTGCGCAGGGTCGTAGATTTTGCAGAAGAAAGTTTTGTGTTGACCACAACTGATATTTTATATTGGTTTTTGTTTTTCTGTCTGTTCGCGTATAACTTGAGAACCGATTTTGATGAAACTTTTATCAGTTGACCCAAGATTCCCCGTCCCATCCCTTGCTAACTGATATACCATGAAATCATTAAAAACCACTAACAAAATGCGTTGGAATTACTGAATGAAACCTTCAGGATTTGTTTGTATTGACGCCATAAAAAAATGAAAATTTTGGCATTATTCTCCAATTTTTCGTTTTCTTGAATCAATATGTTCAAAAAATTCAAAAATTCGTCTGTAACAGTTACAAATATATATCGAATGGTCAATTTTATTAATTGGCTGTATTAAATCGGGTTTTATTCGCTTTATATTTTTCTTGATCCTTTAACCTTTAATGGATAGTATTTATGTTTTGAAATTTTAGATTAATTTTGACGTAGTTTAGTTGAACGGAAAAGCGGTCAGGGGGAAGCTCCTAGTATTTCAAAAATGGTCAAAGATAGCGGTGTGAGACAAAATTGTGGAGAATGCTATTCTCATTAATTCATCTCATGCGTTATTTTTCATTATTTTTCAGGATAACCTCAAAAAACTGATTTTTTGGAAATAACGGCATATCTCGGTAACGGCTTGAAATATGCAGTTCTAGTAAAAGACAAAAATGTAGGAAATTTTACTTTCTCCAAGTTTTGTTATACATAAGACTACTGAAAAACGCGTAGTTTCGGAGTAAATAGCAAAAAACGAAATTGTGATTTTCAAAAGGCCGCCAAATAACCAAATTACTTCCGATTAACGGATTTCCACCAAAAGTTTATACGATCGTCCCATTCCAGCACGAAACAAATTGGTTGGGAAGACTGTCGTAGGCTAAGACCGAAAAAAATGAAGATCTTTAAAATATCGACCTCTGGAAGCTCCAAAACATTTACACCACACTTTTTAATACGACTTCGGACAATTTCTTTCTTGAATTTTCATTTTTTTTTTCTAACAGGGTTTTTCATGCCTGATTTTTTTTTCAAATTTAGTTTTTTTTAGAGTTTTGTTTTAATGTTTTTGTGTTTTAAAATTGCTGTTTTGACGTTTAACCATGTTTTTATACCCTTTTTTAAAATGCCAAATGTTTTTTTAATTCATGGTTTTACTTTAAAATGTATTGTGCAAAATTGAACATTATTAAATCAAAAGTTAACAAAAATTATGTCTTACCAAACATTCAGGCTCATAGTCATAAGTTAAATTTTTATACATCCGAGCTGGGCAATCGGCCCATGGAAGTGGGGACTCAAAGCTATGCAGAAAATAGATAAGACACCATGCTATGATAGTGTTATAGTAAAGTGCTACAATATAGCTAACAACGGCCGATGAAATCCCAATTCCACCTAAAAATGGTGACACCTAAAAGAACAAAGGGAAACCATTGAACCCATAAATAATGGCAAATAACGAAAACAAAAGGTAGACAATCGATCTCACCTGATTCCATACACCGATAGCACCCTTCCTCAGTCGCTGACCTATTGCTAATTCCAAGTAGAATATCGGGATGCCCTGGATAGCCAACATAATAAAATAGGGGACTAAAAACGCTCCACCCCCATTTTTCTGTGCCAAATACGGAAAACGCCAGACATTTCCCAGTCCAACGGCATATCTACGAAAATAAAAGAGAAGCTCGTAATATCCGCTAGGATTATCCTATCGAATTGAATTTATTTCTGTTACAATTACAACACAAACACTGCTTTTATGTTGGTAATAATAATTGTAAATTTGTAATCGTCTGTCTACCTACCCAATTGTTGCCAATAGGAATGTCAATTTGCTGTCCCAGCTCTCCCGCTCATCTTCGGGCTTCTCCTGAACGATATCCTCGACAGGCAACGCAGCTGGTGGCTTCGGTTCGCCCAGAAGATTGCTACTGTCCTGTGTGGGTGATTCTTCCGGAATGAATGCTTGATTGGTGGCCCCATAAAGTGGTGGTCCTCCAGCGCCATTCTCTGCCCGTACCAAACGCCCACGCAGTTCCTATCCAATTCAAAGTTAAGAAACATAAATTTCATTAGGGATAAATATTTCCGCCCCAAAACGAAAATCATTCCCTCCCAGCGAAATGTTGTTCGTAATTTATGCTTCTTTGGGACAGGCGATGGACTTTTCAACAAAAAGAAAACACGAAAAACTTAAAACTTGAGTAAAAGAAATTGAGAAAAGCTGTCTATTAGAAATGGAATTTAAAATGAATTAAAAGAAAACGCTGACAAAAGTTTAAAAATGAGCAAATGGCATTTTTTTAAAAAAATTGTTTAATTATGTGAAACGGATTTTATAGGCGCAAACACCTTACCTTTAATTCTAAATTATCCAAACTAATTTGTGCTTTAATTGGTAGATCTCTTGAGCTCTGACGCCTCAGTAGCTGTGCGGTGTTAGCCATTATTTTATGTGCAAAAGTCGATTAAAAAATTCTGGTGCGTGCCGTGCCGTATTTATCGGTGCAAGTTTATTTTTATAATTTTGCTTGATATATATTTGAGTTAAACAAATAAATCTATTGCTAAGTGCTTAAGTCCATTTGTGGTATTAGTGTGATGCTATCAAGTGCAAAATATTAAATTTATGCAATTTTATAGAGATATTCTTATTGTAGATATTTTATTGATAAATATAGAAGATTTCAAATACATGCGTTTCTTGCAATAAACATAAAAATATAACATAGTAGTAGCAAACATTAAGAAAATATAAAGACTTTGATTTAGAGCACTTTAAGAGAATTTTATAAAACAAACACGCAGAGATCATGCAAAACATTCCAGGAATAAAAGTTATTTTTGTACACATAAAAAGCTATTTTTTACAAAATTATTATTCATCAATTGGAGCTTTTTTAACTTAAACATTTTACCCTTTAAAAAAAACCAAAAATAAGTTAAATTTGTTTTATAACTTTAAAAAAATTCTTGAGATTCAAGGGTTTAGGTTCATGTTCTTTAACAAAATTTAATTCAGTGTTAAATAGGGTAGTCTTATCCTTAAATTTATTTACTTATGGTCGTTTCAATCAACTTCTATGGTTTAAGTAGGCTTACTTTTTTAGCAATACTTGCAAAATTAGCTTTTTTTTATTATGAAATCATCATCTGACTGACTGACTGACTGACTGACTGACTCATCAACGCCCAGCCCAAACCCCTGAAGCTAGAGACTTGAAACTTTCACAGTATGTCCCAACCATCACGTAGGCGCTCACTAAGGCGGGGTTTTCCGAAATGTTGCCGCTAAGGGGGTAAAGGGGGTTTGGATGTTTTTAAACCTTAATTTTCGCCATGAATCCTGCTCAATAGGAGGCTGAAAAGTTTCACTCGGGGGTTTTCGGGCTCGCTGATCACGAATCCGGTATTAAATTTTCGAAATTCGAAACGGAAGGTCCTGTAAGGATAACTAACGCAAATATCCTTTTCCTGACTGGTGTTAGACTAATTCGCAACGGAGAGTCCTGCAAGGATAAGATTTTTCTCAAAAGTTTTTAAGTTCTTTCCGGTTTTCTTCGTATTCCAAAACTTATACAAAAAACTTAATCCGGCAACGACGGGTATGCAAGCTAGTACTAATATATAAACATAACAAAAGCTATCATTGCTGGCAATTATTGAAAACCCGTATGGTGATATTCGTATCAAAATTCGAACAGTTGTACCAAAATTTCACTTTGAAGGCAAACTTTTCAATAATTTTTTTTTTAAATTTATTCCAATCGGATTTTGATGTATGGGAGTTTTATGTAGAATCATATCCTAAATAACTTTTGTTCTTACGCTTTTTTGATAAGATGCATCGTTTTTGTGTAACTCGCAAAAAACGTTTTCGTTCGTGCAAATTTCAAGTCTCTAGCTCAATCCGGGCACTCGCAATCCGCGCCACAGACGGACGGACGGACATGCAAAAATTAATTATTTTTATCATTCTAAACACACTGGTGTAATTCATTTTTGTGTGTGATGACGGGATCTTGGCGTTACAAACGGTAAGGCAAAGTTAATACACCCATACCTCGCTTTACGGCCTAGATACGTTCCGGGAAAGTTGGCCGTAAAGCGAAAAGCCGTATAACGAATCAATTATTTTCATACAAACCCATACAAATTCAATAGGATCCGTTCCAATTTTTTTTAAATAACGTAGTTTTTAGTTTAAAATGCATTTTTTTCTTTTTATTTCATTTAAAAATGCTTACATACAAAATAAAAATACATAACAAGTAATATAAGGATAACTTCAATAACAAAAAAAATTCATATGTACATGTCCATTATACATAATAAAAAACATAAATTAAAATGTTTAAATCGGTTAATCTGATGACGAAAATGAACATGAAGAATCGGCACTAAATTATGTGAAATTATGTTTATACCCTGGCCGAATTATACAAGGTCTGCTGGTTATTTTTCGACAGCCACCATTTTGCTACGTCATCGGCAAGAAATTCTTTGTAATGTTGATTGTGCGTACGGAGTTGTTTAGCTAGATGTTAGCTAGATTTGAGAATTAGGGAAAATTCTCATTGAGTCTTATAAGAATTTTTTGCCGATGACGTCAGAGCCAAGAGAGACTGAGCTGTCAAACAGACCTTGTATAATTCGGCCATGGTTTATATCCGTATGGTTTCGTAAAATGCAAGGCTAAGTTCGTTAATGGGCAAAAATAGACAATTTTTTGTGAATATCTCAAAAACGGCATCTTATCAAAAAAGTGCAAGAACAAAAGTTATTTAGGATATGATTCTACATAAAACTCCCATAAATCAAAATTCGATTGGAATACATTTAAAAAAATCTTATTGGAAAGTTTGACTTCAAAGTGGAATTTTGATAGAACTGTTCGCCGTTCACTTAAATCACCATACGGGTTTTCAATAATTGCCAGATTGGCAATTATAGCTTTTGATTTTTTTTCCCCAATTTTTTTTCGGCCGTATAACGAAATATTTTGGGCCGTAAATCGAAAAAGTGCCTCAATTAAAGAAGGCCGTTATAGCGAAAAGCCGTATAAAGAGAGGCCGTATAACGAGGTATGGGTGTATACCCTTTGGTTTCACCATACGGGTATAAAAATGAGTTGGTGTCTGTATGTCTGTTATTCTTTCACGTGAAAACGGCTGAACCGATTGATCTGAAATTTGGCATGGATGCTCGCCGTAGGCCTGGTTACAACATAGGCCTATTGAAAAGTATCCTGAGGGGCGAAAGAAGTAAGGGGAAGATGTAAAGTGAATCCCAAGCTTGGTTTTTCCTCTATTTTTTCCTCTATGTTACTCTTTCGCGGGAAAACTACCGAGCCGATCGGCCTGAAATTGGGCATAGATGTATATCAGGGCTTTATCTCTAACATAAGTCCACCAAAAGGTATCCCGTGAGTTGTGGAGTCAACCAAAACCAAAAAAAAAACTATTTTCAACTTTGATATAAATTTCTTTTCAACACAGCTCATACACAAACCAATCTCAGTGTAGTGATTTCACTCAAAAATCCAACAAACAAATACTAAAATCACACAAACTTAATTTTAATTGTCGGTAATCACACAAATTTTGCAGTGAAATTACTCAAAAATAGAGATTTAACGCAGTTTTTGGAAGTCACGCATCAAAAGTGTGAAAATACTCAAAAAAAATGAGTTTTTTGTAACAATATTTAGTGTGAATTCACTAAATATTGTACTAAATAGCAATATTTTTCGGTTTCATCGAAATAAAAATTAATTACAAAAAATCTCATCACTTGAGAGAATCAATTGGGAAATAATTGTCTAAGTAGATAAAATTATCTGACTTTTGATAAATTTAAAATGTCTGAAAGTAATTTAATTCTCTTCAATCCTATTTTTTACTAAGATACTATCATAAGATCACGCTAACGGATATAAACAAACCTAAGAAATTGAAACATTTTCGAAAATCATTCAATTGTCAAATTTTATGTGTATCATTTACGAAACAAGGTGGTATGATTTATTCCTTCAATTACTATCGCGAAATATACTTCCAGACAAATAAATTTTTATTAGATCAAATAAATTCGTTCCAGTGTGTCGGTGTTGGTTAAGAATTTCGTGCCTTTCTCACACATCCCCTTTAATTCTGCCAAATGTGCTACCATGATTTTAGGTCCTTTTTCCCTCATTTTCAAAGAGGAATGGCGCGGAGTATGTGAGAAAGCCACATTCTCACGGTCGAAGTGGTTTTTTGGCTGAATTGTTATTTGAGTTAAAATGTAAACATTTAAATTACATTGAATTTTACCACAGTTCCTCATATACACTACAAGTTGCTGGTTTCGTTGGAATTGTCGTTATTTGAAATGAACTCAAAGTTGGAAATCGTAAAAAAAAATTAATTTTTCTTTGCACAAAAACCAATTGACCCAAAATGGAACTAAAAATGTTTTTACACTTTAAAAGTGCTTCGAATTGTTTGAAATTCGCATTAGTGTTGGAATGCTTGCTTAAAGCTTATAAATTGGATAAGTACATCCGCGAAAGTATAATGGGATACAACAAAAACAATAGTTACTGGGATAAAATAATGTTGAATGAGCTCAGAATGTTTACATTTGATCTCTTGCGAATTAAGGACGAAATACTACCAAAAAATCGTCATAAGTTAAAGCCGTCCTTGGTTATAATCCTCCACAGAGAATGTTTCAATCTTTCTCATTAAATTTAGTATTTGTCCCGAAATCCCCGTCGCATAAAGGAAACTATCCATGCAAACGGCGAACAAATTCACGCACACTTGATCTTTTAATTAATCTAATTACGATCCCATTATAACAGAAATATCAACGAAGAATAAAAGTATAAGAAAAAAAAGATATTGAATGAACCTCTTTTATTTAATGAATGCAATTACTTTGAGTCTAGCACAGCACATTCAAAATTACTCGTAAATAATACGCAACTAAATTTGCTGTGGAATAAGGAAATCATAAAAAAAAATTATATTAAAACTGGAAGAAAAACAAAAAAATTTCTTGACTTGCAACGCAAAAAGAAAGAATATAAATTTTACCCAAAATCAATCAATGGAAAGCGATTTTAAATAAACTCACATAATTTAGTTGAATTCGATTATATAACTATCATACACTGCTCTAAAAAGGACTATATATATTCATCACCATTTGCTTTTTTTTCAATATATTAAATTTCAATTTAAAACAAAAACGAGAAAATTGAATAAAATAAAATATAGGAGAAAAACTTTATTTTTTTCAAAAGGGAAATCACTTAATTACATCGAATAGGAGGTCCTCCTATCCATTTCACGAAATTTCCCAATTCAATTGCCACTAAATTCTACAATGGGAGCCCTCAATGGATCCGTAACACTTTACTTTTATCCTTGATATTTTCGATTTTAGGCAGAAAACTTTTCTTTTACTATCAACTTTTCCCTCGAGTGAAAATAAAATTTTACGTAACAGGTCCGTTCGTCTTTCGTTTGATTTCGATGTTCGTTTGATTTGCTTGTTCGTGCGATTTCCCAACTAGAAACGGATATTATGAATGAAAAGACGATGTCCTGCTAATGCCACCGAACGGAATCATCTCCTGGATAGCAGTTTTTTTTCATATCCTTATTCGCTCTGACTCCTTTTATCCACCTTCACGTTTACCAAACTTTCTCTTCCTTGCATATTTCGGATCGATATTCGATACTCGTGCGTATAACGTTGTTTTCTAGCCAAAACGAAATGGCGCGATTTATACTCGAATTTAATTTTTATGATTGCCACTCAGAGGTGAAATTTGGAATTTTAAGGAGACTCATTGGGTTATTAAAATGCTATAAATTCAGGTAAATGTCTCGCGGATGAGTTAATTGAAGGACATTACAATTTAACATGACAATCTGTACCTAATCATAAATTTTTATTTAATTAACGAAACTTCATTAAAGTTCAGCTGGTTTTGTAAATTAAATAATTTATGGTAATTTTTTTTATGATAAAAATTGTACATATTTAATAGGTAAAGCATCAGATCAGATCTAATTGAATTGGGAATTATAACTGATGATAACGAATTTTTGTTCCAAGAGATTGTAAAATTTTACTTTAAAAAACTCATCAATGTCGATTATTTCCATTCTATTGTTCTAAATGACAAATTTACATGCTTTTTGGGCCAAATTGCAATCTTCTGTATATTAAATTGATTATTTTGCATATCAAATTCAGAATTTTGTAAATACAATTTGTCTAAAAAAATTAAGCAGTTTTCCTTAATTTGAATTCCGTATATAAGATTTTCCGAGTTGCAATTGAAAGCATTTAAAGTGTTCTCTATTTATGATAATGTTTTCCCAAAAATTCAAACCTGACGTGAACAGCAAATCACTTTCTTACACAAAATCATTGCCCTTGCGGAATTGACACTATAACCCGACGAATAAAATGTTTTTTAGTTTAGATAAAAACATATTTTTTTTACAAAATCGCAAAAATGCTGGTAATTTTCATATCTCTAATTCTTCATTTAACTGTTTTTCTCGAAAACCCAGGAATTAACACAGATCTAATTTTTATACTCTATTTGATATATCATATAGAAGTATATTAGATTTAGTATATCGTTTATAACGCATCGGACACAAAAATCAACTACACCAGGGAAAAGATTTTGATTTCCACATCAAAATATTACAAAAGATTTTGATTTCCGCATCAAAATCTTACAAAAGATTTTGATTTCCGCATGTCCGTTCGGCTGTTTGTCCTTCTGTCTGTCCGTGAGCACCATAACTTTCGAAAGGATTGAGCTAGAAACTTGAAATTTTGTACAGTTGCATTTCTCGTAAATGGCTAGGCTAAGCTCTTGAACGGGAAAAATTGGACCACTTCCCCCTCCCCCATACAAACGAAACAGTTTTTTGCGATTCTCCTGAAAACGGTGAGTCATATTGAATAATTTAGAGGTAAAATGTGTTTAGAATATGATTTTTCATAACATTAAAATCCAATCGGACCACTTCTTTCCCCCTCTCCTATACAAATGATTTTTTTTAATAAGCATTTTGTCTGTCATCATATAGAGTACTTGACGATGGGCCCCTGGCAATTGTAGCTTTTTTACCATCAACCGATTTTCAGTTTATAATATCGTTCCATTTCTGTAGGATTTCATGGCTCTAGCTCAAGTAGTTTTTGAGTAATCTTATAAAAATACTAACAGACAGAAAGACATTTTTGTAATATGATTCCAATCGACTCGGAAATGTTCGGGAAAACTTTTATAGGCCAAATCAAAATGTTTTATGTTCACAATAATTTATTATAAATACTTCGTACATGTAAACACTGTAAAATTTCGCGGTATTATAAAATCAGTTACGCTCATTTTCGTTTTTTCGGACCCTATCTCCTACCTACCTTTTTTGGATTTTTTGTGTGGCACATAATACCGCCAACCCACTATCGCAGAGCCGCCCCTCCCCCTTAAATGTGCGACGCATTTTAGGGGTAATCCCTTACGAAGATTAATTCAAATTTCAATTTAAAAAAAACGTTGGGCCTTCCGCGGGCTTCCAAAAAATTGACATCCCTTAAAATCTTTAGGTGGAGAAAATTCGAAGGCCTCTAAAAAGGGGAAGACCTCATACATTTGCAACCTCTAGTTATGCGGCTATTTCTGATTCAAAAAACCATTTCTGTCTTTCATAATTTAAATATATTTCGCTAGAAACAATCTCAAAAAGCATTAAGAGTCAAAATGTTCCTTAAGCAAAGAAACACACTCCGGTATTTTTGCTAAATTATTAACTTTCCCCTGAAACGTATTTTTATTGAGGTTTCCTTTTCCATCCAAAATTTCGACAAATTTTGGTCCAAATTTCGCAATTAATTCCACATCGCCTCGCAGAACCATGTGACCTTTATTAGTTTCATCACCGACAACACAGAAGTAGAAGATATCCTGTCGTGTAACTTCCCGAAGAAATGTGCTAATGAAATCTGGTTCAATGCCATCGCGTCTATCAAGGACGAAATATTTCAGTTTGTAGTCAACATCAATTTTCACTGCTTCCAGCATAGCAATCTCCATCAAGCGCTTTTTGGACGTTTTAGAAGCGTTTTTGAAATTAGTTTGAATTTTTTCTATTAAGCTGCAGTGATCTGATGGTCCACCCCTAAAAATAATCTATTTTAGCAATTATTTGTTTTCGAAAATGTTAGATATTAAACCTGAGAATGTTGTTTAGCTGCTGTTCTCGTTTGTAGCAATCCTCTAGCTTTTTTATCACACGATTTCCTATGAGAAAATGTACAAAGAGTTTGCCTTTTGCTTTTTCAACGTGAAGTAGTTTCACGCATTGAAGTTGACTAAGATTGGACACGTGAGTTCCACAGCACATGTTGCTTTCGATGTCCTCAATTGTAATTACGCGAACCGGACCTACATGATCCGCTGGTAATCCACGGGGAGCTCTCATATCTTGGAACTGAAATAGTAATCAGAAATAATTCTTTATAGTCGAAAAATCCAAGTATTTACCTCCATTCCCTTTTCTTTGGACACAACAGCAACTGAGACTTTTTTGCCTTGAGCTATCAAATCATTGCACAATGTTTCTACATTATCTAACTGTTCTTTGGTTACATTCTTCGCATTCAATTCAATGTAGGAAGTCTCACTCCCCAACCACCAAGCCTTTGTATCGAAGCCGTATTCACGATCAAAAAGGGCAGTTATCAAATGTTGCCCCGAATGTTGTTGCATATGATCCTGCCTGCGCGTCCAATCTACTTTTTGCTTCACGTCCTGACCAATTTCGAAAGCCTCCGCCGTTTCCACAAAGTGGACTGCTTGCGCCCCATCGCGAATTACGTTTCTCACAGGTTTATCGTTTAAAGTTCCATAGTCGCAGGGCTATACGGGAAGACTGTTGAAAGGCTCATTTTTAAAAAGGATGTCAACAAAAATTACCTGTCCACCGCCTTCTGGAAATAAAATAGTATCATTTAGCACAACTTTGTAGCACTCAAGACTTTCTTTGGCCCCCTTTGTAGAAATCTTTGCTGCTTCACAAGAAACTACTTTGCCGGTGAACTAAAAAATATGTAAATCACTTTTAATTAAATACTTTGTAAGAGAAACAACTACCTCTTTTAGAAAACTGTCCTCTTGGCATTTAAAAACCATTTTTTTCAGAACTTATCACCTTTAAAAGACAATTTACTCACAATTTGTTGATGGACAGTTTAGGTTATGTACCGATATTGAAAAATGTTGCTGTTTTAAAGCAAAAATTACGAAATTCTTATCTTTGACATTCTTAGAAAGTATTGCGATTATAATAAGATTATGAAAATTACATCATTAATCGAATCTTCTTGAAGTTTACAATTTTCAAAATAAAAACATTGCACCTTTAACGGTTTAAGCGAATTTCAACCGTATTTCACAGAAACAAGAGAATAGAGCGCTTCCCAAACTGTAAAATTATAATGGTTAACACGTGCAGTATGACTTTTGTTGAATTTTCGGAAAATTGAAGATTTCCTAAATATTATTCATGTTGAATTTATGTAGAAAATATTGTTACATAATAAATAACAAATTTTAATAACAATACTAAAAAATGCGAAAATTACGTAAAATTGAAGTTTTTTTTGCTGCCATTTCTATGGCTGGTAAGAAGCAACTTTTGGAAAGAACAAGAAAGACACTTTTGTTTATTTCTGTCCACGAGGAAGAATTTATATTTTCTAAAATTTAAAAATTACTAAAATATGGCTTCTCTGTACACTGCCTGTGATTACCAAAATGAAGATAATTGCCAAAAATGTATTCTGAAATTAGTGAGTAGCATGAAAGACCACCACAATCTACAGAAAAACGAAATCAACAGTCAAAAGGATGTCGTTGACCGATTGTGGGTTCTAAGCCAACGATATTTGATTTTGAAACGGTTGTCATTGTCCAAGTTTTATTAACATCCCATCTAATTTTTTCGTTTTTATATTCTAGAGGAGTACCGGATGGAACGCCCTACCCAAAAGATATACAAGACCAAATGGAGTGCGAAATTCTTCATGAATTCCAGCAGAAGGCACAGACTTTGTATTCATCTCTGTAGGGTTTGCAAATTTTCTATAGAAACCACTTATTTACGTTTATTTTGTAGAGAAACGCTTCACTTGTCTCTGGCAGAAGTAAGAAATAACTACGGGGACTTCCAAACTTCCCTGGAGTGCCTCGACTGGCAAGTCAAATCGCCCCTAATCGAAGGAAATGAATTTCAGAAACCACTATATTTCTACATCGAAGCCTTCCACGACATTGTAGCCTTTTTCTGCGAGTCTTTGGTGCAAATGCGACTATGCTCTGATGTTAAAAGTATCGAGAATGCCAAAGCAATTGAAAGCTACCAAAATCTGCTGGCTCCGCACCAATCCTTTACCGAAATTTTCAATTCCATACTTTGTTACACCAACTTGATAGAACGGAATTTAAATAAAGCGAAAACATAAAAAATCGTGTTTTTCTAATTGAATAACAAAACAAAAATCACTTTTCGAACAACAAATTTATTCTTGCAAAGCTACATTCTTTTGTCACATTCGAAACGCGAGTTATTTATCCAAAGAAGGTTCCTGAAAAACAAGAAAACAAACTTAGCACACGAAAAATAAGAATTTTAAAAGCGTTTTACCTTAAAATAAGTCTTCAAGTGCCAGCAAGGCTAGCGAAGTCTTCTGGCCTCTCTTTCGGACTCGAGCAGTGTGAGAATGTCGCCTTCCCTGACGGGGCCTTTCACATTCCTGATGATCTGTCGATTTTGCTCGCCCAGAAACTCCACCTTCACCTGTGTACACTGTCCTTGTGACCCAGTTCGCCCAAGAACTTTGATAACGCGAGCCCAAACTACAGCTTTATCCATTTTTAATAATTATTTCGTATTTTTCCTATACAGATTTAGCGTGGACAACTTGTGTCAAGAAACGCCGGAAACAAAAGAAAGAGGTTATGTGAATTTCTCCAATGTCGAACTTTTGAGAAGGAAATGGACTTTTGGAGAAATTAACCACAATGACAAGGCGGGTGTTTTGAATTTTCATTTTTTTTTCCCAAATTAGCGAGCAGGATTAAAACGACTATAGTGTGTCCAATCGTCACTCTTCTTCAAATATGGATTGCTAGAAATGTCCATCTTCGAAAATGGACTGTTCAAATTTGTGTGTATCGTGAGAAATTTCTCATTTCCTTTTCAATTTTTTAATAAATTTGTGTGATTTAAATTTTTCTTAACCCTCAATAAATAAGTATTGTTTCCGTATTAAAAAGGTTACATTTTTTATTTTGTAGATCTGTGAATATAAGAAAATATTTTGAAAAATGTCGTCTGAAGGTGTTTTCAGATTGGCCACACTCTGGTTATTAAACAGAATGAATGCAGCTGCTGAGAAAAAAACGCTTAGCCGAAATCTAGTGTCAAAATTTTATGTAACTGCAACTAAGCATAATTGTGGCTTTTGTCTAAAACTAGATGGATTATTACTCTACAAAATTTCCTAGAAAACTAGTGTTTATGAAAACCTCATCGAAATTATATCTAATTTATTTATTTATTTGAAT
The DNA here is from genome assembly GCA_964034945.1 of Chrysopilus asiliformis. NCBI lineage: Eukaryota > Metazoa > Arthropoda > Insecta > Diptera > Rhagionidae > Chrysopilus > Chrysopilus asiliformis. The sequence continues at coordinate 20,313,982 of OZ035963.1, read as the reverse complement.
TTCTCGACCATTTGGATTTCAATATTATTTTGTTTTGATAGTTTTCGAGCTAAATATCGTATTGGAATATTTTTTTTGCTTCTATCGAAACCATTTCTCTTCAAATACCGAATTTTTCATCGTCACAATTGAATAATACAATGAAAATTAATTTAAATCGAAACAATGAGGAATCGGAAAAGATTTTTTTGAAAGAGAACATCAATTTTCGATTCTGAGAATCAATGGTGGATCTCATCAGAGTAACACCATGATCTCTGTCTCTGACCTTACCACGAAGGATGTGGAAAAGGGAAGAGAGTTCAATTTTCTCTATATAAGTCCTCTATTTGTAAATTTGCTGATATAGTAAAGTGTTATATTCGAACTATTTTTACTTTGTGAGAGAAGGTTTGTTTACATAGTTAAGTCTAAAGGCTTAACTATAATCGACATAAGAACGCATATGTAGCTGCATATGTCATTTCCAGAATAAGAAAGTCAGTGTTATTACCCACAATAGACATATGTCAAGAGTGTTGCCACTTTCAAACCTTCGTTAAACATTCGTTAAGCATGAATAATTCGATACAAATGGAACTGGCATATGTAAATAGTGAACATAACCTAAAATTTTTCCAAAAAGGGACTCAAGCAGGACAACAGATAGTCAAAGACATTTGTGGTCATTCTCGTGTTAATAAAAAATTGATCCGGATCAAGCCTTTTTACTTTTAAGAAGGTGACTACGTAGTATCCGTGCGTTTTCCTGTCGCGATTGATTTCTCGTACATAACATGAACGCTTCTTTCTGCCGTATTCATCCAGTTCATCTTTCAGGTCACTTAATTCTTTTAAGCACTTCACAATTTCAAATATTTTTTTAATTTTTTTCAAATCACTTAATTTCCTCCAACTTTGTCAATTACTATCGAGAAAAATTTAACTTTACTTATGTCAGTCTATGCCTATTATGGTTAGCTTTTATGTTGACAGCTATGCATGTCAACATTCGTTGGGAATTTGACATTTACATATGCGTTCTTATGTCGATTATAGTTAAGCCTTAAAGGCGTTTGCGAGACGGTCTAATTGCATTCAAAAACTGGAATTAGAACAGGAATTAGTTCTAATTCCAGTTTTTGTTGGAAAATTTCCAGTTAGTCTAATACGTTTTCATTCATAAATGAATGAAAACGTATTAGATTGAGCATGCACTTAGACCGTTTCGCACACGCCCTTAACATTTGATTCACAGATTTTTGCGACTTCTTGTCGAGTGATTTCAAAATCCGCTATCTTCAATTTGAAAATGTAAAAAAAATTCCATTAAATTTCTCTGCAGCTTTTTTTTACGATGCGTTGCTTTGCGATAGCGCGAACTGGTCATTACGGATCGACCCTCCTCCACATCGCTTCCACGCGTCATCTCAAGAGAAAGTTACGTTTTCATTCGCTCAAAGTCATTCGTCGTGACCGTAGCTGTAAAACAGTTTAATTTAGGATAAAGCAAGGGAAGTAGAATCAGCCAAAGGAAAATAAAATGAGGAACTTCTTCTTAATCGCACTTTTGGTCCTGCCAGCAATTATTTGCACCTTTAACGCAGGTAATTGAAAATTTTCGAGGTTGGGCGGCTCTTTTTCGGCCAATCGAAAGTCGGACGTGGCATTTTCGGCATTCACTTCTGAATTTCTTCGATGCAAATCGGCAAAAAAGGGTTATGGCCAAGTGTAGTAATAACTAATTTTCTTATTTAATTTTGCAGAGCACAAACTCTTCGCGTACGCCGAAGATGAAGTGGAAGACGAATTGGTGGACGAAGATGTTGATGATGGGGCTGTTGTTGGCGAAGACGTAGAGACAGAAGAGGAGCCCGAAACGATAAAAACCTCTCCATATGCAGACACGTACTTATTATTTACAAAACCACTATACACGCCCGGTCAACAGTTTGACCTTCCTGCTGGCCAGCCTGTTGAATTTCTGGTGGGATTCCTGAACAAAGGCCAGGATGAATTCGTTGTGGAAAGCGTTGAGGCTTCGTTCCGATATCCAATGGACTTCAACTACTACATACAGAACTTCTCTGCAATCCCCTACAACAAGGAGATCAAGGGAGGACATGAAGCCACTGTTTCGTATTCGTTCCTGCCCTCCGACTCTTTTTCCGGTCGACCATTCGGCCTCAATATTGCTCTGAACTACCGGGATATCAACGGCATTCAATATTCCGAGGCTGTCTTCAACGAAACCGTTCAGATAATCGAAATCGATGAAGGATTGGACGGTGAAACTTTCTTCCTGTACATTTTCCTCGCTGGAATCGCTGTCTTACTCCTGGTTCTTGGACAACAATTCCTTGTTGGTTCCGTTGGCAAAAGAAAGCGTTTTTTGGCGCCACGCAAAACCATTGAGACGGGAACCTCCAACAACAGTGACGTAGATTACGACTGGCTTCCAGCTGAAACTCTGCGTGCACTTCGTAAGATTGAAATGAAATCCACTTTCCGATTGTAAACTAATTTTATATTTTCAATTTTGTAGAAAAATCACCAAAGGGAAAGGTGTCTCCTAAAACCTCGCCAAAAGCTAGCAAACAGCAGAGTCTGAGTCCCAGACAGCGAAAAGTCAAACGTTCTGCTGGATCTGATGATTAAGCGCCAGGATTTTTTCTTAAGTTCTAAGACTGTAAATTTTTTATATAGAGATTTGTTGATTAAATGTCTTCGTTGTGAGAAGACCGAAACAACATTTTTTTTCGTAGTGATTATCTTTGTTATGAAGAGAATTACTATAATTTCGTACAATAATCGTTTTCAGTTCTTCTCATTCATTTCTTTGCCGTGTGAAGGAAAACCATTTAAAACTCGTTACAGTTGAATTGTTCACAATTTTCAAATTAGTTTTATTCGGTAGCATGTGGAATTTTGAAATTAGAAAGTAATACAGTCGGTGATTTTTGTCAATATTATTGTGAAGAACTTTTTCCTTTTTTGTTTGGGAGATAGAATTTTGATTGGGAAATCGCATTTTGAATATTTGTGCGAGGATTTATCTTATATTTATTAAGTTCAGCTCGAAATTGTTGCACTGTTCGTACTTTTCAATGTAATTTTTTGTTAATTTATAAATGGCGATTAAAGAAATTAAGAAAATTAAATAACTTTTTCAATTAGTAGTATGAATTGTTTGGCTCATTAAATTTTTATGTGAAATGTTCACTATAACAATATGTTAAAATTGAAGATAGCTTGGATGTACCGCCAATTTACGTAACGAATACTAAATGTTTTAATCAAAAATCGTATTTACACTGGCTGGCATTGTTGATAAGGGGGTGTCCATAAACAATATTACGCTAATTTTCATCTTTTTGGAAAAAGAACCCTTCATTTTGTTTAAATCGAAATCATTACGTAGCCTAGAAAAATACGGCAACTTTCAGAACCAGCCTTTGTATTCCATAACATCAACTTTGACTCCTTTGTGGTAACAAAATGGCTTAGTGTTGCCCAAAGTTACCGAGTAATTTTTCATTTTTCAAACAAGGAACGAAATGGGCTAAAGCGCGTATCGATGTTTGTTTCTTCTGATTATACCCGTATGGTGAAACCAAAGGGTATATTAACTTTGCCTTACCGTCTGTAACGCCAATATCCCGTCATCACACAAAAAATGAATTACACCAGTGTGTTTAGAATGATAAAAATAATTAATTTCTGCATGTCCGTCCGTCTGTCTGTCTGTCTGTCCGTCCGTCTGTCTTTCTGTGGCGCGGATTGCGGGCGCAAGGATTGAGCTAGAGACTTGAAATTTTGCGCAGATCCGTTTTTCGTAAAATGCGAGGCTAAGTTCGTTAATGGGCAAAAATGGACCATTAGGGGGTGTACCCCCAAACGAACAAAAACGGTTTTTGTGAATATCTCGAAAACGGTGCATCTTATCAAAAAAGTCTAAGAACAAAAGTTATTTAGGATATGATTCTACATAAAACTCCCATACATCAAAATCCGATTGGAATAAATTTTAAAAAATCTTATTGGAAAGTTTGACTTCAAAGTGGAATTTTGGTACAACTGTTCGAATTTTGATACGAATATCACCATACGGGTCTCCAATGATTGCCAGATTGGCAATTATAGCTTTTGTTATGTTTTTGTTAATCAATTAAACTTTTTTTTTAAAAGCTTTCATTTAGAAAAAATACACTAAAAAGGAAAAAAGACAATTTTTTGGGTGCTGTGTTGCAGAAATAAAATCGAGATATTTTAGTTTTTTTGCTTTATCCCGCTTTTCTGCTTTTATTTCTGATACGCAGTATTCCTAATACACGTAGCCAGGTTAAAGCTTATTTTTGCATCAACTTTTTTGCACCTAAAACACTTAGAAATAACTTTAAAAGATTTGGGCACTGCTCCTGAACCGTTGGAGCAATTTTGACACGGTTTGCAAAATTGGGTAGGTTTTAAATTTTCCCCAAGGAAAATTTTCGCGCACTAAGCTTCCCTTGCCTTTAATCCCTTCGCCTGTGGGGAAAATTTAAAACCTACCCAATTTTTAAAATTCTTAACCGTTGGAGCAATTTTAAAGCAGGTTTCGCCATCAACTTATACTAGAATAAAAACCTGTCATATGAGGCGTGACTGCAATCTTGATAGGAATTCCGTAAGGTCACAGGCAGGGGCGTAGCGTGAGTTTTGAAGCTCGAGATGCAAATTTTGATATTTTGCGAAAAGTTAATTTGTATATGCTCTAAAATGTGAATCCACGTCAGGACAGGTAAAAAAATTTTTGGTATGGATTTCTTTCACATAATGTACCCTCAGAGCTCGTGAAAAATGCGAAACAGCAGAGTTTTATTTGCAGAAGTTTCAGCACAATCCTTAGAAAATCGCAATTTTCTACTAAAGTGCAATCACAAAAAAATTTAAAGTTGGTATAAAACACAAACAACAACAATAAATTTACGAATTGAACCACTCTTATGGAACCATATTGCGATAGGTCCCCAGATATGCATATAAAAAAGCTTATTTACAAAAAAATTGATCCGAAATTAGTATACACAAAGTTTTAAATTTTCTAATTACAAATTAATTTTTAAATTTGCGTTGAGATTTAAAAAAAAATATTTCATTGAAATTTTAATTCAAAATTAATACAAAAAATACAATAAAAGGGGTTAACAAAAAAAAAATTCGTTGAAATATTCGATTTTTACTTCGTTGCGGAAGTTGATTGGCATGAAATTATGGCTTCAGATATGGAATTATTTTCTCTAAAAACCACTCCCGACTGAACTGAAGGTGATTTCCAGGACATTCTAGGAATTCTAATTTGTTGTTTCGACTCATTTGCTGTAAACCAAGACGGTCCTAAAAAAAATTTTTTTTTGTAAAATTATGCGGGTTTTTTATTTAAGCTATTCATAAAATACGTTTTTCTATGCAATTTGCACTTGGTAAAAGTGCCAATGAACCCCGCAAAATGTGTAACGTATTTTATGAACAACTTTTATCTTTAATTGACAAACTTTGCAAATACCTTCAAATAAATATCACTTTGGTTTAGTGGAATTATTTCTTGATCCTGGCCTGGCTTATAAAATGCAAACCACTGAGAATCCTTCGGTTGGACAATTGTATCGTCCTTGAATTTAACCATCACAAACCTTGAGGAAGAAATTGTGTTTTTTCACTTTTAAAAATTATAATCAGAAGTGGATTTTCGCAGCTGTGATTGTTCTTGGATACCCGATATTTTCATACGAAAATTCGATTATACTGTGAACATACAGTTGCGAAATTGAAGCCCAGTACTTGCTTATTTAGATTCTGTAAATTGTTAGCATAATCTGCATTTATTGTCCTTTCATTATTTATGTCACTCAAGAATGTACTTCCATTTTTGTATTCATCTTCATGGATTGGATCGTGCCAATAAGTTGCTTGGACTAATTCTTTTTGCACCCATCTAAAAAGATCATAGTTCAAATATCAAAGTTTTATCGCAAATTATTTAAAACTTTTCGTAAGCAGCATGATTGAGCAGCAATCGAATGTATTCGCAGGATTTTTTCGAAAGTGATGGACAGTATGGAAGTCCGAATATTCCCTGATGTTGTCCTCCTAATGATATGAATAGAAATTAAAATAAAATCGATTTGTATATAATTTTAATAACCTAATGATATGAGGTTTTTCATTGGCGGACTTGGACAACGTTGAGCAACTGCTCTCCTAGCAATGTAAAAAATATATTTTAAAAGAGATGTTGTACAAGTGAAATGAAGAAATATTTAATACAAAATTAAATCATTTTTTACTTATTATTAATCTTAAAATTTTTATTAGTTACAGAAATTGTCCTCCTTGTGAGAAACCCAAAGCGTTGTAACCATTCGCTAATCTTGTATCGTTTGCTAGCTGTCCGCAAACATCAGCAATCTGAAACCATAAATGTGTAAATTTAATAAAAAATGATAGCTAAAAAACATTAGTTTTAGCAAAAGCTATTTTTTTATTCACATCACCCATTATCTCGAAAAACCAACTAGGAAGCTGCTTCTGGTTTGGAAGCCAAAGACCTCCTTAAGACGCAGCTTCCACATACTAAGTGGTTCAACCGTACTTTTAAGTTTTCAAACCAAATTTTTAATCTTACCTGCTTATCGGGATGAATAAAAAACCCACTCCGATAGTCGTCTACTATGCAACCTCCAATTTCCAATGATTTTACATAAATTCCCGTGATATTTTGTTCAATCAGTTTTTTAATAGCTCCAAGACTGAATGGAAAACAGCAGGTGTCTCCTAAAAGGGTCCACAAATAAAATATATGAATCCAATTGTTTTCTAAACTTTAAGAAAAATATTTTGATCGATATCCAAGTAAACATAAATTGGAAACATATTTTAAGTTTTCTTAAAACATTCATAATTTAACCAAAAGCATTTTGATACTCAATTAATAAGCCAACAAAGACTTGAACTTTGAGTGATTATCTCATTTAAATAAAGAAAATAACGAAAAACCGGCTTTTTGTCAATAAAAAAAAACTAATTCCGTGGAAGTAACAAAAGATTTGTCTGACAATTTTTGTTTAAAATCTATATTTACCCATTCCGTGCCACATAACTACTGGTAAAGGAGTTGAAGGATCTTCCGTTGCACATTTCGCACAGGAAATTACCATGAAAATCAGAGTAAAATACTTTAAAAACATTTTAAACAATATAATTCGTCTTGAAGCCAACCAAAATCAAAGTGCACTATTAACGGGCACATCACACTTGCGCCGATAAATTAATAAAAGTGTTGAAGGTAAAAATTCGAGAAGAGAATTATTTTATACTACTTTTTTAAAGTTCTTTGTATTTTAAATAAAGCTAAATATAATTACAGGTCAAAAAATGTGTAAATTCTGCACCAAAATCAGTTTTTTCTTTTGAAAAAAACTTTAATTCCAAAATTAAGGCAATAAAGACATTGGAAAATGAATGTTACGTTACAGAAATAAGGCTTAAATTAGTATAAACCCGTATAACTTTACAATTTGCAAAATGTCAATCTGCTGCTGTCATTTTTGTTTACGTTTTTATTTTGTTTGATCGACTAATTTCTGGGTTTTTGTTTTTTCTTTAAATTTTTTTACGAAAAATGTTTGAAATGCATTGCCGAATTTGTCTAGAATCTCAAGATATAATAACCAATCTATCTTCACCGATCGACGATGAATTGGAGATTTCCGTGGAAGATTGTTTACGAATTTATTTAAATTTAACACTGAATAAAAACGAAAGTTATCCACAAAATGTGTGCAATTCGTGCTTTAATCAAATTCTGGATGTGCGGAACTTTTATATTATCTGCGCTGATTCTCAGAAAGTATTGGAAGGGGTTCTAGAAGTTGAGAAAACAGTGGAAGAGGTCTTTATAGAAATTGCGGAAGATGTCGAAGAAGATAAAGTTCAGAACCCGGAAATAGTCGCCGGAAGCTCTACTGCAGACAATAATATTGGACAGGAAAGGAGGTACCCTGAGTGTGATATCTGTGATGAAACTTTTGGTAAGAAGTAATCTTTTTTTCGCATTTTACTAAGTTATTTTTTCGTAGAAAGCGAAGAGGATTTAGATAACCATCGAGAAGCATGTCATAGTATCGACTTTATTGCAAGAAATATTGAAGATGATTTAGTTGATGAATCCCAAGAACATGGAGAGGAGAGCGGTGGGTGTTTTGTTTTAATAAATTTTAATAATTTCAAAATATTTTTGCAAGTATTCAATCATTGTTGATTTTTGTGATTTGCTGACCAACAAATCCTGTTGATTGACTCCAAACTCGAAATATTATTCCAAATCCTCAATAGACGTTTCCCATTTTTTCAGACCTTGAATCGAATAGCAAACAGCAAACTCGCAAAGAAACGTATAAAACTCAACACACAAAGAATTCTGAAACTTATACACCCTCAAAAAGAATGAAAAGAGTTATAAAATGCCCACTGTGCCCTACCAGGTTTAGTGCTCTAGAATCTATACCAAAGCATTTGAAGAAATTCCATGAAAACGAAGGACCATTGAATTGTCCACTGTGTTCAGAGATATTTGATGCAAGGTTACAATTTTGTAGACATCTACGGACGCACGATACTAAAAAAGAAATTATTTGTAATTTATGTGGTAATTCTTAATTCGCGCAATTAATCACAAGGCATTTAATGGAAAGATTTTGTTTATAGGGAAAATATGCAAGCGGAGAGATATGTACGATGTCCACATGAGAACACACACAGGTATTTTTAGCACGATTAACCATTTCGGATCTTTACTAAACCTCCATTAATAGGAGAACGTCCTTTCACGTGTGACTTTTGCGGTCGAGCCTTCAACCAATCCAGCACTTTGCAAACACATTTACATTTGCACACTGGAAAATTGGTAACTTGCGAAATCTGTGGCAAGAAATTCACTCGGCAATCCTTCCTCAAATTGCACTATCGCGCGCATAACAGTGAAAAGCCGTATTCTTGTGAACAATGCCCGAAACGATTTAAATATGTTTGCCATCTGCGGGAGCACGAATTGAACCACGCAAATCCGAAGCCGTTCGTGTGTGAATTGTGCGACAAAGCCTTTGCCCAAAAGTCTACTCTGCGGGTTCATTTGAGTCGTTATCATTATGGCGATCAATATCAATGTCCCGATTGTGGAAAGGTCTTTAATAGGCCTGTCAAGTAAGCAACACTAACGCAACATACACAAATGGACTACTAAAAAAATTATGTTTTCAGATTTAGGGAGCATCTAGCATCAGCGCATAGCAATTTCACAGACGTTCGACTTTATAAGAAAACTACTTTGGATCCGAAGCGAAAATCAACTGAACCAACGTCGATTTCAGACAAAGAGGATTGCGATGAAATTGAACAAGAAACGATGAATTTTGATACAGAACACTTTATTTGCGTTGATATGTAGATCTGTGGCAAAAAGGCAAAACACCTTTAGTCAGTTTTTAGGTAAAACTAAAATGAACTGTCCAAATATGGATTGTTTTGCCACAGAAATGCTTTTAAAATAATTTTTAATTGTCTATAATTTTTTTATATAATAAAACCAGCTATTGAACAAACGCAAAAGCAGTTCTTCCTTTCTGTCCCAACACAATCCGTTTTTATGGGGAAAAAATCTTATGAAGCTGTAGACCAGGGGTGTCCAACCTTTTAGCTTTCCTGGGCCACATTGGGAGAGACCGAGTTATATTGGGCCACAAATAAAATATACTAACCCTAAAGATATCTGATTAGTAAAAAAACGTAGAATATAAACATACTTAGTTAACAATTTTAAGTAGTTTAAACTTCATTAATTCCTAAAGTTTGTAAATATATCAGTTTATGTTGGGCCACATTCAAACACGGCCAGCGGGTTGGACAAGCTTGCTGTAAATAGTCACTCCGATTGAAATATGGTGTATGGAAAAGTTGTGCAAAATTGTTTGAATAAAAAGCAAAAAAATATTATGGGGCGAGTGATAAGGGTGGTCTGATTGAATTTCGATGTATGGAAGAGTAGTGTAAAATCGTATTCTAAATACTTTTAGTTTTTTTTCCATACGATGAATTATTTTTTGAGAAAATCGTAAAAAAATGATTTCATCTGCTTGGGAAAGAGGGAAGGGTAGTCCGATTAAATTATGATGTAAGGACGAATTATGTAAAATTAAATTCTTAACACTTTGTATATATTTTTTCGACTGCTTTAGAGAAAATTGCAAGATACTGTTTCATTTGTATGGGGATAGGGAGAAGGGGTTGCCTAAATTATAAAACACTAGCAGACCCTTCGTTGTCAGGTTAAAGATTTTTGTATAAATTTTGGAATGCCAAAAAACCATAAATAACTTAAAAACTTTTGGGAAAAAACGTTATCCTTACAGGACCTTCTGTTTCGCATTTCGAAATTCCAACACCGGATTCGTGATCGGTGACCCCGGAAACCCCATAATGCCGATTTTCCCGGGGAAAAAGGGACAAAGGGAAAAATGATATTTGTGTTGTCCTTTCAGGACCTCCTGTTTTGAATTTTGAATATCTTACATAGCTGCTCCTGGCAATGCAAATCATTTTGCAAAAAACCGCGTAAAAATCGGTCCAGTAGTTTTTGAGTTTTGTAATCTCAAACAAACATCCATTTTTGTATATCGGCACGTGACTGGAATCTTTGGCGAGAGTAATTGCGGCAGGCCAAGACTGGAAACCGGTTGTAGTGCCGAGAGAGAGAGAGAGAGAGAGAGAGAGGGAGAGAGAGAGGGAGAGAGAGAGACAGAGAGAGAGAGGGAGAGAGACAGAGAGAGAGAGGGAGAGAGAGAGAGAGAGGGAGAGAGAGAGAGAGAGAGGGAGAGAGAGACAGAGAGAGAGAGAGAGAGAAAGAGAGAGAGAGGTTATTGGTTGTCACCACAAGATATTACCAGTGCGAATTAGTGTCAGATTCACACCAAACTTTTTTTTTCGCCTTTGCTTTCTTAGGCCTCGTTCACACTTGCGATTTTTTCTTCAATTTCTCCGCGAATTTTATTTACTTATCGCAGAATAAATTTACTTTGGTAAAAGTTGTAAAAATTTGAATTTATTTCGGTGGTTTTATCGAAAAAATCGAGTACGGTCGTCCTTCAGGAATAGATTTGGGGATTTCGTGTAGTAGTGTAAACGGTTGTGAAACAGGAATTTAATGTCGTAGAATAAAATTCACGGAATAAAATGTCAGATGTAAACGTGGCCTTTTTTATAGTTTCAGCCAGAGCTTAGGGGAAGACCCTTTAATGGTCGGAAGAACGAAATGAGATATGGGTTTATGTTCTCCTTGAACTTTTGCAGGTTATAGTCCGGGGGGAAACACATCGGATGGTAAATCATTACAAAGTCTTGTTGTTCGCGGAATGAAGGAATTCCTAAGCTTTACTGTACGAAAACGGGGAGGCTCCAGGAAGAAGTCGTGCGCGCATGCAGCTGCCTGAGAGGGTCGAGGGAAAATATACCGTGGAGGAATAAGTTGGGAAATTTCAGTGGAACATTTCCCATGGAAATATCTATAGAATATGCTGAGTATCACAACAGAGCGACGATGCTCGAGAGACGGTAATGAATCTGTCAAAGATTTGTCTGCAGTCACTCGGATCGCACGTATTGCCTTCTAGTTGTTTCATTGTCACTTTTGGAAGATTATTTCATAACACTCAATTATTACTCCAGTTTAAGATAATATTTAACCTATAATAGCATTAAAGGGGTACGCAAAAAAAACTAGCACGCTAGGGGGTACGCCACCGCAAAATATTGAGAAACACTGTTTTAAAATATTTCTTATAAAATGAAACGCGAATCTTAAATTATAGGTTTGTAATTCAAACGTTTAAATATTACAACATGTCTAATTCTATCAAATCAAAAAAAAAAAAAAAAGGTTTTCGCTTTCAAATTATGCATTCTTGCATACCTTGATGGCCTCTTGTGTATTTTCGGAATCTTACAACTACTAATCGTCAATTATAGGCGTCGGAAGATTCGGGACATCATAGAGATTAGCAAAGGTGTATTCATAATCGCTCATCCGGATTGGTTCGTATTCACGTTCGAAACACCAGTCCCTGTAGGCGTCATAAATATCACCAATAGTGATACTTGGATCCACATACAATCCTGTCTCATCCTTGAAAAAGTTTTCGGGATCACTCAAGAATTCCTCTGCGTGTTTGTTAGCTTGTTTAACTTGCGCCGCACTAGGTCCATATTTTTTGGCTACGCATCGATTATCTACCATTAGTTTTTTATAACGCAGGTAGTAATATTTGATTCGAGTCACCTGCGCTCCTGAAATTTGCAATGAACTTACGAACGTTGTGGCGCATACTCGGCGCAGTCGTCCGTTCAAATCCGGTAGACGATATTCGAAGATGTCTTTTCGTCTATCAATCGGTCCATCGTGTGTTACTTTTAAGAGTTGTAGCACGTATTTTCTCTGTGCATTTCTACCCAACTGGGTTTCCAATTTATCAAATAAGTCGAATACCATTTCTCGGCATCGCCGTGGGTATGTTTTAGAACAGTTTGCTGAGCATCTGCATTTAACGTATTTCAATTTTGGTTTCACGACTGGGCCTTTTATAAATTTATCAAGATTTTTCCATTTTGAAAAGGTTTCCAGTGCCGTTTTATCAATTTTTGTTATTTTCGTCTTTTCTTCGTCACTATCAGATACATCGGAATCACTAGTGTCCGTATTTACATCATGGTCTTCCTGAATCTGGTAATCAACATCCTCGTTGTTGTCTTTATTCCCTTCACAATTGGAAGAACTGGAGCTTTCACTATCTTCCTCTGCATCATCTGCGATAGAAATCTTCTCTCTGTCAGATAATTCACATTCATCGTCATTATCAGATGCAGTGTTATTTGGTTCATCAGTTTCTCCCATTATCTCAGCTATATCGATTTTGTATTGTTTTCTGAACAAGGATAAAAACATTGGACGATAGGTGACCTCAGGTACTGATTTGGTGCCATTCTTGTTACACCAAGCGTTGTAATCATTGTAAATCGTTTTAAATTCCTCAATGTCAAGCCATTTCATTTGTGATATTAACTCAAAATGCTGTTTCTGATATGCGGATGTGTAGCTTTTCGCTTGATTTATCTCTTTTACCGTAGGTTCTTTTCTAGTAAATCGAAATTTAACTGGGATTTCCTTGTATTTCAAATAGTGACAGATAATTTTTCTAAGATATCTAAATGTTATCTGCAATGTATGTTCAAACACACGTAGGCAGACAGGTTTTAGAATTCCATTTCGATTTGGCAAAAAATATTTGGTACGAAAGTCATTCCTGATAGGTGTCGTCTCGATCACTTCGCAAATGTATTTGCGCTGCGCTCGCTCGCCAAATTTAGCCCCCAACTCATAGTACGCCTCGAATGCCGCCTCTTTCTCGCGCTTCGTTAGTTGATTGCATCCTTTCGAGCAGTGACACTCGAAAAATCTGAATTTCTTCTTAATCGATGATTCCCCAACCAAACCAAGCTTATGATATTCATCTCCCTTCGTAGGCAAGTTTATTCTCCTTACCGTTCCCCTTTTGCTGGTGGTCACCTGAACGAATTGCATATCATCCAAACTGTCGCCTTTTTGTGGCTTACTTTCTTCATTGGTGATGAACTTTTTTTCACGCTCCTTCATCATTCGAACGAGTGTTTCTTCTTTATATCGAAATTTAATTGGAATTTCATTGTATTTGAAAAAATGACTGGCTATTCTTCTAACATATGGTGCTGTGATTTGAAGCGTCCGCGTGAATACTGGAACGCAAACCGCCTGTAGTTTTCCATCGCGATTCGGTAAGTAGTACGAGATGCGAAGGTCTTTTTTGGTAAAATTCGTCATAGTCACTTCGCAAATGTACTTTCGCTGCGCTCGCTCACCTAACGTAGCCCCCAGTTCACAGAACTTTTTTAATGCGGCTTCTCTCTCAGCCCTTGACAATTTACGACACGCTTTTGAGCAAGAACATTTGATGTAACGGAATGTCTTTCTTTTTCCTCCGACCGAAACATAGCTTCGGTTTTTGGCAAGCGGACTGGAGGTTTCTGGTGAGGCTGATTTATCTGTGTCTGAATTTTCTTCATTTGGATCTTCAATCACTTCCATGTCTATATTGTTCGATTCCAAGGCGATATTTTATTTGATTTGTCCTGGATGTTTTCCTGTCCTTGATGTTTCCTAAAAAACAATTGAAATATAATCAGGATTGGCTGAAATTCTTGCAATTCAAGACAACTTTTGAAAGATAACTAATAACATAGCAAATTTGACATTTTTAGACCTCTTCATAAAAAATTTATGTTTTCTGGAATTCAAATCTAGTTTCGATGTCCCTCTCAGTGCCTGCACTTTCTAGATATTCTCAATTTTATAGAAAAAAAACATTTTTTTGTCCTAAATTCCCCTAAAAAACTACTGAACCGTTTTTGATGAATCTGTGGCGTTAGAATTTCAGTAATATAAGGGGCGTTACAAGGTAACAAGCAACTCAAAAGTTGCCTTCTGTTGTTTTACAGGCAGAGAAAAAAATAGTAAATCTTTTTTCTAATGGGGAATCAGGAATACAACTGAAATAATTAATTTCAATTACAAAAATAGTCAAAATCGAGTATCTTTATAATAAATTTAACTACTTGGTACTATTTTGTAACTAAATCGACTATTTTCGTTATTGAAATTAACTGTTTTCTAATTGAAACTGTTTTGTAATTGAAATTAAGTATTTTAGTTGTGTTTTCCCGATTCCCCATTATGAGATAGTTACATTTTTTCCTCTGGTGTATGAAGACAGTTTTTATCTTTTGAAACCCACTCCATCCCTTCTCTGTAATTACCCCATTCCAGGTATTTATAGGCTGTCCACAAAATTTTCGGTCTCTTCCTGTTCGTCCAATGTTTTCGCGATTTTGTGAATCGAGATTAGGGTTATCGTTACTCTACCGCGGACATCCACTCTAAAAATGTGACGTATCTTATGGACAGCCCTTGAACCCCAAGAAAAGGCAAATTTCAGTGGGGAATGGATTCCAGACTTAAAACCAACATAATAAACTTTTGAAGCAATAACCAATAGACTCTAACAGCAAAAATCGGTTCACAAAATTTAACCATCTTGGAAAGCGCTAAAATTTGCTTCAGCTCAGTCAATATTTTTATTTCTCCGTATTACAATAAAGAAGTAAATTCATTCCAGCTTACCGTACTGTGTTTAATGTAGTTTATTATGTTTTCAGCACAATTCGTAGACTTTTAATACGTTTTTTACAGTTTTTGCGACGGTGAAATATTTTTTTCCGCCGAATCCTGCAGCCATCCAAAATAAACAGCACCTGGGTTAAGCAAAATTCAACCGTTGGTGGACAACGTATGCACTATTGATTTCAACCAAATTTGACAGCTCAAATTCCACAGACTATAAAGTAGAGTCCTTGAGTGGCTAAACCGAATTGTCCTTTTCACAAATGATGAGAGATACACCGCGTCTTGATTAACAATTTTTCATCCCAAGAAATATCTAACCGCAATGAGATTTTTTTGACATCTGGGCCGAAAATCTCTTAAAATTTTAGTACTCAAAATGGCGATGAAAAGAAAACACCTAGTCGCCGCTTTCACAATTAATGCAATACGTGAAATTGAAAAGGCTGAAACAGAAGAACAGACGAAAAGAAACACCTTTTCATTTGTATGGAACAAATTGAAAGTAATTGTTTCGACGATAAACTAATAGAAGAAGTGCAAAACAATGAATTAACTCCAGATTCGTGGCCGTACCCAACTGTCACCGCATCGAACTGTCAACCGTAAATGCTCTCCAAAAAAAAGGTCCTTTCGGACGCAAAACAGGGACTAATACTGTATTTTTCACATAAAAAATCAGGAACATAGTTAAACATGTACTTAATGAAATTCAAAAAGACCCAAAATAAGTTTTATTTAAACAATATATAAATGGCAAAAACAAACACATTGAACTGAAAATGAATTGAGTTTTGCATGGAACTTGAAAATTTACAAATCCTTAATAATTCCCTTTAACAATATAAGAGATAGCTTTGTCGGTCATTTGGGACCGATGCCAAGATATTGCTATTACAAGTTCCATTTACCAGTACAGGTAAGTATACAGGATCAGCGGCAGTTTCAAGTTCTTTAAGTCCAGTAAGTCGAAAAATATTTTCTTGCTGATTTTGATTTAGTTTAATCCCAGGTAATACCAAGACCTCAAGATCATTTGTTTTATATTTCACCAAATCACTGAAGAAATCGTCACTAATTTCCACAGTCGACCAAATTTCCAAATGTCTCAGTTTTTGCAGCTTAATGATAACATTCAGATTCTGTATGCAGTATGAATTCGAGATGCATAAAACTTCTAAATCGTTCTGAGTTTGCACTAAAAAATCCAATACTCCCTGTTTATGGTGAAGTCTTGGGCATCTTCCGATATTTAATTTAGTCAATTTGGAAACTTTGCATAACGCCTTAAATGGTAACGGTTGTACATTCTCACAACTCCACAAAGTCAAGGATTTTAAATTTGGCAGGGAGTCCAAATAGTTTCCCGAAATATTCGCATTGTATGACACATCCAAATACTGTAGCTTCACACAATTTTTCAAAGCTGAGCAGTGTCTGTCATTCATGTAACCACAACTTAATGTCGGTGTTGTTAGATTCGGAAAGATGCTGTTAAATTGTTTATAAAATGCAGTGTTTAAATACAGATGATTTAATTCTAAACACAGGACGCTTGAGCATTTACGCGACGCCAACGGTAGACATTGTTTGATAAAATCATCATCGGCATGTGCGCCATAAAAAGTCACAGATTTCAAACTTTGCCCGACTCTGTTGAAAAAACTAGTGCACTGAGTCTTTGTACAACCTCTCAAATCTTCCAAATCAATAGTTTTATATCGCCTGAATATCATGTTGATTACTTCGCTAAATCGTATACACAGCAGAGACAAATTCAGTTGACCCCAAATGTTTAAGAAAGAAAAGATGTGCACAAGGCAATCATCATTTAATCTTATAATAGCATTCTCAACTTTAGCATATTCTGGTTGATCCCAACTGTTTGCTGGCCCAATTTTGATAGAACTACCGCATATAAAATGAAATTTATGATTTAATACCTTACTGGCACTAATTGCATCTTCAAACGTGACGAAACCATGCCGAAAACCTCTTTCGCGACATCCATTGGAAAAAGAAAGTGACGAAACTTTGCACAATTTGTTGAAGTATCCTGTTATTTCTTTTTTTGAAATCTTGAAAGGAATTTCGTCGAAAAAAATCGTTCTGATTGGTATCTTATCATCGGTGAAAAGAATTTCAGGTTCTTCCTTCATTACGTCCTTCCTTGGAATTTTGCTAAGTTGATTTGTTTCGCTTGTTTCATGTTGTCTTTTCTGACTTCCGGACATTTTATAGTATATGTTGATTTTCGACAAATTATAAATCAAGTTAATTGTTCCTACTATCTACAATACGCTGAACTTACACAGGGACTACATTGACTTTTATTTCTGATGTACCAGCTGGTAAGCATTTTAGTCACAATCTGTCAAATTTGTTTGGTGGGCAAATTCTGGTAAAACAGTTCAGTAGGCGAAATGTCAGTGAGCGGGAAGCAACAAATTATGATTGCCAAAATATTAGCTTTAAAACGTCTGGAAAATAATTAATCCACCCTTCCGCCCTCTCAAATCGAATCTCTTGTAATATCTAGAATGTACATTCCATTCAAAATTCCTTTTCTCGTAAAATAATGATAAGCTCCCATATATCTTTTCTCGAAAATTTAGTTTCCGCCATTTTAATTTGGTTGCCTGTCAAAATCTGGTATACCAGCGCTGTCTACGAAAATGGTATACCAGTACTGTCTTACCAGAAAAACTGGTAAACCAGATTGGTCCACACTGGTTTTTTAGCAAACAGTTTTGCTGGTACACCAGAAATAAAAGTCAATGTAGTCCCTGTGTTAGAGAAAACTTTTTCAAAATTTGTCAAACGAAAGTACCGCTACCTTGATTCGATCTCCAGTGTCAGAGTGGAGCCATAAATTCAAGGAAATACTTCTAAAGAACTTTCGTTGATTATAATAGAGAGCCTATAAACCAGTGTTTTTTTAATAATGGTTTTTGTCCATAAATTTAGTGGGAAAATATATGAAATAGGGTTTTTAAGGACAAATAAATAATATTGAAATTGAACTATTCCAAATTAAACCTTCCAGAAGACGCGTGGGCTAATCTACCCCTAGTAATCTACCCTTAATAAAAAATGAATCTTTGTTTTCATTTTTATTTAAAAATTACATAAATGCATTGGTTTGAATACGCCCCCTTTTTTTTAACAAAAATTATTTAATATTCAGTTTTTTTAATAAAAATTATTCAATATTCAATTTTTGGACTTCTTTTTGGTTTCATTTTTTGAGAAGCCCGAGGTTGAAATATAAATTTAATCGCCACTTTATATTTTGAGTTTTTACCTATAGAATGAATGCACCTTGATTTTTTTCAAAATTTTATCTCGAATCAAATTTTTGTCGGCATTGCCATCAAATCCTACATGGGAATGCTCCTGATTTGACAGCTTGAATTTGACATTGACTTGACTTTCTTCGAAAATTCTGAGATTTTCCGGAAAATCTCGGATTGCCAATTAATTAATCGATGAAATGTGTTTTATTTGATTGTGCTGAATCGGGAAATTAGTTAGGAACGAATTTAAAATTTCGCACGCCAGAATAATTTCCGTAGTTGACTTTTAGTCGTAATTTTTCGTTTCCATTTGCGTCTCTGAAAAAATCGAGCACGACGTCGCTTTAAACTGTTTTAAAAATAAACCCAAGGCTGACCAGCTATCTAAAATGCGAAGCCGATCTAATTCAGGCGTCCGCCTGGACTGGTATCAGCGGATCGTCCACCGTTTAATAATGGTTAACGATTGAAGTAGAAAATGATGTCAATAATTAATTGAATTGAAATTGCAGGCCCATCAAGAACCAGTTACGGGCCTTTTCCCGGCCAGCCCCACGAATTCGCATGCGTGGATTCGGGATAATGTCTACTGCATCTTGGCAGTGTGGGGATTGTCGATGGCTTACAAGAAAATTGCGGATCAAGATGAGGACCGGGCAAAGGCTTACGAACTTGAGCAAAGCTGCGTGAAACTAATGCGGGGACTTCTGATGGCAATGATGCAGCAAAAGGACAAGGTCGAGAAGTTCAAGACTTCACAGAATCCCCTTGACTCCTTGCACGCCAAGTTCTCCAGCAAGAACGGACAGACAGTCGTTGGTGATCATGAGTGGGGTCACTTACAGGTAGAAAATGTGTACGTCTAGGCAATTACATAACATATCCTTGCTCTCATTTAAGATTGATGCGATCTCTCTGTACCTTTTGGTGCTGGCGCAAATGACAGCCTCTGGCCTTCAGATTGTGTTCTCTCTCGATGAAGTGTCCTTCATTCAAAATTTGGTATTCTACATTGAATCTGCTTATTGTGTTCCTGTAAGGCTGGGGTATTTGCTTTTACAAAATATTTCACTACAGTTTCGATTGCTTTTAGGACTACGGAATATGGGAGCGTGGCGACAAAACAAACCACGGACAACCAGAACTCAACGCTAGCTCAATTGGAATGGCGAAGGCAGCTCTAGAGTCAATGAACGAATTGGATTTGTTTGGAGCACGTGGTGGACCAGCTAGTGTTATTCACGTTTTAGCCGACGAAGCGCACAAATGCCAAGCCGTTCTGCAATCGATGTTACCAAGAGAATCCAACAGCAAGGAATTGGATTCGGGTCTGCTCTCTATTATTGGTTTCCCGGCCTTTGCTGTTGACGATCCACAGTTGATTGTTGCCACAAAAGATACAATTATCGATCGCCTTGAGGGGAAATATGGTTGTAAGCGTTTTCTTCGCGATGGCTATCGCACACCAAAAGAAGACCCCTCCCGATTGTACTATGAACGATGGGAGTTGCGAATGTTTGAGAACATTGAATGTGAATGGCCATTGTTCTATACGTATTTGATATTGTTTTATCATTTCCAGGGTGATAAAGAAATGGTCAACGAATATACTGGGAAATTGGAGGTAGTTTTTAAAAGTTAAATTGAAATTTATGAAATTTAAATTACTTTACGTGGCTTTAGGATGTTATGGTTCGCGGCAGAGATGGAATATCTCTTGTACCTGAAAGCTATGCAGTTCCACAGGATGCTGTTTCTGCAGAGTATGAGAAACCAGGATCGCAGCCACGGGAAGCTGTTGGTCGATGCCCATTTTTGTGGGGCCAGTCTTTGTTTATTTTGGCAAAATTGCTGCAAGAGGTATTTTCGAGAAAAAATTTCTAGTTTTATATAAAATTGTATAGAAGCCTGTCCCTAAAATTAGGTTTGCTATATTTAACATTTTTATACCCGTATGGTGAAACCAAAGGGTATATTAACTTTGCCTTACCGTTTGTAACGCCAAGATCCCGTCATCACACACAAAAATGAATTACACCAGTGTGTTTAGAATGATAAAAAAAATTGAATTTTGCATGTCCGTCCGTCCGTCTGTCTGTCTGTGGCGCGGATTGCGGGGGCATGGATTGAGCTAGAGACTTGAAATTTCGCGCAGATCCGTTTTTCGTAAAATTCGAGGCTAAGTTCGTTAATGGGCAAAAATGGACCATTAGGGGGGGTACCCCCCATAGGAACGAAAATGTTTTTCGCGAATATCTCAAAACTGTGCATCCTATCAAAAAAGTGCAAGCACAAAAGTTATTTAGAATATGATTCTACATAAAACTCCCATACATCAAAATCCGATTGGAACAAGTTTTAAAAAAATCTTATTGGAAAATTTGAATTCAAATGAAATTTTGATACGCCGTTCAATTAAATCACCATACGGGTTTTCAATAATTGCCAGATTGGCAATTATAGCTTTTGTTATGTTTTTTGTTCTCGCCCCAGTCAGCTATTAAATCCCTTTTGTGTCCTTCTCACTCTCCGTCTTTCCTGCTCTACTATCACTCAAATCTCTAGAGGAATTTGGATTTGGTTTTCACCATTTTTTTATAGTTGCCAGAGCCAGAGCTTAGCGGAAGACCCTTTAATGCCGAAGCACAGCTCATACGATGGATTTTCGCTTCAACTATTTTCAGCCCCGCTAAAATCTACCATATACTCTGTCACCCCTTCCCTTTCTAAATGCTGAAGTTCTGTTTTTTTAAATGTTAGAAATTTTGAAGAAATTTTTCGAACACTAAAACCAAGCCTATCCCTTCCCTGTGTATCCCTCTACTGTCTTCTGGAATTTTGAAGGTTTTTCGCAATTTTTCGTATTGTAGTTCATGTGTGTCACTCTATTATCTCCTCGTGTGACGGATTTCACTTTTTTGAGGATATTTTGTGACTACCTCGAACTTAAAAAGCAATATTTCTTATATTTCTAGGGATTTCTGGCGGTTGGTGAATTGGATCCACTGAATAGACGTCTAGGGGCACAAAAGAAACCAGACGTTGTAGTCCAAGTCGTCATACTCGCCGAAGACAATGATATTCGTGATAAATTAGCAGAACATGACATACACGTCCAAACAATCGCGGAAGTTGCACCAATTGAAGTCCAACCGGCTCGAGTTCTTAGCCATTTATACACTTATCTTGGACGTAATCGTAAGCTAGGATTAAGTGGCAGGAAATCAAGGGATGTTGGTATACTTAGCACAAGTAAATTATACTCGCTAAAGGATCGAATCTTTGCATTTACACCACAGGTAAAAAAAATAACCTATTCGCGACTTTACGCACACAATTTTTTTTTGTTATTGAATTTAAATTTCTCAATTTTTATTCATTCCTTGCAATTGATTTATTTTGAAAAAATGGGAGAATTTTATGATTTCTAATTTCATATAATTTTCAAATATTTTTAATTTTTTTTTCAAAGATTTTTCTTTGCCGAGATTTATTAATAGAAAGTTATCTGTATTTGAATGAAAATTAGTTTGCGGATCTGACCCGTTTCTACATCGCATCTGACAACGAATTAATGATTGATATTCTTAAGGGCGAAATCAATTTCTTGAAGTCAGCATGGCAGAATTTACTCGGGCGACCTTTGGTCACGTTGGTTTTTAAAAATTACCATTTAGGTCGGTTATTCAAGTTTCTCACAACTTCAACAGCAATTAAATGCAAAATTTTTATTGTCATAAGAATATTTAAGAGTATTTTTTTTTTGTATTGGTTTAGTGTTTTTAGTTTAAATCTTTCTATTTTATTTCCTTGCTTAATCGTTTGTGTTTTTTTTTGGTATTCTCTCTTTTAATGGTAATGCCGGGGGGAAATGAAATCGTAAACTTTAATTTTGTTTGATGGAAGTAATCGAAATTGTTAGTACGAGTATTATTAAATAGCAGCTGGAGATGTTGATAAAAATTTCCAAAGTGCGTTAAAATCGGGGTTGCAAAAGCTTACTGTTTAGTGCGAATTCCGGGTAGGAGGCGATTCTACATGATCGAGAAAGATGAAGGCCACGCATTCGGCAGTACTCATAAATACTCAAAAGCACATGAGGTTGGAAACCAGTTAATGTCATAAAAGATTGATCCAATTGAATGCGTACTATTTATTTAATTATTAGCCATACAGAGATATACAATCTCAGAGACAATTTACATATTTTCTTAGAATTAGAATAAAATTACTTCACAGAATGGTTTTTATACCCGTAAGGTGAAACCAAAGGGTATATTAACTTTGCCTTACCGTTTGTAACGCCAAGATCCCGTCATCACACACAAAAATGAATTACACCAGTGTGTTTAGAATGATAAAAATAATTAATTTTTGCATGTCCGCCTGTCTGTCCGTCAGTCTGTTTGTCCGTCTGTCTGTCCGTCTGTCTGTCCGTCAGTCTGTTCGCCTGTCTGTCCGTCAGTCTGTCCGTCTGTCTGTGGCGCGGATTGCGGGCACACGGATTGAGCTACAGACTGGAAATTTTGCGCAGATTCGTTTTTCGTAAAATGCGAAGCTAAGTTCGTTAATGGGAAAAAATGGACCATTAGGGAGGGTACCCCCCCCCCCATACGAACGAAAACGTTTTTTGCAAATATCTCGAAAACGGTGCATCTTATCAAAAAAGTGCGAGAACAAAAGTTGTTTAGGATATGATTCTACATAAAAATCCCATACATCAAAATCCGATTGGAATAAATTTAAAAAAATCTTATTGGAAAGTATGACTTCAAAGTGGAATTTTGGTACAACTGTTCGAATTTTGATATGAATATCACCATACGGATTTTCAATATTTGCCAGATTGGTAATTATAGCTTTTGTTATGTTTGTTATTCTTTTTTTTTATCGAGTTTGAAAATCCAAACGTTGAAAATAGGGAACCTTCAGTACCGCAGGGTTTGTGAAGAAATTAGTAAATTCAGTATTAAATCGAAGCCTTGCAGTATGATCACAAAAAGAACGAAAAATTGTAGATTATATGAGTTTTGAACAAGGAGCGGTCCATAACATTCATCACACATTTAGAGAGGGTGGTGGTCGGCTGTAGTGTGACGACAATATTAACTCCTATACAAAAAATTGCGAAAAACGCTGATCAAGGGGGGTGTCGAAATAACGGGTGTCGAAATAACGGGTGTCGAAATAACGGGTTTGTTTTAATCATTTACGATTCAGTTTCCCTTTGGTTGACCCAGAAATTTCTTACGACAAAACAAAATTTAATAAAAACTAAATGGGAAATAAAATCGGATTGAAGCAACGTAAAACAAAAATTTGGTATAGCATGCCGAATTGGTGGTGGTATGCTAAATAAATTGGCGATGGTATTTATCATATGAAAGCAAAACATAAAATTCAAAATTTCAACGTTGAGTACAATTTTTTTTTGCATTTCATTTTTAAGCTAAAATAAAAACAACGTTAGAAAATGATTGAAATTCCTAAAGTCAGTGGTAATTAAAACATCCTAAAAAGCATCACTCTTCCCCGTGTTACTAAAATTTAATCGAATTTTACTGTAGATTAGCAGATTTTCTTTAGATTTTGATTGATTTTAGTTTTTATTCTTTTTCAATCACTATCCCGCATCATTTTTAACATGAAATGAGATTACCTTTCCAGCAATCATCATTAGAATTTTGAACCTGTTTCTTCTTTTTGTTCTTTTCCTTATTCTTTATCTAAATTAAATTTTTAAATTCTAAAACAGCATTGTACAAAATTGGATTAAATTAAAATGTCAAATTAATTTCAAAAATTAAAAAAAAAAAAATACAAACCCAATCCAAAAATGCAGAATATTGACTTCGATGAATACTACACGACTCGTGATCCAGACTTGCTAGCGAGCAATTTTACAACTAATTTGGCCTTTCTAACTAACAACTGGCGACACATGTTAGGGAGGCCCACTATTACTCTAATGGCAACTCATTATCTTTTAGGTAAATAACTTTCAAATCTATAATTTTTTTTCGTTTAATATTTTACATATAATCATAAATAAATTAAATTTTTACAAATTTAATATTTTTTTTAATTCATTTTAATACTGATTTTTTTACATTATAAAATAAAAAAAAAAACAAATCAAACGATTTGTTGAGAATGTTGTTTAAAAAAACATGCTATTTTGTAATTGTCGGTCTTCTTACAAGTTGAGATATTTATGCATTTTGTTAAATAATCAAAAAGGTGTGACTTAATATTGACTTTAACGATGGGACGCTGCTTCACGCAAAAAAAAAACAATTCATTTTTGTGCTTATTCTTAATAAATTTCGTTTAATCAATTAATATGGGTTTTTGAAACAGTTTTTATAATTTTAAGTGGGCATAGATTACACTTTTTTTTAATGTTTTAAGTGAAAACTTTGTTTATGAGTTAATCTTGAAGCATAAGGAAAATGGTTTCTTGAAAAAGAGAAAAGCTAAATACATTACTAACCACAAAACAGGTCAGGCATTTGTGGGGATATTAGAGATATTCACTAACGTAACAAATTCAAGAGGTCCAATAACAGAACAATGAATTCCAATAAAAAATTCAAGAGATTGGTTTGAGAGGGGAACCACAAATTGCAAAAATTTGTTTAACCAATTTTTATACCCGTATGGTGAAACCAAAGGGTATATTAGATTTGCCTTACCGTTTGTAACGCCAAGATCCCGTCATCACAGAAAAAAATGAATTACACCATTGTGTTTAGAATAATAAAAAAAAGTTGAATTTAGCATGTCCGTCCGTCCGTCTGTCCGTCTGTCCGTCCTTGCGGGCGCAGGGATTGAGCTAGAGACTTGAAATTTTGCACAGATCCGTTTTTCGTAAAATGTGAGGCTAAGTTCGTTAGTGGGCAAAAATGGACCATTAGGGGGGTTCACTTAAATCACCATACGGGTTTTCAATAATTGCCAGATTGGCAATTATAGCTTTTGTTATGTTTTATTTGGAAATCCCACAGATTTCTGTTGAAAGCATGTTAAAGTGGGGGTAGATAAGGATTTCAGCGCAAGGATTTTCTTCGAGAAACAAAAATCTTAGCAACTTCAGTGACAGAGGTTGGCTCCGTTCAGCATTTGAAGGCATTTGCGGGGTCCAAAATACTGAGTGATCACAGAGACTGTGATTCGCCTGAATTCGGCGAGAGTGTGTACAGCTAAAATAGAAATCTAAAACTGGAAAATTTGATTTGTGGTTTTCAAACAAGATTTCGGTCTACTACTAAATCTTGGTTTTATTTTTGGTCCCTATTAGACAAATAGATTAGATTTAGGCCAATTTTTCATGGCCTGTCATTAAAATGACACTTGGAGACACATTTTTCCGAGCTTTTTGTCCAAGAAATCAGAAAAACTTCGACCTCTTCCCTTTTTATACCCGTATGGTGAAACCAAAGGGTATATTAACTTTGCCTTACCGTTTGTAACGCCAAGATCCCGTCATCACACACAAAAATGAATTACACCAGTGTGTTTAGAATGATAAAAAAAATTGAATTTTGCATGTCCATCCGTCTGTCTGTCTGTCTGTCTGTCTGTCTGTCTGTCTGTCTGTCTGTCTGTCTGTCCGTCTGTCTGTGGCGCGGATTGCGGGCGCATGGATTGAGCTAGAGACTTGAAATTTTGCGCAGATCCGTTTTTCGTAAAATGCGAGGCTAAGTTCGTTAATGGGCAAAAATGGACCATTAGGGGGGGTACCCCCCATAGGAACGAAAATGTTTTTCGCGAATATCTTAAAAACTGTGCATCCTATCAAAAAAGTGCAAGAACAAAAGTTATTTAGAATATGATTCTACATAAAACTCCCATACATCAAAATCCGATCGAAACAAGTTTTAAAAAGTCTTATTGGAAAATTTGAATTCAAATGAAATTTTGATACGCCGTTCAATTAAATCACCATACGGGTTTTCAATAATTGCCAGATTGGCAATTATAGCTTTTGTTATGTTTTGTTTGGGGTCTTGTACCCTCTAGTTATGTCGCCGACTGTACCTCAACTAATTTTATAAATTTTGAACCGAAGTTTTGCTGTGACAAATCAATATGAAGATTGAAAATGGCTGCAAATATGATTACAACTCTATTTCTATTAAAAGCTATATTATTAATCTCAAATAATTTTACTCTAAATAGATCTACTGCTTATCTAAATAATATTTTAAATGATTTTTAGGTAATAAAAACTGGATTGCTTTTGTATTAATTTAATGATAAAAAAAATCATTGGCAAGTAAAATTTGTTATCATAATCCCTTTTAGAATAATTCGGGACATGATTTAACAATTTATTTAGTCACATTATATCTAAAACAAACCTAGCATAGATCCCATTTACATAGTTTGGATTTGCTTCAAGCGAAAGCCAAAATAATAAACATGATTAATTAATTTTGTAATCTAACTTGTAATTTTCATTATCTGTGAAATCATTTTTTAACATTAATTTCCATCATTTTTATTAAACAAAATATTTTTTTGCTATTTTTATTATTAGTAAATTAAGTTTCTTGTTAAAAAAAAAATAATATAAAAACGTTCACTATGAATGCAGATCAAAATAAAGTTCCTTTGGCCATGATTCAAACAATGAGAAAACTGAAATCAGGCTACATAAACGGTACTCGTGTTATGCTTGGTAATTTGGGTGATTTCCTCAACACATCGGCGATCACTGATTTGAGTTTCCTTGGGAGTCAAGAAGATGGCTATCCCGATCAATTACATCCAGACGTTCAAGTCTATCTTGATGAACATTTGTTGCGATCGTTTAGCCACAAGAGTACTTTGAATATCCGTGCAACAACATCTCGTCCACGGAATATGCGACGTAGAATGTCCTGCAAGGGCGCAATTAAGAAGACCAGATCGATCAATGTTGATAGTAATTATTGTCAATTTTTTTGTAATTTTTGAGAATGATTTCTAGAATATTGGATATAATTTTTTCTAGCTGATACTCTTGGAATGGAAGGAAACATAAATGAGAGGCGTCTTTCATCGGTTATACCACCACCATGGCTACAACCTGATCAACAGTCTGTTTCTTTGTTGAATATGTTTAATACATCATCACCTGATCAATCACCCACCGGCGGCGATCGTCCAAGATTGGATCGTGCACAAAACTTTGAAAATACTTCAATAGATGATACTTTCGTGCCAAATAGGAATAATAATATGCAACCACATGAGAGTAAGTGTGACTGGTTTTACTATTTTCTTCAATTAATTTCGTATACACTTTATAAAGAAATTAAGTCCAACTTGTAACCTGTAAGCGCAACTATTGAACACAATAGACGTATTTATGTTAACTGGTAGAAAAGTCGAATTTATGCATTTGTAAATGTTGTTTTCATTGGGGACAATTTTTCAAAAATTTCGCAATGAAAATGTACGGATTTCCTATCAGCGCCAATGCCATTTAATTGTTACAAAATAAAGATTTTTTTGCGAATAGTAGAATTATGCTTAAACAACAGTGATGTCATTTGGGAATACGGAAAACAAATCTAGTCAAGTTTGGCCTAATGAAAGGTAAAATATTTGAGCCAGTGTGCTTTAACTTTTTGTTAATGCGAGTGTCTTTCAACAGTTTTTATTGTCACAATCAAATTTTCGAGCAAATTTTTTCTCTGAAACTTTTTTTTCTCCAAAACTATTAAACCGATTTTAATGAATTTCTAGCGTTGGCTCGACGGTATCATCTGGTATGCTTTTATCCAACATTTTTAACTAAATCTTTACGTACACAATAATGTTAAGAACGGCAAATCTTTTTACTAAAATATTGTTACCTTTTCCTACATCTTTGATATTCCCAATTTCGGGTCCAATCAAGGGTCTAGCGAAGCCATATCATAAAATTTATCAAAAAATTTCCAAAATTTCCCAATCTTCTAATTAAATATTGCAGAAATGCTTAGTTTTATTTTATATGCAGAGAAATCTTTAAGATTTCATAGTGATTCCATTTTTTAGAGTTCCCTTTAAAAAAATCCGTAAAATTTTTCATAAAATAATTTTAAATACGGAGACAAAAACGTTTTAGAAATTCACAAAAGATTTCACTGTATAATTATTTTTTTTTGTAATTCTAAAAATATGAAAAAATTCATATTCATAGCAAACTTTAGACTGATTTTTGAAAAATTTTATAGAATCTGATCGATCAGCAACACCACATAAAACGAATGCATTTGGAAGTATTTTCCAATGCATTGATTTGCGGTTTATGAATTTTCTGATGAATTCCCGAGACATGATAAGGCGATTCTCTAGTAAACGGGGTATGTTTTACCTTAACGTACAGCACTGTGTACGTTGTTATTAAGACGCTATTATTATAGTTAAATAAAAAACTAACACTCAGCAATTTACGATAGGAATATGGCTGAGATTTCAGCATATTATTATTTTTAAGATTTATCTAATTCATTTTTTTAATTACTTGCATTGAATGGATTTATATTAAAGGCACTTGCGAAATATTTGAGATTAGCTAGCTATAGTTTTACTAAATCAACTGTAAAAAAATAGAAAAGAAAAAGTAAAAAAAGAACATTTAAAAAAAAATTACTGCAAAAAGCTACACGCTAAAAAGAAACTATTTTTCTGCCTACATTGATTTTTCATCTTTATATTACACATTTTACTAAAAAATGGCATCACTGCACTAGTATTGTGCTATCAAACATCATTATAATTTAGTATTTTTTCTTAAAACTTGAGAAATTTTTAGCAAAAATGGTATTTCATGCGCTACAGTGTTCGGTTGGACTTTTTCTATCAACATTTTTAAGCACATTCTTTTATAATTCAATAAATTATTTTATTATTTTTCTTTGAAAATTATCAAACATTTGCTTTAATTCTCCTATAATTTCCGCTTTATAATAAATAATTTGATTATCTTATCTACAGTATAGTCGTTACGTTTGGTTTTGTTTTGGTAAATTGCACACTGTGTGGATTTGTGCGTTACGCAGTTTTCATTTCACATAAAACTATCTGATCGTGTTTATGGCCCTTATTCTGATAGAATTGCAATACGACAAATGTCATATGAACCAATTCAGCTAGGACTCGTTTACTTTTTTCACTTCATTTATCAATATTTGAACAATGCACAACTTTTTATTGAAGAAAAAACGAGTTTATCCCAATTGTGACAGTAGACGTCGAAGTCGTAAGTTGCAATTCGAATAAGAGTCGTGTGGAAGTCTATCAGAATCGGGGTGTATCTTACCTTTAAATTCATGATGACATTTCATGAATTCCAAAGCAGATATGACCCCCGATTCTGATAGACTCAAATCTTTTGATGTGAAAAATTCTGCAAAAAAAAATCCCATAAAGAATTGAGACATGTTTCACAGCCCAGGCAACTTCGGTGTTTATTTGCCTAATTACAAATTTTCGTTAAATTCCTAGCACGTATAAATCTAAATACACTGACTGTCATGTCAAAAAATTCTGAGAAAATATAACTATAAAAATATAACTATCTGCATTCTACCAAAAATTATCAAGAATTTATATTTAATTTGTTTTGCTTTATATTTTATTTTACTTATTTTTCTATTTCTTTTCTATTTTTTATGTTAATTTTCTGTGAAAATCTTGAATATTATGATACGAAAGTTCCAAAAATTTTAATACAACGTCATCGTGTTGATACGAATTTTGCTGACACAGAAGTTGAGGAATTGATTGCAATGTTGCGGGAAACTGAAAGCCTTGAGGAGCAAGGCGATATTCTTCAATATTTAGTTGATACCCAAGGGCTTGATTTCAACACAGGTAAGTTGTTGTAGAATTAAAAATAATTATCCAGACTTTAAAAATTCATTTGTCAATACATTTTTAGGATATCAATTTTCAAAGTAGATAAATTTGTTCAGTTGTATTTCGTTTGAGATTGGAAATGATTTTTTTTAGTTTCTAAAGAAAACTCTAAATTGCTTTGTTATACATATTTTTTTTTTGGATTTTCGAGTGTTATTTTTGAAAACATTTCATTTTAATGTTTGGGGTGTTATTTTACGTTTGCAATTAAAATTGTTATGTGTGATTTTATTATTCGTTTTTGGCCCCATTTACACTTGGATGTTTCCGTAAATTTTATTCAGAATATGTTCCGGAAATTTTATTTATTTATCGCAGAATAAATTCACATGGAAAAAATTGTCAAACTTTGAATTTATTCCGATGGTTTTGTATGAAAAATTTCCAGTTTGACAGGAATTAAAATAATTATTCAGCGATTTCTTCATGGCCCGGTGGAGACAGACATTATTTTTAAGATTTTTTATGATATCTTGGTCAAAAATGCTCCGAAAAAATATGTCTGCAAGTGTCATTTTAATAGCAGATCATGAAAAAAATTGCAATTTTTGCCTAATCGCGACCTAAAATTAATGTAAACGGTTGTGCGACTTGAATTTTATGTCACAGAATAAAATTTACGGAATAAAGTGTTAGATGTAAACGGCGTCTTTAAAGTGTTTTACCCGTTTCGGGTTTTAGCTGTTTTTTTTAGCATTTATTTATAATAACGCATCGTGGGAATTTTCGCGGCAACAAAAGAAATAGGCAGATAAGGCATATGTTACACACGGCAACTTTAAGCGGCGACTTTTCTTAAGTATAGGCGCGAGAAGTGAGGGATGCGGTGGCCCCTCACTTCTCTCGCCTATACTTAAGAAAATTCGCCGCTTAAAGTTGTCGTGTGTAACATAGGCCTAATAAAAAAAAACATCCGATTGTCATTTACTTGTTTTTGGCGTTTCTATGGTTTTTTTTAACAATAGTAATTTATTATTAACATCGGTTTGAATCCAGAAAATGCGTATTTTTCATCTTTGTTTTCTTACAAATTTTCATGATTATTTAAAAAAAAAATCTCATAGGAATTATTATTATTTTTTTTGAAATACAGTTGATATCAATATTTTCTTTATAACATTGTCAAAGAGAATCTTGGGCTCCCTTTTTTTTAAAAAAAATATGAAAATAGAAAATGTCCCCAAAAAGGTTTTGATTTCCTAGAAATAAAAAAAATTTGCGCCGCGGATTTTTAGAAAAAATTGTCCCACAACCAAAAATTTTATAATAAAATACGCTGCAGAAATATTTTAAGAAGAAAAATTCGCGTGAATTCATAAAACCACGGCTCATGTTGAGGAGTTGTAGGCTTAAATCTTTCGTAATAACCTAAAATCGTTATCTAGCACGGAGTCGATTTTGGTGCTCCTTGAAGGCTGCGCCCGGACCGCCGCTGCACCTTTCGCTCTTCACCTGTACGTTTTGCGACATGGCCCTTTTCTCAATATTCCAATTTAGGACTAGTTATATTGCAGCCTGCTAGTCGTTCTGTACATCAAAAAAAGTGTGAAAAATGCCAAAAAAAGATTTGTTGTGCCTTAAACAATAAATTGAGATACATCCGATTTCTTGACTTGCAAAAATTGTTTTCTTCGGCAACGTCTTCCATTAGTTTTTTACTTTCCTCTGGAAAATATTGTATTGGTGTCGTAGACCGACCCGAGAACGGGGACAGACAGGAACTTTCTGAATACCACGAAATCCGTTACAGTCAAAATTTGATGTCCGTGCATCTGTCTATTGATCTGCCAGTCTATTGATCTGTCAGTCTGTTGATCTGTCAGTCAATCGGTCTGTCCGTTTTGCGTATCACAAATAACTCGAGAACGCGTTGACCTAGCGATTTGAAGTTTTTTTTAAATGAGTCAACTTTTGGAAAAGTAACGGTAGCTATAACGGGTACCTCCCATACAATTTAAAAAAAAAAAAGTTTTTTGAGAATTTTTCGAAAACTATGCGCTTTTGGGAAAAATGAATACAACAAAACTTAAAGGATATGACATTTTCTACATCATTTGCTTTAACGGTGTTTATGTATTTCTAACAGTCCGCAACATATTTCAAAAACAAATTTTTTTTAAAAATTTCTCGGAAATTTTGCGCTTTTGTGAAAAAATGTCTATAACCAAATTCAAAGAAAATAAGATTTCCTGCATTTTTTAAAGGCTTTTTACGAATCTTTAACGGTTCTCAAAAGTTTTGTGCTGATCACAACTGATATTTGTTGATTAATCTCCCACTATCTGCTAAAGTTTTGAAGTCCGCATTTTGTATGGGATGCGAGACCATACGTCGAATGAAAAACGGGTTGATTTGCGGTGCAGGAAGGGCGGAGTGTCTAGTATTTTTCTCGTAAATAACTTTCAATATTGGGGACTTCATGGTGGAACAATCTCTTAAATATGTTTGTTTTGCATTCAATTTTTAGAACTCTCCATATTCTACAATTAATTTTGATTTTTCCATTCTCTGTGAAAACATATATATGTAATTTGTACAAAAAATGTTATCCCTTATCATTTTATGCATGTAAAAATTTCAAAAGCATGATCAATTAGTCCGGATTCACACGATAAGTTTTTTGATTCACGTCTCGGCCAAACGATGGCAAGAAGGGCGAGATGTAGGAAGGGCGAAAAGTTGGTCAATCACCAACTTTTGATTCACCAAAAGTTATTGCAAGTCCGTTTTCTCTATTCCCTTTTGCTCTCATTCGTATTCGTTCATGTTCATTTACGACAAAAACTTTCATAAACGTCAAAAAGACGCACGTCAAAACATTCATCGTGTAAATGGCCGTGAATGATTCGTGGATGTTTAAAAGAGAATATCCGTGATTGATGAATCAAAAAACTTGTCGTGTGAATTGGGACTTATTTAAAAAAACAAGGCAGATATAAATTTATGCAAATTCTCATTACACACACACGCACATGTAAAAAATATTTTACTTAACGAACGATTAATCTATTTTTTATTTAAAAATCCAGCTGGATTAGGCCTTAAAAATAAATCCAAGGGTAAGTTGTACAAAGTGTATTTATTCGATACGAACCCCCTTTTTGTCTGTCCCCATTTTTATAATGTGTGCTTCTAGTCAGTTATTCACATTTTCTTTTCCCCCCTCTATCCGACTTTTTCTTTGTCCCAAGGAAAAAAAATCAATTGAAATTAAGTAGATATAATATAATATAAATATGTAATCAGAACTGTTTGCAAAATTTTTAAATTTTTTTTAACAGGAAAAAACATATTTTTTTTAAATTCTTTCATAGATTTTAAATAGCTAATAACAATGATTTTTCTTTTATTCACATAACCTTTCATAATCATTAACTGGATGCCTAAATTCGACTTAATAACACATTTTTCACATCGCTGAAATAAATTCAATACCAACATGAAATTAACATAAAATGTTTGCTGTTCAATTAAATTTGAAAAAAAAAATCACGGGAACATAATATTTATACTTTTTGATTGTTTTTTGGCCCGAATATGCATCTCTACATGGCGTCATGCATAATAATCCAAAAATAATAATATTTTGCTTCTGTGAACAATGATTTACTAAAAAACAAACATAAAAAAAATGAAATGTTGCGCATCCGGCTGGTTTGATTTGATTGCACAGACACTGAACAACCATCTGGGACTGACGAAGAAGATGGTGATGGTAAAGCTTATACTGACACTAGTTCTTCTCAATCTGAAGGGATGCTAGAAGACGGAAAAGTCGTTACTGTTCGCGGTCTCCTTAAGGGGCTGTACGAGAAAGCATGTCAGCAGAAGCTTTGGGGTCTCGTTAGACACACTGCTGGTATGTTGGGTAAAAGAGTCGAGGATTTAGCAAAGGCTGTTACTGATTTGCTGGTCAGACAGAAGCAGGTTAGAGATAGTTTGTGAAAGATTTGTTTTATCTATTGATTTTTTGAATGGATTTTTACAGGTAACTGTGGGTATGCCACCGAACAACGAATATACGATCACTGCACCACTACCGGAAACCGAATTGAGGCAGCTAATTCATGAGGTGGGTAGAAAAAACTTCTTAAGCTTAGAATACTTAAGTTTTAAACTTTTCACCGCAGCATCCATACGGCTCTTGGACCTCTGTAATATTTTTTTTTGTCACAGCTACAAAATCACAAATTTTTTGGGGTTTATAAACCATACGTGGATTTGGAGTATCAATGAAATACGTCACACTTTCGTGGCGGGCGGGCTGTAGCCTTTGAAAATTCGGAAAAAGCGCTAAAAGAACGATGCACGATTTTGGCCTCCCCAACTAACTTTTCAATGAGTGTCGTTTTAACTTTTGTTGAGGACTTTTTGGAAAGGGCACAGTCTCTAGTTTTATCCATATATGGCGTCAAGACCCACCGGATTGCAGAAGGATGGTGAGGTGAGGGGTTAACTATCTTTCTTGTGATTTTTCACAGAAATCAAGTTCGTTAACCCCTCACCATCCCCCTGCAATCCGGTGGCTCTTGACGCCATATATGGATAAAACTAGAGACTGTGCCCTTTCCAACAAGTCCTCAACCAAAGTTAAAACCACACTGTTTGAAAAGTTAGTTTAGGGGGGCAAGTGAAAACTACACGGGTTCAAACGTTAACCAGGGGCACGAAAAACGCTATTTCTTGCGTGGTTCTTTTAGCACCAGTCTTACCGTCACGTTATTTATAGGCGACCCCTGATAACACTTGTAAGATTTATCGAAAACGGTAGATCGTATCGAAAAATTTATAAAGACAAAATGTGTTGAAAATATGATTTTAAATAACTCTTTCGAACATCAAAATCCAATCGAACCTGGCCCCTCCCCAATTACACACAAATGGATTTTTTAAAACAAAAATTCGGTCTGTTTTCATGTTGTGTATCTGACGATTCGATCTTGCAATTGTAGCTTTTCTTATGTTCCGAACCCATAATTGTTTTTATCAAATTTCATTGATCAATAAAACGTTTACATTTGTTACAGGCTTACGGTGATGATGAGAGCACAGCGATGTTGACACAGGAATTGATGGTTTATTTAGCAATGTTTATTCGTACCGAGCCCCAGCTATTTCATGAAATGCTCCGCCTTCGGGTTGGTTTAATCATTCAGGTCATGGCCAAAGAACTATCACGTACTCTAAATTGCGATGGCGAACAAGCTTCTGAGCATTTGTTGAATTTATCGCCATTCGAGATGAAGAATCTACTTTATCATATTTTGAGTGGCAAGGAATTCGCCGTTAGCAGTGGTAAGAAAATCATTTATATATGCTTAAACGTGTAGAAAATTGGCATAAACTTTGAAAATTCCTGATCTCTTATTAAATTTCAGTTGCACGTGGTAACTTCTCCATCATCAGCTCAAAGTCAAGTCGTGTCAGCAAGAAATCGCAAATTGGTCTCGGTGATCCGGATTTGAACGACGACAGAATAATAGATGATAGACAGGGACAATGGCTTCGTCGACGACGACTCGATGGAGCGCTAAACCGGGTTCCAAGAGATTTCTATTCACGAGTTTGGACTGTTTTGGAAAAGGTAAACTAAAAACTATCAGCAGCGGTCCATAAAATACGTCACGCCAATGTCAGGCTTTTCAACCCACCTACTCTTGTCGTCATGCTTTTCCCGAATTTTTGTTGGGAGTTTAATACCGATTTCACACTACAGAATACCTCCCCTCTGCTCCCCAAAATTGTGACGTATTTTCTGAATAACCCCTCAACACTTTTTGTTTACTTTTTGCAAAAATCCATTACTAATCGCAACCATTTTCAGTGTCAAGGATTAGCAATCGAAGGTCGAGTTTTGCCGCAGAGTTTAACACAGGAAATGACTC
Organism: Chrysopilus asiliformis; assembly: GCA_964034945.1. NCBI lineage: Eukaryota > Metazoa > Arthropoda > Insecta > Diptera > Rhagionidae > Chrysopilus > Chrysopilus asiliformis. Next base: position 20,277,629 of record OZ035963.1, on the reverse strand, counting down.
CGGGCGAGTTGAAGTTCGCTTTGGAAGTTGAAACCGCTCTAAACACCATCCCGCAGCCAGAATATCGTCAGTTAGTTGTTGAAGCTCTTATGGTTTTAACACTCGTTACGGAGCATAATTTATTCCCGCAATTGGGCGGCATTATTTGCGTTGAGCATTTGGTACACAAGGGGAATCAGTTGTTCCTGGAAGATCAGAGACGCGTACAGGGGGATGCTATGTTGTGTTGCGCTAAATCTCAAGATGGCAAGGAAACCACGCCATCTGGAATGCTGTTGTGTGGTGGGGCGGCATACATTTGCCAACATCTTTACGATAGGTAAAGGAAATTATTTTGAATTTCTTTTGTAATGTTTAATTGTTTTTAGTGCACCAAGTGGAAGTTTTGGCACAATGACGTACATGGCACGAGCAGTCGCCGTTGTCCTTGATTGTGTACCAAAGCAAGGAGAAATGGATTGCTCCATTAGTTAAATTCTATGCCGTTTAGTAAAATTTTTTCTGGGGAATTTTTAATTAGTGAGATATTAACTAATAGAATTTCGCTAAGACTTACTCCGTAGATGTGGTTTTACCTTTTTCTCTATATCCCTTTTTAACACAATTTTTCTTAACTCTTGTTGTTTCTTTTGTTTGAAATATTTACTATTGTTTTTATTTTGATAAGAAATTTAAATATATTTAGGAAATTGTTGAATTTATTCAAATATAAAAAAGTAAAATTAATGAACTTAAAGGGGAACTTATGAAAGAAAAGCAATCAAAGGACATTATTTGTAGATAAATTGTAACTTATTGAGCCCTCCGTATCTTTTTTAAGATCGTTTTAAATCATATTTGTTACACACTAAAGTGAGTTTTATGAGAATGTACTTTTTTAAATTTCAAATATCTATAAAAATAAAAAATTTCAAGAGGTCATTTTGAGTTTTATTTGTCTAATTTAAAAAAATGTAATTCAAAACTAGAAAAAAGGTGCTCAGCAACTGGAAAAATGTGTGGTCCGACCAGTTAAATTGGTAAACCAGATTTGTCCACATTGGCTTTTTATTAGACAGTTTTGCTGATATATCAGAAATAAAAGTCAATCCGAATCTGGCAGTACTTTGGCTGTACCAGCTCAAGTTTTTGGGATATGAAAGGTGATCCATAAATTAGTTTAACGATTCATAATTGGAATTCAACAATTCTTTTTCTCTTCATGTTCAAAAAAAGTAGAGCTAACCCAGTCGAACCACGGCGAAATTCGGATTCAGCGGACCCAAATTAACCAAAAAAGATTCCTTTATCGTGTGCATCAGAATGAGTGTCGGCCTGTGTAATAATTTTTGGTCGACTAAAGATGTCTATCGACTAGTCAGTCGATTGAAAATAAGTTACATGAAGCCACCCCTTGACGACGTTGCCTGTAGTCCACTCCCCGTTTCGACTGCGACTTCAACTGCGTAGTCAGAGCATAATACTGGCAACTACATTTTGGATAATTATTTTCTAGTACTAAGGTGTACTAAGCGTGAAGTTTTAATTTGGGAGTCAATAGTTATCCGGTTATGCCCTTTAATCCTGTGGGCTCTAACACTAAATTCACGACTAGAACCATTCGTGTCGTGTTTGCCTATAGGGGCCCGAAAAATATTCAAATTCGGTTTCAAAATCCTACAAAATATAATTTTTATCCAAGTAAAATTACTTTCGAAATAAAAAAAAACATACATTTGGTTTAATTTCGTGTTTATTGATTACAAGCATGAGAAAAGTTGAGTTATAAATTTGTGAAATGAAATTCAAGATATTATAAAATGATTATTAATAGTAAACTTTTTAAACACAAAGTGAATGTGAACAATGATTATATATAAGGAAGATAATTAAAAATTAATCGTTTAGCAATAACCACGATCTGGAACGCGTCTCCTTGGTGCACATTTAATTATATTATCGACACGAAGAATCATTTCGGCCGCCTCTGCAGCCGATTGCAGAACCTGTCGTTTAACAGCAAACGATTCTGTGATACCCAAGTTTTTCATGCAGCCAATACGGCCGTTGTCCATGTCTAATCCCATGGAATGTTTGCCCTGAGCGTGAGCTGCACGGAGCTCTGAAATCAGTTGGGCAGAATCGTAGCCAGCGTTATCAGCGATCGCAATGGGAAGTTGCAAAAGGGCTCCTTAAAAAAGTGGAAGCAAAAGCGAAATTAAAATTTAACTCAATTAACGGTGAGAAGAAAAAAATTACTTGCAAAGGCCTCCATGGCGATAGCTTCCTTTCCAGGTGTCTCAGAAGCTTTATGCAAAATTGCGCAAGCCATAAGAGCTTCACTGCATCCGCCACCATAGACAATCCGTGACTCCTTCACTGTGGCTGCTAGAACACAGAGGGCGTCATGTAGAGAACGATCTGCCTCGTCGATAATTTGCTGTGTGGCTCCTCGGATCACAATTGTGCAAGCCTCGCCCAATTTTACTCCACTGAATCGCATTAGAGTGTCTTCTCCAATCATTACCTAAAAATATTGAATGTTATAGGAACAAATTTCAACAGATATACGTAATTTCTCACCTGTTCGATGACATCACATTGTCCCAATTTAACCAGTGCTGGGTTATCGAAGGTAGAGACGATTTCACCACCAGTGACTAGTGCGAGTCTTTCAATTCCATCGAAATCGGCATGCTCGATTGCCATTACTCCAGCATCAGCAAACAACTGTTCCGGATAGTTGTATATCAATTGACGATTGATAAAAACGTTGCAGTTGTGGCTGAGGATCTTCTGTACCTTGTCACGCATCTTCTCCTTCTCGGCCAGCTCCAAATCAGCGATCTTTGCCATAGAGTCGACCTTGAAATTGCTGCCAAATACTTTGATTTTGTCCGTGTCCATTGGGGTGTTGGCGATGAGAATTTTAGCATTCTCCACTCGTTTAGGCTGGTGTATGCCGGGCTTTTTGTCCAACAGGAAACCCTCATCTAAGAATGAATCCTCCAAAGTACCACCGGTTTTCTTAATAATCTGAATGGCATTCAATTCTCCGGATCCCTTCAGCCTCAGCACAGCGTCAACGGTTAACTTTGCGAAGAACTCCTTGTGCTGGCACAGAATCTTCGAGCTTAGTGTCGTTCTGGCGATATTCATGAGATCAACCTTGAACTTTTCGTTGTCGGCTGAGTTGTCCTGGGCGGTGTTGATCAACGCCTTCTTTGCAATGTCGGTGGCCATACGCCAGCCAGCGATTATCGTCTGTGGATGCATTTTTTGATCGATTAACTTCTCAGCTTCACGCAGCAGTTCCGCTGCTAATACTGTCACGGATGTTGTGCCGTCTCCCACTTCGTCGTCCTGAACTCGAGACATATTGACCAGGATCTTTGCAGCTGGATTGTCGATACCAACTGATTTCAGGATTGTGGCTCCATCGTTGGTGACTTCAACATTGCCAGCATTTCGTCCCGATGAGACCAGAATTTTGTCCATCCCTTTGGGGCCGAGGGTGCTCTTCACCAAATCGCCGATCGCAATTGCCCCAATAAACGCTGACAATCGAGCGATTTCGGCTTTTTCTTCCTGCGCCTCATTCTTCAGGATTCGGACGGGGTTTAGGGAGACTTCCTACATTTCAAAAAAAAACATTTTAGTTTCGGGTGGAGAAAAATAACCTCAAAATGAGAAATGTGTCATTTCACTATGAATTTTTGCAGTGATTGTGTTTAAAAGACTTTATAGCGATTAGTAACGAAAATACAAGGGATTTTCACAAAATTTAATATTTTTTTTTTTTGAGAATATTCTGGAAACAATGCCCAAATCCTCCTCGTGTTGGTTATGAAAAAAAAAACTCGCCCGGCTGGTATTTGAAATTAGAAATTTTTCGCAAAATATTGGAATTACAAATAAAACTTTTACTGGTTCGGGTAAAGAGTTTATTAAATATGCATTCCTGATTGAAATTTAAATTAAAAACCTATAACTTACCATATTTCTGCACTAAATATTCCAGAACTTTTGACAAAATCGCAGCACGAGAAACTCTCTGATTCACTTCAAAGCACGTCAACCCAGCAAACGCACCCATCAACTTTAAGTTTGGTTACACTTCACAGTGGATATTTACACGATTCGTTTTTTTCTTGGTTTTTTATGTGTTTTTTAAATATTTGTTAGATGTTTCTTGTAACATTTTTATGTACAAATTAGAACAAAATTCGAGAACGAATGAATATAAAAAGGTCATAGTTTCTTTAATTAATTTCCCTATTGAAAAATCTCTAGTTCAGTTTTTGGAAAAAGAAAATAAATACAAAAAACTAGAATGTTTGAAAAAGTTTTATATTTCTATAAAGTTTTTAAGTTGCCTTAAGCTAAATTCAGAATAACTATTGCGATTGCGATTGAAGCTTCTCGAACAAGCTTTTAACGATATAAAAATGAAAGCTTGGATCTTATTGGTCGAGGAAGCTGAATTGTAATCGCGACCGTAATAGTAATCGCAATCGTAACAGTAATCGCAATCGTTAGTTTGAATGGGACTTTAGAGTAAAGAACGGATAAATGCTCCGAAGCGTGAATCTGCTAAACTAAACTATCTAGAGGGGATACAAATTATTGAATATAAAACCCACACAGCTCCTAGTATGTTTACAAAATTACAAAATAGAATATTGACCATGAACTTTATGAAAACTTTTTAAAAAATTAAATTGTAGCAACAAATGGCTGAATACGTTTTGTGATGCCAGACGATTTTTACGTGGCAACTAATTTAACCCTAATTTCAGGTTTTTTTGTATGTTTATATTACATTAAATTAATAGTAATTATATTCCTATTAATAGTTTGTTTAAAGATTTTGGAATTAAGATTAAAAAAATCGAAAAGAGATCTATCCGAGCCAAGAAGGATAGTTGCTCCAGTTTTGGGTACGGATAAATGCCCATAGAGGATAAACGCTCAATTTGATCTTAATTTTAATATGGATGGATGTCATATAGTAATTGTAATAAAAGAATATATTTTACGCAAAATAATAACATTTTACTGATCGCCATTCGCAGTTTGGACAGAAAAATCACGAAAGGTGATGTGAAGGAAGTAAAGTCTAAAACAATGGCAACTAGAAGTAGCTCAAGTATTGGGTCGTCTATCTTCCACATTGTGTGTTAATTATAATATTTTTGAATTGTGTCCAGGAATTTATTTTTTCAATAAATTATGGTTATTTTTATTCGTTCTGCCCAAGGTCATCTATCCGGGCGGGGCGGGGCATCTATCCGTACCAAAATTAGAACCTTTTTATTTTCTCCCTTTTCTTTTCCATTTCTCTCCAGGGTTCTGAAATTTGACAAGCATATAGTTGAATGATAAAACTGTCCAATAGATTTAAAATTATGTAAGTATTTTGAAGAATGAGGATTTTGCAGCGTTTTTCCGAAAGGTGCAGCGTCTATCCCTACCTTACCCTATACGGTAAATCTTTTTGCTTAAATATATTGAAGGCCTTTCAAAATCGTATGATTTCCTTTAATGTAGTATTTACATGATCAATGTAAAATTATTGACTGCGTATGACAGGTCTTATAGGCGAGCCATAAAATATGTCACATTTAAAAAAAAAACTTTACACAAAATTAAAAAACTTTACACAAAAATGTACGAAAAATTCTATATTAGATGTTAAAATAAATTGGGAAAGAAAAGTTGAGTAAAAGAACTATTCCAACAAAAACAATAAAATTTAAAAAAAAAATTAAAAAACACATTGGAATAAAAAAACGAAAAAAAATTGTATTAGGTAAAGTGGAAAATTTTTTGGTTTTAAATTTGAATAATGGCGATTGATAGTTTTGAACAACAGTACAGAAATTGTTAATATCTTTGAATAGATTTAATTTAGCTTTTCTTGGAAACATTTTTCTCACTAATATCTTCTACTGTAGAGAAAAACAAATAAGAAGCACGTTTTTGAGTTTAGTTTAATTTTCCCTTTGGTTGAGTACATCATTAATTGCTCCACAATGTCATTAAGTCTCATTTAATGAGAAAACTTGATAGTGAAGAAAGAATATCGTCTTCGGATTCTTTTTTCATACATAGATAATATTTGTTCTTCATAACGTTTTCTGGGTTCTCTGGAAACATTCAATTTCGTGTCACGTTCTCTAAATAGAAAGACTTAATATTAACCCCTTCACACTTTTTACGAACCCTTTGGAAAAGAGTTTTTCTTTCTTTGCTCAACAATTTTCCATCGCAACTTATATCCAAGTTTTCTTTTTCTGAAGTAGATTTGCGAATCCTTTTCACCACATATTCATTGCCGACACTGAAATCTATCTTATTTCAAGATTAAGAAATCGACATACTTTCTCAGGATTTCGTGGCTAGGGAAGAAATGTTTGTAGCCGCGTTTCTTTGAACGTTGTGTTTTTTATCCCCCAATTTGTTATTAAAATTGTATATAATCATATCATACTAAACTAATATATAAAAATGAGTTGGTGTCTGTCTGTCTGTTCCTCTTTCACGCAAAAACGGCTGAACCGATTGACTTGAAATTTGGCATGAGTGTCTGCGGTAGTTCTGGTTCCAACATAGGTATACGGAAAAGTAGCTCGAGGGGTGAGGGGAGTAAGGGGAGGGGGTAAAGTGATTTCGAAACTTAGTTTTTGCACTATGTTACTCTTTCGCGGGGAAACTACCGAGCCGATTGGCCTGAAGTTTAGCTCCAACATAGACCATAAAAAAAATAAATAAAAATTTGAAAAAACTTAACCCGGCAACGGCGGGTATGCAAGCTAGTAGTGTAAAAAACATAAAAAAAATGGGAAATATTATTTCAATTGTTTTAGACGAAAACCCGTATGTGGATGTTTCGCAAAATTTATAAACATAAAAAGCATTTAGAATGCAATTTTACATAATTTTTTTAGACATCGAAATCCTTTTGAAGTAATCTAAAAAAAACTATAATTGGATAATTAACCTAAATTCAGTTGAGTTTTCTGAACAAAAAAAATATCTTGGGCATTATTCGATTGCCTTACGGAAATCGAAACTTTTTCTTTATTTTACAAATTCTTCAAATATTTTTACGAATTAATTAATTTAACTTCGCCAGATTATTGGTTCTAGCCAACATAAATGTGATGCAATTCGAGTGTAAACTCCGGCCGGGGTACCGCCGCATCCGATCCCAAAAGCTGTTATTGCGAATACATATGGGACATTATCAGCAAATTGTTTTGTCACATTCCGGCTGAGTGGGCCACCAGAATCACCCTGTGAGTGAATTTTTAAACAAAAATTATTAAAAAATCTTTAAATTGTAGGGATTTAAAAAAATTCTCAATTAGAGTGTCGAAAAGTCTCAAATCAATATGAAATTTTGTTAACAAGTGCAGTTTGTTAACAAGTACAATTTACCAGAAAACTTGTTTACATTTTTTCCCCAAAAAATTGTCAGAACAGTGGGACCTCGGTTCGGGAACGCTCTTCAGGAACGGTCTTAGTTTACGGTTTCTGAAGAGCGTTTATAAAAAGAGGTTTCACTGTATAGGGAAAGGCAAGGAAAACAACTTTAGTTCCCGCCAAAAAAAAATTTGAACATCCTCAAAATTTTTTTTGTAGTACCGAAATTTTGAAGGCCTTTGTTTAGGGTGCAAAAATTTAGGGAGTCGATATTCGGTGCTCCCCAACCTCTTTTCGTGCTCTTCTGATTTACGACTCTGCAAATATGAGACTCTTCAGACGGATTCCACGAAAATTTTAGTAGCTACAAAATCGATTTAGAAGTCTCTTCTTGCTTGAAATTTCCCTGTTAACTCGATTTAGCGGTCGATAAAAATTTCGTGAACCCACCATTCGGTACAAGAGTGAAAAAAACCATCCCTTTTCAACAGACCTCACAAGCATCCCGCATTTCCTGCCCCGCGCAAAGATGCTCTGGTACAATTCCTCGCCGACGTCTGGTGGACTTGGACCCAAAAATTCGCTGACAAAATTGGCTTTCATAAATTGTGAGTTCGGCTTTAAGCAGTTCATCTGATTTCATGCCACCTGAAATTTTAAATTAGTAAACACATAATACTAATAATGGTGTTAATAATACGTTCGGTGTAACCATATCCAGTACCAATTAAGCTCCCGGAGTCAACAAACTCTTGCCAAAGACACGCTGGCCGAATGCTGCGTCTACAAAAATATTTCACAGCAACAATAATAAATCGAGAAAGTACAATTTTTTTTTACTTACGAGGCACAAGTCGTTAATCTTAAGACGGCGATGTCGTTATACTGTTGACCTGGGTCGTAATCTGGATGAATAAATGGAGTTGCATCGACTGGCAAATCGGTGTCCATAATGTTTTTCATTTTTAAAGATGTGCCGCCCAATCGAACATAATCTGGTGTGTCGCTAAATGAAAAAAGTGCACCTTCGCATTAACAAATTCGTCTCTAAAATTTGAAGATATTTCGAAATTTTTCTCTTACGCCAAGCAATGTGCAGCCGTGATTACGTAGCAGCTATCGGCTAAAAATCCACCACATTTGAAATCGAGTGTACCATCGGCCATCCGCCAGCCCAAAGCTGCCTAAAATTGAATGGGGAAGTGAATTGGTCATTAATCATTATCTAAGTTTCGTATTTACAAACATAGATTAATTTATTCATTTAACGGTGAGATGATATCTTTCTTACATAATTAGATCTCATATGATAAAAATTTGGTACACTCACAGAAAAATATTATTAATCTGGTAAAGATAGCGACCATTCTAACAAAAACCATTACCAATTTTAGGTCTTTCAGATTGATAAAGCGATTTTATTAAGTCAGACGGGTAATTTTTATCTAATAAAACGTTTATCAATTGGATAAAAACAATTTTGTTAAAACTGCATTTGTTAATCTGATAAAGAAATTGCTATTTTCATAATTTTTTTATCAGATTGATAAAAAAATTTATCATCCTGATAAAAAATTGGTGATTTTTGATAAAAAAATTTATCATCCTGATAAAAAATTGGTGAAATATTCTTCTACTTGGGTTCTAATACTGAATGCTTTTCACATGCGAATTATATGTGATCGGAACTATTAAACTTAATCGACTTATATTATGTTCGAAAAGTTACTTTATGATTTTATGTAAACACAATATGTTCTGTTGTTGTTATACCCGTATGGTGAAACCAAAGGGTATATTAACTTTGCCTTACCGTTTGTAACGCCAGGATCCCGTCATCACACAAAAAAATGAATTACACCAGTGTGTTTAGAATGATAAAAAAAGTTGAATTTTGCATGTCCGTCCGTCTGTCCGTCTGTCCGTCTGTCCGTCTGTCTGTCCGTCTGTCTGTGGCGCGGATTGCGGGCGCACGGATTGAGCTAGAGACTTGAAATTTTGCGTGGATCCGTTTTTCGTAAAATGTGAGGCTAAGTTCGTTAATGGGCAAAAATGGACCATTAGGGGGGGGGGGGGGGGGTACCCCCCATACGAACGAAATCGTTTTTTATGAATATCTCAAAAACGGTGCATTATCAAAAAAGTCCAAGAACAAAAGTTATTTAGGATATGATTCTACATAAAACTCCCATACATCAAAATCCGATTGGAATAAATTTAAAAAAATCTTATTGGAAAGTTTGACTTCAAACTGGAATTTTGGTATAACTGTTCGAATTTTGATACGAATATCACCATACGGGTCTCCAATGATTGCCAGATTGGCAATTATAGCTTTTGTTATGTTTGTATCTTACTTTAGTAATTTTTTTGTAAAAGAATTTAAACAGTGACTGTACAAACCATGTAAGGAAATTCACCAGCGTTCGTGGGATCTGCAAAAGCAAGAAATGCGATTGTAGGCTTTGGCTCGTCGAAGTTTTTCCGAGATTTGTTTGGTAAGTAAAAAGGTGGGTTTTGATTTGGTACTGAAGTGGCTGGTGGATAAGGAGCCCATTGCCGTATTGCTTCTGGAATAGGTGGAAATCCTACAGTTGATGGCTGATAAGGTGTATTAAAATTATTTATAGTGGATGCAGGAAGATAACGTGGTCCTGGTGTCGAATGTAAAACTGCTGGATAATTCCTTTTGTAACTGTAGCCGATTTGTCGAGTATTTCTAGTAAGCTGTAGTTCTTCCCGTTTTCTTCTACTTTGGTTGGAGTAAAACGATTGACACACTGCAAAAATTTAGATAGGTTTAATTAATGAAAGTGCATGTGCGCCAGTTTAAGGCAAAATTATGTTTTTAGACTTTATTGTTTCCACAAAGGGCTTTAACCCATTAATCCCTACTGTTATATATATGTAATGTAATTTTTTTTCTAAGAGATAGTCATTTATTTATCATGCTTGCGGCAGCTTTGCGTATGTTAACCAGATATCCCAGAAGGTCTCTTGTTCATCTGGCAACGCGTATTGGTTACCCAGATTTCAGGGAGAAAAGAGTAGTGTGTGTATATGTCAATATTACATAGCAGGTTTTAAATATTATTATTATCACTCTGGGGAGCTGTGACGGCGGTACTAAATTCCACGCAAAAAATCTTGAAAAAGGGGGGTGGGGGTTCGAAAGGCCGAAAATAGGTGTGACCTATTTTGTGAACAGCCCCTAAGTTGAAAATGACATATAATCAAATATTGAAAATTATATTCCGTTGCGTTGTCGCAGGTCAATATTTTTAAAGAACAAGAACCAAATTTAGACTTTTCTCCTTCTTCAAATGGTTCATATTTGCATAAAGAAATTTTGACACCATCTTGTAAAGAAACATCGCAAGGCAGAAATTTTGCTGCCGGTTAGATACTTCTTAACTGTAACAAATTATGTTTCCAATAAATCTGACATCGTAGTGATAATTTCTTGGTTAAACTAATTTCAAAATCAAGATATTTTTGAAGTTTACCTTTATTATGAAAAAAGAGGACAGAGTACAAATTTATCTAAAAAAAGTACCAAACACAAAATTTCGAAAAAAAGATGTCAGACATTTTATCTCGGTCAGAAAAGAGTACAAAGGACGTCTGGCAACCCTAACGCGTAGCAAACCCGTTTTTTTTAAAAACACTTTGGTTCCTAAGAACAGTAGAACTACTTCAACCAGATTTAAATGTTGAAACAGTCTGGGGACTAATGGGTTAATTCGAATGCTTATATTTTCAACATTTAATTGTAAAAAACATCCTTTGCGGGGTTGATAAAGCTTAAATTTGGCGAAACATATTATGAAACGATATTTTTAACGCCGCTTTTACGTTTTTAAAAAGAATTTAGATAAATCACAAAAAAGAAACCGTTTATGACGACATTTCTACCAGTTATATCGATCAACCAAATAAAGCGACAAATTTTTTCGGTCCCTAAACGTCGTTATAAACGGTTTCCATTAAAATACTTTGTTCACTAATTCTGCCCACATCAGTTCTAGCGCATTGAAACTTTCCCTGTCCCGGGATTGAATCTTTTTCTTTGTTTGGCATTTTTCTTCGATCAGATGCCCGATTGTCACCAATTTCGTCATAAGGACAGCAGACTATTGGAAATTGTCCATCATAACGGCATACTGGCGGTTGGCGGTATTTTTGAATCCTTTTAACACTTGAACACTCGATATCTCTTGTGCAAACCCCTTCCTCATTCGTAGCAGTGATCAGACAGGACGTATTCAACGGATGATAGTAAACTGGTTGGGGATAAGAGCAGATTTTATTGGATGTTATCTGCCATGAGTTTTCAACAGGTGGGAGATAGGCTAAGTTAGCGGCTTCCACTAAAAGTTTAAAAATTTAAAAATCACAACAAAACACTTTTCTTCTATGTGGAATTTCTTACTGTAAGTTTTTATAAAACTTAGCACAAATATCAACTTTGCACAAATTTTCATTTTCAACGGTTTTTATTTTGTATATGATTTTTGTTTAGACGTTATTGCAATAAAATTACATAATATTTCACAGAGAAATCAAAATTTATTAAATGTTTGGTCAATTGTGAACACACACCAACGATTCGTCCGGTCAGGTGAAAGTCTAATAAAGAAATGTTAAAATCTTTGAATACTTTTGGGAAGATATATAAACAATTTGGGCGGCCTTGACCAATTTTAACACTTTACACGCGACAATCCAGATTGATTTGATGGGATGGGGAAATCATTAAATTTTGAAAGGTTATTAGCATCTTCTTTTTAAAGTATAATAGGAGAAACAAGATGATGCTCAACATACGACTGATAGATACCTACCTCAAAACGGCAATTATTGTGATTTTCGGGTTTATTTGGCTATTACTGAAACGTTCACATTTATGAAATGTTCGTTTTTATTATATGTTACGATTTATCCTAAAATATAGGTTTTAAAATTTACAAAACTATAATAATATTGATCTCGACGATAATATTAACTTATTTTTGTAGTATATTGCCGGCATTAAATCTTTTATCTGAAGTTTCGCGTAAATACTGAAATTTTAGCTAAAGTTTAGTTAAAGTTAAGCCTCAATGACGCTACATTTATGATGGGAAATCTTGACAATTACTTAAATATTTGATTTCAAATACAAAAACAGCAAAATCGACAATTTTTATAAGTAATTTAACTACTTAGTTTTAAAATTTACTATTTTCAACCTAAATTGAATATTTTTATACCCGTATGGTGAAACCAAAGGGTATATTAAATTTGCCTTACCGTTTGTACCGCCAAGATCCCGTCAGCACACACAAAAATGAATTACACCAGTGTGTTTAGAATGATAAAAAAAATTGAATTTTCCCTGTCCGTCCGTCTGTCTGTCTGTCCGTCCGTCTGTCTGTCTGTCTGTCTGTCTGTCTGTCTGTCTGTCTGTCTGTCTGTCTGTCTGTCTGTCTGTCTGTCTGTCTGTCTGTCTGTCCGTCTGTCCGTCCGTCTGTCCGTCCGTCCGTCCGTCCGTCCGTCCGTCCGTCCGTCCGTCCGTCCGTCTGTCCGTCTGTAGCGCGGATTGCGGGCGCACAAATTGAGCTACAGACTTGAAATTTTGCGCAGATGCGTTTTTCGTAAAATGCGAGGCTAATGAGCAATAATGGATAATAATGGACCATTAGGGGGGGTACCTACCATACGAACGAAAATGTTTTTTGCGAATATCTCAAAAACGGTACATCCTATTAAAAAAGTGCAAGAACAAAAGTTATTTAGGATATGATTTTACATAAAACTTTCATACATCAAAATCCGATTGGAATAAATTTAAAAAAATCTTATTGAAAAGTTTGACTTTCAAGTGGAATTTTGATACAAATGTTCGTTGTTCAGATTGGCAATTCTACTTCGAGGACTTTCGTTTAAGATACTCCACGTAAAAAAAAAAGTTTCATATAAACTTTGATTGGTTTGTCGAAGAGGAAGGGGGGGGGGGGGGGGGGGGGGGGTCCGACGGCAAAAAATGCCAACTTTGGATATGGGACCCTTCCCTTGTATAAAACCTATTTTTTTTAATTTAGAGTAGTTTTGATATATCGGGATTTGCTTTGTCATATATGTAACCCTTTAATACTCTAAATGCTTTTAAAATAATACAAAGCATTTCAAACGACTGAAGATTGGCAAATAATAATTTATAGTCAAAAGTTGCATTTTATTCAAAAACTTTTTTTTCGTTTGTTAATTACGCTTTTTCAGTTATGTGGAATTGTATTAAAATAACTTTCATTTTTGGTTTGGCACTTAGGACTTTTTTTTTTGCTGTTATTGTGTCAAGTGGTCCTTTGACACCATTGCAAACGAAGTTATTCTCTCATAGGGATGGATGCTGATGGACTCGTAGAGCACTTTCTGTAAATTAAAAAGTTTAAGTGCTCTCTAAAAATTTCATTTTGGAATTTCGTAAAACTTTTTAAGTGTGAGATGTTCAACATTTAAAGCATACTTATTTTGTGGTAAAATTTGAAATAATTTTCATGGTTGCGTAATTGTGAAATTTGTTGCCTAGAAATGTGTTTGTGCCACTAAGTTTGGCTTTTAATTTCATGAATTTTGTTGCTTGATAATAATTGCATTCGTTTAAAAGCAAATATGGGCAATATATGAAATGGTTTCCCTTATTTAGCCAAGTCCTCTTAACAGGAGTTACAGAATAATCCGAAGGTAATTTTAATCAATTTCAAATGCATAACACCATTATTTGATGTTTCGAAAATGTTTGATTAACATATATATCCTCAATTAGATAGAAAGGTGAATTTTGTAAGGCCTATAGACAATTATTGTTTAATATTTTTGTATATAAAATCTCGGAATGCGTGCATTGGAATATATTATATCCTGAAACATTACAAATACATAAATGTATAAAAAGGATACACGTGCCGAAAACGTTATATTGAGTAGGTATATCTATCTATGAATGATGTGTTTCTCTTTCTCTTATGCTTGTTTTAGCAGGACAACAGTAAACGTGGCAATTGTCAGTACTAGAATATGCAAACATGCAGAAATTAACACCAAACTGTGTAATATGTGTTGCGATTAATTCGAATGTGTGCTTAAATGATTATATCTACAAATATGTTTTGTCGACTAGGATATTAAGAAGCCTTTGAGGGTTGTTACACAAAGTTTGCAGAAGTCACCACTTTGAATTCTAAAAAAAAAATATTATATAGGTACATAATGTAATACAAAATTATATCAAAAACATAACAAAAGCTATAATTGCCAATCTGGCAATCATTGGAGACCCCCGTATGGTGATATTCGTATCAAAATTCGAACAGTTGTACCAAAATTCCACTTTGAAGTCAAACTTTCCAATAAGATTTTTTTAAATTTATTCCAATCGGATTTTGATGTATGGGAGTTTTATGTAGAATCATATCCTAAATAACTTTTGTTCTTGGACTTTTTTGATAAGATGCACCGTTTTTGAGATATGCACAAAAAACGTTTTCGTTCATATGGGGGGGTACCCCCCCTAATGTTCCATTTTTGACCATTAACGAACTTAGACTTGCATTTTACGAAAAACGAATCTGCGTAAAATTTTAAGTCTCTAGCTCAATCCGTGCAATCCGCAATCCGCACCAC
Source organism: Chrysopilus asiliformis (assembly GCA_964034945.1). Taxonomy (NCBI): domain Eukaryota; kingdom Metazoa; phylum Arthropoda; class Insecta; order Diptera; family Rhagionidae; genus Chrysopilus; species Chrysopilus asiliformis. Next base: position 20,262,557 of record OZ035963.1, on the reverse strand, counting down.
AGACGGACGGACAGACGGACAGGCGGACAGACAGACAGACAGACGGACAGACGGACAGACAGACGGACGGACATGCAAAAATCATTTTTTTTAATCATTCTAAACTCACTGGTGTAATTCATTTTTGTGTGTGATAATGGGATCTTGGCGTTATAAACGGTAAGGCAAAGTTAATATACCCTTTGGTTTCACCATACGGGTATAAAAATAAGAAAAGCTATAATTGAGCCAATCGTCAAATACTCTATATATTGACCGACAAAATGTTGATTAAAAAAAGAAAGGAGTGGTCCGATTGGAGTTTGATGTATGGAACGATTATGTAAAATCCTATTCTAAAGACATTTTGCCCCTAAGAATTTTTCAATATGACTCAACGTTTTCAAAAAAATTGATGAAAAAACCTTTCGTTTGTGGGGGAGGAATGGGGGAGGAAGGAAGGAATGGTCCAATTTTGTCTGTTCAAGAGCTTAGCCTAGCTATTGTTGAAAACCGTAATTATACAAAATATCAAATATCTAGCTCTATCTTTTGAAAGTTATGGTGCTCACGGACGGATAAACAATTGGGACACCCGACCTTGACCGCTTAGTGTAAAATATTAAATTCGGGTAAGTATTTGAAATAAACAAAAATGAACCTAGTGAGCTTTGAAATTTGCTTGTTTTTGTCTCTCTCAGTTAATGTTTGCTTGTACAAAAGTGGAATAAAAACAGGTTTTTAGTGATTTGAATTTTTAGTGCTGAGTTTTATAAGTGAAATAATGATTATTTTAAGTAATTGGAGTGATTTCCGAAGAGTAGAAAAGGCAAAAGTGAAAAAATGAGAGAAATTGTATATTTTGGATTTTACTACAATTGCGGAATAATGCATTCGCGGTTCAGGGAAAAATTTTAACAATTAGTAGTCGTTTGTATTGTTTTACTATGCTAACAGCTATTTTAATAGCAAATGTGAATACTCCTATATTATTTATGAACAAATTCATATTACTGTACAGTTTTTTCGTTCTTGGCATAGGAGAAGGGTTCGTTCCTGGGATAGAAATTTACTTTTCGATCCGTATCAAAAAAATCTATGCATAATTTAATTTTTGTTTCTTTCTAGAATAAAGTTCTGATAACTTGTGTATAAAAAAACAAATCTTTGTGCTGATAGTTCTTACTATTTTTAGGGACATTAAATTAAGAAACTCATAACCTCTTGGACCACCCCGGCCGTAAAAATTGGTTAAAAAAGTAAAAATTCTTTTACTTTGGTTGAAGTGAAATCAATATCGAAGAAAGGGTTTGCTAAAATGTCAATATTAGTTAATAAAATGTTACGATTCGTTAATCCAATGTTAAATAAATTCATTATGAAAATTATATGAATTCATTTGCATAATGTAGGAAACTTTTTGAACATTCCTCTTTTTTATAAGCAAATTTATTGTCCCGGTGTATTGTATTTTTGGACATAATCTAAGTACATATACTATTACTATATTTACAACATCGAAATGTATGTTTTCTAATTGATGGATAACAAGTACAATTTAAAGAGATTATTGGCTTATCAATTATTTATCGTGTTAGTATGTATTGTATATTAAATGTTCGAAAATCGTAATAAGTATATAAAAAAGATTTTTGAGTTGAAAAAGTATTTTTGAGTAAAACAGGGTTGGTAAACATCGAATCACGTATTTTCTCCATTCTCAAAACAGGAAAATTTTCCGGCGATTAGGTAGGGTAGGCAGGGTGGTGCTACTCAAAAAATTATGCTCAATTTTTTTAAAATTATATGACATTGGTTAAAGATTTCAAATTTTTCTGATATCAGGACCTTCCGTCTTGAATTTTGAAATTCTAACATCATATTCGCGAATAGCGGTCCCGAAAATCCCCTAGTTCCAGTTTTTCGGAGGGAAATGAGTAAAAGGCGTTGTCCTTACAGGACCTGCCGCTTAGAATTTTGAAATTCTAACGCCAGATTGATGATCAACACTGCCGAAAATCATCTCATGCATTTTTTCAGAGAAAAAAATGGAAAGGATATTTGCGTTATCCCTACAGGACCTTCTGTCCCAAATTTCGAAATTTCAACACCAGATTCGTGACCAGCGACTCTGAAAACCCCCTAACCCCAGTTTTTTTTTGAGAAAACGGATATTTGAGTTCGCCTTACAGTACCTCCCGTTTATAATTTTAAAATAAATCTCATAGGGCTTACCTCATAGGTTAGCTAGCATCTTAAAGTTAAGAATAATCTGTGTGCAAAATTTCATGGCAATCGGTTTGGTGGTTCGGTTGATACTGTGATGAGTGAGAGTGGTATTTGGCTTTTATATATATAGACTAGCATTTGGACCCGGTTTCGCCTGGCTAAAAGCGTGAGTAAAACAGAACCTAGGAAAACAAAATTCATAGATTAGATAGCCTAGAGTAGGGCGGTCCGTGCTTTTCTTTAGTTTTTTTTTCGGAAAATGGTTTTCAAAAATTAACAAATTACTCACCCAACCAGTCGGGCTACTTTTAAATTTGGAGATGGACCCCAATAACCGTCTGTGCCGAATTTCAGGCCAATCGGCTGTGTAGTTTTCCCACGAAAGAGTGACATAGAGGAAAAACCAAGCTTTACTGCCTACTCCCTCACCCCTCGGTCTACTTTGCAATAGGCCTATGTTGGAACCAGGCCTACAGCGAACATTCATGCCAAATTTCAGGTTAATCGATTTATCCGTTTTCACGTGAAAAATGAACAGACTTTTTTTTAGATGTTAGTATGATTTACAAATAAGATGAAGCCACATTTTAATAGTAAATTTAAAAATAGTTCTTTCAGTAAAACACGGTTGGTAAGTGTAAGAAAAAAGTGAAAACTTCAATCATTTTAACACAAATGAAATCACTTTAAAAAATAATTTAGTTTAATATCGAGAAAAATTGTAAAAGACTTTTATTTAAACATTGTTGAAAACCGTTGATAGGATTACAAACGGCTTTTATACAATTTTCCTTAACAGGCACTTAGTTTGCTTTTGTTTATTGACTTTTAAACTTAATTTTGGCATAAATATTTTATAGCTAAGAAAGACATTTTCCAGTCAACCACTTCATAAAAGTTAAGTACTTAAAATTGCATCCATCGTAGATGATGTCAACAAGTTTTCCCGACGACTAAACTGCATTGGTGAGAAAAACGCTAAAGAGAAAAGATGTTTCACTTAAAAATGCAAATTAATCAAAATTGAAGCGAAATAAAAGTAAAACAAAAACTTTTAAGTAGTTTTTAAAAGAAAACAATTTTAATAAAAAAAAAAATCCTTGATTTTTGTCATTTGGATTTTCAAGAATTTTTCGCCGCTACACAAAATGTACAAATCGCCGGTCTACCGTTTTCATTTTTACATATCTTATCGTTGATGTGATTCATACATGGTTGACGTGAATTGCCTGCAAAGTAATTGGAATTTCATATTTACATGTTTCAAATTAAATTTAAATTTTTATTCACCTGTCATGACGATAGCATCTAAATGTTCGATGTAACTTTTCGCTAATCTAAGAATTTCGATTTTGGATAGTTTTCGATTTTGTGGCTCGGTTGGAATTAAAGTCCTTAACGTTGTAAATGCCGAATTCACACTGAATTAAAGAAAAGAAGGTTTTTGTGAATGTTTTTTTTTTGTTTTTAGCACAACACATTTTAAACACATTGTGGCCAAACCTCTGTGTCCTATACCTCTCACGTGCGTTTGCTTGGTATCTATGCTTCGGCTGGACACAAATATTGGAATCATTTTCACTTGAACTGTTATTAAAATCCAGATATGTTGAAAAACTCGTGTAATCCATTTTTTAAAATTAAAAACTTCGTCAAAAAAATACCCGAAATGCTGCAATTTAATTAATAAGTGTATTCTGCTCTAGCATCTTTCATCCTTGACAAGACGGTGCAACTTCCGATTTTAAACTGAAAGAAATTCTAGCAATGTCGGATCAGTAGAGAGATCTGTTAAACGAATTAAGTCATTAGCTGTGGCAAATAGGCCATGAAACTTATTTCATCAATACACATTTATATAGGCTCATGCGGCTGATGAAAATCGTACTTTTGAAACTAAAACCAATGATGAGATAATGATGATTAAAACAATGATGATGTTGATGAGTAAATGGGGATAACTGATGTCGGATTGTGGTTTGAAAATTTAAAACAAACAATTGCTACAAATCAAATTCTGTTTTCAGTGTTGCCGTTGATTGGCTATGAAGTACAAAATTAGAAAGATAGGAAGATAGGATTTAACACCGCAGGACCGTGACTAAAGCCCCCTCCCCTCATCCTCACCCACCAGAAAGTCTCGTGGAACCCTGTTTTCCGGGAAACCAATTTGCTCTTAGTGGTGATGTTAACCCTATAATAAAGTGTTTCCCAAATTTTTTTTGCTGGCGCTCCCCCTAGTGTGATATTTTTTTTGTCGTGTAACCCCTTACGCCATTCTAAACACCATGTAACGCAAAAAACTAAAAAAAAGATAGAGTTATGAGACAATTTTGGAAAAACAACAGCACAAATATGATAAGGGATCAACAATGAAAGAAATGCGTCGCTGGCGAAAAGTTTGTAAGGAACCAAAAGCAAAAACCAGAAATCTGATTCACCCTTGAACCAAAACCGAACTACACTCACAAAACTTTTGGTTTGCATCTTTGGTAATAACACGATAGTGGAGAGACGCGAACTTTTTGACATCTTTTAACCGCAAAACCAAATTTTATTAAATTTCTCTTAACGCCCGTTAATAAGCCAATAGATGTCAATCTGTTATTTAGATATAGAAGTACGGCTGATTTTCTCAAAATATTTTGTGTAATGAAAATAATTAGAATGATTTTTCAAATAAAATGCATTTTCAAACGATTTGAAATGAAACGACAGCACTGAATCACGTTAAAGTGTTGTAGCCCTTGAAGTGATATATGGGAGACCCTTTTTGGAATTTTAAACGATTCAACTGTGCGCTATTAACTAAAGAGATCTAATTACGCATGCCTCGTTTAATGCTGTGGCTAGCCGCGCTACAGGGACTAAAAACACTTGCTACACATCGAACGGTTAACATTTGTCTTTTTAAAGATAGTCCCCAAACCACATGCAGCTGCATTTTGGTATGTTTTTCTGATTTTTTTTTGTTTTTATATGCCGAGAAAAGTCAAAAGTGCCAATGACAATTCCGGTTAAAAAAAGGATGTGTGAATTATACTGTTTGTGTTCATGACATTGACCTCAAAATAAATATTGCAACTGACCATAAAAGTTGTTGTTGGTTTTTTTTTTGAGTCAAATCATTTTTCTCTGTTGCACACATATTCGAAGCGATATGCAGCAGTCCTATTCCCATAAATTTCACATGGCAGCTGATTAATTTGGTTGATTAATTGAATGTATTCGAGTATGTGGTGAGTTATGATCGTTAGGCGTATTTTATGATGATGTGCAACAATTAATTTCTCAATTGAAACATTTAAACTGTTGACTGATTCATTTATTTGTTAAAAACGCCTTTTTAACTGCCGTTTGTAACTTTGTTACAACTGCCAAATTGTTATCAAGTGCTATTTTTATTGCAGTCCTTTCAAGTGTTCTCCCTTTACGCAAGGAAATTTCGCAGTTCTTATTTACGCGATTTGCTATTACGAGCTGTCATCCGGTTACTCAGCCTGCAAAAATCATCAATAGAGTACGATCGATTGATCAGCTTCGGCCGAAAAGTACACCTTCAGCCAAACTTTGGCCTGGGCAAAAATAAAGCCGAAGGTTTAACCCTGGACCCGTGTACTATAAAACTTCCATTTATTACTTGGGCACTCAGTGCCCAGATGCAATTCCAATAGAAAATGTATGGCTGGTTTGTTTAAAAACCATAAAAATTGGTTTATTCGTTAAACAAGTAGAAATACAATGGGAAAATATAATTTGCAAAAATCGACTGAGAATATAGACCGCCTTGTAAGCTCGCGAATCTGGTACTTGATTTTTCCAACAAATCATGTGCTCCACGAAAGAAAATGCAATACATGACAACAATACAATATAAATATTATAATATAAATAATATAACAATACAATATAATATCTTCATACAAGAAAAATCATAAAAGGGGAAAAACCCAAAGCTGTAATCAAAATAAAAACAAAATTCATACAAAATGTACTGACTTGGGCACTGAGTGCCCAAGTACACGATATTACGCTTTTTTTTTGACAGCTTCCACAACCCCCCCGAAGATATGCAATTTGGATTTTTTTTTTGTTTTTGTACTCTAAATTTCAGTATCTTTCAGAAATATATTGCATTTCATCATATTCTTTATTAAAAATATGGTTAATTTCGGTTCGAAAATCGTTCTGGGCACTCAGTGCCCAGTACACGGGTCCAGGGTTAAGAAAATTTTCACGGTAAGATTTCGTCTCGATTAAAATGACACGACAAACAGATTTTTTGCGAACATTTTTATTCATCAAATTAGAAATGACTTGGGAAATGTTGTCTCCAGGAGAACATTTTTGGCAGGTACCTAATCAAAATAGGCTAAGTTTATTTCTAATCGAAACCTAAAAAAATTGAAAAAAATTTTTTTTAATAAAAAAGCTTTTATTTAAAAAAATGCACTAAAAAGGAAAAAAATATTTTTTTGGGCACTATCACAAACTAATCTTAAGCAGACTAACATTTTCATTCAATCCATTCTAGATAGAACAAAATTGAATTTCAACTTCCAAAAAATAAATACCCATAGCAGCCACTCCAGCCGTAGCAGCCCTGAGCTTTTTTTGCCAGCAGCACAATTAACACCGTGTCTTCACTTGGGATTTTTCATCGCAGAGATTTTTGATTGACCAATCAGAGCTCGAGTTGACGGAGGGGAAAAATCCCAGAGAGAAATTTCAAGAAATCTTGCAATAGCAAAATTTCTTGGAATTTCACAATTCAAGATGGCGGAATCCAATTTCTCCCGACAAGTAATTGCAAAAATAACTAATTTTTACAAAATACGATACAAAAAGCTTTGGAAGAGAATATATAACATTAAGGGGTTTTTCTTTTCGTCTGTTCTTCTGTTTCAGCCTTTTCAATTTCACGTATTGCATTAATTGCGAGAGCGGCGACTATGTGTTTTCTTTTCATCGGCATTTTGAGTACTAAATTTCAAGAGATTTTCGGCCCAGCTGTCAAAAAAATCTCATTGCGGTGAGATATTTCTTCGGATGAAAAATTGTTAATCAAGACGCGGTGTAAGTGAAAATAGCAAAAGAAAGACCAAATTCGATCAACAAAACGAACAGATTTATCGGACTTTTACTGCTGGAAAGCTTGCAATTCGAAGTCTTGTGCTGCTGGCGGAAAAGCTCATGGCTGCTACGGCTGGAGTGGCTGCTATGGGTATTTATTTTTTGGAAGTTGAAATTCAATTTTGTTCTAGAATGGATTGAATTAAAATGTTAGTCTGCTTTGTGGCACTGTGTTTCAGAAATAAAAGCGAGATAAATATTTATTTTATTTCTTATGCCTTTATAGTGCATTTTTTAAAATAAAAGCTTTGAAAAAAAATATTTTTTTTACTTTATCCTTTTTAGTCATTGATTAGTGTAACTAAAAATCCAAAATGAAAAGGATAATCAGGTTTTCATTACAGTACCTTCCGTTCCGGTTTTTTGTAATGCCAGAATCGGATTCAGCGACCCCAAAAAACCCCCAGATGAGATTTTTTTTCGGGAAATTTGAGGAAAAGGATAATCACGTGATCCTTGCAGGACCTCCCGTTATCCTTACTAATATATTGTATTGTCATCGGACTTACGTATGTGTGCAAAATTTCAAGTCAATCGGATGAGTGAAAGCGGGTCAAAATTGGATTGCAAGATTTGACCCTGACAGACAGACAGATAGACAAACACGAAGGCAAGCTAAATAAAAGATTTTAATAAAGAAACATTGCAGAAAATTAATAAATAAAAATTAATTTTTCTAATAAGTTTAACATGATTTTTTTATGCTCTTTGGTTTTGTAAATTTTCAAATGTTTCTATTGTTATAAACCATTGTAAATTGGAAAGAATCATCCAAATTTCGGTATTGAGGAAAAGCTATTTCATGGAAAAACATTTGTGGTAATGGCACAGTGGAACCATCATCTACCGAATATCGTTATAACCTCAAAACATTTACCGTTTCAATAAATTTTGCAAGTTAAATTTTAAAGTAAAACAGAAAAGTTTGTTTGTTTATTTGTGTATAATCACTGTTCGGTGGAAGTTTATCGTATTAAACTTTCAAAGGCGAAAGCACTTTGGAAAAGTTAAATTACTTAAGTCTGTGATTGAAGACAAATGGTTTAAAGAGACGTCATTTTAAATAGAAATTCATCTTTGTTTAATCACAGAAGCAACAATTATACTTGAAATGATAGACAGTCTTTGTTGAATATTCTGAGAAATTAAATTATTGCTTGATAGTCAAATGGACTCATTGACTTGAAGTTGTAGTAAAAAAAATTGTTTTTTTCTTTTGTGGCGAGAAAATTCTTTATGAAATGACTAAAGGAATCTTGAACTTTTTTCTTTAGTTCAGTTTGGTTGTATGGTAAAATTTCCAGTAATCTCCGTATTCGATGGCCTTTAGCCATCGGTCTTACCCGAATCACAGTTTCATAATAAAAACCTATCTTCTGCTAAAAATTGAATCAAAATCCCTCCAGAGGTTCAGAAGATAGCAGGGGGAATCAGATAAAAGAGAGAGGATGTGGTAATTTTTTCAATAACAGAAGCTTGCCTGAGAGATATTTTATAAAACCTAGAAAATCGCATCCTATTTGGTTAAGAGCCTGAAAAGTTGAAAGGTACGGTCATAGGCGTACCTATAGATTTATCGTGGAAGGGGGTTTAAGTGTCGCTGAACGTAAACATCCTTTTCCCAGGGAAAAATTTGCACTAGGGGGTTTTCGGGGTCGCTGATCACGAATATGGTGTTAGAATAAAACCGAAGGTCCTCAAAGGATAAGATTTTTCTCAAAAGTTTTTAAGTTCTTTCCGGTTTTTTGGTATTTTAAAACTTATAGTTTTTTGGTATTTTAAAGCTTATATCAATAAGAGTTTTCTACACCAAACTGAACACCGCATCTTATTTAATATTAGCACTTAAATTTAACTTAAAAATTTATATACTATCAAAATATGTGAGAAAAAAATGCGCCGCAGGGGAAATTTTTTGAAAAACCTACTTTGGACTCCAAATCATGCCGGAAAAGGAGTATCTGGGTGCACCATTAGCAACGTGCAAATTACTGATTCGGCAAGAAGCAGCTAGGCTTGCAAATCAAAGGTGGTCCTCAGGCACCACGTGCTACGCTACCAAACTTATTTGGCCAAAGCTGGATAAAAAGCGTACATGCAAGCTGATTCTGCTGCACCGAAGATATATTACCATGATTGTAGGCGTGATCACAGGACACTGCCTCATAGGGAGACATGCGAGTAGACTTGGTGTCCCCTCCAACGACTTCTGTAGAAGCTGCAGAGATGTAGAGGAGGAAGAGACTGTAGGTCATCTACTCTGCACCTGCCCAGCACTGGCTCGCAGAAGGAAATCATTTTTAGGATCCTTTTTCTTTGGAAATACAAATGAATTGGAAGATGTAAAGATCAACAATCTCCTAGGCTTCATAAAAAGCTCACACTGGTTCGAGTAGAGAAGAATTAAATAAATATATATGTGGTATCACAATGGACCTCATTGGTCTAAGTGGGTCGGAAGACCGCCACTCTAACCTACCTACCTACCTACTTTGGACGCAAAATTTTTTAAACAAAAATTTCATATTTTGCATGGATTGCAAGAACAGAGTTTAGTTGTTTCCTTTTCAAATGCGTTTTGTTTTTTCCTTCGCATCTTCATGAATTAAATTCCATGAAATTTTCTGCACAGCTGTCAAAATCTCAATCAGGTGAGATATTTCTTCGGATAAAAAATCGTACACGGCAAAAAATCTTGGAGTGAATTCCAATCAAAACTGGATTACGCTGGACCTATATGTAATCCAATGGAAAATTCTAATCCAATAATATGGATTGGAAATTTTTATAAATTTATTTTTGGTTTAATTCAGTATTAAAGTCTAAAATTTTGATTAAATTGTAGACATTAATGTTAAAAGTACTTAAGTTCGATACATAATAAAAAACTTTTCAAATATGACTGCAAAAAAGGCTAAAATATTTTCAAAAATTCGCATGTATTAAATTCCAATCCAAAATATGTATTAAGATTTCGTCAATATAATTTTTGGATTGAAAAATACTCCAGGATTTTTTGCCGTGTAAGTGTAGAAGCTTTATTCGAGCAACTTTATCCGAGAGCTGCTTTGAAATCGGTCGAGCAACCTTTCTTAAGAAACAACAGTTTTTATAAGAGACTAAAAACTAATTTTAAAAATAATTCCCACTCTGCTCAGACTCTAATTTTTTTTCGAAAAAATATTAAGGTAGCATCGTACAAAAAACTTGATGTAAATAATTCCTCTGGGCAAAAATAAGGAAATAAAAGGATGAAATACTCTTCATATGCACGATTGTATTTGGTCGAATGGACAAAGTACTTGTAAGAGGCGTCCAAAGGCAACGAATTTATATTAAAGATCTTCTTTTTTCGTTTATATTTTACTCGTACTTGCACTCAATACACATCCCTCTAAATCCTTTTGTGCTAAGTTCCGTTTGTGTTCTGCTACACCAACGGTTACCCAACATCCTGTTGGTACTGAGGTTAGAAGGATTTTCAAATGGATTCTTCTGTGTACTTCTGTTTACTTCTATAAAAATCCATCTGTGTTCAAGTTGAAGTTTTTTCTACAGATTTTCGCTTTTCTTTGAATTTTTACTATTTTTCTATTCTTTGGCATATTTAGTAGGAGTCCAGATTCAGATTTTCAAGGCGAAAACACCAGAAAAATATTTCCCTTTCTGTATTCTTCGTTTAGGGATGGGGAAAAATGGAAAACAGAGAAAAATGAAAAAAAGGAAAAATGCTTCTGTAAGTAGTTTTGCGTTTGTTCATTCAGTTCGACCTTTGCGAGAAAAACAACTTGAGAAAGAAATTGGTTTCATAAATATTTACAAGTGAAAACTGTGGTCATTGAAAGGAAACGATGAGTTGAAAACTTCTATTTTATGTTGGTGTGCCTTGATGGTAAATAGTTTAAAATTGCAGAATTAAAATATTCATCTTAAACAAAATTATTCCAATTCCTATGCAATAATGCGATACAAGAGCCACTTTTAGATGACCTTGACGATTCTATTTATGGTTTTACTAGGGGCTTAGCTCCTGACCCAATCTCTATCCACTTCTCGGCATTCGGTCTCTACTTGAAATTTTTAAAACATAAATAATATCCATAAAAGCTTGAAGGATGAATGAAAATATTACGCGAATAAAGTAAAAAAAAACAACAATTTATCCCAACAAACTAATACTTGGCCATTCGATCTATATTTGTATCTGTTACAGGCGTATTTTTGAATTTGTTGACCATATCGCTTCGAGAAAATAGAAAATGAGAGAAATATGTCATAATTCTGATGTCTTAATGGCATCAATGCAAACAATATCTGAAAGTTTCATCCAGTAATTCCAACGCATTTTGATAGTGATTCTTAAAGACTTCATGGTACTTCCGTGGAGCTAATAACCTCTGAAAGTTTTCTCAAAATCGATTCAGTGGTTCTCAAGTTCTAGGCGAACAGACTGAAAACAAAAGCTGTATAAATAAATTAAGGAAACTGGTAAGAAAGAAGGGGAATTTGAAGGTGTTCCGTAGTCTAAACCCCTACCATTGTAAGCTCCCCTGAAAGTTTCATCAAAATCGGTTCAGTGGTTCTCAAGTTATAGGCGAACAGACTGGAAAATAAAAAGCAATATAAATAAATCGCGGAAACTGGTAAGAAAGAAGGGGAAACTAGATGATCCGTGGTCTGAAATCCGCTCCCTTAAAGTTTCATCCAAATCGGTTCAGTGGTTTTTGAGTTTTAAGCGAACAGACTTAATAGATTTAGACCATTTTCATGAGGCACAAACTATTTTTAACGGGAATTGTTTATAGAAATACATCATGGTATACATGGATCTCTAAAAATACCACAAGGATCTCAAGGATCTCTATTAAGAAAAACGTAAATATTGGATCCCTATAATATAGCGGACAGAAACGCAAATTAACGAAAGCAATATAAAAGGATTTGTTCATGGTTTAAAATAGGTCATTTCATATATTCAAAGTGAATAGTGTTGACTAAAATGTACACTTTAGGACTTACATGATGTATGGGTACAACTCGATTTTCATTTACGATGGTTTCCGTATTTGTGTATGTCATTAGGTAAAATAATGTTTCATCATAGAAAAGCATTACTAGAAATATTACTAAATTTCGACTAGATTACACGGTAAAATTGTTTGGCTACAGGAGAATTTTGAAATATTTCCCATCAAACGAATGCATAGTGATATTTTGGATCTGCATTAATCCTTGCAGATGCGTAAATGTAGAGAGAAATTCACTTTATCACCACATTGAAACTTAATTGTCGGTCCCGAAGCATATTGATGCATACGGTAATTAGAATTGAAATTTCTCAATTTGTATTCTAGGCGGCATTCAAATAGCGTCGAGAATCATATCTCAAGAGAATTCGATTCGTATGTACGGAAAGCAATCTACATATATATAAGGATATGCTGGGAAATATATGCTGTAGGATATTCTCGGTTGCTTGATAGCAACATACTCGTAAGTATTCAATGTGTATGGAAAGCATAAGCGAATAATAGATTTATGCCTCAATTCCAAACTTTCGATTGCTCTGCAATGACTTTTATGGTTCAATTTCCTTTAAGAACTTAAATACTTTTCTCTTTTTGCTTTCAGATGGTTGGAAGTGGCGAAATAAATTCCAATCGAACCAAAAATTTATGCACGAATTTGACAGATCCCATGGTAATATTTGGCAACATTTGTGTAGTGGAAGTCGATTAAAATTATTTAAAAACACATCAAAAATATTCACAAAAAAATTGTTTGACAGGATTAATATAAAATTACACACGAGCATATAAAGGGTCTTTCAATAAGGACATAGCAATTTGGTATTTTAATAAAAACGCACCCTAAAACTTTTTTTATGATCTGGCAATGCTAAAACGTCAGTCAAGGTTTACATTTTTATCATGGTGAAGTTCACGAACGAGCAACGTTTGGAAATTATCAAAACTTACTACCGAAATTCTGAGTCGGTGGTCGCAATCGTGTAATCTCGAGAAATGGTCCGGTCGAATGGCCACCTCGCTCGTGCGATTTAACGCCGTTGGATTTATTTTTATGGGGTTATGTTAAGTCGTTGGTTTATGCCAATAAGCCAACAACGTTAGAGAAGCTCAGGAACAATATCGAACGCGAAATTGCCAACGTTCTGGCCGATATGTGTGGAAGAGTGGTGGAAAATTGGCTCCAAAGAATCAATCAGTGCAAACGTGCTCGCGGTGGCCATATGAACGACATCGAATTTCATACTTAAATGTAACATGTCCACTACATCTGGAATAAATTTCAGCCCGATATCTCCATTATTCTGTGTTTAATTTAAATACAAAATCGTTATGTCCTTGTTGAAAGACCCGATATATCCCAAGGAGCACAGAAGGTCGTAAAGTGGTCGTCGCAACCATACCGTCTCGAAACTAAAGTCGCGACGACCACTTTACGGCCTTTTGTGCTCCTTGGGATATGAGAATCATATGGGTGTATATTAAATTTACTATACCGTTTTGTACCGCATTGAACAAATCGTCGAACACAAAAATGAACTACACCAGGGTCTGTGGTATTGCTAAATATTTTTATTTCCATATGTCCGTCCGTCTGTCTATCCGTCTGTCTGTCCGTGAACACCATAACTTTCGAAGAAATTGAGCTAGAGACTTGAAATTTTGTACAAGTGCGTTTCTCGTAAAAAGCAAGGCTAAGTTCTTGAACGGGCAAAATCTGACCATTCCTTCTCCCTCCCACTTACAAATGAAATACTTTTGTATCGAAAAAATTATAAAAACGAATTGTGTTTAGAATATAATTTTACTTAACCGTTCCATACATGAAAATCCAATCGGTACACTCCTTCCTTGTTCTCCCACCCACTCAAATGGATACTTTTAAAATTACAAATTTTGTATGTTCTTATATAGAATATCTGACGATTGCCCCCTAGCAATTGTAGTTTTTCTTCTGTTTTTAATTATCTCGGGTCTACCGACACTCTGTCTGTCTTTTGGTTTACAGACGGAGAGATAGACAGACAGACGGAGAGACAGACAGACAGAGGGAAATGCAAAAATCAAGTCGATTCATCATTCTAAACATACTCGCGAAATTTATTTTTACTTCGCTCAAAAATATCTTTTTCCCTATTCAACAAAAGCTTGTTTTTTAAAACATGTATTTTTAAATTATACTCGTTTGTAATGTAATACTGATTTCAATGGCTGGTAATTATACATCTATGACATACTGGCAACATATAAAATGTCATTCGATAAAAAATTTCCTTCCAAGCAAAACGATTAATTATTTAGGATATAATTGACACTCAAATAGTTAACATTAATTCACATTTTCGAGTAGTATTAATTTATGGTAAAATACTCTTACACAATTAAGTCCACTCTTGAATTATTCATGTGAGTTTAATAAAATTCATTTATAGTAAGTTATATGCAAATAGCAGACCCTTATAGAGCAAACACTATAATCCTTCTATATATGAACGTCAATAACAAGTGGCTTCGATTAAATGCAAACTTAAAATTAACTTAGACATTTAGGGTTGAATCAATGGATGAACATTTTGCATTTATTAGTACCCGTCTCATATGTATATGTACACAAAATGGAATACACAAATTCACTACGAGATGTGATAGGTTTAACGATCTTGCTTGCTTGTATCTAATAAACACATAATCATTTGATTTATCATCTATAATTCTTGTATTCCAGTCCTTTTGATCTCAATAAAACGGGTCAATGGTCTTCAATTTTACAGGCATGAAATTTATATAATAAAAACATCATACCAATATTAGAGTTTAAAACATATATTCAATATTTAAATTGAATTTAAGGAGTAATTAATCTGTGCATTATAATTGTAAGGATAGCAAGTTTTGCGATTCTGTATGTGCTGAGAAATTTTGAATTACAGTAATCCCTCCGACTGCACGGTTTCTAACTGCGCGGTTTCGCAACTGCGCGGTTAAGTTCTTAATACAAAAATTTCGAACTGCGCGGTAAAAATTTCGCAGCTGCGCGATTTTTTTATAATTTTCGTTTAAAAAAACATGTTCCTAATCCCAAAAATTTAATACAAAGTACACAGAAAAAATTAAAGTAGTTTTACCACCTAAAAAATAGGTAAATTATCTAATCTTTGTCGTTGATTTTCAGCCTACTACTTTTATTAGATGAAACATCTACTCTTCATTAGGTAATTTAACGACATCGAGAGTAGTTGAATCACCGACAAAAGTAGTTAACTGATCTATTTCAGTAGATAAATTAACTAGGGCTTTTAGAAAATTTATCTAAATTTTTTCGGTGAAAACACCTATAAATTAGACAATTCTACCTACACTTAGTGGTTGATGCAACTACCTCAATAGCTAAACAGTCCACGAATAGTAGGTGAAATACCTACTGTTTTTGGTGTTTTGTCTACTTCTGTGACTGTTTTATCTACTTTTTATTGGTGGTTCAGTGAAAATACTCGGTGGATCACCTATTTAAATTAGTATATTCATCTATCAGCCATTAATAATTGTAGCTGTTCCACCTAAAAAATTAATATTTTTTCCCTGAAATTATGCAAATGAAAACAAAAATATTTTTCAAAATGTATTTATTGCAGTTCAAAATATTACAAAATTGTTTACATAAATTGTGATTTTATTGTAATTACGTCTTCTTTTGATGGGAGTTTTATCATATGTGTGGGAAAATGCTTTACTTGAGATGTTTTGATAATCTCACAATTCTCTTTTTGTTGTTTATTTACTACATAGAAATTATAACGTTCATTAAAATATTCAAGTATTTTAGTACCAAGAAAATAAGCATTTTCCTTCATCTCAATTATTGAATTTACTGTTAAAAAATGTAATTCTTTTTTATATAATTCGGTGGAATCATTACCTCGCTTTCTGTGGGAAAAAGCTGTACAATTTCTTCGGCTGTATTAATATATGTTGATGTTGTCACTTTTATTGATCTTTGCACCCAAAAGTGCTCTTCTGTCTGTGTTTGTTAAATTTTTAAAGTCTCGTACGAATGCAGAATGCTTTGCCCAGTTGGAGAAGATCTCAACAAATTCTCAAGATTCAAATTAATATTTTCAGAGCCTGGAGAGTTCGGCTGAAAATCTGTGTCCAAAGAACGAAGATAGTTTGATACGCTACTAGTCACTGATCCTTCAATAAAAATTACAATTAGAAATGTATATTTAAACTGTATAAATAAAACTTACGTTATCATGCCGCCACTTAAAAAGTTTTGTACGAAATATTTTTTTCGTGTGCCGAAATGCGTATCAGGAATCAACCGATTGGCGTCGTCAACTGTCAAGTTTTGTAAGAAACTTTGCCTACAAAAATATTAAATTTTTAAGTAGTTTTTGATTTAATGAAAATCACAAGACAAAATAATAGCAATACAATTTTGTTCAAAATTTCACCGAATATGTAGGTAATTTGTCTACTTCTATAGTTGAGTTAAATATGCAGAATGACCAGAAAGTAGACACAACATCTACTATAAATCTTTAAGCCACCTAATTAATACTGAGATTCATCTACTTTATAGGTGGACACACTTACCAAAAATTAAAAAAATGTCATGGAAGTCACGAGGCTTCCCTGACAAATAAAAAGTTTGATTCTTAAATCACTTCAAAACAAACGACTTAAATCAAATTTTGGTTGTTTTAAATAGAATAATTCACATATAGAAATTGAAAAAACACTTCACGATTTATTTGTATTGCGATTATTTTGCTTAAAACGCGATCTTTTCGGGCTTAATTATTTTCCCATAAACATTGTTTAATTAAATACTTACTCGAAAACTCAGGTATCAGTTCGGCTAAATCCCAGCTTTCTAATAAATTGTCGACCGCCTGATTAGTTTGATTAATCTCTTCAAAAATATAAATTTCCTCGTTGTTGTCCATTTTTTCACTAGACGATTCACTGACGTTTTGACTAGTTGCGAAATGCGATTGCACTTAGCGGTACTTTTTATTGTGTTACCAGTGCAGACAAAGAAGTGAATTATCTATTATATAGTTGAAACAAAATTTTTGTTTCGATAAATTATCTAAACTTAGTAGTTGGAGTTCCTACAATAGTCATTATTTTACCTAATCTGTCGGTGTTTCTTCTACAGTTAAAAATATAATTATTCGTCTAATAAAATCAGGTAAGTTACCTACTTTCTTTAGACAAATCACCTACATAAAACAAAAGTCTTTTCAACTAATTCAAATTAGGTAAACGGTCTAATGTCACTTCGTTGAATTATCTAAAAAATTAGATAAATCCTCTAAATTTTAGGTAAATTTTCAAAAAAAATTTCACCTAATTGAATTTAGATGGAAAAACCACTTCAATTTTTTCTGTGTAGGGTTCACAGTGCGCGGTTTCGGTGTGTGCGCTCTTTTTGTGGAACGTATCTACCGCGCAGTTGGAGGGATTACTGTACTGTGTTTTGGTGTGAATTAAAACTAGAGATGGAAAACAAAAGAAACACATGAATCCACCTAACGGTAAGATGATATTTTTCTTACATAATCAAACCCCATGTGATAAATATTTGTATAAGTGGGTATGATGTTGAAAGGTTTTATACAAAAACATTGAAAACTCGAGAACTAAATAAAGAAGAGGGTTGAATTTTGGCATGAAACAGACTTTTGTCAAAAGATATATCTCTTCCGGAAATGGGAAAAATTGAGTCCCCCCTTTCCCAAATAACAATTTGAGGTTACATTCCGGTTAAGAAACGTATTTGAAATCATGGTAACAAAACTCAAAAGTTTCACATTTGGTTTCTGTAACCTTTCAGAAACGTTTCAGAAACCCTATTTAGAAGCTGGTTTTAAAATAACCGTTTTTGGCGGGTTTATTCGGAAATCATCTAAAATGTAACCAAAATGTAACCTAAATTGAAGGTTTTTTTTGTAACCACGGTTACAAATTGATTCTTGGGTTCCCTTCTCCCATACAAATGGAATAGATTTTGCAATTTTCTCGAAAACGGTACCTTTTTTTTAAAGTGTTCTATGGGACCAAAATGGCTTTCGAATGCATGAAACCGCGTCAAAATCTGTTAAGGTTAACAGATAGAAGTCGATCTTACAAACATACACACACATACATAGAGATATGTTGCGGGCTCATGATAATAAAAATTGCCCAACAAAAACGACATTTTTTGTGTTACCAAAGATATTGAATTTTAGGATATTTAGGATACAAACACCGATTTAGAATGTGATTAAAAATATTAGCCCAATATTTTTAATAATATTTTATGCCAGGTGGCAGCTTTGTGGGGTTATACTTGATGAAGTTTTGTGGTAAATTTCAAGGCAAAAATAATTAATTTTTTTGGTTTTCGTTACGTTTTTCCAAAGATTAGGTAAATAAAAATAAAAAACGTGGAACAAATGTGGGCACAAAAAAAAATTAGCCAGCAGAAATGGAATGCCTTGCAAAACGGTTATTTTGCCTCAAATTTGGACGCTTAACTGTCAAAAAATCAGTAAAAATATTCAAATTTGCTTGCGTTACTTGATAGAGATTCATAACTCGACAGTATTTCTCATACATTTTCAAAGTTCTATAAAATGGTTTTCTTGTTGCTTATCTTTAGTTATTTAATCTTTGGTTTTTCGTTATTGTAACGATATTTAATTTCTATAACGTTATACCGTGATTTTGAAGAAAAATCTGAAAAATCATTTCGTTACGTTACAATAACGTTTTCCAACCCTGATTAAAACAAATTATTCTGTATAAAAATTTTTTTGAATGGCTGGAGACACCATTATTCTAAATTTAAAGAAAATATAAACTAATGTTGTCATTCTTTTAATTTGATAAAACCTTATTAAAAATATAATCATACAAATACCAGAAAAATATTAGAGTATTAACCTTAATTTCAATAAAACAAATCGAGGTCATTTAACAGACCTTTATGTGAACAAAGAAAATAACCTGGAATACAGATCCACACTGAAGAAACGGTAATGAATGTCTATGGCAGGTGTTATATTAATTAAATTATTTGATTAATGACAATCCTGTTTAATATAATATGTTTTAACAATGAATATCGCACCAGGTTCCAGCCGCGTTAATTTCTACATGTTAATAATAGTATTGTTTCAGGTAATTTAAACCAGCTAGTAGCGGTGCTAAAACGCCACACGCGAATTCAACATAGGGTAATTTTGAAAATCTGAAAATATGGAGTAAAAACAACAGATTTGAATAGATGAACCTAACATTATGTTTGGTTCCGTTATCCCCTCGTGAATTTTGATGGACTTTGGAACAGGAGTTTTAATGATATTTTGAGGTAATTGAATTTTATCCGCACCATATCTCAGCAGGGCACAATTCTCTGGCGGAATATACGTACATATATTGGTGTTTCCCCAAATCAGCTGTAGCACAGTTATGTGGTTAATTTAAATAGGTGTCACTATGGCTGTTGCGCGTTTGATAATAAAGCTTGATTGATTGACAGTTCATGGCGAATGGCTAAAAAGCATACCTAAGCTGACAGATTTGGATTATATTTTAATTCTTTTGATAAAGACCAATATAATTGTTGCTTTGATCAAAAAATCCAGAATAGTGTCATTACAATTTTCACGACAACCTTATGCTGTATGGTGACAACGAATAAGAATACATCAATGGAACTGAAATGCTGTGTATCAGAAATAAAATCGAGATAAAAGCATAAAAAATAAAATATTTATTATTTATTTTATTTTTTATGCTTTTATCTCGATTTTCTGTGTATCAGCGCCCAAAATATTATTTTTTCCTTTTCAAAGCATTTTTTTAAAAAAAAATATTTTTTTATATATTTTTTTAAATTTTCTTTTATTTTATCGTTTTTAGTCATTTTGTATATGATTAGTATGGGTAAAAATCTTATCATTACAAGAACGAAGTAGTGAAAATATTGCATTGTCATCGGAGTTATGTGTGGTAAATATGAGGCGTTAAAAGCTAGAGTGGACCAACCCACATGTCGAAATCGTGTGAGTTTCTAGATAAAAATGTTTGGATGCACAAAAGAACATTTCAACATTGAGTAATAAAGTCCACACAAATTTTTTTTTCCAAAAATTTACAGTCAATAATAGTACAAAAGTGGAAAAGCTTCAAAAACTCGATTATGTGGCTTGGTCCACTCTAGCTTTTAACGCCTCATATGTAAGTCAATCGGATGAGTGGAAATGACACAAAATTAGATTACAAGATTTGACCCTGACAGAAAAACGGACAGATACGAAAGCAAGCTAAAGAAAAGTATTTAAAGTGAACGTCACTTTTGCAAAAGTTGGTAGAAAACCATGATTTTGGTAAAACTCATCGACAAAAAAATTCAAGTTGCTAGCTGAACGCGTTCTCGAATTATTTAAGACACATAAAACAGACAGACTGACAGCATCCCGAAAATTTTTCCTGAAACGAATTTCGTATTGATAAGAAAGTTTCTATCTGCCCCATAGTTGTGCAGAGCAAAGTGATAACTTGAATAAGAAAACAATAATTGGCAATAGAAATTGTGACAATACCAATAAAGGGAAATACGCATTAGACGAAATGTTTTGAGATACTTAGTGCAAAGGTAGAAAATAAAAAAAAAATGCGCCGCCGGCGAAAAAAACATAATTTACAGCAATTACCAGATGTGTTTTACGGCAAGTTATAGATGTGGGTTATGTTTTGCACATTTAGTGACCCTTTTTTCTAGCATTAATGATGCTACTAAATTGAATAATCCGAAACAAAAGTTTAGTTTCTCGAATGCCGGGATAAAATCCGGGTCTGTCCTGGATATCCCAGGGCTAATTCGAGATGTATGGTAACCCCAAATATAGCCTGCACAAGGAACAACGTTTCTTTAAAGCTCTTCTAGTTTTAATATAATTCGCATATACAAAAATTTGGCATTGACTGAACAATGATTAGGCATAATTAGGTGGGGAAGAATCAAAAACTCAAAGAAGGATGTATTGCTTTAAAATTGCTTCAAAAACTTTGTTTAATTTTTATGAACTTTAATCAAAGAAAAAAAAATAACTTCACAAGGTTTTTTTACGAATAGCTTGTAACAACAAAATAATAACTTTTAGATTAATGGAAATGATATGTTTTGTCTAGCATTCGGTCTAAGTGTGAATCAATTTAATTTATTATTTCTTAGACAGAGTTGGGAAAAAGTTTTTTTTTATCGATTTAAGGTGCATTAAAGTCGAAAGAAATGTTCTTGATCGAGGTAGCCCATAATAATCCTAATCAATAAGAAAAAGTTTTGATTAGCAGCAATTTTTTTTTATTAAATTTGATGAACATAATTGAACAATAAGACGAAGTTTTTTAGTGCGATCAATAAAACTTATATTCGATTTTTATTAAAACTAATGAAAAGGTTTTTTTTAAAACTCTTAAAAAGTCCATAAATATCTGATGTGAGCAGCACATGACTTTCTTACATAAAAACATCATTTTTTTTTACAAAATCTGAAATATCTCGATAACGGTCAACGATATCAATTTTCTATGAAAGGCCTAAATGTGGGGAATTTTTTTTTATTTTTAAATTATCTCATACATCATACTACCAAAATATAGTTAGGTGACGAAATAATCGCAAAAATCGATTTTTTGAAAATACCGGTTTATCTTGATGACGGTTTGAGCTATCAAGTTTTAAGCCTAAACCCCAATTACGCGTTCGTGCGTGCGGCACCCACGCGGTGAAGGTAAAAACTACGTATTTAAATGAGTAAATGTATAATTGCGCGTTGCTCAAACGCGTTGCCGCGTCCGTGCCGCGTAGAGTAGGCTCAGTTTCCACTTTTAGACGCGGTGCCAGCTACTAGATGCCAGAACAAAATCATGCCGCACGCACGAACGCGTAATTGGGGTTTAGGCTTTAGTAAAAGACAAAAATTCTAGAAATTTTATTGTCACCAACTTTTGTCATATATTTATAAGACTACTAAAAACGCGTAGTGTAAATCGCGAAAAACGTAATTACGTTTTTTGAAAAACCGCCATTTTGGTCATTTTCGGTTAACGGATTTTTATCAAAAGTTGATAGGATCGTTCCATTCGAGGACTAAATATGTTTGTAAAATTTCATGGTTCTAGCTCTTGTAGTTTTTGAGAAATTTTTGAAAAAAATATTATTTTAAAAATTTTAATATTGGTTCAGACTTTGAAAGAACACTCGTAAAATCTTTACATATTTCGATAAAATTTCGAGAATAAATACCAAAATTGAAATCCAAAAACAAATAGCACAAATTTGATAACATCCCATTATGTCATCATTCGTTATTTTTTGTGGAAATTTTGCTTGTCTCCTAGCGGTATAAAAACTCCTTTTTTCAATAAAATGCGTTGTCCAAAAATCTATAAGTCCAGCGCTTAACATTATTTCTAACTTATTGTTAAACGAACGCAATAAATACGAGTGTTTCGGAAAGAAAATACTCATTGGAAATAAAAAGAGACGCTCTGGTAAAACCATAATTTTTTCAGTTGTTGAATACCAATTATTATAATACTCCACTTGGATGGCTGTCGTTAAGAAGCATCCTTTGAAATTGGAATCCGTTAGCATTTCAAATACTTCCCGCAAGCTTGAGGCTTCTTTCCATCTGTTTGAAAAATAAAAAAACCTAATTTATTTTTTTTTTCGATAAAAATTCATTCTAAAATTGAATACTGACCGGCGGGCAACCTCTGGCAAGTGTGTGAAAAATGATCTTGTCGACTTGAAAGAATAAAATGCAAAATCTTGATCAACTAAATCCGATATATGTTTGGGACTTGATTTCGCATCGGTTTCCTGCAAAAACCCAAATAATACGCCTTGATAAGTACTCCTGAAAATCAGCGCCATCAACATCCAAATGGTAAGAAAAGTTCTAGCAAAATTCCTTCTGGCCGTTATCCGAATTGTACAGCCAACAGCAATGGCAAACATGTCTAGGATTGGTGTATCTTTTCTGGGGCCATAGACAAATGCTCGATGTTTTCGTTGGAAAAATTTTAAGATAATCACTACGATGATGGCGATTATAAAACAGGTGAAGATCGTTGTCCAAATTAAATATTTGAATGGAAAGAAGAGTTTTTCGAGCGAAGAATAGTTTTGCGGTGGAGGAAAGGCCAGAACCATAGCAGTTTGAAAATATGTACTACTAGCCGACATCACTCGGGCTCGATCATAAGTGAATCCATATGCTGCAAATGTCAGATTTGCTTGATGTTCCACTATCTGAGAAAAAGTATTATCAAAATCGCTGATATTAACATTATATACATACTGTTAACCCAATGATTTTTTTTTAATTTGTTGTATAGTGTTATTATTAAATAGAAAAACGACTTAAGGATGTTTTAATTTTTTTGCAGTTTTGTTGTTATAAATACAGTGGACCTTCGATCTACGAGGTTAGAAGGTTCCGTGAAAACACCGCGTAGATCGGAACCGCTTAAATCGAGCTATCGAAAGCATGTAAAAATAGAGGTTCGGTTCCGCAATCGTAAACATTTTACATAAACTGGGGGTAAAACAGTTTAATTTTTTTTTCAAATTTAAAACACATTTTTAAGAGTACTAGAATTAAAGGCCATCATATGAAGGGCGACTACAATCCTGGGTCCGTATTCTAGAACTCGTACCGAGTCAAATCTCTACCGAGTGGTACAAAAAGCGATTCTTGAACTCGGAAACGAGCGATTTCTCTCAAAAGATAGTTTCAGATTCATGTTGACCTCACTCGGCAGGCTAAACGTCACCGAGTATTTACTCGCAAGAAATCGCTCGTTTCCGAGTTCAAGAATCGCTTTTTGTACCACTTGGTAGAGATTTGACTCGGCTTTTGGTTCGCTGAAACTGATTCTGGAATTAAGAACTACGTAAGGATAACAGCAGGTCCTTTAAGGATAACGCGATTATCCTTTTTTTCAAATTTTCTTGACAAAAATCTCATCTGGAGTTTTTGAAGAAAAAGCTTTTTGTACTAAAAGGAATGTAACAACTGTTTTTTGCTCTCCCATTCATTTAATAATTTTTATTTTTTGAAGTACAGTAATCCCCCGCTTTACCCCTGGAGCCCAATGAACGCAACGCGAACGCAGAAACTGTCACTTACAAGTTTGTTCCATAGAAATCATTTGAAGTGAGCACAGTGAACGCAGTGAACGCAACTATAACGCAAAAGTTTGCAAACTTTTAACTTTGCCGCAGCAATTCTGCGTTGACAGTTCATAAAGTGAGGTTGGGGAAATGTCGTTCGAGGAAAAATTGATAGCCTTACTGCAATAACATACAAATACCAAAGATAAAGGCCAACAAAGCAAATTATCGCTTCAAAATTATCCATTTTTGTAATTTTGCCAACTTTATACCACTTTATATTATATCACTTGTACTACTTCACGAGATGCCATTGGGCTCTGCCGCCGAAATGTTGCGCTGCGTGACAGTTCACAGCGTTGGCGTTGCGTTTGCGTTGCGTTCATTGGGCTCCAGGGGTTACGGACGGGATGCGTTCTACGGAAACTGTCCGTATATCGAAAATCCGTAAAACGAAACCTATTTTAGTATGAGATCGTATTAAAAATATGTAGATAGATGCGTACCAAAAAAATCCGTAATACGAAACAGATTAGTATAATATATTAAAATAATTATTTAACCACTAGAATAATGAGAAAACTATATAATTATAGAAAAAAAAATATTTGTACTACTTGAAATAGAGCATAAATCAATTGAATAATATTCAACATATTATGTTAAAACCAACAAAATATTATGCAACAAATCATGCCGCGACAAAAAAACGTAGCTGTTTCTACGTAGGTTTCTGCTAGTTTCGTCAGAATTCAAATTTCATTGTGGGACAGAAAGCAGATTCTGCTTCTGCTGCTGCTTCTGCTTCTGCCTCTGCTGCTGCCTCTGCGCAATTGGAGTTCTCGCTTAAGAATAGCAAATAGATTTTTGAAAAATACACCGCACTGCAGTTTTTTATTGCCTTTTTTTAATTCTCTTTTGTGTATACACAAAATGTGTCAGAAATTTCGGAGAAATTAAGTATGTACATTTACAATAAATACAACATAATTATGGAGGACTTTTTCTTGATTTTTTTCTGTGATTCAAAAAAAAAATTTTTTTTGTCCGTAATAGCGATTTTTTTTATCCGTATAGCGAATTTGTTCCTATATTAGTCATGTCCGTAACTTCGAATTTCCGTAAAACGACCGTCCGTATAGCGGGGGATTACTGTACAGTAATCCCTTCAACTGCGCGGTAGATACGTTTCACAAAAAAAGCGCGCACACCGAAACCGCGCACTGTGAACCCTACTTTGTATGCAATTTTGGTGGTTTAGTCCCAGATATTAGAAAAATTCCAAAAAAAAATAGAAAAAAGTTTTTATTTAATGACATATTTAAACTAGTACAAACATATGATATGTACTACAAATTTTTTTGAAAAAACCTTGTTATTATAGTGATTGATTACCCGATTTTTGTTTTTCATTATGAATTTCTGCGTATGGGGCTAAAGCGACTGTCAAATTTCTTCGAAATTCTAAGACACGGGTCCATATTAAGAGCTTCTTCCCAATTGACCAATATTGGAATTTTTGTACCGTGTCCAAATATACCACGCAATTTTCCTTTATAAAGTTTAAGAATATTTGTGGGAACATTTGGAATTATGGATCTTATGGTACAAAAAGGACCATTTTCACAGGAAAAAATCTTGGATTTCCAGTCAAAATGCGATAAATCGTACCTTCGGTACTTGGTACCAGATGATTGGAAATCCAATTGGTTTTCCAACTAATTTGGTCAATTGGGTTATTCAAGTTGACTACCAAGCACAAAAGAATTTGCTAGTTTTTCGCACTAAATATAAGCACGAAATTACCAAATATGTACGAAGATACCAAATGACCAGCTGATTCCTTCTTGTCGGGGATTCACCAAAATATAGATTCAGAACATGTTTTTTAAAACGAAAATTATAAAAAAACCGCTCAGCTGCGAAATTTTTACCGCGCAGTTCGAAATTTTCGTATTAAATACTTAACCGAGCAGTGGCGAAACCGCGCATTTAGAAACCGCGTAGTTAGAAACCGCGCAGTTGGAGGAACTACTGTATACCGAAAATAAATCTGCCCTAGACTTGAAACTCCTGACTGAATAAAACAATATTTGTTATTTCCTTACATAACAAATCTCAGAGATTGCTTTTGACATAAAGCAGGTGTTTATTTATACGATAGTTTACATTCTATAGAATTCTTTACTATTGTTTACGTAAACAATTATTGTTAACTAATTTTTTGCGGAAAAATATAAAAATTTGTGGTTACGCGTAAATGCACAACACTGTTTTAAAGGACTGTGCTGACATATGGAGTTGAAATCCTTAATCTAATCTATCAGAAACTCGGTTATTTGACAGAAACACAATATATACGAAAGGAAAAAATACTTTTTGTCGCAAATCCCTTTTTAACTTTAAGAATTGTTAACCGTGTTACAGTGAATTCGCGTGAAACGAGATCGTGTAAATGCGGGGTACCACTGTATTTAAAACATATTCAGTATTAATTTATTATTACCATTTTGATAGCTCCTGTTGTGTTGCCATCCTTTAAAACAGTTCCCCGTTGTTCCTTCCTGGGAGGAAATAAATATTTCATCGTGAAATTGAGTTTCTGAGATAACACATTCATCATAATTCCTTCAAAGCCATCTAAATAAATTTTCCCATTAGGTTGTCGTCTTATATAAACATGCGGTGGCCAATGCCAAGTCACAACTTTTAATTCACACCCATTGAAATTTTCATCTTTAACTGGAAATATGGGCAAATCTAGTGAAAATTTATTTTCCTTAAACGTATTGTACAAAATCGGTTTAACCAATTCACAATGATGCTCGGAAAATGGAAAATATGTGTAAATTAATGCAGCGTTTTCTGTTTCACTGTAAAATATAACAATTACTTGGAGCAAGTATTTATTCCAACAATCTTCCAGGATTTTCTTTATAACGAAATTCGGATTATTTTTGAAATTTGAAAGTAAAATGGTGTAAAAGCCATTTACACTAAAAATTTTATGATCAAATTGCCGAAAGATTTTATTAAACGATTCATAATTGTCGACAATGAAAATGTTATTCTTTCGGGGATCACCAGCAGCGTAAATATTATTAACCTCCTGTATTTCTACTCTAATTATAATATGATGTGCTATTAGAATTTTATTTAAAATATCATATTGTTTGGTAGATGAATTTCTACTATTGGACGATAATGTGATACTAATATCAATTGGTATTATTGAGTAAAATTCCTTGATAATTTCGGCAACAACTTGGGATAAAATAATTTCCTCGTTTGAATTAGCAGTTATGTAACTTTGAGCGGAGTGAAAATTACTTAAAATAGTCACCGGAACAAGAATGCCAATTATATACATTCTGTATAGTTTAATATTAGTAAATTAGATCCTTTATATAGCTTAAAGCTCAAACAACTTTTATCTAATAATCTAAAAACTTTTTTTTTTTTTAAACAATGGAATTTATATAGGACAATTTTAAGTTCGTGACTAAAGATAGTTGCTTATACACTAATGGATGTGAATCGAAGATTTCTATCATAATTTTACTTCTACTAAAAGTCCATTAGAACTTATTTCGCCCATTTATTTTTTTCTTATGCATATTTTTCGTTCTTTTGTAATTTGTTTGCATTAAAATCTCATTCACTAATTATTATAATTTTTGGTTAAAATCTAACCATGCAACTATTAAGGGTCGTTTCTAAAATAATTAACGCAACCTACAATTAAATACAGGTTGTGATCAACAAAAAACTTTCCTCTGTATCGGACAAAATGTGTAAAAAATAATATTTTTTCAAATGTCATGAGAACCGTTAAAGATACGTAAACACCGTTAAAGGAAAAAAAAAATCAGAAAACGTTATTTCCTTTGAGTCTGGTTATACGCATTTTTTCACAAAAGTGCATAGTTTTCGAGCCATTTGCAAAAAATCGGGAAATTTTCAAAAAACTTTTTTTTTTAAATATGTTGAAAACCGTTAGAAATACGTATGATTTTCAAAACACTGTTTTTTTTCAAATATCAAGAGAACCGTTACAGGTACCAAAAAAAACGATAGAAAATTTAATACCCTTTAAATTTTGTTATATTCATTTTTTCCCAAAACCGCATAGGTTCCGAAAATTTTTCAAAAAACTGTACCTATTTAAAAAAAATTGTATATAGCGCCCCCGTTACTTTTTCAAAAGTTGATAGAAAACTACGATTTTTGTAAAACTGGTTTACAAAGAAGTTCAAGTCGCTAGGTCAACCCGTTCTCGAGTTATTTAAAATACGTGAAACGGACAGACCGAATTTCCTATCTGCCCCCCGTTCTCGAGTCGGTATCCATCATGAATACAATACTTCCTTCCGTAGAAGAGGAAAGTAAAAAAGTAGTTATATAGCCAATAGTGTAGTTAGGTTGTTGCGTGGGAGGGGAGGGGGTCTAAAAACTAGTTGAAAACTTATAAAACGAGTACGTTTGGTTGTTTTTATCCACAAGTAAATAACACCACAGAGAAATGCGCCGCAGGCGAAAAACTTAGTCCAGTTGCGCCCTGCGTTGGCAGGCATGTAAAAAAGAGTTAAAGTGGCAATATTGATTTTTAAATTGCTTACAATTCAGTTTTGTGCATTTACGCGTAAATAAAAAATCTTTACATATTGCCGTAAAAAATTAGTAAACAATAATTGTTTACATAAAACATTGTAAAGAATTGTAAAGAATCGTAACTATCGTAAATAAGCAGCCCTTGGAAGAAAATCTCATCGATTCAGATTTCTATACCCGTATGGTGAAACCAAAGGGTATTTTAAATTTGCCTTGCC
The DNA here is from genome assembly GCA_964034945.1 of Chrysopilus asiliformis. NCBI lineage: Eukaryota > Metazoa > Arthropoda > Insecta > Diptera > Rhagionidae > Chrysopilus > Chrysopilus asiliformis. The sequence continues at coordinate 20,233,179 of OZ035963.1, read as the reverse complement.
GTTTGTAACGCCAAGATCCCGTTATCACACACAAAAATGGATTACACCAGTGTGTTTAGAACGATAAAAAATATTGAATATGATTCTACATAAAACTCCCATACATCAAAATCCGATTGGAACAAATTTTTAAAAAATCTTGTTGAAAAGTTTGACTTCAGAGTGGCATTTTGATACAACTGTTCGTCGTTCAATTAAATTACCATACGGGTTTTCAATAATTGCCAGATTGGCAATTATAGCTTTTGTTATGTTTAGATACAAAGTTTGTTTGCATTTCTTCTTATAAAACTCAAGAAAAAATGTTTGAATAACGTAAGTTTTATTTAGTTTTATAACTTCATTTGGTTGTTTCAGAATTTGAATATGAATACTGCAGTTACTTACTAGAAAATAGAAAAAAATCAATTGTTCACTTTGTTTATATTTTTTATATTGTCTACTGTAATTTTGGTCCCTGTAAACATTTTTTTACTGTTAAACTCTCATGCAAAATACGTGTTGTAAACAATCTGCATATACTTATTTACTACCATTTCTACTTAAATAAAGTGAAATACTAGCTTAAAGCTGGTTTGAAAACTCAAAATGCCACTGCGGCAACACTTTACAAGCTGGCAAACGTCGTGCGCGCCTGGCTTAGGCCGCGTCTTCAGCTGGGATTTTTCATCGCAGAGATTTTTGATTGACCAATCAGAGCTCGAGTTCACGGCGATAAAAAATCCCAGAGATAAATTTAATGAAATCTTGCAATTGCAAAATTTAATGGAATTTCCCGATTCAAGATGGCGGAAGCTAAATTCTCCCGACAATTAGTTGCTAAAATAACTAATTTTTACAAACAATACGATAGAAAAGGCTTTGGAAGAGAATATTTAACCTGCTTTGCCAGCTTCCACGCAGGCTTACAGGATTTTGGTGGAGTAAAACTCGATTTGAGTATTTATACTCCGATGCAGGCTCTGATGAAGCAGGCTCTGATGACGGTGAGCCAGCTTTCCATACCAGCCAGCTTTCCATACCAGATGGGGTTTCAGGGCAGACATGTCCGACCTGTTGGGGGGAAATTTGGATGTGAAAAAATCCGCAAAAATAATATAATTTTGTTGTTTTTGCAGACTTTATAAGCCGATAAATTCCAATAGGATTCAATGCTAAAAGGTCGAGTATAAACCATGAATCAGAAATGGTTTAATGGTTAAACACTAAATAGAGAATATTTAACATTAAGAGGTTTTACTTTTCGCCAGCTTTTCTTTGTTTCTAATATTTTGCAATAACTGTGACGAGTTGTTTTAACTTCAAAGGCATGCGAAAAAATGAAATTCCATGAAATATCTCTGCCCAGCTGTGAAAAAATCTCATTCCGGTGAGATATTTCTCGGGATAAAATATCGTTAATGGAGATCTGGGGTTAGAAATCGAAAGCGAGAATCCACCGAAGAAAACATTTCTTTTTAGACACAAAAAAAGACTTGCACCGAATTTCAGTAGATTTTCAATCACCCCCACCCCTTCTCCCTCCCCCTTATTCGACTCCAAGCCATTTGAATATTTTCAAACAAAGGAGAGTGAAGTTATTGTTTTTATTTCGTGTTAATATTGAATATTTTCATAACAATAAAAATCAAAAAAACATTTTAAAAATCGAACTCGTGAAGACATAACTTCTAAGATAAACACAATAAATGAAATTACTAAAAGACTACAACAAATTTGATAGCATCCCTTTAGGTCACCATTTATCCATTCCTTGTAGTGTTTCTTTGAAAATCTTTCACTGGATTTTGAGAATTTGGTTGTAGTAAATCTGGAACCCAAATGCAGTATAATTCCGTTTTCCTTATTTCGTAGAATTTCCTTATTAAAAATATCTTGTAATAAGAAATGTTTTGTCAGATACATACTGACAGGATACAGAAATAGTTTATCAGGAATAGTGCTTAGTACTCCATTTTGATAATTCAGGCTATTGTAATGAGCGACAATTAATTCTGTGCTAACGACAGCCATTTTTGCTCTAGAATTCTTTAATCGCTCGAATTGTTTGTTCGGTTCGTACATAGTAATTAAACTGTAAAAATAATATCAATTATGACTTAAAATTCTAATCAAAAACTATAATTTCTTACTGTGGTTGAAGGCTTTCCAAATGTTTCAACAATAATCGACCAGATAAGGTTGTATAAATTTCATAATCTTCATCAATAGCTTGCTGGATTGTTTGTAGTCCACTTTTTGTTAATTGTTTATGCAAAAATTCAAATAATTTCCCTTCGTATGAATTTCTTAGTATTAATGATGATATGATCCAAAGAAATAACAGCGTTCTGGCGAAATTTCTTTTTGGGATTATTTTTATTGAAATTCCCAAAAATATGCCGAACATATTCAATAATGGCATGTGATTATTTCTTCCTAGTATGAAATTTCTATATTTTTCTTCTGTGATTTTTAACAGTAATGTTGTTAAAATTGCAACCATAAAGCAAACAACGATTATTGTCCAAATAGTGTATTTAAAGGGAAAGAAAAGCTTCTCAAATGATGTATACATGGTTTTCGGTGAAATTGCAAGGACAAATGATGTCTGCCAGAAATTTTCACTAATTGTGATATTATCGTCAAATGCAGGTCCGTATCCACAAATTGAGAGATTAGCCTCACGTTCAACTAGCTTAAAATGGGAATTTACTAAATATTGAAAGATTTTTAATGAACTTGAAATACTAGAAAATTCGAAAAAAAAGAAGTGAAAAATTAAATAAATAGGATTTTAGTCCAAATTCAACCTTTTAGAGTTTAAATTGATTTTTCTATACAACCAAAACTAACTATTTTTTTCATATCAAATTCCACCTCATCATTTTACAAATCAAATTCGTCTTAAATTTTAAACATTTCCTTTGAGTTGAATTTAATTTTTATGAAGATTTACCACACATTGGCAAATTTGAAAAGAAAAATCGATTTGAAAAATGATGAGTTTGATCTGTGAAATAGTGAATTTGATGTGAACAAGGTTGCATTTGAAGTATTTTTTTTCTCATGCCATATTACCATCTTTAGGGCTCCAGTTCTAGTTCCATTTTTGAAAATAGTTCCTCGGCGTTCATTATTTTGGGGTGTTAGAATTTGAAAGTTAAAGTTCAAAATTTCCGCTAACAAATTCACTACGGATCCATCAATTCCATCAATGCGATTTCTGTTGTCAAGATAAACGTGAGGTGGACAATTCCAGGTAACAATTTTTAATTTGCACCCATAAAAGTTTTTCAATTTATGCGGAAAAACCGGTATATTTAATTCGAAACCAGTTTTATTGAATTTATTATAAACAACTGGGACGACTGCTTCGCAAAACTTTTCCGTGTATGGAAAATATGTATAAACGATAGAGAAATAGAGAACATTTACATTTACAATATAAAGTTTCCAAAGATCATCAAAAATTCGTTTGATAGTGTTATGTGGATCTGGTAACACTTTTGTTATGAAAATCAAGTAATAACCATTCAAATTAAATGAATTTCCATTTATATGATCAAAAATTAATTTTGAAGAATTATATCCATCGACTATAAATAAATTATTGTATCGTTTCTGACCAAAAATATGATTTATATCACAAATTTGATATTTGATTGATAAATTTATCATTTTTAAAATGTCGACAAGTAAATCATTGTGAAATTCATTTTCATCATTATGAATATTTGAAATTATGATATGCATTTCATCAGCTTTTTCAGTATAAAATTCTTTTATAATTGCAACTAACGCTCGAGCAGACGGTTTAAAGTTTTTAGAGTCATTTGAAACTATTGGTGTTATTTGATAAAAATGCACAAAACTCAAAATTATTAGTACAGAAGTTAACTTCATTTTTGGGTTTTCATAAAGAGTATTATATTTTTTTAGTTTTTTAATACACGTCCCATATGTTTGAGGCAACAAAACTATCTAGTTTGTTAATACTACATGCACATTATACACACATATTTTTTTTGTTATATTTTAAGGATAGTTACATATTTGATGCATGTAAAAACTTGCGTGACAAAATGTGATTTAAATTGGATTTTAAAGTAATTTATAGAAAAGTTTTATCAAAAATCAGATGGGAGATTGAAAATTACTGTTGTTTTTTCATGGATGAGTTTCGAGAAATGATTTAAAATCAGTAGCCGTGATTTGTGACTGCTAGGTGAGAAACAAGGGTAAAAATTCACACATGGAATTGCCCGCCTGTTCATTTTCACTTCACCTTTGAATAATTTGGTATTATGATTTATCAAGTAAAAATGAAACAAAATCTAGTACGAACCTATTACAAATCTATTACAGAACATGAAAAATTGAAATATCAAAGTTGTTTTTGGTTGCTGTTTTGGAAATTTTAACTTCCCAGTAAAAAAGAAAGTGCTTATTATATCCTTAAAAGTTCTTAGGCCTACCATATGCAAAGCCCTTAAGCCCAATTCAGACTTGAAGCTTCTCGACCAATCAGATCAAAGCTTTCAACGATAGGGAAATGAAAGCTTTGATCTCATTGGTCGAGAAGCTTCAATCGTAATCGCAATTGTAATTCCAATCGTTAGTCTGAATTAGGCTTTAGCATTCCCTTACAAATGTATTGGCCAACTCCGTTTAGCTAAGGCATAGGTGTACTTTTCGAGTAATTAGCCAGCAGAAACCCTTCCAAAAGATTTTGATTTTACAGAAAAATTTCATAATTAACGATCTCATAAAAAAACAGTTTAATAAAATATTGATCGTTAATTGTGTAATTTTTCTGTAAAATCAAAATCATATTTTATTAAACTGTTTTTTTTTTATGATTTTGAAGTAGTTTAGTTTTTTTTAGTTTTTACTTGTGCAAAATGGTCAATTTTTCGCAAATTTTCGAAAATTTTCGAGATTAGCAAATTTTCGAGATTGCTAATTATTCTTCTTCATATGCTATTTTTTTTAAATCTCGCCGCGTGTTTGAAGCGTTATGTTTCTCGTAAATGGTTAGGCTAAATTCTTGAGCGGACAAAATTGGACCTTTCCTTCCCCCTTTTCTCAATACCAATGAAATAGTTTTTTGCAATTTTCTCGAAACCGGTGAGTTGTAATGACAGATTTATAAAGATAAAATGTGTTTAGAATATGTCTTTATATAACATATCTATACATCAAAACTCAGTTGGACCACTCCTTTTCCTTCCCCCATACAAATTGAATATTTTTTTTCTATTTCCTCAAAAAGGGTGAGTCGTATTGAAAAATTTATAAAGGTAAAATCTGTTTAGAATATGATTTTACATAGCCGTTTCATACATCAATATCCAATCGGACCACTGCTTTCTCCCTCTCCTATACAAATGAATTTTTTAAACTAGAACCTGAATAGTACGTCGATGCGTCCGTCATGCGTCCGTCCGGTAGACAGTTTTATGCGGGGACAGTTGGGTTTGGCAACGAATCACTTCTTCTTCACTTTTTTTGCACTTCTTCTATTAGTTTATCGTCGAAACAATTACTTTCAATTTTTTCCATACTTAAATTGCTTAAATCGTAACCAAACTTTTTTGCGAAATGACATATCCGTGCGTTGCCACATGTAAAAGTAGAAAGTCGACCTACTCTATGCGGCGCAAACGCATTATTAGGGGAGTACTCATAGCAGCCCGTTGATTTTACTTTGACCGCATCGAACTGTCAACGTGACGGACGCATGGCGGACGCACGGACGTATGTTTCTGGTTCTACCTTATACTCTCTATGATATTTTAAATAAACATTAATACTATGTTCAGACCGACACAAAATCACGTAATTTTGCGAAATGATTTAGAACTTAAACCAAAGTGTTCACACAGAGGTTAAGGTAATTTTGTTTGACATTTCGACTACAGGATTGCTATGAATTTTAGTGTAGGATTGCTATGAATTTTAGTAATATGACGAATAATACAATTCAAAACATCGATGAAATATGTGCAAACAGAATTAGACACTTTAGACGACAATGGAAATTATCTGTAATTAAAATAAACAATTATTTTCCATTTCATATCTAATCGCATCAAAACCAAGTCAATTTTTTTTTGCCCCTCGTAAGTTGTTTACTAATATATCCTTTTCGCGTGCGGAACACGGCTTCTTTTTCTTATATCTCCGTCATTCCAATCCAGCACAAATGTCAAAACTGATGTATTCAAGAGAGCTGAATAAGTGATGCAGGGTTGTATTCATTGTTTTTTTCGTTCGTAATTTTGTGGAAATTGCATACTTTTAGTGATTTTTGAAAACAGGTTAATGTACTGGAAATCTCGTGATTTCGAGCAAGATTTCGTTCAAAATTACGAAAATATTCAAAATTACGTGATTTTGTGTCGGTATGAACATAGTATAAGGGTATTCACTCTTTATCGTAGTTGATTGTAAACTCGTAGAATCGTAAAATTGTAAATAAAATCGTAGTTTTTTGACCGTTCTCTATATAATTTTTTACGATGAAAACTATAATCTACCACACCCGAATGTATGATAAAATAGTAGGTTTTGTCGTAATTCTAATAAAGTGAGGTTAAGACATGTTTTGTGATATGTCAACTTGGTGCCAACTCTAAAATGGACATTGGAAAAGCAAGTAAATTAAAGTATTTATATAATTTAGTATAAATTAAGAGTTAAAAAATATTTTAAACAATTTAGGTAAAGAAAATAAATAAAAGAGTCAAAAATTTACAAGTACTTTTCCATCGTAGATTTACATTACAATCTACGATTTTACTATCTACGATCAAGAGTGAATAGCCATGTTTTGTCTGTTATCATATAGAATATTTTACGATTGGCCAATTGTAGCTTTTCTTATGTTTAAATCTCGTTTCGATTAGACATAAATTGATTTTTTTTTCATGGCTCACCCCTAAAATGTCCCTTGAGCAAAAATACTTGTAAAATTATGTCCACAAGTGTCATTTTCATGACAGGCAATGAGAAAAATTCCAATTTATGTCTAATCGAGACCAGGTTTAATAAAGAAAATTACAAGATATTTTCTTAAAATAGTTTTATCAACTACCGGAAATTATTTTTAAGTGTTCACTGCGCGGCAAATCACTTTTTTTAGAATGTTTAAAATTTTTTTTTTAATTTTTGAAATTTTGAGTGTGCTTATATTTATTTGTTGGTATTTTTTTTAAATACAGATTATTTTGTATTTATTTTAATTAAAAATTTTCATTAGCACAACATTTTATCTTTCAATACAAAACTTTATTACATTATCATTATGACCACTTTTTTAGAATGTTCAACAAAAACAATTCGTTGTTGGATAAAGAGACAAATATGAATTTTCCACAAAAAAAGTGCAATTAATCCTGTTTGGGGTAACCATGAAAATTGTGTGCTTATCACTGCTATTATCCTCTTCATGGGACACTTTATTCTCGTTTTAGCAGCTGAAAATGGGCGGATGGGTGGATAAACTGCTCCAAGGACATACATCTCTAAAAGTTATTGTATGGCAAGTATTATCCGCTTTCTGTTGAACGCAGAATGTTTATTTCACGTTATTATTATTTTTTTTCTTTTTGCAAAAAACAGAGAAAGTTTAGCAAAAGTGGAGAAAAACTATTTATGGGAAGGATCATTTAGTTGCTCTTTTGGGGATAGAAAAAAATTAAAAAATAATTTAATTTTGTTTTTTACTAATAGTTGCTTCTGAGTGTTTTAATTTGATTTGCTTATAAACTACTGATTAACCCTTTGCTTAAACCTCGTCTCGATCAGACATTACCAGGTGTGTCGGTAAGTCTTTTCCGGTTTTTCTAACAGATGTCGCTAGCCATAAGTATGCAGTGTTATGACTTGAGATATATGTCATTAAAAGCTTTTATTTAGCTTGCCTTCGTGTCTGTCTGTCTGTTTGTCTGTCTGTTTGTCTGTCTGTCTGTCTGTCTGTCAGATCAAATCTTGAAACCCAATTTTGACCCAGTTCCACTTGTCCGATTGACTTGAAATTTTGCACACTTATATAAGTCCGATGACAATACAATATTTTCACTACTTCGTCCTCGTAAGGATAACGGAAGGTCCTGTAAGGATAACGTGATTATCCCTTTCTCCAAATTTTCCGGAAAAAAATCTATTCTGGGGGTTTTTGAGGTCGGTAAATCCGAATCTGCCATTAAAAAGTCAGTAAGGATAACGGAAGGTCCTGTAAGGATAACGTGATTATCCCTTTCTCCAAATTTTCCGGAAAAAATCTATTCTGGGGGTTTTTGGGGTCGCTGAATACGATTCTCAAGTTAAAAAGCCTGTAAGAACATCTCAAATGTAAGGATATATATTCGAAGACTAAAAAGAATAAAATAAAAAAAATAAAAAAATAAATTTTAAAAAAAAGCTTTTATTAAAAAAGAATGCACTAAAAAGAAAAAAATAATTTTCTGGACGCTGTGTATCACAAATATAAAAGCTTTTCAAAAGCGAGATAAAGCATAAAACAATAAAATAAAAATTTATCTCGCTTTTAAAAAGCTTTTATATTTGTGATACACAGCGTCCAGAAAATTATTTTTTTCTTTTTAGTGCATTCTTTTTTAATAAAAGCTTTTTTTTTAAATTTTTCTTTTATTTTTTTTTTAATTCTACTGACATTCATCTTCAAAACTACACAAGTTACGTTCCGTTAAAATAACAACGTCATAGCGTTAAAGCTGTTTGAAAATGTCAAGTTTTGTGCCTGAAAACGTGCATTCGCGGCACGCATTACTTTTTTTCTTTAATCAAAAGAAAAAGGCCGCTGAAAGCCATCGTTTGCTCGTAGAGACTTACGGTGATCATTCCCCAACCATAAAAACATATGAAACGAGGTTTCGACAATTCAAAAGTGGTGATTTCAACATCCAGGACAAAAAAACGTGTCTGGTGGGACCATATTGGTGTCGTATATTATGAACTATTGAAACCTGGAGAAACAGTTAATACTGATCGCTACCGACAACAAATGATCAATTTGAACCATGAATTGATCAAAAAGCGTCCGCAATACGCTGAAAGACATGGTAAGGTGATTTTGCAGCATGACAACGCGCCGTCTCACACAGCAAAATCAGTCAAAGAAGTGTTCAAATCACGTGGATGTGAAGTATTACCGCACCCGCGGTACTCTCCAGACCTGACTCCATCTGACTACTATCTTTTTGCATCGATGGGGCACGCGCTTGCAGAGCAGCACTTCGCCGATTTCGAAGAAGTGAAAAAATGACTCGATGAGTGGTTTAGCTCGAAGGAGAAACAGTTCTTTTGGGATGGCATCCATAAATTGCCTGGGAGATGGGCAAAATGTGTAGAATCAAATGGACAATACTTTGAATAAGTAAATTTTGACTATCCATTGTAAATAACATGTTTTCGTTAGCGAAAAAACCGGAAAAGACTTACCGACACACCTGTTAACTGGAATTTTTCTCACCGCCTGTCATCAAAATGACAATTATAGACATATTTTTCCAACTAAAAATTATGTAAAAACCAGAAAAATGAAGATAAATTCAAGTAAAATTATATTAAGATTTAAATTTCACAGTTAAACCCCTCAGCAAAAAGTTGTTTGAATTCCGTTTAATTCAATTAAGATCCATATATTTTGTCATTCGAAACCCTTTAAATAAGAAATATGAATTTAAAGAGTAATAGAAAATTCTTAAAATTGCTCCTTTAATAATTCAAATACACGTTTATAGAACTCAGTGTTTAAACATAGCTTTACACCCGAAGCAGTGATATTATTTTCCCGACTCAAATATGATTTCGTAACACAACAAATTAATTACATTTTCTCTCCCCCATTTTATTCTGTGTACATAACCAAGTCTCCGACCCCCTTTCACCCCCTCTTGTTGTGATTTGGTGCCGTCTCGCCAGGATCAGAAATTTTCCTGCCAATTAAGCACATAGGCTCCATTGACAGATAAATTCAGTGGAAATTTTTGGCGAGAGGTACCCAATTCTAGCCCATCACCATCATCCCTAATCATTCCCAATCATCCCCATTTCATTTATCGATGCGCGGCATTTTATGTCTGCTTGTAAAGAATGCGTGCCGCCAAATTCAACAGCCGACATAGTAACCCGAGATAATGTTCCAATGTCAGAATTTAGCTTCCCTACCGCCAAACTCCTCTTTGCGCTCGGTATGATTAAATGTATATAAAAGCGTATTTTATAATGAAATTTTCATGCACAAAGTGTTATAAGGCTTTAAAAACTGATCAAATTGTAATTAACACGTTTCGGTTAAGCTGTTTTAATTAATTCAACTATGGTGGTTGGCGACAATAAAGAAATAAATTTTTTGATGGCGAAAAGTTCCAATTTTAAAATCATTGTGGTTTTACGTTTTTATTATGAGAATATTTTAATATGTTTAGTGTTTTTTGTTGAAAATACATTAAAACATCGATCTATACGACAATAAATTACAAACGTAAATACCTAAAAGTTGCGGAAAGTAGTGGAGAATGCATGAATATTTTTAAAAGGTTTTTTTAGTACTAGCTGGCATACCCGTCGTTGCCGGGTTAAGTTTTGTTGGAGCTAAACTTCAGGCTAATCGGCTCGGTAGTTTCCCCGCGAAAGGGTAACATAGAGGAAGAGCTAAGTTTCGAGATTACTTTACCGCCTCCCCTTACTCCCCCCACCTCTCGGACTACTTTCTAATGGGTATATGTTGGGGCGAACATCTATGCCAAATTTCAGGCCAATCGGTTCAGTAGTTTCCCCGCGAAAGAGTAACATAGCGCAAAAACTAAGTTTCGAAATCACTTTACCCCCTCCTCTTACCCCCACCAACCCTCGCGCTACTTTTCCGTATGCCGATGTTGGAACCAGAACTACCACAGACACTCATGCCAAATTTCAAGTCAATCGGTTCAGCCGTTTTTGCGTGAAAGAGGAACAGACAGACAGACAGACAAATAGACACCAACTCATTTTTATATATTAGTATGATATGATGTCTGTTTCTTTGTCACTCGTGAGTACTTTATATTGAAATTTTTTGGGAAACTTTTCGTGAAATTTTTCGGAAAATTTTCTGAGAATTTTTTTGGGAAATTCTTGTGCAACTTTTCCATAAAACTTCATTTCATATCCTCCTCATTTCCACACTCTCACCACCATTCACACATTCCGTACCCTTTCTAGCACGGAAGAGGCTTTGAGTGGATAGAAGGGCAGCGGAGAAATACGTAAAATGTCCTTCTGGTGTTGTACTTAACTCACTACAAAAAATTTCAACTCGATATCTCAAACTACGTAGAATTTGGCAGGGGAGGGGGCATAGTGCCACTGGGGGAAACTTATGGCGACATTCAACCAGGAACTTTCTATTCAACTTTCTCTTTGGAATGACCAATATCGCAAAGTTATGCGTGAACGAATATACATAAAAAACACATACTTGAGAACGTTTTCCTTTTTGGAAGTCGGTTAAAAATGGTCCGGGATCTCGGGATCCCGGTTTTGATACTACCGGTATTGCAAATCCTTTTTACGTCGTCTATTTATGCTTCTTTCTGTGTAAAAAGATTCATCTTAATTACTAAAAATTGAGAAACAAACAAATGCCTAATTAATTGTTTAAATGTGAAATCTGTGATCTTATTATCAGATTTGATGAAATTGATTAATTAAATGCTAATGATTTGTGTATCATAAGCAGAATTCGTATTTTGATTTTCAATTTGTTTCGGTCATTTGTTGATTAAAAATTGTGGCAAATGGAAAAACAGAAGCCAAAAAAATAGGAGTGAAGGGAAATTTTTTCTATGGAGCTCCTGTGGAGCTCCTCCTACTGACCTCCTAGTGTGAGGGATCGCACTTAATCCTATTTGAATATTATTCCATCTGTTTCCCCCAAGTGTTCCATACGTGTGGGGGATGATGTTGGAAAAGCTCTCGTGCCAAGGGATGATTTTTATAGCCATTTCCCTTGAGGTTAATTTGTTTAGTCTTGGTTAGGGGGAGACTTCGAACTAGTCGAGCTTGAAGTAATCATAGAATCACCTCGATGGGGATTTTTCCAGAGAGTCTACGGGAATTTATGGCGGTGGGTGTGGTGGTTTCTCAATGGCCACAGTTCTTTAACGACATTGAAGCAGGATATTGAGGTGAGATTTCGATGTAAATGAATTAACCTTTGGCCCTTGCCGGTGCTGGACTGTTGTGATTTTGTTTGGTTTTAATGTTGGGTCTACATATATAATATGCTCGTTATTTAGTAGCCGGCAGTGGTGTTAAAAGGGATGATTTTCAAGGGTGTATATTTAATTTAGATGTTTAATTTGACTCGTTCATACGATATTGGAGACGATGTAGAGTCGAAATAGCTTTTCTGTTTTCGTAAGGAAATTCTCTGGATCGAATTCGTTTACCACTGATTTATGTTTTGAGGTGCGTTAACAATGCCTGCGGTTCTGATTTGACTCGGTTTCATGTTTCGTGATAACGAGGTGTTAATATTTTGACCATTTCATTTATTATTAATTACCTAAAGTTTTGTTTTCATAGTAATTCTGTCACAATAAAAGCATTCCGTTGAACTAATAAAAATGATAAAAATGTTGCAAATGATATTTTGAAAATAAAAGTTTTGCTAGGTATGAAACGAAACATATTTATTAATGATTTATTAAAAGATCTGTTTTCACTATGAAATTTTAACTAAGTTTAAATTTTTTTTTCTTTGTATAGATTAATTTTGGTTTGTGAATGCTTTAGTTTATGGAATTAAACCATCCCCCCCCCCGCTCCCTCATAGAAGTTTATTGCATATACAAAAAAATACAAAAAAAATGAGGGCAAAATTTCATTAGAAAGTGATTTTACAGGGAGAGAAATTCATTGGTAAAACCAACAACAAACCTTAGGGAAGGGGGAGCATCAATAAACATCAATAGAACTTTGTTTGATGTGAACGCCTCTGTGAACTGTTCGCGAACTGCGATGTGTTCGCGGCATAGAAAACTTGACTGCAGTACTTAAACCCCGATTGCCCCAAAGCATATGAGTATTATATGGGAAGGGCAAAAATTGCTGAGTTCACCAGAACCATTATACTGTTTGTGTTTAACCACTGAATCATTTCTGATTCATGGTTTTACTCAACACAATGAAGCTTGGTCCTCAAAGACCTGGGCGCGGATTGGTACGCGGATGGAGCTTTGAAATGTGGCTTCACTATTTAACAAGTTCGTAAGCAACGTATCATGAATCTGTATTTGAAGCAAGTACGTTTGGGTTAAAATTAACAACTTCCGTGATCCCCAAAAATTTTCTTAACCAACAATGAGTCGTTAGTTGATTTAGTCACGTTGTATAGTTGATTTAATCACGTCCGTAGTTAATATCACCAGGTTCATTGTATTTTTGTTTAACCGCGAAATGTAGTTGAATCAACCAATGATTTTTTCTCTGTATACATAACCCATCCATACATTAAAATCCAATTGAGTCACTCCTTTCTTCTTCTCATAAACAATGAGGGAAAAAATGTCGGAAAAATGCGTCAAAGTGTCAAAGTTAATTAACAAATTTATGAATTTCGAAGCTATGAAAATTTACATTGATTTTATGAAGAAGATTTCATTGATTTTACAATGGAATCGGCGACATAATTCTTCGTAAAACCAGTGAATTGTTTTAAAATTCAATGAAAAATTTTATTCGGAATGTCACTAACACTCTCTGTTCTTAATATTGTGTTTATTTTTTCTCTCTGTTTAACACGACATGATGATCTAATTTCACAATGTGGATGAACTATGGAAGAAAAATGTTTTATCACAACTAATATGATATGAAATGAAATAATTAATTTTTGATTATTTTTAAGAGCAAAACTACCAAACGAATGAAATTGCTTGATAAAGGTGCTGGAGTTGCTCCGAATAAATACTACGACCCTTCAAACTATGCAAAAAAGGGAAATTTTTCAGAAAATTCAACAACAAAAAAAATAGCTCAAACTAATTTGAAATTAAGACTTTAAGTCGTTGCCGTGTTAAAGTTTTTTGTATTAGAAAAATCCAGAAATTATTTTTTTTTTGAAAAAAGCGGTATCCATACGGAACCTTCCGTTTCGAAATTTGAAGTTCTAACACCAAATTTGTGATCAGGTGTGATTGTGATCAAGGATATTTGCGTAATCCTTACAGGACTGCGTTTAAAATTTTGAAATCACCTTAAGGGCCTTAATGAGAGCCTACGTCATGGAAGTAAAAAAAAAACTATGAAAATTTCTGGTTCTAGCTTCAGAGGTTTCGGTTGGGCGTTGAAGCGTCAGCCAGTGGTATTTGGCTTCTAGATTTAACGATTACTCTCCGACAATTGTAGCTTTTCTTTTGTTTAATATTACTTTTTTCTAATTCTTCTGAATGTTCCGTGCGGATGGTCATTTCAGACCATCATAAAGTATTTTTATTGAGAATATTGTATTGATAAACTACATTTGGGATGATTCCCCTTAGGGAGTAGAAAACTTTAGTAACTACAGGAAAAAACACCGCCAGACTGCAAGAGGAATATTAATAAAATCGGGGAAAAGACCGGTGAAATAACATTTGATATAGGTAATATAAATATCAAAAAAAAACATGAATATACAACAACATAAGACAAGTCAGCTGAATTCGGTCAGGAAAATTTTTGAAATATCTAAGAAACTTCTTTGTACATTTATTTTATTTCGATTTTCTTTGTTTTACTTTTTTCACGTCCTTTCTCCTATAATTTTGGTGTTTTCTAAAAGATTTCCTGTATTTTCCCGACTTCAAAACTACTTTATATTATACTTGGCTCTCAATGGCAAAAGTTTTCCATTCCCGTTTCGCTTGGCTGTTGTTTATTTATTTGGTGCTATATATATTTATATTAAAGATTTTTTTTTATAATCGTAGGGCTTTAATGTGTTGCCAATCTCATTTATCTACACAGTAACATGGCTCAATATTTGTTTGTTTATTCTTTAGGACGTGTTTTGATAGTTTGAACTTTTAAATCAATCTATTGAAGAGTTTAACCATTCGATAAGTTGTGGAAATTACCTTGAGAACGGAAGAAACCACGAGGGAAAACCGGAAACTATTTGAAAAGAAAATGTGGGAAGAAAAATAAAAATTGTGGAACTCTTCAGGAGACTGAACAATTTTTCTTCGTGATTTTTATTAACACATTGACTGCCAAGGCTATCATTTTCGATAGCTGGGTCTACAATCTACATGCATACATACATACATTCATACATACGTACATTCTACATACGTCTACATGTATTGGCATCTCCCTTACATTTATGCAAAATTGGTCTGGCAGTCAACGTGTTAAGGGGGTCACACTGGTAAAATTTTTCATTAGTTTTGGATCCTTAAAGTATTATCCGACACAAGTTCAAATGGTCTAAAAATTAGGTTTAAATTTCTAAGTTGGAATTTTTCACTGGTAAGAGAGAGCTAAATATATGTGTGAGAAAACAGCGACACGATAAACTTCAGAAAAAAAGTTGAACTTAAAATTGAGGCGAAAAATTCACGTTTGTCTTTCAAAATTCGTGTTTTGAAAGGCGTTCACAGACGAATTTCAACATTGTTGTCAAACTGGTTGTCAGATTTTGCCACAGATCTAAGAGCTGGCGTCGCCCGCCTGATATCCAATATTTTCCAAAGTTTTTGATTTCAGCTTAACCATGTTTTCAAGATGACATCAACCATCAACTTGCCCACAGACGTTCAACATTGGCGAATTGACAACCATGTTGAAAACAAGGTATCTCGTCTGTGGGCGCCTTTAAGTTTTAAGACCAAACTTTGATTTTAATATTTGGGCAAACAAACGTGTTCAAAAATTAAATGTCTTTTTTATAACTAGTTTTCTGTAAACAATAAAAGAAACATAAGAAAGCTACAATTGCCAGGGGCCAATTGTCAAATATCCTATATGATGACAGGCATAACGTTTACTAAAGAGAAATCCATTTGTATAGGAGAGTGGGAAAGGAGTGGTCCAATTGGATTTTGATGTATGGGTGAGCTATGGAAAATCCTATATTCTACACACAGTTTACCCCTTAATTGTGTTTCTCTATTCGTAAAAAAATGTGAAGATTTTCATTTAGTATTTTTTTGAACCTTTTAATTCATTTCACTCGACTAATTCCAAAAAAAACTGCAATAATTAAATTATGTAGGATTTATTAAAATTCGTACTCTCACATCTTAAAGTTTTCTCCAAAAACTTTCCTTACATCTGAGTACCTCGAGCATAAAACCGAATTCATTTATTGAAAACAAACGATAGCATTGAACTTTTTATGGGTCAACGAAATAAAAGAAGGAAATTTACATATGTTCAAGTGAGTATAACCATCGAGCCATATGGTTACATCTGAAATATGAAAATTGAATATTTTCATACATATTGTGGCATGTAAAGGAAGAAGGCACTTTGCGACTATACGAATCCATGAGAACAGGATTAGCCGCACATATAAAAATAGGATAAATGCGGTCTATGAACTACTCGATTACACTTGATGACGTAAGAAGTGGAAAGGAAACGAGAATATTTATTTATTTTTTTTACATCTTTTTTTTGGGCCGTTGGTTTTCCCGGTTAACAGGATTTTAGATAAAAGGGTTCTTCAACATATTTTCCAATAATGGTTTACCTTCAAGTAAATATTTCAAAAGAAAATTGTTTAAAGGGGAAATATGTTTCATATTTTGTGTCATTGTGATTATTGAGGATTTTTAGGGGATGTACTGCAATAAAAAAACATCGGAGATAGTAGGCAATTACAACAGTGAACCCTCGTATAACGCGGTACTTATACGGTTTTCAAATTTCTCATCACATACTAATTTTTTTTTACTTTCCTGTACTATAGGGGGGAAGCGTTGTATGATGGAGACCGACTCGAGAACGGGGGCAATTATGAGAATGTCCGTGCATCTGACTGTCGGTTTTTAAGTCTGTCGGTCTGTCAGTTTGTGTGTTCGTTTTACATATCTTAAATAACTCGATAACACGTTGAGCTACCGACTTGAAATTTTATGTAAATGAATTTTATGAAAATCGTAATTTTCTATAAACTTTTGGAAAAGTAACGTTCGCTATAGCGGGAACCTCTCATACCACATTTTTGTTTAAAAAAGACAGTTTTTTGAAAATTTCTAAAAAACTAATGTGCATTTGGAAATAAATCAGATTTAAAAGAAATAAAATTTTCCACATTTTTCGCTCTCATGGTTTTTGCGTTTCTCCAACGGTTCTCAAGATATTTGAAAAGAATTCAGTTTTTTGAAAATTTCTCCCGAAGCTTTTGAGAAAAAATGTCTGTTACCAAATTCAAAGAAAATCTCCTTTAACAATTTTTACGTATCTTTATAGGTTTTCGAGATATTTGATAAAAAAAATCCTTTTTTTCCGAAACTAAATACTGCAGGGGAAAGTTTTGTGTTGATCACAACTAGGGTGACCAGATCTCCGATTTTGACCCTGAGTCTCCGGAATTTATCCCCATATGTCCGGGTTTCGGGATTTTTTACGATATCTCCGGGTTTCGCCAAAAGTCTGGATGATTCTATGACGGATTGTTCCATGAGACCAATCTCCGGATTTACAGAAATAGGAATTTGGACACCCTAATCACAACTCATATTTTAATTTGGGAAAAATGGATAAAATATAACAATAATTTATGAAGTTTAAACCTTCTTTGCATTAAATTTAAAATGCAAAATGTAAAATAAAGTTATTCTTCTATAAAAAAATTGTTCCTATGAAAACCCAGCGGCATGTGAACTAAATTTAGTGGAAAATTCTGTTCCATTTTTCCAAGACTCTATAATTCACTGGCAGGAATTAAATTTTCTACGATGCAAAATATAAACAGAAAATTTAACTACGGTTGAAATGATGGGAAATGCACTTAATGGCCAGTTTTTATATTAAAATGCATTTCAAAGTTGATTGTTTCAGTTTTAGGCATCCCAACCACTGACTTAGGTGAATTTTTTATTTACGGATTTTCAAGGTAATTAAAAGCCATTTTTAAATATTCATTAGTTTGAAACTGTTATAAAGATATGATACCTACTTCTTACTTTTTAAGAGCTTAATGCTTGCCAATAATGTGGGATACAAAAGCGTATTAAAAAGGCTGAGAAAAAATTCTTTATAGGGAAGAAAAATAACAAATTTTCAATCTTCCAGAGTCTCCTGCGGGCTTAACAGGCTTTAATCAATGTGTTTTGATACTCAATAAGGAATGAATTGAAAATATATGCGGAAGAAAGGAGAAAAAATTAAAAGATTCAGTTAGGGAGTTGTGTAGATAAAGACGTGGAAAAATTCAAGGGAAAAATGACGCTGAAGGGAAAATAAGTAAACAGCATAAAAATAAATTAGCTCATAAAATTATGCAAATATTTACTCTCGGGATAAAAGTTCAACCAGTCGAAATTAATTTACCAGAACAAAATCTTTTTCTAAGCACTTTTCGCGGCTCCCGGTGATGATCGTTTTATTTGTATCGGGGAAGTGGGAAAAACTGTTGTTTCATTTTTTTTTACTTTTAAAACAAATTGAGTAATTTTTATGAAGCTGTAGCTATTTATATATTTTTTTAAAGCTTTGTGTTGAGATTTCATGTGATTAAAGATATCTAGTAGGAAATTATATTGTTTTCAGTACTAAGGGGCTGTACATAAAATATGCCACACTTTTAGAAGGGAAGGGACTCTGTGGATGTGTGACGGCGGTACTGAACTCTACAAAAAAAAAATCGCGAAAACCAGGACGAGAGGTCGGAAAGCCCAAAAATTGGCGTGAAGCATTTTATTGGCCCTTAGTGGTATTTTTCATCTTTTTTAAAATGCGTCACGCCAATCTTTGCATTTTCGTACCCTTATCCCTCACTCTTAAGTTTTTGACGTTTTTTTGTACTATGGCTTCCTTTTAAATCGATAATGTATTTTTAACCGACTTCCAAAAAAGAAAAGGTTCTCAATTCGATTCCTATGTTTTTTTATGTATATTCACACTAGGTTGACCGATTTTGATAATTCCAAAGAGAAAGTTGTAGAGAAAGTTCCTTCGTTGAGTGCCGCTGTAAGTTTCTCTCCCGTGGCCTTCATACCCCCTCCCGGCTAAATTCTACATCGTTAGAAATATCGAGTTGAAATTTTTTTTGGTATATTCAGTACAGCACCAGGAAGGACATTTTATATATTTCCCCCCTGTGCGTTTATCCCCTAAGCCCCTCCCCTGCTAGATTTTACATCGTTAGAGATATCGAGTTGATTTTTTTTGTATTATGTTTAGCTTGACTACAGGCAGAGCTTGGAAATTCAAAAAGAACAGTGGAAATGGCATGTGCGAATGGTGGTGAGAGTGTGGAAATGGAAAGGGTGTGAAGTTTTAAGTAAAAGTTCCCTAAAAAAATCCAAAAAAAAATTTCAGAAAATTTCCCGGAAAATTTCAGGAAAAATTACCATATATAAGTATGTACTCACAAGTGAGTATCATATATGAGTACTTACGAGTGAGCATTTTCTGCACTGAGATTTTATCTTGGAGCAACAATTGATTGGGTGTAGTTAAACAATTGATTTTCATGTTTCTTTACCAGATTTATTTCCACTAAAAAATATAAAATAAAAACTTAAAAAAAAAATATAGAACCGACTTTAAAAAAAAAGTCTAAAAAAATAAAGAAAATAATTTTAAAATAAACTAAAGCGCTAAAAAGTAAAAAATAATTTTTAAAATTTATAAATTGGTAGACAATTTTTGTTACATACATACATACGAAGGGACACACAACACACGGTCGTACAACACACGCACACAGAACACAAGGAGACACACACATACTCGAGTGGTATGTCCCGGGGACGAGCGGGGCTTCGTTATGATTTCGGTTTTTGGAGTGATTTTAATACGTTTCTTATATGTTCTTATATGTATTTATATGTAGTAACACCAATAGACTGATTGAACCGAAATTTTGAATTTTATCTGCCGAGAGAAAGCGCAAGAGAATATGTTTGCCACAAATCATGTATTTTATTTGTCAAGTCGGAATATTTTCCACCTACTTACTTATTAATAATTTATTATTCCTTAAAAGCAAATCAAACAGATTGAAATAAAAGCCGATTTTTGTAATAAATGTCATGCAATGTACTTCGCAATATAAATTCGTCTGTTGTTGGAATTTGTTTTACAACAAAAACATTATAACGCAATACTCTGAATAACGGTCTCATGGTCTAACATATATCGTCTGTTGTCATCAGATTTCTTTGGTTTCTTCAGCTTTTCTTAGCTTATCCTCGTCTCACAAGACTGTAGAAATATACCTACATAAATTTGTAAATGGCGTTTGCGACTCCTCCCACATGGAAAACTCATATATTACACGTTTTTCCATAAGAAATATGTCCAGACAGGAGGAGGACAGGTGAAGGTGGTAAGACGACATAAAAAAAATATCGAAATAAATGTGTATACATTGAGAATGAATGGAAAAATAAGGATATAGGTATACCCCTTTTTTCTTTTATACTTGTATATTGAACATCTTACGTTGGCTATGAATAACTTAACCCTGAAGATGATTTATGTTTTCTAACTAAAAGGTGTCTCGTAATAAAATTCTCGCATCCCTTGCGTGCCAATATTGCGGAATAAGTGAAAACATGGCGACATATTACACGAAAGTGGAATATCTGAATAAGTTTTCATACATTTGTGATTTATTATCATGTCCCAAAAGGTCTGCACCATTATCGTATTTTTCTCTGGCTACTAGTTTTATTTGAATGCAAGTAACTTCAAAGTAAGCGATCGGAATAATCAATATAATCATGCAAAACAATGAAATTATTTAAAAAAAAATCGAACACATTTAAACGGCAAAACATTCAAAAACAATATTTTACAAAACTAATTTTCCAATTAATATCATGGCAAATAACAATAATCATATATGAGTTTTTCTTTTAATGAAAGTTTATTGGATTTCATACAACAGCCCAATTATCATTCATAAACATTTTGGTAACAATTAAACTACAAAAATTAAATCTCATGTACCTTGTAGAACTTTTGCATCGTCCTGCATATAGCATATGTGTACTTACATATATGAAGCACATCATTTTAAATTTAGGGTAGTGTCTTCGATTTACTGCCAACCATTTTTTTATTTCCCCAACCTTTACATTTTTTGTGTTATTTAGGTTTTTTTTAAGTTTCTTAAAAGATTTTTGGCAAACAATATAAAGAACATCAAAAAAAGCCATAAATGTAGCTTATTTAAAAAATAATTTTTTTGCGATTCTGTCAAAAACTAATGGTTTTTCGGGGATGAATTGATGAAAAAAATATTTTGCATAATTTCTCTTTTACTACTATCCGCTATCTTTTACCGTTATTGTAAAATAATATATTTTTGCGCAATAATAAAATATAAAAGAAAGCAAAAATAAATAAATAACGAAAAAACGAAATTATTTTTTTCGGTTTTCATTACGTTTTTCGTTATTGTAACGGAATTCAATCTCTATAACGTTGTAACGCAATTTTGAAGGAAAAACCGGAAAATCGCTATTTCGTTTCGTTATTTTGTTACGTTACGATAACGTTTCCCATCCCTGGTTAATCTGAATTGTACAAAAAATATTTTGGAAAAATTTCTGAAATTTGTTTCCCTTTACCACCTTTTAACCCCCCGCCCACTGGTATTTCTTGTACCTACTTCTAGGAGGGATTTTAATTTGCGGTTTACCAGTGGATACGTCATTTTAGTACAGAAAGCCAATAAAAAGAAAGGCGAAATTTAGAAATTTTACCTTCTTTTTTTGGAGGTGAAAATTTGAAAAAAAAACCCCTAGACTTCCGCATTATGACGTCGTTCCTCAAGTTGTGTGTAATAGAATCTGTCATGGATTTAATTATATTCTTAAAAACGGTATCGAAAAACCTTCCTTTTACCTCCAATATTTGAGGTCGAAGAAATCATGGGCTGTAAATAAGAGATGTTGCTCTATTTGTTGTTTACTCTCGTATCATCGAAATGTTTACCTTGTTAGTACCGTAACAGGCCTTAATGGAATAAACAGCATGCATTAAGTCTTGTAAATACGAGAATGTTTTATAAATTTCAGCATTATTACAATAAAATTAATTTTCGTTATTATTTCCAATCGATTATTGTTTAAAGGAGTTGTTTTTTTACACTTTTTGTTGCTTTTCAAAGTAGATAAATTTCAAAAATATTTTTGGCATTCAGAATATGGAAATATTGGTTTGGGGGTGATTTTAATTGTCATAAATGGAGGTAAACAATTTTTTTTGTTGTCATTATGTGAATTGAATTAATATTCATGGATAAACAAATGAAAATAATGTTGATATTTTTTCATTAATTTTTTTAATAGTTTATAAACCTCCAAAAAGGTTTTCGTTAGGGTTTGATGCCTTCAGTAAAAAAGTGAAAGAACAAAAACTCCGATTAAAGTACCTAATGAGTAACATGCATACGCACAGACACATACAAAATACAGTAAAAGTCCGATAATTCGTATTTTAATGGATTGACGGGTAAGTACGAATCATTCGGAAATTCAAATTAGCGGTATTAAGAATTATCGAAGGTAAAAAAGAATAAAATTAAAAAAAAATACTAAAAAAAAGCTTTTAAAATGAAAAAAATAATTTTTTGAATGCTGTATATCTCGGCTACCCCGGCAGTCTAAGGGTTAAGTTGTATCTTTAGTTTATTTGCAAGCTGACCGGCTGCTTTTATCTAAATACAAGCTGACCGAAATAAAAAACCGAAAAGAAATAGTGAGAAATTCCTTTTTTGTTCTGAAAATGTATTTGGAAATGTTTGACAAAATTAAAATTTGAAAATATTGGCGTACGGAAGACGGAAATAATTTGTTCTTTTTTCCTGTTTGTCCGTTTTTTAATTTATTTAGTACTAGCTTGCATACCCGTCGTTGCCGGGTTAAGTTTTTCAAATTTTTTTTTTTGTTGGGCAATGTTGGAGTTAAACTGCAGGCCAATCAGCTCGGTAGTTTCCCCGCGAAAGGCTAACATAGAAGAAGAGCTAAGTTTCGAGATCACTTTACCCCCTACCCTTACTCCCCCACCTCTCGGACTACTTTTTAATGGGTATATGTTGGGGCTGAACCCCCGACGAATATCTATGCCAAATTTCAGGCCAATCGGTTTAGTAGCTTCCCCGCGAAAGAGTAACATAGCGCAAAAACTAAGTTTCGAAATCACTTTACCTCCTCCCCTTACTCCCCCCACCCCTCGCGATACTTTTCCGTATGCCTATGTTAGAACCAGAACTACCACAGACACTTATGCCAAATTTCAAGTCAATCGGTTTAGCCGTTTTTGCGTGAACGAGGAACAGACAGACAGACAGACACCAACTCATTTTTATATATTAGTATGATTGTTACTATATAATAATTTCAGACAATTTTCCAAATGTTATTTCAAAAATCCGTTTTTAATTTTTAAATAAAACTGAATATTTAGGCCGCTAAGCCCGGACGAAAAAAATATACAATATCTTTAATGATTTGTTGGTGATGCAGTTACATATAGACAAATCAATAATTATAGAAAAAATACAATACGTCAAAAAAGGTTTATTGTAACAGAAATAAAAGCGAGATAAATATTTATTTTGTTGTGTTTTTTATGCTTTTATCTCGCTTTTATTTCTGATATACAGCGCACAAATATTGTTTTATTTTTTTTTAAAAAGCTTTACGCCAATGTCTACATTGTCTACGCCAGTGTCTACATTGTCTACCCCAAATCTATTCTCTACACTGAAGTGTAGACAATTAAAGTCTACGCGTAGAGGAAAAACACTGTTTTTAGTCATTTTGTACTTGATTAGTTAGCTAAAAATCTAAAATGACGCCTGTTTTTCGCCACGCTTGTTTATACTTTTTAGTCTTCGAATATCCTTTTTGAGATATACTTACGGACTTAAAATTGGTCAAGTACTTTAGTAAATAGAAGGCAACTTACAAATATATAGTACATAGACTGCTAAAAATCAGACCTTTTCCATTTGGTAGTTCGGTTAAAAGCTTTGTATTTATGAATTGTATTCAGTTTTAAGGGTTGATGAAAATTCAATTAAAAAAATATAATTAATTGTTTTTAATCAATTAAAGGCTTTTAACTTGTTTTATTTAACCCTCATACTGTCCTTAAGAAAAATAACGTATGATGTCTTCGTGGGTCAAGAATGACCCATTATGACCCATTTATGACCCATGAAGACTACAGTGCTCTTCAATGGATTAAAATATGAACAAATAGATTATTGTTTTCGGTATTCAAAAGAAATTTGTTCACAGAGCCTACACCATACAAACATTGTTCATGTAGTTGAGAAGATACTTTTAATTAAAATCGAATTTGGGTCAGAAATGACCCGAGGACAGTATGAGGGTTAATAGATTGCCTAACTCAATAATTGAGAAGGTTTTTCTTCGTTTCAATTTATTTTTCAAGGACATTTTAATTTCAATAAATATTCTCAATTTGAAAAACAAGAAAATTAATCATTCATTTATTTACCTTTCAGCGAATACTGGCGCGTATTCATAGCCGTTTGCAGACACAATTTTTGTTAAACATGAGTTTAAACTGATAAAAAATAGTAAACTGTCAGTTTAAACTCATGTTTTACAAAACCTTTATTTAAAAATGACTATGACAACGCGCCATTGTATTTTAGAAAAATTGAGGGTATTTCCTAAACTGATTTAAACATTTTTCATTCCAGATTAATACATTTTATTTGGATCTTGTCAATTTTGATTTCAGGATGAATATTTTAGGCTTGTTTAATATGAATACCATAGATTACTGTTTGGAATGATAATATCGGTTTTATTAAATAATTTCCTATTGATGCAAAGTGTGTTGGGGGAAAACCAAACACAACAGGAAAGTTAATTTTTGAAAATCTATGTAACAAAACAGGAGTGTTATCTTGATAAAAGTTTGATAAATATATAATCTCACTGTTTTATATGATATACTGATTTTTATATATCTTACATAATAATAGATTTTGTATTTTTCTCAAAAAACGGGATTTCGTACAAAAAAAAGCTGGTTGTAGATTGCAGAATTTACTGTCGAGAATTTTTTGTCCGAAAAAACCTCACTGTTGTGTGCATAAATAAAAAATCGCAGCTCAGGTATTTTCAAGAAACTAAAAAAATCTCAAAACAAATAGAAATTCTCAAGAAATTTTAAAAGTCTTGAGACTGAAGAATCCATTCGTTAAATTTTAAACAAGTTATCCTTCACACATCTAACTCATCGAATAATGGGACATCGAAACGCTTTCAAATAAATGCCAACAACATTTATTGATTTTATAACAATATGTATGTTCAAATAACTAGAATATACTCAATTTCTATATATTCGAATGTACAAAAATCATAAATCGTAAAGTGCTGTGAATATTCTGGACTACGTCTGGCTGTGTATTTTCTATTTGAAATATTTAGGACAAAGTTGAAATACCTATCAGAGTATCTTGAATGGTTTCCCCAATTCATTCATATGTTTATAAAGAAGATATCAAAAAGAGCATATAAAATAAGACATTATTATATGCACATTGCTGTTAGTAAGAAATCTTGAACTTTGGCCCCAAACTTGAATCTATTGTATGGTCTCTAGTTTGAATTATTCATATAAGCTGTTGCCTTAAAAGATCCACAATATATTCTATTGAATGGAGTGTTAAAAAGGAAGTAGCATACATAAAACCAAAGCAATAAATATATATATTTGGTCCAGGGATGTTAAACGTTAGAATCAATAAAAAAGAGTCCTCTTCGGTCTCGTTCGGAAGAAGCTTTTCAATAATAACTTTTATCTAAGACTAGTTGGCATACCCGTCGTTGCCGGGTTCAATTTTTCCAGAAGTTTTTTTTGTTCGGCCCAAAAAACCGAAAAATAACATTAAAGTTTTAAAAAAGACTGCCGTTATTCTTACAAGATCTTTTGAAATTCTAATCCCAGATTTGTGATCAGCGACCACGTAGACCCCCGAGTGATATTTTTCAGCAACCCAACTGGCAGACTCCGTGAGAAAAATCAATGTATTAAAACATGAAGCCTCTACCCATCCGCCGTTTATACCCTAAGGGGTGGGACTTTGAAAAACCCCACCTCAGTGAGCGTCTCCATTCTGGAAGGAATATACTGCGAAAATTTCATGTTTCTAGCTCCAGGTATTGGGGTGGGCGTTGATGAGTTAGTCAGTTAGATTTTTTATACTACCTACCTACATATATAAATTTTTAAGATTTTAAAAATAATTGTTTATGACTATGAAACTGTGGTGTGAATAAAATAATAATTAATAAACGTATCGCTAAAAGAAATTGCATAGATTAATATGAAAATATAAATGTAAATTACTTAGCATTCGTGCTTAGCATTTGTATTTACACAGATCCTAGTTTCTTTTAAATTTTTTTTTCTCACTACAACCGTACAAGGTGATAAACTATGGTTAATGGGGTCTCGTGATAAAGGAGTATATATTTGTTTACGTTCCAAAGATATCGGGAATCGTGAAGAACGTCCCTCAAGGATACAAAGAGGAAAAAAACTCAATCTCATTTGGGAAAAGAGGAAATACTTTGGCAAACAAAACTCGGAATGAGACAAACCAAGATAAATTACCCTGCGGATAATTTGTCTCATACACAGTTTAACGTAGGAATGTAGAAAAAAATCTGTAGTATTAGGTTGGAAGTAAAGTAGTGTTAATTAAAGCTATAGGGGTAAAATTAGCTTCTTAGAATATATTTTATGGATGGGCAATTTCTTTTATTTTTTTCTATGCATAATAAGAAAAATGAGAAAAATCGAGATTTTATTTTCAACCATTTTGTTTTTCTCGGGTTATTCTGGGATCAGGCATAGCTACTTTTACTGCGCGGCATGACGAAAAACTGTTCTACCTGCATGCTGTCTCTGCAACCCAGAAAACTACGCAGCTTTGGAATAACCCGCAGTATTCTCAAATGCTGCGCAACCTTAAAAAGCTGCCTCGTGTGAATATTAACTTTGAAAAGTAGCCGCTGCACAATTTTGCGCATTAAATGTAATCGTGTGTGGTCCCAGTGTTAGAAATACGACTTTATGATTATTTTTCCAAGGCCTTTCATTTAAGAATCTCATTGTGGGTGCTTCATTAGCACCACGTGTCCGCCATCTTGTTTATCCTCGAGTTCGAAATATAGCTTCGTGGCTATTGTTCCAAGCCCTATCATTTATGACTTCATACGATCAGTACTTGGTATGACAAAATATAACATGGTATCGGCAGCCGCCATTTTGTTTTTTGATGTATGCGCCACCAATCGGATACCAATTGGATATGCAGAAGTTTGGTTACAAGATTTGACTTTGACAGACAAAAAGACAAACTAATAAAAGCTTTTAAAATAAGAAAATAAAACAATGTCAATAAAAACGTTACGGAAATTGGCATAAATTGCTGATATACTAATATTCTGAGATTTCGGTACGAATTTTTATATTCAGCGTCTACCCAGCAAGATTTTAGTAACGTGTTCAACTACAAATGCAACACTTCGCATCTGTAGAAGGATGTAAATGTGCGTGTAGTGGTGAAGTATTCTTATTTACTTTCGCATCGCCATTGGACGAAGAGAGACAAACTAATGTCATTCCATCCAACCATTCTGTTCTTGCATCCACTTTTGTTATTCCCAGTGACATATCTGCGAAAGCAACATCGAATGATTCGGGAATTCCTTAATTTGAACTCGGATCTTCAAATTGTGGAATTTCCACTCGATGTTGCTTCCGCAGAAATTTCATTGGGAATAGCAAACGCTCCTGCTTCGCCAAATGAGGATCCGGATTCGGAAAACACTTTAATAAAAATAAAATTATCGGAGTATTTTGTTACCAGTAACGCTAAAAGTAACACACGTTACTTTTAGCGTTACTGGTAACAAAATATTCACATATTTCGTCTCATTTCATCTCACACCTAATAAGCATAAGGCTGTCTCGTTTCTACATTGCTAGAGCAAGACATACTTATATACGTTTGGTGTTGGAGTAAGTGCGAAAGATATTCACACAGATTGTCAATTGCACGTGAGTTTTTTCCCAACGCTCTAAGAAGATTCACGCATAGGGTAACAGTGAATTATCACGTTACTCCACTAGTTACGTAACTAGTTCCGAATCTTGCTGGGTAGCCTGTCATCTACGATATCAAAAGGTATTTGTCGTCAGTGTGGTTGATTATGCTCATCTAAGAAACGGAATTACTATAAAAAAGAAATTGAAGATGTCCTTGTAAGTAAATTCCTTATAAAGGGAGACTTTATATCGATAGTCGTCAAAGTTTGCCACCAAAATATCTTTAAGACATAAACAAACATTCAGGAAGATACGAATATATTTATCTGGTATAAAATAAGTAACGAAACATAACGACATGATACGTTTTATGTGGATCGGTTACAAGGCCTCAACTAAAATTTGAGCCACGCCAACTATAGTATAGGCTGCCAGGATTCCGATAACTAACTGAACCAAATAAGGAAGTAAAATAAAAGGGTCTGTAGTGACATTACTTCTGCGAGTTATTTGCTTCACTCAAACAATCTTACGATTGGATTCTGCTTAATAGCTATGGAAAATCTGTGTGTATGTATTGATCAGGATATTCAAGGAAGAGTTCAAAGCTACCTTTAATCCCGATAGTTGTGCAAAAATATTCTTGCCAAGGGCTAAATCTTAGTTGTAACGTACGAAAGTGGATTTTGTTTAGCTTCTGTGCGAATTCGTGTTCGCCAGGACAAAAAAAAAAAAAGAATCCCAATGTACTACCAATACGAATCGAAGTAAAACTCCTTAATGGTTGTTTTTCCCTTCTTCGGTTTACTTACTTTTCTCGTTTATATTCAACTTTTTTCAAGGTTTTTTTTATATTTTTCGTATACTTTTTCTATTTGATATTCCATGTAATTCTCGCTATGTATAACTTAGTCCTTGAAAGCTCTTTGGCCGACCGACATCGGATGAATGTAATTTGCCCGAAAATGTGTAAGTAATTCGATAGATAGGAATTCGGTCAAATTACCTTTTAATTGATTGCTTGGGCTAAACTTGGACACTTTTCCCGAAAATGTATCAATATTTATTTGTCAAATTATTTCGTATATATATCAGCCTGAAATGATTACATTTTTGTCCTTGCTTTTATTAAAACGTTCCATGTTTTTGCCGTAATATGGATATCGAGACGAAATTCATTGATTAAAGTTCCATTAAATAAATAGATTGATCAGTATATATACTTTCAAGATTATTGAGCTGCCATTTATAAAGAAAAACTTTAATAACTTTTTTCACACTTGTGAAATATTTTGATTGCCCGCATGTTAAATATTTCGGGGGTTTTTAATTACGCGAAAATTTGAGGAAAAGGATAATTACGTAATCCTAACAGGACCTTCCGTTGTCCTTACAGACTTCTTAGCATCAGAATCGGTTTAGCCACCCACAAATCCTCAAATGAGATTTTTTTCCGGAAAATTTGAGGAAAAGGATAATCACAGTATCCTAACAGGACTTTCCGTTAACTTCTTAAAGCCAGAATCGGACTCAGCGACTCCAAAGACTTCAAAAAAAAAGGTCAGATTCTTCCGGAAAATTTGAGGAAAATTATAATTACGTTATCCTAACAGGACTTTCCGTAAACTTCTGAAAGCCAGAATCGGACTCAGCGACTCCAAAGACTCCAAAAAAAATCAGACTCTTCCGGAAAATTTGAGGAAAACGATAATTACGTTATCCTATCAGGAACAAAATAGTGAAAACAGTGTATTGACAGCGGGATTATATAAAAATTTAAGCCAATCAGATAAGTGGAAGTGCGTCAAAATTAGGTTACAAGATTTGACCCTGACAGGCAGACAAATAAACAGACACGAAAGCAAGCTAAACAAAAGCTTTTAAAAACGAATATACCTTCGCAATTTAATGAAAACTGAAAATTTTGTGACATTAAATTGGGAAACGCGCAGTTAAACCGGAACCCAATTCCGATCAAGCCAGGAAAAAATCGAATAAACCAATTGATATCAAAGAACTCGCACAAAGCTTATTCCTGCC
This sequence comes from Chrysopilus asiliformis, assembly GCA_964034945.1. Classification (NCBI taxonomy): domain Eukaryota; kingdom Metazoa; phylum Arthropoda; class Insecta; order Diptera; family Rhagionidae; genus Chrysopilus; species Chrysopilus asiliformis. The sequence continues at coordinate 20,202,876 of OZ035963.1, read as the reverse complement.
ATCATCGTATGTCTGACAGACCAATTAAAAAAGGTTATTCCACTATCCACCATTAATCCTTTGTTTTACAGTTGAATAGTCGCTGGAAAAAAACATTTTTTTTTTATTATTATTAAATCGTCTACGCAAACTACCAATTTAGCCGCTTCTAATGGCGTTTCGTTTGGTTTTTCGAAAAAAAAAATTTGTTTTTCGTAAATCATTCGTGTGAAAAGGACGAAAAAGGGATACAGATAGACAGACAGAATGGGACGATAGACGGAATGTTTCAAAAGAAAGCATCGCCGCAAGTCATTCCGCGTTTCCTTCATCTGCTGGGGTATTTTTTTTATTGGAAAATCGAATTTTAATTAAATTAAGTCTTATGACATCCTTTTATTGCCGCTTGTCAAACTTGAACTGCGGTTCTTGGGAGTTGGGGAGGGAGGATTTCACCATCCGCATTCGTGTCTGTGTCCTGTCTTAACGTGAGTTCTTGGAGTGGGTGTTGTTTATCGTGTCTTCCTCAAGATTTTATATTTGGCAAAAGTGCACTGATGGCAAATACGCGAGGGGAGAACGGGTAATTAAAATGATGGCAATCGAAAGGAGACGGCCGCAGCAAGAATTTCTTATGGCGTCGTTTTTTTTTAAATGCCATAACTATAGATACAGATATTTATTCCTGGTAATAGCAGACATTTCCATCGTTTCGGTTTACTTCTTTATTCAATTTTATTTTGGGACAAGTGGTTGCTATTGAACAACCATGACGATGATGCCGACCGACCCCTATTTCATTAATGGGTTAAATTTACTATGGCGATGGCGCCGAAGGACGAAAAATTCTTGGTCGTTGGATCAACGACGACGATGGTTTAATACGGGGGCATTCGGTACAGTGGATCAAGACGATTATGGAGACAATCGCATGCGAATCCAAGAGGAATTAAAACAGCAATTAAACAGTTTTCTTGAATGAGAGGCAATTATCTGGCACAGGGTGTCGGGGATGGATATTCCATTATTTTGGCTTCGTTGGACGTCTGCTTTTGGGTTCGGCACACTACCAAAACCGGATTAGCTTAATTGAGAAAAGGGTCAAAATTAATTGATTGTCATGGAATTAGCGACAGAATGTTTTCAATATTTGGCCTTTTTATGGCATGGTGTAAAAAACAAACACAAAAAGTATAAGAAAAAAAATACAACCAAAGACGAATTGTGTTGTACAACCGAATGTAAAAACACTTTAATGTTAGCCATTAAATGTAAATAAAGTGGAAATTTAAGGGGAATTGAAGCGATTAATTTTTGGTACTGTCCGTAAAGTTTATTTATTGGTAATTTCAGATCACAATTATGAAAAATATTAATTGCAAGTAATAACATTTTATCGCTGTAGTTTGTAAATTAAATGGAATTGTATGAAACATTTCAAATACATGTATTATTAAAGGTTTTTATGTAGATAGATCATATTAGTTTTTTTTTTATCAGAAATTATCTTTGAACTTTCGTTGAAACAAGTGATTTTCTTAAACTATCTGCTGATAAGTAGAAGATTTGCCTACAAAGTTGTGTGGGACAAAAACGGTTCGAAAAACCGATAACCACTAAAACTGACTGATTCATTTCTTTGCTATAATTTAAAAAGGCATTTTGCCCATGCAGTAAGGCATCAGGCAAACCCTGCAGGCTGGCAATACTTTCGTTTAAAAGACTTTTTTTTTACATTTTTTTAATTTTTTTTTATTTTTTTTCAATAAAATTTTCTAAAAAGAGTTTTTTCTAAAAATATTTCTTCCAATTGACAATTTGTTTGTGATTTTCACAAAAATTTTGTTAATTTAACAATGGGCGATGCGAATAAAAAAATAGCTTTTGGTAAAACTGATGTTTTTTAGCTAATGCAGTCTGTATGCAGTCTGCATTAGCTAAAAACATCAGTTTTAGCAAAAGCTATTTTTTTTATTCACATCACCCAATGATTTTATGCATATGATCAATTTTTCATTTACCGAGGCGTAAATTTCCTTTTGTTAATTTAATAAAATTATTTTGTTCGCTGATATAGGATAAACATTTTGTTAATTTAACAACGAATTTATCCATGTGACCAACCTTTTCTCTGAGTGCATCCAATGTATTCCATTTTGGCAGCAAACGGCGAAGACTAAAAAAATAACAGATTAGAGTCGTCCACCTTAGGCTCACTTAGCTCCTCACATGCTTAAAATTTTTATTTATAGCGATAGAGCATTTTACCCAAATATGACCAATATTGTCATATTTTAAATTTTAAGCGGACGAAAAATGAGCGAATTCTATGAGTTAGACACTTCTGCTGTTAGTGCGAGTGATGTAGACTGATGTACAGTGAGGTACAAAAATTCACGTCATGAACTAAGTATCTTTATTTTGTTTATTTTCAATAATGAAGCGCTCATACCCTGATTCATATCGGAAATTTTTTTTTTTCGTGTAGTAGATAATAATGGAAACTCGCAGTGTCTGGAATTTGATTACACTTGCAAAAAACTAATTATATTGCTTTGAATTATCCTAGTTTAGAGATATATAGTTAGGAAACGCGTAAGAAATTTTTTTCCTCAAGAAGAGTACGTTATCGTCTGTTTCATTTGCTTTGTAAAGACACTAATTGCTTTTGTGTGAGAAATGCAAAACTCTCGGGATATTTTGTATTGTTGGCAGAACATTCCGCAACAAGGCATTTAAAAGGCATTTTTTCTGTTTAAGCAACGTAACAAGTGAAATAAAAGTGTTTTTTTTTGCTAAAAAATCCTATCGCCATTGACAGTTGAAGAAATTGTGAAAGGCCGCTGTCGGCCCTTGTGTATGTATTGGTCCAATATTTTGGTTTGTTCTGTGCGAGTATTACAAAATGATTTTTTTCAACAAGTCCATTTGAGCTAAATGGTAAAAAGAGAGAAATGATGCTGTCGACTACGGAATGATGCTGTCGACTACGTCTTTCTACAGGCGGCAAACGGAAAACCACGTTTGTGTCTTAAACGGAAAACCACGTTTGTGTTAGTAAGTCTCTACTCTATGGAATTATTAAGAGCTCTGGCAGGATGGACTCTTTTCTCTCAATATTCGTGAGAACAATTAATAAAATAAGACAATTAATAAAATAGTTTATTTGAATTCAAAATTTTGTGGTACACTGTGTTTATATCACGTCTGTTTGCTAATGAGTACGTAAGTGCGCCACTATCTCAATTTTGTTATTGTGTGCAATAAGAAACCAAAAAATTGCGAGTAGTGGTAATTCAACACATATAAATAGGACATCTCTGTTCTAGAGTTTCAAATGGACAAAAATTGTGAAATATTCAGAGGAGTTTTTGCTAGCAACAAATCCGTTCAATCTTCAATTGTGAATAAAAATCTTAATTTTTTGATTTTCTTGGACAGCATCTCCAAAATGAACACAAAAACCGTAAACAGAAACATCACGCCACAAATTTGTAGACATCCTTCAAAATCACTAACGAGCAATTCATCTAAAATTGTGGGTGGTTTACTTTCAAAAGTTCGAATGTGTTTGGAATATGCATTTTCATTTATTCCAGCGTCAAGAACTCGTAAAATAATTCTGTCCACCGGTTGTTTCAAATACGAATTTTTACGGAAATAAATTGTGTATGGGAAAAAAGTGACAGTATCTGGTAGGACGCCTAAAAGTCCATCTTGATAGAATCTGGTGTTGAAGCTAGCGATTTGTTCCTTAGTTTCAGCAACCGCAGCTTTAATTTTTGGATTTTGCTGAATTAATTTTTCATAGGCTTCGGCGTCACCGTCTGTTAAAATAATTCTAGAAAAATTTACTGTTTTAAATGAAAGCGAAGAAAATTAATTTTAATATTTACTTGTCGGCGGTTCCTGGAATTCCATCAAATAGTGACGCTGACGAAGGACTCACATACAAAGTGTAGCCCATTTGTACGAGTTCTACTACAGTGCATGCTAATTTCCTCGAGTCCTTGCGCTGCATAAAATCGTATAGTTTTCCTTGAAAGGATGTTCGCAGGACAAGCGACGCAAGAATCCAAACTACTAGAATTGTCCTTGAAAAATATTTATCTATTTTATACGTAATCGTGCCTCCTATTAAAATGTTGAACATTTTCAAAAATACAGAATTGTTTTTCTTTCCGAAGATAAACTCTTTTATGGGTTTTCCAAAAAATTTAATTGTCGTCGTGAAAGCCATTTCCAGGACAAAAATCAGGCAAATGACGATCCAGACGGGTCCTTTGAATGGGAAAAATAGCTTTTCAAATGAGGAATATGGATAAGAGGGTGGAACGGCTAGAGATAGTTGTCCAACGTAGTAATAAACCGATGTTGACATGACTTTCGATCTAGTGTAGGAAAATCCATGGCCACAAATTGTTAAATCCGCTTCACCGTCAATTATCTAAAATTCAATATGGTAAAAACCGTTCTATATATTTTTATTTCTATGTATTTTAAAAATTTTAATAATTGTTAATGAGATGAGAACTTTTTCTACTTTGCAAAAGTTGTTCTAAATTAAACAAAATAAAATTTTAAAAAACTCACCATTTTAAAGGTCCCCGTTGCGCTTCCATTTGGATAAACGGTTCCTCTAAGTATAGATTTTGGTGCTGGTACAAACTTTATAGTAAAATTCAATTCCTCCCTCAGGATATTCAACAAAATTCCATCGGGACCGTCCAATTGAACTTCGCCGTTGGACAGGTTCTTGTAGAACATGTGTGGTGGATATTGCCAAGTAATAACCTTCAACGGACATCGATTGAAATTCTTCAATTTCAGCGGAAAAGCGGGAATATTTTTTACAAAAGATCCATTCTTAAAAGTGTTGTAGAGCGTCGGTATAATCTCCTCGCAGTGCTCATTTGTAAATGGGAAATACGTATACAAATTCACCGATCCATTAATTTTATCATATGCCAAGATATTAACGTGAGTTAGAAAAATTTTCCAGCAATCCTTGAATATTTTTGCCATTAGTTCGGAGAAATCTGGTTGTATTTTCACGATCACAATTAAATAATTTCCAGCAAAATCAAATAAATTATCCTTAATTTTTCTATAGATCTTTTGAAATGCATCGTACGAGTCAATCAAGAAGATATTTTTGACTCTAGGAACTCCAACGGAAATATGATCAATATCTTCAACTTGGTAGTCTATATTGTATTTTATCATTGCCAGGACTTCATTTAAAATATCGTCAATTTCAACGCTCTGCTCATATTTTGTAGCGGATTTTATGAAATACAAATTTGATGAGTAATTCGCGTGGAAATTTGTAGCGGTGATGGTAATTGCTTTTGGTAAATCTTTATCAAGCTTTATAAATACAAAACACAAACACGGCGAAACGATAATGTGGTTATAAATCGAAAAAAGTGTGAAAATGAGCTTATTTTTAGATAACCCCATTTTGAGAGTCTTTAAAAATTTGGTTAAAACTTTAATTATTAAGTTTTGGTTAAAAAACTTGAATTTATCTCGATTGTTTGATTCTTAACGGAATTCGTGGTGCCACTAATTGCATTGAGAAAAATCCTTTTATTTTATAGTGTCTTTTAACCGAAAAAGTTGTTTGAAGACTTAATAGCCTAAAACATTGATTTGGTTTTCACATTTCATATTTTTTTTTGATTTTCAGTTAAGACTTCCATATAAATTTTCTCATGTAAACATTATAAAAAAAATTATGGCTGTTTGGATTTTATAGGTTTTGTGCACGAACGTATTTCTGACCATTATTAAAAAAACCAAACTGTTTGTTGACACATTATAAAATTTCTTTTACGCAGTATTTATTTGTAATAAAATTTATTTTCCGCAGTATAACTATACCTTTTCTGTCAGCTTGATATTAATTTTAATTTAATGATCAGAGGTGGGTTTCGTATAGGGGACATTTTTACATTGTAAAAATCCTGAAATAGTTTTCAATCCAGAAAAAGAAAAATTAAAAAATCAAATTTTTTTTTTGGAAAAGGTCTTTTTTTTAGAAAAAATACACTGAAAAGGAAAAATAATTAGAAATAAAAGCGAGATAACTATTTATTTTATTTTTTATGCCTAACCCCACGACTCCATTAGACTTTTTAGAATCATGATTTTTCCCCCCACTTCATATTTTGGCGAATAAAAAAATCAGCGCGTGGGCATTTTCAGTCATGATTTTTCATTTTTATTGTGTCTCCATAGCGTGCTGAGAAATGTCAACTCGGAAACAAAAATTAGCTTTAGTCGCTATTTTTGTTCTGAAAGAACTAAAAAACCTTCAAGAAAAGAAAAAAAACGGAATGCTCCAGTGTGCTGGGTCAAGCGGCTCTTGGCCTGCAGATGCGAACACGACTTGGAGGCTCATCTTTTGCAAGATTGCCTTCAAGAATCCGGTGAAGATTTTAAGAACTTCACAAGAATGTCGCTCGAAAAATTCGAGTTTTTGCTGAATCTTGTAAGTTAGTGTTCAGCTTTAAACAAATCCCATAATGAAATTATCTTACAGATTGAAAATTATATTAAAAAAATGGACACTCAATTACGAGCGCAATTACAGCAAGAGTACGTTTGGCTCTAACTTTAAGGTTCCTAGCTGCTGGTGATTCGTACAGGTCACTCGAATTTTTGTCAAGAGTCCCAAGGAAAATGATTTGCCGATTTTTGCCGGAAGTCTTAGATGCGTTACAACATCATTACTTACAATATCCATCCATTCACTATCGATATCCATTATTACTAGCCATTACTTGAATGAATACCTCTGCACGTATCTTGCCATGTAAAAAAGGATTATAGTTGTGCAAAGTAAAAAGTGATTTGTCACCTATACATATAGAAATATTATTCTCGCTGTTTAAATTACAAATCCAATAAAAAAAATTGAAAAAATTAATGAATAAATATTTTTATTTTTGCAAAACGTACATAAAACACGTAAAATACATAAAACACGTTTGGCTCGTAGATGTCTTCTGTTGCAGCTCCTGATTTCATGCTGTCCGCTACTTTTTTGTGTTCAGCAACATAAGCTCTGCGCAGAGACTTCAGCTTTTTCTTTATAATTTCATTTGAAGATTTCATTTCGGCGGCTATAATATCAAGCGCCTTTTGCTTCATATCCGTCCTTTTATAAATATCAATTTGGGTATTCCACAGACATTCATGGGTCAGGTATAAATCGATCAACTTCAGCAATTTCACAGCGTGTAAATTTCTTTCCCATCTAAAACACTTTTTTTTTGAAAAATAATTGATCCTTAAATATATTTGGAATAATACAAACCTTCAATAACACAAAAAACTTAAACCGCAAAAATTGCACAAGGAGGGCAGCCAACTAGAAATCAGCCAATTTGACTGAACAAATGTCAAAAAAAAATCCTACTTTTCATCCGCCGAAAAAATCATGACAGTACGGAGATTTAAATCATGATGCAAGATTTTTTGAGTCTCCATTAGACTTTTTCGTGATTGGATTTAAATACAATCTGGAAAAAAGTCTAGTGGAACCGTGGGGTAAAGCCAAAATACAATTGGCCCGACACAACATTTACGACGGCAGATTACGGCGACAATGTCGCCCTCCATATACAATTGCGCACACTTTGTTGTTCTAATCATTATTTGTTTCTCATTTGATTTTGACATTGGGACGGTAAGGCACATACACGGTATAGAGACAACCAAGGTGTGCCATGAACTTTTGATAGTCAGGTGTGATGTCATTTGTGCCGACTTTTTTTAATTAATTTTTATATTTATTGATCACTATTTAATGCAATCAGTCCACTAATTTACAAATATCTTATTTAGATCGCGCAAAAATTTAAATAACAATCCACAAAACGAAATTCCTTCTGAACTTGACGAACTAATCGGCACAAGTGACGTTGCAACGAAACGTCAGATTTGAGTTCATGGCATACCTTGGTTGTCTCTATGCCGTGAGGCACATATAACATTTTTTGTACCCAATTATCATACAATCTAAGCAACACAGCATACGAACTATATTTCCTAATATTTCCTAATACTTGCGAGTGACGAAATTTAGATTTTATGACATCCCCATAAGATTTCATTTTGAATCAACCACTAAATTTTGTGGGCGAGCTGTCGGACAAAAGTTAAATTCGATTAAACTTTTTACGGGTACAAAGTTGGTCGGATTGATTGTATATAGAAGCATAGAGTCCTATGAGTTTAAAATCTGAAATGTCGCCGTAAATGTTGTGTTGGGCCAATTATATTTTGGCCTGTATCTCGCTTTTATGTCTCATAAACAGCACCCAAAAAATTATTTTTTTCTTTTTAGTGCATTAAAAACTCATTTTAATTTTTTTTTTATTTTTTTTAGTGTTTGATTAATATTGCTTAAAATCTAAAATGACGTCTGTCTATCGCCATGTTTATATATATAGTTTTTAGTCTTCAAATATTTATTCTTGCCTTTGCGATATCCTTACAGACTTCTTAATGCCAAATTCAGATTCAACGACCCCAAACACTCCAAGATGGAATTTTTTCCGGAAAATTTAAGGAAAATGATGATCACGTTATCCTTACAGGACTTTTTCTGCTTTAGCGATGTTTTGTATTCTCTAACGGCTCTCAAGATATTTGAAAAAAAATCAGTTTTTTGAAAATTTCTCGAAAACTATGCAATTTTATGAAAAAATACATATAAGGAAAAAATGCAGGAAATTCTTTTTCCTATAAATTTAAGGAAATAGAATTTCCTGCATTTTTTCCTTTAACAATTTTTGCGTATTTTTAAGGGTTCTCAAGATATTTGAAAAAAATATTTTTTTTTACATATTTTTTTCCGAAACTAATATTTTGGGAAAACTGGTTCTTGTAAATTTTGTACAATAAAGCGGGTATTGCAACTACTGTACATATTAATAAAACAAAAAACGGATTTCTAAAGTATTTATTATTGTATACTCTCTAAAAATTAACAAGTGTTCGTAAAAAGGTGTATCTAACTGAAAGAACTTCTATAAAAAATATAACTAATGCTAATAGCAGAAATCCGCAACAAATTTGAATGCATCCTTCAAAGTCTTTAAGTTCCAGTTCGTCCAAAACAGTCGCTGGCTGGGGAAAGGTTTTAATAAATTTTGAATATGAATTTGCATTCATTCCACTGTCCACTACACGCTGTATAACATTATCTAATGGTCGCTTTAAATACGAATTTTTCCGGAGGTAAATCGTATACGGAAGGGAAGTAACTCTTTCGGGTAGAATCCCTAAAACGCCATCCTGGTAGTATCTTGTATTGAAACTAGCAATTTGTTCCTTCGTTTCAGATGCGGCCGCTCTAATATTTGGGTTCCTCTGGATCAATTTTTGGTATATTTCAACATCACCTTGAGTTAAAACGATGCTAAATAGAAAATCATTAATAAAATGGTTTAAAAAGAAAATTTCAAATGATTTTTTTCTAACTTCTCATCAGATCCTGGGATACCATTGAAAAATGGCGCTGCCGATGGATTCACGTACAAAGTGTAGCCCATTTGGAAAAGTTCAGGAATAGAGCAGGTCATCTTTCTTGAATCTTTCCTTTGGATGAAGTCAAAAAGTGATCCTTGGAAGGACGTTCGAAGAACCAGAGTTGCTAACATCCAAATCATGAACATTTGTCGAGCAAAATGTCTTTTTGGTTTTACTGGAATCGTTCCACCGACCAAAACATTGAACATTAGTAGAAGCATTGGTATTTTATTTAGTCCAAATATGAATTCTCGGATCGATTTCGAACAATATTTGATAGCAGTTGTAACGATAAATGCCATAGTGAAAATCAGGGAAAGTAGAATCCAAACGATCATATTGTATGGGAAAAATAGTTTCTCAAACGATGTGTAAGGGTAAGAGGGTGGAATTGATAGGACTTGTTCAGCAATGTAATAAAAAGTAGAAGTTGATAATCTTCTTGATCTCGTATATGTAAAAGCGTGGCCACAAATTGTTAAATTTCCCTCTCCGTCGATTATCTGAAAAATCACAGAAAAGTGAATTAATGGAAATACAAAATATAACAAAAGCTATAATTGCCAATCTGGCAATTATTGAAAACCCGTATGGTGATATTCGTCTCAAAATTCGAACAGTTGTACCAAAATTCCACTTTGAGTCAAACTTTCCAATAAGATTTTTTTAAATTTATTCCAATCAGATTTTGATGTATGGGAGTTTTATGTAGAATCATAATCACTTTTGTTCTTGCACTTTTTTGATAAGATGTTTTTGAGATATTCACAAAAAACGTTTTCGTTCGTATGGGGGGTACCCCCCTAATGGTCAATTTTTGCCCGTTAACGAACTTAGCCTCGCATTTTATGAAAAACCAATCTGCGCAAAATTTCAAGTCTCTAGCTCAATCCGTGCGCCCGCAATCCGCGCCACAGACGGACGGACGGACATGCTAAATTCAACTTTTTTTTATCATTCTAAACACACTGGTGTAATTCATTTTTTTGTGTGATGACGGGATCTTGGCGTTACAAACGGTAAGGCAAATCTGATATACCCTTTGGTTTTACCATACGGGTATAAAAACCACCAGAATAAGTAAAAATCGATTTTTTTTAGCCTAGGAAATCCCAAAATGTTCACTAACGACCCCAGGTGTTAACAAAAACTTCTTGGGGCTGGTTCACACAAGGAGGGAATGCTCGGAGGCATGAAAAAGTGACATTTGATTCTCATTTTTGCTTGCAGTAGATTTTGTTTAAGGATTTTCAGTTTCGGTTTGAAAAATTTTGACTGCGGCGCATTTTCATAATTCTCAGAATTCATTGTCAAAAAAATTTACAAAAATTTGAAATAGCTACCCTAACACTGCAGCGACTAAACATTTAAATATAAATATTCCAGCCGATTATCGATTTTAAAGAACGATGTAGGGATATTTTTATTTTCTTATACGTAGTATAGTACAGTATTGTATCCATAAAAAGTTTTGATCTCTTAATGTTGCCTAAAAAAATTTTCTGAGCCATCCTGAGTCGATTGAAGCATTATTACAAAAACATTTGTCTGTCTGTTAATATGTCAGTTTGTGTACAGCATTTTTCAAAAACTAAAGCCATGAAATTTTACAGACGTGTTTGGTCTTGGAATGGGACGATGCCTATTAACTTTTGTTGGAAATCCGTTAACCGGAAGTAACTAAAATGGCGCACGGCAAAAAATCCTGGAGTATCTTTCAATCCAAAAATTATACTGACGAATTTTAATACAATTTTGGATTAGAATTTAATACATGCGAATTATTAAAAATATTTTAATCTTTTTTGCCTTCATATTTTAATTATTTTTATTACTTTCCTATTCTATAGAGGGAAAGTTTTTATACCCGTATGGTGAAACCAAAGGGTATATTAACTTTACCTTACCGTTTGTAACGCCAAGATCTCGTCATCGCACACAAAAATGAATTACACCAGTGTGTTTAGAATGATAAAAAAAAGTTCAATTTAGCATGTCCGTCCGTCCGTCCGTCCGTCCGTCCGTCCGTCCGTCCGTCCGTCCGTCCGTCCGTCTGTGGTGCGGATTGCGGGCGCACAGATTGAGCTAGAGACTTGAAATTTTGCGCAGATTCGTGTTTCGTAAAATGCGAGGCTAAGTTCGTTAATGGGCAAAAATGGACCATTAGGGGGGGGGGGGGGGGGTACCCCCCATACGAACGAAAATGTTTTTTGCGAATATCTTAAAAACGGTACATCTTATCAAAAAAGTGCAAGAACAAAAGTTGTTTAGGACATGATTCTACATTAAAGTTCCATACATCAAAATCCAATTGGAACAAGTTTTAAAAAAAATCTTATTGGAAAGTTTGACTTCAAAGTGGAATTTTGATACAACTGTTCGCTGTTAACTTAAATCACCATACGGGTTTTCAATAATTGCCAGATTGGCAATTATAGCTTTTGTTATGTTTGTATTTAAAAATCTACTTTGATTACTATAACTAGAATTTTTAAACAAATCTAACACCACTTTACCATTTTAAAAGTTCCAGTTGCGGTGCCATTTTCATATACGTTTCCCCTTAGGATTCCCTTGGGTGCAGGGATAATTTTAACTGAGAAATTCAATTTTTCAGCGAGGATATTTAGTAGAATCCCATCTGGGCCGTCAAAATGAATTTTCCCATCTGGTAGTTCATCGAAATACATGTGAGGTGGATAACGCCATGCAATCACGCGAACTTGACACTGATTGAAGTCCTTTAGTTTATTTGGGAACATGGGCACATTTTTGCGAAAAGTCTGATTGGCGAAGGTGTTGTAAAGCGTTGGGAAAATCCATTCACAGTACGGATCGGTAAATGGAAAATACGTGTACATATTCACCAAATTCGTCACCTGATAATACAGAATTATATTCACATTTGTTAAATAAACTTGCCAGCAATCTTTAAATATCGCTTCCATCAAATCAAAATAATCGTCATACGGTTTTGTTAATACTATTAAGTAATATCCAGCATAATCAAACAACCTATCATTAACTTTTGTATAAATCTTGCGAAATGCCTCGTAAGTATCAATTAAAAAGATATTTTTCACTCTTGGAATGTTTATTGAAATATTATTGATATTTTCTATTTGCAAATCACTCGCACGTTTATTTTCTAATAATATTTCATTTAAAATTTCATTGTGTTCCGAAAAGTTATCTGGGTTTTCAATTGAAATTGTTATAAATAGATTAGACGATGTTCTAAAATAAAATGCTTCTATAATTTTCGCCACGGCATGTGAAAGCGCCGAATTCGGTTTAAAAATTTCAATTTTGTGGCAATAAAATTGTGAAAAAACTGCACACTTAAAAATTATCATAATTATTGATATTTTTGTGGAAAATCTCATTGAATCGTTTAAATTTTTTCGAATAAATTTTAGAAAAAAATTTGGGACTAAGAAATTTGAAAATCCGTTTTTTCATTGAGGTCGTTGAAAATTTTTCTATGTTGTAAGTTTTCTTGATGATTTTCAACGAATAGTTTGTCTCATACTGGACACAATACCGATTAATTGAATAGTGCCAAGGTACCTTTCGTAATTTATTTTGATTTAACTATTTTTAGGTAATATTATTGATATCGATTTTCCTGTGCAAATAAGTAAATATTTGTCTGAGAAAATTTTCCTTTCAGGTTTACGTTTAGTGTTGAACTTGGGACCTTTCACTCAATTGATTGATACGATTTATTAAACAATCGCAAAGGAAATAAATCAATTTTAGTTTCTCACCCTTTTTAATTGTATCAACGCTTTTTGTCGAAGCAATATATCCTATTAATTAAGATACAATTAAGACACAATTGATTGTGTATTATTTCTTTAAGAAAGTATTTCAGGTATTTTCATTTTTTGGAGATCTCTATTAGCTAGAAAAAAATTATTAATTGCTCTTTATGGACATCTTTTTTTCATTTTTCACAAACGGCTGTGTTTTGATAACAACCGTTTTCGACATTTTCAAAAAAATGTGAAATTTCGAAGAGGGTCTGAAAAGGCAAAAATTTCATTATGGTAATTTTTACATTTCAAATCCCCTTTTTAACATACTCTTTATTTCCATTTTATTTGGCATAAAAATAGTGAAGCGTGTAGGTCTCATGAATTGTTACTAATGCTACATTTACACGAATGTCAAATTTGTCATTTTTTTCTTGTCATTATGTTAATTCCCGTGTATGTGGCATAATTTTTGTAATTTTTTCTGTCAGAAAATGTCAATCTCTCATAAAAGAATGAACTTGTCCATTCTTTTATGCCAGATTGTCATTCGTGCAAACGCAATATTAGTTATGACAACTTTAGTATTCAACTTTTGTCATAACTAATATTGCATTTGTACGAATGACAATCTGGCATAAAAGAATGGACAAGTTCATTCTTTTATGAGAGATTGACATTTTCTGACAGAAAAAATTACAAAAATTATGCCATTTACACGGGAATTAACATAATGACAAGAAAAAAATGACAAATTTGTCATTCGTGTAAATGTAGCATAAGTTTTAACAAAGATGCTTGAAAGCGTTGGCGCCTTCGGAGCGTTAAAATGTCAAAGTTAAGTCCGGATTCACACGATAAGCCAAACGAGGGCAAGAAGGACGAGATGTAGGAAGGGCGAGATGTAGGAAGGGCGAGAAGTTGGTGAATCACCAACTTTTGATTCATCATAAGTTATTGCAAGTCCGTTTTCTCTATTCCTCTTTGCTCTCATTCGTATTCGCTTATGTTAATTTACGACAAAAACTTTCATAAACGTCAAAAAGACGCACGTCAAAACACTTACCGTGTAAATGACCGTGAACGATTCGTGAATGTTTAAAAGAGAATTGCTGTGATTCATGAATAGGGATGCCAACGTATCGTTGAAAAATATCGAGTTTTAACCTCGATGTTGAACAGGCTGATATATCGAGGTATCGATGTTGTTATCCACGATGTTAGAACATTACTCTTCATAAAATTAGTAGAGAAACTAATTTTAGGACTAGAGGGACTAGTTTTTAGATAGATTTAATATAGCCACTCTACTTAAAGATTTGTTTAAATTTCCTTTGGTATCAATTTTCGGTTTCATCTTTCTACAAGATTTCGCAAAAAATACCAGAACTAGCCATGAAATTTTACAGAGAAGATTGGTCCTGATGTGAAAATCCGTTAACCGGAAGTAACCAAAACGGCGGCTTTTTAAAAACTATGCAGTTTTTTGCGATTTATTCCGAAACTAACCATTTTCCAGTAGTCTTATGTATTACATACAAAACTTGGAGGCAATAAAATTTGCTACATTTATTTTTTTTACTAGAATTCCGTATCTCAAGCCGTTATGAAGATATGCCGGTATTTCAAAAAAATTAGTTTTGTGAATATCTCGAAAACTAACGGGTTTTTGGTGGTTTAACGTATAAGAAGAATTAAAACCGTGTTAATTCTACCTGGGTGCACTCCACCCACAGTAGAGCATCCGCCAGGTGGCTAAATTATTTATTAAATTTAACTTTTTCAAAACATCGGAAAAACATTGAGGTATCGATGTTTTCACGACGATGTTTTTTGACATCGATGTCGCCCTAAAAAAACATCGATTTTCGATATATCGAGGTTTTATGAACGATATTGCATCCCTATTCATGAATCAAAAAACTTATGGTGTGAATCCAGTCTAACGCACGCGTTGACGTGTCGTGTTTTCGCCATTATGCGGCAGAGATTGAACTAGAATTTTAGAAAGACAAGCTGAATTTTTTTCTTTAACTAAATACTCTGTCACAAACCTAGTTTTGGACTACAAATGTTTATTTGGAGAAAGATATTCGCCCTGATTCTGGAATCCGAAGTTAAAACGTAAAACCAAACTCAGTCTATTCGATGCGCCACTCAATTGGTATTTTAAGAGTCGATCTGAAACTCACTTTTCAATCGCACGGCAACGCATTGTCAAAGATCAGCTGATTGTTTTTATTTGATTTATTTGCTAGGTTTTTTTTTTGAATTTCGAAGTAAAAATAGACTCAACGCATTTTTCCCTGCTGTGGATTCTTTAATAGATCCTAGGTTGTGTAGTTCCATTTCTGTATTGTGGTTAAAAAATTTTGCTTGACTTTTCGCAAGGCCTGGATTTTTTTCATTCTTGTGATCGATAATTTGAACTCTCATTTCTCGTACGGATCTTTTTTGCACTGCTGTTCGAAATAAAACCTTTTATTCTTCATAAATTTCAAAACACATTTATCAAATTTGTCTTCTGTCAATCAGGGCCAACACCAAAGGCGAGAAATTTGTAACGAGTTATTCGGACCTCAAAACGTTACTCGATCGAATTGCAGAATAACAAAAATCAACTAAAAACGAATGGTTTGCTATGCGTTGCTATGCGTCGTATGCAATCAAACAGGAGTGAAACGTCGAGGATTCAAGAACACAAATTGCGTCCGAATCAAAGAAACTAACGCAATGTAGGATTCCAGAATAGGCATAATTACAAGTTTTTATATTAATCAATTTTTTTTTTGATTAAATTTTATTACACAATTGATCTTAAAAATCAATACAAGGCTTAATTGCTTTATATTTTGTAGATAATATTTCTAAAATAAAAATCGTGAAAGAGACTAGAAATAACCCAATACAGATTCCAATGCACCCTTCGAAGTCCTCCATATTAAGCTCTCTTAAATTCTGCCTCTGCTTAGTAACATCAAAAGTTCTAATGAATTTCGAATACACTTTACCGGTGACGCCACCATCAACAACCGATAGAATGATTTGGTCCAGGGGACGTTTTAGATATGAATTTCGACGATAATATATTGTATATGGAAAATACATGATCGGTTGTGGCAGAATCTGCAAAATTCCATTTCTATAATATTTCGAATTAAATCCGAGAATTTGTTCAGTAGTTTCTGAAATCATAGTCTTTTTTTCTGGATTTTGTTGAAGCATGAATTCGTATTTTTCCGATGCACCAATTTGAAGAACCATTCTGAAAATTTGCAAAAAATTATTCTTGATAAAAAAATCTTTTTTTTTTAATTCCACCCTTTTTGAATGCCTGGAATATCCTCAAAGTATGTGGTAGCTGAAGGATTTACTACCACAACGTAGTCCATTTGAAGAAGTTCAGCTAAAGTATTTGTCATTTTCCGAGAATCTCTTCTTTGCATGAAATCAAAAAGCGAACCTTGAAATGACGTACGAAGGACTAGCGATGAAAGCATCCACACCATGAAAATTTGACGTGAGAAATTATATTTTGGATCCTTGGGAGTTGTGCCACCAATTAAAATGTTGAACATTGATAAAATTATTGGAAGTCGTTTTGTACCAAATATAAATCGTCTCCAGGTCTTTGTTATGTTATGCTCACCCCTTTTTGATGTCCGTTAAGGACATGTGAGCATAGATTGTGAAACCTCGAAAGATTTCTCAACCTCCGGCTAAATTCCTGAAGCAGGCACACAAGATGTTCGCTCGGCTTAGCTCAGGGTTGGGGTGGATTTTCGCCTCCAGAATCTTTGCCGGAACATGCCCTACCTGTGCCCAATTATTCAATGGTATTCATTCCTTCATCGCGCCTTTCCGCACTGTTCCCCTAATTGATTACTTTCAAATTACCATAATTCGCGAATCATTACCATAGCATTGAAGCATCGATTCACTGGCATGATGTAACGATTGAAATATTGACAGTTTAAGAAATCCTAACACACACACACACTAAACGGCTGAGAGGACGAAAAAGAAATACTAACATTAACGATATTAAAACAAACCACGCGTTTTTGCTCATATAAAGAATTACAAATCCTTTTGTTTTTATTCAAAATTTAGCGACACTATAAAAGATCCATACCAATTACTTTTGAAAGCCTAATTTTCCTGTGGCTAAATGCAACAGGCGACAATAAATGACTCAACAATTCTTATAAGTTACTATTTAATATGTTTTCTTTTAAATTATAGAACTATCATACTAAGGAGATAAACTGAACTAAAAAAAAAAAGTCAATATTCGCTTCACTGGTAGAAGAATTAAAAGAATTTAATTTATTCTATTTTTCATGACTAATGATTTTTCACTAATGTAATCTATTTTACACTTGTACACAAATACACAATTTCTTTTAAAGCCTGTGAAACGAATTTTGAATGGTTTTTTTTGTTAGAATAAAAAAAAATTTTACCTTGAATTTTCCTTTTTATCAATTACCATGATATTTTTTTTTTTGATTTTTTTTTTATGCGTCCAGCGCTGATGTGCACATCTGCTGCTGATGACCTTTTCTTGCGAATAAACTTATAAAAATTTCACGCTAAAAAAATAAGAAATTTTTGACACTTAAAGAAAAATTCTCACAATCCAAAGTTTTGAATAAAATTAGAACTGACTACACTTCCCTATTTTAGGATGACCGAGATTTCACTGGATTTCGATCTGTGACTGATGAGTAAATTTTAACTGGTCTGCCTGATGTTAATTCGGAATACGACGTCCTAGCCCCCTCGGACGAAGTTGCGATTCTCCCGGAAGGAATGTAGCTGCTAATTATGAAAGTCTTCTTTCCAAGATTTTTGGATGATGCTCCTTTTTCGCTAAATCAATGTTAGCACTAAGTGAAACAATTTCTATTAGCTTTAGCAGTGAACGGTGGTCTTGGCGAGATGCTAATTCGACCGAGAAAATTTTGCGTTTCTTTTGCTAGTTACACTAGCAAAGAAATGAAGCGGTATAATTGATCGAAAGAGCACTGGATCAGCTGGGCACAAAATCAGTGCGAGCAACTTCGGGCGACAATAGATTTTTATGGTCAATAAAAAAATCTGGTCGACGCTGATAATAAATGATGAAGTTGGATCGGTCTCAAAACAAGTGGGTGCTGTGTTTCACCGCGTGTCCCTAGAAAAAGAAAATCCAGATTCTTGTTCTAGATAATTCGGCCCTTTAAAGAATTCGATCGTACATTACCTCTTTTCGCTGGTTTTTAATATAAATTGAGATGAATTAAACTTATTCTCATTCAAGATTGCCCAATTACGAAAGAAAAAAAAATGTGATCGCTACTTGATCGGGATCAACGTGGTTTTTTTGATCATTTCAACGATCTCCTCGAAAACACAGCACTCTGTTCGCCGACCAACAGGAAAAAGAAAGAGAGTTTTGAAACGCTCTATGAAGACAGTCCGATTCCCCAAATTTAGCTCACTTTTTGGAGATTAATCGGATTGAACTCACTACCCTTATCTCAAATTTTAGAACAAATTTTTGGAGTACCTGATTGACATATAATAAAATTTTTAATAAATTATTGTTGGCCAAGATGCGTACATAACAGCACAACTACGTGAGACGAACACATGATGTATCAAGTAGTTGAAAAAAAGGAAGCATCGGTAAAGAAATTACACTAACTTAAAGATAATTCAAAACTACTTAGACGTTAATAAATACCTTCAATTGAAATTGATCAAATTTCGTACATTATCTGGGCGACGTGTACGTAACCAATTTAATTATTGATTTCAATTTAATAAATTTATCCTAAATGAAACTAAATCACCTAAATGTAAAAAAAAAAAATGGCTTTCAACTAAATGCTGCTATTTCGAACATTTTTAAAAGCTAACTAATCGTGCCTTCCATTAATTTAAAATAATAAAAAAAAATATTCGAAGAATATCTCCGCTAAATAGAGTTTATGAAGTATCGATACCATTCGTGTTTTGCAATAAATATCGAGGAAAAAAAAACTCAACTCCTCTATGATCTTGTATCTTTGCTGTACTAGTAGTGTACAAAAAAAAAATGATAATCTGACTTCATTTGAATTGCTCTAAACAAACGGACTAAATTTCATAAATTTTGGGTATTATCTCTTTAAATCCTTCGTATGGAATATCCCTATTGGTTTGCCATTCATGTCTTCTATACTATACATATTTTTACTCACTTTCTTTGTGACCCTACATTTTAAAAACTTTTTTGACAACTTCGCGCTTATACCTTTTGTTGCGTCGCTCAATATAAAATTTCGACGATATATTTCTTCACCGGGTTGGAAAGTAATTTCACGTGATCGCAGATTATAAACTTTAGAGCTACTTGCTGCAGCTTTTTCTAAATTTTGCTTAATTTTCTGTCGACTGATCCCAAGACGCGCATCCGGAGATATTACTTCCACATTTCCGTCGCTCAAAGATTGTAATTTTCTTAGTAATGGATATTCACTGCCGTGTGCTATCCAATGTAAACCAAAAAGGGCCTGAAATGGGGATGTTCCTATCGACTGATGGTAAGAACTACGGATCGATGCAACAATTTTGGATATGTTACTATCCCACTTTTTATGTTCTTTATCGATAAATGATCTAATAGCCGCAAGTAAGGTCCTGTTTACCCTCTCGGAGGCATTGGATTGCGGGGAATAAACGGCGGTTCTTAGATGATGGACACCGTATGTCTTTAAAAATGTTTGGAATTCATTCGATACAAATTGACGTCCGTTGTCTGTATACGCTTGTTCCGGTACACCAAATAGATTAAATACTTCGTCTTCAACGAATTTTATTATTGCGCGACTGGTAGCTTTGTAAAGTGGTTTCACCAAAACGAATTTTGTAAATTGATCGAGTACTATGAGCATGGTTGTATTTCCGTTTTGCGAGCGGGGGTATGGTCCCAAGATATCAAGGTAAATTCTTTGCCAAGGCCTGTCTGGGATTTGAATTTTACCCGTAGTTGGCCTCATAGTATAATTAGGCGCTTTCGCTTCTTTACAGGTGGAACATGAGTTGATATATTCTCGGACCTCTACCGCCATATTTGGCCAAAAGAATTTTCTTCGCAACCTATCTAAAGTTTTGGCCATTCCACCATGTCCAGCTTGAGGTGGGTCATGAGCCAGAGAAATGAGAGTTCTTGTCAAACCCGCGGGAACCCACAACTTCCAATTCATATCGTCCGTATCTGAGTCACCTCGGCTAAAGTGTGTGCGTTTATAAACAAACCCGTCAGATACCTGGACATCGGGTAGTTTATTCTTATTTTCCTGGACGGATTTGATAAGATTTTGGTAGTCGATTGTTTTAAATTGGTCGGAGTTTAGATCTACATCCACCCTCAAGTCCAGATCAGACGATATCTCTTCTAAGTACATCCTGGAAAGAGTATCGGGCACAATATTTAAACTGCCTTTTCGGTGCTCAATTTCGAAATCATAAGACTGAAGTTTGAGACTCCAGCGAGCCAACCTCCCTCCCAAATCCTTCTGACTCATGAGCCACCTCAAGCTGGCATGGTCAGTTATGACCTTAAAAGGCAGCGCCTCGACATAGGGGCGGAATTTTTTAATACATAAGATTGCAGCTAAACATTCTAACTCCGTGATAGAATAGTTACGCTGCGCCGCATTTAATTTCTGCGATGTAAAAGCTATTGGACGCTCATTTCCGTCGTCGTCCTTTTGGCAGAGAACTCCTCCAACACCCACTTGTGAAGCGTCGCATTGGATAATGAATTGCTTCTTATAATCAGGGTGGCATAGAACAGGTGCAGAAGTTAATGCATGTTTAAGCTTTTCAAAAGACTTGACTGCTTCTTCTGGGAATACAAATTTTTTCGATTTCTTTAAAGTATCTGTTATTGGTGCGGAGAGTGCAGCAAAGTTTTGAATAAAACGTCTATACCAGCCACACATACCGAGAAATCTACGGGTCTGTTTAGCTGTTTTTGGTATAGGAAATGTTGTGATTGCTGACACTTTACCTGGATCAGTTTTAAGACAGCCGTTGCCAATTATATACCCCAGATATTTTAATTGTTTATACCCAAATTTAGATTTAGTAATGTTCACTGTTAAATTAGCTTCGCGCAATAGCTCGGATACGGTGTTAAGCAGCTCAATCATGAACTCAAAAGTTGGCGAGACGATCAACAAATCATCTAGGTAAACAAACACCCATTGACGTAGACGATGTGGAATCACCTTATCCATCAAGCGGCAGAGTCGCTGCGCAGCGTTACAAAGGCCAAAAGCCATAACCTTATAGTGGTATAATGGCTTACCTGGTATTGAAAACGCTGTCAGCTCTCGTGATTTCTTTTCCAAAGGCACTTGCCAAAAAGCGTCTTTTAGGTCGACACTACAAATATATTGAGTGTCTTCCAACCGGCTAAGTAGACCTTCGATATGTGGCTGCGGATATGCGTCCTTCTTGGTAACGCTATTCAACCGACGCGAGTCTAAACACAACCTATCTTTGCCCGGTTTACGTACCAGTACTACGGGTGAAGACCACGAACTTTGACTTTCTTCGATTACGTCAAGAAGGAGCATACGGTCTAACTCTTTGTACATAAGTGCTTGAATTGCGGGAGAGACTGGATAATGTCGTTGTTTTACTGGTTCCACATCACCCACGTCAATGGTATGTTCCTCCAAATGCGTTCGGCCTAATCCTAAAGAAGTTGAGCAAGGAAATTTGGCTATTGCCTCGTCGAGCTCTAGTTTTTGCTGTGCCGTAAAAACGTGCATGTCGGACTCTTGAGGACTATGTTCTGTTGTAGTTATTTCACTGATAATATCCGGAGCTATTTGGAACGTACGCCAGAAATCGACGCCAAGATAGAGTGGAAGTGACAGACTGGGTACGATAAATAATTGCATGGCTTTGGATTGATTTTTGTAGCCAATGGTAACACAGGCTTTACCAATTAGCTTTTGCCTCTTACCATCCGCTGTCTTCACCTCTGCAGACATTTGGACATAAGGGATGTTATTGGCTTGCAAAAAATCTATCGCCCCCTTTCCGAGACAACTCAACGAAGCTCCACTGTCGAGTAAACCTTCGATTTCGTTGTGGTTTATTAAAATTTTGATAAAAGGTCTATTTTCCATTTGAGTAGTCAGACTAGTCGCTGCTATCTGCTGATGAAAGTATCGCTTGTTCTTAAAGCGTTCACGAACTTTAATTATTTTGGGTTTAAGAATAACTTCGTCTCGATCACAGAAAATTCGAGCTCTAGTGGTCTCGTAATCCTGAACACGTTGATGTAAAGATTTGGTTTTTAATTCGGGTATAATATTTCGAATGGTATCTTCCGTTTTCCTAGTGAGAATTTTAATTTGTGGGTTTGCCATTTTAGATTTTAAAGGCTCTGTATGGAAATTGGATAGTAAGTCTAATTGTTTGTTTCGGGGTTCGAAGTGCGGTGGCGAATTTCCCCCGAGGTCTTTTCGCCCCGTTTCAAGTTTTCCTGCCTACAATTAAGACATGCTCGTAGTGAGACACCTTTCTTCCCACATCGGTAGCAAAAAATACCTGCTTGTGGCGATAAACAATCTCGGAATGTGTGTCCTTCGACATCACAATTCCAACAGATTATCTTACTATCCTTGGTTGTTATTGGTCGGTTACTTGGACTTAACGCAGCTACGTCATTCTCTTCAAAATCGGGACAAGGATTGGTTTGGTATTCCAATTCATTAATTTGTTTAGGATACTGAGCTGGACTACTCCGTACTAATGCCTGATATCTTCGAGAAATAAATTGTTCTGCCTTACGACAAGATAAACGCAACTGTTCCATATCATAAATATGTTCTGAAAAAATCAACTGCGCGATCTTCTCTTTGAGGTTATTTTTCAGAATTTTGACTAATTCCCTCTCAGGTATCGGTGTTCGCATTCGACCGCGTTCATTTAAGATATGGTTCAAAAAGGTGTCAACCGATTCGGAAACACCCTGTCTTCTGTCCATAATTGACCGAAGAATATCATGATCCGAGTCAACCTTTTGAAATTGCTTTTTAAGAGCGTATTTTAACTGTTCCCAGTTTGAGTTAGGATATTGTTTTATGTGTCGCCAATACCAAAGTTCTGCTTGGCCTGACAGAAGGACATGGAAGTTCTTACAAACTTGGTCCCATGTATAATTGGAAGATTCCGTAATACGTTGTACTCGAAAAATAAAATCTTCCACAGTCATTAATCGAGATGAACCGTCATATTTTAAATTCCATTTGTCTAAACGACATTCGCGTCTATAACCCATATTAGCTCTGTTGTTGGTGTCATTGAAACTGTTTGTGCCATGCGCAGAAAGGTGTTCATTAGGGACCTGGCGATAGTTTAAATTTATTTCAGGATTATTTTTCCTTAAGTTATTGCCATTACGGATATTATAACCATACTCGGGCCTGTAACGTAACTCGAAAGCTTTATCGCTATTGTGCCTCATAGCCGCTGAAGGCATCCGAACTGGATCGGGAAACGCGTATGGGTCACTTTGTATGTCTCTTAAAAGCTGTGAAGCAGCATTGGTTAAGGGAGATTTAGGACGAGACCTGGTTTCAGCTTGGGAAATTGGTGGTTCTGATCTTGGAACTGGATTTAACCGAAGTTGGGACTCAAATAATTTCATTACCGAATCTACCAGTTCTACCCTAATTGCAGACATTTCCTCTTGGACCATCTTTCTAATCTTTTTATTTTCTTCCGCTTCTTTGACTATATTATGCAGCTCCGTTGTTTCAATAGTGTTACTTTCTGAATAGTCGGATAAGTTCTGTTGATTTTTATGAGGTTCGTCCGAAAAAGTCGCACCTCTGGACTCTTCGACATTCAACACTCCCGAAGCTTGTCCTGCGGCCAAATCTCCGCGAATTTCGGGTGGAGATCTAGGAAGTTGTCGACCCATGGGGAGAGTTAAATTTTCTTCATCCCTTGCAGTGGCCATATCTAACAGTTTTCTTTTATAGGACCTAGTTTGCATATGCAACTCTGGTGTTCGAAAAATACCCCTCCCCCTTTTATTTATACCACGACGATATTTATGACCGGATTTAGGTATTGTTCCTGTTTCACTCATTGAGCAGCAGAAAATCTTATGCCTTATAAAATAATTAAAAAAAACAACCCAAAACGCAAAGATGCAAAAAAAAATGAATGCACAAATAAAAATAAGAGAATGCCCAAAAATTGGGAGAAATTAGTGTTTCAAACTTAGAACCTAAATATGTTCAAAAGCCAACCTTAAAAGCTAGTAAATTCACAAATTGAAAAAAATATTTTTTATTGAATTAAGCTCAAAAAAAAAAGGTGTGTTTATTCTATTTCTATTTTATATGAATCTTATATAATATTTATAAACTTAGCTCCTAAACAATATTAATACCTTTAACCAGTAAAGAATTTCAAATTGATCGGTCTAAAAAAAAAAATCGGAATGAGAGAACTTATTAACAAGCTTTTTACTACAGAAAAAGATTGACAAGAAAATTTATCAAAATACTCATATAATCAGACGGGGAACAAATGCAAAGAAACGTGCAAAAGAAATTTCAAAAAAAATTTCATGGTGTCAAAAGAAAATTTTTTTTTTTTTACTTAAACTGAAATATTAGGTGTTATTGCAAGAGATTCCAATTTGATTTTAAGTTTTGTATCCTGATGGGTTTATTTGCTCAGTAACTTGTTACCGCAAACTTTGGTCACGTAAGATTAGTCGTCTCTCTTTTCTTATAATTCCTTGGTATTGTAAAAACTATCTTAAAAAGTTGTATTTCACTAGGTGAATATTGTAAGATAATTTAGAGAACGACTAATAAAATCAATTGATTTCTGAGGGATTCATAGCTCACCCCATATAAATCTCATAAACTTACTTTTCGCAACGCAACGCGTGTATCGGCCTCGCTAATACCGGGACGTGCGACAAAGGGTCAAATAAATTATTTTTCATATGCCGAGGTTAAGAAATTTAAATAGTTACACTTAACAAACTGCAAACTACTGCGATTGCGCAAGCAGGACAGATGCAAGAGAACTACTTGTTCCTGGCGAATACAATTGCTTACATGACCGACCTGAATCTATTTATTAACCGGACGGAAACTATAAACTACTATTGAAGTATCACATCGGATATCGTTTCACCTGTCCAACGCAACGCGGAGACTGGGTCTTGCCCGTCACCGGGACGTCCAAACTGATGTCCGAAATCATGTGACAAAAATATAAATATGAAGGCAAACTAAACAAAATTTAATTTTATGGGTGCTCAAAAAAAACACAAATTGTGGAATTTAACTTGGAAATCTCTTGTTATCGGGCCCCACGTTGGGCGCCATTTTGTTATGTTATGCTCACCCCTTTTTGATGTCCGTTAAGGACATGTGAGCATAGATTGTGAAACCTCGAAAGATTTCTCAACCTCCGGCTAAATTCCTGAAGCAGGCACACAAGATGTTCGCTCGGCTTAGCTCAGGGTTGGGGTGGATTTTCGCCTCCAGAATCTTTGCCGGAACATGCCCTACCTGTGCCCAATTATTCAATGGTATTCATTCCTTCATCGCGCCTTTCCGCACTGTTCCCCTAATTGATTACTTTCAAATTACCATAATTCGCGAATCATTACCATAGCATTGAAGCATCGATTCACTGGCATGATGTAACGATTGAAATATTGACAGTTTAAGAAATCCTAACACACACACACACTAAACGGCTGAGAGGACGAAAAAGAAATACTAACATTAACGATATTAAAACAAACCACGCGTTTTTGCTCATATAAAGAATTACAAATCCTTTTGTTTTTATTCAAAATTTAGCGACACTATAAAAGATCCATACCAATTACTTTTGAAAGCCTAATTTTCCTGTGGCTAAATGCAACAGGCGACAATAAATGACTCAACAATTCTTATAAGTTACTATTTAATATGTTTTCTTTTAAATTATAGAACTATCATACTAAGGAGATAAACTGAACTAAAAAAAAAAAGTCAATATTCGCTTCACTGGTAGAAGAATTAAAAGAATTTAATTTATTCTATTTTTCATGACTAATGATTTTTCACTAATGTAATCTATTTTACACTTGTACACAAATACACAATTTCTTTTAAAGCCTGTGAAACGAATTTTGAATGGTTTTTTTTGTTAGAATAAAAAAAAATTTTACCTTGAATTTTCCTTTTTATCAATTACCATGATATTTTTTTTTTTGATTTTTTTTTTATGCGTCCAGCGCTGATGTGCACATCTGCTGCTGATGACCTTTTCTTGCGAATAAACTTATAAAAATTTCACGCTAAAAAAATAAGAAATTTTTGACACTTAAAGAAAAATTCTCACAATCCAAAGTTTTGAATAAAATTAGAACTGACTACACTTCCCTATTTTAGGATGACCGAGATTTCACTGGATTTCGATCTGTGACTGATGAGTAAATTTTAACTGGTCTGCCTGATGTTAATTCGGAATACGACGTCCTAGCCCCCTCGGACGAAGTTGCGATTCTCCCGGAAGGAATGTAGCTGCTAATTATGAAAGTCTTCTTTCCAAGATTTTTGGATGATGCTCCTTTTTCGCTAAATCAATGTTAGCACTAAGTGAAACAATTTCTATTAGCTTTAGCAGTGAACGGTGGTCTTGGCGAGATGCTAATTCGACCGAGAAAATTTTGCGTTTCTTTTGCTAGTTACACTAGCAAAGAAATGAAGCGGTATAATTGATCGAAAGAGCACTGGATCAGCTGGGCACAAAATCAGTGCGAGCAACTTCGGGCGACAATAGATTTTTATGGTCAATAAAAAAATCTGGTCGACGCTGATAATAAATGATGAAGTTGGATCGGTCTCAAAACAAGTGGGTGCTGTGTTTCACCGCGTGTCCCTAGAAAAAGAAAATCCAGATTCTTGTTCTAGATAATTCGGCCCTTTAAAGAATTCGATCGTACATTACCTCTTTTCGCTGGTTTTTAATATAAATTGAGATGAATTAAACTTATTCTCATTCAAGATTGCCCAATTACGAAAGAAAAAAAAATGTGATCGCTACTTGATCGGGATCAACGTGGTTTTTTTGATCATTTCAACGATCTCCTCGAAAACACAGCACTCTGTTCGCCGACCAACAGGAAAAAGAAAGAGAGTTTTGAAACGCTCTATGAAGACAGTCCGATTCCCCAAATTTAGCTCACTTTTTGGAGATTAATCGGATTGAACTCACTACCCTTATCTCAAATTTTAGAACAAATTTTTGGAGTACCTGATTGACATATAATAAAATTTTTAATAAATTATTGTTGGCCAAGATGCGTACATAACATCTTTCCAAAAATGTTGATAATTGAAATAATTAGAAATGCGAAAATAAACAGCAGGCAAATCAGAATCCATACGAAGCCACTGAATGGAAAGAACAATTTCTCAAAGGATGTGTAGGGATATGAAGGTGGAACAGCTACGACGAAATGTGTTACGAAATAACTTAAACTTGGTGACATGAATGTCGCTCTCAAGACGTTATGACCGTGGGCGCAAATTGTAAAATCTGCGTCTCCTGCCATTAGCTGGAAAATTCATAGAAACATAAGTAGTTAAAAAGTTTAAAAAACTATTGGAAGATCTCTGTATTCCTCTGGGCAATTCAATCGTTACTGATGGTTAATGTCAACTATTTCCGGCAAAAGATTTAAAAGAAACATTTAAACATAAGAATAGCTAAAATTGCCAAGGGCCAAAGTCAAATACTCTATATGATGACATACAAAATGTTTATTTAAAAAAAATCCATTTCTATGGGAAAGAAGTGGTCCGATTGGATGTATGGAACGGTTATATAAAATCATAATTCAAACTGATTTTACCTTTATACATTTTTCAATGCGACTCACCGTTTTCGAGAAAACAGAAAAAAAGGTATTCAATTTGTGTGGGGGAGGGGGAAAAAGTGGCCTATTGGATTTTAATGTATGGATAATTTATGTAAAATCATATTCTAAGCACATTTCGTCTTTATAAATTCTTCGATACGATGCACAGTTTTCGTGAAAATTGCAAAAAACTGTTTCGTTTGTATTGAAGAGGGGGTGGAGGAGGAAAGATCCAATTTCGGCCGTTCAAGAGCTTAGCATAGCCATTTACGAGAGACGTAGCTATAGAAAATTTCAAGTCTCTAGCTCAATCCTCTCGAAAGCTATGGTGTTCACAGACAGATAGACAGATGGACGGACACACATGCGGAAATCAAAATCTTTTGTCATCCCTAACACCCTGGTGTAGTTCATTTTTGTGTCCGATGATTGGTTCGATGCGTGACAAACGGGATATTAAATCTAATATACTTCTATATGATTCTCATATAGAGTATAAAAATTAAAACAAGTAATTCGTCTTTTAAAAAAACTGAAAAGACGAATTACTTGTTTTAATTAAATAAAAAAAGGAGAAATGGTTGGTAATTTTATATTATAATAAAACTTGTTTTAATAATAGTGCAATTTATTATAAGAATATTTCAAAAGATGCCTTTTAAAAATCAACTAAAAACCTTAACTTTTTAAATCTGTTGGAGGCTATTTCCAAAACAAAAATCACCACCGATAGGAAAATTAATCCAGTGCAAATTTCGATACAGCCTTCAATATCTTCAATAGTTAGTTCTTTTAACACTCTATCTTTCATGTTGTCAAAAGTTTTTATAAATCTGGAATAGGCTTTTACAGTAACCCCACTATCGACAACCAAAATAATAATTTTATCCAAAGGACGCTTTAAATATGAATTCTTTTGATAATAAAGCGAATAAGGTAAGAACATATGCGGTGGTTGTAAAATTTGCAATATCCCATCTCCAAAGTACTTGGTATTAAATGCACGAATTTGTTCAGGCGTTTCCGATATGACGGCCTTCTTCTTTGGGTTTTGCTGTAATAAGAATTCATATTTTTCTGATGCGTCACGTCTGACAATCAATCTAAAATAGGCAGGAAATTAATTTTATTGTAGTCTTTTTTTGTTGCTTTTCACCCCTTCTCAATCCCTGGAATATCATCAAAATATGATGTGGCTGATGCACTAACGTAAACTTTATAATCCATTTGTAGAAGTTCAGGTAAAGTTTTTGTCAATTTTCGCGAATCTTTTCTCTGCATGAAATCAAAAAGCGATCCTTGAAATGATGTACGAAGGACTAGCGATGAAAGCATCCACACCATGAAAATTTGACGTGAGAAACTATATTTTGGATCCTTGGGAGTTGTCCCTCCAATTAAAATATTAAACATTGATAGAAAGATTGGAAGTCGTTTTGTTCCAAAAATAAATCGTTTCCAGGACTTTCCAAAAATGTTGATAATCGAAATAATTAGAAATGCGAAAACAAACACCAGGCAAATCAGAATCCACACGAAATCGGTAAACGGAAAGAACAATTTCTCAAAGGACGTATAAGGATACGAAGGTGCAGCTCCCAACACAATATAAGTTACGTGATAACTAGGACTTGGTGTCATGTATGATGCTCTCAAGCTGCTATAGCCATGGGCACAGATCGTAAAATCTGCTTCTCGAAAAATTATCTGGAAAATATTTTAGAGTGATTAAAAATCTTAAGCAAAAATTCGAAGCTCCATACTCCACAAAAAACATATTACTTTAAGTTTTAGTTTTTTGTTTTGTGTTACGTACCTAAATTTGCAAGTCGCACCAAAATTTTCATTCGATTTTTACTTTCCTGTGCCATAGAGGGAAAGTATTGTATTCATGACGGAGACCGACTCGAGAATGGGGGCAGAAAGAAACTTTCTGATCAGTACGGAATCCGTTTGAGAAAAAATTATAAGGATATCCTTGCATCTGTTTGTCAATATTTCGGTCTGTCAGTCTGTCAGTCTGTTGGTCTATCTGTGTGTCGGTCTGTCTGTTTGTCGGTCTGTCAGTCTGTCAGTCTGTCGGTCTGTCGGTCTGTCGGCCTATCTGTGTGTCGGTCTGTCTGTTTGTCGGTCTGTCAGTCTGTCGGTCTGTCGGTCTGTCGGTCTGTCGGTCTGTCGGTCTGTCGGTCTGTCGGTCTGTCAGTATGTCCGTCTATCGATCTGTCACTTTTACGTATTTTAAATAACTCACCGTCGAGCTAGCGACTTGAAAATTTTTCTAAATGATTTTTACGGAAATCATAGTTTTCTGTCAACTTTTGGAAATGTAACGTTAGCTATAACGGGTACTTTCCATACAATTATTTTGAAAAAAAAAAAGAATTTTTGAAATTTTTTCGGAAATTATGCGCTTTTGAGAAAAAACGCAATTAACCAAATTCAAAGAAAATAAAATTTCCTATATTTTTTGCTTAAACGGTTTTTCGTAACTTAAACGGTTTTCGAGATATTTGAAAAAGTGTTATTTGTTACATATTGTTTCCGAAACTAAATATTTTAGACGTAAGTTTTGTGATGAAAGTTTTGTGTTGATTTTTATTAATTTTATTTAATTATGTGAAGTAAGTATTAACTTCTGCTATTAAGTCTTCAGAAACAAAAAATTATGATTAATTTTAAATCAAATTTCCAGAATTAAAATCGGGAATACAGAGCTTCCAGTGAAAATTTTTGTTTAAGAACCTTAGAAAGAAATCTCACCATTTTGAAAGCTCCAGTAGCGGATCCATTGGGAAAAATGGTGCCTCTTAGAATATTTGGTGGTGGCGCAACAACCTGAAGCGATAAATTCAATTTTTCCGAGAAAATATTCAGTAACATCCCTTCGGGTCCATCGAATTCAGTTTTTCCATTTGGAAGTTGTTTAACATACATATGAGGAGGATATTCCCAGGTGATCACCCTAATTGTGCACTGATAGAAATTATTTAATTTGTCTGGAAATATCGGCAAATCTTGTTCAAAACTTTGATTCGCAAACGTGTTGTAAAGTGTTGGAACAATATTTTCGCAATGTTGCTCTGTAAATGGGAAAAACGTGTGAATATTAGCTTTTTGGTTGTCCCGGTCATATGAAATGATGTTGACATTTGTAAGATAAATTTCCCAACAATCTTCAAATATTTTCCTCAACAAATCTTGACTATCAACGTAGTGCTTCGATATTACAATTAAATACCATCCACCGTAATCGAAGAGTTTATCATTGAATTTATCTAAAATCCTACGAAATGCTTCATAAGTGTCAATTATGAAGATATTTTTCACTCTCGGTACACTCAAAGAAATGTGATCGACATCTTCAATTTGATAATCAAGTTTTTCTTCTGTTTTTTCCAAAATATAGTTGAGAACTTCATTTTGTTTAATTTGGTTTTCTTCGTCTGACATGGAAATTGTAAAAAATATATTCGATGAACGATGCGAGTAGAAATCGTTAATAACTTTTAAAACGCATGTAGGCACGGAAATTAAGTGCTGTGGGATTTTAAAATTGTGCTGATAACTAGGTGAAATTAGTAAAATTTCATAAAATACTACAATTATGAGTTTTATTGTCAATTTCATTATTGAAAATTTGCAGATTTCAAGAACTTTTTGTTTTTACGTTTTGATGTCCTACAACAATCTTTCTACACTAAAGTACTATTATTTTATCACTAGAAACATTTTGGAAAATATGCCATTAAGTATTAAATAAATAAAGAATTTAGGAAAATATTTGGAAATATTATTTGAAAGTGTCAAATTTGTTATTTTTCAGACTCTATGATTAATTGCTGCAGTTTGATTGATTTGTTAACATTGCAGATGTAAATTATTACATCGTTTATGCTGTTTACAAACTAAATTATTTGTTTAGCTCAAACACATTTTGTCATTTTCAAATGCCCTTTCATTTATTATGCTTGAAATTAGCTCATGAATCCTACGAAAAATAAATTTGTATGATGGTTTTTTGTCAAGGTCAATGGGGCTTTTTTTTAGATTAATTAAGGAAAAAGAATAATTTTTGTATGTCGTTTTTTTAAATTTTAATTTCAAATACAGTAGCTTTATTGCATAACCAATTTGCCAAAAAAAAAACGTTGGAATAAAGCCGGTATTGCAATAAAACGAGAAGCTGAAAATATGCAAATTTTTTACCATATATGGAAAATAAAGGGTTAATAAATTTAATTTATCTGTGGCAAAAAGCCAAAACATGTCAAGTCGATTTTCAGGCGAAGCGAAAGACCAAATAACACGAAGTCGGATAAAAAAATATACGACGTTCCGACGACGTTGTGAACAAAACTTATTCCTTTCAAAAACTTTTGGGGTTTTTCTTGAGACATGGTGACTATATAACCATTAATTATTGCGCAGTTAACACATTGACTGCCATGGATATCATTTTTGATAGCCAGTGAAAATTGGCACTATGATTCATGAGCGGCCAAGGCTATCATTTTCGATAGCTGGGTCTACATGCATACATACATACATTCATAAATACGTACATTCTACATACGTCTATATGTATTGGCATCTCCCTTACATTTTTGCAAAATTGGTCTGGCAGTCAACGTGTTAAATAGGAAGTCATTTTCTCGGATTTTTAACCGTATTAACCAACCACTGCAACATTTTTATTATAAAAAAATGAATTTTTATTTTGCGAAATCTGAAATATCTCGATAACGGTAAAAGTTATCCATTTTAAAGTAGGGCACAAATCTATCAGTTTTCAATCAGTCGCGACTGTTACGGCACTTGTCAGTTCTCCATAAGTTTTATACATCTAGTTATGCGTTCACATCTATCAGTTGCAAGTGACAGTTTTTTGTGAAAAGTATCCATTCATTTTGATGGCAAAATTCAAACAGTGAGGATGAATAATGAAGAGAGAGCGTATTTATGCATTATTATTGCATTAAGTTAAAAAAATAAAATTTGGTTCTGTTCTGATGCGATACGACTGACGCGACTGACGCGACTGAAGCGACTGACGCGACTGAAGCGACTGACGCGACTGACGCGACTGAAGCGACTGAAGCGACTGACGCGACTGACGCGACTGACGCGAACGTTCACACCAAACAGTTGGCCATCCGTTTTTAAAAAAAAAACTGATTTGCCCACGAATTTTTTCGTAGTTGCCCATCAGTCGTCTGATTTTACGGTCACACCAATCAGTTTCCCATTAGTTTCGCAAAAACTGATGGAAAACTGATAGATGTGTAGCCTACTTAAGGTAAAAGGCGAAAGGCGAAAGACGAAAGGCGAAAGACGAAAGGCGAAAGGCGAAAGACGAAAGGCGAAAGACGAAAGATGAAAGGCGAAAGACAAAAGGCAAAAATGTAGAGAACTTTAATATCTTTAATTTTTTTTCTTAACTCAAAAAACCATTAGTTTATAAGCAATTCGCAAAAATCTATTTTTTACCTTTTAATGAAAATATTTCAATAACAACAATGCAGGAAATTTTATTGTCACGAAACTTGGTGGTTAAGGATTTTCGGGGACAAGGAATCGATCTAGATAGGTCTCACCTCTAAGAAATTTCCCCTCGATACCCCTCGCCAGGTGTCTTCGAATTCGGTGGTCCGATCTTAATGAAACTTTACAGTATTACTAAGGGGGTTAAGGGCTTTCGATTTTTCAACTACAAACCTGACTTTTCCACTACAAACCTGATGTTTTTATAGAAAAAAATCAACATTATACCCAATTATATTTATCATATCAAGTTTAATTATCACCGTTAGGTAACATATTGCGTGTGTTTTTCTAACAGATCCCAAGCAACCAGATAAGGCATAATGCCTTAGATTAGGGCGTGGTGTCTTAAAATTGGTCGTTTTTTAAGACACCACGCCCTAATCTAAGGCATTATGCCTTATCTGGTTGCTTGGGATAGGTCTCCCCTCTCCAAAATTTCAGCAAAAGGACGACTTTGAGGTGGCCGAGCATGGCTCGGTTTTCCTGGTACTACAATTATTACACATCCTACAAGAAAGTAAAATTGAAGCATAGTGTGTATATCATTTTTTATTTTTTCTTTTTAAAAACGTTTATAATATTGAGAATTTTATGAAATTTTACACAATTCAGATTTTGCATCTTAACAAAACATATTTCGAAAATAAATACAATACAGGCTAAAAAAATAAGCAACATAAACATTTCGAAGCATCCTTCAAGATCATTAATGGTTAATGCTTTTGAAAGTCCTTTTCCTCCACCACGTGATTCTGACACTTCATTAATATATTTTGAGTAAAGATTTCCAGTCACACCACGATCATTAGTACGTAAAATTATTTCATCAAAGGCTGTTTTTAAATATGAGTTTTTCTGAAAGTAGAGTGTATATGGATACCACTGAAGTCTATCAGGTAAAATTCCGATTAATCCTTTTCGGTAATTCAACGAATTAAAATGAGCGATGGAAAGTTTTGGGCTGATCAGAATTGCCTTGAAATTTGGGTCGTCTAACATTTTATTAAAAATCCCAACCTTATCCTCTGTAAATGTGTATCTAGAAATTTATTTTGAATAAAAGTTCGTATTTTTTGATAAACCTAAAAGTGAATAAAATTACCTATTTTTAATGCCAGGTATATAAGCAACTAATTCAACAAAAGACTTAGAAATATAGAGTGTATAACCATCTTCAATTAACTCAACTATATTTGAATTTAATTTTTTTGCATCTCTTCTTTGCATAAAACCAAAAAGTGATCCTTGATAAGAAGTTCGCAATACTAAAGAAGCCATCACCCAAACTATGAAAGTTGTTCGAAGAAAATCCTTTTTCGTGGTAAAAACGGTTGACCCACCAAGAAAAATATCAACCATTGATAGTAAAAGTGAACCGCTTTTATCCTCAAATAGAAATTGATTTAATTTTTTGTTACAGGGTATTAGTAAAAGTTTTATAAAACTAGCCAGGATAAACATCAGTACAATTACGATCCAAACTTCTGCGGTATATGGAAAGAATAATTTCTCAAATGATGAATATGGATTTTTGGGCGGAACGGCACAAACCATCTCTGTGAAAAAATAGCTTTTACTTTTTGCCAATACTTGGTAACGATTGTAATCGGCTCCGTGTCCACATATTGTGAAATCGCCGATTTTGTCGACGACCTGGAAAATGAATACAAAATCAGTTAACTAAATTTTTAAAAATTATGAAAAACTAGAATGTCGAGCTAATGGGGTTTCAATTGAATTTTGATGTGTGGAAAAATTATATAAAATTACATTTAAAACAATTTTTACTAGCATTTTTTTGGTGATTTGGGTCAACATTTTCTTCTCTTCAAATAAGAGAAGGAACCAATCCTTAAATTTTTATGTAGGTACAGTAATCCCTCGAACTGCGCGGTTTCGGACTGCGCGGTTTCGGAACTGCGCGGTTAAGTTTTTAATACCAAAATTTCGAACTGTGCGGTAAAAATTTCTCAGCTGCGCGGTTTTTTTATAATTTCCGTATAAAAAACATGTTCTTAACATATATTTTGGTGAATTCCCGACAAGAAGGAATCAGCTGGTAATTTGGAATCTTCGTACATATTTGGTAATTTCGTGCTTATATTAGTTGCGTTTTTTTTAATGTTCTGAACCAGTTCAGAACAAGCTTTCCATACAAAATCCTGCACCACCTTTTCATCTCGAACAGCGCTTGGAACAAAGGGAAATTTTATACGGTAATGTACGGTAATGAAATTGTTGTGAGGCGATCCGCGGGGATTAGTAATCACGGATGTTATTGTTGGCATTTTCGCGAATGCTAACAGTAATACAATACGACATGCAAGCCCACAGTCCGCTGATTCGGCAGCGTGGGTTCTCGTATCGCAATCCAAAGCCTTATCTTGTGCTGCGCCAGCACTTTAAAAGAATCTGTGCGCGTCGTTTCGCAACGAACAGAGAGTCTTGATTGAGATTTAAAACTGGTCGGATCGTTTGGTGTAATTACTACTGGTAGTCGTCTAATTAAGTTTAAATATTGTAACCACATGTTAATTGAGATTAATAAAGTAAATGTGAAAGATCAAGTGTTTCTCCTTATTGCTTACCAAATAAACAGCTACATTTATAAAGTGTAGAGAAGTTTCGTCCGGAGGAAATCTAAAGTGAAGTCGAGTCGAAAGCCGATTAGAATCAGTGTGGTAAAAATATCATTAAACATTTGGTGAGAACCTTTTTAAAGGAATAAATAATAACATAAAGGATATAACATCATTGATAAATCATAACAAAATGCTGCTAACTTCAACATAATAAATCTGACATTTTATTCTCAATTGAGGATTTTGTGTTGGTGGTTTGTTGGTTCTGTTCGACAGCGAAATAGTTTTAATAGCGAATCGTGATTTTATCAAGAAAATATACTAGCAGTAACGGCCTACTGATGTAACCAACGTGAAGTTAGTTGCCATTCGAACTCAATGAAATTTCCCACTTACTCTTTATCGTTTTTTTAATGTTCTATGTTCTAGAACATTAAAAAAACGCAACTATTATTAAGTGCGAAAAACTAGCAAATTCTTTTGTGCTTGGTAGTCAATTTGATAAGCAGCTCTTAATATGGACCCTAATATGGAGCGTGTCTTAAAATTTCGGAAAAATTTGACAGCCGCTTTAGCCTCATACGCAGAAATTCATAATAAAAAACAAAAATCGGGTAATCAATCACTAATTTTTCAAAAAGATTAGTAATACATATCATATCTTTGTATTACTTTAAATATGTCGGTAAATAAAAACTTTTTTCTATTTTTTTTTTGAATTTTTCTAATATCTGGGACCTAACCCAAGCAACCAGATAAGGCATAATGACTTGGATTAGGGCGTGATGTCTTAAAATTGGTCCTTACGACCACACCAAGACCAGCGAATCCGCCTTATAAGGCGTGATGCCTTTCAAGGCTTTTGCAGTGGTCGTCAAGCGGTCCGAATGACCTAAATATATGCCCTGACAATCTTAATGTTCGAATGCCTTGTTTTGGCTTTCATGGTCGTAGTGTCCTCCAGACGCCTTCATAGTCGTCCTGCCTTATAAGACCAACCTTCCACCTTTCGTCCACGAAGTGCCTTATAGGGCATAATGCCTTTGAGAACACTCCAATGCCCTATTTGAGAATGCTTCGAGCATGCGCAGATGAATATCTGCTTCGAGCTTGTTTCTAGCATACTTCGAATATGCTTCTAGCATTCACGGTGCGAGCCGCCATGACGTTCATTGAAATGAAAAAAATAACATTCCTACTGAAAATTTAAAATCTGTTTTTAAAGCACAATATGGAAAAACATCGAATAAAAAGTAATTTTAGGTGTTTGGGTACACAGCATAACTTTATTTTTACAAGAATTTTATTAAAATCGAATAAAAAAGAAAATTCTTTGAATAAATAATTTTCAAATTATATCACTAAAATCGAGAATTGCTACGGCCCACGTAAATAGAGCTCCTGGCAAAACCGCTTTCTACGTAAACTTTAAATCGCATGTGAATTGTGACAATAAAATCCACAAAAAACCTTAACATCACCGTATGAAATTATTTTGAACGTTTTTTTCCACAAAATATATCCATTAAACTTTATGATTCTTGTCTTATCTTTCTCTCCTCATGCGGCCTATAGAATAGAGAAAGACAAATAATGTCGCCAGATGAAATGTCAAAAAAATATTTCGTCATGGTAAAACAAGGCCCTATTTTGGCCTTCAAAGTCGTGAAGCCTTATAGGGCGTGAAATAGGGCACTTCGTGGTCCGGCGGACCTTCCCCACTGTCGACGATAGGTCGACGATAGTTCGACCTAGTGTCGACAAAGTCGTGGACATTACGACCAATAGGGACGCCTTTGAAGACGAAGTGTCCACTTTACGACCTATAAGGTTACTTGGGAACCCCAATATTTCATACAAAGTAGGGTTCACAGTGCGCGGTTTCGCAGTGCGTGCTCTTTTTGTGAAACGTATCTACCGCGCAGTTCGAGGGATTACTGTATGAAGTTATGACATATTCTATTGGTGCAAAGTGAATCTTTTAACTATGTTACATATAAGAAATGTATTAAAATCACATCGAAAACCAAGCTTATATGTGTGTGTATTCGTGTGGATGTACACTGCCGGTCAAAAAAACTTGACCGATGATAAAAAAAACCAATTTTTCGATTTTTCACTCCCATTGTATGTGCAAGTTAAAGTTTTTTATATACATTCAAGGTGAATGATAAGAGAATAGACATTTTCAATTTTGAATTGATCGATATTCGACTATTATCGACTTTTCTCGGCTGCAATCGCCTCGGCTCGAGGAAACGCGGCCAAGTCGGCCGAGCGCACCCGATCACGCATCATTGTTTATGTACTGTCAACAATCGCCAACGACAATTTTTCATCATTTGATTCCTTCTTATTATCACTGATTCCTTCTTATTAGGTGGTCACTTCGATGAAAAATGCATTTAAATTGTATATTTTAGATCATTTTTATTTCTTTCATCATGTTCATCGAATAATAATTTCAAAATGTTGAATAAGCTTCAGTTATGTACATTCTTTCAGAAATTGTCGAATTAAAACATTTACAATACATGTAATACATGTAACATGAGTGAAAAGTCGAAAAATTGGTTTTTTTTATCATCGGTCAAGTTTTTTTGACCGGCAGTGTATATGTAACGGAAATTTGTAAGATCGACTTCTGCCAGTAAACCTTAACAGATTTTAACGTGGCTTTGTGCATTTGAAAGTTGTTATCGTCCCATAGAACCCTATGGGGATTTTGAAAAAAATGTGCCGTCTCGTTTCCATTTGAATGCTAAAAACGTTTCCATATGTGTGGGATAGAAGAAAGGAGTGGTCCGATATAAATTTGATGTATGGTAGAGTTATGTGGAATCAAATTATAAACATTTTTTCTAAACAAATTCTTTAAGAAAAATATACCGTTTTCGAGAAAATCACAAAAAAAATCTTTAATTTGTTATGTGCAAAATTTCAACTTTGTTATGTGCAAAATTTCAACTTTTTACTAGGGATGGCAAACGAAAAAAAAAGTCGCAACGTTATTCATTTCGTTACGTAACGAAATTCTGATTTTCTTAAGATATTGAGTTTTAGGATATGTTCAAGTCGTTGATTCTGTATAGGCCAGATTAATTCTGCTTCTGGAGATCCGAAAAATAAAATATTTTCGATGTCAAAATCGTATCTCTAGAAGTAGAGCGAATCTGACTAAAACAAAGTTCGATTTGGAATCCAAATATGATTAAAAATATTACCCCAATATTTGTAATGATATTGCATGAAGGTGGCAGCTCTGTGGGGTTATATTCGATGAATTTTTATGTTAAATAAATAAATAACGGAAAAACGAAATGGTTTTTTTTCGATTTTCATTACGTTTTTCGTTATTGTAACGGAATTTACATTTTATAATGTTTTAACGTAATTCTGAAGAAAAAGCCCGAAAATCATTTTGATATTTCGTTACGATACCATAATGATTCCCATCTCTGCTTTCTACCCAAATTCGTTAACGAGTTTTCATTTTTTTCCTATAAAAAAAATTTTTCATATAAAAAATATGAAGTTTAATTATGTAAGAAAGGTATGATCTCTCCGCTATGCGGATAAAGCTATGTTTTTGAAGAGTTTTTGGTGATGTTGGTAAAATAGAAGGAAAAAAAATGTCTACACATCAAAATTGATATGAAAATATTAACAATTATACCATTTTAAACGATCCCGTGGATGTGCCATTTTTGAAAACCGTTCCTCTAAGTTCAGGCGGAGGTGCTTCAATAATTTCAGGTGTAAAATTCAACTTCGCAGCAAAAATACCAACCACAGTCGCATCAATTCCATCAAACAGGTACGTGCCATTTTCAAATTTCTTGAAATAAACCATTGGATTGTTATCAAAAACGACAGCTCGTAGTGGACATGAATGGAAATTTTTGAATTTCGCAGGAAAAGTGGATACATTTTTGGAAAAACTGCCATTAACAAAAGTATTATAAATGAATGGGTAAGTATTCCGGCAATGTGTTGAAGTATATGGAAAATATGTGTAAATTTTCACTTCACATCCTTGATCAGTTTGATAGACAATATTCACATTCGTTATAAAAATCCGCCAACAGTCGTCAAATATCAATTTCAGAATTTTTTCAGCATTTTTTATTCGTTCTGGTATTATAATCAGGTAATAGCCATACAGAAAGAATAATTTGTCCGTAATTTGAGTGTAGATTTTCCGAAATGAAGTATAACTGTCAATGATAAAAATGTTCTTTTTGCGTAATTTCCAAAATGTGATATGATTATTCGCATTTTGAATTTGAAAGTCGACAATATCGGGAGTTTTCGCCATAATTTCGTTCGCACAATCAAGTTGTGATCGGTAATTATCAAAATATTCAAATGACAGCATTATGTAAATATTTGACGATTCACGATGTAGATCTCGTTCGATTAATTTAGATACAGCACTTGAAATTGAATCATCAATGGTGACACTTTTGAATTTTCCTAATGACATTTTCACCGGCGAAATTGCAAAAAATTCCCAAATTAAAATTGTCTCAGCGATTTTAATTAAACTTTTTATTTTACTCATATTTAGCAAAAAAACAATTTAAAACAAATCTCTTTGATTTTCGCGATTGGGTCTGTGAAAATATAAATTTGCAAATTTAGCGTGTGTATATCTTGTCGAATGAAACTGTAACCCACTAATGATGAAAATTATTTTAATTGTAGTCTTCGTTGCTACTTTTTAATGTACACAACGCAGCAAAAAAAACATTATTTATGGTATTTTGTGTTAAAAAACGAGTTTTTGTATGTTTATTAGATCGCATGACTAATAAATGAAGGAATATTTTTCAATTGTCGATTGATGTTTACATAAGCGAATGTATTAAATGACATATTGTCATTTGTGCACATAGAAAATAAATCAAAAAGGAGGAAAACATTAAGAAAAAAGAAAAACAAATTTACTCACAAATAAATTAAGGAAAAATACTGTGGAATATTTTAATAGGTTTATTAAAAAACTACTGTAGGATATCCGACAATATAGCCTCGGAACTGGACTGGATATTGCTATAAGGGAATTGCTCATGTGTGACGGTCTCGTGTGCGGTTATTGTGATAGTATCCAACTGCAGATGAAAATGCCAGAAATCAGACGAGCAAGATCATCTGTTGTTGAGGGGAATCATTTGCAGATCGAAAATCGGTTGGGGAAATTAGAACTTTTTAGAACTGCAGAAGACAACAAAATTTCTAGGATGATTGTACTCTTCCAAAATATTGGCTGTATGGAGATCGCGCCTTAGGCGCAGAAATTCCTGATCTTTTCATTGCCTTGGGACATACTCATCCCAATAAAGGTTTATCGTGGGACTATATGTCCCAATAACCAGTATAGGAAAACAAAAAACCCGCTTAAGAGCGAACCCGCCTATTACTGCACGAAATGTAGTCTTCAATTAAGTTTCTCCGTCATATATTTTTCCTCGGATAAGTGCACAAGTGCTTTGTTTCTTTTAATTTTTAATATCGGGTCTTCCAACCATGACATAATAATTCTGTATTTTAATAAAAACGCACCCTAAAACTTTTTTTATGATCTGGCAATGCTAAAACGTCAGTCAAGGTTTACATTTTTATCATGGTGAAGTTCACGAATGAGCAATGCCACACAGCTGGTCAAACAATTGATCTATTGAAGGAGAAGTTCGGTAATCGTGTAATCTCGAGAAATGGTCCGGTCGAATGGCCACCTCGCTCATGCGATTTAACGCCGTTGGATTTCTTTTTATAGGGTTATGTTAATTCGTTGGTTTATGCCAACGAGCCAACAACGTTAGAATAGCTCAGGAACAATATCGAACGGGAAATTGCCAACGTTTCGGCCGATATGTTTGGAAGAGTGGTGGAAAATTGGCTCCAAAGAATCAATCTGCAAACGTGCTCGCGGTGGTCATATGAACGACATCGAATTTCATACTTAAATGTAACATGTTCACTACACCTGGAATAAATTTCAGCCCGATATCTCAATTATTCTGTGTTTTTTTTAAATACAAAACTGTTATGTCCTTGTTGAAAGACCCTTTAGTTTATTTTGTTATATTTTCTTGATCGTGTGTATGTATCTTTATATTTCACTGGAAAGGGTAGAAGAAACCAGTGCAATGATCCTATGCTCAACACATTTTACCTCTATAAATTTTTCAATATGACTCATCACCGTTTTCGAGAAGATTTGAAAAAAACAGTTTCATTTGTATCGGGGAGGATGCAGGGAATGGTCCTTAGCCTAGTCATTTACGAGAAACGCAACTGCAAAAATTTTAAGTCTCTAGCTCAATCCTTTCGAAAGTTATAGTGTTCACAGACAGTTAGACAGACGAACGAGCAGACGGACGGACGAACATGCGGAAATGAAAATTATTTGTCATCCCTAACACAATGGTGTAGCTCATTTTTATGTCCGATGATTGGTTCGATGCGTTACAAACGTTATACTAAATCTAATATACTCTTATATGATATATCATAAAGAATATAAAAAAATTCCTTTGCAACACTGTTTTATAGGCTTTCGAAAAACTGTAATTTACATAAAATTAGTGGTAGATTTCATTTTCTTCAAAAAAAAAAAAAATAACCTGAAAAACATGTAATTTCATAATTATATTAACAAAAAAAATCTTGGCTCTTAAATTTCAATTTATTAATTTATACTTTCTAATGCTTTTTAAACATAATATGTGACATAATCGATAAATTTTTTAATTCTCCAAAATCGTGTGCTTAAAAGCTCAAGCACAAAAACTATTAAACTCATCCCAATTACAATAAAACAAATTTCAAATCCACCTGCGACTTGATCCATTTTCAACACTTGATAGTTCCGATCTATAGAAACAAATGACGAAAAAGAATTTACTGGCAAATAGCTTTGCAGCCAATGATCAAGTAGTCCTGATGATACAATTTGCTGAATTTCATGGTTAAAAGGTGCAGTTAAATATGATTGTTTTTGAAGGTAAATCGAAATCGGCATCAACATAAATACTATCGGTGCTACAAAAATCGGTCCACGTTTTCGATTTAGATAATTGAAATAATCGATTTGCGGGGCCATTGTGAAAACGCCAAATTTCGTATTGTCGTCATATAACTTTTCGAAATATGTCTCAATTGGCGCCGTCAGGGTGTACATATTTGACCGGACTCTTGGATACAGTTCCATATATTCTAATCCTGTTTCACCCGAGTAAAATGTGAAATTTTCTGAGAGCAACTTTTTCATATTTGCCATCGGTTTTTTCCTACTAGAGCTCTGCAGGTGTGTAAATAGACTACCTTGGTATGCATTCCGTAGGACTAACGTTGCAAGCATCCAAATACAGAGGAGAGTCCTTGCAAAGTTGCGATTTGGTAAATAATGTAAAGGATTGCCAAGGAACACGTTCACGATATTTACAAACGGTGTATTGTTCTTGCGTCCAATTATAAAGTGAATAAAATTCTCGTTTCCGATCAGTTTTAAAATACTTAAAACGAGGAATCCAATTACGAATAGTGATCCAATGCATGACCAAATAAATATTTTGAATGGGAAAAATAATTTTTCAAATGATGTGTAATCAGGCCCTAATGGCAGAGCTACAACTAGGGGCCAATGGATGTAGCAATACGATGCGGTCATGTAATGTGCTCGGGCATTTGTGTGGGCATAGCTGTTCATCGTTAGGTTGAGCGTTCCATCGACAATCTGAAAGTTGTAAAAAGTAAATTTGAATAAATTATAGTCAGGGAATTCACAGTCGTCTTTTAAAATGCGGGTAAATTTACCGCTCGGTAATTCAGTCAAATTTAACAGATTTTTACCGAGACGGTAACTTGGTTCATGTAAAAATGAATTACCGAATTCGGTAATTGTATACATGCCTCGAGTCGTGTTTTTCAGCCTCGGTATTCGGTATCAAGAATCAACCGCGGGTGGCGCTAGTAATGTTTTCAGTTGTCAAATTTTCTCGCTGGCTTTTTCTTAATCTCATCGGATTGATGCAAATTTTTTCAATTTTGATAGCCGTTGCCACAATAGAAATTCAAAAGAATACATCAAACATGGATTTAAAGGTATGTGACATATTTTACAATCAAATTCGCAGTTCATGATTTGGTCACGTATCAAATAAAAGCGCTGTTCTCAAATCTGTGCTGTGGGATGTTCACAGCAGAATATTTTCAGTCTTTTAATATTACCGAAAATACCGAATACCGAATACCGAAGAGGATTGTGAATACCCTCAGTATCACCTTGACAGTATATTGTACAAAATTTGCCTTTCTAGACTGATTTTCTAGTGGTACAAATTGTAACCAAATCATTTGAATGGTTTGAGTGAAAGTAGAAGAGGTGCTTAGAGAAGGGTAAGCGGTCTTTTTTCAACCCCCCCCCCTCCCCCCCTCCCCCCCTCGTCATGCTTTTTCTCGAGTTTAGCACCGACGACACACT
The DNA here is from genome assembly GCA_964034945.1 of Chrysopilus asiliformis. Taxonomy (NCBI): domain Eukaryota; kingdom Metazoa; phylum Arthropoda; class Insecta; order Diptera; family Rhagionidae; genus Chrysopilus; species Chrysopilus asiliformis. The sequence continues at coordinate 20,158,041 of OZ035963.1, read as the reverse complement.
ACAGCCAAATCCCCTATGAAATCTATATATACAAAAGCCAAATACCACTCTCCCTCTCATTCATCACGGTATCTCCTGAACCACTAAACCGATTGTCATGAAATTTTGCATACACGTTAGTATAACCTCATAGGTGCTTGCTAAAAAACGGTTTTACAAAATTTGAAACTGGGGAGGTCCTGTAAGGATAACCGAAATATCCTGTTTCCCATTTTTCCTCCGAAAAACTGGCTTTAGCGGGTTTTCGGGGTTGCTGATCACAAATCTAGTGCAGTCATTTCAAAATTCGACATGGAAAGTCCTGTAAGGATAACACAAACATCCTTTTTCCAAGTTTTTGTCGGAAAAGTTGGCTTGAGGAGGTTTTCGCTATCGCTGACCATGAATCTGGTGTTAGGCTTTCGAAATTCGAAACGGAATGTCCTGTAAGGATCACACAAGTATCCCTTTTCCAAGTTTTTGTCGGGGATTTTTGGCATCGTTGATCACGAATCTGATGTTAGAATTTCAAAATTTGAATCTAGAGGTCCTGTAAGGATAACGTAAATATCCCTTTTCCCATTTTTCCTCCGAAAAACTGGCATTAGGGGGTTTTCGGCGTCGCTGATCATGAATCTTATGCTAGAATTTCAAAATTCGAGACGGGAGGTCCTGAAGGCATAAAAAATTATTTTGGATCAAAATTTTCTGAGTTATTTTTATGTTTTTTGCGGCAAAAGAACTTATGCAAAAAACTTTAACCTGGCAACGACGTGTATGGAAGCTAGTATTTTATAAAATACGTAATTATGAAAGCGCTTACCTTTCCCATCATTCCAGTAACGGTTCCATTATTATAAATAAATCCTCGTTGTCTAAGTTTAGTTCTGGGTTGAACAATGTCAAGAGAAAAATTTAAACGTTCCGCTAAAGTATTTAGAAAAAATCCATCGACTCCGCTTAATTTGATTTGACCCCCTCGTGAATGTTCAATAAAAATGAATGGTGGTAATTCCCAAACTCCAACTTTTAATGGACATTTGTAGAAATTTTGAAGTTTTTTGGGGAAAATCTCCTTATTAAACTCAAACGAGTCTTTCACATATTTATCATATACGATAGGCGCTGTAACTCCACAATGATGTGGAGTGTACGGATAATAGGTGTAAATGAGTGCCAAATTTTCAAAATTTACAACAATATTAACATTTGTGATAAACATTGACCAACACTTCTCGAAAATTTTCTGTATCTGTGTGTAGTAGTTGTGATCGTTAAATGGTGTATAAACGATGTAATAATAGCCACGTCGATCGAATTTATCATTGGTCATAGTTTTTGTAATATATCTAAAAAATAGCAGAAAATATTTGCAATTTTATTTTTTGTAATTACAATAAAGCTAATTAGTACTTACGTAAATGATAAATAACTATCCACAAAAATGATGTTGTAGAATCTCGGTTGCTTGAGGAAAAAATGCAAATATCCTTCGACAACGTATGTCAAATCTAACTTCGAATGATACAAAATATCATTTATAACGTCAGCCTGATCTCTTAGGCCAATTGGATTTGAGGATGCTTTCGAAAAATAAACACAATTTGCTTTATTAGCGAAAAAACTCCGAAGTGCCAATAATACAACTTCCGATGGTCGCGTATTATACGTGGGTAAAGTAAAATTTCTACGTGCATCACCAGATATTGTAAAAATCGCCAGGATCCACGCGAATAGTATGAAAATGTTCATTATGAAGAATCGTTTCAAACTGATAAGTAATATTTTTTTTGGTAAGATTTATATAAAACGTACAGTACACAGAATTTTCATTAAAATCACATTCAATGCATAATTTGATAATATTGCGATAGCGGTTTTAATGTTGAAAATCTTTTGGCCTTGTGAACCCATTTAAATTTTAAACCTTGAACTTTAAGGGAAATTCAGTGCTCTGGAAAACAATAATTTAATTTATGAATGTAAAAATGTTGGTGTTATTATTGTCTAAATAAAATTGCATAAAGCTCTTTGCAGTAATGACACATAGGGTGTTGGTAAAGTGTTTTTATAGGAAAATATCAATTTTGTTTTAAATGTTAAAAGCACATCAATAATTGGAGTCGCTTCTAGAAATTTAATCATAATGGGAAGGAAGAGCTTATGCCAGTTTTTAGCATTTTTTATTGTGTAACGAATGTCAACTGAATTTTGTCATGGTTTTGAAACACCTTAAAACCATTTTTAACAGACTTCCGAAAAGGAAAAGGTTTTCAATTTCGCTCCTATGTAATTTTTTTGTGTATATTCACGCATAATTCTTTACCGGGTTGACCGATTTTGGTCATTACCAAAAAGTTGTAGATTAACTTCCTGACTGGGTATCGCTGTAAGCTTTGATCTCGTTGCGCTATCCCTTCCCTGCTAGATTCTACATATTTTGAGATATCGAGTTGAAATTTTTTGTGTTGTATTCAGTACAATAACAGGAAGGTTCTTTTATAAATTTCCACATATCCCCTGCAACCCCCTCCCATGATAAATTCTACATGTCTAGAGCAGACGTGGGCAAGAGAAAATTAAAACGGGCCAAACATATACCAACAAGCCGAAATAGACTTCAGAAAATCGAGTACACTGTGAGAAAATGTCTTTTATAAAGTCCCGTCGCTGAAACATTTATTGTGCTGTACGATTTTTAAACTGACTACAAACGAAGCTTTTTTTATTGCTTTCGAATTACATGACTTAGTTTTCCGGTCTGGTATAACATTAGCAGTGCATGTAGTTTTCTTTAGAAAGTCTTCTTTTAATTTTGCAAAAAATAATTTGCTCCTTTCACCATCAAAATCAAAATCCCTTTTGTGCTTGGCTACATAATGCCTTTGCATTGCATATTTTTTGATGTGGGAAAGCTTAAGAAAACAAACCAAGCATTGTACGGCCTGTCCAGGGATTTCTACAAAAAAAAAATCCTCCTCCCATTGATCTTTGAAGTTTCTATTATTATAGAAACGCTTCATATTTATTTCAATGTATATGCGCAAATAACAAACACAATCTACTTAGTGGAGAGTGGAGTGCCTGATGGCGAATGACATGAAAACAACTCAGAGCGACCGATGGCTGTGATGTGTTTTCGCTCATCGCTGTGAAAGTAGAGAGTTACAAGCACTGTGTAAGCATGATACTAAATTTGGCCCAGTTGCAATTGTGTTTGGCCCAGTTGCCATTGTATTATTTCGGTTCTCTCAAACTGGGCCAAATGGGCCAAAAAGGCCACACTTTGCCCATGTCTGGTCTAGAGATATCGAGTTTAATTTATTGTGTTGTGTTCAGCAGGACATTTTACATGTTACCCCCTGTGGCCATATCCCTTCAAACCCCCTCCCCAGCTAGATTCTATATCGATTTAGAGTTGAATTTTTACTTTCCACATCTATAGAAGGAAACTATTGGAGACCGACTCGAGAACGGAGGCAGATAGAAAATTTCTGATCAGTACGAAATCCGTTTCAGGAAAAATTATGAGGATTTCCGTGCATATGTCTGTCGGATTCCGGTCTGCCCGTTGTACGTATTTTAAATAACTCGAGAACGGGTTGAGCTAGCCACTTTAAATTTTTTGTGCACATGTTTTACAAAAATCGTAGTTTTCTATCAGCTTTTGAAAAAGTAGCGGTAGCTATAACGGTAAAGGAAGGGGTAGATTTTAGTGCAGTGGTTCTTAACCGGTGTTCGATCGAACCCCAGGGGTTCGGTGAGTCAATCTCCAGGGTTCGGCGGAGGTCAAAACACACACCCGACTCTCACCAGCGATTGTAGTAAATCTACTACTATTTTCGCATTCAAAGAGTGTGTTTACATTAGGACTCATTTTGAGGCTGCACGTTTTTCGTTCCGGCCAAGTGATGGTGAGGGACAAATTCTCTTCATAGAGGCTAGTGTTTAAAAACTTTCCTTGGACCCAATTTACCCAATGGCGCAAATTGCGTCAAGATTGCTCCGAGGGTTCAGCAGGGGAGGGGTTTACTGATAGGGGGGAGGGTATTATTTGGGTGGGCGGAAAAAATCGTGTCAAAATCGGTTCGCTAGAATGGAATCTATGGTATTAATAAATGTTTTTTAAAAGGTTTTTTTTTCATTTTAAAAAAAACTAGAGTAAAATTTACATTGTGTTGAATTTTTATTTGTTCAAACTTTTTAACATAATAAATTGATTTTTGTGACAATTTTTTCACACTTTTATAACATGAAATGGAATGTTTTTTTAGATAAATATAACCAGCTTTTCTTGTTTAAAACACTTAATTAACATATCTGTATCTGACAGATTTAATTTTCCTTTGACAATTGCTTTTTGATTTGCGCCTGTTTACAATTATTTTAATTTGGTATACAATTTGTTCAAAAAGAAATACAACAAGAGCGCAAACGATTAAAACAAAATATATCTGAAATGCACCCGATATTTGATGATAAGAAAATTGTTTTGGCATTTTCAATTCTCTGCTTTTTTGATTGTATCTCTCATCGATATATTGTGATCTCCATTTGTTCACTAAACCACTTCTTAGGAGCATCATTAGAATTTCATCCATGTCGGGTTTTAAAAATGAATATTTTCTTAAGTAAATGCAATCGGGATGGGACATAAGTCTTTCCTTCATTATGTGTAAAAATCCCTCTCGATAGTGCTTTTCATTGTAAATGCTTATATAATCCAGTATCGCCATTGTTGCTAATTTATACTTTTTGGTATGTAAATATTGAAAATATGTTGGAAGTAGTGGTTCATCCACTGGAATTGCGATTTTCTGAAGTACTGGAAAATTATTGAGAAGATTGTACGTTGATTGATCGACAACAATTTTGTAGCTTTGATTTAGCATTTCTAAAATAGTCGTTGGATAGCTTTTGACCAGATCTGTACGCAGAAAATCGTACAAAGCTCCTTGGTATGAATTCCTTAAAATCATGCTGAATAATATCCAAAGCATTAATAGATACCTGGCGAAATTTCTATTCGGTTCACGAACGACTGGATTTCCTACGAAAATTTGCAACATGTTGAAAAATGGATTCTCGCTCGATCTTCCAAACACGAAAATTTGAAGTGCTTTGGGCGCAAAATTTAAACTTAATATTATTATTACACCGATAAGAAAAATTATGGAAATATAAAACCAAACAGAGAGTTTGTATGGAAATATAAGTTGTTCCAATGATGTGAATGATTCACTCCGTCCAAATGCAATTACAACAGCTGTTTGATAATGAGAAAATAAGGAGTTAAAGTATTTTGCACGGGTTATATCATATCGATATGATCCGATGGTCATATTTCCCACACCATCCGCGAGCTGGAATTAATAAAAAAATTTCTAGTGTGAACAGCACATGACATTCTTATACAAGATCTACATGCTATGCAAATTACGCGACGAATAAAATATTAGTTTCGATAAAAATATTAATCTTTTTTTTCCTCTTCTATGGAGGGAAAGTATTGTATTCATGATGGAGACCGACTCGAGAACGAGGGCAGATAGAAACTTTCTGATCAGTACGAAATCCATATCAGGCCCAATTATGAGGATGTCGGTGAATCTGTCTGTCGATCTGCCTGTTGGCCCGTCTGTGGGTTGTCTGTCGGTCTGTCTGTTGGCCCGTCTGTGAGTTGTCCGTCTGTCGGTCTGTCAGTTTGTAATTTTTTTTCAAAGAAAAAAATTGTATGAGAAGTACCCGTTATAGCTACCTTTACTTTTCCAAAAGTAGATAGAAAACTACGATTTTCGTCTACGATTACAAAAAATTTCAAGTCGCTAGGTTAACGCGTTCTTGAGTTATTTAAGATACAAACAATCGCACGGATATTCTCATAATTTTGTCTAAAACACCGTTCTCGAGCCGGTCTCCGGCATGAAAACGAAACTTTTTCTCTATAGCAGAGGAATGTAATTATTTTATGGTGCTATGGTGTCTTTAGCTCATAGAAAATTCAAAAATCAAATCAACCTAACCAAACAATCAACTGTCATTCGGCTTCGTCGCGACAAAAATGCAGTTTTCCGGGGGACGCTGATTACGAACCTGAGGTCTAATATAATTTTTTATACCCGTATGGTGAAACCAAAGGGTATATTAACTTTGCCTTATCGTTTGTAACGCCAAGATCCCGTCATCGCACAAAAAAATGAATTACACCAGTGTGTTTAGAATGATAAAAATATTTAATTTCTGCATGTCCGTCCGTCTGTCCGTCTGTCTGTCTGTCTGTCTGTCTGTCTGTCTGTCCGTCTGTCTGTCCGTCCGTCCGTCTGTCTGTGGCGCGGATTGCGGGCGCACGGATTGAGCTAGAGACTTGAAATTTTGCGCAGATCCGTTATTCGTAAAATGCGAGGCCAAGTTCGTTAATGGGCAAAAATGGACCATTAGGGGGGGTACCCCCCTTACGAACGAAAACTTTTTTTATGAAAATCTCAAAAACGGTGAACTTTATCAAAAAAAGTCCAAGAACAAAAGTTATTTAGGATATGATTCTACATAAAACTCCCATACATCAAAATCCAATTGGAATAAATTTTAAAAAATCTTATTGGAAAGTTTGACTTCAAAGTGGAATTTTGGTATAACTGTTCGAAATTTGATACGAATATCACCATACGGGTCTCCAATGATTGCCAGATTGGCAATTATAGCTTTTGTTTTGTTTGAAATTTAATTTCGAAATTTAATTTTGGAATTTAATTTTGGGAATATAGTTTTTATACCCGTATGGTGAAACCAAAGGGTATATTAAATTTGCCTTAGCGTTTGTAACGCCAAGTTCCCGTCATCACACACAAAAGGAATTACACCAGTGTGTTTAGAATGATAAAAAAAGTTGAATTCAGCATGTCCGTCCGTCCGTCTGTCCGTCTGTCTGTCTGTCTGTCTGTCCGTCCGTCAGTCTGTCTGTAGCGCGGATTGCAGGCGCACGGATTGAGCTAGAGACTTGAAATTTTGCGCAGATTCGTTTTTCGTAAAATGCGAGGCTAAGTTCGTTAATGGGAAAAAAATGGACCATTAGAATACGAACAAAACGTTTTTTGCGAATATCTCAAAAACGGTGCATCTTATCAAAACAGTCCAAGAACAAAAGTTATTTAGGATATGATTATACATAAAACTCCCATACATCAAAATCCGATTGGAATAAATTTTAAAAAATCTTATTGGAAAGTTTGACTTCAAAGTGGAATTTTGGTATAACTGTTCGAAATTTGATACGAATATCACCATACGGGTCTCCAATGATTGCCAGATTGGCAATTATAGCTTTTGTTTTGTTTGAAATTTAATTTCGAAATTTAATTTTGGAATTTAATTTTGGGAATATAGTTTTTATACCCGTATGGTGAAACCAAAGGGTATATTAGATTTGCCTTACCGTTTGTAACGCCAAGTTCCCGTCATCACACACAAAAGGAATTACACCAGTGTGTTTAGAATGATAAAAAAAGTTGAATTCAGCATGTCCGTCCGTCCGTCTGTCCGTCTGTCTGTCTGTCTGTCTGTCCGTCCGTCAGTCTGTCTGTGGCGCGGATTGCAGGCGCACGGATTGAGCTAGAGACTTGAAATTTTGCGCAGATTCGTTTTTCGTAAAATGCGAGGCTAAGTTCGTTAATGGGAAAAAAATGGACCATTAGAATACGAACAAAATGTTTTTTGCGAATATCTCAAAAACGGTGCATCTTATCAAAACAGTCCAAGAACAAAAGTTATTTAGGATATGATTATACATAAAACTCCCATACATCAAAATCCGATTGGAATAAATTTTAAAAAATCTTATTGGAAAGTTTGACTTCAAAGTGGAATTTTGATACAATTGTTCGCTGTTCACTTAAATCACCATACGGGTTTTCAATAATTGCCAGATTGGCAATTATAGCTTTTGTTATGATTGAATTTAATTCTGGAATATAGTTTGGGAATTTAATTTTGGAATTTCATTTTGGAATTTAATTTTAGAATATAGTTTAGGAATTTAATTTTGGAATTTAATTTTGGAATTTAATTTTGGAATTTTTATTCTGGAATTACGAATCTGAAGTCTGGAATCAATGTAGGCCGCAGATTCTCAGATTTCTGACCAGCAACTTCACAAATTCCCACCCATTGTCATCGTAATTATCGCGATTTTTCATTTTTACGTTTGCCATCTTGGATCTGGTTTAAGATAACCACCAATTTGAAAACTTAATTTTTATTTAAATTTCGATTTTCCAAGTGGCAAAATGTAGACCACAAAAAGAATTTTGATCCGGTTTTCCGCATTTAATTTACTATTTCTAACAGAATTTTCTAGCTAACTCAAATTTACTCCTTTCTGTTCATTATGTAAATTACCAGCGAACAGAGGGACGGACATAAATTGATGATATAAAATTTGAAAAAAATTACCATTTTGAAACTGCCAGTCATGGTTCCATTTTGATAAACATCACCTTTTAATACATCTCCCGGTGGTTCAATAGATGTAATTGTAAAATTCATAGTTCTTGCAAGGAGCTTAAGAATTTTCCCTTCAAATCCATCAACAGGCTTTAATGTATTTTTATACTCTTCGTACATAATATAGGGTGGATTTTGCCATGTTATCACCGGTATTGGACACAAATGCATATTTTTGGTTTTCGAAATATAAAAAACATTCTCAGCCATTTTATCATTAATGAAACGATTAATAATAACAGGTAAGACTTTGCCACAGTGAAATTTTGTATATGGAAAATACGTGTACATTTGTATTGTATTTTGTGATGGCTCCACCAACACATTGACGTTTACAATGTACTTTGCCCAGCATTCGTGAAATATTTTCTTCATGGCATTGTAAAATTTAGATGATTTCACTGATAAATAAATCAGATAATATCCAGATGGATTGTAGTTCTCCTTGTCAAGTTCAGAGAAGATATGTCTGAAATTTAAAACGAAAAGTCAAGAAGAATGTTTTTTTTTTAAATATTGTATTTATATTTTTAATGCACCTGAAAGCTTCAAAGGAATCAATCACAAATAAATTGTGATATCGAGTTTTAGTAACGATGAGCTCTTGAAAAATATCCAATTCAAACGTAAATTCGTTGACATTCGCTAAAACCTCATTGACAACATCCGCATGTTCAACTTCAGTATTTTGATTTATAGTTTCAACTGATAAACCAATATTTGATGTAACATTTGCGAAAAAATTGTTAAGAACATAAATTATTGCTCTAGCGATATTTGAAATTGGAGGAGTTCCAATGGGGTTTAACTTTGCCTCGTACATAGGAAATTCGCCAAAATTTATTGCAATAATTGAAATTATGTAAAAAGTGTTGATTTTTCTAATTCTAAATTTCATTATATTTTACTAGACTGCAATTTCCAAAGTTACGGAATTTATATAATTTATGGAGACAAATTGTGCGATGACTAAAAGCTTTTTAGATTTTATACACGCGTTCAAAGTATGTTTTTTAGTAAACAATTCATTAGTTTTTAATCTTACATCAAATTGATGGTTAACATCACGCTATTAATTTACATCAACATTTGTAAAGTTCTTTTTTTAGTGTTTTGTTTGTGTTTCATTAATGTTGCAATTTAGAAAGAAGTTTAGTAGTAATTTTACATTTGTCAGTGCCGTGAAGGTTTTATAGTAACAAATTTAAATTAAAAACAAGGAAAATTTTTTACTTTTTGAAATTTTTTATAATGAAAACCTTTTAATTTGTGTAATAGTAAAATTTTTAATTTATTTAATGTCATAGTAGCGTGATTATAAATATTTCTACGCCTCCGTGCAAGACTATCGTAATTTGATTTACGACATTCTTAAATATTAAATTTTCAATTCACTAAAAAATAAAACTCCTTAACTGTTTTGAGATGTTAAGGATTCACAATTGCAAATTGAACAATAATTTTCTTTCAAAATCAGCAAAAAATAACTAAAATTCTTCCCAATATCACATTTTATCGTACTTACAAAAACGTAAGAATTTTGATAGCTCTCGAGGGAATGAGATAATCTTGAACGGAGGCGTCGATTTAGACGATTTAAATTTTAAAAATCTTCTTAAAGATGACGAAGGGCTCTAGCCGGGTAAGCATGTAAAATTCGTTACTGATCGACTATCGATTGAAATTGTATTTTATGTTTCAACATTCTTCGATTTAATCTTAATAAGTACACAGAAAATAAAAAGTATGTAGATATTACGAAAACGTTTGTTAATATAACGAAACCATTTGTCCCCCATGGGCCGACAAAATATTTTGTTATCGGTACGATGTCAATTTTGTTAAGTTTTTGTATTTTTGTATTTCGTTTTCACAAAAATTTTGTTAATATTACAAATATTTTGTAAATATTACAAATATTTTGTAAATATTACAAATATTTTGTAAATATTACAAAAACAAATCTCTCTTGTTGATATGGAAACGTAAACGTATTGATCTTGAAAAACTGGGAGACACGGATATTTTTTTCACCCCTATTTCCAGAATCGGTTGGATTTCCTCATACGTGCAAAATCGTGTCGGACAGTGCAGTATACATATATAATAAATATAAACTCTACAAAAAGTTAAACTTTATAACTTTCAGGCTTCCTAGTCTATTTTTTTTTACAAATAAAGTGCCTTACCAATGACCCGTGACTAACTTTGTAACAGCTTTTGGTGTGTGCGAAACGGGCTATTTGCTTGCTAATTCTAGTAAGTTTTCACACATTTATGACAGCGAATTTAAAACTTTTCAATAAAAACTAGGATTTGAACCGAAATTAGCAAGCAAATAGCCTGTTTCGCACACACCAAAAGACGGGTCATTGGTAAGGCCCAAAGTAAAACTACATAAGTGCTTATTAGATTATCTCACATTTCATAAAATAAAGTTAATTTGAAATATCCTCAAAATAATACATCCGCTATACGGATATAAATTTTCTTATGTGAAAACAAATAAATTTAGCAATTCATCTAAATATGTGCATCAACTTATCTTGAAACCCTAAAAAGTTAACATATTTGAATACATTTTTATATCAAGAATTCGTAAACACTTTCATATCTACAAAAAAAACCCAATTTCAATTTTTTATGGTCCATTACGATTTAACAGCAACCAACAATAAGCCTATAAATCCTCGCGAAAACAAGATTTTCTCACATTTCGTGAAACCCTCACATAATAAAATTATAATAAGAGATAATAAAAAATTAAAATTTTTAATTCCAATATTTCTACACTGCCTGCCAGCAACATAAGGTGGATGTTTAGAAAAACCAACCATGCTTTAAATGTTGAAATTGAACAGCTAGCTCGAGGAAAGATACTGAATTTTCGGAAGGTGAAGCTACGGCGAATACCTTAAATTGTGAAAATTTTTCTTCGATGGTGTAGGTTCTCACACTTTTTGGTTTATATTTGAACGTGCGCTATATCCTTGCTTTTATTGCTTGATCGTAACCCAGTGAATGTGGAAAATTCCTTAAACACACCATAAAAAATTAAACGGAAATCATCCTTCCAGTGCACGACTTTGGTACTAATTTAAAATTCACTTTTAGTCTTCGAATCTTGCCTAAAAAGCACTTAAAGAGTGAATTTATAGTTAATTTTGGAATTAAATTATACGCCAATAATTCAACTTTAGTCCGAATCTAAAAATGTTAATATCTATAATCCAAATAGAAGAAATATTTTGTTGAAAAATGTTTTCATTAATTTACTCATAAGTTTCTTTTTTACTTTTTTTTCGGAAATTGTATTCAAGACCGAGACCGACTCGGGAGCGGGGGCAGATAGAAAATATCTGATCAGTACGGCAGCCGTTTCAGGCAAAATTATGAGGATGTCCGTGAATCTGTCTGTCGGTCTGTAAGTTTGTCTGTCTGTCGGTCTATAAGTTTGTGTGTCTGTAGGTTTGTCGGTCTGTCGGTCTATAAGTTTGTGTGTCGGTACACTCTAATTGATTTCTGTTGGATTTCACTACATTTAATGTAGGAATATGGGTTTCCTACATTAAATGTAGTGATTTCACACTTAAGTGTGATTGGAAAATAGAGCGTGGATTCACACAAAAATCAGCGTGAATTCCAACAAACTATGAAGTGATTTCACACAAAAAATCAACAAAAGGATAGTGAATTCACACAAAATGTGTGCGATTTCACACAAAATGTGTGCGATTTCACTAAAAAGCTTTTATTAAAATCTATAAAAAGCTTTTATTAAAAAAATGTACTGAAAAGAAAAAAAAATATTTTGAGCACCGTGTATCAGAAATAAAAGCGAGATAAAAGCATAAAAATAAAATAAATTAAATATTTATTTCGCTTTTATTTCTGATTATTTTTTCCCTAGTACTTTTGTTTAAAAATTTTTTTTTTAATTTGTTTATGTATTTACTTTTTAGTTTTCGAATATATATCCTTGCCTTTGATATGTCCTGACGAACTTTTTGGCTTCAGAACATGATTCAGCGATCCCGAAAACCCTTAAATGAGTTTTTGTCCGAAAAACTTGAGGAAAAGGTTGATGTCAATCACCTTATCCTTGAAGGACCTTCCGCTTCCGCTATCCTTACAAGGGCGAAGTCATAAAAATATTGTATTGTCACCGGAGTTAAGTCTGTGTGCAAAATTTAAGTCTATTGAATGACTGGATATGGGTCAAAATTGAATTACAAGATTTGACCCTGACAAACAGACAGACAGACAGACGAACAAACAGACGAACAATCAGACAAAAAAGCGAGCTAAATAAATTCTTTCAATATAGGAACTTGACTGTGGTTTTAGAAAAGAAACAAATTTTTGTTAAATAATTTTTTTTATTTGTTGAGTTTTTTAATCAGGCTATTTATTTTATTTATGTTGTTGACAGATTTCTTCTCTCCGCGTATTGATGGGGTATACACTTTTCTAATTCTTCAAAGTGTTGTGATATATTCAACATTTCACAAGATTCTTCCAACTTTTTTGATACAGAAAAAAACAAATTGTTAAATAATTCCTTTAGTTCTACACATAAAAATTTGAGAACTTCTTCAGAGCACTTGTATTTTGCTTTTAGTTCCAAAAGAAATGTTAGAAAATCTGGTTTTAAATCATTTTCGGAAAATTTTATATTTCCATCACATGTTTCCACTGCACTACTTTTATGTAAAAGAATGTCGCTTTGTCGGTCGCTGCTCCGATATTTTGGATCATTACTACTTTCATTATGATGTCTGTAGATATGAGTCTTCAAGCTATTTAAATTTGCGAATCTTTTTGAACACAGCGAATATGGACAACTTACTTTTATGTGCGCTTCAGTATGAATATTCAAGTAATTCACTAATTTTGTCAAACTTTCACAGCAGAAACCGCAGTGCAAAACTGAACAATGAAAAACATCATTTTGCTTACCACTATTTTCGGTGTTTTTATTTTTGCTATGCATCCTATGCCAATGAGTTTTATAAGTGCTGTATTTTGAAAATTTTTTGAAACAATTTTTTGACAAGCACGCAAAGAAAATATTCTTTTCATTTTTATGAATATATAAATGTTTATTATAATTAATCAAGAATTTAAAATTCTTGGCACAAAATTCACACTTAAACATTTTTAAAAACACTTCTTACTGTAATTCTAACAGGTCTTACCCTTCAAAACTGTCAATTAAGAATGATCAAAAGCTGGTTTTTTACTATTAAAGACGACGGTTTTCACTCAGAATTTGTAGTGAAATCACACTGCTGTTGGATTTTACTATCTGCTGTGACGTATTTCACTTCCATTGTGTGAAATCACACAAATTCCATATTCTCTTGTTGGAAATCACACAAATTTTGTAGTGAAATCACTCAAAAATAGAGATTTCACGCGAATGTTGGAAATCACACATCAGAAGTGTGAAAATACTACAAAAAATGAGTTTTTTGCAACAAAATTTAGTGTGAATTCACACAAACCATTTAGAATGTAGGTTTGTCGGTCTGTCGGTCAGTCGATTTGTCCGTTCTTCGTATCTTAAATAACTCGAGAGCGCGTTGAGATAGCGACTTGAAATTTTTTGTAAAGAACTTTTACGATTACAGTTTTCTTCATGAAATTCCAATTACATTTCCCCAATTACATTTTTCTTCATGAAATTTTTCATCAAGTAACCCCCTTCAGGATTAGCCTCCATTTCTGGTACACCCTATAGGTATATTTATTATTATATATGCGGTTGCGAAATTATGATGCTTCTTCAAAGTGGCCCTCAAAATCATTTGGGTTGGCCAGGCCTGTTTTAACAAAATTCGCATAAATTTTTTTTTTTAATTCGCATATAAAATATCTTTTTTTTTTTAATTCGCACATAAAATATCTTTTTATATGCGAATTTTAAAAATGGAGGGCGAATAAAATCCTTTAGATCAGTGGTTCCTAACCTTTTTCTCTCGCGCTCTCCTTCGCGAAATTTGAATTCATAAAACGATTGGCGACACCTTTTTGCAACTAAGTATGATTGAAATCATCGCAAGAAAAAATCGATTTTTTTCACAAGAATAGTAAAATTCTTTAAGAAAATGCGTTGCATGCGCAAGTAAAGTGAAATATAACTTTAGTTTTCTTAAAGGCGAGGATTATTCTCCGGTTTATTAGTTTTTTTTAGTATACCCGTCATTTTTCTAATTTCAAAAAAAAAAATTACTAATAAAAAATCGTAGCCCACCTCGTGACTCCTTTAAAAATGTTTGGTGACCCCAAAGGCATTTTTCCAGGTTCTCGCTAAGACGTTTTATACCATACTAGCAGACCCTACGAATGCCAGCTTAAAGTTTTTTGTATAAATTTTAGAATGCAAAAAAACCATAAATAATTTAAAAACTTTTGGGAAAAAATATTATTCTTACAGGACCTTGCGTTTCGAATTTTGAAATTTCAACAACAGATTCGTGATAAGCAACCATGAAAACCTCCTAAAGCCAGTTTTTGCGAGAAAAATTGGTTTAGACTTTTTAAAAACTATTACCGGATGCGTGATCAGCGACCCCGAAAATCCCATAATGCCAATTTTTCCGGGGAAATTTTGGAAAAAGAATATTTTCGTTATCCTGACAGGACCTTCCGTTTCGATTTTTAAAAATCCCACTGCAGAGCTGTGATCAGCGAGCTCAGAAACCCCCTAATGCAATATTTCCTGGAACAAATGGGAAAAAGATACTTCCGTTACCCTTACAGGACCTTCCGTTTCGAGTTTTGAAAATCTAACACCGGATCCGTCATCAGCGAACCCAAAAACCCCATAATGCAATTTTTTTCTCGGATAAAATGAGAAGGATACTTCGTTATCCTTACAGGTCTTTCCGTTTCGAACTTTGAAATTCCAACACCGGATTCGTGATCAGCGACCCCAAGAACCCCATAATGGCAATTTTTCCGGGGAAAAATATGGAAAAAGGATATTTGCGTTATCCTTATAGGACCTTCCGTTTCGAATTTTGAAATTCCAACACCGGATTCGTGATCAGCGACCCCAAAAGCCCCATAATGGCAATTTTTCCGGGGAAAAATGGGAAAAAGGATATTTGCGTTATCCTTACAGGACCTTCCCTTTAGCATTTGAAAAATCGAACACCGGATTCGCGATCATAGACCTCGAAAATCCCTTAGTGGCAATTGCATCAAGAAAAATTGGAAAAAAGACATTTGCGATAATCTTGCAGGACTTTTCGGTTAGAATTTTGAAATTCCAACACCGGATTCGTGATCATTTTCCGGGGAAAAATGGGAAAAAGGATATTTTCATTATCCTTACAGGACCTTCCTTTTCGAATTTTGAAAATATAATACCGGATTCGTGATCAGCGCCCCCAAAAACCCCCTTATACAGATTTTTCCGAGGAAGAACGGGAAAAAGGATATTTATCCTTACAGGACTTTTCGTTTCGAATTTTGAAAATCTAATATCGGATTCGTGATCAGCGCGCCAAAAACCCCCTTATACCGATTTTCCGAGGAAAAACGGGAAAAAGGATATTTATCCTTACAGGACTTTTCGTTTCGAAATTTGAAAATCTTATATCGGATTCGTGATCAGCGATCCCAAACATAAAGCCAATTTTCCCGGGGAATAACGGGAAAAAGGATATTTCCGTTATCCTTTCAGGACCTTCCATTTAGAATTTTAAAAATCTAACACCGGATTCGCGGTCAGCGACCCCGGAAACCTTATGCCGATTTTTCCCAGGAAAAAGGCGAAAAAGGATATTTGCGTTATCCTTACAGGACTATCCGTTTCGAATTCTAAAAATCTAACACCGGATTCGCGGTCAGCGACCCCGGAAACCTTATGCCGATTTTTCCCAGGAAAAACGGGAAAAAGGATATTTGCGTTATCCTTACAGGACCTTCCGTTTAGAATTTTGAAAATCTAATACCGGATTCGTGATCAGCGCCCCAAAAACCCCCTTATACCGATTTTTCCGAGGAAGAACGGGAAAAATGATATTTATCCTTACAGGACCCTTCGTTTCGAATTTTGAAATTCCAACACCGGATTCGTGATTAGCGACCCCAAAAACCCCATAATGGCAATTTTTCCGGAGAAAAATGGGAAAAAGGATATTTGCGTTATATTTACAGGACCTTCCGTTTCGAATTTTGAAAATATAATACCGGATTCGTGATCAGCGCCCCCAAAAACCCCCTTATACAGATTTTTCCGAGGAAGAACGGGAAACAGGATATTTATCGTTACAGGACTTTTCGTTTCGAATTTTGAAAATCTAATATCGGATTCGTGATCAGCGCGCCAAAAACCCCCTTATACCGATTTTCCGAGGAAAAACGGGAAAAAGGATATTTATCCTTACAGGACCTTTCGTTTCGAATTTTGAAAATCTAATATCGGATTCGTGATCAGCGACCCCAAAAACCCCATAATACCAATTTTTCCGGCGAAAAATCGGAAAAAGGATATTTGTATTATCCTTACAGGACCTTCCGTTTCGAACTTTGAAAATCTAATATCGAATTCGTGATCAGTGACCCCAAAAACCCCATAATGGCAATTTTTCCGGGGAAAATTGGTAAAAAGGATATTGGCGTTATCCTTACAGGACCTTCCGTTTCGAATTTTGGAATTCTAACACCGGATTCGTGATCAGCGACCCCAAAAACCCCATAATGGCAATTTTTCCGGAGAAAAATGAGAAAAAGGATATTTGCGTTATCCTTACAGGACCTTCCGTTTCGAATTTTGGAATTCCAACACCGGATTCGTGATCAGTGACCCCAAAAACCCCATAATGGCAATTTTTCCGGAGAAAAATGGGAAAAAGGATACTTCCGTTATCCTTAAAGGACCTTCGGTTTCGAATTTTAAAATCTAACATAGCTAAAAACCTGCTCCTGGCAACGCAGATCATTTTGCAAAAAACCGCGTCAAAATCGGTCCAGTAGTTTTTAAGTTTTGTAATCTCAAACGGACAAACCAACCAACAAACCAACAGACAAACATCCATTTTTATATATATAGATTAAAAGAATCAAAAATTTTAATTTATTATTTTTGTTCTTAAAAATATTTAGGAAATTAAATATTTATACTGGAAATATATAATGTTTTTGTAAACTCTATACTCCCAGGTCCCATTCATCATATTTATTCACTTCCGATATCCCAAAAACCTGTCATGCAGTCCACATAGTGGGTATTGAAACTCAATACTCGTCGGTTAATAAATCTAAATTGAAAGCAACACATGCATTAGCCTTGCCTCTGACCAGGATCTACCCTAATTTATCCCTATTTCGTCCCACATTGCATTGTTAACCTCAATGAAAACTGAAAAAAAGAACGATATCAGGCCAAACAACCAGTCTAGTAAATATAAATCGGTGTTTGTAGAAATAGTATTGTATATCCTGGTATATCCCGGATTAGCCTGAAATATATACGAAACCCATTATATATAAAGGCCCTTTTAACGAGGGAAATGGGCTCTTTCAATAATGTCATTGTACCATGTCTTCGTACACGTTGTAGTTGTTGTTTTACGCTGTATAATGTAAAACATATCTATGCGACACAAATGAATATTTCGTGTAAAAGGATACGAATGGAAGGATGATAGCGCAGGACTTCAAAAAAGGTAAATGTCAACGCCACCAACAGGAATTTTGATTTATAGTTTGACTATTGGAAATGACGTTGAAATTATTTCATTTCAAAAATCAATTTCTGAATTGTTGGTGTTTGTGTAAATGTCGTTGATTATTTAAGAATGTTGTTATGTGTGGCTTTAAAATGAGTTTAAAGTGATTTTTTGTAATAGATAAAACCGAGAAAGTTGCAAACTATCGTAGAAAAGCTTTTTAAATTCAAATAATTTCTTTAATTGGAATTTGATGTATGGAACAGATACTATATTTATCAAAAAATGTGGTGAACTTATTGGTTTTTGTAAAAAAAATTTTTTTTGAAATTTTCCTCATATTGCCAAGTACGAGTATGTTTCACAATATTAAATCTACTTTCAAATTAACTTTGGGTCATCGATCCGGGATCAATTTTTCTCAAATGTTGACACGAGTTGATTTCATATCGGACGACATCTTCTTATTATTTTTAGTAAGAACATCAGAACATTACAGAATTTTTATGTGACGAACTTCCATTTCGAAGGACAGATCCTTCAGGACCTCATTGCTAGTTCAAGTATGGCAGACGCCAATAACCGGATCGTTATTTTATTCCACATCATCAAATTTCAATGGCTTCTTATTCACTAATATTTTTATATCGTACGAGTAGTCTGTATTCCATATCGTATCCATAATTTGATTATGCTTTGATGCAATGTGTGAAATTCTAACTGGAAATTTTAAGCGGTAACACCAGACGAAATGTGTAATGGTTGAAAGGATTAATATATTCGTGTTGATAGAAAATTTATAGTTTAATTTAGAGAGAAAAAAATCTGTTAACTCTATAAAGAATAAGAAAACCTATTCTTCGATTCAAAATTTTAAATAAAAAACATATTAAAAATTGTCGCCCTGCACTTTACAAATGTTTGGAATAGCTTTATATAAAACTATCTAGAATTTGGACCCGGCTTGGCCCCGCTTTAAGTGTAAATATGACAAAATCTAGGAAAACCAAATTCAGTTGGGTATAAAGCAGATAGCCTAGAGAGAGCGGTCCGTGTATTTTTTTTTGCGGAAAATGGTTTATCAAAAATTGAAAAATAAGGAAAACAAAAAATATCTATAAAATCTTATACATTTGTAGATGAGAGATGGGAATAAGACGTCTGTACGAAATATTTTGTAGAAATAAACCTAGAATAACAAAAATTTAACTGCTGGGTTTATTAAAAAGCGGTTCAATAATTTTTGAGTTTACGAACGCATTTTTTTGGGTTTCCTCAAAAAGGATAAATTAGGGCTATTCACTCTTGATCGTAGATAGTAAAATCGTAGATTGTAATGTAAATCTACGATGGAAAAGTACAACGAAGCATGAGCAGCGCTTTACTAGAGGTTGTTGGTTTTGTCGTAAATTTTTGACTCTTTTATTTATTTTCTTTACCTAAATTGTTTAAAGCATTTTTTAACTCTTAATTTATACTAAATCATATAAATACTTTAATTTACTTACTTTTCCAATGTCCATTTTAGAGTTGGCACCAAGTTGATATGTCCCAAAACATGTCTTAACCTCACTTTATTAGAATTACGACAAAAACTACTTTTTTACTATACCTTCGGGTGTGGTAGATTGTAGTTTTCGTCGTAAAAAATTATATAGAGAACGGTCAAAAAACTACGATTTACAATTTTACGATTCTACGAGTTTACAATCAACTACGAGAAAGAGTGAATACCCTTATTATGTAGGTTGCCGTGAACAACTGCATCCACTTCTGCGTGAAACTTCACAGTGTTTTTCACGACCGTGCGCATTTTTGCATCTGCAGATATTCAAAAACCACACTCAGAAAAATGTCCAGGTCAACTTTTTGTCAGGTTAACTCTGACCTTACAGAGGTGTCTGTAAACCAGCTAGCGGTCAGAGTTAACATATCTAAGGTCAATTCGTGCAGCTCCCAATGCCCTACTTCACCTGCTGGTGGCTTAATTTCAGAATTTCTCCGACCACAGGTCAACACAAATTTTACCTTCCCTCATGCAGGCGAACGCGCGCCTGCCCGAGGCCAATTAACGCCGTATGTAGGTCGTCGAGTTAGCCTCCATTTTTCTGAGTGCAGAATGGCAATCCTGTTTATTATATAAAAAATAATACAAAAAAAATGTTTAGAACCTGATTTTGCATAACTTTTCCATAAATTTCAACTGGATTTCTTAGTCGTAGTTAGGCCCCGCCTACACTTGCGATTTTTTCTTGAAATTCTCCGCGAATTTTACTCAGAATTTTATTTATCCACCGCAGAATAAATTCACTGAACAAAAGTTATCAAAATTTGAATTAATTCCCGTGTCCAATTTTGCCCGTTCAAGAACTTAGCATAGACATTTACGAGAAACGCAACTGTACAAAATTTCAAGTCTCTAGCTCAATCCTTTCGCAAGTTTTGGTGTTCACAGACGGACAGACGGACGGACATGCGGAAATCAAAATCTTTCGTCATCCCTAACACCCTGGTGTAGTTCATATTTGTGTCCGATGATTGGTTCGATGCGTTACAAACATTATACTAAATCTAATATAAAATAGTGACATTTAGATAAAACATAATTGGAAAATTTTATTCACATTCTTCAAATTGTTTTCTCATGAATATATCAAAAATTTATGAAATAAAAATCAAATAGGCGCAATTGAAATATCAAATATTCAAATAATAATAAAACAGAATGAACAAACAGTTTTGCTTCAAAGCGCGAGGCAAAACAAAATATTTATCGAATGTAAAAAATTTTCCAACACTTGTCACGAGTAATTTGCGTGAAAATTCCTCTGTGAATTGTCATATTTTTCGCATGAGTATCTCCAGGATAAGCTAAGATGTAAAACGTCGTAACCTATGCGTGTTGATACCAAGAAATGGAGTTCCTACAGGATTTGATGCTTCGTTAGGTCGGACTGGTAACATTTTCCCTTTTACGAGTATTCGCTAACAAAAGATATCATCCCGGGGGGAGGTTGAGAATTCTTCAAGCTCTTCGTATGATTCCTACGGGACTCTTTTATAGGATGAGGATATTTTGTTATTCCATTCTATTGCCAGTAAGTATTACTTACGTACATAAAATACCTTCCAGGTATGTATGATTTACCTTGTTTATATTACTAAATTGTATTTCATCGTCAAATAGGATCAAAAGACAGACCGTTAGAGAAGGAAGTAAGTGATAGTATAGTATGTGGTAATAGGATGATGTTACTCGGAGTTTTTTTTTACCTTTTTCCATTTTTTTTATTTATAGCACTTTTTTTTGCCCCTAAATGTGAATAAATTTGTCAGCGTTTGCCTTCCAGCTACTTTTAACACGAGGGGATCATCTGTCACACAAAAGCAAAAATCACATGCGATTAAGGTTTTTATTTGTCCTTTGTTGTGGCATTTGGAGTAAATGTGATTACATTTCAAAGGATATTCAAATTTGTGGAAAAGTAAGTATTCGGATTGCACTTTGAGGGCAATTTATAAAAAAGCTATTTTCGTTTATGAGATTACAGGTGTTTGTCTTGATCAAATTTACGCGTCTTAAAAAAATTTGATTTCTTAAATTGAATTTCTTTCTTTCAACTTTTCTAAATGTGATTTTTCTAGGATTATTTTGCGGTTTTCCCAATTTTATTGCAACGAAACAATTAAATTTGTGGCGATTTTTTTCTTCATTTGCCGAAAAACCGTCAGTTTTTTTTTTAAATAATGGTATATCTCGATAACGATTTGAGATACGCAGTCGTAGTGAATGACAAAAATGTTGGAAATTTTATTGTCTATAACTTTTGTCGTACGTGCGACTATTACTTGAATACCCGTCGTTGTCGGGTTAAAGCTTCTTGCACAAGTTTTTTTTGCACCAAAAAGAAACAACTTAAAAACTTAATATAGGCATATTTCTGCCTTCATGACCTCCCGGTTCGAATTTTGGAATTCTAAGCGAAGTTGATCAGCGACCCCACCAAAAACCATCTACCCAATTGACCAATGTTGGAATTTTTGTACCGTGTCCAAATGTACCACGCAATTTTCCTTTATAAAGTTTAAGAATATTTGTGGGAACATTTTGAATTATGGACCTTATGGTACAAAAAGGACCATTTTCACAGGAAAAAACCTTGGATTTCCAGTGAAAATTCCATAAACCGTACCTTCGGTACTTGGTACAAGATGATTGGAAATCTAATTGGTTTTCCAACAAATTTGGTCAATTGGGTAGTGTCAATTTTTCCGAAGACCCCCGAAAACCCACAAATATCAATTTATCCGAGAGAAAATGGAAAAAAATGATATTTGGTTATCCTTGCAGGTAATTCGGTTTCGAAATTTGCAGTTGTAACATCGTATTTGTTACAAGTGGCCCCGAAAACCCCTTAATGTCAATTTTTCACAGGAAAAACAGAAAAGGATATACAGTAGAACGCGTTTAAATGCAACACGCGTAAATGCAAAACTCGTGTGATTGCACGCAAAATTTGTGCATGGAGGATTTTCAAGCATTTTTCATATAAATATACACGGATAAATGAAACACGCTTAATTGCAATACTTGCTTAAATGCAACCATTTTCACATCCGCAAAAGTATAAATTATATGAAATTTTACACGCTTAAATGCACATGTGCAAAAATGAAATGTAATTACACAAAAAAAACTGATTATTGTTATTCTTATTTGATAAAATGAATTCTTAATTAGGTTCTTTGTTTTTGTGTAGCCTTGTTGAATTTAAATGTTTATTACAGGAATATTAAAGTTCCATGTTTATCTTTTACTCGCATAATTGCACATTAATGTGCATTTATCCGTGCTTCCGTGCTACGTATAAATGCAAAACACGGATAAATGTACATAAAATTCTGCGAAATTCGATGTGCATTTAAGCGTGTTCTACTGTATAGGTAATCCTTGCAAGACCTTTCATTTGGATTTTTGAAATCCTAACAGTAGGTTCGTGGTCAGTGACTCCGAAAACCATCGAGTAACACTTTTAAGCCTCCTAATGAGCCGGATTCATTGCGAAAATCAAGGCTATAAAATCCCCAAACTCTCTTAATCCCTCGTTTACCGCCTTAGCGGTAAAATTTCGAAAAACCCCCCATGGTGATGGATGGGACATACTGTGAAAATTTCAAGTTTCTAGCTTCTAACTGGACGTTGATGGGTCAGTCAATCAGTCAGATTAAACGATTTTATATAAATAGACAAAGGTAAAAAATGTGATTTTAATGTAGTATAATAAGTCTAGCATTAAGTGAAATTTATTTGAAGGCTTTTAGTAAATTCGCTACATTAGTTATCAAACGATAATTTTACTCATAATTTCAAAACAAATTTTTCATCCTTAATGGGGTAGATTTTCTCTAATGTGGCAGAACATGACCAAACAAATTGCAACCGATTACTAGAAAATTTATCATTATGTTGAGCTTAACAAATAAAACAAGGGAAATAAAAATTGCAACATTAGTAACAACAAATAGAAAAAGACGAAAATACTTTTTCCCATTTGGTTTTTTTTATATCTTCCTTCCTAGCCTTCCAACACATCACTTTCAGTTTCTAGCAATGGAAAATCTTAAACCTTTGTTAGTCTTTTCCAATTTATCAAAGAGGCTTCAAAAGTATAACAGAATTAAGACACGAAGAACTAGTTTCCAGTAAATTTATTTCACATCCTTCTCTGTTTATCAACACAAAAGTTGAAACGTATGTTCTTCCCCACAGAATCCACCGGGATTCATAAAAAAAAAACAGAATGAAAAATCCTGAAAAAAGGGAAACAAAGTTCCCCCAAAAGAAACTAAAAGAAAATATGCTTGGAACAGACTAAATAAACTTCATAAAGATGAGATATCTTTCCTCATAAAAAAGGTTTCTTATTCTGTTTGTCCATAAATTTCCTAGTGTCCAACAGTAACAATATCTCTAACACACAATTCTAACAAAAAAAGGGACAAAGATGATAAAAAACCAAGAAAACTAAAAGGCTAACGATAGATACCCAAATCGAGTAAAATACCTACAGCAGCTTAAGGATTAAGTTAAACTTACAAGAAGCTTTGAGAAATTGGCGAATGGATTTCAGAATACAAGACACGCAGATGTACTTCTTATTCCCATACATATAGTAGCGACAACAAAAATCAACAACAATAATAATAATCGTAACAAATAAAAATGAGGGACCCTTAGAATCTCTTCGCGCCCCCAATTTTATTTTATTTTATTTTCTAGGCATTTTTTTCTGATGATCCCGGCCAAGAAACACAAAAATATGTCCGAGGGGATTTTGATAAACGGCAAGGATATTCCAAATAGCTGGAAATTTTTCATACATTATGTGTTCATCCTTCTTAGCTTGTTTTGTTGTCTTTCCTTGGGTCTTCCGTTTCACACTCAAGTTTGCTAGAAACCGAGAGGTCAGGGAAATTGCCCCAAGATGAAAAAAAATGTGACCACGTTCTTACGCCTATGGAAGACGTAAAACTTCCGCTGGGAAAGTCAGAATTTTTCTCATTTTATTGGATTTCGTGTTGACCTGCCCAAAGCTATTCTTGGCAGAGTTCCTCCTGAAGTTATTGAAAGAAGTAGCATTTATAGGGAAGGCCTATGTGTTGTGAACAACTAAAAATGTTAGGCATTTTTCTTGTTTTTATTTTTTTTATGATTTTAATCAGCTTTGCAGTCTTAATATTTCGAACGGTTTTCCAGAAAATTCAAAAAGCAACAAATAAAAACTCATTTGGATAAAGATTTCTTACTCGAAATATTTTTTAAATACACTAAGATTTTTTTGTTGAATTTTACTTGATTAAGGCCCGTTTGCTGATACAAGTCATAACTATTTAAGTTATGCTTAGCCTTCTTAAACCATAGAAATTTTGGCACTTAACAAATTTAAGTTCGACATAAGTTGCTAAGTTTCGTTGGTGCAAACCGCTCTAAATGAAGTAAAATTACAACAAAAAAAGTTTAATATTTAACAATCCGCGTTTAATATACAGCCTTGGCCAAAAGTATTGAGCACCCTGTAAATTTTACTAATATACAAAATCTGATGCTCCAAATCAATCGTATTGTTTATTAAAGTTTTGTCGGCATCTAAAAAATAAAATTTAAACAATAGTCAAGTGGCTGGTTAGTAACAAAACATCTAGAACCTTAAAAATATGCTTTTGTGGTGTTTTTTGATATCCGATTAGTTCGCTTTCTCAGCTCGCTGTGAAGACATACAGTTGTGTAGTGCCTTGAAGTGATTTTTTTTCAATAAATTAAATATTTTAATGTAAATATGGCGAAAAAAAGAGAACTGACATTGCAACAGCGGGTAGAAATTCAACTTTTGAAGCAGCAAGGCAAGTCCCAAGTGGAAATTTCTAAAACCGTTAAATGTTCGCGTCGAGCTGTGCAATATGTTATCGAACGGTTCGAGAAGACTGGATCGCATAAAAATAGACACAGATCTGGACGAAAACGACTTACTATAGATCGTGAAGACGGAACATTAGTAAGGGATTCACTGAAAAATAGGAGAAAAACGTCTTTCGAGCTCGCTGCTGATTTTTCAGTAACAATTAAAAAGCCAATATCTGCCAGGACGACACGAAGAAGACTGCAGAAAGCTGGTCCAAAAGGCTGCAAAGCCAGGAAGAAGCCGTGGCTTTCCGAAAAAAAAGGCTCGCTTCCAATGGGCTTTAAAACACAAAAGTTTAACCGAGCAAGATTGGTCAAATATTCTATGGTCGGACGAATCAAACTTTCAGGGGAGTAAAATAATTCCTTTTTCTGTAGAAAAACATTATTTTCGACCCGATAAATATGTGTAGTGTAGTAAAATCCAACGGTTTACAAATCATATTTTTTCATTATTTTTTAGGTTTTCGGGACACCCGGTGCATCGTATGTCCGCCGCCGAATAGGCGAAGAGTATAATGTCGAATGTGTTGTACCAACCGTAAAATACGGGGGTGGCAGTATAATGGTTTGGGGCTGCATGGCTGGATCTGGAGTTGGTGAAATGTTCGTATGTGATGGCAAAATGAACTCCAAAAAATACATAAATGTGCTTAAAACTACACTTATGGCGTCGTTTTCATGCATTTTTGGAGATACAAACATGGATGGCGTAAAGTTTCAGCAAAACAACGCACCATGCCATAAATCCACCGAAACAAAGAATTGGTTTGAAGAAAATTGCGTCGATGTTTTAGAGTGGCCTTCGCAGTCTCCGGATTTAAACCCCATACCACTTTTATGGGCTATACTAAAGCGTAAGGTGAGGGCACATCAAATTTCGTCAAAAGAAGATTTAAAAAGGCACCTACAAGAAGAGTGGAGCGCGATAAGCAGCGATGAATGTAAGAAACTCGTCGCATCCATGCCTAAGAAAATCGCTACCGTTATAAAGGCGAAGGGTGGCCCCACAAAATATTAAATTTTTATCATACAATAAACGATTAACATCTACTAAAACTATTTTTATTTGACTCCATCTAAATATAACGGTTATTTTGCCATATATCATGGGTGCTCAATACTTTTGGCCAAGGCTGTATATTAGACAATATTTAAAATTAAACAAAAAAGCTTCGAGATAATATTAATATTTAAACATAAGAAAAGTTACAATTACCATGGGCCAATCGTCAAATACTCTATATTATGACAGATAAAATGTTTATTTAAAAAATCCAATGCTCTCTGGTCCGATTGGATTTTGATGTATGGATAAGTTATGTAAAATCATATTCTAAACAGATTTTATCTTTATAAATTTTTCAATATAACTCACCGTTTTCGAGAATATTGCAAAAAACTCTCTCGTTTGTATGGGGGAAAGGGGAAAGAATGGTTCAGTTTTGCCCGTTCAAGAACTTAGCCTAGTCATTTACGGAAACACAACTATACCTAATTTCAAGTCTCTAGCTCAATCCTTTCGAAATTTTTGGTATTCACGGACGGACAGACAGACGGACGGACATGCGGAAATCAGAATCTTTTGTCATCCCTTCTCTCAATATAATATTTACTCCATCCTCTGCCCTTTAAACCCCTAAAACCCTCCCAATTAGATATCATCTGGATCGCGGAAGGGATTTTGATCGTACTTTCAATATTGGATAGGTCGCACCTTCTTCATGAACGTCTCCGCGCGTTTTATTCAGAATTTTTTTCGCGAATTTTATTACACTATTATCAAAATTTGAATTGAAATTTGAACTTATTTGGACGGTTTCATGAAAAAAATCGAGTTCGGGCGTCTCTCAGGAACAAAATTTCTAATTTTTGTGTCGTAGTGTAGAGACGGTTGTGAAACAAAAATTTAGTGTCGAAGAATAAAACTCGCAGAAAAAAGTGCCAGATATAAGCAATCCCAACCCCCTTACCCTCAGAAATCTCAAATTTATCGGTCTAATGGAAGTCGTTATTACCGCTTTTCTAAATTTAATTTAATTCAACACAAAAAACATATTTGTTATTGTTTTTGATAAAAAATAAATAAATATGAAATATAATTTGTGCAATTTATTAATTTAGCACACACAAAAGCCCCTTGTCCCTATAAAATTTTTTAAACAGAATTGAAAAATTTAATAACATTTGCTGAGATTAAAATTAAATCTTGATTTATATTTCCATTCAATATTGTGGTAAATGGACATTTTTTTTTTCATTTTTGTATCATTAGCGTTTACATCACGTAACACTAATAATATTATTAAGATTTTTATCAAAATCAGAGTTAATGTATTTTTTATCTCCGCATTTTAATCAGCTTGATGAAGAAGGAACGACATTGACGACATTTAAACTTGATTCGGAATTAAAATTTCACCATTTTCATACTTTTTCAGGTGCTTTTTATTAAAGAAAAAAACCCCGCAATGATGTTTTAATACGATTTTAAGCGCTTTCTGTCACATTAAAAATTTTCCACTCAGATTATGACGTCAGCGGGAAAAAACATTACGTATTACGGTTCTAACCTTGAGGTTTATGGTTGTTTGTAATTAAATAACATTTTCCACTATCTTAGTAGGGTATTTACAAGTGTTAATCCTTGTCTCCATTAACTTTTCATCTTTTTTCATTTGCAATTTCATGGAACTGGGGAAAATGGAAAAACAGAGACATTTTTTCACAAAACATTTATTCGCTTTTTTTGTAAATTCCGAGGAAAGCAAATTTCAACTTGGCTTGCAATGATTTGACATTGTAAGTTACTCGAGTGTGCAGAGACACTGATCTTTATGTATTAATATGTAAAATGCAACAGAAGTTTAGGAAGTGGAGGAGAGATTCCGCTTGATGGCTAGAGAGGTCATTAAAAATGCATTATGTAATGGAAATGTATCTTCAAGATACAATCACAACATGACTCATTCGTAGACACTTCCTGTTTTGCAATGAATTTATTGTAGTCACTAAAGCGGATCAAAATGTATTTTTGATATTGTCCTTGCATAGAGAAATAGAAAACTTTCTTTTTGTTTATTTAAGTTAATCATGAAAGAAGGCTAGTATTCTATCTCAATTATAAATATTATAAATATTTGCATATTAAAGGCTAAAATCGCGCAGATGGTATTAACAACTACAATATTTATTTTTTAAATTAAGATATATAATGCAATGAAATATTTAATATGTTTTAAATTATTAAAAATCTTTCGGAATGCTATTTGTCTGTGCAAAAATGATCTGAAAATGTTAAATATTGTATAATATTTATAAAAAAAATTTTTTAAGTCGTAATTTAATAATTAGGGACCAAATTTATATTTTACTAGCTTGCAAGTACCTGTGTTGCCCGAATAAATTTTTGAGCATGAAAAAAATATTTTTTTTGGTCTGGTTTTAGATGTGAAATCCCTGAAAAACTGAAAAAAATATTTTGATCTATAGAAAAATTATGCAAGAATTATATTTTAAATGATTTTTCATGAATTTCTCGTTTTAACGCACTGTTTTCATGAAAATCGCCAACAATTTTTCCATTTGAAAGGAATAGGGCGAATTCCCCTAGCGCCGGACACTAAAAGGTTTTTGCATTTATTTTGCTACATGTGTTGATTTTAATAGTCCGATTTTGCCCATTAACCCTCCTTTGTGTGAAATAAGAACGATGCCAAATTTTAAGCCAAATTTTAACGCTGCCAAATTATAAACTTAATTTGCTCGTGAAATATTTTGGCTATATACTTGTAACAAACCTATCTTCTACGACAATCTAAAGACGCTGACGTTTTTTTTTTGTCTAGTAATTAGTTTTATGCACTATAATTAAAGGGTATTCCAATAAGGACATAACAATTTTTTATTTTAAAAAAACGCACCCTAAAATTTTTTTATGATCTGGCAATGCTAAAACGTCAGTCAAGGTTTACATTTTTATCATGGTGAAGTTCACGAACGAGCAATGCCACACAGCTGGTCAAACAATTGATCTATTGAAGGAGAAGTTCGGTAATCGTGTAATCTCGAGAAATGGTCCGGTCGAATGGCCAACTCGCTCATGCGATTTAACGCCGTTGCCGTTGGATTTCTTTTTATGGGGTTATGTTAAGTGGTTGGTTTATGCCAACAAGCCAACAACGTTAGAGGAGCTTAGGAGCAATATCGAACGCGAAATTGCCAACGTTCCGGCCGATATGTGTGGAAGAATGGTGGAAAATTGGCTCTAAAGAATCAATCAGCAAACGTGCTCGCGGTGACCATATGAACGACATCGAATTTCATACTTAAATGTAACATGTCCACTACAGCTGGAATAAATTTCAGCCCGATATCTCCATTATTCTGTGTTTTCTTTAAATACAAAATTGTTATGTCCTTATTGAAAGACCCGATATTAGACCAAATACAATCTACCCTTTGTTTTTATTTTGCAAGACTTCAGGGGAACTTCCACTATATACCACTGTGATCGTGTGCCGAATAGTCGGGATAGGTTTTATGGGGTGAAAAATTCCATTGATGCGTTACCTATCTGACAGCGAAAACCGTATGAAAATCCATACAATAGTTTAGGATATGGCTGGACAGGGGGTTCGCATAATGGGGGAGGGGTCTGCGTGGCCGAAAGTTTTCTTTGGTGAATGGAACTCAAAACCATATCAGAATCCATTTAGTAGTTTAGAAGATAAAAGTTGAAGATATAAAAGGAGAGGGGTTCGCAGCATGTAGGATTTGAGTTTACGAAATAGTTCCTTAACGGTCGGCGTATCCAACACTAAAAGCCGTACTAAAATCCATTAAGTAGTTTTGGAGAATTAAAAATTAAAAAAAAATTCTGTCAGCCAGATTTATCATAAATTATAATTAAACTTTAATCGCAAATATCACAGCTGTAGTAAATGGGGTATACGTCAAAACAATACTCAAGGGGCGATACGTTTTCAGCCCTTAAACCTCTTGAAATAATTTCTAAAATAAAATAATTTTTGGTTAATATTAAACACCACGCTAAACGGCAAAAAAAATTATTGTAGAAAATTTTCAAAAATAAAAATTTAAAATCACAAAGGTCAGTGCACAAAAACACATATTTAATCGGCATTAAAATTCGAATAATTTTCTCGTTCACTTGTTTTTATTTATTGTTAAAATTCATTTTGAATTACGTGCATGTTTTTTACTTTCTTCTACGGAGTATAATAAAGTATTGTATTCATGAAAAATTTCGACCTCTTAATTTTGCCTAAAAAACATTTCCCGATCACTCCTGAGTCGATTGGAGTCATATTTAAAGAATGTCTTTCTGTCTGTCAGTCTGTCTGTCAGTCTGTCAGTCTGTCAGTCTGTCAGTCTGTCAGTCTGTCAGTCTGTCAGTCTGTCAGTCTGTCAGTCTGTCAGTCTGTCAGTCTGTCAGTCTGTCAGTCTGTCAGTCTGTCAGTCTGTCAGTCTGTCAGTCTGTCAGTCTGTCAGTCTGTCAGTCTGTCAGTCTGTCAGTCTGTCAGTCTGTCAGTCTGTCAGTCTGTCAGTCTGTCAGTCTGTCAGTCTGTCAGTCTGTCAGTCTGTCAGTCTGTCAGTCTGTCAGTCTGTCAGTCTGTCAGTCTGTCAGTCTGTCAGTCTGTCAGTCTGTCAGTCTGTCAGTCTGTCAGTCTGTCAGTCTGTCAGTCTGTCAGTCTGTCAGTCTGTCAGTCTGTCAGTCTGTCAGTCTGTCAGTCTGTCAGTCTGTCAGTCTGTCAGTCTGTCAGTCTGTCAGTCTGTCAGTCTGTCAGTCTGTCAGTCTGTCAGTCTGTCAGTCTGTCAGTCTGTCTGTCAGTCTGTGTACAAGATTTCTCAAAAACTAATAGAGCTAGCGCGATGAAATTTTATAGGCATGTTGGGTCCTGAAATGGGACGATCCTATCAACTTTTGGTGGAAATCCGTTAACCGGAAGTATCCAAAATGGCGGTTTTTCAAAAATCGCAATTTCGTTTTTCTCGATTTACTCCCAAACTACGCGTTTTTTAGTGGCCTTAAGTATGACAAAACTTGGAGAAAATAAAATTTCCCACACTTTTGTCTTTAGCTATAACTCGATATCTCCACCTGTTATCGAGATAAACCGTTATTTCCAAAAAAACAGTTTTTCGCGATTATCTCGAAAACTAACGGGTTTTTGCTGACTGAATGTATGAAATGAATTAATGGGAATGGCATTCTGCACAATTTTGTTTCTTACCGTTATCCGTTATCTTTTACCGTTATTGAGATATTTTCATTAATATGTAAAAAATCATATTTTTGCGAATAATTTGCAAACTAACGGTTTTTCGACAAATCAGTTAAAAGAATAATTAAAGATGTTAACATTTTCTACATTTTTACCATTTACCGTAAATTGATATCTTTTACAGTTCTCAAGTTATCTCAAATTTTGTACGATTTTGATATTTTTGGATGAACCAACAATTTATTGGGAGGTCGTCTTAGGTTGACAACGCGACAGGGCTCTAGCGTAAATTGCGCAGGGTCGTAGATTTTGTAGAAGAAAGTTTTGTGTTGACCACAACTGATATTTTTTCTTGAGTTGTTGATATTTGTTTTATACTCATTTGGTTTGAAATGGAAATACATATTTTATGTCAAAAGGAAACCGACATGAAACAGTGAAACTTTACGCCCCATTTATCAATTAGCAGGCATTGTGTTATCTGGCTGCCATATCCTTGCTCACTTTCTGTTAAAATCGGGAACTCCTCATGCACACAGGATATGTTTGTTTAGATTACCGGGGAAACATCGGACCCCGGGCTAGGCAGGCATCACCGGATAGAGGGTCCTTCTCACGCTAATCTGATTTTAGATGCGAAATCCCTGAAAAACTGAAAGTGGTTATTTTGCTATCGATATTTCGAGTGTAATTTAACAATTTCACTGATAGTTGAGTATATTTTACATTCAATTTTCCACAACCTCCTCCAATTTGAATTGGGTCTCGATATTTGAAAAACATTTTATTTGTTCAATGTTTACCTATCCTTTGGCCATTTATTCATGCCTAAATATTGTGATGGTTATTTAGGTGGAGTCCTCAATGAGATTAAAATGAATACATCCTCGCCAACGGATATCAAAGTTTTCACTGATGACGCCAATGCTGATTATAGGCATCAGAATGAGAGAAAATTACCCTATCATGTGTATTTGTTTAGTGTGATCGGGCAGAATTAATAATTTCAAATAGGAAATCGGTTGAGGTGCAAAGTTGACGTAAAATGTACACATAATGGCCCCATAATAATCGATAATTACGAATTTATTTGAATTTCGCATTAGTCACAGAAATCATTGATGTATTTTTGTAGATGGAATCGCGATAGCGGATTTGATACGGAATTCTCATTTTACATAATTGAAATTTCCATTTGATGTTTTTAATCAGATTTGCTATTCTAAATATTGTGTGCATCAATGAGAGATTTTTTTATTGAAAATTAGTTTTGATTGTTGAATAAAATTAATTAAGGTAACTTCTGAAAATGAGATTTTTTGTGTAGACTCAGCGGCAGAAAGGGGTGTTGGGGGGGGGGGGGGGGGGGCGTGAAAAAGGATGGGGGTGGACTGGGGATGGGGGTGGACTGGGGATGGGGGTGGACTGGGGATGGGGGTAGACTGCTAGTCTGTTAGTGTGTTGGTCTGTCAGACTGTTAGATTACGTACAGGATTTCTCAAAAACTAATAGATCTAGAGC
This sequence comes from Chrysopilus asiliformis, assembly GCA_964034945.1. NCBI lineage: Eukaryota > Metazoa > Arthropoda > Insecta > Diptera > Rhagionidae > Chrysopilus > Chrysopilus asiliformis. The sequence goes on along the minus strand of OZ035963.1, from coordinate 20,124,652 downwards.
CATGAAGTTTTACAGGGATGTTTGGTCCTGGAATTGGACGATCCTATTTCGGTGGGTGGAAATCCGTTAACCGCTAGTACCCAAAATGGCGGCTTTTTATACCCGTATGGTGAAACCAAAGGGTATACTAACTTTGCCTTACCGTTTGTAAAGCTAAGATCCCGTCATCACACACAAAAATGAATTACACCAGTGTGTTTAGAATGATGAAAAAAGTTGAATTTAGCATGTCCGTCCGTCCGTCCGTCTGTCTGTCCGTCCGTCTGTCCGTCTGTGGCGCGGATTGCGGGCGCACGGATTGAGCTAGAGACTTGAAATTTTGCACAGATCCGTTTTTTGTAAAATGCGAGGCTAAGTTCGTTAATGAGCAAAAATGGACCATTAGGGTGGTACCCCCCATACGAACGAAAACGTTTTTTTGCGAATACCTCAAAAACGGCGCATCTCATCAAAAAAGTGCAAGAACAAAAGTTATTTAGGATATGATTCTACATAAAACTCCCATACACCAAAATCCGATTGGAATAAATTTTAAAAAATCTTATTGGAAAGTTTGACTTCAAAGTGGAATTTTGGTACACCTGTTCGAATTTTGATACGAATATCACCATACGGGTTCCAATGATTGACAGATTGGCAATTATAGCTTTTGTTATGTTTAAAAATCGCAATTTCGTTTTTTGTTATTTGCTCCTAAACTACGCTTTTCTCAGTAATCTTATGTATTACAAAATCTGGAGACAATAAAATTTTCTACATTTTTGTATTTTACTAGAACTTTGTCTCTCAAGCCGTTATCGAGATATATCGTTATTTATAAAAAATCATTTTTTTGTGATTATCTCCAAAAATACCGAGTTTTTGGTGTGAGATGATGTGTGAGATGAATTGAAGAGAATAATGTTTGCCATAATTTTCTCTGTTACAGTTATCCGATATTTTTTACCGTTATCGAGATATTATCATTAAAAATTAAAAAAAAAACATTTTTTTGCGAATTGCAAACTAACGGTTCCCCGTAAAAATATTGTAGTTGGAGAGGAAGAACTAAATATATTAAAATTCCATACATTTTAGCCTGTTTCCGTAAATCGATATCTTTTACCGTTATCGAGATATTTCAGATATTGTAAAATAGAAATTCATGTTTTATTCGTTAAGTAAATTGTGCGGAAACGTAGATTTTATATAAGAAAGTCATGTGCTGTTCACATCAGGTATTTTTGTCTTCTACACTCAGAAAATTGTCCAGGTCAACTTTTTGTCAGGTTAACTCTGACCTTACAGAGGTGTCTGTAAGCCAGCTAGCGGTCAGAGTTAACCTATCTAAGGTCAGCTCGTGCAGCTCCCAATGCCCTACTTCACCTGCTGGTGGCTTAATTTCAGAATTTCTCCGACCACAGGTCAACTCAGTTTTACTTGCCCACATGCAGGCGAACGCGCGCCTGCCCGAGGCCAATTACGCCGCATGTAGGTCGTCGAGTTAGCCTTCATTTTTCTGAGTGTATTCTGGAAAAAATTGAACTGTATTATAAATTCAATTTATTTTCGGTAAGTAAGTTGAAAATATTTCAAAACATATTTTTTTTAGAGAGAACAATGGATTTCAAAAAATACGTTTTTGCTGAAACCTTAAAACACGTGAAAAAAAAATCTTGTCTCATATGCATTGAGTTTTATGAAAAGGATGAAATCATATGAAAATATCTATGGAAAAAATCATAACAATATTAAAACGAATTTTCTTTAGACTAAGGGATTCAAAACGGTAATAAAAACAGCATTGTTTAAAAAATGAAACCAAAACCACAACCACCTCAAAAGGGCTGAAAAAATTGAATCCTTGATGGGGCAATGACACCACATGAAATCACTTTAAGGCTTCTTAAAGGTATCTCATCTTTAAGCCATGGGATCCGTTTTTAAAGTCTTTAACAACGAAAATGTGGAGGATGTAACAATAAAGCAAAAAACACGAACCTGAAAAATAGGTGAATATGGACGAAAGGCAGGTGAAAATCGGGTGTGGAATGTAGCCAGGCTTTCTATTTCTGTTGTTGAGATTCCGGAACAACCTAAATCTGATCCTTATGTAAGTATTTACATGACAAAGCAAAGTTTATGTCTTTGACATGATAATATTGTTATCGGAGTTAATTTTGTGATGAATAAAACATTCGCCTAAGTAAATACCCAAAGTATCTTCAGTGTTTTTATTACAGGTGCGTTTAATGCGAAATTATATGAATGTGACTTTATTTCTGCATTCAGAAATTGCAAAAGCTTTGGTTTTTTTGAAGTTTCTTAAAATTTGGGTCATTTTAATAATTTGGCTGTGATTTGATTATTTGGAGCTTAAAGAAAAATCTGCACTGAAAAAAGGAATATTCGACCCAAACGAGCTTTGATGCAAACAATAAGAATGTTGTTTACAAACAATTCAAAAATGTTTATAGTACCTAAACAATAATAATGGTTATTTGCAACACTTATTGTTTAGAATAAAGATTTTTATGTTTTGTTTAACCGCTTTTAAAAGTATTTTTAAAAGCTTTTATTTAGCTTGCCTTCGTCTGTCTGTTTGTCTGTCGGATTCAAATCTTGCAAACCAACTTTGATCCACTTCTGCTCATCTGATTGACTTGAAATTTTGCACACATATGTAAGTTCAAATATATAAGAAAATATATACAATATTTTCTCTACTTCGGCCCTGGAGGGATAAGGGAAGCTCCTGTAGGGATAACGTAATTATATTTTCTTCAAATATTCTTTTTGGGGTTTTTGGAGTTGCTGACTTCGATTCTGGCATTAAGAAACCTGTAAGGATAAGGGAAGTTCCTGTTAGGATAATGTGATTATTCTTTTCATTTTAAATTTTTAGTCATACTAATCAAATACAAAATTACTAAAAAGGATAAAATAAAAAAAAATAAAAAATAATATAGCAAACATTCTTTTTCCCATTTATTTATCCAAAAACTGTCTTTGAGGGTTTTCGGAGTGATCACGAATTCGGTGTTGGAATTCGAAATGAGAGGTCCTGAAGGCGTACCAACTTTTTTCATCAGTTTTTAATTTGTTTCTTTGTTTTTTGGTGCAAAAAACTTAACGCGGAAGCACCGGGTATGCAAGCAAAAAACTTAACGCGGAAGCAACGGTCTTATAATCAGAAAACCCAGACACCAAATTCTGTTGCAACCAAAAACCACTGATCAATTGAAGTTTTAGTGAGCCAACACCAAAATTTTTAAATTTGGGACACATAAATTTGAATCAAATTTTGAAAATTTGAGAACCAAATATGGGGGGTTGCCCATAAAATACGTCACTCTAATTTCGGTCTTCCGAACCCTCCTCCCCTCATCATAATGCGAGTTTAGTATCGCCGTCACAGTATCGCAGCCCTCTCTCCCCACCTTCCTGAAACTGTGCCGTTTCTTATGGACAGCCCCTTGGATTAAAACCTAACCACATCCAAAAAACATTTGGTTTGCATCTCAAAGGAGGATCTTCAAATATTCGGTCTTCAACGCCGATTCTTAAGTTTGCGGTCGTAAAATCTTTCGCATTTCTCGAAGTGAGACCTTACTATTTTTTGTAACATCAGTTATTTGATTCTGAGGGGCAACAAAAAATCAATCAAAATTACATTCTGATAACATTTCAAATTGATTCAAATAATTTAAATAATTAAGTGGAAATGAACCCATCGTTAAATTTAACAGATGCCCATTAGCTACCCCTATACTGTCAGGAAAACGTTGTTAAAAATAAGAAAATTCCCGCATAAAGAGGAAAGTTTTTCCGCACTTGTTGCGATTGTCATTTGATAGGATAATCAAAAAGTTTTGCATCCTTCCGCTGGGAGCCATCGCTAAATCGTACTTCGTAAAACTTTCAAAAAGTCACCAAAATCTCTGCCTAAAAAGGAGCCAAACATTTATGACGGTGGTTGGTTGATATTTTGACGGCAGATTCTAAGAGATTTCCGAATGATGATTACCATGTTGATTATGAAAACGGTGATTATGCTCATGTTGATGTTTATTTCTGATGCTTATGGAATTGTATTTAATGTGCGGAATTGTGCGTATCGTCAGAGATCTCAAGAAATTAAAGTTGTCATCATGGAAAACTTAGTAAATGTGGTCTCTTGGCGGAATTTAATGGGTTAAAAAAATTTCTTCGGGGATAAACAGAGGAATAACTTTGAAACTTCCAATCTTCTTTATATATATGTGTGTGTGTACGTGTGTATATGGGCGTCTACTTGGTTTAATTCCCGAGGGAATAAAAAAAAACCGGGAAACGTGCTGGTTCCGTCTGATGGCGTTTAATTTGTTTGTTTTGTTTGAGTCACAACATTCTTAGATTTCTTGTCTTTCAATCTTTCCAGACATTCCATCTTCCCAATTTGCACAATTATTTTTCACTTCTTTACTTTCTGGGCTAAGAAGCTTTAAGAAAAGTTTCCATCTAGCGCCCATCACAGATTAATTAAATTAATTTTCTTAATCACGTTCGCCTTCATCGTAAATTTGTTCAACAGACTTTTTAACCGCTTTCAGTCAACCATTTCTGCGGGCATTCACATTAAGGCCACACCATCATCGTTTCAATGGAAAAGAGTTTAAGATTTTCCCACCAGAAAACCCCAAAGTCTCGGGTTTAATTCTTGAACACTTCCTTGCCTTCTATTAAACTTTGCCCTTCTTTAAAGAATTGAAATAAAAAAAATAAAAAAAAAACATTGAAGCTAAATTAAGTACAAAAGAAAATAAAAACTTTAAATGGATTGATTAAAAGTTTTACGAGATTTAATTATGAAGTAAACTGTGAGGACTTTCAAGTGTTGACGAAAACGGATTAAATTGGCAGTAAGTTCTGGCTTCACAACATGCACAGGTACAAATTGGGGAATACACAAAACTCTATACAATAACAAGAAATTCACTTTAATGTTGTTGTTTTAGTGATAAGGATTTAGTTTTATTCCACAGAATGCCGGGAAAATGAATAAAATTTCCTTGAACTTACAAAATTTATTGTACATAGCATGAGGTTTTCTATTGTTTTGAAAATTTTCTGGAACTATTTTAATTATTAAATCGTTCTAAAATCATTGGAAGTTTTGAAATATTTTAACAAAACAATTACATTAAGTTTTTTTTTACGTTGGAACTTTGTTGGTTGCAAATCAAATATAAATTTTTGTTGTTTAAAATGGAAAATTTAATCTTTTAAAATGGAAATTAATTTTGTATTTAGTGAATTTTTCTATTGTAAACGTTTCCAATCAAAGTTATAAAATTGCTATTCATTTAAATTTAGAATAGTGCTTTTAATAGAGAATAAATAAAAATTGCGGTTTGTACAAATAAGATACAATTACGGCAAAAGTCTTGAAAAATTGTAAAAAAATAGTTTAATTTCTATAGGAAAAAGTCTTATAAGAGTTTTTTTTTGAATAAACGCAAAACCGAGAAAAACAGAAAATAGTACCTCTTTTGGGTGGCTAACATTTGTCGCCACTAACAACTAGCCATGGCTAACATTTGTCGCCACTAATGGCCATCCCTTTCTGCCCGTACAAATTTCTAGCGCAAAAAAAGCGATTCGAAAAATTAATAAAAGTGTTTCTCTTTTATAAAACAAAATATTTTCACCCCTTCATATTGAGAATATCCCAAATTTCAATCGAAAATATTCACATAACTAACACGGAGTTTACACGTAAAGGCCCAACTACGATCGACATAGGAGCGCAAATGTCATTTCCAGAATAAGAAAGTCAATGTTATTACCCACAATAGACATGTGTCAAAGTGTTCCCACTTTCAAACCTTCGTTAAACTCTCGCTAAGCATGAATGATTCGATACAAATGGAACTGGCATATGTAAATAGTGAACATAATCTAAAATTTTAGTGTGAATTTAATAATATTGGTGCCATATTAATTTCCACTTATGGTAAAATGAAGATTAGCTTTTATGTTAACAGCTATGTATGTCAACCTTGGTTGGGAATTTGACATTAAGATATGCGCTCCTATATCGATCGTAGTTGGGCCTTAAGACTAACTGTTGTATGCGATATGTCAACTCACCAAAATCTCTTGCGTAAACGTCAGTCGCATGAGAGTGGGATAAATCGCAAAGGACTCCCTCGACAGTTTAGTGTTATGTAATGACATTGGCAATGGTTCTAAGTGCTTGATTTGGAAATTGTGAACTTAACACATTTGAATCGTACAAGGGATCTTAAATGTAATTTAAAGGATTTTTTTTGCGTTGAGGCAGAGTTTTTAAATTGCGTTGTACAGTTGCCACATACTGAGTGTGAAAATCCTTTTTAAAAATTTCATGAGAGTGGGATAAATCGCAACTCAAGTGATGTCTGAAAATCTCATACAATCTGACCAGCGTTTTGAACTGCAACTAATTTGACAATTGAACATGTGAAATTGCTAAATTTAAATCACGGATGAGAAACGTTATCGTAACGTAACGAAATAACGAAACGAAATAACGAAACGAAATCACGATTTTCCGGTTTTCCCTCAAAATTGCGTTATAACGTTATAGGAATTTAATTCCGTGACAATAACCAAAAACGTAATTTTTTTGTGACATGTTCCACAAATTTTCATCAAGTATAACCCCACAGACCTACTATTTGCATAAAATATAATTTCAAATATTGGGGTAGTATTTTTAATTATATTTTGATTTTAAATCGGACTTCGGTTTGGCCATTTTCACTATATTTCTGCAGGTACGAAAAAGACAATCTTTCAAGCAACTTTTTTGGTATCGAAAATATATTTGAAAGAAATCAGTTCTTTGAAAATTTGTCGAAAACTATGCACTTTTATGACAAAATGCATAAAACCAAATTTATAGAAAATGAAATTTTCTACTTTTTTTACTGTCTCGGTTTATACGTATCTCTAACGGTTATTAACATATTTAAAAAAAATGAAGTTTTTGAAAATTTCTTGGAAACTATGCGCTTTTGAGAAAAAAATGTATATAACCAGATTCAAAGGAAGTAAAATTTCCTGCATTTTTCGTTTATCGGTTTTTACGTATCTTTAACGGTTTTCAAGATACAGTCAAAGTCCTCTAACTCGAATTGTCTGCTGCCATCAAAATCGCTTCGAGTTAGAGGAATTTCGACTTAGCGAGTTCTTTTTTAAAGAAAAATTGAAGGGAGCGCAAAAAAAGGTTAAAAAATTCGAGTTAGAGGAAAATTCGAATTATAGGGATTTCGAGTTAGAGGACTTTGACTGTATTTCAAAAAATATTTTTTTTACCTATTTTTTCCGAAACAAAATATTGCAGAGGAAAGTTTTGTGTGGATCGCAACTGATATATTTTTCATTGCATTATTGACCTACCGAGTCCAAGATCCTCCCTCACCAATAGTTTTCTAAAAGAAATATTCCTACTGCAAGTGTTTAAAAAAATTAATAGAAAATCAAGATTTTTCCCCTTTGTTATCTCTTTATATGCAGGTTCCACTGTACTTATTTTCTAAATCTTCATATGGGAGAATTTTAATTACATAATCACAAACTAGTATATTATACTCACAGTCAAAAGCCCACTTTAATCATTAAACTCGAATATGATTCAATCCCCCTCGATATATTAAATATCCGTCTAAAATTTGAAAATATGTTTCTTCAACACACCAATTAAATACATGCATTTAAATGGATAGGATGGAAGTTTCATGAATCTTTGGACACATTAAGGTCCAGCCTATGAACAAGAGATGTTAACCTCTAATACTGAAAATTAAAATTATATCCGTCGAGTCCTATATATTCGCATAATTTTATCTAATGTTGGATAGTGGGGTTAGGTGGGGAAGCTATCCACTTTAGCATAAATGTGTACATTGAGTTAAACATGCAAATTATGCATTCAAAATGCATTAAAATATCTGTTCTGCTTGTTGAACATCAGCCCCTCGGATGGTTTTTGCGGTAGGGTTGATGTCGGAATTTCAGTTTCGTTTCTATTTCATTTTACCAATGTTTTGCTTAAGGATCTATGATGTCAAAAGTACTATAGATAGTGTTATATCTGTTACGTAACTAGATACATTATTCACACACACACACATTTGTACTTGCCGGTAATGTTGGAAGGTAATCTATCTCTGGAGGATTTCCTACATCTCAATTCTATTTGAACAAAAAGGTGTTCATACCACTTAAATGTTTGAATTTTATGAGTACTCAGAAGGACTCCCTCGACACTTTAGTGTTATGTAATGACATTGGCAATGGTTTTAAGTTCTTGATTCGGAAATTTTGAACTTATCACATTTGAATCGTACAAAGGATTTAAAATCTAATTTAAAGGAATTTTTTTGCAGTAATCGTTGAGGCAGAGTTTTTAAAGTGCATTGAGTTGCCAGGAAGTTAATGTGGAAATCCTTTTAAAAAATTCACACCGCATTTTAATACAAAAAATATCAGTTGTGATCAACACAAAACTTTCCTTTGCAATATTTAGTTTCCGAACAAAATATGTGAAAAATAATGTTTTTTTTTCAAAAATTTTTGAGAACCTTTACAGATGCGTATAAAGGGGGCTCTCCATTACCATGACTTTTCCCAACTGCAAAAAAATAGAGACACATTTATGTGAAGATATCTTAGCGAGAAAGGGAGATAAGAATCAACTGCAAAAATTTGTCGGCAACTGCAAAAATAATTTCCCCTCTTTTTTTATGGCGATTTTATGGTTGCAGTTGACGGACTTGAACTTTTTTATAGCGATTTCTACTACAATCACACATTGTCCCTGTAAGTGAATGGCACAGACCCATACAAAGTGTTATTATAGCGTAGCTATCATTTTTCATGTAGTGGTTGAAAAATATACAGCTCTATAGCTTTATTGTTAAGCCAATTTGAACATTATATCCATAGCATAAGGTTTGATATGATTGCTATAAAATTGTTAAACTGGAAGGGAAAGCGTTTATACTTGTATTCAGTCATTCCTTTTTAGATCTACATAAGTCTATCTTGCTCTAGTTTTCTGCATTTTTTTGCAGTTACAGAAGTCATGGCAATGGAGATCCTCCTTAAACAATTAAAGCAAAAAGTGTAGAAAATTTTATTTCCTATAAATTTGGTTATTCGCTTTTTTTCATAAGAGTGCATAGTTTTCGAGAGATTTAAAAAATTTTTTTTTTTTCAAATATCTTGAGAACCGTTAGAGATACAAAAAAAAATCGTTAAAGCAGAAAATGTAGAAACGTTTATGCTCTTTAAGGCCAGTTTACGCGTATTATTCTTAAAAAATTAAGTTGTGGTTAGCCTACTTAAACCGTAGAAATTCTTCGACTTAAATTTTTTAAGTTGTACATAAGTTGCTAAGTTTTGTTGGTGCAAACGGCACTAAATCTTGTTATTTTAATTTTTACTCAAAAGCGCAAAAATTTCGAGAAATTTCCAAAAAACTATTATTTTTGAAAAAAATGCATGGCGAGTATCCGGATTAGCTATCCACAAGTTGATAGAAAAGTACGATTTTTGTAAAACTTATTCCCAAAAAAATTCAAGTCGCTAGGTCAAGATATTTAATATACGTACAACGGATAGACCGACAAACAGACATCCTCATAATTTTGCTTCAAATGAATTTCGTACTGATGCTAAACTTTCTATCCACCCTCATTCTCGAGTGGGTTTCCTTCATTAATACAAAAAAAGCAGTTCAAATAGTACTGAAGTGATCATCGTTGCCAACTATATTTTGGATAATTCCGAAATCTATGAGTTATGACATATGCCTCCAAAAAGCAAGTGCATGTTGTTCCCTTTTTCAAGTTTGGATGATTTCCAACGATCGTAGAAAAATATCGACTCTAAATCATCGATGACAAAATCATCGAACATCTCCTTTCGTTCTTCCGACCATCCTGAGCTGTGATTCGGCATTAAATGGTATTTTCCTAAGCTCTGGTGAAACTATAAAAAAACATAGCAAAAGCTATAATTGCCAATCTGGCAATCATTGGAGACCCGTATGGTGATATTCGTATCAAAATTCGAACAGTTATACCAAAATTCCAATTTGAAGTCAAACTTTCCAATAAGATTTTTTTAAATTTATTCCAATCGGATTTTGATGTATGGCAGTTTTATGTAGAATTATATCCTAAATAACTTTTGTTCTTGGACTTTTTTGATAAGATGCACCGTTTTTGAGATATTGACAAAAAACGATTTCGTTCGTATGGGGGGTACCCCCCCTAATGGTCCATTTTTGCCCATTAACGAACTTAACCTCGCATTTTACGAAAAACGGATGTGTGCAAACTTTCAAGTCTCTAGCTTAATCCGTGCGCCCGCAATCCGCGCCACAGACAGACAGACGGACAGACAGACAGACGGACGGACAGACAGACAGACGGACAGACAGACGGACAGACGGACAGACGGACGGACATGCTAAATTCAACTTTTTTTATCATTCTAAACACACTGGTGTAATTCATTTTTTTGTGCGATGACGGGATCTTGGCGTTACAAACGGTAAGGTAAAGTTAATATACCCTTTGGTTTCACCATACGGGTATAAAAACCGGTCGTTTGCCACTCATGCTTTGATAGTAAAGGGTGTTTTTTTAAGCCCGATAGAACTTCAAATTTAAAAAAGTAACAGAAAAAATTAAATTTAAAAATATTTTTGTTATTTATTTGAAAAATCAATACATGGCATTAACATTTGAAGGGCATATGGCCAACATTTCGGGCATATGGCCACCGCGGCTGTTTTTGACGAAGCGCAGTCTGGACGTCCAATTTTGGGCCACTTTTTCGAGCACTGCTGGCCGTATGTCACGAATAACACGAACAATGTTGCCTTCCAAGGCGTCAATTGCTGCTGGTTTATCAGCATAAACCAGTGACTTCACGTAGCCCCACAGGAAATAATCGAGAGGTGTCAAATCGCACGACCTTGGAGGCCAATTGACAGGACCATTTCTTGAGATGATATTTTCATCGAACGTTTCCCTCAATAAAGCGATTGTATCGTTAGCTGTATGACATGTAGCGCTATCCTGTTGAAACCACAAGTCAACTACACCAATATCTTGAATTTTTGGCAACAAAAATTCATTGATCATTGCTCTGTAGCGAGCTCCATTGACAGTAACACGCACTCCTTCCACATTTTTAAAGAAATACGGTCCGATGATGCTAGTGCAGCAATATTCTCATTACTACGGGCTGTACGCACTCTGGTTGATGGATGAATGTCTAATAGTGTAAAATTAGTTCGAAATTTGGTGATGGCTTCACGAATAGTGCGTTCAGTGGGACGATTATGACGACCAAAATGTGGACGAAGAGCTCTATAACAATTCCTAACTGAGCACTGATTTTGGAAATAAGTTTCCACAATTAGTAAAAGTTGTTCACACGTAAGTCTATTCATGATGATTTGCCAGAGTATACTGATCATAAATGTCAAAAAGTGAGCGCAGTATAACAGCTCGTTTGACAGTTAACCCTTTCGTAAGTTCTATCTAAGCAAAAAAAAACACCCTTTATTACCAATTGATGCTCAACCCTATAAAGTGCTCTAGAATTTTATATCAGACGATCAATTGTTTGGAATCTTCTCTGGCACCTTTTTTTTGGCGAAAAAGTTTAGATACAAGTATTATCAATTTACTAAAATATAGAATCTAAATTTTCATTTCGTCAGATATTGTCCGAATACCAGTAACAATGTAACAATCTTCTGTTACTTTTTCAATAAGAAGGAATTTTATTTTATACACATTTCAACATAAAAATCTTTCGTCGTCTGAAACGCTGTAGTTAACCATCCTTTTTCGTGTTCAAAAATCCTTTAAAAACTCGTCATCAGCATAAAAAAAGAATACTGTCAACCCAAATACGTAAAAGGTGTGTCACAAAACTATGTTCGAAATCAAACTTAATCCAGAAGTGAATCAATGACAGCAGCACCTCAGGAAAATGTTTACCACTTGTGTGAGAAAAAAAACTTTGAGTAATTTAAAGTTTATCGGTGCAACTTGCTTTCACACAAATAAAAATTCTCCTCCTTGACCCGCTGCTTATTTCGAAAACGTTTAGAAAAAGCAAGCTTCGGAAAAGTAAATTGGAAATTTCCAAACCAATATAAGGACACTGTAAGGACAACATTGAAACAACTAAAGTTTGTTATTTCCCAACCAGAAATGGCATTAACCACCCCCACTACGCTAAAAATCCTGTGGAAATTCAACGACATGAACAAAGGACCCAAACAATCGTCAGTTGGAAACTAACAAATCAAAATGAATGAATGCCATTTCTGGAAAAAAAGTTTGGTCTATATAATCGTATGGGTATCATTTATTTATTTTTTGTTTTTTTTTTTTTTTGTGAAAACTTTTGAATTAACTATCGTTTGGAAAAAAATATGAATAAATTGAAAAAGAACCAGTTGCAAAATTGCGGTGTATAAAAAAAACTTCTCGCCCATTTATCTCAATTACAGCCACCGAATAGCAAAAACATTTACTGGAAATTTCTGTAAAAATAAATGGAAATGTCGATATTTTGTAGCTTGCCAGGAGATAAAGGGTGATTTGACCAAGGGTGGTGAGAGCTACAGCAATGAATAAAAGTGATATAAGGGATGTCAACAACTGCCATTTACGCAATTTGAAAATTTGTAGTTAAATCTACTGTCACAAATTTTCCTCGATATCTCGAATGCACAAAATGCTAACCAAAGTCAATACAAACGAATATTCATAACACAATCTATATTAGTTGGAATAACTTCTGGCCCTCGTATCTGTATTCGAAATATAAACCTGGTGGATTACAGATACGTTAGAAATGGTTTGATAGTTTTGGAATAGGGGTGGACAGACGCCTACTTGTTAATGCCTTTTGAAAACGGATATTACACGGTAAAAAAAAAGTTAAGGGTATATATGTATATTAATAAATTTTGGTTTATCAAAATATTTTATACTAAATGGATATCAACTCGCATTATTAATATTTGATGTGAAAGGTCAAAACAATAACAAATTCTTTTTATCAAATTTACATCATACATTTATCAAATTTTTACATTTGATACTAAATCTTATCAAGATTTTATCAACTCGTATGTTTTTATCGAAAACATGCGAGTTGATACAAATTTGTATGAAATATATTTATAAACAAAATTTTTTTCATACAAATCCTTAAATTTTTTTACCGTGTAGTTATAAAATACATGTGGATTTAGTTGTGAATTCTATTATTTACTCATTGAAGTTGGTGGCCATCGATATATTCTAGAAATTTCCGCAATGGAATTGATTTTGATTGAAAAGAATCATTCCTGAGATATGTCGTTTAACTTTTGACTATTTAATAAAAATAAAAAAGTAAAAAAAAATTCTTAAAAAAAGCTTTTATAAAAAAAATCACTAAAAAGGAAAAAAATGATTTTTGTGCACTGCATCGGAATAAAAGAAAATAAAAGCGAGACAAATATTTATTTTATTTTATTTTTTATGCTTTATCTCGCTTTTATTTCTGATTCGCAGTGGCAAAGAATGATTGTCCTTTTTAATGCGTTTTTTCAAATAAAAGCTTTTTTAAATTTTTTTTATTTTATCCCATTTAGTAATTTCATATTTGCTAAGTATGACTAAAAATCTAAAATGAAAAGGATAATCACATTATCCTAACAGGGTCTTCCGCTATCCTTACAGACTTCTTAATGTCAGAATCGGATTCGCCGATCCCAAAAACCCCCAGATGAGATTTTCGCGAAAAATTTGAGGAAAGAAATTATGTTATCCTTACAGGACCTTCCGTTATTTTTACGGACGTTTTGTCCCCAGAATTTGGCCCAGTGAATCCAAAAACGATGAAACTTTTTCCGAAAAATTTGAGGAAAAGGATAACCACGTTATCCTTACAGGATCTCTCGTTATCTTTACGAAGTTCTTAATGTCAGAATGAGATTCAGCGACCTCAAGAACCCCAAAATGAGATTTTTTCCGGTAAATTTGAGGAAAAGGATAATCACGATATTCTTAAGGACCTCCCGTTATCTTGATAAGCGCGTTTTTTGAAGGGCAGGAGTTGTTCAATTTTACAACTCCTGCCCTTCAAAAATCTGCTTTTTTCGATTTTTCCGAAAATATCGATCAGTAAAATTTTTTTTTTGCTCAGCCTACACTCGCCCAGACACAAATTTCTCCTTAACAAATATTTTCTCTAAAATATGCTATTAACACGCTTTAAATTCCCACATCCATTATGTTTTAGATTTATTATCAAAAAACTGTAAATATTTTCCTTGCCATATTCTTCCAATGCCATAAAAATTGATTTTATACCCTAAAAGCATGAAAAATAGCATCAGTTTACCTAAAACGCCTTAAATGATTTCATCAACCACCTGATAAGGTCAAAGTCTTTCAATCAACAAACTATAGGCGAAGAACAAAAAGCTCAATATGGATAGTATAACAAAAAAAAATCAATCAAAGCCAATTTCATCGATTGATATACATCTTGATGCCGAACCCGGAATGCTGAAGTTTCCCGGATTACCGCCGAACCCCAGTCCGGAACAATATGAAAGGGGAATTTGTTAAGATTTATGATAAACAGAACTGACAAGGAGAAAGTTTTAGGGTAAGGCGAAAAAAAACCGTGAGACACAAGAAAAAAACCGAAGAAGTGAAATAACTGAAGCACGCAAACGTCTTCCTGTTTTTCACAGGTTTTCGTAAGGCTTTTCGTACACCTTCAAAGTTTACCGCAGGAATCTTTCAAGTTTTTCTCATTTGTTTTTTTTTCTTGTTTGTATATTTTGTAGTTTGTTGTGTTTCTATATCTTACACAACAGTCCAAACTCCTCATATATTGTTTTTTTTTCTTATAGTTAGATGAGGTTAGATGGTTGCCAACTTTTTTGACGATGACTTCTTAAGATATCGTCACAAATATTTCCAAGTTTTTTTTATCATCAATTTAATGACAGGAAATTTTTCCACGGAAATAGGTTTGCCTGTGTTTTTCCATTCCGGTTTTCCACTTTCATTTCTTTCTCTTTTCAGACGTAATTTCATTAGCCGAGACGAAGTTACATTCGCATTAAGATTCCAAAGCGTATAGGAATTATTATTGAATGGAGTGTTTTCCTAATTTTCGTGTAATTTCTCAGATTTTTTTAAAAATATTTTTTATATTTTATTTTTTGAACTTATGTTTTATACCATTTTTTTTAAATATTATAACCAAAAAACTAAAATGTTGTCTGGTTAAAGTATTTCAATTACGTATTAGAAGTACGAGAAAAATTCCCACAATCCGTTTTTTAGCAACTTCTGAGAAAATTACGTAATGCTTATAGAAATTATGCGTAACATTTTAATCAGCCCTATTCCCGTAACCGGCGGGACGTGTATACGCCACGCAAGTTTTTTCTCGATCGAATGAAATTTTCTTATTCTAGTAGACGTAGAAACGCAGTTTTATTTAGCCCCGCGCTAACTATTTTGACAGTTTTGCTGATTTGATACGCATGAAGTTTTATTTGTTCAATTAAATGATTGTACTGCGTCTAGTTAGTTTTTCCTGACCTTCAAAACTTATATTTAGTTAAAATTTATTGAATGTATAAATAAAATTCACATTTTTATTCAAACTTTCTATTTAATTGATTGGTCCCGCAACGATTTACTCGCGGGAAATAAATGTATGGAAAAGTCAAAACATTCGCCGGTGCGTTTAGTGTAATACCGAAAGTAAAACGTTTTCAGCACCACGGCACACGCCGGGACAATTGCGTTTAGCAGAATGCAAATTTTCTGCGGGAAACGCCAAATCCCGCGGCGTACACGTCCCGCCGGTTACGGGAATAGGGCTGAATATAAAGAAGATATTGGGTTGGGGAAAAAAGTATCGGGCCTTTTTTAATCTAGAGAGATTATAATCTCAAGAGTGGACATCAGGGGCCTTATTCTAGAAATCGTACCGAGTCAAATCTCTACCGAGTGGTACAAAAAGCGATTCTGGAACTCGGAAACGAGCGATCTCTTTCAAAAGATAGTTTCAGATTCATGTTGACTTCACTCGGCAGGCTAAACGTCACCGAGTATTTACTCGTTTCCGAGTTCAAGAATCGCTTTTTCTACCACTCGGTAAAGATTTGACTCGGTACGAGTTCTAGAATAAGGCCCCAGCACTTAATAGACTGTCCTACTGATGAAAACAGTCTATTAACTCCAATTAGAACAGTCTATTATGCCAGTTAGAACAGCTCTTTCTCCAGATTAGAACAGTCTGCAAACTATTTTTCAATTTTTTAAAACAACTACGACTTTCCAAATTATTTTGATATCTCAGATATAAGTTCTTTTCTTATATTAACTGATTTCAGTTATTTTGGCAATTATTTGTGACAATAAATCAATTTTTTGGATTTTTCGCGCTCATTTTTCAGCTTGGCGGCCATTTTTACACGTCCCATTGTCCACTCTTTAGATTATAGGCTCTCTATTTTAAGCAAAGTTTTTAGTAAACCGAACCGAATATATGCCATTTTGTTCCACAACCTTCTATCATTTTTTCTGGTAGAGTCATAATTCCATTGTTGCGGATCTTCTTGGGCGTTTGATTGAAAAACTGAACCAAGTAATCAATCGCACCCACAAGTCGAGCTTTTTTTTGGTGCTCACATAATTGGAAATGGATTAAAACTGTTTGCGGTGTGTCTTAAGTTGCCTAGCCATAACATGCCGGTCTTGCCCAACTTTTCCCAGTATTTCATCGGCTTTTTCGATGGTAGAACGACCAGAGCGATGTGCATTTTTGACTTCAAAATTTCCCGCTCAAAAGCGGCTGAACCATCTTGTGGCTGTTGTTTTTGATAACGTGTTTTGACCATAAACAACACATCTTTTTTCACGGGTCTGCGCGGCATGCGTCCCTTTATCCTGGTAAAATTACAAAATGTAGCGGATTTCTTCAAAAAATTTACTCATTTTTGCAACTCAATAACTTTTGCTTTTAATGGGGGTTTTTTTCATCGATAGTAGTTTATGTATCAAACTGTCAAACAGTATAGTGCTGTCAGAGTGCAACTAAAAGTTCAGCAGTTATGGCGCATCAGAGTCATCTGCTGGTAAAAATGCCCGATACTTTCTCCCCAACCCAATATGTTATTTTTTATAGGAAAATGTATAAAATATGCTATTTACAGTTATTTAGTATATATATATGAGCGAGTTTGTATTCTAAATATTTATGTAACCTTTGTCATCATTTCAGTCATGATTTAATATAATTAACTTCTTTTGTTTCACATCACCAAGGAAATAAAGAGAAATATTTTCAATCAACACACGTCTCTATCACCCCAGCTACTCACTTTCAATTACTTTCCCTTACGATGCGTGTATATTAAGAAAACCCCAAAAATCCAATATTCTTGGAAGTTAAATTAAAATTCCCGCTGAAACAAACCGAATAGTAGTGAAACGTCGCCGCCTGTTTAAGAACAATACATCGTACAATGCTAATGAAATCCATTCGAAGTCATCCCTCCATGAATTCGTATATACGGATTTATGCTCAACTCAATTCCGAACAGAAGAAACTTCTGTTGTACTTAAATTAGGTATGAACTTCATATTCCTGTCATGAAGTCCTTTTGACTTATGCTCGCTTATCCTGGTGGGGTATCCATGAGATGAGTTCATCGCGCATACCATAGAATTGAAATGAATAACCCGAAGTCTGAGTGGGAGGTAAAATTATTAATATCCTCTTATTCCACAAAAAAAAAACCGAGTGGGTCTTCTATTCTATTGTCCTTTTGCTGACTGTGTTGTTAAGGTACGGTGAACATCAGTCAATGTGAATGCTTTCCATCTGTCCTTTTCGTCCATTGTTTTCCATAACCGCAAAATAATTTCCTCGGACCACTGTCTCCGCATTTATGGCATTTGTTGGAGTTACCATAACCACATCTTCACCACCATCATCGCAAGTCAAATGAGTATCACGGAAAATTTATACCAAATCTCTGTATCCTGACGACATCCTTCGGTAGTCTCTCAAATCCTCCATTGTGTGGAGCAGTAGCACATTTTGGCTTTGCGGCGGTTAGACAGATTTGTCTGTCTGTCTGTCTGTTGCTTTATTTTGTCTGACGACCTGTTTACATGTTCTACATAAACTCCTTACGGTTGTTCCGACCACTTTGTTGTTGGCAACCAAATCTATGGCGGTGTCGTTATAAAACGACAATGGCTTCCCCACCCATCATTCCTCTATTCAGCAAACATACAAAAACAAAAGTCATGTGGCATGAATTCAAGTGTACACATAAATTGAGGGGGATCAAAGTGTACTATTATTATTCAAATCATATAATTTCATCAAGAATCCTATCCAATTTTCGGTAACTTTTGATTAATTTCATGCACACGTCAGGACCGAATCTGTATATCCTTCAGTCTGTATAAACTCACTGCGATTGACTATCTCTATATCCGTATGTATACCTATTTTCTGTTTTTAAAGAAACTTGTGTAGATGCCGAAATCAAAATTTGCACGTTTTACATCAGATGACGACCGCAGAGATTTTGCCACTAGTTTTGTAGTGAAAATAAACTAGAAAAAGGACTTGTTTTTACGCTAGATTAATATGTCTGTCTGAATGCTATTAAATGAAAGGTTCAAGGATAAAATTAAAGTGTAGAATGTAACTTACCTATCCCAAAATCTGCTCAAACATGTGAGTAGTTGCGAATATAAAATTGTCTCAATTACTTTTTATTTAATTTTTACTTTCTTCTACGGAGTATAATAAAGTATTGTATTCATGAAAAATTTCGACCTCTTAATTTTGCCTAAAAACATTTCCCGATCACTCCTGAGTCGATTGGAGTCATATTAAAAAAATGTCTTTCTGTCTATCAGTCTGTGTACAAGATTTCTCAAAAACTAATAGAGCTAGCGCCATGAAATTTTATAGGCATGTTGGGTCCTGAAATGGGATGATCCTATCAAATTTTGGTGGAAATCCGTTAACCGGAAGTATCCAAAATGGCGGTTTTTCAAAAATCGCAATTTCGTTTTGGGGATGTCTCCCACTTCCTCGCCTTGCCTGTATTTTGACAACTTCGTTCAGTCCCATGTTCATGCCCAATCTGTGTGTAAACATAGTCTTATGGCGGAACCAAACCAAAACAAAACCAGATTTTAAAAAAAGATGTCCGAACCGAAACTAACCCAGTTTTGTAAACAAATGTTGTAACCAAACCAAAAATCAGATTTTTTTTAGTGGTTCCGTTCGGTTTTTTGAATTATTAGAACTTTTCGACCAGATTTAGAGTCCAGTACTATTTTAAATTTTAATCTTGTACCAAAAAACATTCCACGTGCCCTCTATCAGTCGTGTGTAAGAACCAAAACGACTAAATCAAAAAATTCAGTGAACCAAACCAATTTTTTGAAATTTTAGAAACCAAAACCACATTTTTGAAATTTAAGAAACCAAAACCAAATTCTATAATTTTAGGAACCAAAACTAAAACCAAAAACTAGAAATTTAATTCACCGTTGAACCAAAACAGAACCACACTCAAAAAACTTTTGGTCAGCATCACTGGATTTAACAGACCTTTGCCCTCTCCTCCCTCCTACATCGTCGCCATAAATATGTATGTGACATATTTGATGAGAGGAGTTTTTTCCAAATCCAAGCTCTCCAAATATGGAGAAAATTTAATTGCTTTTTTTACGAAAAATCAGCAAGCTAGAATCCGCGCGCAGACGGAGTTTTCCATTACATAACATTACATCAATATCCAATACTTAACCTAAATACCTAACATTACAGGTCAACCGTACAGCTCTTTGCACCTTGCTTTACTTGCTGCAGGTTTAATTTCTGAATTTCTTCCGATACAGGTTGACATATTTTTATTTTCTCTACCGCAGGCGAACGCGCGCCTCGTATTAGCTAAATTTTCCGGTAAGTAGCGAATTACACCGTTCGCAAGGATCGGCGACCGGCTTCTCTGACTGCGATCAATAGATTGTATAGTTATTACGAATATCCTTAAAAATGTGCTGCAGGCGAAGTTTTTGAAAAGAACATGAGGCAAGGTAAAATTTTGTAATGAAAATGCGCTGCAGGCGAAAATGTTCCTCATCCACAATCGAAAGAAATATTCAATGTATAAAAAAATCATAGCGGACATATCGCGACCACCCCAAAAATACTTGGCGTCACAATCCACCGGTTGGAAAACGTCGGTCTAAACTCTTTTATAATTATTGCAAATTAACAACAATTGTTCTCACTTCAGCTAAAGTATCATGACAGTCAATCAATTCAAATTCAATCCAAATATTTGTAAGATTATAAAATTTGTTTGAAATTTTGTTGAAATCGCCATTTAATACAAACTGCTTTAAATTACCACCCCATTTCCATGCTTCGGTGCCCATGATAAAAATGATAAATGAAGTCGCAAGGACTTAGTTGATTTTTTAAATAGGTAGCAATTTTTCTGGTTTTTTGTTCAACTCCGTTCCACATTTTATCCCAAAATACTTTACTTCACACATACATGCAAAGTTTAAAAAAAAAATGTTGGGGAAAGAACTAAAACGGAAGAAAAAAGATCGTTCATTCGCTTTTGGGGGGGTGACAGCCAAATGTATGACTCTCCATTTTGGTGTGGTATATTATGTTTTCATGTACTCGTATTTTCCATGATGAATAAAGGACAGAGCCACCAAAGTCAGTTGGAGGGCTAACTTGAGATTTATTGCCAACTAAGGAGTGGAAAAAGGGCAACACAAGTCAACCAGAGGGTTGAAGCTTTTGTTTGGTTTAGAAGTGAAAGAATTTTTATGATAAGCTCATAGTTGCTGCCACTTTATCTTTTTATTTGATCTGATAAACACGTTTTACCCCTAAGTGAATTGGATTCTTACACAATTTTCTTTTTTTTCGGTAAACAGGATTATGTTGACCAAAATTAGTAAATTACCATTCGGGTTACTTGAGGATAGTAAAAAAAGATTTTCATTTAGTGAACTAAATTAAAATTAACTTTAATTTGGCTTTTCCCATCTCGTAAAAACAGTTATAGTTTTTGGAAAAATACACTCAGAAAAATTGAGTAAATGTCGTCGACTTGCGTACGGCGTAATTGGCTCTCTGCAGGAAAATTTAGCACAAGATAGGCGCGCGTTTACCTGCGGTAGGAAAAGTAAAAATGTGTCAACCTGTGGAATTCAAAAATTAAACCTGTAGCATCTAGTTAAAGTAGAGCATAAGGTGCTGACCTGCGATAGATATTTTCAGGATATAATATTATGTAACGGATAACTTCGTCTGCCTGCTACAGGCCAAAGTTCACCTGTCAAAAAGTTGACTTTATTATTTTTCTAAGTGTATTTAATATTTTTCGTTTAATATTATAAAAATGTATAAATAATAAAATAGTTAAAGAAACCACCTCTGATGCAGTTTTCGTTATTTTAACTCCCTCTATGCACTTTAGCTTAACCAAATTTTAATAAATAAACACAAAGGACTTTTCGTATTAAATAAATTCTAAGACCATTAAAGTCTATTTAACTAGGATCTACTTTATATTTTGTGGTTATCCGTAAGTTGCCTAAAACTGGTCAAAATAACTTCAGACATTATTCGAATAGTCGAAAAGAGTAAACGGAGTCACAGCTATATATTTATATAGAAGACAAAACGCTGCTCATAAAATCCAGTATAACAAAACTTTAAATTATATAAACGTGTATTTGTATGTAATATACGCTAAACGAGACTGCATTTCTCTTTGTGGCTTCTGGTGTTTTTGCTACGATTCCGGCAGTTTTCCACTTGGTTGCAGTTTCCTTTTGGAAAATCACTGCAAAAAATCAACCACACTCAAACAGAGAGGAAGCCGAAAAAGTACACAAAACGATAAAACATTTTCTACTATTTTATGGCAATAGAGGCAAAAGTAGAAATGAATTTCTTTTTCCAATTGAGAATTATACACGACTTATTGTCTGTGAAGATTCTCTTCAGTTACCAGTGACCACAAGCACAGAATAACAGAAGGGAAACAATCGAGAATTTCAATGTCGCACGGTAGAGAGAAGAATCGGCGATAGAAAAAAATATCTTCAACTCGCTTTAAATTTTCGAATTTTCCGGAATTCCTTTTCTTGCCTTCATATTCAAACCGAACACGCAAAAGAGATAAAAAATATAACATGCAAAATTAGTTTTGCAGGGTTTGATACGGATTTTTTTTCATTATTCCAGCAATCGAAAAAATCTAACTTCTCCTCACACAAAACACTTTTTAGAACATAAAACGCAATGCGGGATCGATAAAATGACAATTCGATCGAGTTTTGGTTTCATCCATTCCAAGAAACTCATTTTCTGCCAAAATTGAAAATCAACCAAAAACGATTTCCATTGCAACCCTGTTTGCATTTTTTCTTCTTTGCACACAAACGCATATCAGTTGTAAACAAAACGACGTCGTTTTGTTTACATTTTTAGTTCAATTTTTCCGAGAAAGGTTGGAAGAAATATTTATTATGCCAAAATTGGAATTTTTAAAATGCCTCGTCAAGCAATGTTCCGCGGATAGCTTAAAAAATCCCGAAAGAACGTTTTTTAGGGTACCGAAAGCACCAGAAAGGTAAACTTTTTCGATTAGACACAAAAAAGGGGGAAAATTTAGGAAACACTAAAATTTTCTCGTAATTCCGAGGAAATCAATTTTTTTTAAAAGAATTACGTTATCCGCCGCTTCTCTTCGTATCACATAACGATAAACACGTCACAACATCCACGATTTTACACAATAAATCGGCATAAATTCAAAACGTTTCCGACATTTATCTCGATTTGTTTTTTTGTTCGGTTTGACAAACGTCAAACTTTGGTATTACCTGATTCAAGGTTTCGTGATTCAAAAACTGCAAAAGGCGCGTAGATTTGAATTTCAATAAATTTCTGAACTTTGAATTTCATCTTTTGGATTTGTAAGGGTTTTAAGTTCTCAACGAATTATTTGTCGGATCTAAAAGTTAGTCTCAGAATAGGGTATTGGAGTAATGTCGATTACATTAACTTTTTGATAAAAAAAAGTTTTTACTAGAATCTGAGCGACGAGCATTAACGCTTCTTTCAAAAAATCAACGTAATTAATTCATACATACTAACTGTTATTAGGGATATGAATTAAATTAAATTTCCGCGAATTTCCATTTTGTGATTTTAGCGGAATAAAATTATGTGCATCAACACATCCAATAATTTAATTCTGGCAACCCCCTGGAATTTCATCCGCCATTTCTGGGCACACATATAAAGCAATTCGTGTGCTTACAAGGGAAATCAAAATCAAAAATTTGCATCAAAAAAATGCACATCAAAAATTTTTGTTCCTCGATTCCCTTCTGTTATTCTGTGCCACAAGCTACACAAATTTGGATTTTCTTTCTGTTTTTTTTCCTTTTTTGTTAATTCTTACGGTCTTAAAATCCAGGGACGGCAAATAAGTTAGGATCTATCGCGATTTTTCGCATAGAGCTTAGTACCGCCCATGACAAACAGTAGAGCCTCTTACATCTTTGACATATATGAGTGTTATGTATTTTACGAACAACACTTTATAAAAAAGGGTTTATTGCTTGTCGAAGATTTTTGCGAAAAATGTGGGCATTTGGAGCCAATTGTTTCTTCTTTTTAATACATTCTCACTGAATTTTTTTTATGTCAGAAGTGGAATTTTGAGTTTTTGAAACACCTGAAAAAAGTATGACAGTAGACTAAAGTAGAAATAAGTTGCAAGTAAGTAAGCGGAAGTAAGCCGTCTTTTTTACTATCCTCTGCTATAAAGGGAAAGTATTATACACGAGTTGCTGATCGACTCGAGAACGGAGGCAGACCGAAAATGAATTTCTGATTAGTACACAGAAAATAAAATGTATGTAAATATTACGAAAACGTTTGTTAATATAACGAAACCATTTGTCCCCCATGGGCCGACAACATATTTTGTTAATGGTACGATGTCAATTTTGTTAAGTTTTTGTATTTTTGTATTTCGTTTTCCCAAAAATTTTGTTAATATTACAAATATTTTGTAAATATTACAAAAACAAATCTCTCTTGTTGATATGGAATCTCTTTCTGTTTCTTGCTTAGTGTGTGTTCATAGAATTTAATAAATGCAACTAATGAGCGGAAATTGTTTTAGTGTGATGACTTTAAAAATTAAGAGATGCGTGTTTGTTTCTGATAGTTTCTATATTGAATATTCGTATGGAGGAAATGTTTTATGACGGCCAATATGATGCGAAATGTAAATAATTTATTTTGAATTATTTTTCTTAGAAAAACTTCAAACGAATGAATTTTCTCGACGAATGTTGTTGTGTTACCTCGAAAAAATACTATTCGCGTTTAGTATTTTTCGAAAATGGGAAAAAATTATCGAAATCTGAAAAAATGGGCATAAAAAATATTTCAAAAAAGCATTCCAACTAATGTCTAAACTAAGAAATGCTTTCCCAAAACTGATTTTTTGCATCAGTTTTATGAAAAATTATTGGAATCGCTTTAAAATCGAGTTTTTAGAACTGACGAATCGACTAACAAAATCGTCGCAATTTTTTCGTCATGCACAAGTGTGGCGCAGTTCTACTAGTAGTCTAATTACCTGCTGCAGGCATCCAAACATTAACAGCAGGGAATTGGATGCTTACAGCGGCTAATGAGACCACTAATAGAAAAGCTTGTGTATCGTAATGACGCCATGATGCAAATCAGATTTGACAAAATGTACTTCGTAATATTAACAAATTTTAGTATCTATACGAAAAAATATTCGTTAATTTTTTCGTAGTATATACAAAACTTCAGTAATATTTACGAATTTTTTTTGTTAGGCTTAACAAAACCCATTTTGTAAATAATACAACATTATTTTTTTCTGTGTACGAAATCCGTTTCAGACAAAATTATGAGGATCTCCGTGCATTTGTCTGTCGGTCTGTCTCTCGATTTGTCCATTGTACGTATTTTAAATAACTCGAGGACGCATTGAGATAGCGACTTGAAATTTTTTGCAAATGGGTATTACGAAAATTGTAATTTTCTGTCAATTTTTGGGAAAGTGCCGGATACCTCCCATATAACTTTTTTTTAAAAACCGTTTTTTAAAAATTTCTCGAAAACTTTTGGGAAAAAAAGAATATTAACAAAATTCAAAGGACATGACATTTTCTACATTTTTCAATTTTACGGCTTTTTCGTATCTCTAACGGTTCTCAAAATATTTGAAAAAAATTAAGTTTTTTGAATATTTTTCAGAGACTATGGCCCTTACCAATGAGCTGTAACTAAATTAGAAACAACTTTTGGCGTGTGCGAAACGGGCTAATTGCCTGCACTCAGAAAAATGTCCAGGTCAACTTTTTGTCAGGTTAACTCTGACCTTACAGAGGTTTCTGTAAGCCAGCTAGCGGTCAGAGTTAACCTATCTAAGGTCAACTCGTGCAGCTCCCAATGCCCTACTTCACCTGCTGGTGGCTTAATTTCAGAATTTCTCCGACCACAGGTCAACTCAGTTTTACTTGCCCACATGCAGGCGAACGCGCGCCTGCCCCAGGCCAATTACGCCGTATGTAGGTCGTCGAGTTAGCCTCCATTTTCTGAGTGTGTTAATTTCGATTCAAATTCTAATTTTTATTGGAAAGTTTCCAGTTCGCTGTAATAAATGATTGAAAACGTACTAGAATTAGCATGCAATTAGACCGTTTCGCACATGCCTTAAGTTGTTACTAAGTTAGTAACAGCTCATTGGTAAGGGCCTATGCTTATAACCAAATTCAAAGAAAATAAATTTTTTTCCTTTACCGGTTTTTTTTATATATTTAAGAGTTCTCGAGATATTTGAAAAAAAGATTATTTTTTACATATTTTTCCCGAAACTAAATATTGCAGAGGCAAGTTTTCTGATATTTTCTAGATTTTAGATACTGTATTTTTAATATCATAATATTATATTGATGGCACTATGATGATGTGGTAAAGTTCAATTTTGTAAAAATTCCCCCGCGAAGGATTTCAATCGAAAGTTTGGAAAAAAAAAAATCAGTTCGTGGTCTCAAGACGAAACTGATTTTCCAAAACCAAAAGTCCATTCATATTACGAAGACACACTTAAACGACATCGATGTCCTTCAAGGGTCGGTAAATCGTCTCATGGTTTTATTTATATCGATGAGAATTTTTATCGATTTCTATAGTGGCCGCATAACAATTTCTCAAAACGACGACATACTTTTATAGATTTTTTCGGAGTTTTATCTGGAATCGGTCCACACGATGGCGTCCAATAGTCTGGCGCCAGTTAAATAACTTTCAGCATCCAAGGACTCAGCGAGTCAAACTCATTCCCATACGATTTCGACGGTTAGACATTCGGGCGCTTGTTTCTTCTTGCTATTAGATTCACTTCCTTTTCACGGATTTTCCGTTTATCCTTGAAGGAGAAACTGAAGGCAGAGAGTTTCACTGATTCCCATTGCTGTTGGCGTATTGCTTTGGGAGGGATAATAAATTATAAAAAATGTTTAACAAAATAAATAATTCATTCAGTTATTGTTGGAATTATCCTTTGTATGTCGATTTCAGTTGGGAGTTATGCATGTTGATGTCACAAAAAACATTGTTGAGAGCTTTTTGTTGTTTTCTTCATTTTTACAAGGGCCTGCAGAACGGGAACCGTCAGAGGTGAAGATTTGTTGTTCATTGGAAATATAAATTTAGTTTTGGGCACTATAGACACAGTGTAAAAACTTTAATTAAATTTGGTCCCATTTTGATGCTAGCTGGGACACAATAGCACTTTTGTGGTGACGATCACAATACTTTGGGCGGTCCTGCAAAGCTTATTTGTCTCGGGGGTGTGGGGGGTTTGATGAACGATACGAACTATACTCGGAAAACCGCACTTTTCCCATGGCGAAAATGTTTGAAATCTTTTTAGAGAAAGATGTGCAATTGGGGGTTAAGTTGATTTTTTCTATTTTGAGGTTAACTTGAAATTTTTTGAAATAGATTTAAAAAGGTGCAAAACCTATTAACTTTTTGGACCTGCACGGAGAAAAAATATTACTAGATTTAAGAAACATGTGGTAGCTTATGGCACTAAACCAAATTTTTCTTAAATCTGGCAACAATCTGTTACTTATATGGAGACAATGTTACTTGTTCTTAAACCGGTTATATAAATCGGTTACTGAAATCAGGAAGCATGGATCTTAATTGCGGCCGCCTTGTGAAAACCGGTCACTAAAATCAACAAACATGTTTCTTAAAATCAACAATCAACCATATGTATTCAATACAGTGCTGATTTTACGATTTTTTTTTATTTGATTTTTTTTCATAGCAATTTAGGAATTTCAGTTTTTTCAAGAATTTTTTATTCTAATATTTAAAAAAAAACCGAATTATCGGGTCGAGGATTTCACCCGGAAATCTCACAGCCGATTGCATGTTCAAAAAATTAACTAATATTTACTAAGTTCGATTATTTTTCCTTCCATATGTCTATTTTGTTGTTTACATGCAAATTATAAAAGAAGAAAATAAGTTAGAAAATATTTCCTTGATTCTAAATAGTAACTGAAAATGCCACGGTGCAAAAAATGTTGCGAAATTCAAGAAATATTTTTCTTAATTTTAGTAACCGAAAATTGTGACGATTTTTTAAAAGATGTTACTAAATTCAAGAACATGTTTCTTGATTTTAGTAACGGAAGAAGATTATGTTGACACAGAGAGATACGATTTCGGCAAAAACCTCAAGTTTCTTGATTTAAGTAATTATTGGTTTGAGTAATAAAATCCGGTACTAAATTCAAGGAAAATGTTGGTAAATACTGAAAGGGAATTTGAATCACAGTATTGGGAAATACTCTACTCTGGGGTCGAAGAGTGCCTGCTTTATTTAATACAAATTTTCTAGAAAAAATTGTCAAGATCAAGCAATTTCCGAGCAAAAAGAACAGGCCATTCGAATACGCCATTAGTAACCGAAAGGTTTAGCAACATGTTTCTTAATTTAAGAAACAACATTTTTATACCCGTATGGTGAAACCAAAGGGTATATTAACTTTGCCTTACTGTGTGTAACGCCAAGATCCCGTCATCACACAAAAAAATGAATTACAAAAAATGAATTAGTTTAGAATGATAAAAAAAAGTTGAATTTAGCATGTCCGTCCGTCCGTCTGTGGCGCGGATTGCGGGCGCACGGATTGAGCTAGAGACTTGACATTTTACGCAGATCCGTTTTTCGAAAAAAGCAAGGCTAATAAGTTCGTTCATGGGCAAAAATGGACCATTAGGGGGGTACGAACGAAAACGTTTTTTGTGAATATCTCAAAAACAGTGCGTCTTATCAAAAAAGTACAAGAACAAAAGTTATTTAGATATGATTCTACATAAAACTCCCATACATAAAAAAACCGATTGCAATAAATTTTAAAAAATCTTAAAGTTTGTATTCAAAGTGGAATTTTGATACAACTGTTCGTTGTTCACTTAAACCACCATACGGGTTTTCAATAATTGCCAGATTGACAATTTTAGCTTTTGTTATGTTTCTCCTTGTGGTTTGTTTCTTCAATATATCCGAAATTTACTTTGCAGTTACTGACCAAAATTACATTAAATTAAATTAAAATAACTCTGTTTCGGCTTTGGAAAAGTATTAGCTTTTTTAAAAGCTTTTATTTGCTTGCTTTCGTATCTGTTTGTCTGTTTGTCTGTTAGTGGCTGTTTACACATGGTTGATCCAGGCGCCTGGCCATGAACGAAACTGTCAAAATACAGGCAATACGAGGAAGTGGGGGACATCCCCACTTCCTCGTCTTGCCCGTATTTTGACAGTTTCGTTCATGGCCAGGCACCTGGATCAACCGTGTGTAAACAGCCACTTAAGCGGCCCCTACACGTTCAATCTTGCAGTCAATCATGCTGTCACAGCAAAAAGCTTATTTGCACTAGACGCTCAATCATGCACGCAAGCATCAGTTAATTCGAAATAGCCAAACCGACAGCACACAACACTTAATATAAATTTTAAAAAAACTTTATATAAAACAACACTTAATATAAATTAAAAAAATCTTTGTCCTTATATTTTTCACTTTTCGTCATCCACAACTCGCTTCTTTGTCGATATTACTCGAAAAAGGATTCCCAAAAAACTTTATCTTTTATATGCGACACTTTTTCACTACAAAAAATTACACTGAAATGACGAATTGATTGACAGCATCGCCATACACGTTCAAGCATGCTGTGATTCAAAAAGCTCCCTTGAAAAATATCAAAATGATTTTGATATTGGCCAGCATGCTGTCAATCATATAATTTTGCATGACAGCATCACCATAGACGTTCAAAATGCTGTCACAGCATGCAATGATTGACTGTAAGATTGAACGTGTAGGGACCGCTTTAGGGTCAAATCTTGCGATCTAATTTTGTACCACTTCCACTCATCCGATTGGCTTGAAACTTTGTATACATACGCAGTTCCAACGAGAACACAATATTTTCTTCGTCCTTGTGTGGATGGCAATACAATATTTTCTTCGTAACGATTCTTGAGATATTTCAAAAAATGTTGTTTTTAAGATATTTTTTCCGAAACTCGTAAAAATTGCAAAGGACCGTTTTGTGTTGACCATAACTGATATCTTTTAAAACACTTTTGGAAAACTGTAGATATTTTGTTAGATAAATGCGATAATTGCATCATGCTCATCTCTGTGTTTAATTGTATTTGATTTTTTTCCTTATTGCCTGGAAGCTACAAATATATGAAGCCGCCCTAGGTCCCAGAAGGATGCCGACCCCCAATGAACGTTCACACATACTTGATTCTGTCGGTTCACTGAATTCGCAGAAATTTTTTGGCCCTTTTTTATATTATGTCGCTTCCCTGGTGAATTGCCTGATGATCATACCATTAAGGATATGTTGGTAGCAGGGTGTGAGTGTATGCGTTGTTTATAAATATAGATTTCGGGATGGTTCCAGCTATGGAGCAATTTCCCACCATCCAGGAATCCCTCGAACGGAAGATCCAGTGTACTACTACCGCAAAAGCTGAATGTCAGCTGGAGCAAATATTGCATAGACACATCCAAATATTGTGCCCGATATGGGTTGGTTTGTCGTCGGTTTAATGTGTGCACAGGGGAGATTCACTTCTAAATTGGTGTTCCACGAGAGCTAATAAATCAAAATGTCTTAATTTGGGTGTCACTGCTCTTTTTATGAGCTTTTCGTTAGCTCTTATTCGGGCATTTGAGTTTCTTAAGACTTTTTCAAGTATACTCGTTCTATAAAAATGCCGTTTCACCCCCACCATTCATACTCCAAGGATATCGGGATCAAAAAACAAGTAGAAAGCATAAAAGGGAAGTTTTTTTTGGTGTGAATAAAGCCAAGCCGAAGTTACTTCCGTACACTTTAAGGACAAACGCTAAAGCAAAGTAACGATGATCCAGGGTGCTTCTGACATTCATACCCCATAAAAATCTCACTGGTATGAATTTTTGAGTTCCTTATCTGGGCAAAGTTTACGCCAACATATAGTCCTTAATATGAGTTATTCGGTTTAAGAAGATAGACTCGTCTTAGGTATTACATTATTTCCTTACTTGTTTTGACTACATGTGGGATACGTGCTGGTTCCATTAATGAAGTGGAATCTGAAACTTTGGAGTTCATTAGTGACAATGAGTTAAAGTAAGTCAATATTTCGATCTTGACATTATTTTCAAGTGGTAATTTTTCATCAAATTGGAAATTCAGTCAATCACAGGAGAAATATCAGTGATTCTACTCTACTATTATATATTTTTTTTAAAAAAAAGCTTTTTTTGAAAAAAATGCATTAAAAAGAAAAAGACAATTTTTTGTGTGTATCAAAAGTAAAAGCGAAATAAATATTTATTTTATTTTAGTCTTAATGCTTAGCTTTTGGAGCGCCCAAAAAATTGTCTTTTTCTTTTTAATGCATTTTTTCCAAAAAAGCCTTTTTTTTAAATATAATCGTAGAGTAGAATAACTGATATTTTTAACTGATATTTTTTAAATAAAAGCTTTTTCAATTTTATTTTATTTTTTTATCCTTTTTATTCGTTTCCTATTTAATTAGTATGACTAAAAATTCAAAATGAAAATGATAATAATATTATCTTAACAGGACCTTTCGTTGACCTTACAAACTTCTTAATGTCAGAATTGGTTTTGCCGATACCAAAAACCCCCAGCTGAGATTTTTTTTCGGAAAATTTGAGGAAAAGGATAATAACGTTATCCTAAATTTGAGGAAAAGGATAATAACGTTATACAAGGGCGAAGTATATATTGCATATGTGTGCAAAATTTCAAGTCAATCGGGTGAGTGGAAGTGAGTCAAAATTAGATTGCAAGATTTGACCTCGACAGACAAACAAACAAACAGACAGAGAAACACGAAGGCAAGCTAAATAAAAGCTTTTAAAAAACACCAAAAAAATTATGTTAATAGCACCGTTTAGAATTGAATAGTTTTTCGGTGATATTCTCGAAAATACTTAAAATGGACACGTCGATGTTTTAGATCAATAGACACATATGTGATATGCACAAAGAATGAATTTCTTTAATTTTGAACTTTTTGAATCTACAAAATCTACATTAATTTTCTGTTAAAAAATTTCATTCCAAAAATTCGACAGTCATCTTTGTAAAAATGTTAGTAGAATTTAATTTAGCCAACCGTGTAAAAATAAAAAGTAATTCCTCTTGAGTAAATTGATGTTTACTTTCTTATACAAAGTATGATAAAGTATTTGTATTCATGAAACATTTCGACATCTTGATTTTGTATAAAGAACATTTTCCGAGCACTCCTGAGTCAATTGGAGCATTTTAACAAAAATATTTTTCTGTCTGTCAGTCTGTGTACAAGAATTCTCAAAAACTAATAGAGCTAGAACCATGAAAATTTACAGAGCCTATCAATTTTTAGTGAAAAAACGTTAACCCGTTCAGTACATGTTTTTTTCTATGGGGGTTAAAGATTCTCTCTATACAAATTAATGATGTTTAAGCTATTAGTATTCATTTAAAACAAAAAAAAAATTAAAAATTTTTATTTTTTATAAATACGTCCACTGTAGTCCAGCTTTTTACTCAAAAAATCAAAATTGGGTCACAAATGCACTTAAAGGTGCACTGAATGAGAATAGAGTGTTGAAAATAAATAAATAATAAGACAATTCAATTTTTTTAGCATGATGCCATATGGCATCAAAATACCGAATGGGTTAACCGGAAATACCTGAAATGGCGACTTTTTAAAAATCGCAATTTCGTTTTTCACTATTTACTCCGAAACTACGCGTATGAAAAGAGTTGAATGTATGAAAAGAGTTGAAGACAGTAAAATTTCTTGCACTTTTGTCTATTAATAGAACTTGATATCTCAAAGTGGTATCGACATATACAGTAATCCCTCCAACTGCGCGGTTTATAACTGCGCTGTTAAGTATTTAATAGCAAAACTTCGAACTGCGCGGTAAAAATTTCGCAGCTGCGCGTTTTTATTTATAATTTTCGTTTTAAAAAACATGTTCTGAATATATATTTTGGTGAATCCCCGACAAGAAGGAATCAGCTGATAATTTGGTATCTTCGTACATATTTGGTAATTTTGTGCTTATATTTAGTGCGAAAAACTAGCAAATTCTTTGGTAGTCAACTTGAATAAATGGATCCTGATGTGGAGCGTGTCTTAAAATTTCGGAGAAATTTGACAGCCACTTTAGCCCCATATGCAGAAATTCATAATGAAACCAAAAATCGGGTAATCAATCACTAATAACAAGGTTTTTTCAAAAAGATTAGTAGTAATATCATATGTTTGTATTAATTTAAAGATGTCGTTAAAACAAAACTTTTTCCATTTTTTTTGGAATTTTTCTAATATCTGGGACCTAACCCCAAAATTTCATGCAAAGTAGGGTACACAGTAGGGATGTCAAATTTTTGAAAAAAAAACCCGTTTTCGGTTAAACCGGTTTTTAAGACTTCGGTTTAAACCGGGTCCAAAAAACCGGTTATTAAAACACCGAAAAACCGTTTTGTTCAAATTGGGTAGGTCAGGTCTCAGACACAACAAATATACTATAATAGATACAAACAAAAGACGTGGAGTGCCATATAATCCATTAAGAGGCCATAAATGGCACAATATAATATTGTATTTGGTTTAGAGTGCCGAAAAAGAAGTGTTTCTAACAAACCAGTTGCACGAAAATTGGTTTAAAATTATTTTTCCATACAAAAAAGAATGATTGGTTTTTTTAAACGGTTTTTGGCTTTAAAAAAAACACCGGGTATAACCGTGCAATAAAAACACCGGAAAAAACCGGTTAACCGAAGCAAAAACACCGAGTAACCGGTTTAACCGGTTATTTTTTGACATCCCTAGTACACAGTGCGCGGTTTCGGTTTGCGCGGTTTCGGTTTGGGCGCTCTTTTTGTGGAACGTATCTACCGCGCAGTTGGAGGGATTACTGTAGGTACTGTCAAAGTGGTATCGACATATAAAAATCAGTTTTTTGCAATTATCTCGAGAACTAACGGTTTTTTGGTAGTTGTATTCTGGAAATGAATTGATTGAAATGGAAATTCATAAAGTTTTGTGCTTTGACGTCATTTGTAGTTAAAATATTTTCATTAAATCTGTACCCCAGAGGTAAACTGTCGTAACTGCCAAAACCGCGATTTTGGGGTTATTGTTGTAACTACATTGTGGGGACGTATATGTTATATCAACTAATATTTTGTTTAAACAATGTCCTAAAATAAAATAAACTACAAAAGTTTCAAATAATTACCGAAAATCATACACAATAAAAAGTTTGCAATTCCGAACTAAATGGCTCTCCGGTAAAATTTGCAAAATGTCAGTTACGACAGTTTTCCTCTGGGGTACAGAAATATTTTTACGAATTGCTTGCAAACTAACGGTTTTTCGGGAAAACTTTGCAAAATATAAAAAGAGATATTAAAATTCTCTACATTTTTGCCTCTCACCGTAAATCGTTATCTTTTACCGTTATTAAGATATTTCAGATTTAATTTGTATCGTTATTACTAGTCACGTATTTCAAACAAATTTAGTTTTAATTTTTGGAGATACTCAAATTTAGTAAATTTTTGGAAATACTCAAATTTAAAAAAAAAAGATTTTACGCGATTTTTGGAAATCAAGCATCAAGAATGTGAAAATACTCAAAAGAATGAGTTTTTT
Organism: Chrysopilus asiliformis; assembly: GCA_964034945.1. Taxonomy (NCBI): domain Eukaryota; kingdom Metazoa; phylum Arthropoda; class Insecta; order Diptera; family Rhagionidae; genus Chrysopilus; species Chrysopilus asiliformis. The sequence goes on along the minus strand of OZ035963.1, from coordinate 20,090,187 downwards.
TTTCAACAATATTTAGTGTGAATTCACAGAAACCATTTAAACTGTAGATTCGTCGGGTTATAGATTAACAGGTCGATTATCTTAGACGCGTCACTTTTCGTGACTCGAATTTTGCCTATTGTATTTGTTGTTTTGTACCAACAACAACAAGCAATTTCGAGTCACGAAAAGTGACGCGTCTAAGATAATCGACCTGTAAATTGCGCCGGAACGTAGATTTTGTATTTTAAACTTATGTGCTGTTCACATCAAGTAATTTATTTTAAAAATCATTGCGCAAAAATTGATGTTATGTAAAAATAAAACTATCAAAAAACAATTTACTTTTAATTACAATCGTATGGAATTTCCGTCAATGACAAACTTGGAGAAGTGAAAATTAAATGAAATAGCAATGAAAGTCTTACAAATTTTTATATATTTATCAGTTTTTATTATTCTGTCATCGGTAATCCTTACTTAAACAAAATAAATTATCTAAAAATTGTAATTTAATTAATTTTAGCAAAAATATTGTTGGAATTTAAAGAAGTTGGAAACGTGGGCAGATGAAAATTATGGCGTTTTTTCGGTGAAATCGAATAAAACAAGAGCAGCGTATGGTTTTTCGGTGGAAGTTCCGGTCAAGCGAACAATTGACAAATTAATATCAAAAACGCTTTTCATTATTATGTCGAATGGACAAAAGTTCGTTTTCGTTAATAAAACAACAGATGTTTGTCAATTTCTGGATGGGAAACAGGGACCAGCATTTTTAGCAATTATGATGCAACAAGTGACGAGTTCCCTTCGATGTCCATTGCAAGCCGTTAGAGTTTTTTTTTTAAATTTCCATTAATATTGAATTTAATTTTCATAAATTTACTGTAGCAAAATTATTCATGGTATTTTGAGCCGGATTTATCAATAATTCCTTCGATTTCACGTACTGGAAGCTTCGATTTGTCGTACACATTTCTACGTCCGGAAAAAACCCTGAAAGCCACAGTTAAATTGCATTTTGTTTTGGGTTTTGCTCGAACTGCTACGAAAATGTGCAAATAAATTTATTATGAAAAATTATAATTAAATTTGAATGAAAATTTTAAGAAATCTCTTTAAGTTTTAACATATTTAAATGTTAGGTGCATGGAGTTTTTTTCCCAAACATAATAAAATTTCTCTTGATTAGAGTTTCATCAACTAGAAAATCCAGTTTAAAAACATTAATTTGTTGGAAAAATTCTGAAGTTTATTAGTACAACTAAAACGCGTTCATCCAGTAAACAAACTCGTCAAGGACGTTTTTCGTCCTTTCAACATTTTAAAGCGAATAAAAAGGCATAGTCGTTTTCTTGGGTAAGTTCACGCCACACTGTGATTGGACTTAATCCCATCACCTTAAAGATGAAACCGCACAATTTTCAGTCTGAAAAGGACTTTCTTCCTTTGTGTAGGATAAGTAGAGTCTTAAGGACAAGCCTCTAGTTTTTCGGAAATAATTCGCAAGTGGCAGACATAAAACGATTTCATTCATGAAATTTTAAATTGTACGCCTGAGGAATATCAAATCACGACCGGAGCTCCTCGATCCGATGATGACGATGATGGGAAAAATATTGGAGTTAACCAAATAAATATCCAAGGAGAGACCTGACCGGCATTTCCTGCCTTTTCAATCCCTCTGAATAAATTCCCAAGAAAATCGTTGTCTTCAACGAGCCGTGGTCGTTGTTCTCCCCAAAAAAAAGCATAGATTAAAAACGAGAATAAAAGTCAGAATAGCAGAAAAAATGAACAGGAAAAGGGATAATGAGGAATCCTTAATAAATACATTAACATCTAAACAGATGGCGGAGTTCCTTTGATGGGGCGCCTCGAAACGGAATTCTCTTACCATCTACTACGGTGCATTGCAACAAACCATGGAATAACATTGAATGTTTCTGGAAGACAATTCCGGTTCGGTGCTTCTTTCTCATGCAAGGAATCAGAATCTTTAAATCCTTGGACCGAAGTTTTCGTTTTGGGGTTGATGGACGAATTCACAACAAGACCGAACACCATATTTTCCTTTTTTCCAATTAATTTTTTATTTATAAATTTTTTTTCTCCGTTTGTGAATTTACTGCGAATCTCCCATTGCTTTACTGTTGGGAGAATTTTAATATTCGTGGAAGGATTTGGAAAATGAATTTTTAATTGTGAGACGAAGACAGTTCCTGGAAGGATGCTCCACTGACTTATGGTAATTTGAAAAATGTGAAATATAACTAATCAAAATGAATATAAGAAGTATTTTTGTTATGTTAGTTTTACTTATTACTCACGATAAATTGATTTAAGGAAATTTTTGTGCATTGGATACAAAAACCGTTGGTGCAAATTTAACGAATTTTTTTATTTATTCAACTGCTTTTTCGTTGAATGAGCAAGAAAATACACCCCAATAATAAAAATTCAACGAAAAATGAAATTTCCGATTTTGGACGAACAGTTTTGTTTCGAATACCCTCCATAACAAACTATTCGTGTCTACTCGATTTTTGTTATTCTGCGAATCAATCGAATAACATTTTTAGGTTAGAATTACTCGTTGCAAATTTCTGGCGTTTGGTGTTGGTCGTGGTTGTCAGAAGGCAAGTTTGATAAATGCATTTTGAAATTTATGATGAACTAGGTGCTGCGCCCCGAACCGCTTCACGGTTCACCCCCCACCCACGGATCGGCCTTCGGCCTCCAGTCATACGCGGCCTCCGACCGCGCGTTTAACACTGCAAGACCTAAGTTTCGAGATCACTTCACTCACTCCCCTTACTCCCCCACCTCTCGGGCTACTTTTTAATGGATCTATGTTGGGGCTGGACCCCCGACGAACATCTATGCCAAATTTCAGGCCAATCGGTTCAGTCGTTTCCCCGCGAAAGAGTAACATAGCGCAAAAACTAAGTTTCGAAATCACTTTACCCCCTCCCCTTACTCCCCCCACCCCTCGCGCTACTTTTCGTATGCCTATGTTGAGTCAATTTTCACTGCCAAATTCACAAAATAACTAGCAAATAAATTACATAATAAAAACAATCCGCTGGCCTTTGATAATGCGTTGCCGTGCGATTGAAAAGTGAGTTTCAGATCGACTTCCATAATACCAATTGAGTGGCGAATCGAATTTAGTGAGTTTGGTTTTATGTTTTAATTTCGGATTCCAGAATCAGGGCGATTAATTTTTAATTACTAGGACATCAACCACAAATGGAAAAATAAATTTTTAATTACCAGGAAATCAACCACAAATGTTTAAAATTGTGTTTTAAAAGAGCGTAATAAAGCGAAAAACAGGAAAAAAGAGCGAGGAAGAGCGAAAAAGAGCAAAAACAAACGCAAAGAAAATTCATTACGGTAACGGTTTTTCATTATTCGCGGTTACGATTTTGCCAAAAAATGCTGTTTTCACTCGGTTTTCACTTCCGCTTCTGGTTCGTTCCGGAGCTCTGGTTTAAAATACGTTAAAAATCGTTTACACAACTTTTACTTAGAAATTCATTTGGCCCTCCCCTTTTCCCTGATTACCGTACAAATGCATTTTACATTGCCAAAAATAAATAGTCCCCAATTGTTTTATCGCCCCCTTAAAAGGACGCTAATTTCGTCGACATCCCTGCAATCTAGTATTTATTCAAGTTTCAGATTTAAAAGCCATCAATTTTAAAAAAAACCTAATAATATGTTATTATAAAGGGTGGTTAAATTTTAAGGGCCGATGTTGAATGTGAACCACACCTAAACGTCAAGTTTTTTTTTGCATTTCATTTGACATTTCTCAATTTCAGACTAACTCAATTTGAACCATGGAAAAATACACAATCGAGCAACGCGTTAAAGTTATTCAGGCTTATTATGAAAATGGGCGTTCAAATCAAAATGCATATCGTGCACTTCGTGATTTTTTCGGTCAATTTAATCGTCCAAATGTGCGTACAATCGGAAAAATCGTGCAAAAATTTGAGCAAACCGGGTCTGTGAAAACACCAGTGCATGCTCGTACAGCTCGTACTGCAGAAAATATTGCTGCTGTTCGCGATAGTGTGGCTGAAGAGCCGTCCACCTCAACTCGTCGTCGTGCCCAACAATTGCACCTCCCACGCTCGTCGTTGATGAACATTATGCATAAAGACTTGCATTTACACGCTTACAAGGTGCAATTGACTCAAGAACTAAAGCCTCTTGACCATTTCAAGCGTCGTCAATGGTCAGAATGGTGGCAAGAAATGGCAACAGTGGATGATCAATTTTCGAAGAAAATCATCTTCAGTGATGAGGCACATTTTCACCTCAGTGGATTCGTCAATAAGCAGAACAGCCGCATTTGGGCGAATGATAATCCAAGAGTGATTGTCGAAAAACCAATGCACCCACAAAGAGTGACTGTTTGGTGCGGTTTATGGGCTGGCGGCATCATCGGCACGATATGCATTTTGATTTGAACGCCCATTTTCATAATAAGCCTGAATAACTTTAACGCGTTGCTCGATTGTGTATCTTTCCATGGTTCAAATTGAGTTAGTCTGAAATTGAGAAATGTCAAATGAAATGCAGAAAAAAACTTGACGTTTAGGTGTGGTTCACATTCAACATCGGCCCTTAAAATTTAACCACCCTTTATAATCCATTTCATCCGGTGCAAAATTAAAAAGTAAAAGAGGGGTGTTTTTATTTGCCGCGAACTTGACTGAATTTAATTTTCATTTATTTAATTTTTCGCCACTTTTCGTGACTTGCAGCAGTCATGACGTGTCTGGTTGTTAATTAAATTTTCCCATTAATTTAGGCAGCAGTCAGGTAGGTAGATCTACGCCTGCTTTATGAATGTATTTCCATATTTAACACATGCTCACCTCACATAAATTTCCACAGGACTTGCATTCGCTATCATAACGTCATAGAGAAATTTGGGCAAATTCAGTGTTGAGTTTTTTTTAAATAGCGCTTTAAGTGTTCAGTACTTTTTCATCACAAATTCGAATTGTGAATTTATTACCTGAGCAAATGTGTGTCAGGTAATAGTCGAGTGGAGGTAATTGACGTGGAAAATCATACGTTCTTCGAATTTTTAGCTATAATCAAATCAATAAGTATCGGAAATAAAACTTTTAATGTTGACGCCAAGAAAATCTGATTCATAAATAAATAAAACGTGGAAAAATCAACAACAAAAACGATTTTAAAAATATTTTTTTTGCATGGCGAAAAACCTCAAGAAAACTAGAAAAATATGCTCACCGTGAAAAACCTCTTTAAAAAATTGAAAATAAATTACGACATGAAAAAAGTCCTTAAAATCTGCAAAAAAAAAATCCGGAATGAGAGACGCATTTAAAAATCACGAAAAATATCTGCCAAAAATAAAAAATAATAATTTAATTTGAATTCTGACCACTTCGAAACTCAATTTTAATTTTTGCCTGTATGAAATTAAGTAAAAAGTGACACCTTCAAAGTGCAAAACTAATTTACAGCCGTGTTATATTGCAAGGGGTGATAATTTACTGCCAGCCAATTGTCGAGGTGACAATTAAATTACGTTTGGTTAACTTCTCTTGGCGTTACATCAACCCTAGAAGGAGTATTACAGCCAAATGTTTTAGGGTTAATGACAACAATGTGAAAGGCATTTCACATAAAATTAACTAGTAACGCTTTGAACTGGTGAAAAGGGGTCTTAATTTGATTTCTTTTGACCAGAATCAAAGTGACCGCAACTGTAAGTGATAGAGGGTAATTGGGAGGAATATTTATTATCAAATTACTGGAAATTGATTTCAGAAAATTAGCTTTAAGTCACAAAAAACTTTTTTTTTGAAATTCGAAAATAAATATACACTAGAACTTCATTTTATGAATTTAATTCGTTCTCAAGGGCTGTTGTTCATGTTCTAAAGTACAGCTTAAATTATAGTGACCATAAAAATTTTTTGAACCAAATTTTACAGTTTGTGTCAGAAGAAAAAAAACCGCGTTTTTTTTGCAAAGTGGATAAGATTTTTGCTTTACATTGAAGCATCTTTCGGATGACAAGTCACAAGTATTTAATATGCCGTGTAATCTCCATCGTTGTCAAATATACACTCTAGAAAATGTTATTGTAATTTTACTATAATAGTAGTAAAATTAAACCGAGTCGTAATGGCTTAAAAGCTATGTATTTTTACTCATTTTGTGGCGTACAAAAGCCACTTTTACGGGGGAACTTTAATCTAAATAAGAAGTAAAAGTACAATACTGGTGTAATTTTACGACATGGATGTTTAAAATTACCACATTTTTGTTGTAATTTTCCTCCTATTTGATAGCAAAACCGCGTCTTAAAGGTGTAATTTTACGACATTTTTTGTTTAAAATTACACCGAAAATGGTATTAGAATTTCTCGGCTTATACGGTCTGCAAAAACAAAAATATTATATTATTTTTGCGGATGTTTTCACATCCAAATTTCCCGGGCATGTCTGCCATGTGGCAGGCGCCACACAGGATTTTGGTAGAGTAAAACTCGATTCGAGTATTTATACTCCGATGCCACAAACCTTATGCGAACTATAAGGTTAAGGTTAAATTGTCCGTACAATAATGCAAAAATACCCTGCGAGCGTGTTTTTACACCAAAATGAGAGTAAAAATACCAATATTGGTCGAAATTTTACGCAAGGTTTAAAATTAACCTATTTCTAGTGTAAGATTAATGTTTTTTTTGGTGAGTTTACAACTTAAATGGTGTGCGAGCTAAATTCTGATTTTTTTTCGAAATTTTACGACTTTTTTGTAAATTTACCCCGTTTTTACCCCATTTTTCGGTTTAAATTCAAATTCATTTTCTACAGTGTAGCTCGGCACCTTTCAACAAGTTTTTCTGCGTAATCCGTAGACAAAAAGGACCAAAATTTTCGAATAGCGCATGCCAGCTGCTTCAAATTATAGACCGTCTTCCCAGCGATATGCGTCTTCATAATCCCACATATTTTCGATGAGGTTGGCATCTGGGGATTGGGAGGGCCAGTCCCTCGTCGTGACGACATTTTCACGTCTATTAACACTCTAACTGCCACATCAGTCAAAAAGACCTGACACCTAATTATACACAACGGCCACAATGAAAATTATTAAAGTGTACGCTGCAACCGCAACGATTTTTGGTAGTTGCACTCATTTTATGGTAATAAAATAACATTTAGGTATAATTTTGTTTCAATTTTTTTTTTCTTTTAGTGCCTTTTTGACTGACAACTAAATATTCGAAAAAGGCTTAAAACTGTGGTGGCAGTTAGAGTGTTAATTATTGGAGAGAAACGTAAATTTAAAAAATGGAAAGAAATGTAAATTCAACTTTCAAAAAAAGCGCTTAACCTGGCAAACGTGACTAGGATTCGTCTGTATTTTGGTTCGTTTATTAATTATTGAACTTTGGTAGAGTTTTTTTTCGCAATAATGTCTAAAAAAGAATGTCATTAAACTTTCTTTCCGAAAATGTCACAAACAATCATTAATGAAGATTGAATAGGAAATCGGCCCTTCTCTGCCCTACTGTTTCTCACAATAAAATTATTGCTAAACACCTTAAGATGAAGGGAACGAACATTGTGAGATAAAATTTATCCCAGGCTTCACATCGCTAATGTCTTTCGATTGCATCTTCTGTTTTGTCAATATAATGTCGACTACTAAAATCATGCACATAAATAACATCATAGCCAGGCATAATGGCGACTACTTATATAAGACGGACATCTTATAAAACCCATCAATCAATTGGCTGATATTGACTTGATGGGGTACCATCAGTACCTTCCGATCTTAAAGCTTTCAGCTTTCATATATAGATATTTGGACTGGGGTTCGAACGTCACCCAGTTTGCGATTGTATTTTAACAGCATTTCAATCGATTTCAAGAAGTAGTCCTGAATTTATGCGCTGTGTTCGTGATGATGTCCTCCGGCTTCAAATTGTTGGAGATTTTGAATTTATGCCGGCAACTTAAACAGGGAGAATGACCTAATTTTGTGGGGATTAATCAATGTATGACGAGTATTGTTTTGGACTTTTGTTAGAGAATTTCGATTCAGTTTGTCTCATCGGTGCCAACATTTTATCAATAAACTATACGGACAAAGTTTCCCATACTGAAATCCAATGTTCTGTAAGTGTCTGTCCCTGGGAATGAGAACAGACGATTGCTACCATTACTAATGGAATCCCATTTTCAAGAGTCTCGATTTTACCAATCTATCTAAATAGGCGGACAGATGCCAATTTCCACAACACCACCCTTTATCTCACACTTTCGATCATTTCACGCAGCTAAACATTTCTATATTGCATTGTTGGATTGTTGAATGGACCATGGATGAAAGCTTTATAACCGTAAAGGATTTCATGCCGGTTACTTGTTAAGTAAAGTGACAGAACGTGTCATTAATGTGAGTTGAAAATTTTGGATGAGCTCTTCTCAAATCCCAGTTGGAAGTTCTTATAATTGAATGGGGCCTGATGAAGTGCCCTTCATTGATCTCCATATGAGAAATTTTCCCTATTATTATAATTTAATTCAATTCTAAATGAAAAGGATTCCTAATTCCCAAAGCATAAGGCATTCAATAGGATCTGTTATTATTTTGGGGCTGTTTTGATTGAATATCGAGATTCAGTGGGGTGTCCTCGTTTATTTAAAAGACAGTTTTTGAAACAAATTTGAAAAATATAATTTCTTTGAGGTTTTCCACCTAATTTTTGAAGAAATGAAAGTATATTTTTAGCATGTGGCATACTGTCGCTATGGGAATATAGATTTTAAAGGAAAGCAGTTAAAATCGGGATATATTGTAGTTATATCACTCAGTAAAATAATAAAGCTGTTCCAATTCAACTTTTTGACATATCAGCTTTGGCCTGTAGCAGGCAAACGGAGTTATCCATTACAGGACATCACATCGTTGAAATGCCTATCTCAGGTCAACCTATTACTTGCTGCAGGTTTAATTTTATAATCTCACAAAAATTACACATTTTTACTTTTCCTAACGCAGTTAAATACGCATCTAGCACAGGCTAAGTTTTCCTGCTAGAAGCCAATTACGCCATCGTTCGAAAGTCGAGAGTTTTACTCCATTTTTATGAGTGTACGGTGAATTGCTGTTAAAATCTTATATGAAGTTTACTGAAAAATATCGAAGGGGCTGTCTATGAAAAACCAGAGCCTTCAGCCGAATAAACGTTGATTCAACTTTCAAAAAAAGCGCTTAACCTTGCAAACGTGGCTGGGATTCGCCTGTATTCAGCGAGAGTATGGAGTCGACATTACTACCTGGCTGAAAATAAAAAATATATCATTTTTGTAAAAACCTATTTATTTTTTTTCGAAAAAGTTTTTTTTTCTTTATTACAAATCTTAATTCAAAATACATAAAAAACTTTAAAACCAAAAGTAATTTAGCTAACTTTGAAAAATGATTTTTAATTATGTAAAAAAAAATATATATATCATATTTATAGTATACAAGATTTTAATACTTCAATGCGTTTCGTAAATTTTCGTATTTTTACTAGTATTATGTAATTGCTTTCCAAACCAAAAAATAATTAAATAAAACATAATATTTATAGCTATTAAGGATGGCAATACCACGAGGTAATGTAAATTTTAAATTAAATAGCAAAAATAATTTTTTTTTATTATTCCTTAACCCTTGAGCACTCGCGCATGGATAAAAAATACCCGAAACAACTTTACATTGGAATATTTTACTTTAATGAATCGCATATAACGGGGCTTTCCTGGTAGCTGAGTTTTTAACCGTTACGAGCAAGTTAGGCAATTTTCATTTGTGTTGTGAAATTCTAAGTGACAACCCTAGTAGATTTTGCTCATCAGTACTCTACACTATCAAAGGAAAAACGCACACAATAACATAGTTTTTCAGTTGTGTTTAGCGAAAATGAGTTGGTGTGGGTATATACAGAATGTTTTGTTAGTCGACTCATCGAACAACTTTTTTTAAAATGAAAAAAAATATTTGAAACACTTATAATTAGTCAAAATAAAAGATTGACTAAGAAACACAATTGAATAAACCAACCAAAAACGTCTTTACTACACCTGAAATAATTACAGTAAAACTTTTATAAAGTATATTATAAAAAGTGGGTCTACTAGCCCCGGTCTACCCTAATGTCGACGAGGCGATGCGTTTGGCATCGATTCGTAACCCACTTCATTTGTTTCCGAAATTCGTTCGATATTACCGTTAACTCTGGAACTGAAATGCTTGAAAACGATTATTTATTTTCATTCTAAGTTAAAGTGCAATTGAAGATAGAAGGTTCAAATAATATGAGTTCATCAATTTTAGTATGCTTGAGTTCTTCCATTTTAGGTTTCAATTCTGGTGAATTCATCAAAATAATGAATTCATCAATTCTGGTATTCATGAGTTCATCAATTCTGGTATTCATAAGTTCATCAAAACGCTTACTGATGAGGTAGCCAATTCGGCTACCAATGAGTTCACCCATGAGCATCATCAATACATCATCAATACGGCGCCATGATACTCATCGATAGACTCATGCAGAGCTCATCCAAAGACTCATTGCTACAAATGAGTATAGAAGTGAGCAGTAATGATGAGTATATTTCCCAGGCCTAGAACAAAACTCATCATCAGTATCATCACTTCGCGATGATGAGTTCATTGATGAGTTCATCATGAACGATCTACTAGGGAACAACCCTTCTCGAATTGTATGTCTCCCACACTTATTGAAAGCTTCATGCCTCAAATTTGCAAATGTTGAGAACGAATTAGCGCGAGTGCTCAAGGGTTAAAACACTGGAAATAAAGTTAACAAATATTATTAAAACAAATATTACCGTAAATATTTTTTTTTCCAAAATTTCAGTTATTTTATGTTTTATTTTATTGTAAATAATAAATTAATAATGATACCTAAAAGATTTACCTTCAGATGATTTTTTTAAATAAATTAATCCTAAGTTAATTTAAAAATACGTTTCAACACCAAAAATAAAATTGTTGAAACAATTTGATCAATTAAGTGTTATTTTATTGACTTATGTTCAGTTAAATTTTCCCTTTTTCATAATAAATACATTTATACTTTTCGTAATTGGTTTTTTTTTAATTATTTATGTATACAAAATAACTATGTAGCTCTATGTTATGCTATTATAATTATTTATAGGTATATTATATATTTAACCACAATTGTACCATAATTTAGCAAATAATGAACTTACAACTAAATAACTGACCTACAAGCTATAATTGCATTTAACTGAAAAATTCTTTTTTTTTTCATCTTTTCCAGAATTTTTTTATTCGCGTTTATTAGCTTTTCATTTGCAAATATGTAGTATTACTTTTTGAATGTATGTTGATCGGTTGGAGACATTTACATTTTCATTTCATTTCAGTTACCTTTGCATAAATGTATTCCATTATTTACAAATTACAGAATTTACATGCAATATTTATGTAATTTTAAAGCAACACAGGGTGGACTTGAAATTAAAATACCATTTCATAACTAATTGTTATGATCAGGCGGTTTTTTTTATATAATATTTGGTTTGCTTTAACTTAAAATTGTCGGCATTTTAAAATATTTAATTATACTTTATATGGGTTGGAATTTTTCAACAGTCGCGTCAGTTGTTGTTTCACGCATTTAATTAGTTTCGGTTGTTTAAATTATTTAAATATCCATACGATTATTTCTTAATTTAAATTTATATATCAATTAATTATTTATTTACCTCTGTTATTTTTTAATTATACTATATTCGTTTTACGTATTGTTTCGTATTACTTTTTTTGCGTCATTATGATTTTTTTTGTTAAAAATGTAATTAAATTTCAAATTTTAATACAAAACCAAACATTTTAAGAAAACCAATCGTATCTATTGGTTTTAAACACGGACGTATCCACAAACATGGAAAAATGAGATAAAGATGCCATTAGATTCATTTTTCAAAGCTTTTTCAAGGAAACTTATCATGATATCTGATAAAAAATTTTAGATACAAAAAGAATATTCGAAATCGTTGTTGGTTTCAAAAACGGACGTGTCCATATTGAAAAAAAAAAATATTTTGGAGAAAAGTCTGTCAGTACAGACTCACAAGCTTGAAGTTTTGGTATAGAGGTGTTTTTCGTAAAAAAGTTATGCCATGAATGAGTCCTGCAGATTTTTGTAGTTGAGTTAAGAACGGTGCGTCATATCAAAAAAATTAAAAACTCTGAAAATGACTAAAATACGATTTTTCACAGAAATTATAAGATAATCCTTTGACTTAGAGGTAAAACAACAATTTTTCAGTTAGTTTCAAAAAATGGACGTGTCCAGTTTTAACATTCTAATCCAGTCCACAATTCCACGTCAATATCGTCGCCTGAATTTTGTTTTCACGTATCCGCCTAAATCAATTGTTTCAGATTTTTTGCGTTTCATAGGTTTTTGAGGTGCTCTATCGATTGATGAAAAACGCTTTTAAAAACATAAGAAAAGCTTTCTTATGTTTTTAAAAGCGAATTTCATCAATCGATAGGGCCAATTGACAAATACTCTATGATGACAGACAAAATGTTTATTTAAAAAAAATCCATTTGTATAGAAGAGGGGGAAAGGTGTGGTCCGATTACACTTTGAAGTATGGAACGGTTATTTAAAATCATATTCCAAACAGATTTTACCTTTATAAATTTTTCAATACGGCTCATCGTTTTCGAGAAAATAAAAAAAATCACAAAATTTGCATGGGAGGGGGAACGTAGTGGTCCCATTGGATTTTGATGTGTGGATAAGTTATGTTAAATCATATTCTAAACACATTTTACCTTTATAAATTTTTCAATATGACTCACCGTTTTCGAGAAAATTGCAAAAAACTGTTTCGTTTGTATGGAGGAGGGGAAAGGAATAGTCCAATTTTGCCCGTTCAAGAACTCAGCCTAGCCATTTACGAGAAATGTAACTATACCAAATTTCAAGTCTCTAGCTCAATCCGTTCGAAGGTTATGGTGTTCACGAACAGACACACGGCCGGACGGACGGACAGTCGGAAATCAAAATCTTTTGTCACCTCTAACACCCTGGTGTAGTTCATTTTTGTATCTGATGATTAGTTCGATGCTTTACAAACGGTATAATAAATATAATATAGATACTTCTAGATGATATGTCGTATAGAGTGTAAACATGGATCTTATGCGCCGTTTACATCTGACACTTTAAATCTGATACTTTAAATCTGACACCTTAAATCTGACACTTTCAGCGAATTTCATTCTGTGAGACTAAATTCACTTTACACAAACGTTTACATTACGATACAAAATTCTTAAAATTTTCCCAGAAAGACGCAGGTACCGTAATTTTTTCATGCAAAATCGCCGAAATAAATTCAAGAAAACTAGTTTTCGAGAAAATTTGAAAAACATCTATCGGCCAGATTTGATATAAATTACTTTCAAACTTCAGACAGGATTATCTCATCTGTAGTAAATGGCATATACGTCAAAACCATATTTAAGCGACAATATGTTTAACATATGTTCCGTTCCTGTTATTGTACTCTACTATAATAAAGAAAACACAAAAGATTCCCAGTTACTAGCACCATTTAGAAATGAATAGATTTTTTGGGATTTTCTCGAAACTGCTTTCGTTGGACACGCCCGTGTTTAAAGCCAATAGACACAATTGTTACAAAAATTAAACAAATTCATCAAAATTCTATTTGTTTAATATAATATTATAATCACAAGTAACAAGAATTACTAATAAACAAATTATTGTTTCATTAATTGTTTAATGATGTTTTATGAAAAGCATTTTAAATATTGTAATGTTGCTCGTATATAACATTTGTCATCTATTTGTATATTCATACATAATTTATAATATTATGTAAATTATTAAATGTAAAATTTTTATCTACGAATATTTAGGAATATTACAATCGTTCGTGTTTGTTTGTTTATTTTGTTTTTTATGTTATTTATGTTAATTGCAACATGAGATGATTCTAATGTTTTTCTTGTGTTGTTTTATGTTTAATGAATTCTTTATTGTCCACCCTTTTGTAATGGGTCACTTTGTTTCTATACTTTTAATATTCCTTAACTGTTAATTGATTATAATTCAGGTTAAGTTCTTATGTTAAATAAATCTTTAGCATCCAATGTTCGTTTTTTTTTAAATATATATAACTACATTTTCTTACAGTTGATACAATTTTATTACTTAAATATGCTTTCAATTATTTAGTAATATTTTCATTATTCAATTCTTTAAATTTATTTTTAATGGTTTGATTATTTAATTGTCAAATCAACAAAGCTTGTTTTTGTTTGTTTAAATTTTTAATTAAAATTTTTACATTTTTTTAAAGACTCAATTTTTGTAAATATTAGTTAACCCGCCCGTTTTTATATTATTATATTCAATTTTTTGTTAATTCTTCAGTGTTTTAGTATTAACTAGTGCAACGAATGAAAAACTGTGTCCATTTCGGATAGACTTCGTTCTCGTCCTCGCAACAGCAGACCAGCGTCCACTGTCCATTTATTAGCCCTATAGTACATGTCTTTGTACATTGTCGGACAATTTTGATTCTAAATTGTGAAAGTTTAAAATTTTTAAATGTTATGTGAATAAAATTTGGTACAAAAGAACATTATTAGTTAAGGTAAATAATTTGTTCAAGCTTACTTTGCTTACTTTGGGATTCTGGAAGTCGATATTCGTCCTTATCGTCCTGTGATGAAGAGGCTGTAGCGGCCTTGCATTATTTCCTAAGGGAGCTTTGGGCGTTTGCTCTGATCCTTGCATCAGGCGACGAAGTTGATAAAGCTGTGAAACATAAACGTAATTAGTTTAAAATACTTTTTCGAGTTAATTAAAAATATCTGAATTTGTCACAATAAAGATTCTGACTGAAATTTAGTGAATTTTAACATTTTAAATGCATCATTTGCCCATAATTTTTAAACGTTTCTTTGAATGGTTTTTGTCCGCTAATATTATTTGATAATTTTCGAACTATAGGTGATATTTTTAGTTCTATCGAAACATTTTCTTTTACGAGTTTAAATAACAGAAAAAAATAATATTCTGCATAATTAAAATATAAAATCGAATCAATTCTCGAATTAAAATAATGCATTTCTAACAATTTTTACCTCTTGTTTTGTTATGTAAATCGGTTTGTTGATAATAATCCAGACCGTGCTTTCCCAGCATCCTGGATGTGTTGTTGATCCCTCATATGTCATATAGTGGTCTGTATTTGGCAAAAGAGACCGTAGTGAAATGTGTCTAATTGGTGTGGAAGATCCTGAAATTCAACCAGAAAATTATTTAAATTTTAGTTCATGCAGAGATTTTCACATAATTTTCCGTACAACATTGATTTTTTTTCCACTAAAGCAGAAGACGTTTTTTTTAAGATTTCCGTGATTGTAATCAACCTCATTTTTAAACGAGAATAATTCTACTTGAAAAACCTTCGAATGTCGCGGTATCTAAAATGATGTCATTTTCACCTGTCACCGCATTTCCATTTTTACTTTATTATGTTTGGGTTAGTATGTTGAAGACATTTTTCTTTTTATCATGAACTTTTGCATAGCTTATAAAAGAATTTCATAATGAAACTAGTGCACAAACGGAATTATTTAAAAATTTAAATGTTCTTGTGCTGAGACAGAATACAATTTCTTTGTTTCAAAACATAAACGGTATTTACATTTTCTTTTTTTATCAATCGTATTTAAGTCTTTAACCGTTATGTTACTACCCGGGTACGCATTTTCGATGTTGAGTTAAAACCATCGAATCCCAATTGTTTAAGTCATTTTAAATAAATTTGTGTATTATTTGACGTATTCTAATTGAAAAAAATTGTACAAACATATGAGGCTTTCAGCGCAATAACGGACTAACCCACATAATCGAGTTTTTGAAGCTTGACTTTATTACTCAATGTTGAAATGTTCTTTTGTGCATCTAAACATTTTTATCTAGAAACTCACTCGCAATAGTGATTCAAACACAAAAAAAATCACGATTTTGACATGTGGGTTAGTCCGTTATGCCTCATAGATGAGCTTAAACTTTGGTAGTCCTCTAGTTACGGGTACTCAGGTACGCATTCGTTTTTTACTCTATATGATATATCATTTAAGAGTAAATTAGATTGATTACACTGAGCTATGCCAAGGTATTAGGAGGCATGACAAAAGATTTTGATTTCCGCATGTCTGTCCGTCTGTCTGTCCGTCTGCCTGTCCGTCTGTCTGTCCGTCTGTCTGTCCATCTGTCTGTCCGTCTATCTATCCGATCGTCCGTCTGTCCGTCCGTGAACACAATAACTTTCGAAAGGATTGAGCTAGAGACTTGAAATTTTGTGTAGTTACGTTTCTCGTAAATGGCTAGGCTAAGTTCTTGGACGGGCAAAATCGGACCGACCCCCCCCCCCCCCCTCCCCACCCCACACACAAACGCAACACTTGTTTTAGAATTTTCTCGAAAACTGTGAGTCATTTATAAAAGCAAAATGTGTTGAGAATATGATTTTACATAACTTATCTATACATCAAAATCCAGTTGGACCACTCCTTCCTCCTACTCCATACAAATTGAATATTTTTTTTTCTATTTCCTCAAAAATGGTGCATCACATCGAAAGATTTATTACGACGAACAGTATTCAAAATATGATTTTATATAACCGTTCCATACATCAAAATCCAAAACTTGGAAGCGAAGGCGAGCAGCGGATTATTTACAGTCAGAATTGAAGTAAAAAAATAACCAAAATCAAGGGGTTTTTTTTTTACTTCAATGCTGTCGATTTCGCTGCTGGGTACCCGGGAACCTAGGTTATAACTAGTGTGAAAAATGCTGGGTAGTAACATTAAGGTTAAAAAGTTTCTGCATTTTATTTTGAGTTCAAAAAGTAAAAGTTACGACTATTAAATAGTTTCCGTGAAAAAGGTGCCAGAAATAGACTGAATGAGAATATCTTTGAGATATTTGCATAATTAAATTCATTTTGGTCTATTTAATTAAAGTGAAATTGGATGATGACCAAACCATAGACAGAAATTCGTCTTCCTTCATCTCTTTGTGCTTAAATTATCATTTCAATTGACGGAATATTAAATTAAATCTCATAATGCTACATTTACACGAATGACAAATTTGTCATTTTTTTCTTGTCATTATGTTAATTCCCGTGTAAATGGCATAATTTTTGTAATTTTTTCTGTCAGAAAATGTCAATCTCTCATAAAAGAATGAACTTGTCCATTCTTTTATGCCAGATTGTCATTCGTGCAAACGCAATATTAGTTATGACAACTTTAGTATTCAACTTTTGTCATAACTAATATTGCGTTTGCACGAATGACAATCTGGCATAAAAGAATGGACAAGTTCATTCTTTTATGAGAGATTGACATTTTATGACAGAAAAAATTACAAAAATTATGCCATTTACACGGGAATTAACATAATGACAAGAAAAAAATGACAATTTTGTCATTCGTGTAAATGTAGCATAAGAAGTCAGAATAAATTTGATTAAGGTAGACTTTTAAAGAGTTGCTTGTAGTTTGTAGTGAAGATTAGAATGAATTTGTTTTAAATACCGGCATCAAAAAAATTCATGGAATTTTAGTAAAAATATTTAAAATCGAAAGTCGGTAGTACACATTTTTTTTATTAATATGTTTTCGCAGTTTATATACAGTGGTTTACCAAATTTCTTTTGCAAAGAACTGAATTAGTAACCAAGAATTTAGTAAGCCACTGTATAATTTTATCAATTACAATCACTGTTGCAGACCAGGAACTATAGACAGAAATGCATTAAAATGTGTGGCTGCTTTACAACCATGCCGTTCGTTTTAAATCTTGAAATAAAAACACTGCCTCCAAGTTAGCAACCCACTGTAATCGAAAGTGACGCATATCCCCTTGCTGGTCGGACTTTGTGCTTATAATTCTACGGACGAACTTTCTAATATGAAAGCTAAATAGTTTCTGAAAATATCACGGTGGCCTCTAGTTACCCTTCATCCTTACCCCCTCATCAGCTATCTCATGAAATGTCGAACCAATTTTGATTTGGTTTTCATCTGTTTCCGTGTGATGCCTTAAACAAATTTTTTCCCCACTAAAATCACCCGCCCGTCCCAAATTCGTTCTCTATAACTCTTTTTCTTGTCATATGATGATTCGCTAAGACTAAAGAGAATACAGTTTTCATCTGTACCAAATTATGTGCACAAGACACCGGAAAATGCATCCCCCCAAAAAAAATATTTGAAGTTTCTGTAACCAATAAAAGACCCTTGAATTTTCCGTCGTAAAAAGAAAATTTTATAATGATTTTTATTTTTAGGGGCACGAAAAATTATTTACGGCTAAGGGGAGGGGCAACATTGTAGCTATGCCTCTGTAGATCATATTTGACTTCGCTAAAAATTAGCGTAATTTTAAGCCGATTCAAGAATGGAAAGACTAGGAAAACGCAGGAAAAAACTAGAAAAACATCTTAAGAAATTTAAATAATAATGAAATTTGTTAAAATCAAAAAACATGATTCATAAATTCCTTTCATAAAACCTCCATTTAATCTAATTGCGGTTTTACATTAGAGTAAATCAAATAAAAACACTTTTTGACTCTGACATTTCAAAATAATTGTTTTAAAATTGAAAAAAAAATACCAATGTAAATTTTCCTCATTCGGAATTTATTTTGTCGGTGTTTTTTCCAATTTCCTTTAGCAAACAATCAACTTTACTTTCATCTTTTTACTCTTGTAAAACATTTTCTTTTCAAATTTATTTGTTTTCGCCCTTCTCGCAGCTTGGCTAGACGACAAACGTTAAGCGGTCGCAGATTAACTCAAAATCCGAATAAGATTCATGCCGAAAACATTAAAAAAACAGGATGTAACTTCATCCTGTGCCGATTTTTACCCTCCTAAAGGATCCTGTATTAGACTAGAAGAGCAATATTGCTTCATGTTTCAATAAACTGTAATCAAACAAGACTTTCATAGTCGACATCATGCGGTATATTGAAAAAAAAACTCGTTTTGCTCCGTCACAGGCAAAAAGTATAAAAAAAACATCTTATAAAATCATCCTTAGGTTCACTTTTCAACTGGCATTGCGCCCTAAAAAAATCCCTACCCAAACCGAACAAGTCTCGTAGAAACGTACTAACAATCCTGCAGGGGGATGTTTGGCGGTTCTTAGTCTAACGATGAGAACTCAAGAAAGCATAAAAACATTCAAATAACAACTTGATAAAGGAGTAGCAATGTTTTCCCGTGTTTGTTGAAAATCTTTTCTGGTCTTTAGAAATGGCAAGCGAAGACAAAGAGGTCAGCTTTTGGGGCCACCACCCTCTGGGCATTGCAGAGTCCGCGAAACTTCCCTTTCTTGATGCCTAAGTGCTTTTGAAGAGGACTTTGTTTTTTTTTTGCAGTTGAATCGAAACAAGCAATCAAGGCTCAAAAGTTTATTGGGGTATGCATCCGGTCAGGACAATGTTTTAGGGGTTGCTACCAAGGGTGCTCGCAAAAAAATTGGGGAGTGAAAATATTCTAGCGGCAGGATCTACTCACCTTTATGTTGGGGAACAATTTAAGCCTGATGTTGCAGCTATTAAGGTTTTTTCTTGTACATTTTCCTGTATTTTCATACAAGTTTCTGGTTTTTTTCTCTTGTTGGCTAAATATCCGGAAAACTGGGAATCGGCCAACGGAAATCGTTTCGGTTTTTAAGAAAAGTTTAAGAAAGAAATATTTTCGGTAATAATAGCAACAGGAACAGGTGAAACATGCTAAAGTTTCGAATTTTTCATCAAATTGGTCGTAAACTTACAAAAGTTCCTGAACGGACACCAGAAATGTCTTGAATTGTGTTAAACGGCAGGGGTCCATGACCAAAAAACATCTAATAAAAGTCAAATTAGTATGGGTTTATTAAGAAAATTTGATATTTATGATATTTAAAAATTTAGCCATTGTTCTGCTAATAATAATAATAATAATAAGCAATAATTAATTTCTTTTGTTGAAACTTTTTTCATGCAGATGGTGGTGAAGTCCGGAAAAATTGGATTTAATACTTCCATACCCCTTGCTTCGCTTTCAATGCTTGCCAAACACAAACTAATTGACGCAGCTGGCTGAAAATTTGACAAAAAGTCATTTGACGGATAGTATTTACGAAAAACAACATTGGTGGCGCTATTTTTTGCCTAGGCTTCCTTTATCTCTTCAGCCCGCCCTCGTCTACAGGGGTTTAGATGTTAGGAATTTGTAATCTTCAGGACAGACGGGCAATGAAGTTCCTTTCTGTCATTTTTTCTCACCGAAACTTGAAACTATGTATTTTATTTTTTATTTTTGCATTTTTAAGCGTTTTGTTAATAATTTGTATTATGTAAACATAACAAAAGCTATAATTGCCAATCTGGCAATCATTGGAGACCCGTATGGTGATATTCGTATCAAAATTCGAACAGTTGTACCAAAATTCCACTTTGAAGTCAAACTTTCCAATAATATTTTTTTAAAATTTATTCCAATCGGATTTTGATGTATGGGAGTTTTATGTTGATGTTTAGTAACCGTTTTATCTATTGATGATTTTTATTATTATGTTTTTCGTAGTACGAAGAACATAATAATGGGAGTTTTATGTAGAATCATATCCTAAATAACTTTTGTTCTTGGACTTTTTTGATAAGATGCACCGTTTTTGAGAGATTCGCAAAAATCGTTTTCGTTCGTATGGGGGGTATCCCCCCCCCCCCCTCCCCCCCTAATGGTCCATTTTTGCCCATTAACGAACTTAGCCTTGCATTTTACGATAAACCAATCTGCGCAAAATTTCAAGTCTATAGCTCAATCCGTGCGCCCGCAATCCGCGCCACAGACGGACGGACAGACGGACAGACGGACGGACAGACAGACGACCATGCAAAAATTAATTATTTTTATCATTCTAAACACACTGGTGTAATTCATTTTTTTGTGTGATGACGGGATCTTGGCGTTACAAACGGTAAGGCAAATCTAATATACCTTTTGGTTTCACCATACGGGTATAACAATTATTTGGAATTTTTCTTCGTTTAAAGTTGAGCGCTTTTTTTGGGCGATCCCTAAAGACATTCAACAAAAGCAAGAAAAGGGGTTAGAGAAAAACGGTGGGGTCGATTTCAGTATGTCAAAAATGTTCGTCAAAAAATTTGCAAATCAATATCCTGTCAGAGGTTTTCGCGATCACAGGAGAACGGGGCTGTTTTACGTGGACGTAAATTTCCCCGCAAAGCGGCATGTCTAGTATTGAGAACAGGATAAAATGAGTTACAAAATATGCATGATGTTCAAAAATTTCAACCAAAAAATTTAGTAGTGTATTATAAAATATGAATTAGTTTTTCAAGTCATTGTTTTTGAAAAAATATCCTAAACTTATCATCGATTTCACACACGATAATTTCGTTTTTCATTTCATTTATGTAAAATCAATTTAATTAAATTTCTATGTTTTTAAATTAAGCTTACCTCGAAATAAAACCTTATTAAATGTACTAGTGATAATTCTCAGTTCTGGATTTGGTGTATCACCAATCTGTACCATTAGTGAAATACCAACAATTCCCTGGGATTTGTGCTGTGCTTCGGACATATTGTGGTACAACTCTTTATTGAAACCATATAGTTGTATCTGAAAATAAAATTAATTTAAATGTTTTATTTGTTTTTCATTTGAGTTTTAAATTATTGCTCAATTAAATCATTATTTATACATATAAAATAATTAAATTTAAAGAGCAAATATAAATTGAAGAATATTTCAAATATACATTTAAATATAAATGAACCAGTAATATACTAATTATGGATTGATAATTGAATTTAATTTATATAGGGAAGAAAATTCAATTTTAATCATTTTATGAATACCGTGTTGATTCATCCATTTGGGAATGTAAATTGACCGGAGGGTTTTTTTTTTAATTTTTATTTTTCAAAGTTGGTTAATACAGATTAAAAAAAATGAAAGAGAATAATTTTGTTTAAGCGATAGATTTCTACATTAAGTAAATAAGATTACAGCAGTGTAGAATTTTCAAAAACAATTGAAATTGGCTAAGAAGTTTTCTTGGAAACCGATCAAGAAGTTGTCCATGAAAAACGTCACACATTTAACAAGAAGGGCGGGAGTTCTACGATTGTCCGCGACCGTCCCGGCTATTCCTGGACGTATTGTTAGGGTGACCAATCTGGTATTAGAATTATTTTTAAATTCTAATACCAGATTCGTAATCAGCGACCCCAAAAACCCCCGAGTGACATTTTTCAGCCCACAACAGACAGGGCTCATGGCAAAAATCAATGTTTGAAAACACCAACCTCTTAACATATCATGCTTCCCGTTTAATCCTTTAGGGGTGGAATTTTGAAAAACCCGGCCTTAGTGAGCGTCTACATGATGGATGGAACATGTTGTGAAGATTTTAGCCCAGGGGTGTGGGGTGGGCGTTGATGAGTCATTCAGTTTGTCAGGACAAACGATTTTTCCGAAACTATAAGTATTGCCGAGGAGAGCCATGTACTATTCAGGTATTTTTTAGTTTAAATAAATTGGTCACATTTTTTTTACATTTTTATATCATTTTGAGTCTCTCACAGGTACAATACTTTTGTGTAAATATTTTCATTAAAGTTGGTCATAAAAGTTTTTCCTTTCCTCTGATTGTGAGTCCATAATTTGCAAAGTAGATACTCAAAAATTATGTTGCAATTGAAAAGTTTTCACAATAAAATGCGCTAGCTTGCTGGAAAATTAAAGCACGCAACTATTTTTGCTAGTTTAAGGTGAAATAGTTTCGTTTTTAATGTTTTTTGATGACTTAATAGTTGATTTAAAAAGAATTTTACTATCCCTCGTGGTTGCCTAGTCTTCTTGTGGTTATAAAAAAACCAAAAATGGAACAAAAATCCGTGCAGTTAATGGTAGCCACAAACCAACTAACTGATAGTTGTACAAAAATTTAGTCCTTAAAATGTGAAAGACAGAATAAGATAGAAGTGACTTTGCAACAAAGCGTTTTATCTAAACATTATCCTAAAGTACTTAAGTCACGTCATGTAATTTGCTGAATATCTTGAACTTCGCTTCTGGTTTATGAGTTTGTTAAACACGCAACCGTACGCCACATATGATGACGAATATGTGATAGATATATCAACACAGACGAATACGAGGGCGGTTTGAAAAGTAATCGGCTTAGGCAAAAGATAGCGCCACCAATGTTGGTTTTCGTGAATACTATCCGTCAAATGACTTTCTGCTAAATTTTAAGCCAGCTGCGTTAATTAGTTTGGGTTTGGCAGTCTGTGAAAGCGAACAACTTTGGTATGTCTCCCTGTCTTCCTGTCTCTCTGTCTCTCTCTCTTTGTCTCTCCCTCTCCCTCTCTCTCTCTCTCTTCCTCTCTCCCCCCCCCCCTCTCTCTCTCTCTCTTTGTCTCTCCATCTCCCTCTCCCCCTCTCTCTCTCTCTTCCTCTCTCTCTCCCTCTCTCTGTCCCTCTCTCTCTCCCTCTCTCTCTCCCTCTCTCTCTCCCTCTCTCTCCCCCTCTCTCTCCCCCTCTCTCTCTCCCTCTCTCTCTCTCTCTCTCTTTCTTTCTCGTTCTCTCTTTCTTCCCCCCCCCCCTCTCACTCTCTGTATGTCTGAAAATGAACGATGAGATCAACGCCGAATAGAACTGTTTATGGGGAGCTCTTCGATATCAACAATAAAATATTGAGCAGCTGAATTTAAACGCTTCAAAAAAGAGTTTAAGCCGCTCAAAAGAGGTAGCCACACCAGAAATGGTCGACAAAACCCATGGTATCGTTATTGACCATCGACGAGAAGGTGCGCGAGATTGTCGAGGACGAGTGGAAAATATATTGTATAAATATTTGGGAATGATTCCTCATTCACCATATTCTCCAGATTTGGCTCCCTTCGACTATTATCTATTTCCAAACTTTAACGGCCGATTTCTTCACCGAGTACTAACGCTATTACCGGTATTAGACCAAAATTTGGTACTCAAATTGGTATCAAGTCATTTCTTCACCAAGTACTAGCGCGCCTTAGTACTGACTTTGGTACGGAGTATTAGCTGGTACTCATTATTTCCTGGACCCTCAAAATCGAGGGTCTAGCGATGTTAGTACTCGAATTTATGCCAATTTTATTTCTTCACCTATAATATAATACTGGAGTAGTCGATTTTTTTTATTTATAGAAATGATTTCGCATTAACTGCATCACTTTTTGTACCGGACGCTGAATAGTAATATTTGATGAAAAATAGCCGTAGATAATAATTTCAAATATAAAAAAAATCAAACACACCGAAACATGAGAATTAAAATGAATCACCACCAACCGTATCCTTTTCGTTTTCTGCTCCTCATGTTTTCACTATTTATTTGCACTAAATTAAAAGCCCGTTTATAAAGTGGAATAACTAAAAACACAAACAAATATTAATTGAAAAAAAACACGTACACGAATTCACGGAACACAGCGAACAATAATATTTCAAATTAAAATGTCAAAATAGTGTCAAAATCGGTTTTAGACGTATTACCTTAGTTTTAGACGTATTTGCCGCTAGTACCAGCTGGTGAATTTAGCTCCGGTACTAGCGATGTGAAGAAATGCACAAGTACTAACTTTTCATTGGTACCGAGTACCAGAGATAGTACCTGGACTAGCTAGACCCCACTTTAGTACTCTGTGAAGAAATTGGCCGTAAGAAATCTATCGGAAGTAAAAGATTTGGTTCGAACGAGGAGGTCATCGCTGAAACAGAGGTCTATTCTGAGGGCTTCGAGAAATCGCATTTTTAGGAGGGTGTTTAAAAATTGGACGAAGTGTAATGCCCCAAAGGGAAACTATGGTGAGAAATAAAATGAGTTTTGACGAAAAAGCTGTGGTTTCTTGCCTAGTCCGATTACTTTTCAGCCCGCCCGCGTATGTATAAATATATATATATATATATAAATGTTATTAACATATTGCAAATAGATGCGGGGTCAAAGGAGACGAGATAACATTTAATATAGTCGCTCTCCATGAGTACCGCAAATGTATTTTATAGCGTTAAATATATTCTGTAAACATTCAGGTCGTTGTCGATCGTTCATAGTCGGAGATGAAGTGAGGGAAAGACGAGAAATAAGAGGCAGTGCCAGACATGTCATCCCGATTAAGCTCCAACATAAACCACAGGACTTACACCGTACCAAGTAAATAAATGTACATACATTGCGAAATCATAATTCGCAGGACTCTTTCGGTCTACAAATAACACATGAGCATGTAGTATCCTTAGCACGTGGATATTCATAGATATACAAGGTAAACACTAGACACACGTGTGTAAAGATAACAGTGGCAATCTGTCGTCTTGCTAACGTACATATACTCGTATGTTATATCAACATATCTTCCTGCCATCTGTATGGATATCATTTAGGATCCCTTCATACTCACAAAAAAGTACCAAAAAAAAAACTCCCCCGCACAACAAGGATCTGTTTAAGGACTTACCTCACCAGGAAAGCTGTACCCATGGATATGATGCTCTGATCCTTGGCTATTCTCGGTTCCGTAGTGAATGTAAATTTCCTCGAATTGGTAACGATAGGCCAAGGGCCCTCCGGAGATGTTGACGTGTTGCTTTGTATCTTTATCGACACGGAAGACTAGGGATTGACCCGTGTTATGAAGATTACCCGATACCTATACAAATGAAAAAAAAATCACATAAGTACTATTATATAGAAATATATAAAAAAATACTACAAGATTGTGGTTGATGATGATAAAAGGGTGGTGTAAAATGTCTGTCCAGTGGTAGTCATCATGTTTCAGGCAGTTATCCCAAGCATTTTTCTTCTATTCGGTTACAGGACCCTTCTGGGCTCTGCCCGAGGAAATGGGAGTTTCGTATCGCATTTGATTGAGGGAAATGCGAGGATCGAAGCAGCAGGAGTCCTGCTCCATTTGCTTTGCGTATTGAGGTACTAAATGATGCGATTAAGTGTGATGTCATGTTTTGATTGGTAGATAATTTGCCTTTACGAGACGATATCTTTGAGATTCGGTAACATATTTTTATTTATTGTGTTCTGTTGGTACAAATATGGGTAAAAGGATATTCGGGGATGCTCCAGAACCACACAAAAGTGTGTCGATTGAGGTTCAAGTGGGTTTATCGCATTTAAAATGTTTGCTATTTGTTATGGATTATCTTTTAATATCGCTTGAAAAAAAAGGATTGTTATAATGATGATGTTTTCATGAATGTCTACAGTGGAATTTCGATAAGATGAACCTCAATAACCCAAATTCCTCAATAACTCGGAGATTTTTCAATCCCCTTGAACTTTCCTATCTTATTCAATGGTATTTTACCTCGATAATTTGATTTTTTTTTTTTTTGGTTTAACACGTTAGTGACATTTGCTTTTTCAACTTTTTTTACATTTGGACATCGTGTACCACGGGTGGTACACTAGCGATTTGTTTTCTGGCGGTTGTGCGCCATCGGTGGTTCACGGTGTGTGTTTTTATATTACTTCATAAAATACTGACAATTTATGTTAAAACTATGTTTGTATACTTACGACGGTTAGGAATATTCAAAAATCGATTGCACTATGCATGTGCCACTGGTGGTACACGATGTCACGAACGTGTTAACCTATAATAGTGAAAACCGGATCAAAATCTTGTCAGTAAGAAAAATGAAGCAGAGGAATTTTAGATCACTGCATAGACCTTAATTTCATCAAAAAGTTTTTTTTAGCGTATGTAGCTTCGAAAATATTTAAATAGAGTTTGCCGCTTAGTTGGATAAAATTATTTCTCAGAGAACCATTTGAATTTAGTGAGTGTGGTCTTCTATCAGATTATTTTTCAAAAAACTTACTGCCAGGAATACCAACATTTAAAAAAAAATTAAATTTAAACTTACTTTGTGTTTATCAATATGTAATGGCCTAAGATACGGGTCAAATAGTAATTTTTCTGGTTCTACGTTAATAGGCGACTGTCGACGTCCCTTATTGCACATATTCCACTGTGGATTAATAAGGCCCCAAAATCCTGGTCCTGAAACGAAACAAGAAATTTACAGAAAATCACAACAATAAAAAAAAACATATTGAAAGTCATCCTTACGGAGAGTTGGTTTCACCTGAAGTTGCCTCATGAATTTACATAAAAATTTCAATTAAAAAAGTGCATAATTTATAAAAAAAGCATGGGGCGACTTCCACATGTACCAACGGATATAACAGGAAAACATTATTTGCACACTAAGGAATACAAGCTCGAGGCTTTGGTGAGCATAATTTTCAACTCCAAGGATTCAACTAGATAACATTATGCTATCACCAGCCATATGAGGACATTTCACTTCATATAGTAGCTATGATAATCCTATAAGGATTCAACGTATTTGCATTTGAACCACTTTCTGCATATGTTCACCATTACCGCTACCGACTGGCTCTGGAATTATTAATTTAGAAAAAAAAACACTTCCGAAGAGCAAAAAGTCAGGAGAGTATACAAGATTCCTGTTGTTGTTTCGAAAAAGGGTTCTTTTGTATTTACCCTTTAACAGTGTATCCTTTAAGAGTCATTTCTTATTCTATGCACCTGACGTCGTATAGGCGATAAAAATGCTTAGGTTTTTGTATTAAGCGTCAGTATCGTCGCATCCTCAGAACTTCATGAAGAATTTTTATAAAGAATTTCTTGTTTGCCCAGAATGCAAAGTCTTTAAAAGGGTTATTTTCCAGCGCAATGGATTTATTAAGAACAATAATTTTCCCACGTTTCTTATAAACTTCACTTATCTAGGGTGACCAGACCACATTTTTTACGTTCATCTTCTATAGAGGAAAGCTATTGTATTCATGACAGGGCCGACTCGAGAACGGGGGAAAATCCGTTTTAGGCAAAATTATGAAGATGGCCGTGGATCTGTCTGTCTGTCCATTTTACGTATCTTAAATAATTCGAGAACGAGTTGAGCTAGCGACTTGAAATTTATCATTAATAAATTTTACAGAAATCGTAGTTTTCTATCAACTTTTGGAAAAGTAACGGTGGCTATAACAGGTACCTCCAATATATTTTTTTTTTGAAAAAATACCGTTTTTTGAAAATAGTTCGAATTCTGTGCACTTTTATGAAAACATGCATACAACCAAATTTATAGGAAATAAAAATTTGCACATTTTTCTTCTAACGGTTTATATGCATCTGTAACGGTTCTTAACTTATTTCAAAAAACTGAGGTTTTTGAAAATTTCTCGTAAACTGTGCGCTTTTGAGAAAAAATACATTCAAAAAATTTGATTTCCTTTGAATTTGATAATTTCAAAGGAAATCAAATTTTTTGAATTTTTCTTTTTAACGGTTTTTAGGTATCTTTAACGTTGCTTGAGATATTTGAAAAAATATTAATTTTTACATATTTTTTCCGAAACGAAATATTGCAGAGGAAAGTTTTATATTGATCACAACTGATATTTTTTAGTTAAATCCGGGACAAGGTGTTGGATGGGGAGGAGGGTAGGTGGTTGAAACGGAACGAAATAACTATCTTATAGTCAATGAGGGTATTCAGAGTCGTCTTTTAAATTGCGGGTAAATTTACCGCTCGGTAATTCAGTCAAATTTTACAGATTTTTACCGAGACGGTAACTTGGTTCATGTAAAAATGAATTACCGGCTTCGGTAATTGTAGACATGCCTTGAGTCGTGTTTTCCGGCCCGGTTATTCGGTATCAAGAATCAACCGCGAGTGGCGCTAGTAATGTTTTTAGTTGTCAAATTTTCTCGCTGGTTTTTTGTTAATCTCATCGGACTGATGCAATTTTTTCAATTTTGATAGCCGTTGCCACAATAGAAATTCAAAAAATACATCAAACATGGATTTAAAGGTATGTGACATATTTTACAATTAAATTCGCAGTTCATGATTTGGTCACGTATCCAATAAAAGCGCTGTTCTCAAATCTCTGCTGTGGGATGTTCACAGCAGAATATTTTCAGTCTTTTAATATTACCGAAAACACCGAATACCGAAAATTAAAAGAGGATTGTGAATACCCTGAATATTTTTTTTGGGAAAACCCAGAAAAAAATTAGTGAAATTTTTTAAACAGAATGCGGCTTAAAGATTAAAATCAAACGCGGCACAGCCCGAGACAAAAATCAACTTATAGTTTTTCGAGGTCTTTACATTCTATAAATAATGACAAAGTGATAAAAATACCAATAAATACAAAGGCGTCGCAGGCGAAATCATTTTTAATATACCTATTCGCCTTTTGTGGAAAATCGTTCAAAAATGCGCCGCAGCGGAAAAAAGTAATTTACAGCAGAATTTTTCCATATTTAATAATCGTTTGTTCTTGCGTTTGATAAATTTCAACACAAAATTGGAAAATCCGGGACAAAAGATTAATTTATGGAACGACAGCCCAACATACCTAAATCCGAGACTGTCCCGGCCACTTCGGGGCGTATAGTCACCCTACCTATGGCGCAAGACTTGGAAAAGTTTATTTCTCAGCATCATTAGATAGAAAAGGTATAAAACATTTTTACACTGGCTTTGCATGGGAGAATTTCAAAACACGTAAGTGAACTTTAATGTCTTGTACTTCCTGCTTTAGGTGCGCTATCGTTGTGATATCGAAAATAGCATCGCTCATGACAACACCGAGATGGTAGTCTTCAAATATTTCTTAAGCGTACACCAGCTTTAATAAAATTAAAGAGTCAATGGCGGGATTATGTTTTTTTTTCGTGTGGCTGTGTTTTTATGTGTAACAGCTTGGCATCAGGATAAGTTCTTTTTGCATAAGTCATCATTAGTTTGTTGCATAAAAACTAAAAAAAGTGTTTTTCTTGACAAAGCATTTATTTTATTTTTTTAAATTTTGCGTCATTTGTATTTTCGCGTGGGATTTAAAAAATGTTGCTTCTAGTTTGGGGAATTTGTAATATAAGTTATCTAAACCATTTACGTAAGAAAAATTATTGATCACCCCAAAAATTTCAATATATCCCTCTATTGTACAACTAAAAAAAACGTTATGAAACATGTTTTAACAAATTCTCCAACGTGCTATTCAAATTTATCACGTGATTGCAGTTCGTCCTCGTGAAAACTATTAAAAATTTTCCACAAAAGTTAAATTCATTTTAAGAGCCAAAAAAAACGTGGGTCGATCAAAATAGTGGAAATATAACATTTTAAAATATGTCTTTAAGGGCAACAAACGACAAAACTAGACGGAAAATTTTCTATGCAAATCGAAAATCGATACACATTGCGACTGGATAAACGTTCTTCTTCTCTAAGTTTAGAAATCGTGTACGGAATAGTCGAAAATGTCAACCAACGTCTATCCATAGATGTGGAATATGAAAAGGGGTGGTGTCCGGGGGCTAGAAAATGTAAAATCGTAAGTTACCTTGAATTATGTTTTCGTTTAATTCAGTGAAATTTGGAAATGCCCTTTCTAATTATAACCAAATTGAATTCAATTAAATAAATTAATGTCGTAATTAACCGCATCGCACCGTACACATTTTTCAATTTCAATAAAACCATAATAATAACAAATATCTACGTTAAGTGTTAATTATTTAATTGTGGGAATAATAGATGTTTATGACTTCAGATAAAAGCATTTGCATCAATTAAATAATTGATCAGGAGAAGAGTTGAAGGGAATCGATATTATATTAAATTTTGTTATGTTTCCTATATATTTTCCTCGCTTTATTAAAACTTTTTTCTACGTGTTTCTAGCACTCAACTGTCAACATTCTGCAGTTTTTTTTAGTTCAACGTTATCTAAATACCTTAAATTAACTGCCCTTAAATTCATTATATATACAGTCAAAGTCCTCTAACTCGAAATCCCTGTAATTCGAATTTTTCTCTAACTCGAATTTTTTAACCTTTTTTGCGCTGCCTTCAATTTTTCTTTAAATTTTTAGTTTTCTATAGATATTTCCATGGGAAATGTTCCACCGAAATTTCCCAACTTATTCCTCCACGGTATTTTTTCCCTAGACCCACGCGCGCAGGACTTCTTTCTTGAGCCTCCCCGTTTTCGTACAGTAAAGTTTAGGAGTTCCTTCATTCCGCGAACAACAAGACTTTGGAACGATTTACCATCCGATGTGTTCCCCCAGGACTATAATCCGCAGAAGTTCAAGGAGAATTTAAACCGACATTTCCTTTTATTTTTCCGACCATCCTGAGCTGTGCTTCGGCATTAAAGAATCTTCCCCTAAGCTCTGGCTAATACTATAAAAAAAACAGTCGACTTCCTTATCTGACGGAAAAACTCAGAAAACCAGAAAGAGATGAACTTTTTTAATTTTGAATAAACTCTTTAAGCGTAATCTCCATACAGCCGATTTTTTCATCTGGTAAAAGTATGAGATGCACTTATACAAAGCCAGTTTGGACTGAAAGGGAGAAAACAATCATCCTCCGTATGCGGACCCACGAAATTCTTAGGCTGGCGAATTTGCCGCCACGGATACTAATGCAGTTGGAAAACCTCGTTTAACCTTTGAGATCCATTAAATGTTTCTAATATTATGTAGAATTATATGTGAAGATTGATAAAGAAATGTTATAAATTTTAAATTTAAAAATTTTCAACTCAAAATATATCCTTAGGAAAATCTAAATATTTTGTAGAAAAATAATTACTTTTTGTAGAAAAATAAATCTAATTTTATGGAATAACGAAAAAATTTCCTTTTTAGACTACTTCCAAATCTTTCGCTATTTAATAAAAGCCAAAAAGCTTGTAAATAAATTTAAAAAAATATTTTTCCTCACAATTAATTGATCAATTTTTAAGTATTTAATTCTTAAAACAACTTAAACAAGATTTTTACAAAGTAAATATTTCAATAACTTACCGGATATACCATCATAGGTCCACCATTCCTCCCAGCTTGCATTTATTCCTGTAAAGAGCAACAAAACCGTAAAAAGTTAGTAAAGTTGTCGGTAAAATTTCATAAAAAAATTTCATTAAAAAAATTTTCAATAAAGGGTAGTCTGAGAAATCACAAAAAAAAATAAAGCTTTAAATAAGAGTTAGCAAAAAACTATACGTTATGGTGGAAAAACCAACTTTATCATCAAGTTAACTACTAACTCGTTAATGCTGTAATACAAAGCGTAGCGCCGCGCCAATCATCAGCATAAAAAAACATGGAGAAGAAGTTCCCTATCGCTTTTAGATTCGAGTTCCGGAAAACTCTCTCAAATAATTTTTTCGCACTTTTTATTTGTTGAAATCCTAGGGTTTGGAGCAGGCAGTAACTGTCAGAACAGGTAAAGGTTTGGGATGGCCTCTCAAATATAGAGGTAGGCAGATAGGTAACCACTTTAGATTATTTTTTAGGTGTGTATTTTTTGTGGCATAGTTGTAAAATGTGGAAATAAGCAGATGATGTTGGAAATTCTGACACATATAACCACCGTACCCCTATTGCCATCCCACCGCTCTTGTGACTATCATGGCTAGCATGAGAGAAGCATAATATCATAGTAGTAGCAACATTAGTAGCATAAAACTGATGGGAAAAACGTTTTCCCACTTCCTAAAAGGGATTCGCATCCGCAGTCACTCGCTTACATTTTGCCATGGCGATAAATTTTCAACGAGTGGAAAACTAAAACTTTGTGATTTATGAGACGCTTCTCGGTGTAAACACCGAACAGTATTTTATTCCCATTATTTTTTTTTGTTCTATTTTTATTGTTGGTATCCCGATTTCAGATGCTTCCTTTTCCCTTTTCCGACTGATCTCAGCTTAACGCTTGGTTTTCAACTTTGGGTTTTTCCTTTTCTATTTTACGATTTTTGTTACAGTTTAGTGTAGCGAAAGGAAAATTGATTTTATGCGTGAAATATTTCAGCAGCCGTTGACCGAAATAGAAGACATTGAAAATTCGATTGGAAAACGCTTTAAGAATTTAAAGTTTCAAATTCGAGGAATTGTGGTTTTCTTTACATGTTTTTCTCAGAAGATTTTGGTTTGGGGTGTGAATTAGGATAGAATTTGAAATATAATCAGTTTTGTGATTTTCATGACGAACACCAACTCGAGATCGGCAGCGAATAGAAATTTTCTGATCAGTACTGATGACCGATTAAACTAAAACTAAAGTTCCGCAGTTTAATACTATGTTCACACTGACGAAAAATCACGTAATTTTGCGAAATGATTTAGATCTTAAACCAAAGTGTTCACACAGAGATTAAGGTAATTTTGTTTCACATTTCAACTAAAGGATTGCTATGAATTTTAGTAATATGATGAATAATACAATTCAAAACATCGATCAAATATGTGCAAACAGAATTAGACACTTTAGACGACAATGGAAATTATCTGTAATGAAAATAAACAATTATTTTCCATTTCATATCTAATCGCATCAAAAACAGGTCCATTTTTTTTGCCCCGCGTAGGTTGTTTACTAATATATCCTCTTCGCGTGCGGAACACGGCTTCTTTTGCTTATATTTCCGTTTTTCCAATGCAGCACAAATGTCAAAACTTCTCAAAACTGATGTGCTGAAGAGAGCTGAATGAGTGATGCAGGGTTGTCTCCATTGTTTTTGCTTGATTTCGTTCCTAATTTTGTGGAAATTGCATACTTTTAGTGATTTTGAAAATAGGTTAATGTACTGGAAATCTCGTGGTTTCGAGGAAGATTTCGTTCAAAATTACGAAAATCTTCAAAATTACGTAATTTTGCGTCGGTGTGAACATAGTATTAACCAGAAAATTTCCACAATTTCCTAATTTGAAATATCCCAGGAGAAATTCTTTAAATTAAAATTACAAAAAACCCATAAAATTGTAGATTCCATTGTAACCTACCTAGGTCGAAGAGTAACATTTCACATACCAAACAACAACAAGAAAAATAAAAGCAATATTTAACAAAGCAACAAGCATTTCTCTGCATATACCGAGGAGCAGAACGATGACGTTTTTTGTATTAGTTCTTTTAATTTTGCAGTATGAATGAGAAAGCCACGCAAATGCCCAACATTATGCTGCATCGTCCTGTGAAACCAAAAAGTCCAAAAGATCAAAGCAAGAATGGATGAATAGTTATTACGAGATGTTAGTAAGGAGCGAATAGCACGAGTAGGGTAAAATGGTCAATTTTGATGCAGTAAGAAAATTTGGAGATCAAATTTTTTTCTTCTAAAAATCTAAAAACCCGATTTTCGAGTAAAAAAAAAAATCTAAAAACGTGATTTGAGATTAAGTGAGATCCTTTCTTTTCTATATTTTATAGGTAAAGGATTTTTGTTCCAGATTTTTCTACTTTTATTTACACAATATATTTTATCTCTAAATATGTGGATATCTAAATTTGGGAACGTGAGGGAGGGGTGTGCCAACAAAACACAAATTTTTGGTAAAAAACTGATTTTAATGAAGAAGAAGTAAGAAATATACACCGCAGGCGATTTTTTTAAAACAGATTGCAGCGCAATGATTTAAATCAATAGCTACACAGTCTTAAGAGAAAATGAACTCATTTTTTGTGCTCTGCATATTCCATAAATCAAAGATTATGAAATAATTATATTTCTGAAAATACCAATAATGGGAAATGCGCTACAGGCAAATTTTATTGAGAGACATGCGCTGTTCGTAGAAAATCGATAAGAAATGCGCCGCAGCAGGTGAAAAAATGTGTTTCACAGCAACCCCTGGTCGAAGTAGAGCATGTTTTGCATATTTAGCGATCGTTTTTTCTATCGTTTGAACAATTATAACACTAATTTGAAAAATCCTGGACAAAAGTTTAGTATCCGGGACGCTGGAACAACATGCCTGAATCCGGGATTGTCCCGGCTATTTCAGAACGTATGGTCACTCTAGGACAGGCATCATCAGCTAGTGGCTTGACTGGCTCATCACACAGATTGGCTTTAACAGCGTAGCCACTATAATCGACCTTTTATTGTGTGCTGTAATGCTTGTGTGTGCGGGTTCGGATTGCAGGAATAAAACGAATCGTGCTTTGAGTTGGAATCGGGGCATTATTAGCATGACGCATTTCATTTTAAATCAGTTCGTGTCGAGCCATTGCCGTGGAAGGTTGTGTTTCATTGAACTGTATTTTTATTTGTAGTGGTTATAAATTTTGATTGTAAAGGTAGCGACAATTACTTTGATGGCCCCTGCTCTAGGAATTTTTACAAGATGGGCGGAGGAAAAAGTTCTTTTATGGGTAGAGTGGCCATAGTTTTTTTTGAGACCAATCCGGAGCTACAAATTTTATGTGGAAATTAAAACATGATTTAGATGAAAACCATGAGAATGAAATCATTCAGTTGCGCCGCAGGCGAAATTTTTTAAACAGAATGCGGCACAATTATTTAAATTAAGAAATACACAGTGCCAAGCAAAAATTAACTCAAATTTTTGCGCTCTGTACGTGTTATAAATAGTCGCAACTGAAATTTTAATATAAAATAGCAATAAAGAGAAGTGCACCGCAAGCCAAATTTTATAATAGATATTTTGTGGGACATGTGTTGAAAAAATATGCCGCATGGTCACTCTCAAGTATATTACAGATTTTTTTTTGTCAAGACACAACAAAATTATTCATTCTTTTGTGTTCGATGGAGCCAGTAACAGGAATCTACCCTATAACTATTACTACAGAGTCTGGATTGCTTTTTTGAGAGCTATACAATACTCAAGTCTATATGAGAGTAAATGAGAGTGTGTCCTGAAATTCTCAACTAAAGGTGGTTCCGTGGAGGTCATCAGCATTACAACAACAACACAGACCCCATTCTATATAATCAAAATTTCCTGAACACACAATTTCCGACATAATCCCGCAACAAGGTAACATTTTTGGGGTTAGGAAAATTTCCTCCTTTTATAAAATACTTTTATGCTTCTATTTTAACCGACCAACCTCAGCATACAACAACCACGAGACTTACATACCTATAACCTTGGCACAAAGCAAACCATTTTCTGTACGGGCTAAGACACATACATTTACCAGTAAACACAAGACCATAGATTAAAGTTGTAGAAACAATAACAGAACACGATTGCATTTAAATCTATTTTGGTTATGAGATTTTTTTTCCCTGTTTATACCAATTTCCACAACATCAAATTTATCTTGTTTTTAAACAGTTTTAAACCTACATGAATTGAAAATTTCAATAATATACACTATAAGGAGTTTTGTTGGATTTAAATTAATTTCCTTAATTTCCTTTTTCTTTTCAACTAGATTTCAATATTCAACAAATTCGTTCGTCCCCTGGAAAATTCATTAGTGTAGCAGGATTCAATGAAATCCTTTTTCATGTATCGAAGCATTTCATTTGATACAATTTCAGTTCAATCTAAAATTTACAAGTTGGAAGTTTTCGCAGCCGCAAATGATGGAAAATCCGTTTTAAAAGTTTTGGGTGGGTCGGAAAATCAGGACGAAGGAGTATATCACTTCATCATTTCGGATTGTGATTTGAACGGGATATTTGAAAATTTTCGATTTCATTATATGGAAATACTTTTGGGAAATTCAGACCCTATCCTAGTTTTCTCGAAGTTGTCATGGAAAATTATGGAGCATGGGGATTTGTATAATGGCAAAAATATTTTTCAAATATACAAATATATATATATGATAGTTGCCGTACTATTCAAATGGTTACATATGTATTGAGTTTAGTTGGATAGCGGAACGATTTTCCCGTCTGGATAATGGAAACTTTTCCGACCAATCCCTTAATGATTGATTGATTGATATTACTGGAGCTCCGAAAGATCCAAGTTAATTGAATATTTAACGATTGAAGGATTAATGGTTCAAAATTTATCATTCAACTACAATGTTTGAAATTTAAATGTTTTGTTTAAATTTTTCATGGGTCTTCTGCAGCTTATAAATGGATTTCCATTGAGAAATAAATGATCCACTGAATGAACTTCGTCTGTATTCCGAAATTGATCTTTCCTGATTTGAAGTTGTGTGTGTTGATCTGTTTTATCATTTTATATTATAAACATAACAAAAGCTATAATTGCCAATCTGGCAATTATTGAAAACCCGTATGGTGATTTAATTGAACGGCGTGGCGTATCAAAATTCCACTTTGAAGTCAAACTTTCCAATAAGATTTTTTTAAAACTTGTTCCAATTGGATTTTGATGTGTGGAACTTTAATGTAGAATAATGTCCTAAACAACTTTTGTTCTTGCACTTTTTTGATAAGATACGCCGTTTTTGAGATATTCGCAAAAAACGTTTTCGTTCGTATGAGGGGTACCCCCCCTAATGGTCCATTTTTGCCCATTAACGAACTTAGCCTCGCATTTTACGAAAAACGGACCTGTGCCAAATTACAAGTCTGTAGCTCAATCCGGGCGCCCGTAATCCGCGCCACAGACGGACGGACAGACGGACAGACAGACGGACAGACGGACAGACAGATGGACAGACAGACGGACAGACGGACAGACGGACGGACATGCTAAATTCAACTTTTTTCATCATTCTAAACACACTGGTGTACTTCATTTTTTTGTGCGATGACGGGATCTTGGCGTTACAAACGGTAAGGCAAAGTTAATATACCCTTTGGTTTCACCATACGGGTATAAAAAGACTTGCTTTTCAATTAAATCCATCTATGAATCGCAAAAGTTGCATATAATATATTGGCTTTCCTGTTGAAATCAATTTATTTTCAGTCTTAGATTTTTAATAAAATTAGCTATTTTATTTCTTGGGTTTTCACTCTCTTATACGTAATATGCAGTATCATAGGCGTCCGCAGGGATTTTTTCAAGGAGGGCGGAGGAAAAAGTTCTTTTATGGCTAGAGTTACCAAACTTTTTTTTGGAACCAAACCGGAGCAACAGATTTGATTTAGAAAGTTAAACATAATTTAGATTGAAAATATCAGAAAGAAAACATTCGAAAAAAATCACTCATATGCGCCGCAGGCGAAATTTTTTATATAGAATGCGGCATAATTTTTTAAATCAAGAAATACAGATTCCCAAGCAAAAATTAACTCCAAATTTTTGCGCTCTGTGCGTGTTATAAATCTCTGTGCGTGGCAACGGAATTTGTAAAATAAAATAGCAATAACGAAAAATGCACTGCAAGCCAAATTTTATAATGCATCTTTTGTATATATATGTACCACAAGCGAAAAAAATGTACTTTAGAGCAACCTCCAGCCGAAATAGAGTATGTTTTTTTCATATTTAGTGATTGTTTTTAGTTTCCGGGACGCCGGGATGTATGATAGAGCAAACCATTTCAGAATTAGGAGACTGTCCCACTGAGAAAAACAGTCTATTAGCTCCAAATAGAACCAGTTAAAACTGCTTTTTCTCTAGGTTAGAGCAGTCTGAAAAAAATGTTTGAATTTATTAAAACAACTACAACTTTCCAGTTTTTTTTGATACCTCAGACATTAGTTTTTTACTTATATTAACCGATTTCGGTAATTATTTGTAACAATGAATCAAATTTTTAAAGTTTTTCGCGCGCGTTTCTCAGCTCGTTGACCATTTTAACACGTCCCATTGTCCACTCTCTAGATTATAGGCTCTCTAGATGACACCAGCCATATAAATAGATGGAAAATTCATTTAAAAAAAGTTATGATTGGCACCACTATTTAGTGGTTGTCCCAAGCAAACCCAATCACATCTTTTCTTGGCGTGTATGTACAAAAAACTACATTGATATCGATTAAGAGGTTATAATATCAACTTAGGTCATAATATAAATATTCAACTTTTTGCACATTAAATATTGATTTTATCATAGATTCTGTTAAATTTTAACCGAATTTACTTCCATTTTTTATTCCAATTTCTCAACACTGAAACTTTCAATGAAAATTTTCAGATAACCAAAGTTTTCTTCCTTAAAATGTCAAAGCATATAAAATTCACATCCAATTCTCCATCCACGACGCGAAGCAACGAAATAAAAAAAA
The DNA here is from genome assembly GCA_964034945.1 of Chrysopilus asiliformis. Lineage (NCBI taxonomy): Eukaryota > Metazoa > Arthropoda > Insecta > Diptera > Rhagionidae > Chrysopilus > Chrysopilus asiliformis. Next base: position 20,050,945 of record OZ035963.1, on the reverse strand, counting down.
TTAAATAAAAGACTCAGAATAAATTTTTTAAAGGCAGTAAATCTCAATTTGTCCTAAAAATGATAAAAATGTCTCCTGTAACCCATCAAACATTGCCAATTTTCGGCAAAAAAAAAATGTTTTCCCTTTTTCACATTGTTCCCATTTTATCATATTCCGTTGAATATTAGTCTCCATCAGGATGACTCGTAACGAAATTTATTATTACTCCATTTCACCCTCAGCCGAAAAGATTTTTCGCATTTTTCACAGTCAAACAATCAAAAACGAAGGGAAAAAGGACCTTCGATCCTTGAGAAAAGTCGCCGTCTAGTCTGGCATCGAGGATAAAACAAAATATAGGGAAGGAGAAACACTGGATTTGCGAAAAAGTTTATACAACAGGAACCTCGTTTCGACGAAAACTACTCCTATGTGAAATTCACTTCTTTTACGAACTTTCCATGTTTTTCTCGTGTTATCCTGTGATCAGCCTTTTTGCCCTTCTGCCGCACAGCAATAACTTAAAAAAACGGTGAAACTACTCGTAGTCTGGCTAGGAATATGCAATCAGATTTTACAATGTCATCGGCTTTTACCGCGTCGGTCGTCCCCGGAAATTCCCCTTTTCTTTTTCATCGTATTATTTGCAAAATGCCAGAAAAAAGGCATGGATAGCAAATAAACCCGAAAAAATCTGTAGTTGTTTCAGGCATTGTAGCTGTTGAAAAGCGGGGCAAAACAATTCTCAATGTTTTCCAATTTTTTCAGATTTTTTTCTTCTCTCTTTTTTGCAGCAGACGTTTTTTCTCTGTGACGCCAATTTTTGGTGAGTCCTTCGGATTTATCCTTGGCCATTTAAGAAAAGGGAGGGTTTATTAAAATGTCAAATAGCCAAATTTCCCTGCTGTTTTTCCTTGTTCCGCTTGTAGTTATTGTAGAATGTTTGTTCGGATAGTGAATTTTTTTTATTTACCTAGAAAACAAGTTAACTTATGTGTTAAGACAATAGAAAAAAAGCCTGTGTAGGAATTGGCCCGTAGATAAGCAAAGAAAAATTGGCACAAATCTGGAGAAATAACGCATCACACTGAAATAAAATTATAGGTTTTTTAAAAACACGGGAAAAGCTTTGACTTTTTCAGTGATCGAAATTTTCCATACATTCAAAGCAAATCATACTAATTTATAAAAATGAGTGTCTGACTGTCTGTCTGTCTGTCTGTCTGTCTGTCTGTTCCTCTTTCACGCAAAAACGGCTGAACCGATTGACTTGAAATTTAGCATGAGTGTCTGTGGTAGTTCTGGTTCCAACATAGGCATACGGAAAAGTAGCGCGCTACGTTACTCTCAGGATTACTGCGGGGAAACTACTGAACCGATTGGCCTGAAATTTGGCATAGATGTTCGTCGGGGGTTCAGCCCCAACATAGATCTATTAAAAAGTAGCCCGAGCGGTGGGAAAGTAAGGGGAGGGAGCCAAGTGATCTCGAAACTTAGCTCTTCCTCTATGGTACCCTCGCGGGGAAACTACCGAGCCGATTGGCCTGAAATTTAGCTCCAACATAAACCATAAAAAAAATCAAAAAATTTGAAAAAACTTAACTCGGCAACGACGGGTATGCAAGCTAGTTTTTATATAAAAAAAATTGAAAAAACTTAACCCGGCAACGACGGGTATGCAAGCTAGCTGAAACCACCTAACGGTGAGATGAATTTTTTTTTTCTTCAAACCTCACATGATCGATATAAGTGGATGTAATATTGCAAGTTTTTATACAAAAACATTTGAAAACCCGAGAACTAACGTTGAAAGAAGTAGAAAGTTGAAATTTGGTGTGCAAGAGGCTTTTACAAAATATAAACTTCTTCCGAAAATGTGAAAACTTGAACCACCCCTTCTCTCTCTCCCATACAAATATAAATGATTTCTCCGATTTTCTCGAAAACGGTGCATCGTGTTTGAAAATTTATAAAGATAAAATTTGTTTAGAATATGATTTTACATAACCATTTTATACATCGAAATCCAATCAGAGCGCCCCTTTCCCCCTCACCCATACAAATAGAAAAGTTTTTTGTAATTAGGCCCTATCACAGAATCCGATACGAATGGTTCGGATCGTAAACTCAATGTTGTTGTTGGTATAAAATACTAACAACAACATTGAGTTTACGATCCGAACCATTCGTATCGGATTCTGTGATAGGGCCTAATATCTCAAAAACGGCTAATTTTTTCGAAAAATTCGTTTAGACAAGAATTATTTAGAATATCATTCTACATAACTCTACCATACATCAATATTTAATCGGACTATTCCTTCCCCCTCTCCATACAAAAGGAAAAGATTTTTACGATGATCTCGAAAACGGTTCTTTTTTTAAATTGGATATTATCGGAGGATAACAGCTTTCGAGGTTTACTGGTAGAAGTCGATCTTACCGTTTTAGAAAATTTCCAATTCCAGGCTTGCCCCTCCCTCGCACTCTTCCGACGCTCGTGGACAGAGAATAAGTTACCTTATTACCACTAATTTTAATCTCAAACTCATGACAATTTAAAATATTTCGCAATTGTAAAACAAAAATCAGGAAAAAAAAATCATTTTCACAGTGTAGTGACAATTGTTGAAAATTGCTCAGACGAAAAATCTTATAAAATAGGGAAAACAGTTCGGAAAATTCATTCATTTTTCCCAACGGTAGACATGGTGCCGTTGAGTTCTTTATGGGGGCGACAATGGTGTCACCGGATGCCCAAATTAGACGGGGATTACCTTCAATAAAAAGCGGATTACCTCGACGGTTTTATTAGATTTCTTTCAAATTAGTTTTGCATGGGTTTCTTCACTTCTTTTCCCCAATTCCACATTTTTTTTTCATTTCAACATTCGTTTTGCTTTGCGGAATTATTTACCAGGATTCTGGGATTTTTTAAAGTGGGGCAAAATGATCGGCGGTGACGGCAACAGCATCGGGTCTTAGTCAATTTGAGGTTCATTAAAAGGTCGAAAAGTTAAATTTGCACCTCCTCAGACACGAAGAAATAAAAAATTGCCACATAAAAAAAAACTTGGAAAAATCAGTAAATTCATGGCGTTAATTAGCTGCATACTAATGTCGACCCCAATTTTTATTTAAACCGTCAAGTAGATTACTTTCCGTATAAAATTTCATCCGGAACGACCTAACTATGGAAAAGTGTAAAAAACCAAGTGTATAACGGCAAAAAACTATTGAAATATTTAAATTGAAAAGCTAAGAAAAGTTTATCGATTCGACCATATCTCATAGTTTACTCTATTCTTGCACTATTCGTGAATATTTTTTTTATGAAAATACGTTTTTTGCCAAGTTTTTCCGGGCTGTTCTTTTCCGAAAGTCGTACTTTCCGTTTAGAATCTATGGTCGTTGGAAAATCGTCCATTTTCAGTGTTGATGATGCTTGACGACAGCCAAAGCTGTTGAAAAAATTATTTCATAAATATTTCAATGAGGCTGTGCTAAAATGATGAAGTCGTTGTCGCGGAGTTAGTGTTGGAAGAGTTAACACCAATCAAGTTTTAAATATTCGATTTACACTGACTTTATTTGGAGTTTGCAAACTTTTAGATATTTGAGTTATTTGAATTTTAAATCTTTTGAATTAATTGTACAATTAGAACTATTTTTACTTTCCTCTTCTATTTTTATTAAACCTATTTTTATTTCGGTAAAGTGTTGTATTCATGACGGAGACCGATTCGAGAACTGGGCCAGACGGAAAATTTCTGACCAGTACGAAATTTGCTTCAGGCAAAATTATGAGGTCTGTCCACAGAACTATATAACATAGAACAACTGTCACCATACAAAGCTCTGCTGAAAAATTGTCCCAAAAGTATTTCCCTATTTATCGTACTTGAACGCATCCACTGAACTGTATAAGGTCGCGAGATTCAAATTTCGTTTGCCGCGAAATTCAAATTTCACAAGTTTGAGACTAACTTTAGGAGCAAACAAATAACTTCAGGCGCCAACACCATTCCGAAAGTCTATTTTCCTTTGACAGCTCACGGTTTAAACGAGAGGACTATATTTATTTTCATACGGTTATCTTGCTCTTACTTGACTCGTTTTGATTCACTGAACTGTATTGAAATGGGACCATTTGAGACAGCAAATCGAGCGATCTAGTATATCTATGGGTCTGTCGCTTTGTTCGTTTTACGTATCCTAAATAACTCAATAACGCATTGAGCTAGCGACCTGAAATTTTTTAAATAAGTTCTACAAAAATCGTCATTTTCTATCAACTTTTGGAAAAGTAACGGTGGTTAAAAAGGGTACCTCCCAAAAATTTTTTTTTTTTTGAAAAAATACCGATTTTAACAAATTTTTGAAACCACTGCGCTTTTTGGAAAAAATGAATATAAAATTTTCCACATTGTTTGCTTTAACGATTTTTTGTATCTCTAACGGTTTTCAAGATATTTGAGTTAGAACCATGGAAATCAACTTTTGGTGAACCCCCAGAAATAACAAAAATTGCGGGTTTTTATAAGTTGCAATTTCGGATTTCACATTTACTCCGAAACTACGTGGTTTTTAATAGTCATACCGAGGGCAGCAATCATGTATTCCGACGCGTCTCTGTCTTTCGACTTCGACGCAGCTTTTAACTCTTGACTTCGCCATATCAGCAGCTTCAAATTTCCTGGAGTGACAGTCAGAATCACGTCTCGATTCATAGTGACGATTCCGCGAAATTTCAAGCTGCAGATATGGCGAAGTCAAAAGCTGCGTCGAAGTCGAAAGACAGAGACGCGTCGGAATACATGATTGAGGCCCAGGTAACCATTTGAGGTTATATTCCGGTTAAGAAACGTATTTGAAACCATGGTAACAAAACTCAAAAGTAACCTTTCAGAAACGTTTCAGAAACCCCCATTTAGAAGCTGGTTTCAAAATAACCGTTTTTGGCGGGTTTATTCAGAAACCATCTAAAATGTAACCAAAATGTAACCTAAATTGAAGGTTTTTTTCTAACCACGGTTGCAAATTGTTTCTTGGGTATGGGTATGTATGACAAAATTGAAGATAGTGAAATTTCCTACACTTTTGTCTTTTAATTGAACACGATATCTCAATCCGATATTAAGACATACCGTTATTTAAAAAAAACAGTTTTTTGCGATTCTTTCAAAAAGTAACGAGTTTTTGACAGTTCGTTGTGTAAGATTAATTTAAGAATATAACTTATTCGTTATTCAGATATTTTCATTAAAATTTAAAAAAAAGATTTTTGCGTATTGCTTGAAATCAAAATTAAAGACATTTAAATTCTCTACATTTTGTTTTTCTTTTTACAGTAAATCAATATATTTTACCATTACTAAGATATTTCAGATTTTATAACAAAAATCATATTTGTATATAACCTAACTAGGGGCTCCGCCCCAAAACGCTACTACGCGGTTCATTCCCGCCCCACGCCTCCGGGCTCGGTTACTACTCAGCCATCGGCCTCGCATCTGACTTCACCGTGATGACCATTCTATGTCCGGTATTACACTTGGCTTATTTAAGCCGGCAACTTTTGGGCTTAATAAGCCAATGTGCTTACATTTGTGGCTTAAATAAGCCAATCTTGTTTGCATATGCTACACAAGTTTACATGGGTGTGTGTGGACTCAAACCATTGAAATTGCTGCTGCTCATATACTTCCCAAGATCTTTACCTGCTGACGGTCAGAACGAAAATTATTTCTGCCTACTACTTTTCCCAAACCGGTTCACATGCTTTGCATGTATGCAGATTGTCGATAAGCCATGATTTCGAGTGGCAACTTTTCCCTCCTCAGTCGTTTCTCCCGAAAATCGGCTTAAGTAAGCCCGAAATTTGCCGTGTGTAATATCGCGCTAATGAATAAAGCCCCATCTAAATGCATTCAGTAGTTTAGGAGATAGTAGAAGAGTGGTTCAAGGGGGGGGTGGTAGTAGATTTTAGTGGACGAAAAATTTTCTTCGAGGCCGGTGAAAACCAGATCGAAATTCCTCTTGAATTGCAGGAGATTACAGGAGATTACAGGAGAAGGGTTTTACGAGTGAGGAGCAAGTAGATTTTAGTTAGCGATATTTTTCCTTGAGGGAGGAGATCGATAATGAAGAAACCTGTATCGAAATCCATTCAGTAGTCCATTCAAATAGCAGGAGAGGGGGTTTACAGTAAAATGGTGGATTGGGAAATGTTTTGCTTGATGAACGACCTCCCCAATAGTGAAAACCACATCAAAATCCATTCAGAAGTTTAGAAGATAGCCGAAGAGGGGGTCAGAGGGGAGAAGAATATTTGTCAAGCGCAAAGCTAATCAATAATTTCGGAGTATAAAGTACTCCTGTGTAAATTTTCAGCTAATTCGGTTTAGTAGTTTACGCGTTATTCTGTTGAATAACTTAAAAACAGGTTTGTGGTAGGGATAAATGATTGTGGGGGAAAACGGGGGACTGTAGCAAAATAATACATAGCTTATAACCTGACCAGAGGTCTAAGAAACATTTAGGAAAAAACCGCATCAAAATCGGTCTAGTGGTTTTCGAGCCAAGTCCGGCCGTACAAACAGACAGACAGACAGACAGACAGACAGACAGACAGACAGACAGACAGACAGACCAACGTTGCCTTTTATATAAATAGGGATATTTTACTTGTCTAAAACTGAACTGAATTACTTTGTGATAATTAAACTATATTATTAATGTGCAGTTTTTATAATGTTTGTTTTATACAATAGCGCGTATTTATAATCGTTTTTAACGACAGGCATTACTAAACATGAGTTTAAACTGACAGTTTGCTAGGATTTTTTGTCTGTTTAAATTCATGTTCAACAAGACCTGTGTTTAAAAACTACTCTCAATACACGAAATAAAGTGTGTAACGAAATAAAAACGTTGTGACGTAACGAAATGAAATTGTTTATCGTCAGAAAACGAAATAACATAACGATACGAAATTTGAATTTCGTTACATAACGAAATGTATAAAGTTACGATTTTGTTTCGTTTGCCATCCTTGCTTTTAAATCATTAACATTACTAGCTTACATCACAATTTGAAAAAAAAAATTGGTAGCGAAAATATCACTTCCAGTGCGAAAGGCACAATCAAAACTTTCAATTCAAGCAACAACCACTTTCGGATTTTTCACTGGAATTTTCAGAGTTTTCTTTAGTTTTCCATCTGAATGAAACCGGAAAGGAAACCGACTCTGAAAAGGAATTTTCAACCAAAACACGAACCACAAACTAGACCAGGCCTCGGCACCATGTATGTAGTGATTTACTACTACTCGAAAAAAAATTAAGTTTCTTCATATACTATAACACAAAATGAGAAAACGCATCATTTTCATTTTTTACGCTCTTTCGCTTTTGATGGAGACGTTTAGGAACAGTGAACTACACAATTTATCATTATGCAATTTCAGAATCATTTGTTCCGCCTAAAGGAAATTTCTCTAAAAAAACTTTCTTTAAGTTGTCAACCTGTCTTACTCTTTCTACTTCATTGCATCGGGCAAAATCGAACTTATGACAGCTGTTGTAATGGCGTTTTAGATTGAATTTATTATTCGACATGTAACTGCAAACTAGACATTGACGGTTATCATTATTTGTGGTTATTAAATATTTGTTTTCCCAATCCCACGACATAGTATTTGAATTTGAATATGAGCGCTTCATAATGGAAATAGAAAACTAAAAAAATCAAATTTCTGAAAAAATTTCGTACATCAGTGTTCTTTGGGAAGCTATTATAATTTTGGAGAGCAAATGTATACACCCGTACGCATCAACAGCAGAAATCATACTGAATCAGTGTTGCACTTTCATTTTTTTGAAAAGTAATAAATTGCCTGTCTAAAATGTACTAAATGTAATAGATTGTTAATCCGCCAGTAATAATTGTTGAGCACACTTTGCAATAGGCTGATTCAGCCCTATCCTTTACCCAAGAAAACTGTTGCAACCATTCTTTGCGGAATTTTTGGACGTAACACTTTTTGTTTTCTTTCGTCAGACTGAAGAAAGAAAGAAAAAGCGGTATAACTTGCAAACTTTTAAGAAAAATTTTGGGTTTGACTTACCACGGGATCTCATTTTCTTGATCCGTGGGGGACTTTGGGGGCAGTGGCTCTAGTGGCAGCTCATCGCTTCCCTTAGGCTTGACCCTTTTAAAATGCCTTAAGAGATGTCTTTTAGTTTTTTTGGACTTACATCATAACCAAAAATTATTTACCTGTACAATGCCATTCTGAAAAGCAATTTTAGCGCAAACGAACAACGAACAACTGGTAAAAGATGTCAACAGGATGGGACAAGCAAATAGGCTATATACGTATGGCATTTTATGATGAGTACAATAAACTAGATTCACGAAAAAGGATACTAGATTCCAAAAGAGAGAGGTAGATTCTTTTTTTAAATCACGCAGCTGAATCAAAATTAAAGTTTGTTTATAATGAAAGAATCCATACATTTTGAGTTTGGGCCCAAATGTACTAGATTTGGCTAAAAATGGCATACGTAAGTAATAGGTATTTTTAGAGCTTGAAATGTACTAAATCTATTACGATTGTACTAAAAGTGCAACACTGTACTGAATGACTGTCGTAGGCTCGCTCCATCGATTGTTAGTCAATCGATTGATTTCGGCTGCCGAAGTGGCCGTCGTCAACCAACACGTATCATTGCGTTGGAGAGTCGAGTAAAAATGTTCATACATTGATTGTATTCTCGTAAAATTTGAATAAAAATGTTATCGTATTGAGGAGCCAGACGAGCCAAGCAGTGCCGAGCTCTGAACTAGACCATAAATAGTTGAAAATTTGAGTTATCCACGGTATTTGGTCACCACCTCTTTATCCACCCTCTCAACGATGCCCAACATTACCACATCATCCCTCAACCCTTTCTTCGTGTTTCACATCGACTCGCATAAAACCAAATTTGCTATGAAAGCACAATGGTTTTTTGTGGCTAAAAAATATCGGTAGGTATACGACGAATAGATCTACATCCGGTTACACAGTTTGGAATTTTACACTTGAACGATAAAATGGCATTAATTAGTTTTAGTTGCAAACATGTAAGGCATACTAATTAGTTTTACAATATCAGATAATTTTTTAACCAAAAATTAAAAGAAGTTTTAGGAGGCGTTCGTGCGCTCTGCAAAAGTGACAAATGATCAAATTTTCCATTCGCTGCACTTTTATTAACACTTAAATATTACTTTGAGAAAAAAAAACAAGTAAACCATAACTTTATCCACCTAGCGGCAAGGTGACATCGTTTTTACATAATTAAACCTTATATGATAAGAAGTTGAACATAATATTGAAACTCACCATACAAAACCATTCGAAAACTTAACAGAAACTTGAAATTTGCTTAAAATCGGCTTTTAGCAAAAGTTAAACCCTATGCGAAAATAGGAAAAAACAAAATTAAAACTTTTGAAAAACCTCTGACAAAAAACACCCCGAAAAAATTGAAAAATCCCGATATATACTTTAACACGTTGGCTGCCAAAGCCTTTTCAGAATTTTGATCGTGCAGTGCCAACGTCTTTTCACGATTTTGGTCACCTGAGGCCAACTTTTTTTTGTTATTTTTTGTTTCTTTGTGCCTAAAAATCATTTTTGACTACTCGCGACTTTATTATTGGTCCTAATTTTGCAGTTATAACGGTTTTTTTGTGTTGCACGTTTTCGTGAACATAAAACATCCTGTGGGGCCACGTCGCACGAAAATGTGCGACGCGGCCTCAGGGTAACATTTGGGTGTCGCACGAAAACTTGCGACATGGCAGCCAACGTGTTAAAAGGATAAAATAAATTAATCATTGGAGTCAATTTATAATTGGTGTGCGTCGGGAAAGCCTATTTGTCGTTGAACTTATGTAGAAAGGCTGTTCCAGCGCACACTGAAACAATTTTTTAAATTTACTCCAATATTTTTATTACGTTACCCTTGAATATAATCATTGGAGGATTTTTTTTTCATTTCGGGGATTTTCCATTTTTTAAGTATTTTTTTTAAATTTGGGTTTCCAAATTTTTAGTTTCGTTTTTTCCACCCTTTTTAAAGATGAGGACGAACAAAAACTTTTAATATCCTATTGCATTTGAAGTTTTTCTGCCAAACGTTTGTATTTTTATAATGTGTTTTCAGATTCAATTTTGTTGAAGATGACGAAAACGATATTGAAATCGATTCAGTGAATCAAAAGATATACGGATAGGAAGTTTAAAGTTGGAGAAGGGCGAATTTTTATGCAGTGAAAAACATTCTTTTCAATACTTCCAACAGAATGGCAAAAATGGGATCGAAACTGGTTTAGTGGATCAAAAGATACAAGGCGAGGGGGTTAAAAGTTGGGAGGGAAGTGTGAATTCTTGAACACCGAAAGATTCGTATCATGATTTTCAAGCCAATAGCGAAAACGCGATCAAAATCGGTTCAGTGGATTAGAAAGTCAAACGAAAGATGCAAAGAAAAAACGGTTGAGTAGATCAAACGTTATAAGAGAAGGACAAACCAACACACAAACAAATTGAAATACCCTCTCCGTCCCGTCAGGGGTAAAAATGTAACACTCTTCCACCCGCTTCTCTGAAAATTGAAAATAATTTGTTAAGACAAAAAATGTTTAGAATATGATTTTACACAACTCTAACACACATCAAAATGCCCTTAGATTTAGTATATATCGTTTGTAACACATCGAACTAATCATCGGACACAAAAATGAACTACACCAGGGTGTCAGGGATGAGAAAAGATTTTTATTTTCGTATGCCCGTCCGTCTAACTGTCTGTCTGTCTGCCATGGTTGGTTGGTTTTGTAGGAGGGGGGCTTACAAGGGAACCCCACGCACGTAGACCTTAAATTGGGCGCATTGTACACCTCCGATGTCTCTCGCGTGAGCAGATTGAGCTCAAGTCTGTCTGCCATAACTTTCGAAAGGATTGAGCTAGAGACTTGAAATTATGTACAGTTACGTTTCTCGTAAATGACTAGGCTAAGCCATTGAACGGGCAAAATTTGACCATTCCTTGCCACCTCCCCCATACAAATTGAATATACTTGTTTCCTATTTTCTCGAAAAGGGTGAGTCGTATTGAAAAATTTATTATACATGATTATACATAATACATCCATACATCAAAAACCAGTTGGTCAACTCCTTCCTCCCTCCACAATAAAAATGGAATACTCTTTTTCTATTTACTCGAAAACGGTGCATAGCATCGAAAAGTTTGTGAAGACAAAATGTGTTTAAAAATCCAATTTTACACAACCGTTCCATACATCAAAATCCATACATAAAAATCCATTCGGACAATCCTTTCTCACTCTCCCAGAAATAGATTTTTTCACAAAAATTTTGATTGCCTTTCAAATATAGAGTATTTGACGATTGGCAATTGTAGCTTTCCTTATGTTTAAATGTTGAAAATTCTTACTTTATTTTTATTTTTGTTTTCTCACACGGTGGATTTCCCAATATTAAATATATTTTCAGTTTGTTATAATGAAGTCATAAATGCCGAATTCACAAATTCAAATTTATTATATTTTATAATAACTGTCCTCCATGCACCATGGATGACCCCAGACAGAATCAATTAAACGCATTATTTAAGCTTTTCGTAAAAAAAATATTTTTTTTCGCACATCATCACCAATTGAAACATTTTTCGAATTTTCCGTTAAGTACCTTTGACCCTTTCATTAATTCTGAACGTTTTCAGTTGCATCGATGAAAGTATCGATTAAATGAATACAATTTTTCGAAGGGATAAAAAAATGAGGAAATTCCGGCTAGGAATGAAAGTCCGTATTTATCTGAGAGAAAACAAATTCAATATTTTCAGGGAAAATGGGAAATTCATATGGTAAAATGTTACGCCGGCCGCCGTTTTGTGGGAAGAGAAATTGAGTAGCTCAATATCCGCATTGAAATGCACATCAATGTGTTAAGATCAGGGGCGCTGGTTACTAGTTTTTATCATGTAAAATGTGGATTCTTCCGTGTACACCAGCACTTTAATAAACGCAACAATAGCAACAACAGAAAACAGTCCAGTCATGCATTCATCGAACGAATAAATAACATGAGAAATTTTTTTGTGTATACAACAGGCAACAACTGAAATAATCGTGTTACACAAAAAGCTATAAAAGCGATCAATCAAAATTCAATTTTCCCTGAGATTTTTATCAGACAACAGCCAACAAGCAAATCCATATCATTTTGCCCCATCCACCACCGTACTCTCCTCCCAATCAGGCGCCCATGAAATGAACAGTGCCGCCGCCGCACCCAAACGCCACTGCCCCGGAAACCTCTTTTCGTCGTCGACCATCCCAAAAACTACAACCGGACCCGATCTCACCCTGGTCCCGAAATAATTGGAAAAATACAATTCGGAAAAAAAAAACTTTGGCGAAAAAAAAGAAAAACTGGAAAAGCTAGCAAAAGAATGATAGTAGGTGGTCGTGAGGCAATATAAGGTTAAGGTGGAGATTGGCAAATGGAAGTCATGATGACGATAGCCAAGGGAGTCTTTGTTCCAAAAAAAAAACGGATTCACTTTGCCACAACAATGGATGGTTAGAACGCTTGAAAAATCGAATAAGGAATAGTTTACTGCTGAGAGAATGTTCTTTTCTGAAACTCTGAACTACGATTTCAACAACCCTTCAATGAAAATATTGTTCGCATTCTAACCCTTTTCGATGGAAAACCCAAGCAGCAGTGCTAAACGTCAGAATTTCAAATCAAATTTAATTTTTTTTAGTGAAAATGTCAAAAAAGGACCAAAAATGTATTAGAAAATGTACCGTAGAATGTGCTCAGAATGGGCCAGCCAGGATACTTTTCGAACTATCCAATTGACCAATTTTGAAATTTTTGTACCGTTTCCAAATGTACCTCGCAAGTTTCCTTTATAAAGTTTAAGAAAATTTTTGGGGGAACATTTGGAATTATGTACCTACCATATGGTACAAAAAAGGACCATATTCACAGGAAAAAATCTTGGATTACCAGTCAAAATTCCATAACTTGCACCAAAAATCGTACCTTCGGTACTTGGTACAAGATGATTGGAAGTCCAATTGGTTTTCCAACTAATTTGGTCAATTGGGTACATGACAAAAGTTTGTAATTAGCCTTTGGTCAACTCTTTGGAATTATTTGGGTATTTCTTGATAATAACTAACATTTTTTCTACATATTCATCTATACAGGACCGTGCCAAGGCAAAGTGGGCCCGGAGCAAAAACATATATTTGACGCCTCTTTGCATGCTTGGAAATTTTGAAAGACCGATTAGAGGTTTGTCTCATTTCGTTTTGTGATTAAAAATGTATCTTAGGTTTTCCGTACGCAACAAAAATTGCGCCGCAGGCAACATTTTTCTTTTAAAAAAATGCTTAAGTCACAAATTATAAAATAAAATCTGCCGCATGCAAAATTTTTATTTAAAAAATACATACAAAAATTATGGCGCCGCAGATGAAAAATTTTAATGCCAAGGTCCAATTTACCTTTAAATTAGAGTTGCCCATTTTTTCCCTGGAAGCTGTACTTTATTTAAAGGTGACTGGGAGTATTTTTTTTTCTCTGGGGAAAAGAGGGCGCGAAGGCAACCGTACATTAACACTCTAAAAGCTGATTTACAATGCAGCAGCAACGCCGACAGCAACAGCAACATCACGGAGAAAATGTTTTGATTAGCCGAGAATCGACTCTTTGACGTCAGATTTTCAGAGAGAGATTGTGCTGCCGATTCATTTCTAATCCTAAATTTGAGCAGCAACGCTAAGCAGCAACGTTGATAGCTGGTTTTTGTTGGTTATGTATACATGTGATTGACATTTTAGGAACGAATTTGGTGGCGAATTTTGTGTTTAAAATGAAGTTTAAGATTGTTAATTAATAAAAATTTAATTTAGGTAATCATGAAAGAAAGATTAATCCCCAAAAAACTTCTAACAATTCGGAAACGTCAATTTTTGCTTTTGCTGTTGCTGCTTCATTGTAATTCATCCGACAGCATTTCTCTTTTTGCCGTCGCTCTTTACGTCGACGTTGCTGTTTCTGTTGGCGTTGCTGCTGCATTGTAAATCAGCCTTAACTGCCATGTCAGTCAAAAAGACCTGACACCTAACTGTTGTGTACAGTGAAACAATGAAAATTATTAAAATGTTCGCTGCAACCGCAACGATTTTTTGTAGTTGCACACATTTTATGGTAATAAAATAACATTTAGGTATAATTTTGTTTCAATTTTTTTTTTCTCTTAGGGCATCTTTTTTTACTGATAACTAAATATTCGAAAAAGGCTTAAAACTGTCGTGGCAGTTAGAGTGTTAAATTGGCCTAAGAGTTTCTAGAGAAGCGAATTTCTATGATTTGTCCGTGTGAGGTCTGAATTTCACGCAACGAAGTTCCAAATGTCTGGAAGTGTCTCAAAATGTCGGCTAAAGCGCTCCGCCGCTTCAGAAAAATTACGCCATTGGTGGGCAACCTTTATTTTTGAACTGATATATTTACAAACTTTATGAGTTAATAAAGTTTAAATTACTTAAAATTTTTAACTAAATATGCATGTATTCTACGTTTTTTACTAATCAGCTATCTTTAGGGTTAGTATATTTTATTTGTGGCCCAATATAACTCGTCTTCTCCCAATGTGGCCCAGGAAAGATGTCTAGCCTCTTATCTTCCTAAATTAAATTTACCAAATTTTGATCATACGGAAGAAAATTTTGATCATACTGTGAATTACTGGTTTGAATTTGTTGTACTCATCTTAAGTTGACATTCTTTTTGGGTTATGGGCGCCAAAGAGTCCTCTATCCAATGGACGAAACCCCATAAAAATCCATTGACTGGTTTACCAGATAGCAGGTGAGGGGTTCAGAGGGTAGGGGAACTCCTGTGGCAAACATGGCTACAAGAAATCCAACGCACTGCGGTTTAATTTCCACCGTTGAGGAGTTCAAAAGTTATAGGGGAACATCCTTTTTTTTGAAAGCTACAACCGAACGCATATACTTTTCTTTTTGGGAAATCGCATAAAAAACAATATTTTCCTACTAAATATTATAGCAAATTATTTTCAAAAAAACCCAAGTTTTTAGTTTCCATACGTTTTATGCTGCTTGGCTGATAGCTTTTCTGATTTCAAGTCGATTTCATTCCTCAGTTGGCTACTTATTTCATTACACCTTCGCCCTTTTACCTGTCTGCCAACAGTATGTACACATATCCCCATCCGAGACAAGTAAATGAACTTCCCCTCATCTAGCAGACTGTCCGCAATCTGAAAGTGTGGAGTAGAAAATGCTGGATTCGAAGTCAGAAGATGGTAACAAGGTTCAAGGCAACGTCATGTAATTAATATCGTTAGTGGATATAATGAAAGTGTGATTTTATCCAATTGTACGTTTCGTTTACTACATCGTCTGCTCAATTGCCCTGCTGGGGATAGTGTGGGGCTGCTATGAATCCACCCAAAAAGGTTGGGGATGAATGCGGTGGGTAGAATCTAGATTCTAATGTAAACGTGATTCAGTTTAGCTGACGACGACGCGGCAGGCAGCTGTGTGGGAATCTTCGGTTTCAATGAAAACGTTAAATTGTAGAATTGAATCACTCTGGAGAGCCAGATAGTAATAGAAATCCAAACAGCGAGGCAAAGGGATAGGAAATCGGGTATAACTTAGTAAAGTTAGTAAATGCGATTGTGTGTATTTTAGTGATGTAAACCATTTATGTTATTTGGCCTAGTGAACTTTTACTCCTTTGCAGACCGAGACGATATAATTATCAATAATCCTTTTAATGTAAACATTGCCATTAAGAAAAAGTTATTTCCTTATCGTAAGCGTCTGAAGGCATTGAATTCTTTGGTTTTATCGAGTAGATTATATCGGGCAACATATTCTGCCTATCCAATTTAACATAGCCATATATACTCATTTCAATTATTGAATATTTTATGAAACACGTAGTATCAAGTAGAGTAACGCATAACGACTCAATTTATTGCCTGTTCCGGTTGATTTATTTTTGGTAAATTAATACACAAGCAATTGGACTTTTTGTTGTTGCGATTTCTGTTTTATGTTGACAAATAAATTAATTTTAATTATGACTATTGGGTGATTCTATACGAAATCGCAGGCGAAAAATTTAAATCACCCTCGCCGATTTCGATAGAATTTGGCACACTTTTTTACGGAAAATAAGAATATCCGTATTTTTTTGTTTGGCCCATAGTTTAGGTTTTAAAATACCTAAGGCTAATTCGCCAATTTTTCCCGCTTTCAAAAATTTGTATCTTCCAAACTATCCATTCTACATAAAAAAAACATGAAAGAAATTGTTGGGCTATCCAAAAAAAATTGAGACAAACATTTTCAAAGACTTTTGAAGGGTTAAAAAAGAATTTCCTTTAAAGGTTGAAAAAAACGATGAAAAAATGATTTAAAAAAAAATTATGAAAAAATGACGCAAAAATGATGAAAAAATGATGAACTCAAAAAGCGCATTTTTCAAATTTTTATCAGAGATTCGTCAGTGTCTTACATGGATTCCTTCAAAATTTCATTTGAGGTTTCCACCTGAATCCGGAGCTAGAAAATATAACATGATTCACGGATTTTCATATTTAAAAGATAAGAAAAACTACAATTGCCAGGGGACAATCGTCAAATACTCTACATGAAAGCAAACAAAATATTTTTATGAAAAAAAATCCATTTGTATTGAGAAGAGTGGTAGGCGGGTACTCGGGTAGGGGGGAAGGGTGAAGGGTTGGTCAGATTAGATTTTGATATTAAATCATATTTTAAACACACTTCGTTTTAATAAATTGTTCAATACTATGCCACCTTTTAGAGAAAAAGTATTGAATTTTTATGGGGGACGGGAGGGGTGACGGAATGATCCAACTGGATTTGGAAGTATAGATAAGTTATGTAAAGTTCTATATAAAACACATTTTAACTTCATAAATTTTTTATTACGACTGGCCATTTTCGAGTAAATTGTAAAAAACTGGTTGTAAGGGGGAGGATTGTAAGGGGGAGGGGAAGGAGTTTTTCGGTTTTGCCCGTTCAAGAACTTAAGTAGGAAATACACGCTCACTCATGCCCTACAACATGCTGTCACTCCAAAAGTTGGTTTTGCTACACACGTATCGATCATGCTGTCAGTCTTCATTCGTTACCAACTTTTTAAGGAGATAAGGTCGTAATAGAGAATTTGGAATTTGCAAAATAAGGATGAAGCATTTCGAAAAATTCTTCCAAAAATGTTTTGTCTTTCAAAGAAGCCATTTTTATTATTTTATTGCCCTTCTAATTGTTTTCTTGAATTCACTTTTTCACTTCAACAGATGTTACTCGTTCAAAAATTTCACAAGAATGAACGAATGTCCTACATCACAGCAATACGCCTGCGATCATGTTGGCCAACCTAAAGCCACGCCCTCAAAATCAAAGATAGTTTGATATTTGGCGATCATGATCGCCAACACGAGTTTTTGTTGTCCGCCAGCACTACACACGCTCAAATTGGCGTGACAACATGAAATGTTGTAGGGCATGCGTGAGCGTGTATTCTCTCCTTTAGCCTAGTCATTTACGAGAAACGTAACTGTACAAAATTTCAAATCTCTAGCTCAATCCTTTCGAAAGTTATGGCAGACAGACTTGAGCTCAATCTGCTCACGCGAGAAACATCGGATGTGTACAATGCGCCCAATTTGAGGTCTACGTGCGTGGGGTTCCCTTGTAAGCCCCCCTCCTACAAAACCCACCAACCATGGCAGACAGAGAGACATCCAAATCTTTTGTCATCCCTGAAATCCAAATCTTTTGTCATCCCTAACACCACGGCGCAGTTCATTTTTGTGTCTGATGATTGGTTCAATGCGTTACAAATGGTATACTAAATCTGATATACTCCATATATCATATAGAGTATAAAAATGCATTTCTACGGGGTTTTCAGCATCACACCTGAGTATATTGACTTTGAAAACTACAGGATGTGCATTTTTCACAGAAGAAGAAAAAAAAATAATCGCATTACACTTAAAAGATCTTGCGTATCGAATTTCAAAATTTCGATGTCGAATTGCTTGTCAGTGACCACAAAATGGAAGATTAGGTGGGGTTTTCCTCTGGAATGCTGGGGTTTGGGAGGTTTTGTTGTTTAGAGACCTTCACTAACTTTTTATGGCGCATATTTTTCGAATGATATTATTATAATTTTCATCACGGTTCAACATATTTGATTATTTTCTTAAAAAAAATAGTTAAAAACCCTCCAGAAGAGTCGTGGAAGGTTACCATCTGAACAAAAAATATTTATTATATCTAATATTTTTTTAATAAATTGTTCAGATCATATTTTAACACTCTAACTGCCACGTCAGTCAAAAAGACCTGACACCTAACTGTTGTGTACAGTGAAACAATGAAAATTATTAAAGTGTTCGCTGCAACCGCAACGATTTTTTGTAGTTGCTCACATTTTATGGTAATAAAATAACATTTAGGTATAATTTTGTTTCAATTTTTTTTCTCTTAGTGCATCCTTTTTGACTGACAACTAAATATTCGAAAAAGGTTTCAAACTGTCGTGGCAGTTAGAGTGTTAAGTAAGAAAAAATTCAAATATATTTGTTTGTTGTTTAAGTTGTTTAAGGCCGCTCCTGTCTCTGTCTGGTCATCAGGGCAACAACAGAAATGTAGCAGTTGTTCTGATGAGGCTAACTACACTACGGGCCGAAACTTGACTGACGTTTTCTTTACATTTTTCCCCTCCTTTGTTTCAAAAGAATTAAAATTTTAAAATATTCAATCCTTCTCCAGGAAAAATCCGGTACAAATGAATAGAAAATTCGCTCGAGAGAAGCAAATCTTCAAAATCAAAATTATTTACCAATAAACCCGAAGTTTCGAGATATTCAAATATCAAATTGGTCACATCAATTATAAATTTAAGTGCGTCGCCAAACAGAAGCCCTCCTGAAGAAGCCGTGCGTAACGTCGAGGCACATATTAAAAACAACAAATGATTTAAATTTTTATTAAATCGATGACCAAAACCTTTATTCATAAAAAAATAATGCGATTTTTTTTATAATTCCAGCCAGAGCTTAGGGGAAGACCCTTTAATGCCGAAGCACAGCTCAGGACATGCGATTTATTAACGAAAATTTGTAATATGGATTTTTTTTTGATTTTTCACAAAATAATGAATATTGTGATAATTTAATCGCATATGGAAATGAAAAGCGTGCCACAAGGAGTAAATTTAAAAAAAATATGTGACTGACTGAAAATTTCCATGAGTATGGAATTGGCTGGCTTAGGGATTGTGAAACCATATCAGAAATAACATCAAACTGGAATAAGGACAGAATGTCACAGACGTGGGCAAATGAAAACACGCTTTGAATACAAAGTAAGTCCTAGATTCTGACACAGTAATGATGTGCTGGCTGTGCTACAGAGATAACATCGTCCCCGTGCTGTAACGTTTTGCATTGACTTCGTACAAAGTTTTAGCTCGTATAATAAACAAATCATTATAAATGTTTTTGAAAACATATAAAACCAGACAGCATTCTGCCAATGGCTTGGCTTTTGTATCGTTCAAATGTCACCTCACCTATCACCTGTGAAAACTATTCATTCTTACTATCTGTACTCCGGCTACAGCTGCTCATAAAGACAACTTGTGCTTTGCTTTTTAACCCTTTGCCGAACCGACTGTTCCCCTTTTATCGATGTGATTTCATTTAATAGAGGCTGGCAAGTGGAGGACACAAATTACTCCAGCCAGACCTATCATGATTGCATAACATTTCCAACACAATTTTCATGAGCACAGGAATTCGTATGACAGTTTTGCATATAAATAAATGTTATACACACACTGATAAATATGAGTCATGGAACTTTACTTAAATTTCGTAAGAGGTTAAATTTGTTTAACGAAAATTTTCTAAGAATTTCACTAAAGTATTTCGTCTTTGAATTTACTTACGGGTTCAGTCAACGTATGAGTTGTAGTTGATAAGATATTTTTGACTTTAATTATTTCAAGGTTGGATTTTATCAATTGAATTTAAGATATTTTCAGGGAATAACCACGAGCACTTCAAATTTAAGTTGTGATCAACACAAAACTTTCCTCTGCAATATTTAGTTTCGGGAAAAATATGTGAAAAATAATATTTTGTCAAATATCTCGAAAATTCGTTAAAGATACGTAAAACCCGATAAGGGAAAAAATGCAGGAAATTTTATTTTCTTTGAATTCTGTTTTATGCATTTTTTCTCAAAAGCGCATAGTTTTCAAGAAACTTTCAAAAAACTTAGTTTTTTAAAAAAAAAAATATGTTAAGAAACGTTAGAGATATGTAAAACCCGTTGAGAACGAATTTACATAACTTTCCCACACATCAACTTAAAGAAAAAAAATTCGAACTGGAACTGTTTTTTTTTTACAGAGAATTGTCCAAAAAAAGGTCACACAGAAAAAAACTCGATTTTTCAAAAACTTCATTCTTGATTTTGGTTTTTTGAATTTCAAAAATATGGTTATGGTTTCTAAAATTTCAAAAAAATTGGTCTGGTTCCGGTTTGGTTCCGGTTTGGTTCACTGAATTTTTAATGGTTTAATGGTTTTTGTTCTCACACAAGATTGGTAGAGAACATGTTGAATGATTTTTTTTGGTGCTAGATTAACATGAATCTGGTCGCAAATAGAAAATGATATGAATTTTTCAATCCTAAAAATTCAAATTTGAATCGGACGATAACACTAAAAAAATTATGGTATTTGGTTTGATTACAGCATTTGTTTTAAGATCTAGTTTGGTTTTTGTTCAATTCGGCCACATTTTTTTTAAAACTAAATCGTTGTTGGTTCGGTTCGGACAACTTTTTTGAGAGTAGTAGTTCGTTTTATGGTTTGGTTTTGATCCGCTTGAATTTTAATGGTTTTTGTTTTGCATCTCTGATATTTTATCTCGGGTCCACATTTTGTCCACATTTGATTCTTAAAAAAAATTGTTCTAACCTTTTAAAGTTTTGACGTAACAAACAAAGAAAAATTTCGGTTTAACCCAAGAAACAATTTGTAACCGTGGTTGCAACAAAAACCTTCAATTTAGGTTACATTTTGGTTACATGTTCGATGGTTTCCGAAAAAACCCGCCAAAAACGGTTATTTTGAAACCAGCTTCTAAATCGGGGTTTCTGAAACGTTGCTGAAAGGTTACAGAAACCAAATGTGAAACTTTTGAGTTTTGTTACCATGGTTTCAAATACGTTTCTTAACCGGAATGTAACCTCAAATTGTTACTTGGGAAGTCTTAATTAAGACGGAGAGAAATAATTCCTATAGCGATATATGAAAAGTTGAACTTTTTGTAGTGATTCCCTAAAAATAGGGAGTTTATCCTAGAATTTTGGATAAAATTTCTATTTTTTGTGGTTCGAATCCCACCTTTTTTTGGCAGTCACTACAAAAAACGTTTCACTTTCTCGTATATTGCAATTTTTCGTAGGAATCAGTCCTATTATTTCTCTCTCCTTGAACCTTCAATTTTGCCAAACATAAACATAATTGCTATTTAATTTTTTTACAACAGAGACCACAAGGAAATCACGTTAATACGTTTAGAAACTTTTAAAATTACCGAGATTTTACGAAACATCACATGCACTTTCATTTACAAAACATCTCAAGCGAAACTAAAAACTTTCAAAAAGCACTTGTGAATTTAAGTATGAAAATTTTCATTAGTCAACAGTAATTAATTAAGCAAAATCGTTGCAGTAAATTAAGCAAATTTAACAAATGATGCGAAAACTTTAGAAATTCCTAATAAGCACTTAAGGTCACATTTAAAAATTTCCAATTAGAACTAAAACAATTTAAACCTTCAAGTATTATATGCTGAAAAATGAAATATTTTGTAATTAAAATCAATTTTCGCAATATTCGAAACTTTTCAGTGAATTTTCGCGTATATTTAACCATTGACGAATTTTTCATTTCATTTTGCAGTGGCTTAAGCTGAAAACAGTGCCAGAAATCCAATAATTCTCGATGGAATAGAACAATTCAACAAAAGTAGAAAACTTCTTATGATGGTTGAAAACGACATCTCCGCTGCGAAATAAGAACTAAAACTTATTATGAAAATGTAAGCCCTTTCAATCTTAACCCTCTTGCTGTCCTTTAAGCCTTATTTGAAATCTCCTGGATGAATATTTGTTAGTGGCCCATTTACAACAAAATTTCATAGTCAAATATTTTGGTTCGAGACAAGACAAACTTTTCAACCGTTGGCTGGTTGGCAAAATTAAAAAGTCATGAAACCAGACTATCCTGCTGCTATACTTCTATTGTAAATTCACACAACTAACTGGCATATTTACATGGTAGCAAATATACATAAAGTCAGGATAAATAGAAAATATACAGCGACTCAGCATAATCATAAGAAGACGAAGAGATTATGGTCGTTTTGAATTTTTCCCTTTTGTAAAGACAGAGATTTTACAGAATTCTTAATAGGTTTGCGGTAGGAAATTCATTAAATGAAAAATCAAAAGCATCACAAAACTTTTTCAAATTGGCCATTGTTTTCGAGGTCATTGGGAAATACTGGGTTTTAATCTAGCATTAAAATATTTTAAAATCAATAGACTGATGTTAAAGAATGGTTTTTACTTAAATGTTAAATTAAATTAACTTGATTTCATTAAAATTAAAATTTTGAGAAGTTATTTAATTTTTTTGATATACATTTTTAATATCAACAAACTCCCCGATGATGACATAGATATTGATGTCGAAACGTCGGAGAAAATAATAAAGGACAAAAATATTCGAAAACATATTGTTTTTTTAATTTTTGGACCAAACGAAAAAATATTTAGGCCGCTAAGCCCAGAAAAACATTAAATTTTTAAATAATCTAAACTTCACACGAAAATAAATATTTTTTAAGCAATTATCATATTATAGTTAGTGCAAACATATTTTGTTTGAGATAAATATAATATTCTTACTACAACCTATAATATTCTTGTTAACGGGAATAAAGTACGATAAACATTAATTATATTGGTGGTGAACGAATCTCGTTTCGGACAAACAAAATTTTGGTTGTAACAAGAATATTATATTCATCTCAAACAAAATATGTTTGCACTAATTGTAATATAAATTGTAAATCGTCACTTGTTCGTCCTTTAACATATTTATTTAATCTGTCATTATCGTCATGTGTTTTTCCGTCAGTATGGAAAATATTTTTTGTGATACCGATTCATAAGAAAGGTAATAAAGAATTAGTTGTAAATTATAGGCCCATTGCCAAACTTGCTCCTGCTGCAAAAGTTTTTGAGTCCATAGTTTGTGATTCTCTTACATTTCAGTGTAAATCAATAATAAGCGAAAAGCAACATGGTTTCGTTAAAGGTAGATCTACTGTCACGAATCTTGTTGAATTTACTAAGGAATGTATTAGTGAAATGGAAAAAGGCAACCAAGTCGATTGCATTTATACAGATTTTAGCAAGGCATTTGACAAACTTCCGCACAACATACTTTTATTTAAGCTGAAAAGACTTGGGTTCCCAGCCTCTTTAATATGCTGGCTTAAATCGTACCTTAGCAAA
This sequence comes from Chrysopilus asiliformis, assembly GCA_964034945.1. Taxonomy (NCBI): domain Eukaryota; kingdom Metazoa; phylum Arthropoda; class Insecta; order Diptera; family Rhagionidae; genus Chrysopilus; species Chrysopilus asiliformis. Next base: position 20,027,184 of record OZ035963.1, on the reverse strand, counting down.
AGATATTTTACAGTTAGTTTTAAGTCAACTCTTTCTGATAGAATTGATGTACTATCGGGAGTTCCTCAAGGTAGTCATCTCGGGCCTTTGCTCTTCAACTTATTTATTAATGATATCTTTTTAAATGTACCGTTGACTCTTGGTTACGCTGATGATCTGAAATTGTTTAAAATAATTTTTAATTTAAATGACTGTCTTGCTTTACAAGACTATCTTAATGTCTTTTGTTTATGGTGTTTTAAAAATGGTTTAGTTCTAAATGTGGCCAAATGTAAAGCTATTTCGTTCAGTCGTAAGAAGTCAACGTTTAACTTTGATTACATGTTAGATGGAACTAAAATTGAGAAAGCAGATAGAGTTCATGACTTAGGTGTTTTACTTGATAATAAATTAAATTTCCAGCTTCATATTAATGAAGTTATCAATCGTGCAAATTCTTTGCTGGGATTTGTCAAACGCTGGTCAAGAGAAATATCTGATCCCTACGTTTTAAAAGTTCTATATTGCTCATTTGTGCGACCGGTTTTGGAGTACGCATGTATCGTTTGGATGCCTTTTTACCATAATCACATCGCGCGCCTAGAAGCAGTTCAGAAACGTTTTTTGAGATTTGCGCTGCATAAATTACCCTGGAAGGACTCCCTAATTTTACCTCCTTATGAAGAACGTCTCAGACTTATTGACATGTCGTCACTAATGAGACGACGAGAAGTTTTTTGTGTGTTATTTATTAATGATTTACTGTCCGGAAATATTTCCTCGTCGCACTTATTAAATTCAATAAAAATCGATTTTCATCTTCGTGCCAACAGAAATAAACGATTTATTTATATAGATTATCACAAAACAAATTATGGTCGTTTCGAGCCCATGTCAAACATGTCCAGACTTTTTAATGAAAACTTTTCTAGTATTGATTTTTTTAGCGATAAAAATACTTTAAAGCTCAAATTATATAGAGTGTAATTCATATTGGTATGTTTTATATATTAATTTTTTTTTTACTATTAATTTTTTTTTTCTTCTTAATGTAATAATATTATAGTCAGTTGGTCTAGTTACCTGTTGATAAATAATAAATAAATGATAACTGCATCAAAAGTTATTTCTTTTCGTGTATAAATTAAATATAATAATAAAAAAAACAATCAAGAAATCTAAACCAAAAACTTTAATTTTTTCCATCAATTGGGTTCTGAAACAGCAACGTAACTTAAGATTTAGGTTGCATAATACTATGTTCACACTGACGCAAAATCACGTAATTTTGCGAAATGATTTAGATCTTAAACTAAAGTGTTCACACAGAGATTAAGGTAATTTTGTTTCACATTTCAACTACAGGATTGCTATGAATTTTAGTGTAGGATTGCTATGAATTTTAGTAATATGATGAATAATACAATTCAAAACATCGATGAAATATGTGCAAACAAAATTAGACACTTTAGACGACAATGGAAATTATCTGTAATGAAAATAAACAATTATTTTCCATTTCATATCTAATCGCATCAAAAACAGGTCCATTTTTTTTTTGCCCCGCGTAGGTTGTTTACTAATAAGTATATCCTCTTCGCGTGCGGAACACGACTTCTTTTTCTTATATTTCCGTCTTTCCAATCCAGCACAAATGTCAAAACTGATGTACTCAAGAGAGCTGAATAAGTGATGCAGGGTTGTATTCATTGTTTTTGCTTGATTTCGTTCCTAATTTTGTGGAAATTGTATACTTTTAGTGATTTTGAAAACTGGTTAATGTACTGGAAATATCGTGATTTCGAGGAAGATTTCTTTCAAAATTACGAAAATCTTCAAAATTACGTAATTTTGCGTCAGTGTGAACATAGTATAAGGGGCTAAAAGTTTAAGGGCCCTCTTCAACATTTATTCAAAAAAAAAGTTTTTTTTTTTAAATAAAAAACTTTTACTGAAAAAAAATAATTTTTTGGACGCTGTAAGAAGTAAAAGCGAGGTAAATGTTTATTTATCCCATTTACAAAAAAAAAGTTTGTTGCAAATTTTTCCACAGCCGTTTTTTCGTAAATGGGATAAAAAAAATTAATATCGCTTTTATTTCTTAGTTCTATGCTTTACAAATGGTAAAAGGCAAAAAATCCTGGAGTGCTTTTTATTCCAAAAATTATATTGACGAAATTCCAATACAATTTTGGATTAAAATTTAATACATGCGAATTATTTTACCATTTGTACCTTCATGTTTAAATCATTTTTTAATATATATTAAATTTTAATACTTTTAATACTAATGTCTGCAATTTCATCAAAATTATAGACTTGGATACTAAATTAAACTAAAAATATTTGATGTGAACAGCATATGACTTTTTTATACAAAATCTACGTTTCTGCACGAACAAAAAATTAGTTCACATAAAAATATGAATTTTTATTTTACAAATTCTGAAATATCTCGATAACGGTAAAATATATCGATTTACAGTAAAAGGCAAAAATTTTAATACCTAATTCTGCCATTACCTGTTTTTTTTGGCAAAACCGTTAGTTTGCAAGGAATTCGCAAAAATATATTTTTTTAATTTTAACGGTAAAACACAAAATTATGGCAAACAATATTTTCTTCAATTCATCTCATATATTGAACCACCAAAGACCCATTTTTTTCGAGATAATTGCAAAAAAACTGCTTTTTTTAAAATAACGGTATATTTCGATAACGGCTTGAGATACGAAGTTCCCATAAAATACAAAGATGTAGAAAATTTTATTGTCTCCAACTTTTGTCATACATAAGACTACTGAAAAACGAGTAATTTCGGAGTAAAGAAAAATTGCGATTTTTAAAAAACCTGTAAAATTTCATGGCTCTAGCTCTATTCGTGTTTGAGAAATCTTAGCTCTATTCGTGTTTGAAAGACTAATAGTCTAACAGACTAATAGTCTAACAAACTAACAGACTAAAAAACTAAAAGACTAAAAGACTAAAAGACTAAAAGACTAACAGACTAACAGACTAACAGACTGACAGACTGACAGACTGACAGACTGACAGACTGACAGACTGACAGACTGACAGACTGACAGACACAGACTGACAGACTTACGGACAGACTAACAGACTAACAGACTAACAGACTAACAGACTAACAGACTAACAGACTAACAGACTAACAGACTAACAGACTAACAGACTAACAGACTAACAGACTAACAGACTAACAGACTAACAGACTAACAGACTAACAGACTAACAGACTAACAGACTAACAGACTAACAGACTAACCGATTAACCGACTAACATATTAACACACTGACAGACAAAAAGACATTTTTGTAATAATGCTCCAATCGACTTAGGAAAATGTTTTTTAGGCAAAATTAAGAGGTCGAAATTTTTCATGAATACAATACTTTATTATACTACGTACTAGCTTGCATACCCGTTGTTGCCGGGTTAAGTTTTTTCAAATTTTTTTTATGGTCTATCTTGGGGCTAAACTTCAGGCCAATCGGTTAAGTAGTTTCCCCGCGAAAGAGTAACATAGAGGAAGAGCTAAGTTTCGAGATCACTTTACCCCCTCCCCTTAATCCCCCCACCCCTCGCGCTACTTTTCCGTACGCCTATGTTGGAACCAGAACTACCACAGATACTCATGCCAAATTTCAAGTCAATCGGTTCAGCCGTTTTTGCGTGAAAGAGGAACAGACAGACAGGCAGACAGACAGACAGACACCAACACATTTTTATATATTAGTATGATAAGAAAGTAAAAAATCAAAAAAATGCATACTATTGGATTATTGGATTAGAATATTGCATTGGATATAGGTCCAGTGTAAGCGAGTTTTGATTGGAAATTAATTCAAGATTTTCCACCGTGTAGAGCAAACTTTTTAAAACCTTCTATGGCTTCACTATATAGGGTAAAAAACCAAAACAAACAAAGGAGAAAACACCTGTACCAAATTGGACATAGTGGACTTAAATGGGCTAAAGGGGATTTTTATCATTCCGCACTGAACGAAAAATATTATCAAAATGATAAAAAAAAATGTTTAATATTAATAATTTTGTGTTGTTAATTTCACAATTTTTTGTACATTCAACAAAATTTTGCTGTTATAATGAAAATTTATCGCTTGGTTTGATTTGATCAATAAGACAATTTAATTTCGTTTATAATTTTGTTAAATCATTATACCAATTTATCAAATGAATAATTAGTTTATTAATAAAAATATTTAATTAAAAAAAAATGTCATAAGTGGGAAATTTCCTTTTTTGTTAATCCAACAACGAGAGTTTTTTTTAATAACGCTTTTATTACATTAACATGTATTTGGTCAATATTATTAATTTGAATGCGGATATTGGTGTGTTCACAACACATTTTGCGAATTCTCCATGGTTCGCAATCCATATAAAAGTGAAGGTGCGGCAGCAGGGACGAGAATTATACAATAATAAAAAAATCTCATTCGTTGGGGCACATTACCATTTCAAAAAATAAATATTTTAAAATTGTAAAGCCAAGAATTATAAAATTGAAAAAAAAGACTCACCAGTAGCGTATATTAGAGCAACGATTAGATGAACAGCTGATGATGTTCTCTGCATTTTCTTTGATTTTTCACCCTTAAAATTTTTTTCTAATCATGCAAATAATTTTTGCAAACACAATTTTTCATGGATTTTTCTTTTTTTTTCTTTTTAATGATTTTTAATAGACAATGATTTTGATATTATGCTCTTTCAAGTAAAGAACATTAACTCCCACATTTTGTCACATAAATTGATGCCACAAATTTATTTATATATTAATTCATTCACCATGAACACCACAAAACACTTGAATTTATTCGAAACGAAAAAGATACCCTTTAAATAAATGATTCTGACACGTCCGAATGGAAAAGACAACGCTTTGAAAAATGCCAATATTGAAGGATTATTGAAAATTGACCGCAAACCAACCGAAATCACCACACGAAAAAAAAAGTTAAAACTCAAGAGGATATCATCAACCACACGCGTTTACGGAATACCACCGAAATTGTGGGAAAGGAACAATTATACAGAAATATAGGATCGAATATCGGGATTGAACCGGGACCACACCGGAAGTGCACCACCGGCAGCTGCAGGACTAGAAATTTCAATCGACACGAAATTCCGAAATTCCGAGGATCAAAGAGAGATATTGAACGTGAAAAACGGAAATCAAAGAACCGGATGTTGAGGATTTTTGGTCAACAAAAGCAATGGCAAGGCCTCCGGTTTTTTTAATTCCATCAGCATCTTAAAATTTAATTTTAAATTGCATTAATTATTTTGGCGCCACATTTACGAAATACTTGCAATGCGATTCAGTGTCATTTTGTCATGTCAAAACGAATCGAAAGATTTTTAAAGTCCGTTTTTTGTTAAAAATCAGTGTTTTTTCACAAAATAATCTACCGGAAGTACTTGCAACCGTTACATTTTTCTACGAAACAAAAATTCAAACCGTAGCAAATCTAAAAGCAAATAATTTACGTTCCACATACACACACCGTTTTCTGTATAACAGTTCAGGTATCCTACGTTAAATGATTGTAAATTGTTATATTCCACAAATCACCTATCGCTCCGAAGACGGGAACAATTCTTACGATAAACGTTAAAGGATTTATTTGAGTTCCTTATCGTCTTAAGTCCGATGCCTAACTGACCTGTTTCACGGATCCTGATGAGCTTTATTTCGTCGAAACTTTCATCATAATCATCGTTCGGATTGTCGTCCTCGTCGGTGGTTGTCGGTTAGGGATGTCTTTTCCCTTTTTTCGTTTGTCGAAGCGTTTCCCGCTTTTACATGATTTCCCTACCTCCAAAATATCGGCGCATGTCTATTAGCTGCCACTTACGTTTAGGCCCGTTTCATTCGTCTTTTTGGCAAGTATCCTCTCCGAATGGTATGGGCAATGTGGTGGTGATCCTTGCAAGACGATTTTTTTCAGCGAATGTTTTTCATACTTTTGCCATTTCGGCAAATGATTTGGCCTTGCCTTCCACACTAACTGTGGTTCGGTTTTTGGGGTGGCTGCCGAGCAATAATTTTTGGGCGAAAATGCGCTTTCCGGAAGGAATCGAGAAAGCTTCTCTCAAGGACGGTTTTTTCTTCACACTGCTTTACGAAACCAACAGTTTTGACTGAAAATTGCACTCCAAATGGTCGACAATGGATTGGTTTTATACGACAAATAAATATTTTCAAATGTTTCCGTTGGCATAGGACAAAAGATATGCAACCATCCCCGAAAAACTGGACAGTCAAACCCACTTCAGAGCAAATTTGGTTTGGGTCAAAAGTGATGTGTGTCTTAAAATTTAAGGATTTGGCTTATAATATCCTTTTTTTTAAAATTAGGTTACAAAAATGGAGTCAAATTGTTGTTTAGCTAACCCAACTTTCGTTTGATTCTTCAAAATTAGCAAAATTTTGAGGAGCACGCTTTGAGGTTCCTAAGATTTTGCTCAGAAAATCTGACTTCAAAGAAATGTTTTGTAATTTTCGTTTGCCCAAAAAATTCCTTGAAATATCCAGTCACCATTTTATGCAATACACTTTTTTTAAAGAAAAACTACAAAAGTTACCTTAGGGACACAAAAATTCCGGTTCGACTGTCTGCCCCACCGAACATTTGAAAATCCTGTCGACCATCATTTGAATTTTGCTTGCAATATGCAACTTAATGGGCCACCTATTAATCTCACGTGCCACATGTTCGTTCGTTCGTCCTGGCAGTGCATAAAAGGACTCTCTCTAACGTAGTAGTGATGCATGCATATTAGCATTAATTAAATTATTAATTTTTAATAGTGTTACCAGGACACTTTATAGCCGTTAAATTGCGGCCAGAGTGAATTTGCTGATCGTAATCTGTGGGGGCTTTTTGGCGATTAACGCTATTAAAGTGTTTGAAGAGGTCTGAAAGCCTAAAGCTTAAACGTTTTCCATATAAACCTAAATAGATTTTTTCCTGTTATACATTCGCAAAAATGTCTACAGTTCCGTCTGTTATGGAATTTGTTTATTTAGTTTTCTTGGTTGGTTATTTATTTTTGTCGGTTTATTTGTTTGTTTGCTTACCTTTGTTATTATTTCGTCTTTTACGTGTTTTATTATTAGTTTTATGGCTTTAATATGTTTTACGAGCCAGTTTTATGCTGTGTCTAATTCGGTTACGTTAATATGGTGGTAAAATGTCTTTGTTCATTTAAATCTGTTATATGTGAAGTAGTCACCGAGATTTCGTATCGCGTGCGGTTTTATTCACATTTAATTGATTTTACGATAGAATATAAATAAATTATCAAATTTTATGATCATAGCGGTGCTTTGATTTCAGCAGAAATGGAAAACGAAAAAAACATTTCGTTATGTAACGAAATACAAATTTTATTTCGTTACGTTATTTGGATTTGTAACGATAAAAAATTTCATCGTTAAGCTAGCCCAAATTAATCTAAAAACTGCATTTAGAACAATAGTACCAACCCAACTAAAGGGTCTTTCAATAAGGACATAACAATTTTGTATTTTAATAAAAACGCACCCTAAAACTTTTTTTTATGATCTGGCAATGCTAAAACGTCAGTCAAGGTTTACATTTTTATCATGGTGAAGTTCACGAACGAGCAACGTTTGGAAATTATTAAAACTTACTACCGAAATTCTGAGTCGGTGGTCGCAATCGTGTAATCTCGAGAAATGGTCCGGTCGAATGGCCACCTCGCTCATGCGATTTAACGCCGTTGGATTTCTTTTTATGGGGTTATGTTAAGTCGTTGGTTTATGCCAACAAGCCAACAATGTTAGAGAAACTCAGGAACAATATCGAACGCGAAATTGCCAACGTTCCGGTCGATATGTCTGGAAGAGTGGTGGAAAATTGGCTCCAAAGAATCAATCAGTAGGGCTGACCGGGATTAGTTGGCTATAGGGGTAAGTAGACTCATTGCGAATAACTCAACCACGGTTGAGAATAAACCTGCGTGAATTGGACTGTTTATTCAGTCGACTGACAGCTTTGAGTGAACCAACGTGGTTAGACCACAGTGCTCTTGGAACGAACTGTGAGGGGGAAAAACGAAATTTCAAGCGTGTGAGGAATTTTTTTTCTTGTTAATTAAATTGTTTTGTAGCTTACACTTTCATTGTATTGAACTCGTCAGTGATTTCAAGTGAAAATTTATGTATGAGTTAACAAGTTAGTGAAGCATTTTCTGATCGATGCTTTTTCATTTTTTTTTCACGAGTGTGTTAAAAATAAAATGGCGGCTTGGGGCTAGTTGACTCACAGTATACTGGGGTTAAATGACTCGATATGAATTACCTATATTTTTTTGTTAATTAATTATATTTTTTTAAATTAGATGAAATTTACACCCCGATTGCGAGTGTCGTGTCGTTTTCGACAAGAGTCGTTTTACGTGTTGTTGTTAGTGTTTTTCTACCAACAACAACACGTAAAACGACTCTTGTCGAAAACGACACGACACTCGCAATCGGGGTGTTAATTTATGTTAATCTGAAATGTTATTAACTTTTTAAAGAATAAATTTTTTTAGAATTATTATAGTTTTTTAATATGTTCCAACACATTTTCCTCATAAAAAGTATAGAGTCAAATAACCCCGTTCACAGAGTCAACAAGCCCCAGACACGGGGTTAGTCGACTCATCGAACAACTTTTTTTAAAATGAAAAAAAATATTTGAAACACTTATAATTAGTCAAAATAAAAGATTGACTAAGAAACACAATTGAAAAAACCAACCAAAAACGTCTTTCTGCACCTGAAATAATTACAGTAAAACTTTTATAACGTAGATTATAAAAAGTGGGTCTACTAGCCCCGGTCTACCCTAAACGTGCTCGCGGTGGCAATATGAACGACATCGAATTTCATACTTAAATGTAACATGTCCACTACACCTGGAATAAATTTCAGTCCGATATCTCAATTATTCTGTGTTTTATTTAAATACAAAATGGTTATGTCCTTGTTGAAAGACCCGATGGAATAAAAAATTGAATAATTTTTTTTTGCGGAGATTGAATAAATAATTAATAATTTAATTAATCTATGTTATAAAATTAACCATCGATAATCGTGGAGTCCTTGATACACACGAAAGCGGTCAAGGGTGGTAAACCGCAAGATGCAGACTGCCACTATCCTTGTTGCAACTTTTATGCTAATGAACTTTCATGCATTCAAAAACTATACGAAAATTCGTTTATAAGGATTTCTTTGCAGAATCGCGATTAGAGTACGGAGTAGCTCTCGTTCTACTATTAAACGGTGGTTTTAGCAAACGAAATTCACATGAATGGAATTCCTAAACTAAAAAGTTAATCGGGATACAAACGAATATAAGTTAAAAATTCCAATTAAGGTAAGGGCTGGGACGGAACCATTGATATCTAAGCAGAATCATTCCATTAGATTGATTCAGGTAATACCGCCCTGGTTCAAGCAGCAGCAACACTTTCAGGATCAGACACTTGATTAATAATTCAGGCTGTGTATACGTATGAACATATCCAATCCACTTGGCTCCACTTGTCAGTTCGCTTGCTACCAAATTGTATGTACTTTCGACTACCACCACAGGAGCAGCCCCAAGCAGCAGCCAGTGAATGATTGCCCAGTTTGGTTATGGTCGATCATCCTACTATTACCCAAACAACCCCTATTTCACTCCAATTGCACCACTATAGGAAAAATACGTGGCCACAGATGTGTATTCCGATAGAGTGACTTTTACAGGGCAAGCAGAGACGAAGGTACTTTGAACCAAGAACGACTTTAGCCAGTCCGACGTGCAATAAAACAATTTCTTCTTCATCTTCTGAATGAGCTCTCCTGCAGAAACTCTTCAAAAGAATAAAAAAAAAACCAACACCGGAGAAAAACACTTCAACTTTGAACGACTTTACATTTTAGTTGAACTTATATTTTGGCAAAACGAACTATAGCTTGGGGTTAATATTTGCAGTTCGAAGCAGGAATTTTAAAATGTAATTGCTGTAAAAGGAAACGGGGCAGGAGCCTACCACCAGACTTCTATATATGAATTCTCGATGGGCAAAACAAAATCCTATAATAGTTTAACATCAGACATCACGAACTTCTCTAAGGATATTCAGTTTTTTTTTCTCAAACCATCCGAAGGTAGTGGTTAAAGTTCAAATTGATATTTCCATGGGGTAGTAATTCACTCTGGAAAATGCTTTTCGCGTACATTCAGTTGTTGGCCTATCGCACATGTAAATTACAGTGTGAAAAATTCTTTATTTGAGTTCGGCAAGAGAAAATTTTCACTTTTGTGTACGAGAGTAGTTCAAGGGTGGTTGAATAAAATTCATATAAGGGTGAGTGCTTTAAATGTAGTCCATTTCTATAAGTGGAGAAGGAAAATTATAGAGGCCTGCCTTGCTGACTGTATCAATTTCCTCAACGGTGGAAACTTTTCTCTTATTTTTCCATGTTTTCACTAATGCTAGGGTCAGACGAAAAGTTTTTGTGCATTTGGGCAGTCTGTAAATATAATTTTTCGACTTGGTCGGGCAAGTAAAATAGAGATGAGCTAAAACATGCCTTTCAGCTAGGCAAATATCACTTACTGTAATAAATTTTTCGATGGGAAACTCCAAATGTTAAAAAGTTCTCCGATGTTGCTTTATGGCCACTAATGAATCTTTCCGTATATGCAATCTTGAAAATATTGAAATTTTCATTAGCAATGTTAGTTTTTTGAGAAGTTGCAATCAAAAAGTTTTGTGTTTATCACTTCTTTTCGTATAGTCTTTTTTTTAAATACATAAATTGAACTTATTATTTTTATGTTGTTACTAGGGGCTTCGCCCTTGTCCTCTTCTTCGCGGTCTAACCCCTTGCCCTTGGATCGGCCCCTCCGTCCCCGTCGGCCTGCCGGGACGGGGGGACCGAACCTTCATGGCTCTCGGCCTCGCTTTTTCATGGCTCCCGGCCTCGCATAAACTATGTCGAAACCTCTTTGCCTCTATTTCGATTACTTTCCACTTTCAGTCGTGCATCACTCTCAAATGGACAGGGTCTGGAGAGTTCTCGCGAAAGTGCTTTCCGCTAGAAACTCGCCGAGAGCTCGCGATAGAAAAATCGCCGAAATTAACTTTCAAATGGACAACCTCATGCGAATAACTCTCGAGAGTTTTTGAGAGTTACTCGCGTATTTACGGAAGCTGGCAAAGCAGGCTCTGATGACGGTGAGCCAGCTTTCTATACCAGAAACAGGCTCCTGATGGGTTTTCAGGGCAGACATATCCGACCTGTTGGGGGGAAATTTGGATGTGAAAACAAAAATAATATAATTTTGTTGTTTTTGCAGACCTTATAAGCCGAGAAATTCCAATAGGACTCGCGTATTTACTCTCATGTGGACTGGCACCTTTAGAGTTGGAGTTGAAGAAAATTTCTCGACTCCAACTGGGAACCGGTTATTTATCCTCCCCTGGCCACTCTCCAGTTTATTGTCCCTCTAATTTAGGTCAAACCTCAATGTTTTGCATCCAAAAGCAATATTTGATTTGAGGTTTGATTTTTTTAGACCTTCTAGACTTTCAAGAGTCAGAGTCGAATATTCTAAAATTTCAGGAGTCGGAGTTGGAGTCGGAGTTGAAGGTCGAGTTACCGACCCCGTATCCCTGTTTTCTAGGTTTGACATATAGTCTAAAATCCGCTTTTTGATGCCAGTAAGCTCCCCCTGAAAATTTTATCCAAATCGGTTCAGTGGCTCTCAAATTTTAAGCGAACAGACATAAAGACAGACACACAAGCCTTATAATATATTCACCCCTATTCCCGTAACCGGCGGGACGTGTATACGCCACGCAAGTTTTATCTCGATCGAATGAAATTTTCTTATTCTAGTAGACGTAGAAACGCAGTTTTATTCAGCCCCGCGCTGACTATTTTGACAGTTTTGCTGATTTGATACGCATGAAGTTTTATTTGTGCAATTAAATGATTGTACTGCGTCTAGTTAGTTTTTCCTGACCTTCAAAACTTATATTTAGTTAAAATTCATTGAATGTATAAATAAAATTCACATTTTTATTCAAACTTTATATTTAATTGATTGGTCCCGCAACGATTTACTCGCGGGAAATAAATGTATGGAAAAGTCAAAACATTCGCGGGTGCGTTTAGTGTAATACCGAAAGTAAAACGTTTTCAGCGCCACGGCACACGCCGCGCCGGGACAATTGCGTTTAGCAGAATGCAAATTTTCTGCGGGAAACGCCAAATCCCGCGGCGTACACGTCCCGCCGGTTACGGGAATAGGGCTGATTGTTTTGTGTTTGGATGTAAAAACATCCAGAAAAAAACATTTTGTTGTATTTTTTATGACCTGTAAGCCGAGAAATTCCAATAGACTTATAATATATTCTTCGGTTTCTAGACATTTTTCAAAAATCGATAAAAAACAATTCCTTTTCCGTTCATTCATCGCATTAATTTGTCGCATACGCCTGTTTGTTGCAAAAATCTTTTCGTTCAAAACAGTCAGACTAAACATCAACGAAAAAGGAGCGGAAGCAGCACATTTTGAGGAGCGGTAAAATGTCTTCAAATTTTTGCCGGAAAAACCTTCTTAAAACTAGAAAATTTCGTCAAATTGTCGTCGCGAAAAAAGGCGGTAGATTATTGTTTCTGCCCGGGCGCCACCTCCAATCATACTTCAGAGTAAACCAAAACTTTTTCGTATAATTGTTTTCGTAGAAGAATTTTTAGTTCCCAAGAAATTTGCCGAAAACCAGCTTAAAGTGACTAGCTTTCAAAAGCTCTAACTCGGAAATCATTTGACTGATTGATATGAAGTTTTGTATCGGTCTCTATGAGGAGGAAGTTTTCTTTGTCACAGTTGGTAAACAAGTATCCGCATAAATGATTTTAACAATAGTTTTTTTTTGTAGCTTTTAAGACAATAAATACCACTTTTTAATAGAATAAAACGACCAAAAAAATTCAATTACGAAATAGATAATTTCCCAATTATTAACAACGACTCAATTTAGTGAAATACTTGCGGTTGTAATTTTCAATGTGAAATGAGTGCGGATACGAAACCATAAATCACAACCCCCAAACCTTATTTAGCAGGTGAAATATGCTTGTAGCAAGTGAGAAGAATATTAAAATTATCAAATGAGATATGATCTTAAGTGTCAACAGCAAAATGTCTAACCGAGCATCAAATAGCACTGAAACCATGTAAATACTAGGCTAAGACGGTGGCGATGAGATACTTGTATCTACGTCTTGTAATGTGTTTTACCTCGGTTTAAAACATTTAAGATACTAATTCAGACAAACACAAAACGTAATTAAATGTTTTAAGCATTCATAAATAAGCAACCAAAAGTGTGTAAAGAATGTTGAACGCTTGTTGTCGGATGCGTTGAAATGCTCTGCTTTTATGTTGATATACTATGGGGTTACAGAATTTACAGGGAAACGCAGAGATAATTGTTGTTTGAGGGTAATTTACATATGGAAGTGATTTCATCTCTCGACATTTATTCAATTACCTTATGTTAAGTGGTGAAACTTTTTAATAATATCGTTTATGTTTACATTTTCATGATTCTTGTTAAAAAGAAAAAAAAAATATCCTTTGGTGACATGAGAAAATGTGAAAAAAGCCAAATCTCAAGATTTTCAAGGAATTTGGTAAACTGATTTTTACTTTTCTTCGTGTAGCTAAGAAGAAAAGTATTAGATTTATGACAAAAACTTTTTAATCAATACGAAATCCGTTTCCGGAAAAATGATGAGAATGTTCGTGCATCTATCTGTCTGTCCGTTTCACGTATCTTAAAAAACTCGAGAACGCGTTGACCTAGCGATTTGAAATTTTTTGTTAATGCGTTTTATGAAAATCGTAGTTTTCTGTCAACTTTTTTTAAAAATTTCTCGAAAACTATGCGCTTTTGGAAAAAACTGTAATAACATAATTTAAAAAATATAAAATTTTCTACGTTTTTTTTATCGGTTTTTATGCATCTGTAACGATTCTCTATATATTTCAAAAAAATTACGTTTTCGAAAATTTCCCGGAAACTATGCGCTTTTTGAGAAAAAATGAATAAAAGCAAATGAAATTTCCTGTATTTTCTCCCTTAATGGTTCTTACGTATCTGTAACCGTTCTCGAGATATTTGAAAAATATATTATTGAAAGCTTTTATTCAGTGTTGTTCCTCTACGCGTAGACTTTAATTGTCTACACTTCAGTGTAGACAATAGCGTAGACAATAGATTTGGGGTAGACAATGTAGACATTGGCGTAGACAATGTCGACTTTGCGTAGACAATGTAGACTTTCTCATATCTGTCAAAATAAAGTCATCAGTGAGTGATATATCTAATACTATACTATATAGGAAATGGCCAATTACAAGAAATGGTGAGGCGCTGGATTCTTGAATTAGTTTTGGTAGTTTTTATTTTTAAGATTTTTTATACTCCACTAGGGGTATTTGATTTGAATTACTTCCATCTATCTGTAAATATGACAACTCTCAACGGAATTAAGCTAAAGACTAGAAACAAACGTGTTTTTCGAAAAAATTAAACAGATGTTCTTAAATGAGCAAAGCCATCCCATACAAATGAATCATTTTTTTAAATAAACGGTTCGTATATTAAAAAATGTGTGAAGCAAAAAGGTTTCAGAATTCAATGTGATTTCAATTGCAAAAATTTAAAAAAAAAGCTTGCATGCATAGAATTAGAACTGGAAATTGTTCTTTATTATGTTAAAATTGATTGAACAAAATGAGGTTTTAAAACCAAATCAGCTATCCTTTATTTTATTGATTGTGTACATTGTCTACGCGTAGAGAATAGACCATTGTCTACAGTAATAGTCTACGCGTAGACAATGGTGTAGTTTACATCACGTAGACTACGCGGCACAACACTGCTTTTATTTAGTTTGTTGTCTGTCGGTGTCAAATCTTGCAAACTAATTTCGACCCACTTCCACTCATCCGATTGACTTGCAATTTGGCACACATACGTAAGTCCGATGGCAATACAATGTTTTCACAATTTCGTCCTTGCTAGGTTAAGGGAAGTTCCTGTAAGGATAACGTAATTGTTCTTTTTCTACATTTTCCGGAAAAAAAATCGTCTGAAGGTTTTTGGAGTCTCTGATTCCGATTCTGGCGCTAAGAAGTCTGTAAGAATATCTCAAAGGCAAGTATTTTCGATTTTTAGTCGAAATGACTAAAAAAGATAAAGTTAAAAAAATTAAAAATAAATTTGAAAAAAGCTTTTATATTTTTTTGAAAAAAATGCATTAAAAAGAAAAAAATAATTTTTTGGGCGCTGTGTCTGAAAAAAAAGTTCGATAAAAGCAGCAAAAATAAAATAAAACAAAATTCATATTTATCTCGCTTTTATTTCTGACACAGCACAAAAAATTATTTTTTTTCCTTTTTAGTGCATTTTTTTTTTAATAAAAGCTTTTTTTAAGGTTTTTTTTTATTTTTACATATTTTTCTTGAAACTAAATATTGGAGAGAAAAGTTCTGTGTTCACCACAACTGATATTTTTTATATTACCTAATATTTCATTTTTCGGTTATAGTAAGGGTATTCACAGTCCTCTTTTAATTTTGGGTATTCGGTGTTTTCGGTAATATTAAAATACTGAAAATATTTTGCTGTGAACATCCCACAGCACAGATTTGAGAACAGCGCTTTTATTGGAATACGTGACCAAATCATTAACTGCGAATTTGATTGTCAGACCACAGGAATCCATTGAAGTTGTCAAAATTGAAAATTTTTCAGTAAAAAAAAAATGCCGAGGAAATCGGAAATTGAAAAAAATTGCAGTCCGATGAGATTAACAAAAAACCAGCGAGAAAATTTGACAACTAAAAACATTACTAGCGCCACTCGCGGTTGATTCTTGATACCGAATAACCCGGCCGGAAAACACGACTCAAGGCATGTCTACAATTACCGAATCCGGTAATTCATTTTTACATGAACCAAGTTACCGTCTCGGTAAAAATCTGTTAAATTTGACTGAATTACCGAGCGGTAAAATTACTCTCAATTTAAAAGAGGACTGTGAATACCCTTTATGTAAATTCTACCCAAGCGTAGAAAAAGTCATGTGTTGTTTACATTAGATTTTTTTTCTCTTCTTCGACGGTTTAACCGATTTCTAGCCCGAGTCTGCCGCAGGGTCCTAGTCAACGCCGTCTCCTACACTATTTTGGCACATTTCCATTTCGGAATTTTCCAATTGTGTAGCGAGAAAAAATTGTGCAATGGACAAAACACAATTCTGCAACTGCTCAAACGATAAGTTGAAACGGCTTGATTAAAATAACATATTTTTGAAAATATACCTACAGCAATAAGGCAAAAACCGATAAAACTTAAACACCGAAACAGACAAACAAATAAAAACACTATCCATTCCGAAATCGTAATTTCTTTTAAAAAAAAAATCACTTGAAAATATGGAAAATCTTCAACTTAATTCCACGAACATGATGCCGTCGTTCTTTTTTTGTTATTCTAGCATGGATAGCATGAACACACCGCACCACAGATCTCTTTACGAAAACCATAATAGTTATTCAAAAGAAGAGAAAAAAGAATCCACCAAAAGTGTATAACCTGCAAGGATATCTGGCATGTTAAACGAAAAACAACACACCTTTTACTCTGAAATTATTTCGTTTGTTACGTTTATTCGTTTCATAAATTCATTTTGCATTCCGGTGAATGTTTTCCATTTCGTTTTCTACCATCAAAATCACTGTAATTTAACAAGAAAATGGAAACACAGAAAAAATCATGATATTCGCTCCAAGGGTGTGGAAAACTTCAAGAATTAAAGTTGACTAACAGTTGACGATTCAGAAAGGGTAGAGCTAAACATTTAAAACGATGACTCAAGTTGAAACTGTGTAATTTGGGACTCCCTCAATGCTTCCACGAAGGACGATTCCAATTCAAAGGACAACCAATTCGACTGCAGAAAATCCATGTTGCACATGTTGATTTTACAACTTCATATCTTGGATAATATTCAAGTAAACACGAACAGAAATCGCCTTGAAATGAATTTTCCCCCACAGTGGACTCAAACTCGAAATTCCCTTCATTTGTTCAAGTGATTGTTTAGTTGAAGTAAATCCACGTGCTTATTCAAAACACATCGAATTCGGCGTTACCATCGAGTATTTCGCTCTCCAGTTCTGTGCGGAATATCCTTTTGTAGGCAAATGATTGGTACTTCTGCATAGCGAGAGGAATTAATCCGAATACCAAGGACGTTTTGGTTTTGAACTCGTATGGTGAAATTTTCTCCAATTTTCATCCATTGAACTGAAATTTCCCTTCTATCACAGGATTCTCATGGAGCACGCGCTCCAAATCCTCGTCCAGAGAAATGAAGAAGTTAACATTAAAAGCCTTGAGGAAGTTTTAGTATTCATGGCATTTAGTGAACAACAAGACGCAAACAGCATGATTAAATTCGGTTCTGGATTTTATGGGACTTTCGCCAATGTCGTTTCGGCTAATTACGTAATTTCTTTTTAGGAAGTCCTTGTCCATTTGAAAGTTTTGGGGTTAAGCGGGATTTATATGCAATAAGAAAATCTTCAAAAGTAAGAAATACATAAACACAGATAGACACAAATATATTGTGAAATTTTCATTGGGAATATGTGAAAAGGCTGCGAATATTAATACTCGTATATTCCAAAAAAGGTCTTCACAATAATAAGAGAACCATTTTTTTTTTAAATCAGTTGTTTTGATGCTTTTATTAATATGTGGAATAAGAGTTTTCGTAAGTTCAAGTTCGATTTCCTAAAATATTTGATTTTATGTAGATGTAGTTTGACCAAAAAATTTAGGGGAGAAGGGTAGCTTTTGATTTATTAGTCTGAAACTGTGGTTCTCAACCTTTTTTCTCGGGTGCCCTCTTTTTTGCTGGGCATTTGACAAGCAAACAAGACATTCAGGGTATTCACAGTCCTCTTTTAAATTACGAGTAATTTTACCGCTCGGTAATTCAGTCAAATTTAACAGATTTTTACCGAGACGGTAATTTGGTTCATGTAAAAATGAATTACCGGATTCGGTAATTGTAGACATGCCTTGAGTCGTGTTTTCCGGCCGGGTTATTGGGTATCAAGAATCAACCGCGAGTGGCGCTAGTAATGTTTTTAGTTGTCAAATTTTCTCGCAGATTTTTTTGTTAATCTCATCGGACTGCAAATTTTTTCAATTTTGATAGCCGTTGCCACAATAGAAATTCAAAAGAATACATCAAACTTGGATTTAAAGGTATGTGACATATTTTACAATCAAATTCGCAGTTCATGATTTGGTCACGTATCAAATAAAAGCGCTGTTCTCAAATCTGTGCTGTGGGATGTTCACAGCAGAATATTTTCAGTCTTTTAATATTACCGAAAACACCGAATACCGAAAATTAAAAGAGAACTGTGAATACTCTGAATATTACAATAAAAGAAAGTTGTTGTAGAAAAGATTCTGGTTTCCAAAAACATCTCACCTTTTTTTAAACCACTTAAAACAATAATAAAACCAAAAACTGAACCAAATGATCACAAGGCGACTGTCACAATTATTCCGATTTAAGTTTTCGGCCGCTATTTTTACTTTCAGCCAAATTTTCGTCTTCAAAAATTTCTGCCGTGATATTTTCATTGATGTCTTGGATTTTTGCCCAAAGCATAGAAAATTTTCTGAAAAAGCGATATTCGCAAGAAATTCCAATGGCAGGGGATGGATGAAAGCATGATTTTTTTCCAATACACCGTACAAATAATTTATGTCCAATACACCGTAGTGTTTACACCGTAAACATTTTGAGACTTTAAATAATTTAAGTTGAACATAAATTGCTAAGTTTTACTGATCCAAACGCAATTAGGATTGCGATTACGATTGAATGTCCTCGACCAATGGGATCAAAGCTTTTATTTCCCTATCGTTGAAAGCTTTGATCGCATTGGTCGAGAAGCTTCAAGCGTAATCGTAATCGCAATCGTTAGTCCGGTATTACACTTGGCTTATTTAAGCCGGCAACTTTTGGGCTTAATAAGCCAATGTGCTTACATTTGTGGCTTAAATAAGCCAATCCTGTTTGCATATGCTACACAAGTTCACATGGGTGTGTGTGGACTCAAACCATTGAAATTACTGCTGCTCATATACTTCCCAAGATCTTTACCTGCTGACGGTTAGAACGAAAATGATTTATGCCTACTACTTTTCACAAACCGGTTCACACGCTTTGTATGTATGCAGATTGTCGATAAGCCATGATTTCGAGTGGCAACTTTTCCCTCCGCAGTCGTTTCTCCCGAAAATCGGCTTAAGTAAGCCCGAAAGTTGCCGTGTGTAATACCGCACTTAGTCTGAATTGAGCTTAAGAGCTGGAAATCTTAACATACGCTCGCGTATCTAATTAATCCCAGTGCCGATTTTTTCGACATAAAAGATGTACAATAAAGACTATTATATAATTTCCTTATTTTTTTAAATTCGAATATCAAGACTCAAAAAATAATCGTATTAAAACTTTCGCCCATTTCAAATTTGCAACGCTTGACTGGAACATATTCTGTGATAATAATTTAAATTATTAAATGTCTACATTTGTGTGAGAAAAAATTCTTATGAAAAATTTCTAGAGAATTTTGAATATCCGAACTGCTTCATCGCCTAACAAAATTCTTTTTCAAGTAAGAAAATTCCGACTGCATGAAGATTTTACAAAATTTTCAAGATATTTTACAGATCTACACATATTAATATACTTGTATAAAGAAAATGTGTTCCTAAACGAATATATATGTATTGTATATGCTACCGGAAAATTGGACTGAAATTTATGGGCCTGGATAAATCCACTTCCTTCTGGAAAAACATCAGTTCATGGGAATTGAGTTGAATAACTGGAAAATAGGAAAAAAAAATTTTTTTTTTCATTTCCAATTGAGCATAATAGAAAATAGTAAAAGATATAAGTCTGAAGGTGATGATGTGAAATTGGTGTGAAATTTTTCCCATTTTCTATATCCTTTTGTTATTTCCCTGTTTTCTTTGTCCTGAAGCGAAATTTTCACATACCTTTCAAATGTTTATATCGCACTAAGCACGTTGTGAGAATTTCTTTTTTTTTTAATGTTTTTTACCAATTTTAATATTAATTTACAGTTAGCTTTTCGTTCATTTGTTTAAATACTTTTTCTTTCCGTTTATTGCTTTTACTAAACATAGATTATTTCATTTTCAATTCATAGAGCAATTACACCGATATTTCATTAATTTGGGGTAGTTTTCGGATAGTTTGGGGGTGACTTTGATGCAATGATTAGTTTTATGCAAAACATCAAAAGCCTAGCCAACAAAGCGAAACGAAATTCCAATAAAAACGTTTTCATTTCATCGAGTTTGTGCCACGACGAAAATAAATCAAAAAATTCTAAAAACGTTGGAATAATCTAAAAACGTTGTAACTTTATACATATTTTTACAGACATGTATCTACTCAGCCGTTTTTATATAAAAGATGCATTTTTATAGATGTATATACATTTTGAAATATCATAAAAATATTAAAAAGCTTAAATTGAATGGGAAAATTCAATAAAAAGTGCATTCACTCGACGCCTCACGTGCAGTGATGATCGAATGGAGGAAAAAAATATTATTGAATGCAAATACCTTTTGACTTGCGTTTTTTTTTTGACAACAGGTTTTTTGTGTATTTTCGCTTTGATGGTTTGTTTTTTTTTTCACAATAAAATTTATATTGACTGGGAAAACTGATTAAAATGGTTTTAATAAAAAATGAATGAATAGTGGCTATCAGTTTTTGCCATGATCAACAGTTACAAGAGCAGCTAAATTTTTTATCATCCAAAGTGATTAAAATGTTATCACGATTTTTTTTCAATGTTTTTTTTTTTTTATTAAATCCTTCGTCGGATGCGATTGTGTCTAATTAATTTATTTTCAGAGTTCTTTTGTAAAACTCTAATGACGGGAATATTTTGAATTAAAAAAAAATATCAATACAAGTGTACCTAAATTTACAACTTTTTTGGGCGGAAAAAATTTTATGACGTCGTATATCGGGGCCTTGTATTTTTTGGATCATTTTTTATGTATCTAACATTGAAGAAATGGAGCTGAAAATTCAAAATTATGGTAAAAATTTCAAATATATTAAAAGCTCTCAGTTTTACCTATTTCATAAAAAAACATAAAAAAGCTACAGTTGCCAGGCGACAAGCGTCAAATACTCTATATGAGGACAGGCAAAAATTTGATGAAAAAAATCCATTTGTATGGCAGAGGGAGGAAGGATTGATCCTATTGGATTTTGATGTATGGAACGGTTATGTAAAATTATATTTAAAACACATTTCGTCTTTATAAATTTTTTGATACTATGCACCGGTTTCGAGGAAATGAAAAACAGTATTCAATTTGTATAGGGAAGAGAGTGGAGAGGAGAGAAGGGGGGGGGGGGGGAGAGGGAGTAGTAGTCCAACTGGATTTTGATGTATATATAAGTTATGTAAAATCATATTCAAAACATTTTTTACCACTATTAATTTTTTAACACGACTCACCGTTTTCTAGAAAATTATAAAAAAAAACTGTTTCGTTTATAGGATGGAAAAAATGGTCCAATTGGCCCTGGTAATTGTTGCTTTTCTCATGTTTAAACCACAAAACATCAGAAAGGATAAACTAAACGATAAAATATTGCCTGCGTGTTAAAAAAATGAAATTTTAGAAGTGGATCAACTTAAAATTACACTGTAGAAGAGTGTTTTTGTTATTGACATTTTAACTAACCAGGAACAATACTAATGGAGCAGATAGGCAGGAAGGCTTTGTTACAAGGACTTAGAAAATCCTCGGTACAAGGATTTATTTTTCCCAATTCTAAGAGTATATAAAAACCAATAAATATTACATTAGCAATTATATTAGATACTAGCTTGCATACACGTCATTGCCGGGTTAAGTTTTTTCAATTTTTTTTTTTGATGGTCTATGTTGGAGCTAAACTTCAGGCCAATCGGTTCGGTAGTTTCCCCGCGAAAGGGTAACATCGAGGAATAGCTAATTTTCGTGTTACGAATGTGTAAAATCAAAAACAACTAAGTCAATTTATTATGATTTTTATTCAATATTCAATGGACCACACGTCAGGAGGAAAATGTACTGAATGGCTAGAACTTGTTTGCCGGCTTTGTGTTAGTGTTAGCGGATACATCTCTCATCACGGCTCCTGTAAAAGAAAACATACTTGAGTACAACTCAGTAAGCGAGTGCATGCGCTTTACTGTATACAACTACACTCAACCATATTACCCAGCGCTACAGTCTCTCTGTGACACACACAGAGATCGCCCTTTTATTGCAGACCGATCAGTGACTTACACTTGATCGTTTTGGAACACACCAAAGTCTGCCGTGACCAACACGAGGGCCAGTCCGTCCCTTTTATACAAGAAAAACAACACAAAACACCCACTTACCTGTTTACAATCGAGTGCCGCTTCAGGTCCGGGTCACCACTACACATCCGAACCATCTGTCACTCACCGATCCGAGTTGTCAGACTCCTCTTAAGCCGTTCATGGGTATTTATTTGACTCTGGTCCGTCAGTATTACCAATGGCGACTTTAGCTTTTGTGGGGAATATTAAAGTGTTACCAAAATATTTAATTGCTCACCTTTTTTCCTAACATTCGAGATCACTTTACCTCCTCCCCTTACTCCCCCACCTCTCGGGCTACTTTTTAATGGGGCTGGACCCCCGACGAACATCTATGCCAAATTTCAGGGCAATCGGTTCAGTAGTTTCCCCGCGAAAGAGTAACATAGAGGAAAAACTAAGTTTCGAGATGACTTTATCCCCTCCCTTTACTCCCCCCACCTCTCGGGCTACTTTTTAATAGGTCTATGCTGGAACCAGAACTACCACAAACACTCATGCCAAATTTCAAATCAATCGGTTCATCCGTTTTTGCGTGAAAGAGGAACTAACAGACGCCAACTCATTTTTATATATTAGTACTAGTTTGCATACCCGTCGTTGCCGGGTCAAATTTTACAAATTTTTTTTTATGGTCTATGTTGGAGCTAATCTTCAGGACAATTGGTTCGGTAGTTTCCCCGCGAAAGGGTAACATAGAGGAAGAGCTAAGTTGCGAGATCACATTACCCCCTCCCCTTACTCCCTCACCTCTCGGGCTACTTTTTAATAGGTCTATGTTGGGGCTGGACCCCCGACGAACATCTATGGCAAATTTCAGGCCAATCGGCTCGGTAGTTTCCCCGCGAAAGGGTAACATAGAGGAAGAGCTAAGTTTCGAGCTCTCTTTACCCGCTCCCCTTACTCCCCCCACCCCTCGCGCTACTTCTCCGTATGCCTATGTTGGAACCAGAATTACCACAGACACTCATGCCAAATTTCAAGTCAATCGGTCCAGCCGTTTTTGCGTGAAAGAGGAACAGACAGACAGACAGACACCAACTCATTTTTTTATATATTAATAGTAACACATGGATCAATAAGTCCCGAGACTAACCCAGAGATGACGCTCGTAGTAAACCAGTAACCACGTCTTTCTAGAGTACTAACCTTTGCTTGAAACGTGTCAAAATTTTAAGTCGATCGGACCAGAAACAACTGAGTTATCGAGGTTGGAGTAAAGTCGTTTTGTAGTTTGTTTAAAAAATGGAAAAAATCGAGTTTCGTATTCTGATAAAACATTGTTTTTTAATGGGTAAAAACACCGTGCAAGCGAAACAATGGATTGAAAAATGTTACCCGGACTCTTGTCCATCAAAAGCAACGATTTGTCGGTGGTTTGCCGAGTTTAAACGTGGTCGTACCGACACAAATGACGCGGAACGCTCGGGTAGACCTGTGGAAGCCGTTACACCGGAAAATGTGAGTGAAGTGACAAAAATTATAATGAAAGATCGTAAAGTGAAGCTCCGCGAGATTGCTGAGATAACACAGATATCATATGGAAGTGCATTTACTATCCTTCATGAAAAATTGAGCATGAAAAAGGTTTTTTCCAAGTGGGTGCCGCGATTGCTTTCGATGGAACAAAAACAGCAACGAGTCGATGATTCAGAAAGCTGTTTATCGCTATTTACTCGCAATAAAAAAGATTTCTTGCGTCGTTACGTGTCCATGGACGAAACATGGATACATCACTACACTCCAGAGTCGAAGCGGCAGTCATCTGAGTGGCGCACAGCTGGCGAAAGCCGTCCGAAGCGTCCGAAAACGCAGCAGTCAGCTGGCAAAGTCATGGCGTCAGTTTTTTGGGATACGCATGGCGTGATTTTCATTGACTACCTCGAAAAAGGTAAATCGATCAACAGTGATTATTATATTGACTTGCTGGTGCGTTTGAAGGAGGAAATCGCAAAAAAACGACCGCACATGCAGAGAAAAAAAATCCTTTTTCACCAAGACAATGCACCCTGCCACAAGTCGATGAAAACAATGGCAAAATTGAACGAATTGGGCTTTCATCTGCTTCCCCACCCCCCATACTCGCCAGATTTAGCCCCCAGTGACTACTGGCTCTTTGCTGATCTTAAAAAAATGCTCCAGGGAAAAAGATTTGGCTCAAATGAGGAGGTCATCGCTGAAACTGAAGCTTATTTTGAAGCGAAAGATAATTTTTTTTATAAACATGGTATTGAAAAATTGGAAAAGCGTTGGAACGATTGTATCACCCTAAAAGGTGATTATATTGATGAATAAAAAAAAATTTGGCAAAAAAAATGTTGTTTTCATTGTTAGTCTCGGGACTTATTGATCCATGTGTTATGATAATGATTAGAAAATTTCCTTCCCTTTGGCTTCTCCTCTGCTATTTTCTGAACAACTGCAGGGATTTTAATCTGCTTTTCATTTATTAAAACAGCTCTTATATACGAAACCCCATCCATCACCCAAAATTTGTTTCACTCATTTTATCACACATGACTTTCTCTGCAATATTTAAAGTTTCGGAAAAAATATTATTTTTCAGGAAATTTTGTTGTATTCAATTTTTCTCAAAAGTGCATCGTTTTCGAGAAATTTTAAGAGCTTTTCAAATAATTGTAAGGAGTGTAATCATTATAGACAACCTTTACTTTTCCAAAAGTTTGCAGAAAACTAAGATTTTGGTAAAAATCAGCCATAAAAAGTTTCAATTTGCTAGCTCAATGCGTTCTCGAGTTATTTAAGATACGTAAAATGGACAGATCGACAGACAGACAAATCGACAGATGAATCACGGACTGAAATGGATTTCGTATTAATCAGAAAGTTTCTTTCTGGTCTCGTTCCCGACAATACTTCCCTTCTTAGTTATTTTTATCAACTCAACTGACTCGTTTTTCTGGAATATGTTTTTGAGTGACACGCGTTTAAAGACTTAAATTTAATAGAAGTGTCATGTTGGTACAGTGACAACTAATTTTGCTATTAAATCATGAGTGTCAAATTTGCACGTCAAATGTAAGAGTTTTACAAACTCGAATCTGAATTTTTTGCAGCAATATTCTTAAAGAGTTATACAAGCAGATATTGTAAAAGTAAAAATCAAAAACTAAAAAAAAAAATCCCACTTAAATCACAAAGTCTATCTCTAACAAAAACATAAAGCAAAACCACTTTCGATTCAATATTTCTAAGTGTATTCTTTAATATAAAACTTCCTGAAAATTTTATTTAAATTTCCCAATTTCTTCCTAACGCATTTGCTAGGAAAAATATTTCGATTTCACTATTAAAGAATATCGCAACCATAGCATAAATCTTGAAATCGATGAAGGAAGAATGAAGCATTTAGTCGCACTTGTGCCGCTCGTCCAACACAAAAAAAATATCTATAAAACTCCTTGTTATTGAGGATATAAAGGCAAGATAAAGCACCAGGCAAAATAGAATAAAACAAGCAGTTTTTTTTGCCATAATATTCGATTGCCATCGAAATGCCAGGAACCAGTGAACAAGAAACAAAAAAACAAAAAATCATATCTAGACCCCCATATAGAATGGCAATAACCGAACAAGTTATCCCCTTCATAAAAGAATGTTTCGGGAGCAAATAAAATCCAATCAAATCCTTTTCTTCCTCACATCATTCCCATGAATTTCTAGATCCTGACTTGATTCTTAGTGCCAGGACAATTTTCTGTTTGTCACCGTGATAAACGTGTTCGACCGAGAGTGTTGGAATCCAAGCGTTGGACATCAAATTCCCCCGATCCAATTGAATCCCAGACCGAAATACCGCCAAGGATAACAAATATTTTGAAAGCTTTATGAGTCCTTTATTGCTCATTCTGTTCCGGTCGGTGCCGGTGGTGCCGGAATGCTAAGAAACTCCCTTCATCCCACTATTCCAGTGTGTCTTGGGTTTTTGTTTTGTCGGTTGAGAATTTTCCGATATGTGTCCAGACCAACACCTACTCATGCACGTCCTCAAGCCATATCCAGAAAGTAACGACACAACTTCGAAAAACTGAAAATAAAGCCACGTACGTCGAATTATATGAGGTCATAGAAGAAATACATCATAAATTTTTGTACGTTGTAGGCCCAAGTCGCACATTTCGGAATTTTACGAAGTTAAGTTCTTTACTTCTATTTAAAAGAATTCCATTCTCTTTAATGGATTAACTACAAATTTTGGACCACTTTTTCAGGAAATTGCATTAATTTTGGGAAAATCATTTCGAATACAACAAAAAAAAATCCCAAAACCCACACAAATTCTCGGATATTCATGGAAAGTTGTAACTATGTTTATTTTTGTATAGGAAAGTTATGTGCTGTTCATATTTTTTTTTAGAAATAAGAAATTTTGAGATGGGGGTGAAAGATATTGGGCGCTGCTTTGCATACGCACCGCCCTATCAATATAATATCAGTTGTGATCAGCAGAAAACTTTCCTCTGCAATATTTAGTTTCGGAAACAATATGTAAAAAATAACTTTTTTTTCGAATATCTTGAAAACCGTTAAAGATATATAAAAACCGTTAAACGAAAATTTGCTAAAAATTTTATTTTCTTCAGTTTTCTCTCAAAAGAGACACGTAAAAACTGTGAAAGCATAAAATGTATAGAAAATTTTATTTCTTTAAATTTTTTAATATTTTTTTTTTCCCAAAAGCGCATAATTTTCAAGAAATTTTCAAAAAACTGTATTTTTGCAAAGAAAAATTCTATGGGAGGTACCCGTATAGCTATCATTACTTTTCCAAAAGTTGATAGAAAACTACGATTTTAGCAAAACTTATTCACAAAAAATTTCAAGTCGCTAGATCAACAAATTCTCGAGGTATTTAAGATACATAAAACGGACAGACCCACAGACCGACAGACTTACAGACAAAGAAGCAAACTTACAGACAGATTCACGGACATCCTCATAATTTTGCCTCAAACGGATTTCGTACTGATCAGAAATTTTCTATGTGCCCCCGTTCTCGAGTCGGTCTGTATCATGAACACAATACTTTCCCTCTATAGCAGCGGAAAGTAAAAAGGAGCCCAAATAACTGAAAAATTACCTGAAATATCTCAGAAAAGAAAACTTAAAATATTTGCGAGAAAAATCTTTGAGGGCCTCAAGTTTTAATTACGGCAAGGCAGGTTTTCTATTCGCCGCACCAGTTTTTTTTCTTTTTGAGAAACTGTTAAATACAATAATTTTTTTGCGATTTTTTAATCGTTTGAATTCGTCTTGAATTCAATAGCTTTCCTCTGAACTATCATTCGATCAAACACGTGAAAAATATTATAGTCTCATTGCTTAATAAATCCTCAATGTCACTTGGGATTTTTAGATAACTTCTCCACATTAAGAACTATGCAATAGAACGTAGCCTCAGGTTCTTAGTACTATACAATTTCATGTGGACAACAATTCAATTGAGCAGGAGATCCGCAAAAACCCCCGTCGCCGCCGTCAAAAGAGTTCCCTAAAACACCCTCAGAATTCAACTTGGAATTGACGTGCACACAAATACATCTTCATCGCCTGTTATTCTTAGGCAAGTCCTTAGTTGACGTTCTTCCGGCAGAATGAAAAACAAGAACGGAAAGCGAGTAGTTTAGAAGACGACGTCCTGCAATAAGTCCTTAGAAAGTCATTTGGCCGTATATGGACCCAAACGATCAGTTCGACATGGAATGACAAAACGGAAGTCACTAGTAGCCGGTGTTATTTGTGTTTGCTATTCAAGAAGAAAATACTGTACCGTCCGATTGGGGTCGGGTGGAAGAAAAGCATAACGAACAGCAATATCAAAGATTGGGGATTTATGAAGTGTGAGAAGGTTAATATCGTACTCTATTGCCGATAAATGAGGATCCTGTGACCATTGATGCAAAATTAAAAAAAGAATCCCTGTTCCAGAATCAACTATACCGTTGATGGGAGGAAAGTGGATTTCATATAAATATAACAAGGATATTTTCTTCTCATAAAATTTTTGTGTTGTGTCGCTCGTTGTTGTTGTTTTTTTTTTTGGTGTCCCGATGCAATATTTTACGTACGTGATTTATAAAAATGTCTAACCTGGGATCTTTTAATATTTGGATCTAATTTTCGTGTCCCAATCTTAACTGCTTGCTGCAGACACATTTTGACTACAATTGGATATTACATTTTTAATTGTCGTTGCTTTGTACCACCGTCTCTACACCCCAATAAAATATACGGATTTCGTGTGGGGAATTTCGAAAATTACACCTTAGGGAAGAATATATTTCTGGTTTTAGTGTATTTAGACCTCATCCTACGAAACAAAATCAAGAAAGAATGGGGATTATTGCCAAATACTGAAGCCGTAATAAATAGTTTTCCAATAATCGTTAGGTCTAATGAAATTGGCTTAAGAATTTATTTTTGGAGCCACTGCTAGCACAGAAGTAGACATTAATTTCCTCCTTTTTATATATATATATTTTTTCCTTTTGTCTTAAGAACAAGAAAGTCGATGTTCTCCTTCACCACCAATTTAGCAGTGTTGAATGAACAAGAAAAAGAAAAAGAAGAAGAAGATGAACAGGACTTTCTGTGATCCACCTCTTCCGACAGTCGACCATATATAGATTCACACAGTTTCAAATATCCTTTAAAAGGATATCTGTTTGTAGTCAATTTCATCCCCTCTAGCCACACCTTTTCACAACTCTAACTACGGGCTGATTTTCATTTCGAAGCGCATAGATATGTGAAACATATGGAGAAAGTTTTCTTAGTTCCTACGAATCTAATGTGATATTATAGTCCTTTTTCGTATTCGGAAACAATCGTTATAACTATAGGGATTTGTTTGATGAAATTTTCCTATTGGAGTTAACAAAAAACGAAAAGGTAATATCCTTATAGAAAATTCATTCCTTGCTGTTGGAAACTTTCGTACATAAATTTTCTGAATCTATTGATTTCATTACAAATTGCTGTATCAATAGTTATGCAAAAGGACGATCCACAGATACTAAGCCTATACTGGTGGATTCGGTTGGGCTAAAGGATTATACTGGCTGTTAGTGTGAAATTGTGGGTATCGAATTAATTTAAAGGAAGC
The DNA here is from genome assembly GCA_964034945.1 of Chrysopilus asiliformis. Taxonomy (NCBI): domain Eukaryota; kingdom Metazoa; phylum Arthropoda; class Insecta; order Diptera; family Rhagionidae; genus Chrysopilus; species Chrysopilus asiliformis. The sequence goes on along the minus strand of OZ035963.1, from coordinate 19,997,455 downwards.
GAAAAACAGATGGTGCTGATATTGTAAAATTAAATTCGTTCAATGTGTGCTGGCTCATCTGAAATAATTGTTTCTAATGGAAAGTTTCTTAGAAATTCAGTCGACGAATCTCATTCAGTCGCATAGAAAATCAGCAGTCAATTTTTATTCGATAACTTTAAGTTTCCAAGAAAAATTGAAATATCTAACCGTTTTTATATTCAGACTTTTTACAACAATTTTGAAAATTGGCAAAAATGTTTGTGAAATATCAAAAAAATCGAAGAACACGAAGAAAAATGAACGCCTGATTGATTCGTAGTCTAAAGTACTATCATTGTTACCTTGAGACTCATTTAATACGAAAACCGTGTAAACATTTCTTTAGCGATTCGATAGCCCAGTCTAATAGTGAAAACTGAATTTAAATTGTTTGTCGACTATCAATCAAAGTTTTAGGCCACTAAAAAATATAAATATATTCCACCTCTTTCCTGTAAACCCCCTCTCCTGCTATCTCCGGTAATTTAAATGGGATTTTGATCCGGTTTTCACTATTAGATAGATCAAATCATACGGCAGATCATTGGACACCGCCTGAAGGTCAGTTGTTGGTGGAATGCGAACAACGGCCTTTTTCTTTAGGTTTGCATAAAAGCTGAGATGAATATTTACCATAACAGAAAAGCAATTTCGATTCTATTAAAATAATTTTTTTGACATTAAAAATATTAGAAACATTTGAAGGCTTTGCAAAACCACCAATAATTCTCATCAATAATAAAAAATGTTCTTAACATTGGGGAAAAGTTTTGTTTTTAATATCTTATATCGGACTTTACAGGTCATAGCATAGAATCTACCCCGACATTGCAATAACTCATCCTTCGCTAAAATTTGAACACTTGAAAGAATCGATTTATTACCCCAGAAGAGTATTAAAAGCGGGCGTAAAAAAATCCCTCCGGCTCCGACTCCGTAAATTTTTAAAGACCAATCCTGACTCCGGGCAAAAACCAGTAACTGTTCAACTCCGACTTCACAACCCCTGCCTAAAAGCTCATAAGTTATGAAAATAAAGTAAATTTTCGAAGTGGATTTATAAAAAAATATGTTCTTACACTTTCTTTTAATAAACCACAATTTAATAAAGAATACAACTCGTTCTCTATTAAATTGTGGAGTTAATTGCAAAGTTAATTTACTTGATCATTAAAAAATTATGAAAATTTTTTTAAAAATATGTTTGAAATGTTTTAGAAATGCTTATTCGAAAAAATGTGCTGAAATGGAAAAAAAGTTGTTGGGCAAAACTGCAAAACGTCAAAAATAAAAGGAAGATAGCCTGTAAATATCGTGTCTTTCAACAAGGACATAACAATTTTGTATTTAAATAAAACACAGAATAATTGAGATATCGGGCTGAAATTTATTCCAGGTGTAGTGGACATGTTACATTTAAGTATGAAATTCGATGTCGTTCATATGGCCACCGCGAGCACGTTTGCTGATTGATTCTTTGGAGCCAATTTTCCACCACTCTTCCACACATATCGGCCGGAACGTTGGCAATTTCGCGTTCGATATTGTTCCTGAGCTCCTCTAACGTTGTTGGCTTGTTGGCATAAACCAACGACTTAACATAACCCCATAAAAATAAATCCAACGGGGTTAAATCGCATGAGCGAGGTGGCCATTCGACCGGACCATTTCTCGAGATTACACTATTACCGAACTTCTCCTTCAATAGATCAATTGTTTGACCAGCTGTGTGGCATGTAAACCTTAAAAAAAACCTTAAAAATAAAAAATGTAAACCTTGACTGACGTTTTAGCATTGCCAGATCATAAAAAAAGTTTTAGGGTGCGTTTTTATTAAAATACAAAATTGTTATGTCCTTGTTGAAAGGCCCTTTATAAGTTTGATGCTTGTATCTTGCTTTTACAAAAGACACAAAACGCCCAAAAACTTATTTTTCCATTTTAAATACATTTTTTCCAATGAAAGTTTGCTTTTAAATTTTTATTTATTTATTTTTTTTATTTTATACGTTATAGTCTTTGAATATCCTTGCCTTTTAAATATCCTAATGGACTTTTTAACTCCAGAATCGGCAACCCCAAAAACCTAAGATTAGATTTTTTCCGGAAAATTTGAAGAAAATGATAATCACGTGATCCTTACAGCAACTTCCATTGTCCTTGCAGGCTTCTTGACGCCAGAATTGAGTTCAGTGATCCCAAAAACATCCAGATGAGATTTTTTCCTTGGAAATTTGAGTAACATCCTTTCAGAACTTTCAATTTTCCTTATAAGGACGAATACGTGGAAATATTGTATTGCCACTGGAAATATGTACGTGTGATATATTTCAAATCAATAGGTTGAGCTAAAGTGGGTCAAAATTTGATTAAAAGATTTGACCCTACACTGAGAGAAAATATTCCAATTTGGAAATAATTTGTATACAATACATTTTAAGAGATACATTTTATTTCATTTGTTACTGCATCACGGATATTTTATGTCTCTTTTGAAAATAAATTATACATATTTAGTATATAAAATTATATCTCTAAGTTTGTGTCTAATTAGGAACTACAGATTTTTTTCCGTGTAACATACTATCAAACAAACGAGTCAAACTAAATAAAAGCTTGGAAAAAGCGAATCACTTCATAAAAAATGTGGTTATGGAAAATCGGTAGTTTAAAAAAACCTCTAAACATTTCACTCTAATGGAATTTCCTCACTTTCCACAGTCATCCTCGGAAAGATCATTTTCCATTTCGCCTTCCAGCCAGTGCCACAGCCGCACACTTCGCAAGGCAACGAACCAGAAAAGTCCATAAATTCTGCTTGATAAAAGTTTAAAAAAAGGAGTAACTTAATGTGATTGTAAGTGACATCTTGACATTCAGAAGTGTCTGCGGCTGGCATACAAAGTGTAACTAAGATGAGTTTAAGTATGATAAAAATATAAGAAACACGAAAAAACATACAGCCAAAATCACCCTCGCCGTGGGAAAATTTTCAACACGATAAAATGAGAAAAGTGGAAAATCTTCTAATATCATTTATACAGATTTTCTTGTTGGCGGAAAATTGAATTGATGGCGTGACATCATGTTTTTCGTTCTAATACGTTTTTTTCCTGCAAACTCTCTTTATTCTCAGTAAAAATGTCGTCTGAGAAGTTTCTTACATGTTTACAAGATTAGAACATGAAATTGACAATTTTCAGTTGCCGAATGGACGACAATTTGTGGGCAGATACCATTCTGACTACATGAAGATAAACCAGATAATAATAGTAATAAAAATATGTACCAGAATTCATTCACATTCTCATAGTAAATGTTGTAATTTTTCTAACAAACCCCCAATGGATTTTTCTTTTGTATCGATGGGATTTTTTTTTTAAATCACAGAAGGGTGTACTACATCCTAATAAAACTCTGTTCGATCATTACTAATATCAGTTGGAAATGTACACGTGGAAATGTTTGTTATTAAGAAACACCAAGATCTCGGTATGTGGTATGAAAAGGGCAAGGATAATAAGATATTTTCGATATCCATAAACAAGTCAATTCAGAATTAATGGTCCTATTTAGCCCGAAGGGAGGACTCAGCTCACTCAACGCAGTTAATACATTTTTTTGGGGGGTTTGACTTTATACATAAAATCGGATCCTTCTCCTTGTTCGAATATCCCGCAGGATATGGGCTTGTCCAACATTTTTTTCCCCTGTTTTGTTTATTTTTGACGGAATGAAGTCAAACAGTGATTGTCAGGAAAAATTCCCGAGGACATGGATTAAGATTTACTACAATTCAGATTACAGAATTTATGTATTTTTTTTTTCGATTAACGATTTTAATGTTTGGATAAAGTTTTTTGTTATCAATGTTTTAAATTTCACGAAAATCTTTTCTTTCATGAAATGTTTGACTAGGTGTAACCGCAAACCACTTTTTACTAAAAAAGGAAACCGTAACGAAATTGCTAATTACAGGCCGATTGCTAGACTTTCTTGCATCGCAAAACTTTTTGAGGCCATAGTGTGTTCCTCTGTGCAGTTCCACACTAAGTCATTAATAAATATTCACCAACATGGCTTTATGAAAGGTCGTTCTACTGAAACGAATTTAGTAGAATTTACATCTTTTTGCAAATGTAAGATCGAAAATGGCAATCAGATTGATTGCATTTATACTGATTTTACTAAAGCTTTCGACAGACTTTCTCATAAATTACTATTACTTAAGTTAAATATTCTTGGTTTTCCTCACAATTTTGTCAAATGGATAGAATCTTATTTAGTTCATCGTAAACAGTTCGTTTATTTTCGTGGAAGTATCTCTAATATAGTGGATAATCCTTCTGGAGTACCTCAAGGTAGCCATCTCGGGCCTTTATTGTTTATATTATTTATTAATGACATAAATTTAGTAATTAAAAATAGTTGTATTTTGATATATGCTGACGACGTAAAAATTTATCGAATTGTTAATAATCTTTCTGACTGCAACTTTTTAGTTTCTGATTTGCTTAATTTTCAAACTTGGTGTTCAAATAATTTTTTATTGTTAAACGTTGATAAATGTTCTGTAGTAAGTTATACTAGAAAGAAGGAATATATTTCACATAATTATATGCTCAATGATAACGTTATACCAAGATCAACTAAAGTAAAAGATCTTGGTGTCATTTTTGATGTTTCTCTTACATTTAATGACCATATTGATATGATTTCATCTAGAGCTAACTCTACCTTGGGTTTTGTTAAAAGATGGTCTAAAGAATTTTGTGATCCTTTTATCACGAAAACTTTATATTGTGCATTCGTGCGTCCTATTTTAGAGTATGCTTCAGTAGTGTGGGACCCTTACTATGATATTCACTCTGTGCGTATTGAAAGTGTCCAACGAAAATTTGTTCGATTTGCTCTGAAACATTTACCGTGGGAAAATTCTCTTATTCTCCCCCCTTATGAGGATCGCTTAAAACTTATAAATTTGCATTCTCTAAAAGTTCGCCGTACGAATGCCAAAATTAAATTCACTTTTAAAATGTTGAACGGAATAATTGACTCGGTTCCACTATTAAGTCAACTAAATATAAACGCAAATAATAGAACCAGAAGAACTTACAGATTTTTAAAAGTTCCATCACACTCGACAAATTATGGTTATAATGAGCCTCTTTCATCAATGGCTCGAACTTTTAATAATTCATTTGAATGTATTGATTTTAATATCAGTCTAGCGCAACTGAAGAATTTGCTTCATTAATTTTTTTTTTTTGTTTTGTATTTATTTTTAAATTATTATTTAGTATTGTAAACATATATTTAATTATTTTTTTTTTATTATAATATTTTTTTTTTCTCTCTATAATTTGTATATACATTTATTAGCATTTAATTTAACTTGTAGTAGTCAGTGTATTGATGAATTAGTAAATAAATAAATAAATACTTTCTTCTACGGAGTATAATAAAGTATTGTATTAATGAAAAATTTCGACCTCTTAATTTTGCCTAAAAAACATTTCCCGATCACTCCTGAGTCGATTGGAGTCATATTTAAAAAATGTCTTTCTGTCTGTCAGTCTGTCTGTCTGTGTACAAGATTTCTCAAAAACTAATAGAGCTAGCGCCATGAAATTTTATAGGCATGTTGGGTCCTGAAATGGGACGATCCTATCAACTTTTGGTGGAAATCCGTTAACCGGAAGTATCCAAAATGGCGGTTTTTCAAAAATCGCGATTTCGTTGTTCTCGATTTACTCCCAAACTACGCGTCTTTTAGTGGTCGTAAGTATGACAAAACTTGGAGAAAATAAAATTTCCACTTTTGTCTTTAGCTATAACTCGATATCTCCACCTGTTATCGAAATAAACCGTTATTTCCAAAAAAACAGTTTTTTGCGATTATCTCGAAAACTAACGGGTTTTTGCTGACTGAATGTATGAAGTGAATTAATGAGAATGGCATTCTGCACAATTTTGTCTTTCACCGTTGTCCGTTATATTTTACCGTTATTGAGATATTTTCATTAATATGTAAAAAATCATATTTTTGCGAATAATTTGCAAACTAACGGTTTTTCGATAAATCAGTTAAAAGAATAATTAAAGATGTTAACATTTTCTACATTTTTGCCATTTACCGTAAATTGATATCTTTTACCGTTCTCAAGTTATCTCAAATTTTGTACGTTTTTGATATTTTTGAATAAACCAAGAATTTATTGGGAGGTCGTCTTAGGTTGACAACGCGACAGGGCTCTAGCGTAAATTGCGCAGGGTCGTAGATTTTGTAGAAGAAAGTTTTGTGTTGACCACAACTGATATTTTTTGTTGATATTTCGAGTACCTATCAACTGTAGGACAACATAATATTTTATTGTTTTGTTACTGCGTTTGGCGTATTTTTTAAGGATCAAATCTTATCTGGATACACGCGCCCAAAAAGTTTTTTTTCCTTTTTAGTACGTTTTTTTTAAAAAAGAGGTATTTTGTAAAAAACATGTTTTATACAAATTTTGTACTACACTGAAGATCCCCCACCCCCTCCCCTTAAATATATGGCATATGTTATAGACAGCCTCTTATTTAAAAAAATATATATATATTATAATTCATCTGACAACTTTCATTAAAACTCGATCGAAAATTATTTAAAATATCTGGCACAATTCCAAATGCAATGCCAGTTAGAATAAATAAAATGTCACATATTGCAAGCCGCTGAGATATGTGGAGATAATTTACGAACCCTTTCGACTTTGTTGACATTCAACAAGGCAATTTTTCTGTGATAAGTTGTAATCTGCAGAAGATAGGCAGGCACTAACCACAGCCATACAAGAAGTAAGAAGAAAAAAACTCCAAGGTACGAATGAAAATGAAGATCTCCTTGTAAGACATCTGAAAAAACGAAAGAAAATTTTCTATCCAACATGTCTGTTTTCCTAGCGACAAATCTATTTTCTGCAAGCTTCCATTTCGCGATAGAATTCATTTTTTGCACTCACATACTCGAACATCCTTTACGAAAATATTCCACGAAAAGGATGTTATCCGAAGCAGTTCTTTTCGACTTTGTTTTTGCGCTGGAGTTCATATGAACTATATACGAAAATCTAGGATGAATAAAGGAATTATATGAGTAGAATCTGCTCCTTGGATGGAAAAACTAAACGAAAATTTTGTGGGGCAATAGAATTTTCAAGGATTGTAGTCACTTACGTCCTAACGGAATTAATAATACATTGTCTTTGTAAGAGTATGAACCGAAATCAGTTGAACGTGGAACTCTTTGCAGTGGTATAAATTTCACGAGAATGAATGTTCGAGACAGGTTTCTTAAATGAAATTCTTTAAAGAACATTTAATAGAGTTTTTCTATTACTAAATAATAATAGTATAATTTCGTTGCTTCCATTTTACGAAAAACTGCTCACGTGCTGAACCCTAAAATTATATCAGCCGTTAATTTGGGAATTTTGTACTTTTTAGCCTTATGAGATTTTTTTCTTTCCTATAATTTAGTATTTAAATATTTCCAATTTATTAAATTTTGTTAGCAATTAATCCCGAATAATTTACATTTAAAATAAATTGATTCGTCACCAAATCATTAAAAGAAATATTTTGACAACTTCATTAGGAATAGAGGCGTTGACAGTGAAACTAAAAACATTAAACCAAACCTTAATTTACAGTAGGACTGATGTCAACTTAATTCACAAAACTATTTCAAGATTTTCAGTTGGGTAAATTTTGCGGTTGTAAAGCAGTTGTAAATACCCATTACACAAATTCACAATGGCAAAAATTCACTTTAAATGCTAAACAGCCCACAAAATGCCTTGACTTTGAATCAAATAAACGACAAAAACAAATACAACAACAATGGTGTTCTTAAAAGGGCACATAAAGTCACACAGCGGGGCTATTCATACGTAAATCACATCTTGGTTAAATGAAATTAACACACTTCGGGCACGTCGAGACCATAGGACTTTAGTTCTTTAACGTAACCGTATAATAACACCAGTTAGAATTGCCTTAACCAACTATCTCCCCCCACCCTCTTTCAAGCCACCGGCAGTCTTAGTGAAGCCCTTAAGGACAAGAGTAACAGCTAAAAACAGAACTTTTCCCTTGGACATTTGTTGTCATCGTATATATATACAATCACACATTGAGCTCTACATAGGGTGACCACATTTATTTTGGGTGCATACGGGATAAGATAAGCGCGAGAGGGTAGGGGGGGGGGGGGGGCTGAAACGGAACACTAAAGAAACAACAAATGTTGGAAGATAAAACAAAAACAATTAAAAAATTGCTGTCGCAGGGGAATTTTTTTAAATAGAATGTGGCGCAAAAATTTAAATCAAGAGCTACACAGTATCGAGCGAAAATAATTAAATTTCTCGCACTCTTTACGTTTCATAAAACATTGCAACGGAAATTGTAAAAATATCAATAATTAGAAATGCGCCGCAGGCTAAAGCGTTTGAAACAAAAGCGTCCCGAAAAAAATGTTATTTACAGCAACGTCCAGCTGAAGTAGAGTATTTTTTAAAAGCTTTTATTTAGCTCGCTATCTTGTCTGTTTGTCTGTTTGTCGGGGTCAAATCTTGCAATCAAATTTTGACCCACTTCCACTTGTCCGATTGACTTGAAATTTTGCACACTTATATAAGTCCGATGACAATACAATGTTTTCACTACTTCGTCCTTGTAAGGATAACGGAAGGTCCTGTAAGGATAACGTGATTATCCTTTTCTCCAAATTTTCCGGAAAAAAATCTATTCTGGGGGTTTTTGGGGTCGCTGAATCCGAATCTGTCATTAAAAAGTCAGTAAGGATAACGGAAGGTCCTGTAAGGATAACGTGATTATCCTTTTCTCCAAATTTTCCGGAAAAAAATCTATTCTGGGGGTTTTTGGGGTCGCTGAATCCGAATCTGTCATTAAAAAGTCAGTAAGGATAACGGAAGGTCCTGTAAGGATAACGTGATTATCCCTTTCTTTAAATTTTCCGGAAAAAAATCTATTCTGGGGGTTTTTGGGGTTTCTGAATACGATTCTCAAGTTAAAAAGCCTGTAAGGACATCTTAAATGTAAGGATATATATTCGAAGACTAAAAAGAACAAAATAAAAAAAATAAAAAAAAAATTTTTAAAAAAAGCTTTTATTAAAAAAGAATGCACTAAAAAGAAAAAAATAATTTTCTGGACGCTGTGTATCACAAACATAAAAGCTTTTAAAAAGCGAGATAAAGCATAAAACAATAAAATAAAAATTTATCTCGCTTTTAAAAAGCTTTTATGTTTGTGATACACAGCGTCCAGAAAATTATTTTTTTCTTTTTAGTGCATTCTTTTTTAATAAAAGCTTTTTTTAAAAAATTTTTTTTTATTTTTTTACATGTTAGTTTATTGCTTTTTCTAGTGTTTGATAAATTTTAACAGTAAATTGTAAAATTCCGGACAAAAATTTAGTCTAAATTGAAAAATCCGGGACAAAAATTTAGGGGCGCCCCGGGATAGCACGCCTAAATCCGACACTGTTGGTCATTCCAGGACATATGATCAACCTAGCTCTACAAGGATTACAACCTATAAATGACGACATTTCGTATCTTTGAGATGGAAAGGAAGAATAAGAAATAAGATGTTGACGATGAGAATAAAACGAACGACCCTTATGCCTCGTTGATCCCCTGAGAACTTTGTACTGTCTTTCAATAGTGCACAAGTTGACTAGGACTGACTAGGATAGACTTGTCTATTACTAAATATTTATATAACTCTTTCCCAGAGAGATATAGACAGATAGATAGACCTGACTCGAAGGTAGAGAGAATTACTCGACAAAAATAAAATCCAAATGAAGCTAAGAAGTAGTCGAGAAGCTTTTGGCATCCTCAAGGAAAAATAAACAAACAAACAAACAAACAACACCAATAATGGAAAAAGGACCAGATAGAAAGCTTGTTCATTCTTCTTGAATAGAATGCAAGGGTTATGGGTGTTGTTTAAGATGCCCTTCTCGCTTCCTTTGTTAGTAACAGGATTACCCTATTTTGCGTCTTATGGCCATAGAGCGTCAGTTAACTTTATATCCTTTCTCCGCATAACCAACTTCTTGGCATTTTATCACATTCAGCAAAACGTCCTACTCTGACGTAAAGTCGACACATCCTTGAGCTCACCTGTCTGTATTTCTTTAAAAAAAACCGACCCGTTTCAATGAAAAGGATTCTTTTGAGGAAAAAAAATGCTATTCAACGGAAGAAAAGAAAATTTAAAAAGGTGTTGGCAGTTATCCCACTTGGGATGCCTGTCAGACAAAATTGCCCCCAAGGATCATTTAGACTTTATTATGATATTATTGAGAAGATTACTTAATTGAAAATCTATTATGTAATCATTTTCATGGATTTTCTTGAACATAAATAAGTAAGTAGCAGAGATTACTTTTAAAGTAGATACGGTTTAATTTTTTAAGGAAAACAATGGATTTGCATGCATACTGGAGTTTTGATAAAAATAATTTTAAGAAAAAATGGATTTTAAAGACTTAAACATTGGAATAATGTTCACATAGTGGACACGAAAATTTCCTAGGTTCTTACAAAAGACACCCAATTCTAGGGATTGCAAATTTACCGAACTTTGTCATTACCGGTAACGCGGTAAAAAAAAAAAATTACCGGTAAACCGGTAAATTAAGCATTTTCTAAAATTATTAGGAAATGCACAATATTATATGATAGAGAGGGTAAAAAATAAGAAATAATGTGTAATTGAAAGTATCCTTTATTTGTCTTCAGAAAACTAAAATATAAAACGCACAAAAAATAAAACCAAAAAAATTCACAAACGGTAAACCATCTTTGGCTGTTAATCGCGCGACAACAGCAGAAAATGATCCATCAACTGATTTTACAAAAAAGTTGGAAATTTTTGACAAATTCACATTCTTAGATGTATTTATAGTTCTACTTGTCCCTGGCTCATTTGCTATATCTATATCCCTTTTTAAAAGGTTAATTTTGTGCTGGGTTCGAAGGTGTGCATGCAAGCCACTTGTGCTACCGCCAGAAGTTTTAATTGTTTTTAAACACTGCTTACACTGACCTGCACTTCCATTTTGTATGCGTATAAAATAGTTCCATGGGGAATTCTTATCCATGGCTGTGTGAAAAATCTAAATTTTAAAATAAAAACGCAATATAATATTAATAATATTCAAATGAGCGAAAAGCTTTTGAAAAAATTTCTCTCAATATCTTTTCTCTCAGAAATTTTTCAATAGCGCCCAGTGTTGCCGGAGACCTCAAGCCCAAAATCGCTGAAATGAGGAAAAAAAATCTCAAAAGTCTCCGAAATTATAGACAAAAATCGCTAGTTTTGAGACTTTTTTTTAATGCATATTTAAACATATATCTTGTTTTCAAATCGCTTTTATTCTTTGTTTTTAACAATAATAAATTATAATAATAAAAAAAAACAACTTTGTCTTCTTAAAAAACACAAAAATAAAAAATCGTTCAGTTCTTCTTAGAAAAATAATAACTAAATAGACTTCAAGTCAAAATATCTACATAAAATTTACTCACATCTGAGATCAAAGATTTATTTATGTCTAAATCCACTGTTGTTAGGTCTTAATTCAATTTTCATTATTTTTTTGCATTTTTATCAAAAACACAATGTAACATAAATGTAAAAAATTTTGGAAAATGATGTTTATTAGCAAAACACAGTTTTTTTTATACCCGTATGGTGAAACCAAAGGGTATATTAGATTTGCCTTACCGTTTGTAACGCCAAGATCCCGTCATCACACATAAAAATGAATTACACCAGTGTGTTTAGAATGATAAAAAAAAGTTGAATTTAGCGTGTGCGTCCGTCCGTCTATCCGTCCGTCCGTCTGTCCGTCTGTGGCGCGGATTGCGGGCGCACGGATTGAGCTAGAGACTTGAAATTTTGCACAGATCCGTTTTTCGTAAAAATTGAGGCTAAGTTCGTTAATGGGCAAAAATGGACCATTAGGGGGGGTACCCCCCATACGAACGAAAACTTTTTTTCTGAATATCTCAAAAACGGTGGATTTTATCAAAAAAGTCCAAGAACAAAAGTTATTTAGGATATGATTCTACATAAAAGCTCCATACATCAAAATCCGATTGGAATAAATTTTAAAAAATCTTATTGGAAAGTCTGACTTCAAAGTGGAATTTTGATACAACTGTTCGCTGTTCACTTAAATCACCATACGGGTTTTCAATAATTGCCAGATTGGCAATTATAGCTTTTGTTATGTTGTTGGAATTTCAAAATGTTAAGTTTGAATTCCAAATTTGAAACAAGGGATCTTCTGCAAGGATACCGCGAAGATCCCTTTTTACAATGTTCCTCGAAATGCAAGTCCTGAAGGGAATTTTTTTTAAAGTTATTTCTGGATTTTTTTTCCAAAAATTTACCCCGGCAACGGCGGGTATACAAGCTATCACTCTACCATATAAGGAGTTAGAATTTATCAATTTATTTATTGAACCAACATTTAAGACTATCGAAGTTACTAAACTTTCATTGAGTTCATAAAACAATTCTCTCCTCTATCTCTACAATAGATTCTGATACAGTTTCACATAGTGTTTGTCAATTTTAGTGTTATTGAAACAACTATAATTTTCATGTGGCACTAACTTAACCATTTTATCGAAAACACAGTCATGATATACGAGACCCATGGAACCACATTTTATTTGGTATCCTTGCAATGAACATCATCGCTATTAACTATCATAACATCATATCACATCACCCCCTCTCACATTACCACCCCAACTGGCACCATACTTTTATTATATCGTACTTGAATCAAGTATAAGGATTTCAAATTTCACTAGCTTTCGGCGACGACATCATTATTTTGCTAGATTGACTTGTTTTACGAGGATAATATTTGAGAGTTTGTGGATGCCCTATGCTCCACATACATTCCAATCCAGAATCAGGAAAAAACTCATCTGTAAAAAAAAAACACAGAAAAATGATAACAGAATTTCAAGCTCTCATAATATTTGGTTGCGTTTACCCACCACTGAGAGGAAAAGAAATCCTTTGCCACATTTTGTTGTTTCAGGATAAAGAGCAGCATAAAGATAAAGGACCACGTTATGATATCTGAAGACAAAACTTGAAGCTACCACATGAAAAGGAAACCGAATAAGGAAAGAAATTGTTATCATTTTCCTATTCGATATGATATTAATATCTATTTATTTTCTGATGGGTTATTATGGAATGTTATGTTCTTATCGGATATTATCGATTCAACGATATTACATGAATCTGAACTACACTAGTCTAACCATAATTCAGCTCCTTGGATATGACAATCTTCCAACTCATAAACAATTATCCCTTAATATCCTGTTTGGAAATTGTTATTTTCTTCTATTTTTGCTGAACGTTAAATTGGACAATTTACTGACGTTATCACATCATATCGGAAGTAATTTTTCGGTGATTGCTTGCCAATTAAGATGATTTTCAGATTTTATTCACATTTCTTTCATCATTTCCGATTTGTTAGTTTATTTTTATGCTATTTCCCAAAAATGAAGAGTAACTGCGTGCGGTTGTAGATTTCAAAAAAGGATGTTCCCGTGTAACTTTTGGACCCATCCACGGACAACATTGAACCAAATTGCGTTGGACTGCTTGCGACGACGCGGATGTTTTTAGCCATATCTGTAGCAGGATTTCTCCTCCCCACTAATCCGCTCGCCTTATGTCTCGTAACACAGTCAACGGATTTTTATAGGGTTTCCTCCATTGGATAGAGGACTCATAACTCCACAAAAATGTACTACTCTGCCCCCTTCTTAACCCTCTGTCCTGCTATACCTGCAACCAGTGAACGAATTTTATTGAGGTTTTCGGTATTGGATAGAGATATTACGAGATATCAATTTAGTTAAAAATGTACACTATTATCCTTTCTGCTTGCCCCTCCCATAAATACAGAAGGAAAAATCGCACATTGCATATAAATGTTTTTAATTAAAATACGCTGACAATTATGTAGGCAACAAAAAAGTAAAAAATTGCGAGTGGTTACGGGTGCTAAAGCACTTTAGTTTATATCAATTATCTAAAACTTTTGATTAACAACTTATATTCAAAAAAAAAAAAAGTTCTTATGAAAAAGAGTCCTTTTCAAATGTGTTTCCAAATGGACAAAGACAAGAACAATAGCTTAATTGATATAAAATGTTGAAATATCAGCAACAGTCCGATAGCATTGTCTCTTCCTAAATTCAATGTTTCTTCTGTAGTTCTTTCAATTTTCCTTTCATTGGTATTTTTTTTTCTACTTCGTTCATTTTCTATCAAGTGAACGCTACAATATGTACATGTCTGCGGCTTTTAGAACAATTAGAGAAAATTGAAGAGCAAAATGAGTTCGGTTTTGTTCATTGCTTTTGTTTTTCCAATTTTCCGCAAATGTCTTTTATGTGATGGATCTCTTTTTCAATTAGAAATGAACCAAAAAATTGGAAAAAACGGCAGAGCGTGGAAAATGTTGAGGGTGGATTTTTTTTTCTGCCTTTCCGAAACACAACACGTGATTTCCTTTGATGTTCCCACAGGATTAATATCCCCGACTAGTTTAATTACTAGAACTTCCTTTGACCGGTGTAGTAACTAACAATCCATTATTCCATTCAGCCTTTTGCAATCATCATATCGGATATTTTTATAATATGTCATCAGTTATCATATATTTTTAGACTGCTATCAGATATTTGGTAATTAAAATCCACTCAATCAATTGAAGTCGTGGTATATAGATTGTAGAAACACGATCCTTTTTTTAGTCCTTAATATTTAATTCATGACATTCGCATATCTCAGTCAGACGAAAGGAATTCTGATTGTGGATTTCTTTCCGTTGGACTTTTGAAGTCTTTGGTGGAGAGTAGAAACATGAAAAAATAGGGAAATCCTGTTGTGGAGTAGGTCGGGTTTGATCCTTGACGATAGCCAGCGCCGCATAAAACTCGTTTCACTTTTCATCGTTTCGATTTGATGACAAGAATCACGCAATCCTTTAGAGCTCTCAACGGTTGCCACTACAAGGACTTGGTTAGTTATTCGTCTGTCTACACCTTGTCTCCCCATATCCTTGTAAAGATAACCCCGAAGCAAAAAGGCTAAAACTACCCGTTTTTTTTCAGAGTACACCTACATTTTCACATTAGACGGCAGCATTCAGAAAAATTAAATACGTAAACGACCCAAATTCATTGTCTGAGGACGATATGTGCCTGCCGCCAGTGCTTCCAAATGTGATGTTCTCGTTTTGTCGACTAATGGGCTAGGGGCACGGCTCCTTTTTTCAAATATGTGTGTGTGTTTTATTTGCGACTAAACTTAATAGTGACCGTTTTGGCGTAAGAAACGCATGTAGGGTGGGTGAACAGTAGTGCAAGTTTAAAGCGTCTGACCTGATTGTCGATTCGTGTTCTATTAAAATTGAAATGAAAAAGTATTTTCGCTTCCAATTTTCTACAGTGAACTGTAATAATAGAGGGAATAGTAACTCATATTTTTTTCAAAAATATATTGCTCGAGTTATCTCGGGCATGATCCTGAAGGAGTTAGTTGAATTTACTTTAATTTCAGTAATTCTCACGACTCAAAAAAAAAAAACGAAAAAATCAAGATTATTGTGTCGAACGCCATTGTAATTTAAAAAAACATTACTTGCTGTTCAATCTAATCTCAAGGAAAATAAAACCTACATATTTTTGTACTATTCATTAACTTAACCGAGTGTTTTTTCACATTTGAAAGTTCTGCGTTAAAATCCTTTTGATAAGTCTAGTAACCGGATGGGGGAGGCTGAATTTTCAGTTACCGTACAGCCCCCAACGATACCGCACTAAAACATTTGACCGCAAAGTGTTGGTTGGTTCTAGACAAGATTTATAACGAATCTCATGCTTTTTAATTAATTTGATGGCCGTCGTGATTACAGGATGCGTGTTAATTAGATGGCATGTGAGCAGGAAATCCGTAACGAGCTCATGCTTTGACGGTTTTTCAAGTAATCAAGTATTGAACTGATTTTCTCCATCGGTGGCCGACGAATGAACCGCGACTTTTTCATGTGTTCTGCCACCCTTAATGGAAATTTTAACTGGGAAATTCTGATGTGATGAGAGTGAACAACCACATAAATTTCAGAACTTGTGTTGCGTGCCATTAAAGGTCAAAACCGCCACTTTACAACTTTAGATGGTAATAAATTCAATGTTTTTTTTGCTGGCTTTTCCAACTTTTTGACAAACTACAAGCAACTACAAGTCTAATGACACCCTGAAATAGTTTTGCATTTCTAACTGAATGTTGTCTGGAAGGATTCTGTTTCGCTAATTCAACAACCTACATCGCAATTTTATAATAAATGAAAGTAGATTAAATTTTTTGATTGGAAGTAGAAGCAAGTTGCATTTTTGCAAAAACGAAGAATATTAAACAAAATAAAGATATTTTTCTTTTGCAGACACATGCATGGATCATATACGCTATCATATTATTGGAAAAGAAAACTAAAATACAGAAATGCTGTACGATATAAAGAAATTGTATTAAATAGATAGTAGTAAGGCAACTATGGTTTCAACAGCGTCAGCAGAATATATTCTCGTACTCCGTTGGCAAAAGGATATGTGAAGATGATATTAAAGGAAAAAATATCCCTCAACCTCCCTCGTCATCTTCTATCTTCTCGCAATTCCGTTCATTTCGATTCGACATTTATGGATTTTTATATCTCTTAGCGACCCCATACACACTAGTTTTCGCTTATCTGTGGCTTCTTATGTAAGGCGATATTAAAAAAGGGAAGAAAATGCTATCGGGGATCATATAAAGGGAAATATATCTGAAGAAACGTATCACAAGAAGTAAACTAAAAAAATACACATTGAATAAAAAAATAGAAGAAAAAAAAACGCATAGCACTAGTGATAGATTTTGGGGCGTAGATATGTTGCTCTCATATTATACATTTTTTTGTAGAAATCTTGTATTCCAATGAATGATTTTTTGTATGAAAAGAAACTGATAGGGAATCCCTCAGAATTTTTCTTGATAAGTCAGCATTCTATGGATACAAATTTAAGAAATATTTCTAACACACATTTTCTTTTTTATTACTCCACATTTCGAATAAAGGGAAAAATTGCACGGATTTAAAAATCACAAAAAAGCGAAAGTTCACAAAAACACTGAGTGAAAACATCTGCTAAATATTAGAAAAAGAGATTTTGCGATAAAAAACACAAAAAACCTACAAATGCCAGGGACCAATCGTCAAATACTCTATATGATGACAGACAAAATGTTTATTTTAAAAAATCCATTTGTATACAGAAAAAAATAATGTCGTATTATTTACAAAATGGGTTTTGTTAAGCCTAACAAAAAAAAATTCGTAAATATTACTGAAGTTTTGTATATACTACGAAAAAATTAACGAATATTTTTTCGTATAGTTACTAAAATTTGTTAATATTACGAAGTACATTTTGTCAAATCTGATTTGCATCATGGCGTCATTACGATACACAAGCTTTTCTATTAGTGGTCTCATTAGCCGCTGTAAGCATCCAATTCCCTGCTATTAATGTTTGGATGCCTGCAGCAGGTAATTAGACTACTAGTAGAACTGCGCCACACTTGTGCATGACGAAAAAATGGCGACGATTTTGTTAGTCGATTCGTCAGTTCTAAAAACTCGACTTTAAAGCGATTCCAATAATTTTTCATAAAACTGATGCAAAAAATCAGTTTTGGGATAGCATTTCTTAGTTTAGACATTAGTTGAAATGCTTTTTTGAAATATTTTTTATGCCCATTTTTTTCAGATTTCGATAATTTTTTCCCATTTTCGAAAAATACTAAACGGGAATAGTATTTTTTCGAGGAAACACAACAGCATTCGCCGAAAGAATTCATTCGTTCGAAGTTTTTGTAAGAAAAATCATTCAAAATAAATTATTTTCATTTCGCATCATATTGGCCGTCATAAAACATTTCCTCCATACGAATATTCAATATAGAAACTATCAGAAACAAACACGCATCTCTTAATTTTTGAAGTCATCACACTAAAACAATTTCCGCTCGTTAGTTGCATATATTAAATTCTATGAACACACACTAAGCAAGAAACAGAAAGAGATTCCATATCAACAAGAGAGATTTGTTTTTGTAATATTTAGAAAATATTTGTAATATTTACAAAATATTTGCGAAAACGAAATACAAAAATACAAAAACTTAACAAAATTGACATCGTACCATTAACAAAATATGTTGTCGGCCCAGGGGGACAAATTGTTTCGTTATATTAACAAACGTTTTCGTAATATTTACATACATTTTATTTTCTGTGTATAGGACAGGGGAAATGAGTGGTCCAACTATATTTTGATGTACTGATAAGTTATGTAAAATCATATTCTAAACACATTTTGCCCTTATACATTTTTCAATATGAGTCACCGTTCTCGAAAAAATTGCAAAGAACTGTTTCGTTTGTATTGGAGAGGGAGGAAGAAATGGTCAAATTTTGCCCGTTCAAGAACTTAAAATACAAAATTTTAAGTCTCTAGCTCGAAAGTTATGGTGTTTACAGACAGAGACACGGACGGACAGACGGACAACATTTGCTCAGTAATTTTATTCTGCGATAGATTCACAAAATTCGGGGAATAAATCCTGAATAAAATTCGCGGAGAAACTTAAGAAATAATCGCAAGTGTAAACGGGGCCTTAGTATTTTATGTTTTTGTTATGTTGTATTTACGAGAAAAAACTAAAGCAGCAGAACCAATTTTAACGAATTTTTAATAATTTACTAGTCACTGGGGCACTGGGTGAATATGTTGACAAGAATGTGGACGTGGCAGCTGTAAGGCGTCATCTTGTATAAATTAATTATTTCCAGTACCCATCGTGTGTGGTCTGAAATGAAAGATCTTGGAAAAATAATCATAAAAAAATCGTCCTTTGAACATCGGAAAAAACAAAATGGCAGGTGTAAGAGTACATTTTTTTTAACAAATAACATTTTAATAAAAATGTAATTAAGTTTCCAGATGTTGCAATTTTCATTAAATACTTTCACCACAATTGCTCTCTAGTAGCAATTAATTTAATGAAAAAATAGGTCAAAAACGGACATTTATCAAAGTTGCACTTTCTTTGATTGCAACCGCATTATGAATGATTCGATGTTTGCGGACAGTATATTTCATATTTTATAGATATATATATATTTTTAACCATCCAAGCCAGAGCAGTTCAAATATTTACAAAAAATGATCGGACCAATAAAAATGAAGTAATCGGCGTCCATTTCACAAATGGCAAAAGTTAATTGATTGGTTTTACGCCATCTGGGGGTGTTTTTTTAAATTTCGTATAAATATAGATATGAACCTTATGACCAACAATATAAAGATTGTAAGTAAAAATAGTTTTCACTCTAGAGGTAATACATTTTTTAGGAAACTATATCCGAAAGACGTATTGCCTGCAACACCACATATGTGTATTACGGTTATATAAAGGAAAACTGAATACATTAAAATAGTTACCCATCGATAAAAATATTTTCAATTGTTAATCGATATCAAGAAATTGATTTAAAGTCTAGAAAATGTTCCTTTTTGAAAAATTCATTCTAAGGCTGAAACACTTCTAAACTAAAAAACTCAAAACAGTCTGTTTCTAGCTTGAAAATCCATCGACCATCTCAAACGCAGCTTAGTGGACTTCCGTATTCCAATTTTTTTTAAATTTAGGCCGTCCACTAGTTTAATTCAGTAAACACAATTTAAAAAAAAATTAAAATATTATTTGAATTCTAAGGAATTAGTCCTGTGAGTTTCATTAATTTCCCATACAAAAATGGTTACCGTTAGGCAGGAGATGAAAACCTTTAAATAAAAACGGCCCATTGCATAATATATTTACCTATATGAGTACACGCTGGGATAGCTCCGGATTTAGGTTTGTTGTTCCGGCGTACCGGAAACTAAATTTTTGTCCCGGACTTTTTATAAAGATTGTAAGTAAAAATAGTTTTTAAATTAGTGTAATAATTTGTCAAACACATGAAAAAAAAACTATCAATAAATATGAAAAACGTACGCTATTTCGGATACAGTTTGCCCCAAAGTACATTTTTTTCGCCTGCGGTGCATGTTTTCAACACTTTTCCATTAAAGGTTCATTATCTCAAAAATGTGGCCTGCAGCGCATCTCTCATTATTGTTGTTTTTATCTACTACCTATATCCGTTTGCGGCTTTTTATAAAACGTAAAACGCGCAAAAAATTAAGTTAATTTTTTCTTGGGACTGTGCATCCCTGGATTTTAATACCTGCGGAGCATCCAGTTTAAAAAATTTCGTCTGCGGTGCACATTATTGATTTTTTGTCTTGGTTTTAACCTAAATCCAGTTTTATTTTTTACTAGCTTGCATACCCGTCGTTGCCGGGTTAAGTTTTTTCAAATTTTTTTTTTTTTTTGTGGTTTATGTTGGAGCTAATTTCAGGCCAATCGGCTCGGTAGTTTCCCCGCGAAAGGGTAACACAGAGGAAGAGCTAAGTTTCGAGATCACTTTACCCCCTCCCCTTACTCCCCCACCCCTCGCCGTACTTTTCCGTATGCCTATGTTGGAACCAGAACTACCACAGATACTCATGCCCAATTTCAAGTCAATCGGTTCAGCCGTTTTTGCGTGAGAGAGGAACAGACAGACAAACAGACAGACACCAACTCATTTTTATATATTAGTGTTACTTATCTTGTCCCGGACTGGCCCCAAAAAAAGTATGGCCCTTAAACCATTTTTGACAACTCCCCCCCCCCCCCACCCCTTCCCCCTCCACTCAAATTCCTACGGACAATCATGCTAACAGTTTCTAGAAAAGCGCATTTCTATACTTTGTCCTTTTTGAGGTCCGAATTTGACGCAGCAAACTTCGAAATGTCGCAAATGTCGTTCTTGGAAAAATCCGACTTTCCCTTATTTCGTATTGGAAACACAAAACCTCACTGGTCGAAACGTTTGGCCAGGAAGTTCGTTTGTCATTTCTATTTAAACATTAGGTTTTCTCATCTCCACCAACAAATTGACCACACTTGATATTACTTTAAGAAATTTAGCCAGGAATTGATTCTAACCAAAAGATACTTTTCCCTAAAACAAAGGTATCCAATATCAACAACGATTTATAGATATTTTTATATATCTAAGTGCCAGGACGATTTCCTGCAGGAAAATTAAAAAAAAGACTCTGCTATAGTGAAAAAGTCAGACAAGAAAAGTATTTAGAAACATGAGAATTGCTCGAATAGTATCTGATCTGATGTTGGGAAGTTGACACATGTCGGATAGAGCATTTTTATTAAATTTCACTGTGATATGGGTGCAAAATAAAAAATGTGCCGGAATAGTGAAAGCTTAAATGTGAATCGTGACTTTGATATTCCGGTGACCGGCACATGTTACATGAATTCCGCAACAACAACAAAAGAAAATTGTGTCCCAAAGCATCCCATTTTAAAAATCGAAAATGTCACTAAATGTGCCACACTTTCTTACAGAAATCACATTACAATATGTAGGATTTAATTAAAATGATTTTTTTTAAATGAAACTTTTTGAAATGGTTGCACCCGTATTTCAGTGATTACTTTGTCCCATTAACTTGAAAATGAAAACCATTTATAGTTGAATGAGGAAAACTTTTCCCCATCAGCCAAAAACTTTTCCCACACAATCCGAGTGAAATTTTCCTTTCAAAAGGGCACACGCTCCAGCTACAGTCTTATACATCCGAATAAAAAAAGAACTAAAGCACGTTAAGTCTGAGACCATCCTTCATAGTCAATCATCGCCAAGATGTGCTTCACTCGACCATTTAATAAACTTAACTGGATCTCCCACCCAAGAATCTAACAACAATTTATAAATATCCTGGCTAAGATCGCATAGCCAACATTTCCTCCCCTATCAAATTGAGAAGTGGTTTTCCTTGAGTTTTTCTTATAGTTAGTCCTTAGTCCTTATGTGTCACGGATAAGTGTTGGATATGTACGTTAGGGAGGATATATTCCTTTCGATATTACAAACGATTATGTCTAGATATGGATCGCTGTGCGTCTGATGCGAGAAAGCTTGTATTATTGGATTGGAGTTTTAGACAGAAATAATCCCGTTTTAGTCGTTTATTACAACGGATTTTTATCTCAAGTATGTGGATTTCTTATAATGGATTAGTCTACCGGGATGACTTTATCTAAATCACGAATTCAAGTAATGTTAAATTCAGATGAAATTCATTTTGGTAAAACTATAAAGAAAATTACTGTATTTAAATGTTTGAGAAATCTCAATCAAATTTGACAAGATTGTTTAAATATGCCGCAAAAAAAGGAGAAATTCTAAATCATCATCATCCTCGGCGCTACAGCTCTCGTAGAGCTTGGGCTTCCTCAATTGAGGTTTCATAACAATTTCTTCCCTGCTTCGCACCAACAGTTTTTACATGGATTGCGAACCATGGATGAATTACAACATTTGTAAGGTTTATACGTTGCAACCCATCAACAGCGGAGGCCGTGATAGCAATCTAGACCGATGACGTCGATAACACCAAGCGGCAACTATTACTACTCATTCCGTAAAGCGAGTTGAGTGGATTTGAGAGACAGTCGGGAATTGGACCACCGGCCTCCGGAATACGAGCCAAGGACTTTACCACTTGAACTACGCTGGACTTAATTCTAAATCAGACAGCCAAAAATTTAAAAAAATTGTTAAAATTACATATAAAACGGGGTAATTATACAACTAATACAACTATTATACAACATTTCTTTAACGGAACCCCAAGAATAATTGTTTTTTGAGGTTTACATTTTGACAAACCAAAATTTAAACTCACACTTTAAATGCCTTGCTTTAAATTATTGAACTTTTTTCTCAATTTTAATCATGAAGTTCCTCCTCTGTTCTTGTGAGTAATTTTGTTTCGGAAAATTGTGTCCCAGATGAAAATTGAAAAACAAGAATTTCGTTATATTTTAACAACAATGTTTCTAACCTCATCAATTTGTTAAGTACGTTGATCCATCCTTTTTTCTGTACACTAGACAGGCCGCCAATGTTGAACGACCTAAAAAATACTCTTGAAAAATACTGAAAAATAAAATGAAAGTACGAAACCTCTCCATTTAGTTGCAGGAGTAAACTTTAACCCTCTTTACCTCTCAACCGCACGTCCTTACGAGAACGTATTATAAGCACGACCGCACCACTACCGCAACACTATACACACACACCCAATCACCCACATTGTCGAGCCACAAAAAGCAATTTCATTTCGAAAAACTCCTCATCGTGTGATCATAGAACATTATTGGTTTGGCAAACGACATAAATTAGTCAAGTGAACTTCATAAATTTTTCTTCAAGTAAGTACCCGAAACTCCTTCGTCTGTACGACGGAGTTATTGCCTAAAACAACCCTCATCCCGTGTGTGTGTGGAAAGCTTACATACTTTTTCAAATCCATATATAAGTCAAGGGTGGTGGGTTCAAAATGTCTACCCCTTTCCGAACTTACCTATTAGAAAACTTCCAAGAAGACCTAGCGAAGATAAATGGGGTGGGTTCCTGGAGGGGTTTCCACTGAAACAGAAAATTGGTGGTAGAGGCGGAAACCCGCATACAAACTGCCAACAAGGATAAAAAAAAACTACTGACACTGACACATCTACTCGAACGCCAAAGTCATACATCAACGACTTGATGATGATTATGGCGATGCCAGGTTCGGTGTTCCGTCATGAAGTTCCAAAGAATGAGTTCCAATAGGATCGGTCAGAGTTCTGACAAACGTTCAAGTTCTTCCCGATGTCTCTTGTGTAAAAATACTAGTTGCGCTTCGGTTTACAGGGCTGAAAAAGTTACGTTCAAACTGGGAGCCATATCATTTTGCTACTAGTAGGTGTATAGTAGGTACGTATGATATTCTCGAAAAAATCCATCCCGTGGAAGCTGAAAGGATATTAGAGTTCCAACTCTAATAATATCGAGAGCAGAAGTTGTGGAAAACACGACCACGATGGAGCTCATTTTTCTTATGAAAGTTTAAATAACCGCAAAATAGATGAGCTCGTCGATACGCTAAAGCTTAGTATCCGCTGAAGAACGTGTTGAGTATGCCTCGTCGATCCTTGAAACCAGAAGCAAAGTTAATCAAGGATTTTAAAGTTTAATAGTGAATCTTTGCCATTTCTTAGATGAATTTATTGCGAATATCTGATAAATTATTTGGACTCTATTTTTATAAGTTAAAAAAAAAGAAAATTTATGACATTCAACATTTTAGCTTCAAATCCTTAACGAAAGTACTTTAAATTTACTCCAATAGTTATTATCAATTTTTGATTATTTTCCACTTACAAATCTTACAGTATTTTATAAAAACTTTATCAAGCTTAAATTTCAATCAACGCATCTTCAGAGTAGAACGCATCTTCAGACAAACAATTTTCTCAAAAACTGCCGATACCTTTTTAAACCGTGACATTTTTACAAAACGAAATAACGTAACGAAATAAGATTTGAATTTCGTTACATACCTAACGAAATGTATAACGTTAAAAAATATCAGTTGTGATTTATGGTGTGTTCGACAGGCTAATCGGTCCAAATTGATCAACACCAAATTATCCTCTGCAATCTTTAGTTTCGGGAAAAACTATATTTTTTCAACATCTCAAAAACCGTTAAATATACGTAAAAACCGTTAAACGAAAAAAATGCAAGAAATTTTAATTCCTTTGAATTTTGTTATATTCATTTTTTCCCAAAAGCGCGAAATTAAAAAAAAACTTTATTTTTTCAAAAAAAAAATTATGGAAGCTACCCGTTATAGGTACCGTTACTTTTCCAAAAGTTAACAGAAAACAACGAAGACTTTTTGGAAACTTTTGGATCTGTGGCTGCAGGCACAAATTTTACAAAAAGAACGCGCAATAAGCAAAATATTCCTCAGTATCAAGGTCAAATATGCTCTTAAATTGAAAGCCCCACAATTGCTTTACAGTTACCCATTTGACGTCTTTTGAAGTCTTGGTTTGATAAAAGTACCAACCGCATGGCGGTGGGATCGGCACCCCTTAAAGACTATGCCTGGGACCCATAGATATACTAGATCTCTCGATTTGCTGTCTCAAATGGTCCCATTTCAATACAGTTCAGTGAATTAAAACGAGTCAAGTAAGAGCGAGATAACCGTATGAAAATAAATATAGTCCTCTCATTTAAACCGTGAGCTGTCAAAGGAAAATAGACTTTCGGAATGGTGTTGGCGCCTAAAGTTCGTTTTTGACGCCTAAAGTCAGTCTCAAACTTGTGAAATTTGAATTTCGCGGCAAACGAAATTTGAATTTCGCGACCTTATACAGTTCAGTGAATGCGTTCAAGTACGATAAAGAGGGAAATACTTTTGGGACCATTTTTCAGCAGAGCTTTGTATGGTGATAGTTGTTCTATCTTATATAGTTCTGTGCTGGGACCACCCCCTCCGCCCTATTCTAGGCATTGCCCTGCGTGCGACATTGAAAAGAAATGGTTTATTTAAAGAAAATCCTTATTAATAAATTTCATTCTTATAAATTTCACGGTGCCAGCAATATACTAGGCAGTTCAATAAGTCTTTGGTCTAACACATAGATTGCATTGCTATGCTCAAATCGATATTATTTTCATGATCCTACATCTTTTAAAGGATTACTGTCAAAATTTGAGTCAATTCCACGCAATAGTTTGTGAGTGGCAATCATTTGAAATTATCAAGTTTTGTTATTTTGTAAAAATGGAAAAAAATGAATTTCGTGTTTTGATCAAGCATTGATTTTTAATGGGGAAAAACACTGTACAATCCCAGGAATAGCTTGAAAAATGTTATGGTGAATCAGCTCCACCGAAATTGACCATAAATTATTGGCATGCGAAATTCAAACGTGGTTGAACAAGCACTTCTGACGAACAACGTTCAGGTCGCCCAAAAGAGATAGCAACTGAAGAAATGGTCAACAAAATCCATGATATCCTTTTTAACGATCCGAAAGTGAAAGTGCGTGAGATAGTGGAGGCTACAAAGATATCTACTGGCTGAGTGGTTCCAATTTTGCATGACAATTTGGGTATGAAAAAGCTGGTTGCAAGATGGGTGCCGCGTGTGTTGACAATGGACCAAAAAAGACAACGAGTTCGTGATTCTGAGCATTGTTTCGCCATGTTTAACCGTGATCCAAAAGATTTTGTGCGTCGAATAGTGACCTGTGATGAAACATGGATTCATCACTATACACCGGAATCCGTACAACAAGCAAAACAATGGGTTGGGCCAGGGGGAAGTGCTCCGAAGCGGCCAAAGACACAACAATCAGCCGGAAAGGTTTTGGCCAGTGTTTTTTGGGATTTTCGCGGTATATTATTGATCGACTATCTTGAAAAAAGAAAAACAATAACAGGCGAATATTATGCAGCATTATTGGACCGTTTGAACGATGCACTCAAGGAAAATCGACCACATTTACAAAAGAAAAAAGTTTTGTTTTTGCAAGACAATGCACAATCTCACAAGTCATTGAAAGCAACGGCAAAACTCGATGAGTTAGGATTTGAATTTCTTCCCCATCCACCGTATTCTCCAGATCTGGCCCCCCGTGACAATTATCTTTTTCCAAATCTCAAAAGATTTTCATCAAATGAACAAGTTGAATTGGAAACCGAAACGTATTTTAAAGAGTTGGACAAACCGTACTTTACAAGAGGTATCGAAATGTTGAAAGATCGCTGGACTAAATGTATTGAGTTGAACGGAGAGTATGTGGAGTAATAAAGTTAAATCTTGCCAAAAAATTGCGTTTTACTTAGTTAGACCAAAGACTTATTGAACAGCCTAGTATGTTAGGTAATTCAATAAAAAAACTAATACTCTTCAAATGATCCTTCAGCTGTTGATAAATACACTCCACAGTTAATTTTATTCGGTGAAATTAATAATATTTTACTATTTTGTTGACAAACGGAAAATTTACAATAACTAATTTAGTAATAGAACAAAAAAAAATCATCAAGTGAATATTTTAGAAATGAGGCTGGTTAGCTGTGTCAAGGAAATTGTATGTTGAACTAATATCGCATAGAAAATTAGCTTACAAATGGCCGTCGCGTGTCGTTGGTAATTATATGTTGAGGTTCAAAATAATAATAAAATAACATAATAAGAGGGCAGAATATTTTTACTACAGGGAAAAAAATGTAATATGGGTTTCGGTAATAGTGTATGGAGACATGGAATTTTTAATTACGCGTAAAACGTTAAAAATTTGCATATTGCGAAAAATGGGTTATTTGCACATTAGAATTCAATTTTCAAAACACTCTCTTTAAGCATTTTTTTTTAATTAACTATATTCTAAAATTGTTTTTTTGTAAAGAAACCATTCGCAGCAGCATTCGATTGTGTTGAAATGATAATTAAATTTTGTTTAGGACAAATCGGATCTTACTTATAATAAAACTCTTTTCGAAAGCTTTGATTTCGCTTGCTTTAGTATCTGTCTGTCTGTCTGTCTGTCTGTCTGTCTGTCAGGGTCAAATCTTGTAATCTAGTTTTGACCCACTTCCACTCATCCGATTGACTTGAAATTTTGCACACATACGTAATTCCGATGACAATACAATAGTTTTACTACTTCGTCCTTATAAGGACAACGTAAGGTCCTCTAAGAATAAAGTGATTATCCTTTTCCTCAAATTTTCCGGAAAAAATCTCGTCTGGGAATTTTTGGGGTCGATGAATCCAATTCTGACGTTAATAAATCTGTAAGTATAACGAAAGGTCCTGTAAGGATAACGTTATTATCTACTTGTCTGTTTTTCAGTTTGTCGGTCTGCTTGTTTGTCTATTTGTCTGTTTCTCTGTTTGTTTGTCTGTTTGTCTCCTCAAATTTTCCAGAAAAAATTTCATCTGGGGATTTTTGTGGTGGCTTAATTCGGCTGTGAAGTCAAAATGTCCGTAAGGATATCTCAAAGGCAAGGATATATCCGAAGACTAAAAAGTATATATAAGCGTTGCGAAAAACAGATGCTATTTTGGCATTTTAGTCATACTAATCAATCTCTTATTATGTTATTTTATTATTATTTTGAACCTCACCAAATCCGACATTACTAAAAAGGATAAAATTTTAAAAAATCGAAAAAAATTAAAAAAAGCTTTTATTTATAGAAAAAGTACGTAAAGAAATTTTTAGTAGGTACATAAAGGAAAAGGAAATTTTTGGGCAGTGTGTATAAAAATAAAAGCGAAATAAAAGCATAAAAAATATAATAAATATTAAAAAACATTTTTTTAAGTCACGGATTTTTTTTTCAGATTTTTTTTAAATGTTTTCAGTATTAAATTGTGTTTAAAAAATTATAACTATTTTTGAATACTTAAAAAAGTTTTTGTTTAGTTGTACAATCGGGAAAAAGTTTTCTCAGAAAGTTAAATCTAAATTTTTAACACAAAACTTTAAAGATTCGAAGTTGTATTTTTATTTCAAAGAATTTGAATAAATTTAAACTTACCAAAGGGAAATCTGCTGTTTAAGTGGTTTTAAAATGTCTTCATTGGTTGTGTGATTTTGAAGAAATAACTTTACTGATTTTATATGCAAAAAAAATCCATTTCAAAGAGACCAAAAAATACTTTCATTGCTAACGTGTAGGTAAAGAATTTATCATTTATTAGAAGTACGAAAAAAACTCAGTAAGAGTTTTTCATCTATATTGTGAAAGTTGTTTTTATTTCCTGGCTAGTCTTGGCTAACTATATTCAATGTTATCCACAAACAATGATGGGATTTACTTATACTTGCGTTTTGTTATGCATCAAAAGAGGTCAACTATGTCTTTTATTGAGAAAACACAAACGTTATTTTAAGGTATTTTTTAAGAATTTTTGTTTGGGTGCCAACAAAAGGACAGAATCAAGACCAACAGAGTAAAAGTTTCAAAGAAAATCGCCTGATTTTCATGCAGTTTTACACAAGTACGAGGACTGCATTTTAAATTTTTCGTCCTTCTGCGATGTGGAGTTTTTCGTCTGGGCGACTAAACGATAGCAACAATCATAAGAATAGTGTTGAGAATCTGTTCTTAAAACTTTATTTTTATGAAGATCATAATGCAACGACTATGAACTGACATTATGTGATTTAACTTGCAGATTTATTGACTTGACTGGGTTTGTATTTTTTAAAAATATTTTGGATGGATATAAATTTTTATTTTTTTAATTTATTGCATTTGATTGTGCATTTTACATATTTTTCTTGGTGATTTTTGTATTTTTCTTCACTTTTGTTTTTGTTTAAATTTTTCGACAATTTTTTGAACATATTTTTGAAGCCGGATTGTTTAAGCTTTTACTGAGCTTGCTTTTTTCTGCTTGTATGTTTTTCTTTTTGTTTGTTTGTGTGTTTGCCTGTTTGTCTATTTGTATTTTTATTTGTTTAGCGGTTTGCCTATTTGTCTGTACAGCATAATTAAGCTATATTTATTTTTTTTGTTTATCAATATTATTCATTATTAAGTAATAACCGCCACAGTCTGTTTGTTTGTTTGTCTGTTTGTCTGTTTGTCTGTTTGTCTGTTTGTCTGTTTGTCTGTTTGTCTGTTTGTCTGTTTGTCTGTTTGTCTGTTTGTCTGTTAATTTGTTAGTCTGTTAGTCTGTTAGTCTGTTTGCCTGTTTGTCCGTTTGTCTGTTTGTTTGTTTGTCTATTTATTTGTTTTTTTTTTTAAATATTTGTTTTTAACAAGCTGTGATTTTTTTCCAATTTGGATTAAAATTTTTATAAGAATAACTGAAATTTCCTCGGAAAAACCAGCAATAACAGGTTTTGGGGCCGCTGATCCCAGATCTATTATTAAAATATCAAAATGTATTTAGAATATGGTTATGAAACCATCCTGAAAGCATACGGCTATTTCTTAGTTTTTTGGTGCAACACAACTTATGCAAAAAACTTTAACCCAGCAACGACTGGTATGCAAGCTATAATTTATGAAAGGAAAATAATTGAAATGGATCTGGCATAAAACGTATGTATCTTCTATTTAAACAAAAATCCCAAAAAAAAAAATCCAAAACTTCCTCCAACATCACTTCAAGAAGCCGCGCCATCGTGTCGGTCGCCGAGTCCATTTCTATTCAATATTTTTGTGCAGTGTAAATATCTGCAATACCATCTAGTTTCATTTACAGAAAGGGTAAACATGTCAATAAAAGAGCATGTTTGTAGATGTGTTTATAGATTCTATGCAATGCAAACAAAAAATCATTCATAGAGAACGACAGCGAAATATTGTATGTCTCTGCCATCCTACACACAGTGAATCCATTTATCGACGGCTCAAAAATCCTCTTTGAGATGCGTGTTTTCCAAATGCAAGGTAAAAAAAACACCCATAATCCACACATCATTTTTTTAGATGCATCCGAAAGTCCTTTTCAATGCGCGGTTCCTATTTCAAGTCCTTGTTGATAGAAACGATAGCCTTTCATTCATTGTCGCCTTTTTATATCCTTGTCGCCAGAAGTAGGAGTGCAGCGGCTTGGAAAAATTGAAATGGATTTTGTTGCTGGTGTTGTTGCGCTGATGTAGCTTTTCACATCCTCTTTCTCAGCTTATGTTAGCTTCCGTAAATATTTTGTTGCAGGATATTTCCGTTTCGAAACACTCCGAACCTAACGCGATCGCAACCAGGGCAAGAAGTCGTCATCATGCTAGGAGCTATCATAGTTCGTTTCACATAAAATGGAAAATGGATTTATGAAGAAGTTTAATGTAAAACATTCTGCAGGAAATATGTTTGCAGGCATCATCGTGGATATCGTGTTGCCAAGAAGGTTACTTCCTGTAAAAGGATGTCTCCACAAATTTTAACCTACTCTTGATATAAGCGAATGGAAAGAATCACATTTTCTGATCTGATTTGAAACAGAATGTTTTTGTCCTTCTTTTCATCCTTTCGGATCTTATGATACATAATTTAAGGCAGTTACTACAACATTTCAATAACTAAACCGATTTTGATATCGTTTTTAGCACCCTATTTACGATATTACAAGAGAATGGTTTTTATCTAAAGGAAAACTTACTCCAGCCCCTTCATCAACCCCCTCCCCTTCTAACTTTTGAACCTCTGAAGGGGTTAATATCCAGTTATCGCCATTCTGCATGTTATCAAAAAGCAATTGTTGTTATGTACAAAAATCCTTCTTATCCCTTCATTTTTCAACCCCTTGTCCCTAATCCAATTTAATAATCGGCCAACAGAATTTTCCCCGCTCTAGATTTCCATGTAATTAAAAATGTAGTGTGGTATAAGTCTCCTGGAATTTACAAAATATTTTTACAAAATAGTTTATTGCATAGCTTATCCCAGAAAAAAATGTGTTGTTTATTTTTTTATTCGGATACCATAACATAAAATTCCAAACAAAAATTTTTTTCCCCAAAAATAACGAACACATGCCAAAAATTATCCACTAGAGATAGTTCGTTTACGAATATAAACAGGCAGAGCATACAGGAGGAATTTTCAGGAATATCAGGTATTTCCCATGCTTTAATTCTTATGGCTAAGCAGGGTAAATATTCAAACTGATAATTTTGTTTTCTTGGTCATGCAACCCTTGTCATGGTTTTAGACATTAAAAGCAAATATCTGTGGTGAACTAATGTGGGGAATGTATTACAGGCTGAAAGGGAGTAACATAAAACGATATTTTGCGGAAAAAACTATATAATAGTATTTATTTTCACTCAAGGATTTTTATATAAATCAACTATCAAAGCATTTAGGAAATGTGATATTTTTAAAGAACAAGAGATAACCCCGAACGTTTTTTTCTAGCTCCTAGGGAGATATCACACTGGCCAATCAGCTCCTGCAGCTGCATGATCCCGACATCAGGTCGCGCAGCTGCAGGAACTAATTCGATCAGTTGACGCGGCACACTGAACTGGGATCAGCTGATCTCAAACGTCAAAGTGTCGGATTCGTAGGAAGAACTTTCCCAACTAGTAATTATTTTAAAGTCAACATTATATGAAGTAGAGAGCCTATAACCTAGAGAGTGGTCATGCTACCTTAATAGACTGATGACAATTATTACCGCCAGACCAAAAAAATATTGAAAATTATCATTTTATTTTATTTAATCTAACAAAACTGACATTAGAAACTACCCGACATGTTGCTGATATCAGCTACATTTAGATCAGTTCAAAAAAGTCAGCTTTGTGTCCCAGACATGCAGCTGGATTACATGTGCAACTGATATCGGGATCAGTAAGCTGCAGCAGCTGATGGCCAGTGGAACATCTCGCTTAAGCAGGGTTTAGACGAAGCGAGTAACTCGCTGCAAGTAGACGTAAATACACGCGATTTGAGGTAGTGTGCGACGCTCGCATATGTGTGAGAATAATCGGTTCTCTCTCAAAAATAATAGAAAGCCATTCTATTTTTCTAGCAAGTAAAAACCAATACAACAACATGGAACCGTGTAGACAAGAGGTGGTTTTATGTGTGTGTGTTTCGGTTCATTTTATATTTGCTGCTTTGCCAGAAAACGTCGTAACATTTTAAGGAAAAAACGACACGGATATAAAAAACTCGTCGGCAACAAACAGTTTCAGGTCGAAATTCGCAAATTTTTCCACAAAAAAGAGTCGTGATATTTTTTCTCAGAAAATTTTAGGTTATGTTTTCCTTCGGCTGTCATTCTACTTGCAACGATTTACTCGCATCGTGTAAACGAAGCAAACTACTTGCCTCTCTTTACTCGCAGCGAGTTACTCGCTGTGTATAAACCCTGCTTTAGAGAACCGTCAATGAAAGAAGGCATCGAGTGATTACTGACGATTTTTAAAAGCTTTTATGTCTGTCTGTCTTTCTGTCTTTCTGTCTGTTTGTTTGTCTGGCTGCTTGTTTGTTCGTCTGTCAAATCTCGAAACCGAGTACTCTGTGTTTGTAAACCCTTTCACTTACCACTAGATCACGCGAGCCAGTTAAGAAATGAATTTTAACCGTGAATGGCCTTTACTGCGGTGAAACAATGACAAATTTACTGTGTTAAAACAAGTTACAGAATCAGGTAGATTTTTTTTTTGGAAAACCAGAATAACATAAAATACTGGGACGAAATTCTGAATTCCTCAAGTTCAAAAATAAGATATTTTCAGTAAAGTTGACTATGTATCAGTTAATTTTACCGTCATCCAGTAAATTTAACGAGGAAACAATAAAAAAAAGAATACTTACTGTTTTCCGCGAAAAAAAACCGCAGTAAAATATCGCTGGGAAATTTACTGGGAAAAAGCGTCTCGTTTAAAGTGTAGACCTTCCAAATGTGTTGCTTCAAAATTATTTTTCGGAAAAATATTTTTTTATTGAGTTTTTTTATAAAACTCATATTTAATGTGTAGCTATAAAAAGCAGGACAAATCAGTTGCAAATTTTCCCATCTATGCTGGACATCTAAAATCCCTACAAGATGATAGCGCTTTTCTTTAACATTCGATTGTTTATTCTTAATGTATTCACAGTACGACAATTTTGACTATTGTCATTATGAGAACTCTTATTTCTCATAAAACAATAGTTAAAAAAAACAACTAAAATAAATATGGATAGTTTTTCTGAAAGAAAACTGAAAACAATTGAAATGCGACATTAGTAAAACTATTATGAAAAACATAATGGCCAATCCATTTTAGTTTGTTGTGAACTTTTCTCCACATGAAACCTTCAGAAACACAAAAAATAATTCAAGCATTTAAAATTGCTTGTTGAGGAAATGAGGTTTTTTATATAGTTTTTATTATAGATATGAAGAAAGCAATTTATTTATGTTATTTATTTAGCACAGTAAAACAAATTTGTTTTTCTGAACAACGTCTACAAAAAATCGATATCCACGAAAATATAGAATTTAATTTCAAATATTCTTCGAAGAAATTTAACAATTTTATTTGAGAAGAAATTTTTCGAACTTCAATATGTTTTAGATTATTTCATTTTTATGTTTCTTATAATAATTGAATAATCGTTAGATATGAAAACGAGCCAAGCAGAAATGGAGCCTTTTAAGGGATATTGAAAATTGAAAGTTTTTTAGTTCATATCCAGGTTCTAATATATTCTAAAAATTGGTAATTTTCCCCCATTTCCGCAAACATATTGCAACTTTCTTTGAACATATGCAGAAACTTCAAAATATATTTCAATATACTCACAACTTCTTAATGTTTACTGTATGTCTGACTTACGAAATGAAAATTTTCGTAAGCCATTTTCTTCCTACAAATCTTGATATTAAAAACCTTAAAGGCGTATTCACATTAATAGCCAGCTAACAAGAAATATCTTGAAAAATTCATTAAACTTATTTTTATACCCGTATGAAACCAAAGGGTATATTAGATTTGCCTTACCGTTTGTAACGCCAAGATCCCGTCATCACACATAAAAATGAATTACACCAGTGTGTTTAGAATGATAAAAATAATTAATTTCTGCATGTCCGTCCGTCTGTCCGTCTGTCTGTCTGTCCGTCTATCTGTCTGTCCGTCCGTCCGTCTGTCCGTCTGTGGCGCGGATTGCGGGCGTACGGATTGAGCTAGAGACTTGAAATTTTGCACAGATCCATTTTTCGTAGAATGCGAGTCTAAGTTCGTTAATGGGCAAAAATGGACCATACGAACGAAATCGTTTTTTGTGAATATCTCAAAAACGGTGCATCTTATCAAAAAAGTCCAAGAACAAAAGTTTTTTAGGATATGATTCTACATAAAACTCCCATACATCAAAATCCGATTGGAATAAATTTTAAAAAATCTTTTTGAAAGATTTGACTTCAAAGTGGAATTATAATATAACTGTTCGCCGTTTACTTTAACTTCGAACAATGCCATCATTGTCACCATACGGGTTTTCTATAATTGCCAGATTGGTAATTATAGCTTTTGTTATGTTTTTTTATTTCCGGTCAAATAGACCCTAACAGCAAAGCAAGGTTAAAGAAACGTTTTTTCTTAATATTAGTGCAAATTGGTGCAAAAAGTTTACCTCCGTCGCACACTTCAGCTAAGCGAGCTCAACTACATGAGCTAAGTTTCTCGCTGAATGTAAAATCCTTAGCATTTGCATTGGCGACCGCACACTTCAGCGAAACTATGAAACTACATCGCGTAGTCATGGGCGCCGCGGACTAAGCTCGCTCGCATAGTTCAGACCTCAACTACGCGAACTACTTCGCTGGCATCGCTGACACTCACATATACACACTTTCGGCGTTATACAGTGTAGGTTTGCAAAAGTGTAGGATCTTATGGACATAAAAGTGTAAGTCCTCAAATACAACTGATGGCATACATTTACCGAAAATATCGCCGCGTAGCTTAGCTCAAGTGTGCAACGATGTGAGCTAACCCAGCTAAGCTATGTAACTATAGCTAGCCCCGCTCACACAGCTTAGCTCAAGTGTACGACGGGCGTTAAACGGGGAAAAAATTAGATTATATAAGCCTAAAACTTGTTAAAGACTCTTGAATGCGAACTAATTTTCGCGGAAAAATATCAAAAGGATGGAAACAATGAATTACTTACCCTTATTCATTATGCAGACATTAATATACTATGCAAAAAAATCATAAGGAGAGTATCTTGTATTCATCAGGTCAAATGAAAATTCTCAGTTTTAACCGATATCCACTGCATCAGATATGAACAAACCTTAAAGATAAAATCTGAAGAAAATACCGTGAGAAATATAAAAGAACATCCCTTTAATATTATACTGTATACTGCACAAGGAGAAGAACATGTAAAATTGCCGAAGGGTACAACTTCAAAATGTGTTGGAAAAATTTAATATGTTTCACAGATTTTAATATCTTCATATTTACTATTTTTCATTGGAAATTTTCTGTTCTCGGAGCGACCATCAAGGCAATCCATTTCTGATGTTCATGCGATAGGATATTCCACCCAACAATTTTGTTACATTTTTTTAAGAGAACATAGATTTCTGTTATTTTCATAAGGCAGCATCTTTAATATTGATTCATCATTTTTGTATTTACATTGAGAACTACTTTTCCTAATTTTATTCAAGTTTTTCATTGAAAATTTTTTACACAATGTTGGAGTTTTTCTTCCAAATATCGATTTTCGACTGTTTTAAATATAAAGCTGGTTTGGTTTAACCTTTCAACATTGAACTAGAATACTATACAATTGTAAAAAGGTTTCTTCAAATACAAATTTTCAGACTTTCCACACGTTTTTATGGTTTTCGCTTTTTCTGGGACTACAATGCGTTTATCGTGGTTTTTCGAGGTCGCCCACAAAAAATGAGAATCATTTGGGTTTTATGACATTTAAAAAAAAAAGTTATACAATACACATATGTAAGTAATCGACATGCAATCTTGAAATACGATAAAGATTATTTATGTAATCTTTATCGTATTTCCAGCCTTCATATAAACTTAAGAATGCTTTAAGCTAAGCAAATAAAAGATTAGGAAAATAACGGAAGGTCAATTTAATATAATTTAATTTTTAAAAGGCATATCTCGATCCAAGAAAAACGTTTTTTTAAAAAAAAAAAAAAAAGACGATTGAGACCTTTTTGTAAGAAACAAAAACCTGCACAGAAAAAAATAATTGGTTTAACAAAAAAAATTCGTAAATATTACTGAAGTTTTGTATATACTTCGTAATATTAACAAATTTTAGTAACTATACGAAAAAATATTTGTTAATATTACGAAGTATATACAAAACTTCAGTAATATTTACGAATTTTTTTTTGTTAAACCCATTTTGTAAATAATACAAAATTATTTTTTTCTGTGTATTCAGTGATTCTCTCTTTCGTCAAACTTTTTCGGGAGCTTCGTCGTTAACCCTTTGTTGCATAGTGTTGTTGTACAGCAACACCTTTTCTAATTCAGTTTTTTAATATTATAACATATATTTCATGCACTTATATTGAATAAATTCATTTCGTAAGTATCCTAGGACATCAATTGTTATGAAAAAAAAGTAATATGCACCTTTTTTATAATTACTGCACTTTATAAATAAATAAAGAGCAAAAAAGTAGCTATTTTGCAGATTAAATGTAACTGTGGCAAATCTATTACAGTTGAAAAATCGGTAATCAGCTTTTTAAAGGTTTTTGGGGTCGCTGATTACGAATCTGAAGTCAAAAATTGAAAATGGCGGATCCAATATGGCGGTCAAAAAAGATAAAATTCATTAGATTACGCTGAAAACTAATCAGCGACCCCAAAAACCCCCGCGTACTAGTTTTCAGCGTAATCTAATGAATTCTATTTTTTTTACCGCCATATTGGATCCGCCATTTTGAATTTTGACGTTTTGACTTCAGATTCGTAGTCAGCGACCCCAAAAACCCTCGGATACCCAAAAACCGTGAAAATTAATTCCATAGAAATGTATACATGAAAGGGTTAACATGTACAAATATAAATCGAATGGCCATTTATTAATCGGTTGTAATAAATTGGTTTTTTAGCTTTATTCGCTTAATATTTTTATGGATATTATTTATATTTTGAAATTTTAACGTAGGATTTGACGTAGTTTGGTGCGATGCCGAAGGCCGAGAAGAAATGCAGACCATAGGCCGATGGAAATGGGGAGTTTGCAGGCCGGCCCCTTGATAAGGGTTGGGCCGCGACGCGTTCAGGGGTGAAGCCCCTAGTATACCATGAAAAAATAATAATGTTTCCAATTGTTTTTGATTAAAAAACCATTAACAGTTTTTGCTGACAGACATGTGTTTGATACAAAAAAAAACTTAAAAAAAAACATATTACTAATGGTTACAAATTTATTGAAAGTTTGTATATTATTTGGTTAAACCGCAACTTCACTACATTTTCAACTCACCTGCTGAAGCACCGTCTTGTTGACGAATCAAATGTTAAAATCCTTGTGCATTCACCTGAAGTGACTACAACTAACAGGAAGCTATTATTTGACTCAGGACTCGTAGTTAGTAGCAAGGACTTCAACAATGAGCTCTCATCTCCTTTTGCATTTAGCTTTCGCTCATTCACTGGTTGTGTGCTCATTTTGTGTTGATTTCCCAGGCAAAAAAATAAACGAGGACCATAAGACACGCGTTCAAATCTCTCAATTGAATAAGGATAATTGCAGGAAATTCAACATTCACAAATAGAATCATTCACGCAGATATAGAAACAAGAAATATATAGATATACTGAGGTGACATAAAATTAAACTGAAGAGCCTTCAAACTAATTACCTCAATTTATGAAAATTCATGAATTCATCGTTCATAACTGTGAGCACAAGTGGATAAAGTGTAGTTGGAGTTATGTTGAGTTGAGTGGCATTTCGGTAGATAAAACACTCGAAATGTAGTGAAAATGTGCACTTGTCATCAGGAAGCAAGGATGCTGCGGATGTGATTTTGATGACAGCACTTGAATAACACTTTGAACAGCACTCTTCGCGACAGGTATGAAAATAAGTCTATCAGATAAGAAATTTCATCAGCAAAATGTTACATTTTAATTGGTAGAATTTAAATGATATATAGAAGAAATGAGAAAAACATAATGGTTTTGTGAAAGATTTTCTAAAAAAAAAATGTTATTAAGCTAGAAATCGTAAAATATCTCAAGGAAAAAAATGATAATAGAAAATGCTAACTAAAGGTGTAATCGTAAAATACCCTATAGCGTGATTCAAAAGTTTGAAAAAATAATTGATCCTCTTAAGAAACAGTAACTCCTCGGTTTATGTACACTTTAAGCATTTAAAAACGAATTAAGTTCATAAACCGAAGATTCACTCCATTTTATGCGGAACTATCCATAACTCCCCATACAATACGTCTGGCTGATTTTAGTCTTTCTGGGAGCAACTCACCTTCTCCCTCGTCTAGTTTTTTCGCAAGTCCCTCATTAGTTTTTTTTACAAATCAGTTCAACTGGATCTGGATGTATGGAAAAATTATTCGAAAATCGCATTTTAAATACTAGGTATTTTAACAGAATATTTTTTTGAATATTGTTCAGAAGTTTTTATTTGTTTAAAATGTGAGAAATTACAGTGGGACGAAAGGAGGAACGTCATCAACTAAGTATCTATCATTTTTTATTTTCAATCATGGAGCGCTGAAACCCTTATTCAGATTGGGGAAAACAATGTTTAGGTATTGTAGACAATAATGGAAATTTGCAGTGTTAGAATGTGATTACACTTGCAAAAAAAAATTAGTTTTGAGCGCCATCATAATACTTTGCCATTCTATGCCAGAGCTCTGGCAGATTCGGATCTTTCCTTCCAGTATTCGGGACAACAATTAATAAAATGAGGCTAAAAATTTAAAACTTAAAATGTCTTGAAATCAAAATTTTGTACTCCACTGTGCTCATATGACTTCAGCATGCCACTGTGAACGTGAGAGTCGCCACCCTAGTAGATTTTGCTCATCAGTACTCTACACTATCAAAGGAAAAAAGCACACAATAACATGGTTTTTCAGTTGTGTTTAGCGAAAATGAGTTGGTGTGGGTATATACAGAATTATTTGTTAAAAAAAACTTCAAAGTAAATGCTTTTAACCGCTTTGAATTTGACTTCTGATGAGTATATGATGAGCCTACGATGAGTGCTCATGAAATGTCGACGAGGCGATGCGTTCGGCATCGATTCGTAACCCACTTCATTTGTTTCCGAAATTCGTTCGATATTACCGTTAACTCTGGAACTGAAATGCTTGAAAACGATTATTTATTCTAAGTTAAAGTGCAATTGAAGACAGAAGGTTCAAATAATATGAGTTCATCAATTTTAGTATGCTTGAGTTCTTCCATTTTAGGTTTCAATTCAGGTGAATTCATCAAAATAATGAATTCATCAATTCTGGTATTCATGAGTTTATAAATTCTGGTATTCATGAGTTCATCAATTCTGGTATTAATGAGTTCATCAATACGCTTACTGATGAGGTAGCCAATTCGGCTATCAATGAGTTCACCCATGAGCATCATCAATACGGCGCCATGATCCTCATCGATAGACTCATGCAGAGCTCATCGAAAGACTCTTTGCTACAAATGAGTATATAAGTGAGCAGTAATGATGAGTATATTTCCCAGGCCTAGAACAAAACTCATCATGAGTATCATCACTTCGCGATGATGAGTTCATCGATGAGTCCATCATGAACGATCTACTAGGGCAATATCTCAATTTTGTTTTTGTATGCAACAAGAGACCAAAAATTCCGAGTAGTGGTAATTCAACACATATAAACTGGGCATCACTGGTTTAGAATATAATTTTTCATTTCCTTCTATTGAGTAATTTCAATCCAGTAATTCAAACCTTATTAAAATAGGAGTTCAAAAACATTAATATTTAAAAAAAAAATATGAAAATCTTCCCAAAAACCCACTATAATAAATTCATAATTCTCCAATAAAATCAAAATTCCAACAATTCATATAAATTTCTCAGCATGGA
This sequence comes from Chrysopilus asiliformis, assembly GCA_964034945.1. Classification (NCBI taxonomy): domain Eukaryota; kingdom Metazoa; phylum Arthropoda; class Insecta; order Diptera; family Rhagionidae; genus Chrysopilus; species Chrysopilus asiliformis. The sequence goes on along the minus strand of OZ035963.1, from coordinate 19,956,669 downwards.
ATACCAAAAATACACGATAATAAACATTCCCAAACAAATATAAAAGAAATATCAAAGAATAGCATTCCGAAATGACCTCCGTAAAAGTTTATAGAAAGTCTAAAAATCAACAAAATTAGCGCCCAACTCTCCAATAAATCTGTCAATGGTGTCAATAAAATATTTTCCTTGTTTTCACATTTTATGGCGGCCCTAGTGAACTCCTGCTTGGGATGAATGAGGACCTTTGCTTCTCTTTTATCATCCACATTCAACGAGCTGATGGCTCCCTATTTTTTTTTCTCTATGGCCAAAAAAAAATCCACAGTAGCCCTAGAAAACCACATTTTCCTGCACTCCACCTCAGAAGTTCCCTTTTTACCGGATTTTCCCAAACAACATCCTTGAATTCCTTTCTTTTCAAACGGTATAACAAAAGGATATGAACAAAAAAAAATCCCGAATCAAAGCACAGAAATATGAGAAAAGTGAGGAGAAGTTCGGAGGGCATATTTGAAGGGATGGAATCTGGAAAGCATAAAAAAGCTAACCGTTAAACACTTTACGGTTATTCGGTGAAGGTGTAGCAAATTGACTCATAAAACGATCTTCAGGATATACTGGCACTTGCTTTAGTTGAAAATACCACACCGAAGGATATTCCAGCAGCTGAAAGCAAAAAAAAATACCTTTGAGGGGTGGAGTGTTCATACAAACAATACGGAAGGGACTCGAATAGCAAAACAAAAGCTTTTGTCAATCTCTTTTTTACTTTTTATGGGAAGGGGGAAAAATGTTATCCTTTTGGCTTTACAGGTTTTAGGGTTGGTTTTTTTTCTTGCATGAAGAATGAAGGTAAGTAAAGTAGGTATTCTTTGTTTCGTATAAAATGGGGAAGGAACTAAACGTAGAGTAATCAGTAGATTTTTTTTAGTTTATTGGATAAATATGTTTACTTAAATTGTATTGAAATACTTTGGAACAACATATTTTGGAGCAATTTTTGTTTTTTGTGAATATTTACGTGAAACATAAGTCATTTCGATTACATGGTCTCGTTTTTCGAATCAAAAGCTGGCTCTTGTTACAAAAGCATCATAGTTCATCTAGTTTATTAGGGTAGGTCAAAAATGTGCTGAACTTTTTTTTTTTGAATAAACGAACCGCTTTCGAGAATATCGCAAAAATCTTTTCAATTTGTATGGAAGAGGGGAAGAGGGGGTTAATTTTTTCCGATTACTTTACCTTTATTGCTTTGAACACGAAAAACATATAAAATATGGTCCACTCCTTATTCATGGTTTAAAAGAAGTCTTTTAACAAACTAATAGACTCCAAAGTTTCTTAATCCTATAATATAATACGAGGAACGTCTGTCTGTCTGTCTGTCTGTCTGCACAAACGATTTCGAAAACCCGCCTAACGATTTTAACGAAACTTTGGGGTTAGGGATCTTCGGGGACAAAAAACCGATCTAGATAGGTCTCACCTCTGAGAAAATTCCCCTCGATACCCCTCGCCTGGTATCTTCGAATTGGGTGGTCCGATCTTAATGAAACTTTACAGTATTACTAAGGGGGCTAAGGGCTTTCGATTTTTTCACTACAAACCTGACTTTTCTCTCCCCTCGATACCCCTCTCCTGGTATCTTCGAATTGGGTGATCCGATCTCAATGAAACTTTGCAGTATTACTAAGGGAGCTAAGGGCTTTCGATTTTTCCAATACGAACCTGACTTTTCCCTCCCCTCGATAACCCTCACATGGTGTCTCAAAACAACGTTTCAAAAATCGGTGACAGCGATTACTCAATAACCACTCAACCGATTTCTATGAAATTTTGTTATCGCGCGTTAGTTTTAGTTCTAGCTTTCTAGGTCGGGAATTTAAAAACTCTGGAAAAGCTCTGTAAAGATAATGTGAATTTAGTTTTTCCCCAAAAATGAGCAAAAGTAGGATTTTGAGGTCGCCGAGCGTGGCTCGGTCTTCCTGGTACTAGTCAATAAAACCAGGAATCAGCAGTCAACCCAACATGTTTAATTAGTTTCGCAAAAATTCAATTTTATTTAAATTGCCAAATCTTGTACTAAGCGAGCAAACTTTTTTAAAAAAAAACCTACAAAAATTCATCATTGTTTTCCATTTACTCACAGTTTTTCCGACTACGTCAGGACTGGTGAAGTCCTGATAAAATAAATGTCGTATTGCAAAAAGTTCCTTGCACATTCACATGAAAAACGGGAACGTAAAGTCTGGTTCACCCCATTTTACCCTTGCTTTCTCCTCCTCCTGCTATTCGAATATTGTACTCACAACCACCAGGTTTAGTTGTTCAAAAGGTGAAGTAAATCGGGCACGTACTATCACTTTAATGGAATTATGAGTTTTTGATACACCCTGTAATTTACGAAATTGAGTTTTATTACTCGAGTGATTCCAACTAGAACTATAGTTGCCACTGATACATTCAACAACCCCTAAATGGAATTTTTCCACTTTTACCACATTTTACTCCATTCCGTTATTCACCTGCCTATTTCAATAGGGTGACTTTTCGGGTTTTTCAAGGGGGATATCATATTTAATAATGCCACGATCACGAATAGTAAGGTGTATTCGTGTGTGAAGTTTGACAGGTTGACAGGGGATTTTTTGTTATTTAATTAGCTTGAAATATGTCGCAATAGATTTTCGACAAATTGATATATCGAGCTAGACAGGTCACCATTACACCTGGTTACATAGGGACATTACTTTTTTTCATTTTTATTCAGCTAATATTTTAAAATCAGTTTCCTGAATGAATAATTAATTGAATTTAATTGATGGCAAATTGCTGATGACATGTAAAAATTATTTACAATTGAGGTAAAGAGGAAGTCAAACATCAACATGAAACCGAAATTATCCAATTAAACTGCTATTAACACGTCCTAATCTGCCTGTACCGACAATGGCTCCCTTGAGAGGCATTATGTGCAAATTTACGGAAAATATCTATTGCAATTATCCTTGTTGTAAAACAAGAGGAATTTTTTCCAGTTTATTTTATCTCAAGAGGTTCATAAGGAAAGCGATTTTAATTTAAGTCAGTAACATTTCTGAAATTCCCTTAAGTGTCAGTAACTTTACAGACGATTTTCCACACAGTAAAAAAATGGAATTTTCTTTAAATATTTCTGGTGTTGTAAAGTTTTTTTTATTGCATGAATAAAAGCCTGGTTGAAATAAAGATTTTTAAAAGTTTAACAGTATGAAATTGAGGATTTATATAAATTATAGCTTTACAAATTGTGGTTTTGACTCCTATAAATATGGTTGTTTTTCGGCCCAGTCTAGCCTACTCGCAAATAAATTATAGTACCAGGGAAACCTAGCCATGCACCATAACCTCAAAATTCTCCTTTTGCTGATTTTTAAGCGAAAAATAGATTCACATTCTTTTCACAGTACCTTTCCCCGGGTTTGAAATCACCGATCAAAAAACCCTTCTCCTAATTTCCTCGGGAAAAAAAATTGAAAAAATGTTTTTAAAAAAACTTTTTTTTTTTAAAAATGCACTAAAAGGAAAAAATACTTTTTTTGGGCACTGTGTATAAGAAATAAAAGAAAGATAAATATTTATTTTATTTTATTTTGATTAGATATTGATATATGAGAAAATTTTGTAAAATTGCATTGGAAATATTTTTCTCTCAACGATTTTTTCGATAATCGCAAAAAAGGTTCCGTTTTAAAAAAGGTTCCATTTGCAAAAAAAAGGTTCCATTTGCAAAAAAGGTTCCGTTTGCAAAAAAAGGTTCCGTTTGCAAAAAAGGTTCTGTTTGCAAAAAAGGTTTCGTTTGCAAAAAGGGTTCCGTTTGCAAAAAAGGTTCCGTTTGCAAAAAAGGTTCCATTTGCAAAAAAGGTTCCGGAGATGAGAGAAAAGGTAGTCCAACTTGACCTCCGATTTTACGAAATAAGGCTGTGACAAATTTCAAATCTTTAGCTTAATTCGTTATCAGGTGATAATGTAGTGGTTCATCACACAATGTTGTAATCCGTTTTTTGTCCGACGATTAGTTCTTTGCATTACCTATAATTATAAAAATTACCTATAATTTTAGGTATAGAATTTCTAATTATAGAATTTCTAGCTGTATTTCGGAGTAAGTTTATGCACTTTAAATAATTCAATGTATAATTTAATTTATGTGTACATAAAATATTTAATGATAAAATACCTGTCTAATCATTGAAGTGAATATAACGATGTTGTTCATCATCAATAACATTTATTGTATTTTAATGATGCTGGTTAGGAAAAGCATTCACTTTAGATTTGTCGACACTTACTACAATCCCTGTTTCTCTCTTTGTACCCTATATATGTAGAAGCAAACAATTTTCTCTCGATCCTAGTCTAGAAGACCAAACTGAAAGGGTGTAGGAAAATACAATTAAATTACACCAAAAGAAGAAAATTGTTTTCCTATCACACAAAATGCTTGAATGCACACGATATTATTTCTATATTTGCTGAAGTTGTTACCGTTGTTCAATGCATTTCCCGCTTTATTGTGGTTTGTTCTCTTCGCTTCTCCAATTCTTCCTGTCACAGCGAATTTTCAAAAAAATATTCTATGAAGATTGTAAAAATTGTGAGTAAAATGAAAATAATGGTGAGAGCGCATATCGTTAAATTATTCCGTTTCAGCAAACACTTTATATTCAGGTAACTATAAGGACTTTAACAGAACAAAAATTTTGAAAAAAACCCATATCTTGACAAATCCACACATCATTTTAGAAATTAGTAGTGGAAAAGATAATTTAAATTATGACAAAGCTGCAATTGTGCGGAGGTAATAGTATTATATTTTCTTACTATTTTTATGTGGAAGATAAAGACGGAGTTTTGCAGTTTTACTTTATCAAAAAAAAAAGGCATCGCGACAACTGACAGACGAGCAAACAGAAAAACGGGCGTTACAAATTATTAACACTTTCCTGGCGGGAATCACGTATACGTAACTTCCAAGTCGATTCTCCAAGTCATCGAAGTCGATTTTCTCGAAAACGGTTCGCCACATCGAAAAACGAAAAATGGCAAAAACGTAACTATTTTATATACGTCAAAATCATGGCGGAGCATTTACACATTATTACAAACTAGCTTGCATACCAGTGTTGTGCCGGTTTTTTACGTAAAGTAATTTACCTAGTTTTTTACGCGTAAAAAATTACGCGTAAAAAACCTCAATTTTAACGTAAAAAACGTAAAAAACGTAAAAAACGTAAAAAACGTAAAAAACGTAAAAAACCTAAAACATTGATGATAAAAAATTTAATAAGTAGCCATTCACTAAATATAGTAATTATTCGTAAATAAATCATCTTAGAACAATAAAAGCAAACACAGAAAAGTATTCAAAAGCATTTCCTCTTGAAAGTGAAAAAGATTTTAAACTCGGAGTTCAAAAACTGTTTATATCCTGTCATTACATTACGTCCGCCTACTCATTTTAACGTTAATTAATGTGAATAATGTGGAGAGATTTGCGACATATGGGCTAATTTAACCCTTTGTTGTACAACAACACCTTTTCTAATTCAGTTTTTTAATATTATAACATATATTTCATGCACTTATATTGACTAAATTCATTTCGTAAGTATCCTAGGACATCAATTGCTATGAAAAAAAGTAATATGCACTTTTTTTTATAATTACTGCATTTTATAAATGAATAAAGAGCAAAAAAGTAGCTATTTTGCAGATTAAATGTAACTGAGGCAAATCTATTACAGTTAAAAAATCGGTAATTAGCTTTCTAAAGGTTTTTGGGGTCGCTAATTACGAATCTGAAGTCAAAACTTCAAAATTCAAAATGGCGGATCCAATATGGCGGTCAAAAAAGATTAAATTACGTACTAGTTTTCAGCGTAATCTAATGAATTTTATCTTTTTTGACCGCCATATTGGATCCGCCATTTTGATTTTTGAAGTTTTGAATTCAGATTCGTAATCAGCGACCCCAAAAACCCTCGGATACCAAAAAACGGTGAAAATTAATTCCATAGAAAAATGTATGCATGAAAGGGTTAAAGAAACATATTTGGACTAGTTCTTGCAGCAACAAGCGTAATTTTAAAGTTTGCATCAAAAAATCGTTTTTAAACAAAAGGAGACTCATTCCGAAGGCGGAAATTGAAACAAAACTGGAAAAAGGGAAAAGAAATTCTAAAAACTGGAAAAATACCATTCAAACAACTGTTCTAATTTGAGTTAATAGACTGTCCTACTTAGTAGTACGGTTTATTAAGTGCTGATGTCCACTCTCTATATTATAGGATCTCTAATAAAATGCTGAGAAAAACAGACTGTCATACTTTGTAGGAACTGCGATGTCCCATTTTTTAGGTTTTTTACTATTTTTTACGTTTTTTACGGTTTTTTATGTTTTTTACCAGTTTTTTACGTTTTTACGTTTTTTACGTGAAAAATGTAAAAAACTGTTTTTTACGCCGTTTTGCCCAACACTGCTGCATACCCGTCGTTGCTGGGTTAAATTTTTTCGATTTTTTTTTTGATGTTCTATGTTGGAGCTAAACTTCAGGCCAATCGGCTCGGTAGTTTCCCCGCGAAAGAGTAACATAACGCAAAAACTAAGTTTCGAAGTCACTTTATCCCCTCCCCTTACTCCCCCAACTCTCGGGCTACTTTTTAATGGGTTCATGTTGGGGCTGGACCCCCGACGAACATCTATGCCAAATTTCAAGCCAATCGGTTCAGTAGTTTCCCCGCGAAAGAGTAACATAGCGCAAAAACTAAGTTTCGAGATTACTTTACCCCCTCCCCTTACTCCCCCCACCTCTCGCGCTACTTTTCCGTATGCCTATGTTGGAACCAGAACTACCACAGACACTCATGCCAAATTTCAAGTCGATCGGTTCAGCCGTTTTTGCGTGAAAGAGGAACAGACAGACAGACAGACACCAACTCATTTTTATATATTAGTATTAGTATGAGTATGATTAGTATGATTTTTCATTAAAACAAATGATATTCTCTTCATTAAATTCGGGGTTTTTATGGCCCGATTTTCAAATTGTTGAGCTAGAGACTTGAAATTGTATATAGACAGGGTTAGTTCTTGAACGGGCAAAATTGGGCCATTCCTTCTCCCCTCCCCTATACAAACAAAACAGTTTTTTGCAATTTTCTCGAATACGGTGTTTCGTTTTGAAAAATTTATAAAGGTATAATGTGTTTAGAATAGGATTTTACATAACTTACATAAAAATCCAGTTTAACCACTTCCTCCTCCTCAATATAAATTGGAAACTTTTTTTTTATTTCCTCGAGAACGGTGCACAGTATCGACAAATTTATAAAAATGAAATGTGTTTAAAATATGATTTTACATAACTGTTACATGCATCAAAATCCAATCGGACCACTCTCATCCCTGTTTCCCATAATAATGGATTTTTTTAAATAAACATTTTGTCTGTCATCATATCCCTGGCAACTTTAGTTTTTTTTATTTTGTGAATCCCAATTTAGTAGGTTGTTGTGTGGATCGTGTGGTACATGTAAAAAGTGTAAAAATTGTGTGGATCGTGTGGTACATGCAAAATTAAAACTAAGGATAAATTCTACTTTGTGAATTGGGCCATTAATTTTCATCGATTTTAAAAAAAATTCCTAGGAAACTTCTTTTTGGGACAAATTGTTTGAATCAAAAAATTAAAAATCAGTACATGGTTCAAGTTTTGCCACAATGCCAAATGTAAAAATAGGCAAAAACTTTAAAGTCAACTTTTTAAAAAAGCATATTTCTATTTTTGACAAAAAAAGGCCTAAAGTCCAACTAATAAATCCTACCCTCAATACAAAAACAAAAAATATATAAATTTGTTCATTCATGTGAAGATTTGATAAAACTACACACTAACTTTTCCCAGGAAGCGTTAAAATTATCAGCAAATTAATCTCCAAGTTTATTCAAATTTCACGCAGGTAATCCGAAAATCACTTGCAAAACCACTGGAACTTATTGAGAGCAGAATTCAATTTACCATCTCCAGTAAAATTACTTGAAATTAACCTAAAGCATTCTTGATTACCCTCAGGATCTAAACGACGAGACTGATAACAAGTAAATGAGAAAAATGGCAACAAATTAAGGACATCATTATCAACTTAAATACGGAGAAGGGGATCATTAAGGGCTGGAAGTGGCGGTGTTAGATTGCTGTCTGGATTCATCGCATAATTATCGTTTAAATACCTTTTTTCAATCGTTTTAGAAAAATCGCTTGTAATCAATTATTATTTAAATTTTCAGAAGAAAATCTGTTTTTGCATTTACGGAGATCTGGAAATTTTAGTAAATGGCAAAAAGCTAACGATTTGATAAGAATTTCGAGCGTTGAAAATTCGGGACAGGAATCATAAATAGAATGGGGAGAAGTTTTCCCCTTTATATCCAAAACCTCTTGGCACTTACATTTATCAAACATAAATTACTTGATGTCTTATCAAGGGGCTGAAAAACATCGACTTACAACAACCACATGTATTTTTTAACGACTTATCAGACATCATGCTTCTTGAATCCGTTTTTTCCTTCTCAATGCATTTCATCCCCCAAAACCGAACGAGATTCTTAGTAATGTGTATCCTTTTCAGTATATACAGATCAGTGGATACTTTTTATACTCCTCTATTCGAATCTCCATGGGTGGGTAGATTATGTTGTTACCGAACTGATGCTCCTTGAATCCATCAGTTAAGGGTTAGTTGACTGTTGTACTTGACTCTGTGGCTGTGTACTCTATACCGTGCACCCTCTAACAACATACAAATTTTATTTGAAAAGATTTTTTTATTATTATGGTTTTGCACGACCATCTTAAAAACGAGGACAAAAATAGACGAGGGTAGGAGTTGTGACAAAAATCTCTGATGGATACACAAAAGCTTGACTGTTCGTCTACGCGTCCGCCCTTGCTCTTCCCTTGAGACTGATTGGGGACATCATGTTAAGCTCAAAATGAGACATGTGGCATCGAAAAGGGCTGTGAAAGCCATTAGAAAATGTCACATTGTCATTTTTATGTTTATTCACTTATTTTCATGATGTATTATGCTCATGACAATAAAAAAACGCCAGCGAAAAATATGTTAAAAGCATGAATGTTAGCCCAAGTAACATTGCAAATGTGTGTGGTGCAATGTTTTCGGAAAATAAAATATCAGTTGTGATCAATACAAAACTTTCCTCTGCAATATTTAGTTTTGGGAAAAAATATGTGAAAAGTAATAATTCAAAAAAATATGTGGAAAGTAAAAACTACGATTTTCGTATAACTTATTTACAAAAAGTTTTAAGTCGCTAGCTCAACGCTTTCTCCCGTTAAAGCGGACAAACCGACAGATGCACGGACATCCTCATAATTTGGTTGAAACGGATTTCGTACTAATCAGAAATTTTCTATCTGCCCCCGTTATCAAGTCGGTATCCGTCATAAATACAATACTTTTCTTCTAAAGCAGAGGAAAGTAAAAACTTTAAATATGGTCGAAAACTGGAAATAATATGAATCTTTCGATCCTAGAAATTCAAATTTGAACCGAACGGAACCACTAAAAAATTTTTTGGTTTTTGGTTTGGTTACAAAATTTCTTTCAAAAACTGGTTTAATATTTTGGTTCGGTTCGGCCATATTTTCTAAAATCCGGTTTGGTTTTGGTTCGGTTCGGTTTACGCCCATCGTACACTTGAGCTAAGCAAGCTCAACTACGTGAGCTAAGTTTCTCGCTGAAAGTAAAATCCTTAGCATTTGAATTGGTGACCGCACACTTCAGCGAAACTATGAAACTACGTCGCCTAGTCATGGGCGACACGAACTAAGCTCGCTCGCGTAGTTCAGACCTCAACTACGCGAACGACTTCCCTGACGCTCAGATATACATACTTTCGGCGTTGGGCACTTGGCACACCGCATTGCGAAAAAGTTCAAGTTTACCACGCGATCTTATATTTCATCTACATTAGCTCTAATTTTGTATTACGTAACAATGCAAAATTGCGGTATCTGCAAAATTAGAGCTCATGTAGATGACATATGATATAAGATCGCGAGGTAAACTTGAACTTTTTCGCAATGCGGTGCGAATTCGCATTCGGTATGCCAAGTGCCTTATACAGTGTAGAATCGGTGTTTGCAAAAGTGTAGTATCTTATGGACATAAATGTGTAAGTGCTCAAATACAACTGATGGCATACATTTACCGGAAATATCGCCGCGTAGCTTAGCTCATGTGTGCAACGAGGTGAGCTAACTCAGCTAAGCTATATAACTATAGCTAGGCTCGCTCGCATAACTTAGCTCAAGTATACGGCGGACGTTATGGTTTGGTTTTGCTTCATTCAAATTTCAATGGTTCAGTGATTTAAAACCGGATTTGCAACTCTGAAAAATCTTGTTCAGATGCAGTCCTTAACACATTTAGAGACTAGGAGGGTAGCGGTAGTGTAACGGTGGTGGTTAAACCTCCCATCCAAAAAATCGCCATAAAGCGAGATAAAGAGTGATTTGAAATAGCGAAAATTAGCGTCACAACCCCTTAATCGAAAGTCATGGAATTCTAAAATGCTCGATTAGACAAACGCATATTCATACGCTTATTTTTTGGGAAATCGCCTAAAAATCCAAATCGAAAGTATTTTTTAAAACGAAATAGGTTGGTTTTACCACAAGTCTACATTAACAATATTTTAGGGAAATGCAGAGAAATATCTAATTCAAAGAAATGCAACAATTATTGCTACTTGAGCATATAACATTTCCAAGATACATCACTTGGCCGTATTCGAAAATTTGCACCGGGATATTTTGCAAGGGGATGAAATAAAAAGAGCGAATTGTGTGCTTATGTGAAACATGTTGATGGGAAACCATTGGCTGCCATCTTAATTCCCTTGACTTTTCACGCGGAAATCTCAACAGTGGATAAAAACATCTCGATAAGGGGGTTTTTTCGCTCTTCATTGAGAAGTCTTTCAGATTTTCTTTTTTTTTTCTTTTTTTTGAGGAAGATGGGCTTCTCTAGTCAGTTATAAAGGATAAAATGAGTTGACATGTTAAGAGCTCATAATAGACATTTTAAGCCCATTTTCCAAAAACTCACTCCAAGAAAAATCATTGAACTGAATAACTTCTGTGTTTAACCTTATTCTCTTCTGGCAAGATAAAAAAAAATTTCAATGAAGAAAAATTTCCATATTTAAGATTTAACTGTGCATATCAAGTTATAGTCAAATTTATGATGACATAAGGGATTTCGCGTTTCATGTATCTCAAGTGAGAAGTTACTTGATAATGGATTGGTTGATTTCAAAAAAAAATTATCTTCTTGAACATTAAACATTTTTTTAAATTATCAACGAAAATCCAAATACAGACAATAGTTCTGTGCTGAAATTGAGGGTCTTTAGAACTTGTACACGGTTAAAAATATGAATTTTCTACATCAAATTTTTATCAACTCGCATGTTTTTATCAATATTTGGTGTAAAATGTCAAAACAACTCCATATTTTTTATCAAATACAAACCAAACATTTATTAAATTTTTACATTTGATACAAAATGTCGATAAAAACATGCGAGTTGATAAAAATTTGGCGTAAAAGATTTTGATAAACAAAAGATTATTCATACAAATCCTTAAATATTTAACCGTGTATAAAAAAAATTTAAAAAAACTTTGTTTTTGGGGTGAACTTTTTTGTCAACTCGGTAGCATACAGTGGATAGTAAGCAAAAACTTCATTACATTTTCCATACGAGGATTCATTGCGGATTCATTATTTGCTTACATAAACGAATTGATTGAAACTACACGATTGAATGTTTAGCTCATAGATACCGATAGAAAGAGTGTTTCATCCTCCTCATATGTTGAATTTCATTGAATTCATTCTATGGCCAGGACTAAAAATACCTTCGTTCGAATCGGTGAAAGGATCTTCGGTTCAAAGTCTTCCTTCCCGGAGCAAACATGCATCATAAAACTTGCACATCCCTTCCATTTGCAACAGAATTTTAACCCTTGAGGGCTTTTATGTTATTTTCATTATGTGGTCGCCGCCGCACGGGATTTTGAGATCAACATTTTCCTCTTAACTGTTGCAATTCCAAAGTATGTATTCTCATCAAATCGTTGTTGTAAATCCTTATAGATGATGCAGTTTGAGTGTAAATCCTTACCGGTCGACTGAATCCCGATTAATGGCCCGAAATAGTCCTGATAGCGTCAGGAAATGTGCGAAATCTCAATTTTACGTTCATCCGAGGGCTATTTATTGATTCTGAATGTTTTGCTACTGTGGCAAATGCACACTTGAAAAATACTCCTGATCCTCCTTGTCGCTGTAAGTGATTTTCAAAGTATTAAAAGCATTTCCATTGAATCACAGGCAAGTGACGATTTTATCCTTTCGCTTGTTTCATTCATGCAACGCCGTTGTACATTTTACGCTTCAATGTCCTTTCGATCGGACTATGCGAATTTCACTGTGGGTGTTTGCCTGATTGCAAAATTCAATTTTCTGAACGTTTTACTTGCACTTAATCCCTCTATTCGTTTAGAAATTCCAACTGTTAAAAAGAAAAGGGTTTCAAAACATAATTTTCTTTGGTTTATTTTCTTTTCAGAATGTTTTAAATTTTTATTTATCAGGGAACGGATGGTGGTAATTTTTCAACAGCAGAAGCTTCTCCAACTTATAAAATTGCATCCCAATCGGTTGAACGGTTCAAATCTTAGCAGATGAGGGGAGTCTTAAAAGAGGGAAAAAGTAAATTTTAAGTACTTTCTTGCAAACTGTACGTTGCAAAAATATCATAAGAAAAGTAAAGGTTTTAATTTCAAATTGCATTTTCTTAAAATAAGCCGACCCCGCTCCCACTTCCCCCCTTACTCTCAAGCTTACTTCAAAATAATAAAAATAGCTTAAGACAGGTTTCGAACCTGGGGCAGCATTCCACAAAAGTACGTTCTGCAAATTTCAACATTTTGATCCCGCGACGATGCGGATGCTAAAATTTGTCAGTTCTCGATTGCCTAATGAGTGAAATTTTTGCATCGATATTTCAGACGTGCGTTTTGAAACAATTTTGTTAAAAATCAAAAATGAAAAACATCAAAAAAAATATTTGAAATAATGCCAGCGAAGAGTGGTGGAATTTGTTTACTAAATTTTATAGAAAATAATGACGAGTTCACAAAAGATACTGTCGAAAATTTAAATTCTTTTGGTCATTTCATACAACACCGTGAAATTTTTTACTACACATACCTTTATTTAAAAACCCTGACCCTAAAACCTCATCCGCCACCAAAAGACCGACATCAAGTTACCGCCTAATAATAAACTGTTGCAGCCACCTAGAAAAACAAAAGTAGTTAGCTAAGAAAAAAAGAAGAGAAAATACTACTTATCTTAGAGTCCGTCCAGTTGTCCATTGTGGATCCGTCCGTCGAATTTCTGATCTCCAACGAGATCACAGTCCGTTTGCCGTCCAAATCCCTCTGCAGAAACATTCGTTTCTACAAAGGTGGGACATATCCCGTGGATGATGGTCGAATTTCAAGATGCAGGTTCCCTTTTCTTCATGAATGAATGAATAGTCAAAACCTGAAAATAGGTAATGCAAATGGCATTAGTGTGGGGAAATTAAAATGAGAAAAGGCGGAACGTATACTTAGCTGTAATGATTTTCCTCTGTTATCCGGTCACTTTAATGTCTCTGAGTTCAGCAACATGTTGCGAAGATCCTCACGGTATAAGAGTTGCTGGCTTCGAGGTTGAGGTTAGAATATAAAAAAAAGGAAAAAGATCATTTTTCAAGGTAAGGAAATCGACAAATAAAAAGTTACTCACCTGGTACAGTGCGATAGTGGTGCGTTCCCGAGTTCCTATCTATTTTAGCAGGAGGTAAAAATCGGGCATCTCCTGTTGGCTCTCCTGCAGCAAAAGTTCCGCTGAACTATCCAACTAGGCTGCATCCCGATATTTCAGCATACAACACGCGAAACCCGCAAACACATTTTTTTTTACATTCGCGGCCAGAAACTCCGGAAAAACACGGAAAACCGACAAACAGGAAAACTTATGTTAATCGTTCCGATCGTAAACAAACTTTGACAGATCGAATTGGATCTGTCAGGTGTCCTAGAGTGTTAGTGCCCATTCACAATGGTAGTTTTTTTATAGGCTTCTCTCTTACACTCTAGGTCAGAACTAAATTAAGTATTTGCGACGGAACGAGACATATAGTTAATAATATTAAGTGCAAGACCGATTGAACACATAAAATATAATATTAATTATATGTATGCGCGGCTCATAACCAGATCACAACAGATGGCGCTCGCTGTACGAACGGTTGTAAGGTTTGAATTTAAAATGGGATATTTCCACTGGCAATTTACCAGTTTTTTTTTTTTATGCTCCAGTGGGCGGGAAAGACCTTGGCGGGTTTTTGGTTTTAGCATTGAGCTGAAAGACGTCCAAGTCAAAGGACGAAATTTGTGGGGTTTCTCCCAACTTGCCATTGAGGCAATAGAATTTTTTTTGGTAAAGTTTAGCTTCCTTTTTTTAAGTGAGTCCCGGAAAATTTTTCTCGTAGTGTGAAATGCTAAAAGTGAGTTGTGGCAAAAGTTTTTAATTTTTTTTTTTAAAAAATATCACTAAACACGAATGTCTTTAGTTGGCGCAATAGACGAATTTTGGCGGCAAAGCTATTTGCAGAGTCATTGCGAAGCAGCACTTTGAGCGGGAAAAGAAATAGGAAGGAAAGCTTAAGTATTGCACGACTTAACCAAAGGTAGAACTTTTCTTTTGTTTCGGGTGATAAATCTAACGATAAATTTTTGTTCTTAAATACCAAAGGAGAAATCCCACCATAAATTAAATTAAAACTAATACAAGAAATTAAGGAACTAAATTAAATTATCATACATAACTTTTACGTAAATGGTAATTCGTTCTTTGTGAGAATTATTGAAGAATGTCCTGGCATCCGATTTCAATCGAGTTAACATCTTTCATTGATTCCTGATATAATATTTGATGCGTGGACCCTCAACATAATCCATGTGGATTTCAACGAATTAGATTTTTCAACATTATTATATTAGAAATTAGTACATTCCGTTAAATTTAAATTGCTTTGTTTCACAAAATTGTGTGAGTGATGTACGGTGACCCCCACGGTACCGCAAGTGTTTCATTGCCCAACTATAATACGGTTTTTATATTTTAAAAGAAAGAAAACAACCGTCATTCTTTTCTCCCTTATTTTATTTGGCGCCAAACAAAATAGGTTTCAGGCTTTGTTTTTCAATCTTCGAGGAAAATTTATTCCAATATTACGTGGTGGAACCTTATTCTTTTATTATTTAAATTGTTTTTTTTTTATATTTATTTTTGTGCATGCGAACCTTAATGTATATTTATGCTAAGTTATTGAAAAATAGATCTTAATAATTACTGGTTAATTTTATATTTCCATGATTTTTTTTGTTAATAAATACTTAATTTTAACGGATGTTTTGCGAATTGAATATTGATCTTTTAATTCGATAGTTCATTAGTATGTCGTGCTAAGCGTTTTACAGGGGGCGTGCAGTGTGAAGAGACGGCGAACATGGTAAGGTAAATGCTTGACAAAGTTCTCTATTTCCCCTTATTTCCCTTGGTCCGTCATAGGTTGGTAAATGGCATAGATCCTTCAATCAGGCACGATATTTTTTTATTGTGATCTTCTATAGGTAGAGAGCAAGGGCAAAGAACCACCCCCATTTCCGTCGAGCTAGCCGGAAAGAACATCTCAAGCGTGCCTACCCGCCTCTTTGCTCTCCCTAAAACACCCTTGTAAATTTTACCATCAAAAAAAACTTGAAAGACTACAGCAGATCGGAGTCACAATAAAATGGCGCCCAACGTATCGCACAGTAAGTCCTCCACGGAAAACTTAGATACGCAGCCAAGTCCTTCACGGAAAGTGCTATCCCCTCTCTTCAGAAAACGCTAAGGCTTTTCCTCCCACCCTTTCTTCTCTTCCCTAACTTTCCTGTTTTCTATTTTCTTTTTCTACTTTCTAAAAAAAAATTCATTTCTTAATTTTTTTCTTTTATTTTAAATTTTCATATTACATTTTCAAAAATTTTACTTTTCTGTCAATTTTTCTTATTTTCTATTTTCATTTCTTCACTTTATGCCATTTAACCACACGAAAGATTCTTTTGCTTCGAATTTGACATCTTATTCTATTCCTCGTATGTGTCCCGGGACATAAAGTTCTAGTAACATAATGTGATCGCGTTTGCCGTACGATGGAGGAATAAGACGATAAAACGAAGCAAAAACAAATCCAACCGCCAACGAATTTAGCGGATCCTTAGTGTGTCCCGATATTAAAACATTTAGATATCGCGTCTGCCGCTTTGGATTCCGCTAAATTCATGAATCTTTTAGGTATCTTTCTGCAGCTTGTTATCTTTCCAAAATGCTTGTCCCGGTGCATAAAGCTCTAGCCTAATGCATCCGCGTTTGCAGCAGTTTGGCCGATTCTAAGTGCAAAAAGGTTTTTTTTTAGGATAAAGTTTGTTGACTGTGTCCCGACACCAATATTTGGATGATCGCGTTGCCGGTTAACAAGCGTTTATCTAGTAGAGTTTTCCAATCTTTTTCCGCCTTGTCAAGTCATTTCCAAGCCATGAGTAGTCTTAACTTCACACTGCACCCGCCGTATGTTCATGATAGATTGTCAATTTCACATATAATTTTATCATTCCTTTTTTTTTATGGGAAAAAGTTCAAACTTTTGGGTGAACTGAATAACACTAAAGGGTGTACAAATGTTAATATTTCGCATAGTATGAGTCATCTTAATAGTAGTAAAGATAAAGATAATCAACGAAAAGATTCTCGTACAATAAATTTTATAAATAATCGTATCATAACAAGATCTCAAACTAAGGTGAATAGTCTTAGAAACTACATTTGGCCGTCACGGTTGTCTGTCCCAAACACCAGTCAGAAAACCCAAATAAACCAAACAAACATGGATGGGGAAAATTCTCAGAATGAGGCTTATGACCCATCAGCGGGGAAAACCAATGCACCTTCGACTGCGAGATCGAATTCTGCGGCTAATAATCCGGCAAATAATAACGACAGCTTAAATAACGGAAATAATGCAGCTCAGTCCGGAATGGTTGACATAAATACTGTTTCGCAAATGATAGCCGCTTCGCAACAAAACATTATTGAAACATTATCGGCTATGATTCGGCAGCAGTTGCCAGCGAATAATAATAATCAGCGAATCCAGGTAGCACCGAATAGTTCTGCTCAAAACAATTTTAATGGGCATGAGCAAAATTTAGGGGTAGCGATTGCGCAGGTTAATGGGGCCGAAAATAATCAAGTAGAATATGAGCAAGATGATGATTCTGACCAGGGTTTTAATCCGAGGTTTGTAGCGGATGAGCATAACGCCGCCGGACACTCTCGTGGTCCTCGAACTCGTGACCGATCGTATAGTCCAAGTAGGGGGGAACGGGGATTCACTCGAATTGAGAAATGGGGTATCAAATTCGATGCCACGTCTAAAACTTTGCCCATCGAAGATTTTATATTCCAAGTAAAATACCTCAAGACCAATAATAATTGTACTTGGAATCAAGTTTTGAAAAATTTTCACCTCCTTTTAGATGGTTTACCGAGAGAGTGGTATTGGCAATATTTACGCCATCACCAAAGAATTACTTGGGCAGAGCTTCGCGATGCTCTAAACAAACAATTTCGATCCACAGAAACTGATTTAGAGATCATAAACAAAATTGTAAATCGCAAGCAGATGCCTCATGAAAACTTTATAGATTATTATAATGTTATCATGAAGATGCGCAACAAAATGAGAACACCGATGAGGGAAAATGATCTCATAACGTTATTCAAGAAAAACGTGAAACCATGGATGACAAAATATATTTTTCCAATGTCTATCTATTCCTTGGACCAATTAAGAGATGCCTGTCGTGTTACGGAGAACGCTTTTCCGATGCACGATACCACGCGAAGTCGAAATCCAGGGCTTAGTCGTCAAGTCAACGAAATCGATCATCATAACAACGACGATTTGGAATGTTACGAGGAAGCTGGATATCACGATAGTGTAGAAGCTATTGGTGTTCCATCAACCTCGAATTTCCGCTCTACTGGTGAAAGACGCGAACTTAGGTGTTGGAACTGTAAGGTTTTAGGCCACACCTTCATGGACTGCTTATCGGAAAAGCGGTCCAAATTTTGTTATAGATGCGGAGCCGAAAATGTTTTTACGATTAAATGTGAGTGTCGGAAGGGAAACATGAAGAGGAACGTGACGAAGGCGGGGGAATCACGTTCGGTTCAGACATCCCCGTAAATCATTGTAAATTGTCCAAGTCAACTTCGACTGAGGATTTAGTTTTAAGTTCTAAAAATATACAAATTTTAAAGTCCGATTGTCCGTTTGTCGATTCCGAAAAAGAAATTGTCCACAAGTCATACACGATTAAACCTTATCACGTGCGTTACAAAGAATATATGGCCGCTAGGCAAAGAATTTTTGAGCATGAAGACCAAACAACAAACTATTCTAATGGTCCTTCAAAAACAGTGATAAATGCGCGTAATAGGTATTTAGTTAGAAAGTCCGAAAGAAAAAATATCGCAAGTAGTATCCTTAATTTAAATGATGATGTCCGCCCATATGCTAAAATTAAGATTTTTGACCGAGAATTAAATGGGTTGCTCGACAGTGGAGCAAGTGTAAGTTGTTTGGGACGTGGAGGGTTAGAGTTAGTGCGTGAATTGAAGATTGAGATTCAGAAATTTACTTCCAATGTCAGGACTGCGGATGGTAAAGTTCAAGGTATTGCTGGAAGAATTCGAGTATCTGTGACATATAAAGATCAAACAGAAAATATAACGCTCTACCTGGTTCCGAGTCTTGACCAGATTTTATACCTGGGAGTGGATTTTTGGAAGATATTTCGAATCGCACCGCATATTATTAGTAGTCTTAGTTCATTTGATCCCGAAAACACCGACCCAAACAAACACGACCTCTCACCAGAACAAGAGCGAAGATTAGAGTCCGTAAAAGATAAATTCCCTTGCTTCAACAAGCTGGGACTTGGGAAAACCTCATTAGAAGAGCACGTGATAGATACGGGAAATGCAGTCGCAGTGAAGCAACGGCATTACCCAGTTTCTCCAGCGGTACAGGCCCTTCTGTATGAGGAGGTGGATAGAATGCTTCGATTGGGAGTCATTGAGGAGAGCCAAAGCGCCTGGAGCAGTCCTGTTGTCCTTGTCAGAAAACCTGGCAAGAATAGACTGTGCCTAGACTCCCGGAAAGTCAACGTTTTGACCGTGAAGGATGCCTATCCGCTTCCTCATATAGAGGGCTTGATGAGCCGTCTGCAAGATACCTTCTTTATTTCTTCTATAGATCTTAAAGACGCGTTCTGGCAAATACCGCTGGAGAAACAGAGTAGAGCGAAAACGGCCTTCACTATACCTGGACGGCCACTCTATCAATTCACCGTTATGCCGTTTGGGCTCTGTAACAGTCCACAAAGGTTATGTCGCTTAATGGACAAGGTGATTCCGTCCAGAATAAAAGAGCGTGTTTTTGTGTATCTGGATGATCTCTTGGTAGTGTCACCAGACTTCGACTCACACATACAGCTGCTGGAAGAGGTTGCAAATCGGTTAAAAATGGCAAATCTCACCATCAATTTGCAAAAATCCCGTTTCTGCTGTAAAGAGCTAAAATATCTCGGTTTCATAATTGGGCGTGGTGAATTAAAGACGGATCCCGAAAAGGTGTCAGCAATAAAGAATTTCCCGGTGCCAAAAACCGCAAAACAAGTCCGGCGTTTCCTAGGTATGGCCGGGTGGTACCGGAAATTCATTAAAGATTTCGCTACGGTTGCTTCCCATCTAACAGATACATTGAAAAAGGCGAAAACATTTAAATTCAGTAAAGAGGCAAACGAATCTTTTGAATCGCTCAAGCTGGCTTTGACCTCAGCTCCAGTCTTGACGCATCCAGAATTTTCGCTGCCATTCTTTATTCAGTGCGACGCATCCGATACCGGAATAGGAGCCGTCCTCTTTCAGGTGAATGAGAGAAAGGAAGAAAGAGTGATAGCGTATATCTCTCAAAAGCTCAATCGTGCACAAGCGAACTATAGCGTCACTGAAAAAGAATGCTTGGCTGCCATAACAGCGATTCATAAGTTTCGTCCTTATGTTGAAGGGATGGAATTCACGGTGATCACGGATCACGCAAGCCTGAAGTGGCTAATGGGGTTAAAGGATCTCAGTGGTCGTTTGGCTCGATGGAGTTTAAAGCTTCAGGGCTATAACTTTAAAATTGAACATCGAAAGGGTTCGGAAAACGTCGTCGCTGACACGTTATCCAGAGTCGATGGGTTAATATTGGAACACCTAGGCAGCATTTCCATAGATTTAGACTCGGAAGAATTTAAGTCGGATGAATACACCGAGTTGTTGAAATACATCGAACAGAATAAAGAACGCTTCCCCGACTTAAAGACGGTCGATGGTTTCGTATATAAACGCACCATACCGTTCGATGGAATTGTTGTAACAGAAGAAAATTCATGGAAGCTTTGGATTCCATCGGGTTTGACGCATCAGCTGATAACTCGAGCCCATGAGCCACCTCAGGCTGCACACGGTGGAATTGGGAAAACGCTTGGTAAGATCAGGGAATATTTTTTTTGGCCTAATATGTCGTCTCAGGTACGGAGCTTTATTAGCGAATGCCAGACATGCAAAGAAGCTAAAGCTTCGAATCAAGTATCCCGAAATTTAATGGGAAATGAGACTGTCACACTTCGACCGTTCCAGAAAATATATATCGATTTTCTTGGGCCCTATCCTCGATCCAAAAAAGGGAATTGTTTCATTTTCGTGGTCTTAGACCATTTTACAAAATACGTGTTGTTAAAAGCTCTACCCAAAGCTAATTCCACGAACGTCATTAAATTTCTGGAATCGGAAGTTTTCTGTAAGTTCGGCGTACCCCAAATACTCCACTCTGATAATGGGAAACAATTCGTTGCAAAAGAATTTGAAGCATTATTGGCGAAATATGGAATTCACCACATGAAGACTGCCAATTATGCACCGCAATCGAATGCATCAGAACGGGTAAATCGCTCGATTTTGGCCGCGATTAGATCTTATTTAAAAGAAGATCAACGCGAATGGGACTCTCATCTAAGTGACATCGAATGCGCGTTAAGAAGTTCGGTACACTCAGCGATTGGTGTTACACCGTATTTCGCACTGTTTGGGTGTAATATGGTTACGCATGCTAGTACGTATAAAGTAGCACAAAAATTAGGGACTCTTTTTGATTCCGAATTTCACCATTTACCAAGGCAACAGCGTTTGGAGCTTATTCGCGAAAAGATTAAAGAAAACTTACATCTTGCATACGAAAAGAGCGCGAAAACATACAATCTCCGTGCTAGACACGTTAAGTATAAACCGGGGCAAGAAGTATATCGACGTAACTTCATCTTGAGCGACGCGAACAAGAAAATCAACGCTAAACTTTGCTCGAAATACGTGAAATGTCGAATAAGAAAGGCTATCGGAAATAGCATGTATGAGTTGGAGGACTTAAATGGAAAACCAATCGGAAACTATCACTGCAAGGACTTAAAACTATAGACTTTCATAACCGAATTTAAAAGATTTTCTTGGGAATAAATGTTGATTGTAGTTAGCACCTGAAATTGAGAAAACTTTAGAAAAACGCAATCACATTGTAAATTCAATATATTTTTATTTTAAATTCGATACCTATAACCTGTAACGTACAGCTATTTGCCCGGCTAAGTTAAGTGGGTTCAACACCACGTTAGTCAAGTTTTTTTTCTCCACAATTTTTTTTAAAAGTTCAGTATGATGTAGTTTGGTGAATGCTTTCCCATCACATATCGGCGGCCGTTCTTCGAATCCTTTTCCGATGCAGAGCCCCGGTAAAGTTTCCGACCCTGTTGCAGCCACCTAGAAAAACAAAAGTAGTTAGCTAAGAAAAAAAGAAGAGAAAATACTACTTATCTTAGAGTCCGTCCAGTTGTCCATTGTGGATCCGTCCGTCGAATTTCTGATCTCCAACGAGATCACAGTCCGTTTGCCGTCCAAATCCCTCTGCAGAAACATTCGTTTCTACAAAGGTGGGACATATCCCGTGGATGATGGTCGAATTTCAAGATGCAGGTTCCCTTTTCTTCATGAATGAATGAATAGTCAAAACCTGAAAATAGGTAATGCAAATGGCATTAGTGTGGGGAAATTAAAATGAGAAAAGGCGGAACGTATACTTAGCTGTAATGATTTTCCTCTGTTATCCGGTCACTTTAATGTCTCTGAGTTCAGCAACATGTTGCGAAGATCCTCACAGTATAAGAGTTGCTGGCTTCGAGGTTGAGGTTAGAATATAAAAAAAAGGAAAAAGATCATTTTTCAAGGTAAGGAAATCGACAAATAAAAAGTTACTCACCTGGTACAGTGCGATAGTGGTGCGTTCCCGAGTTCCTATCTATTTTAGCAGGAGGTAAAAATCGGGCATCTCCTGTTGGCTCTCCTGCAGCAAAAGTTCCGCTGAACTATCCAACTAGGCTGCATCCCGATATTTCAGCATACAACACGCGAAACCCGCAAACACATTTTTTTTTACATTCGCGGCCAGAAACTCCGGAAAAACACGGAAAACCGACAAACAGGAAAACTTATGTTAATCGTTCCGATCGTAAACAAACTTTGACAGATCGAATTGGATCTGTCAGGTGTCCTAGAGTGTTAGTGCCCATTCACAATGGTAGTTTTTTTATAGGCTTCTCTCTTACACTCTAGGTCAGAACTAAATTAAGTATTTGCGACGGAACGAGACATATAGTTAATAATATTAAGTGCAAGACCGATTGAACACATAAAATATAATATTAATTATATGTATGCGCGGCTCATAACCAGATCACAACAGATGGCGCTCGCTGTACGAACGGTTGTAAGGTTTGAATTTAAAATGGGATATTTCCACTGGCAATTTACCAGTTTTTTTTTTTTATGCTCCAGTGGGCGGGAAAGACCTTGGCGGGTTTTTGGTTTTAGCATTGAGCTGAAAGACGTCCAAGTCAAAGGACGAAATTTGTGGGGTTTCTCCCAACTTGCCATTGAGGCAATAGAATTTTTTTTGGTAAAGTTTAGCTTCCTTTTTTTAAGTGAGTCCCGGAAAATTTTTCTCGTAGTGTGAAATGCTAAAAGTGAGTTGTGGCAAAAGTTTTTAATTTTTTTTTTTAAAAAATATCACTAAACACGAATGTCTTTAGTTGGCGCAATAGACGAATTTTGGCGGCAAAGCTATTTGCAGAGTCATTGCGAAGCAGCACTTTGAGCGGGAAAAGAAATAGGAAGGAAAGCTTAAGTATTGCACGACTTAACCAAAGGTAGAACTTTTCTTTTGTTTCGGGTGATAAATCTAACGATAAATTTTTGTTCTTAAATACCAAAGGAGAAATCCCACCATAAATTAAATTAAAACTAATACAAGAAATTAAGGAACTAAATTAAATTATCATACATAACTTTTACGTAAATGGTAATTCGTTCTTTGTGAGAATTATTGAAGAATGTCCTGGCATCCGATTTCAATCGAGTTAACATCTTTCATTGATTCCTGATATAATATTTGATGCGTGGACCCTCAACATAATCCATGTGGATTTCAACGAATTAGATTTTTCAACATTATTATATTAGAAATTAGTACATTCCGTTAAATTTAAATTGCTTTGTTTCACAAAATTGTGTGAGTGATGTACGGTGACCCCCACGGTACCGCAAGTGTTTCATTGCCCAACTATAATACGGTTTTTATATTTTAAAAGAAAGAAAACAACCGTCATTCTTTTCTCCCTTATTTTATTTGGCGCCAAACAAAATAGGTTTCAGGCTTTGTTTTTCAATCTTCGAGGAAAATTTATTCCAATATTACGTGGTGGAACCTTATTCTTTTATTATTTAAATTGTTTTTTTTTTATATTTATTTTTGTGCATGCGAACCTTAATGTATATTTATGCTAAGTTATTGAAAAATAGATCTTAATAATTACTGGTTAATTTTATATTTCCATGATTTTTTTTGTTAATAAATACTTAATTTTAACGGATGTTTTGCGAATTGAATATTGATCTTTTAATTCGATAGTTCATTAGTATGTCGTGCTAAGCGTTTTACAGGGGGCGTGCAGTGTGAAGAGACGGCGAACATGGTAAGGTAAATGCTTGACAAAGTTCTCTATTTCCCCTTATTTCCCTTGGTCCGTCATAGGTTGGTAAATGGCATAGATCCTTCAATCAGGCACGATATTTTTTTATTGTGATCTTCTATAGGTAGAGAGCAAGGGCAAAGAACCACCCCCATTTCCGTCGAGCTAGCCGGAAAGAACATCTCAAGCGTGCCTACCCGCCTCTTTGCTCTCCCTAAAACACCCTTGTAAATTTTACCATCAAAAAAAACTTGAAAGACTACAGCAGATCGGAGTCACAATAAAACCCCCACTTCTTTTGGTCATTTCTTGGTATTATTATTTGTCAACTCCCCCCCCCCCCCCCCCTTATTATTTTTTGCCAGCTCAACATTATTTTCCATCAAATTTAGTAAGCAAATCCCACCACTCTTCACTGGCTTTATTTCAATCCGTTTTTTCGATATTTTCCATGAGAAGCTAACTTGATGTCGGTCTTTTGCTGGCGGATGAGTTTTTAGGGTCAGGGTTTTTCAATAAAGGTATGTAGTAAAAAAATTCACGGTGTTGTATGAAATGACCTAAAGAATTTAAATTTTCGACAGTATCTTTTGCTACGCCCGCCACCGGATGTCTCAAAAGCTTAAAATGAGAATGTTACTTTTGGTCCCACTTCACCCTATTCAAAATATTAAAATGCTTTTTAAAGACATAAATTATTTATACTTATAAAACATGGACAACAACTGTAAGACCAAGTAAAACAACAACAAGGGAATTTAATTTTCTATGCACAAAACCGACAAAACGTAAGATAACCGCAAATCCATCGAAAAACCACATACCTCGCAAATCGAATTCATAAATGTTTTTGCAGTTTACGGGTAACTTTCCTCTAACCACGGACAATAATGGAACATAAGTAAATCCTACTAGTGTAAGTGCACAAACACAGTTCAATTACAGACTAAATTAAATTCACAAAGGTGCAATTGCATAAAACCGAATGCAAAAAAAATATTACAAAAATTGTTTTTACATCAAAGTAGTGAAAATATGTTATCTAAATGCATTTCCACGGCACCGTCGAAAAGTGTCCAAGCAAAACATTCCATGTGTCAAAGGGGTTTTTGTCCTTTTTCGAAAATTTCCTTAGTTTATGCAGCAGACTATCATCCCTATTTACCACCCCCGATTGCCGTCATCGTCATTGGGGTGAATGTGTCACCTTCATAAGTTGCGGTTTCGACAGGTTTTTGTGCTGTGGACATCGTTTGCATAGATTACTGGAAAAGATTTCATTGTGAACAAAACTTTTTTTTTGTGTCGTTGATACATCGACAGGACGAAAGCGATTTAAAACAGGACGACGGCAAGCAACAACACTCGACTCAGACGATATCAATGGCAGAACATTCATAATGTTACTAAACCAATGATGAAAAACAACATTTTCTCACAACTACGAGTATATTTTAAGTAACAATGAAGTTTTGTTTGGAATTTCTACATTACACAAGGAGTTTCCCTTTTTAGTGATGCATAATTTTGATATTACAATAATACGATAAAAAGATTCATATTTATTTTGGTTGAGGTGAAAGTTAAATAGATTTTCAAACTATTTTCATATAGACTAAAATGAAGATTAAGTTTTAACAAAATAAGTAAAATTAAATAAAAGCTTGTGAAAACCGATTCTAAGGTCAGTGATTCAATTCAGGTGTTTTTTATTTTTGTCGAAGAATTTTATTTTTACGCAACTGGAAAGAGGGTGTAATTTGTTTATGATGTATCCTAAACCGCTTGACCGATTTTGATAAATGTGGTGTCTTTAGATTCATCTTGGCTCCACATATGATGAATCTAACAACACCTCGTTTTAATAAACGAGGTGTCGTTTGATTCATCATATACATACAGGGTGGGCCAGAATAGACGCAGGGGTTTGAAGTCTTTATAACTTTTTTTTTATTTTTATTTTTTTAATTTTGTTTCAGCATTTTGTTAAGAAGACTTGGGCAATTTAAAATGGACCTATACACAATAGAACAACGAACCGGTGGGCGGTGGGCTCAATGGCTCTTTTACGGGACATGTTTGGCGGACGCATTATTTCGAAAAGTTGCGATTTCAATTGGCCTCCGCGTTCACCTGATCTAACGATTCCAGAGTGTTTCCTTTGGGGATATTTGAAAGAAAAGGTGTACGTCAACAAGCCAACAACCATCAGCCAATTGAAAACCAACATTCGCAGTGAAATCGAGGCCATAACACGAAAGGTTATGGAAAATGTCTTGGAAAGAGCACGGATTTGCGAAGCAGAAAATGGCCACCACTTGCAGGATATAATTTTCCATGTTTAGACCAAAAATATTCCCCATCAATCAACTACATGTATTTGAAAAAAAAATTATAGGTTTCGCTAAAATAAAAAATTTATAAAGAATTCAAACCCCCGCGTCTATTCTGGCCCACCCTGTATATAACAGGCAACGTCTGTCTGTATGTTCGGACTTGGTTCGAAAACCATTGGACCGATTTTGATGTGGGTTTTTCCTAAATGTTGCTTAGACCTCTGGTCAGGTTATAGGCTATGTATTATTTTGCTACAGTCCGCCAATTTTCCCCCACAATCATTTATCCCCACCATAAACCTGTTTTTAAGTTACTCAATAGAATAACTCGTAAACTACTAAACCGAATTAGCTGAAAATTTACACAGGAGTGCTTTATACCCCGAAATTATTGATTAGATTTGCGGTTGGCAAATATTCTTCTCCCCTCTGACCCCCTCTTCAGCTATCTCCTAAACTACTGAATGGATTTTGATGTGGTTTTCACTATTGGGCAGGTCGTTCATCAGGGTGGCCGAGGAGGATGTGTGGGGCACGGATGAAACGCGGGGCGGTTCGTGGTGGAGCCCCTAGTACGATATAAAAAGTTTGAAAATTTCAAAATGGTGGAGGCTCCGCTTTGTCTAAATTGAACAAAACTATGATGGATTCACCAAGGATGTCTAAGAATTGAGCTGGGCGAGTTTTTACGGGGGAGATAAAACAATTGTTACAAAAAAAATCTACATTCTGTGTTTGAAAGATAATTGGGAAAACTGATGTTCGTCAAAGTTTCTTTGGTTAAGACTTTACCTTAGCGGAAGCCGAACTTCGATATTTTTGAGTAGCCTGCGACGAGTTATGAAACACCACGTCGTTCGTGTCGGAAACCTAGAGTGATATTCCGTAACTTGTTTCAAGTGTTTGTTTCGAGTTAGAAGAAAAAGTAGTATTCGCGATCTCTGTTTCGCCCTATCATTCGGATCGGAACAAAGACAGCGAATATTACTTTTTCTTCTAACTCGAAACAAACGCTTGAAACAAGTTATGGAATACCACTCCTATTATTTTTACCTGTGCGGCACACGAACAAAAATGTTTTTTTTTATTTTTTTAGTGATGTCATTTCAAATGTTCATGCGGCAATAGAAGACGATCTAATCGGTGGAAAAATTTGGTACCACTGTGCTGTTACGAAAAAAGTGGTACATCGCGTGTACCACCAAGCTTGTAAGTGTTAGAGGTGTGCTATACGTGGATTGAAAATCACACACATATTTCTTATAAGAAAGTACGAAAATATGAGATAAACACATATCCAGCTGTGTCACGATCGCATTATAAATATAAAACATCTAATTTCCAAAAATCTGTAATCTTGTTAAAATACTGTTATTCTAGAAAAACTTTACCACCTATTTTTCAAGCCACACTCCGCAATCATCCGCAGTCGAAATTATTTTTGAAATGAAATTTCCTGTGAATCCTGCAGACAAGCAAAAAACCACGACAGTGACGAAGTCAAATTTCAACTGCATGCACCACAATCACGGCAAGACGTGAATAGAATCCGTCACAGTATGAACGTAATTTCATTATTTAGAAGTCAAATTTTCATTACGGATATTATTCATAGAATATCAGGAAGATGGGTTCCTAAAGCCTCCCACCCACCAGCAACCACGGCCAGTACCAGCGTGTAAAGAAAAACCAACCCAAATGATTGAAGGAATTTTCAAGGATTCTGAACGAGTATATCAAAATACCAGGCAATAATGGGAGTTTCCCTACTCTAGTCCACAATTCAGTTTCGATGGAATTCCAGATAGTCTCCATTTGCCAGAGCAACTAACTGGGAACTTCACGTAGTATTCTAACAACAGAATGGAATCTCCGGTAGACAGGCTCCACAAAAAATCAAGGAATGTAAAAAAAATTGATCTAAAGGAAGAAAATATTGAAGTCTCAACTCATGAAGGACTCCTTGCTGGTACAGCACGTGACTTAAATAGCTGCATACCAATCAGATTCCAATAGACGAATAGCCGTCGTGTTTTCCATTTGAATTCGAATATAAATAAAAAAAAAATAAAACCCAGAAAAATATTTCGAAATGAAATAAAAAATATATCTTTATATATTTTGAATATATTTTATCTAAACATTGAAGTTAACTCAAATTTACTGACATGAAATTTTCAGTATTTTAAATTTTTCATTTGAATTTATGGTGGTACTTAAGAAATCCTGTGTTTATAAAGCTTTAGTTTTATTATAATGATTTCAGTATCTGATAGTATACAAAGCAAATCGTGTTTGGAAACATTCCTATATTTTCTAGTAAGCCAAATTTCGGTAATCTCTCCTATATGTGCAGATCCCATGGCCAAAATACTTGTAAGATATGCGACAATGTATAAGAAAATAAAAAAATCGGAATTACTCCCGGATTTTTTGCCGTGTATACTTTCCTTATTTTATATATGATCTAATCATATATTTTTTTCGCGTGTGGCAGTTACGATCAAAATTTCTCGATACAAAATCTAGGTTTCTGACGATTTTCATCGTAACATTCTTTAACAAACCGAAGTATCAACACACTGTACATATATGAACAACATCCCTACTATTTCATGATGAAACAAATCGAGCCCCCAACTCCACTCCCCTCCGATGACTTACTTATAACAAAAGTTATATTTTATATTAACACGTTGACTGCCAGACCAATTTTCCAAAAATGTAAGGGAGATGTTAATACATGTAGACGTATGTAGAATGTACGTATGTATAAATGTATGTATGTATGCATGTAGATTGTAGACCCAGCTATCGTAAATGATAGCCTTGGCCGCTCATGAATCATAGTGCCAATTTTCACTGGCTATCAAAAATAATAGCCATGGCAGTCAATGTGTTAAAAGTACCAGGAAGACCGAGCCATGCTCGGCGACTTCAAAATCCTACTTTTGCTGATTTTTGGGGAGAAACTAAATTCACATTATCTTTACAGAGCTTTTCCAGAGTTTTTAAATTCCCGACCTAGAAAGCTAGAACCAAAACTAACGCGCGATAACAAAATTATATAGAAATCAGTTGAGTGGTTATTGAGTAATCGCTGTCACCGATTTTTGAAACGTTATTTTGAGACACCAGGTGAGGGTTATCGAGGTGAGGGAAAAGTTAGGTTTGTAGTGGAAAAATCGAAAGCCCTTAGCCCCCTTAGTAATACTGTAAAGTTTCATTAAGATTGGACCACCCAATTCGAAGATACCAGGCGAGGGGTATCGAGGGGAGGGAAAAGTCAGGTTTGTAGTGAAAAAATCGAAAGCCCTTAGCCCCCTTAGTGATACTGTAAAGTTTCATTAAGATCGGACCACCCAATTCGAAGATACCAGGCGAGGGGTATCGAGGGGAGGGAAAAGTCAGGTTTGTAGTGAAAAAATCGAAAGTCCTTAGCTCCCTTAGTAATACTGCAAAGTTTCATTGAGATCGGCTCACCCAATTCGAAGATACCAGGGGAATTTTCTCAGAGGTGAGACCTATCTAGATCGATTTCTTGTCCCCGAAAATCCCTAACCCCCAAGTTTCGTAAAAATCGTTAGGCGGGTTTTCGAGATCGTTTGTGCAGACAGACAGACAGACAGACAGACTTTCCTCGTATTATATTATAGGATTCCGTTTCTTGCCCTATAATTTTTAAAGCATTGATCGTAGAAAGATTGTTATTTGAACGATCCCTCCTTCTTTTTCATGATAAACATTTTCGCCAAAAACTACTTCGTACCGATTACTTCATATACAAAAGACAACTTCTGTTAAGTATTATGTGTGAAGTTATCTAACAAAAATCTACTATAAACAAAATTGTCCACTTTACAAAAAACCCTAAAACCCTTAAAACTTTATCAATTGAATAATGTAATATTTCGACATATAAATATTGATTACCAAAAAAAATATTCCAATCAATTTTTACACTAAATCAAAATTATTCAAATGTACAATCAAATAGAACTCCCGAAAAACAAATAAGATAGCTAAACTACCTTTGAAAAAATATAGAAAAAGTTGCCAAAAGAATGGATATGAAGAAAAAACATTTTTTTTGATACAAACCAAATTGTCTCCAAATAAGAAAACAAAGAAAAAATCAAATAAAATAAAAATTCCACCGATAAAACCATTTGAAATGACTGCAGGATCCTGTGGACCAGCCAGACCAAACCATGTCAAACAAAAAAGAATGGGTCCAAGGATTCATGGTTCCACGGATTCTAGCATAAAAGATAAGAATACACACAACAAAGCCATCAGATAATTCAATTTAAGACTGCTACAGCGATACAGGACAACGACGGGAGTCTCTGTTGTCTTTTTTGGGAACAAAATACAAATTCCACATGGGTTCGAACAGAAAGCCGGGATAGATAGCTCCTCCGACGCGGAGTTCACGCTTCGTCCTTGAAAAAAAAATCAAAAATGTTTCATTGCATGTGGGCTTCTTCAATCCCTTTCATCCGCCAGTCCAGTAGCTGATGGCTCTTGGCTGTTTTCTTGGAGCATGCTGTAAAATAAAACCCAAAAATGACAAAGATTTTCATAGAGATGTATGTATCTATCTAAAAATCGGGTTCAGTCGGGAACACAAGCACTGGGGATGAGGAACCCCAAATTCAATATTTTCAACAGCACCACAGCTAAATCCAATCCTCTGGGAAGCTAAAGACCTTCCCAAAATTGCTTGTGGAATGTTGGTTTTTTTTTTCGGGGGCAGATCTAAGACAATCGTCTTGGATTTTATTTGAAATGTGAAAGAACGAACATTTATTCAGTTTCATGGTTTCTATGCTTTCCATCTATGTTTCGACCCATCTTGGATATATATTTTTTTTGGCTCTTGCCATTCAATGAAAGTATCTTCGAGTATCTGTAAAAGGACGACAACGAGCGGCAAACATTTCGACATTTCAAGATTTCAACATTTCTCGTGGTAAAACAATTGATAGCCATGTGACGAGTGTGGTTTGCTTACTTCCTTAAAAATTTGCTGATTTCGAACAATTGTGGAAAATGTGGAAAACAATAGCATGGAACGGGAAAATGGCGTTTTATAACACTATTGATAGTCATTTGATGGTAGTAATCGAAAGGAGTTTCCACATTATATCAATCGAATATCGACGAAGAGATTTTACGTCGATTTTTTTCTGGTTAAGTTTTTCGATTTTTATTTCATTGTAATATAATCAATAGTTATTTTATAAAACAACCATTTTATTTTTTTGAAATATCAGAGTTTTTTTTAGATTCTTTTATTCTTTAAAGTCCCATGCATTTTTTTCGGAAAATGTTTTTTTCAAAAATTGAAAAATAAATCAAATTCTGGCATTTAAAATATCAGTAAAATACTGGACCAAAACTTTTGCTATGAAATTCTAAAAAAAGATTCCCTCACAAATAATTTAAAAAATACCTCTTGCATAAATCTATAATTGTTTGCATCAACGAAATTTAGCTACCTAAGATCAACTTAAATGATTTAAGTCCCGGAATTTGTATGGTTTAAGTAAGCTAAGCACAATGTATTTTTTTAACACATTGACTGCCATGGCTATCATATTTGATAGCCAGTGAAAAATTCACTAAGTTTAATGAGGGGCACTGCCTATAATTTTCGATAGTCAGATCTGCATTCTACATGTATAAATTCTACATACATTGATACATCAAGTATATATACTTACATTCATACCTTCTAGATATCCTATAAAAATTTCCTATAAAAATTTGCAGAATTGGTATGGCAGTGAACGTGTTAAAAATAGTTGGCTCTAACGAGCCTTAAAAAAAATAGTGCTGAACACCTCTTTGAATTTTTTGGGAAAAACAACAATTATTTTCTAAAAGCTGAAAACAACTGTAATTTTTATCAATAATTTCATGGGAAAAGCTTACACCACTCATTTTACAAACAATCCTTAAAAACGGTCATAAGGAAAAATCAGACAACGCTATGGGTGAACAAATGTTGCTACCGAAAAGAATTTCTAAAGCATATAACTAAGACCACATACTGACGTAAAAACATCGGAAAAGAAATGTGTTGAATGAAATGTCTTTAAAAAATTACTTACAAAACTTTTGGAAACGTAAAACTTTTGGGCTTCTGAAACATTTTTTTAATTTAGAAAAAAAAAGTTTCTCGATTAAAATCGTCAGTTCGAGATGGGTTTGTGTGGGAACTGGGTTTAAAAAAATTTGTATAAATTAAAAATAATCTGTTCGTTTGGAGAATAATAGCAAAGGTTAGTCTTACTTGACTCCCAACTCAGAGGATACTTTTTGGTGGACTTTTATTGGAGCTTGATCTCTGATAAATACCTAATACCTAGTTTCCGGCCGATCGGTTCAGTAGTTTTCCCGCGAAAGAATAACATAAAGGAAAAACTAAGCTTCGGACTCAGTTTACCCTCTCCCCATCCCTCGTCCTAGTTTCCAATATGCCTACAGCGAACATCCGTATCAAATTTCAGGTCAATCGGCTTAGCCGTCGTCACCTGAAAAAAGAACAGACTCATTTTTTTGAAAAACCTCATTTTTTTATATATATCGGGTCTTTCAACAAGGACATAACAATTTTGTATTTAAATAAAACACAGAATAATTGAGATATCGGGCTGAAATTTATTCCAGATGTAGTGGACATGTTTCATTTAAGTATGAAATTCGATGTCGTTCATATGGCCACCGCGAGCACGTTTGCTGATTGATTCTTTGGAGCCAATTTTCCACCATTCTTCCATACATATCGGCCGGAACGTTGGCAATTTCGCGTTCGATATTGTTCCTGAACTTCTCTAACGTTGTTGGGTTGTTGGCATAAACTAGTGCTGTGACATCGACATCGATGTTTTCAAAATCCCAAAAGCAGTGATCGTGTTAATTTTTGTCAAGAGCTTCTATCCCTTTCAGACCCAAAAATTTTTTTTTAAATTTTTTTTGTTATTCTGGTTATGAAATATAATAGTATAGCAATTTTAGTAGCAATCGGAAGAAAAAAAATTTTGGGTCTGAAAGGGATAGAAATACTAGCTGCAATTGCATACCACCGTTTGTATGTGTAATAATTTTGTTTGGACTTTCCAGATGCACACGCACAGTCCTTCAGTTTATGGGATGACCACCACAAAATGGTAGAAGAGACCTGGAAGTCACAGCACTAGCATAAACCAACGACTTAACATAACCCCATAAAAAGAAATCCAACGGCGTTAAATCGCATGAGCGAGGTGGCCATTCGACCGGACAATTTCTCGAGATTACACGATTACTGAACTTCTCCTTCAATAGATCAATTGTTTGACCAGCTGTGTGGCATTGCTCGTTCGTGAACTTCACTCTGATAAAAATGTAAACCTTGACTGACGTTTTAGCATTGCCAAAATTGTTATGTCCTTGTTGAAAGACCCTTTATTAGTAAAAAAATGAATTATTTATTTATTTTTCCGAAATTCGAGAAACGAATATATGAATATTTTTCCGAAATCTTTCATTTAAGGCCCGACACGATGGGTACTTGAGTATCTGGCATAATTAATTTATACAACATGGCGCCTGAATCCGCCATTTTGTTTTGTGATTTATGCGAATATACATACTAGAATTTGGCCCCGGCTTACAAGCGTAAGTAGAACAAAATCTAGGAAAACAAAATTTAGTTGGTTATAAATCGGTCCGTGCTTTTCTTCAATTTTTTTTTTCTTTTCGGAAAATGGTTTTCAAAAATTAACAAAAAGACAATAAATATAATAAATTCCAGCATTTGGAATCGGATTCACTTTACTCCCTCCCCTAATTCCCCCAACACTCGGGCTACTCCTAAATGGAGATTTGTTAGAGATGGACCCCGATAAACATCGGTGGGCTACAGCAAACATATATACCAAATTTCAGGTCAATCTGTTGAGCCGTTTTCAGGATTTAACCCTGAATAACAGGTAGACAAAAAAGCTCTTAAAAATACGTTAAATTCATTTACGGTATGTTTGCGACTCCATAATCGTCTAGATACCTTTTAACACATGGATCAATAAGTCCCGAGACTAACCCAGAGATGACGCTCGTAGTAAACCAGTAACCACGTCTTTCTAGAGTACTAACCTTTGCTTGAAACGTGTCAAAATTTTAAGTCGATCGGACCAGAAACAGCTGAGTTATCGAGGTTGGAGTAAAGTCGTTTTGTAGTTTGTTTAAAAAATGGAAAAAACCGAGTTTCGTGTTCTGATAAAACATTGTTTTTTAATGGGTAAAAACACCGTGCAAGCGAAACAATGGATTGAAAAATGTTACCCGGACTCTTGTCCATCAAAAGCAACGATTTGTCGGTGGTTTGCCGAGTTTAAACGTGGTCGTACCGACACAAATGACGCGGAACGCTCGGGTAGACCTGTGGAAGCCGTTACACCGGAAAATGTGAGTGAAGTGACAAAAATTATAATGAAAGATCGTAAAGTGAAGCTCCGTGAGATTGCTGAGATAACACAGATATCATATGGAAGTGCATTTACTATCCTTCATGAAAAATTGAGCATGAAAAAGGTTTTTTCCAAGTGGGTGCCGCGATTGCTTTCGATGGAACAAAAACAGCAACGAGTCGATGATTCAGAAAGCTGTTTATCGCTATTTACTCGCAATAAAAAAGATTTCTTGCGTCGTTACGTGTCCATGGACGAAACATGGATACATCACTACACTCGAGAGTCGAAGCGGCAGTCATCTGAGTCGCGCACAGCTGGCGAAAGCCGTCCGAAGCGTCCGAAAACGCAGCAGTCAGCTGGCAAAGTCATGGCGTCAGTTTTTTGGGATACGCATGGCGTGATTTTCATTGACTACCTCGAAAAAGGTAAATCGATCAACAGTGATTATTATATTGACTTGCTGGTGCGTTTGAAGGAGGAAATCGCAAAAAAACGACCGCACATGCAGAGAAAAAAAATCCTTTTTCACCAAGACAATGCACCCTGCCACAAGTCGATGAAAACAATGGCAAAATTGAACGAATTGGGCTTTCATCTGCTTCCCCACCCCCCATACTCGCCAGATTTAGCCCCCAGTGACTACTGGCTCTTTGCTGATCTTAAAAAAATGCTCCAGGGAAAAAGATTTGGCTCAAATGAGGAGGTCATCGCTGAAACTGAAGCTTATTTTGAAGCGAAAGATAATTTTTTTTATAAACATGGTATTGAAAAATTGGAAAAGCGTTGGAACGATTGTATCACCCTAAAAGGTGATTATATTGATGAATAAAAAAAAATTTAGCAAAAAAAATGTTGTTTTCATTGTTAGTCTCGGGACTTATTGATCCATGTGTTACCTTACCATCATTTCTAAATCAATTCAATTTTCTCGTTCGACAACTATTCAATCCAGACATAATAAAATCGTGATATATTTGTCTACTACAAATTTACCAAATTCCAATAAAAATACAAATATCAAACTCTATTGAACTCAATCGATACCGCCATAAAACGATAATAACAAAAAAAAACTAAAGTGGTTTTCCGAAGGATAAATTCCTTGCAACTCTAAAAAAAAAGCACCTACAATGTCGACAAAAACCCTAAATTGAAATTGCAGCTTGTCTTTTCCTCCTTTTTTCAATTTTTTGTACTCTGGACACCAATTTTTATAAATCTAACAATGACGGAGACTATATCAACAATTCCTTGCTATCGCCTTAGATAAAAAGATTTAAGATAAACAGAAATATACCACAAAAGAGGATTCCAATGCAGCTCTCAAATGTCCAAGCGAACAACTAAAACGGTCCAGCGATAACTCAATTTTAGCCTTAAACCGCAAGCAGAAGATAAAAGGAAAACTTGTTGGCAAATGCTAAGAAAATGTTGGCCCAGCAGAATAAAACTAAAATATTTTCCCGTTTTATACACTCCGAATATGTATGTGTGTGTGTGGATGAAAAAACGCTCTATGAAGGATCTGCAGTTGGATCAAAATCTTAAGACGAATTCCTTTAAGTGAGAGATTGGCAGCCTAGGGCACGTACATGTAGGTACTGAGTTGCATTGGATTTCATTTTAGAATTTTTCAACGTTTTTAAGCTTCAGGAATTTTATTCAACCGAAAAAAAAACTCCCCTAAAATAGAAGCAATCGCGAATGACTCGACAATCGAATTGCGGAGCTTTTATTTCGAAAAATTCTTCGGATGAAAAGATTTAGAAACCGCAGTCATTTAGACTGACTACCGATGAATTCGGAATTCCTTTTTATCGAGAAATTATCCCTCATTGCCAGAAGCCATCAACTGTTCAAAAAATTCCACATCCATATCACTCACATTGAATCCTTCAAACTTCATCCGTAAAGTTCCCCCGTTTTAGCCTCGCTCCTCGATGAAATGGTCCAAACGCATTTGTCTCCAGATCCGTTTTATTGTTTTTCGTTATCCTTCTTCGCTCGGCACTAAAATGCGGACCAAGGAGTTTTAGATAAGACACAGACCCAATTGATACCGGAAATAATTCCTTCGAATGGATTCCAAAGCGATCAACTCAGTTCAATCCACATCCATAGCGTTCGAAAGATAAGACAACGATTGTTTTCTAACATCCCTTTTGCATTCAGAGTTTCCGATATTTTTACATCCAAGACTTTTACACTCTACCAAATGCCTGGTGCTTTTTTTTCTTAGAGAATTTGAAAATGTCTCGTAAGCGAAGCGACAGGACACACTTGTTAAATTGTAAATGAAGCCAACGACTAAATGGGGACCGCTTTTGTAAAATAGGGAGATGGAGTTGTATAATTCGGACGCAAAAGACGATATGCTTATCTTGTGCACTGTAAGAAAATTGAAACAAAATTTTAGCAAACATTTTCTTACCATTACAAAATGTCTATTTACAGAAAAAAAAATTTTTAATGCTTTTTTTAAAAAAAAAATAAAAGGGAAAGAAATTTTTTTGAAACCTGCATCAGAAATAAAAGCGAGATAAATATTAATTTTATTTTGCATGCCCTTATCTCGCTTTTATTTCCAATACACAGTGCCCAAAAATTGTTTTTCCTTTTTAGTACTTTTTTTTAAATAAAAGCATTTAAAAAAAGTTTATTTTTTTATTTTTTTTATTTTATCCTTTTTAGCTATTTCGTAGTTGATTAGTATGGCTAAAAATCCAAGATGAAAAAGATGATCACATTATCCTAACGGGACCTTCCGTTGTCCTTACAGACTTCTTAATGTCAGAAACGGATTTATCGACCCAAAAGCACCAAGATGAGATATTTTTTTCGAAAATTTGAGAATAAGGATAATCATATTATCCTTAAAGGACCTTCCGTTATCCTTACAGATTTCTTAATGCCAGAATCGGATTCAGCGGCCCCAAAAACTCCCAAATTAGAATTTTTCCCGGAAAATTAAAGGAAAAAAATAATGACGTTATTCTTACAGGACCTTCCCTTATCCTTACAAGGACGAAGTAGTGAAAATATCGTATTATCATCGGACTTACGTATATGTGCCAAAATTCAAGTCAATCGGATGAGTAGAAGTGGGTCAAAATTTTTTAAAAATACCAGAATGTCGCAAAAATGTCGCAAATCGAGGAACACCTGTTGGTTCTGTCAAGAAAAAATTGTCCAAATTTAGCCCTTTAGCAACATCTTAATTCATAATTTGTCAGTTTTTTCGTCTATCCTCCGGACAATGTCATTAACACCAGAAAAAGTCCAAAGAGCGTTTTGCCCTGGATCACGACATTTATTGTTGATCGATTGCAACGAAACCTTACAAATGTTTGAATTCATCCATGGTTCGCAATCCTTGTAAAACTATAGGTTCGCCATAGAGACGAAAAATTGATTCAACACCTCAATTGAAGAGGCACAGTCTCGTCTTGGGGTGGAAATACATCCCAAGACAAGACGCAAAATATTAAAAATGACTTATGACGCTACCACCAGTTCATGAAATTTCTTAACTTTCTCTCTTTTATGTCCTGCGACTTTTGTAGTGAATTATAAAACCCTAAACATTTAAACCTCTTGATATTCAACTGATTTGTTGCGTATTATTTGATGTAGATTTAAAAAAATGTGGATCAAAAAATTTATAGTGTACAAAAAAACATAAGTGGTGTAAACATTGAAGACACCGAGACTATACACATTGAAAACCCCTCACCCCGTTCATCTTGAAATAAAGAATAGACCATGTGGAAGATGTTTTCCGCTTTTCCTAAGGACTTTCCCGATAAGAATTTTTCGGGCAATTTTTTTTTTCTTTTCAAGATTTCGTTATCAGTGTTTTCCCTTTAGTGGTACAATTTCTCAAGAGTTGGGAGCCGTGCAATGAGGATCTTAAGGGAGTTGTTTCGAATAGATTTTTCCGATAGGTTCGAAAATGTCGTCACCATCTCACATGCCAATGTCCTCAATGTTATTCTTTTCCTTTTCTTCATCAATACTTGGCATCGGATCCTTTACATCTAATATCGAATATAGCAAAATAGAATATATATCGAAGCATATCGTCAATGTATTTGCTGGTCGTAAGCTTATCTTTATGGCTTTCCAAAGTGATGAAATACTTAAGACCACTCTCCGTTTTCTTTTTTTTCAGGATTTCGCTCAACGGAAAGGAGTTCGTTTTTTACATTCGACCGTCTATGTGTATTCATTGGGGTGATGTTTTCTATGTTAATTTTTTTTTCTCTGGGTGATTTTCGGAGAAAATTTATTTGAAAATAGATTGGAGTGGTGATCAGGATTTTTTCCACTCGATACCGGATTTTTTTATCGTTAAATGGGGAAACTACTTAGCAAACGCTAAATGATATGTTTCATTAGATGTAGGCTGAAGGGATATAAAAATTCAATGATGATTTTGGAAGAAATCTGAAGAAAATATTAAAAAGATTTTGAGGAGCTTCATTAAAAATACATAAAATCCATTAGTGGATTTATTTTTATAAAATGGTCTCTCATAATCTGGTAATCAAGGTATAAAATCATCAGTTTTATCATATCGCCACTAAAAATTTAGAATTTTTGGCCTAAATTATTTTTTAATATACTGAAATATTTTCTTACGGCCAATTTATTCACTAGGAGTTAAATCGCCTTAACTCCCTTAACTCACCTTTTACATGGAAAATAACACTAGCTAACTCCCTTAACTCACTAACTCGGCTTAACTCCTAGTGAATAAATTAGGGGTTAGTGTGTTTGACCTCAAAAATAGTTTTAGAAACATTACTTTCCTTGATTTCTTGAAACAATAAAAAAAATCCTCGAAAAAATTGAAAAACCCCGAAACTAAAAAAAACATTGATCCTTCAAAAAAAATTGAAAAATCCTGAAATAAGAAAATTTCTTTGAAAAGGATAAAATAATATAAACATTGGAGTAAATTTACTGAAAGCCACACACAGATCTTCCGGTCGCGTCCGAAAAATGTTTTTGTCGTTGGAATTGTGTACCAAGCCTGTCCTGCCGCACACCAATTTTAAATTTACTCCAGTGATTATATTATTTCAGCCGTTTTAACACGTTGACTGCCTTCATGGAAGCGAAAAAATAGTAGACTTTTTTTATTAATCACATTGAAATGACATTATTTTTTATAAATATGGCGCAATATACAGCTTGTGGTTGCGCTTTGGACTCACAAAATTTATAGGCCGAATATCAAGAAAGGTTTCCCAAACCGACTATAATTTTTTTTTCAATAAGTTTTATACAGTTCTGTGCACCCAATGCTTTACAACTCTGTGAGACCACATGTGTCTCAAACGGCCTGAGGAGTCCATTTTAATGTGACACCACGTCGGTCTCACATGGCAGTCAACGTGTTAAAGGATTTTTTAATTCGGGATTTTTCAAACATTTTAATAAATTTTCAAAAATTAAAATTTTAATTTTCAACTCTTTTTAAAGATAAAAGTAAAAAAAAACTTTTAATATCCGATTGAATTTAAAGTTTTTCTGCCAACAGATTGTATTTTCAAAAGCTTTCATTTAGCTCACTTACGTATCTGTCTGTCTCTCTATTTTTTGTTTCAGAATCAAATCTTGCAATCTAATTTTGACCCACTTCCACTCATCCGATTGACTTGAAATTTTACACACATACGTAAGTCCAATACAACATTTTCATTACTTCGTCCTTGTAATGATAAGCGAAGGTCCTGTAAGGATAACGTAATTTTCTTTTCCTCAAATTTCCCGGGAAAAAAACTCATCTGGGAGTTTTTGGGGTTGATAAATCCGATTCTGATATTAAGAAGTCTATAAGGATAAAGGAAGGTTCTGCAAGGATAAAGTCATTCTCCTTTTCCTCAAATTTTTCGAGAAAAAATCTCAACAGGGGTTTCATTTTAGAAGGTGGGCGTCATTTTAGACTTTTAATCATACTAATCAAATACGAAATGACTAAAATGGATTTGTTTTTGCACTAAAACTTTGTTCCCACAATATTCAGCCGAGTGCCTAAACAGGACCGAAATCAGTTGAGTGGATCAAAAGTAATTAGGGAAGGACAAACAAACTCTCACCTCAAACGCATATACCGTCTCGGTTCCGTGGGTGAAATATGAAATCTAAAAGTACAATAAAGATATTTTCTAAACTAAATCTAAAATAAAAAAATCGGATTGCAACATTTATAATTTCCGAAATATTCATGAAAATAACAAATAATTTCGAATGAACTAAGAATGAACAGAATAAAATCCGTATTTGGTACAAAGTTGTGCACAGAATTAAAGTCACGTGCAGTTTTATATTTCACTCGAGTGACGATGACTTCTTGTCATTCGTGTGAAGCCCCCAAGTCTTTGAATTATGTCAAACTAAAATATAATGCAGACAAGTGTGTTAAAGGGTGAAAATACGAGAATATGACAGAAATCCACCCCCAACGGTTGCACCAACTTAACATAACTATAGCACACACCCACGTCCTTCTGGTCTTAGTCCTCTGGAAAATGAGTTGTTTTGTGAATGCAGCAGCACATTAGCGCCGGAATTTGAATTCATAACGAGATCCTGACTAGACTCCAATAACTATTCCAGGACTATATACTTTTCCAAAACTTCTGCAATATTGTCGGTTCCCGAGAGTGCAGCAACCACAGACATACCAATCCGGCTATGCTAAAAACATAATGTTTCTATAAAATTTCATCTCTGTGTGTGGCTTTCAACAGAGGAAACTCATAAAAAACCTCGACGGCGAAAATTGCGGTTAAGGGTGAAGGCGAACTAAAAAAACGGTCGTTTTTGCAATTCCAAACTAATTTCACACGACATTTCTAAAAATTACACAGAATTTAAGACCACTTCTCACTTGAATTTTTTAATTTAAGACATAAGGCCCTATTCCAGGATCCGATACGAATGATTCGGATCGTAAACTCAATGTTGTTGTTAGTGTTTCATACCAACAACAACATTCATTGAGTTTACGATCCGAATCATTCGTATCGGATCCTGGAATAGGGCCTATAATCTATTATTTTGTAGATATTTATTAGTTAAATTCTTGGACGTCCGCAAGTAGCGACAGCAAGGGGGAAGTTGAGGGGGGGGGGGGCACCCCTGGATTTTGGAAATGATTCATTTTTTATATTCCTTGAAAAAAGATCGAATTAAACGCGTCGCGTCGAAAGTTGAAAATAGTATAAGAAAATCATGTGTGGTTCACATCAGATTTTTTTTTATGGCCGAACATCTTAAAACCTTTTTATTTTCTAGGCACATTGAAGGCCCCCAAGCTCTCGTTTCCTCTGCCTCTCCACAGTATTGTGGTTACACCGGTACCCAAAGGGCAGAGTTTAATTTTGAGGAACGCAAAAAATCTGACTTGCGTCTACGGTAAGAGGAAGTTGAAAAGAGGAAATCACTCCCCATGAAGAGAGAGGATTGGAGATTGAATTCGCGAATCAACCTCCAATCTTTTTTTTATTTTCTTGATTTTTTTTCATTTTTTATTAAAACCTTGAAATGATTTTTTTAAACGCAATACAAATTATGAAAACTGATATTCAGGGTATTCACAGTCATCTTTTAAATTACGGGTAAATTTACCGCTCGGTAATTCAGTCAAATTTAACAGATTTTTACCGAGACGGTAACTTGGTTCATGTAAAAATGAATTACCGGATTCGGTAATTGTAGACATGCCTTGAGTCGTGTTTTCCGGCCCGGTTATTCGGTATCAAGAATCAACCGCGGGTGGCGCTAGTAATGTTTTTAGTTGTCAAATTTTCTCGCTGGCTTTTTGTAAATCTCATCGGACTGATGCAAATTTTTTCAATTTTGATAGCCGTTGCCACAATAGAAATTCAAAAGAATACATCAAACATGGATTTAAAGGTATGTGA
Source organism: Chrysopilus asiliformis (assembly GCA_964034945.1). Taxonomy (NCBI): domain Eukaryota; kingdom Metazoa; phylum Arthropoda; class Insecta; order Diptera; family Rhagionidae; genus Chrysopilus; species Chrysopilus asiliformis. The sequence goes on along the minus strand of OZ035963.1, from coordinate 19,913,533 downwards.
CATATTTTACAATCAAATTCGCAGTTCATGATTTGGTTACGTATCAAATAAAAGCGCTGTTCTCAAATCTATGCTGTGGGATGTTCACAGCAGAATATTTTCAGTCTTTTAATATTACCGAAAACACCGAACACCGAAAATTAAAAGAGGACTGTGGATACCCTCATTGTCTATTGCTGAAGCTAACAAAACTTTGTGCAACAAATAACATCACCAACTAAAAATACTGTTTTAGTTACAAAACACAAAACTCTCTTGATGTACAAAAAAAATGTCTTCCTCTTCTGTTGAGTTTCTATTCTAATTTGTCTCAGATTTCTGCATTCTTTTATTATAAATCAAGAGATCTTCTGGCCGAAGCGAAGAAAACTAAAAACAAACGGCTTTTGTATTTTAGTTTATAATTAAAAATTTCCTGTCCTAATTTTCGTTTCATCTCACGGAACACAAATTTCCATGACAAATTTCGACTGTTGGGAACTGAAAATTCTGAATTTGAACAAACTTTTCGTAATTGCAGAGGCGGAAGAAAATTTTAATAAAACACATCAAACTATTTTTTGGGAATATTAAACCAACGTTTTGGTCCAAAAGTTTTTATTCTCAGCAAAAAAAATTATTTCAACTAAGAAAGTTATTTAAAAAATTAGACATTAAAATCGTATTACATTTTTTTAGTTTAAAATGTACAAAGACGCAACAAATTCTATTACCAACAAATGGGCGCCTTTATTCGTAAAATATTATGTGTGGTGGTATTTTAACAAAACACGAGGAATAATGTTTTATTCGAAAGGTACCTTACATTCATACACAATAAATCATTTTTGAACAACTGAACCTAATAAATAATCTTATAGTATACCATAAACATCCCTCAGAATGGTGAAAATGGCGATTATTGGGAGGATTGTCGAGTCTTAGCTTTCAACACTTGATTATGCACAATGATAAATGGACTTCATGCTTTCGATCTACAAATCATTTACAATATTCACACATAAATATCTCATAAACATCATATAAATTGTAAAAATAGTAGATGTTATAAAATTTCTCGGAATGAAAGGGAAAATTTTACTATTTTGCAGATCAAATTGGGTTTATTACGGAATTTGGACATTTGAAATTTTTTTTAAAGAATTTGATTCTTAAAATGATGACTTTTTTTACACTTGCGAGGCCCCATTTACACTTGCGATTTTTCCTTAAGTTTCTTAACTCTGTTCAACTTACATTAATGTTCATGCATCACGTGCAATTCTATACTTAAATAGAACCAATTGTCAGATATGTGAATTATAATGCTAGAAAAATCAAGTTCGAAACATAAATACGAATTCTTGTTTATAAATTTTTACTGTACGGAGTTTCTTTATGAAATTCACCAGGAATTTCTGCATGAAACTGTTAGTTCTTGCTGTAAGAAGAATTCCACTAGGAATTTACGAGTCAAATTCGGCAGAAACTTTCCATAACGTAAGGCGGCGTTTACACCTGACACTTTATTCCATGAATTTTATTCTTCGACACTAAATTCATGTTGCTCAACCGTTTACACTACGAGACAAAATTCAGAAATTTATTCCTGAAAGACGCCCGAACTCGAGTTTTATCATATTAAGTTGGCCCTCCATTACCATGACTTTTCCCAACTGCAAAAAAATAGAGACACATTTATGTGAAGATACCTTGGCGACAAAAGGGAGATAAGAATCAACTGCAAAAATTTGTCGGCAACTGCAAAAATAATTTCCCCTCTTTTTTTATGGCGATTTTATGGTTGCAGTTGACGGACTTGAACTTTTTTATAGCGATTTCGACTACAATCACACATTGTCCCTGTAAGTGAATACTGAGCACAGACACATACAAACTGCTATTATAGCGTAGCTGTCATTTTTCATGTAGATCAAACACACACATGCAGCTGTATAGCTTTATTTCTATGCTAATTTGAACCTTATATTCATAGCATAAGGTTTGATATGATTGCTATAAAGTTGTTAAACTGGAAGGGAAAGCGTTTATACTTGTATTCAGTCATTCCTATTTAGATCTATATAAGTCTATCTTGCTCTAGTTTTCTGCATTTTTTTGCAGTTACAGAAGTCATGGTAATGGAGATCCTCCTTAAAACCGTCTGAATAAAAACTATTGCTAATAGATTTTATTCTGCGACATATGAATAAAATTCGCTAAACAAATTCTGAATAAATTTCGCTGAAAAATTAAAGAAAAAATTGCAGGAATAAACGGGACCTAAGAGTTTTAAAATATTGTGATATCATTCCATAGTGAATGTGAAATTAGTAATGAAAGATTTCATGTAGGGGGTAAATATTTCCCCAATTGAGCAATGTTGGAATTTTTGTACCGTGTCCAAATGTACCACGCAATTTTCCTTTATAAAGTTTAAGAATATTTCTGGGAACATTTGGAATTATGTACCTTATGGTACAAAAAAGGACCATTTTCACAGGAAAAAATCTTGGATTTCCAGTCAAAACTCCATAACTTGTACCAAAAATCGTACCTCCGGTACTTGGTACAAGATGATTGAAAATCCAATTGGTTTTCCAACCAATTTGGTCAATTGGGTCATAACATGAATAATTTATTTTCTATCCGAGGGAAATTTATTACAAAATTTTTCCTATTCATACAGCTCTGAAAAAAATTCATTAGAAATGTCCACTTGGGTTGATGCATTTTTATACCCGTATGGTATGTAATACCAAAGGGTATACTAACTTTGCCTTACCGTTTGTAACGCCAAGATCCCGTCATCACACACAAAAATGAATTACACCAGTGTGTTTAGAATGATAAAAAAATTGAATTTTGCATGTCTGTCCGTCTGTCTGTCCGTCCGTCTATCTGTCCGTCCGTCTGTCGCTCCGTCTGTGGCGCGGATTGCGGGCGCACGGATTGAGCTAGAGACTTGAAATTTTGCACAGATCTGTTTTTTGTAGAATGCGAGGCTAAGTTCGTTAATGGGCAAAAATGGACCATTAGGGGGGGTGCTCCCTATACGAACGAAAACGTTTTTTGTAAATATCTCAAAAACGGTGCATCTTATCAAAAAAGTTCAAGAACAAAAGTTATTTAGGATATGATTCTACATAAAACTTCCATACATCAAAGTCCGATTGGAATAAATTTTAAAAAATCTTATTGGAAAGTTTGACTTCAAAGTGGAATTTTGGTACAACTGTTCGAATTTTGATACGAATATCACCATACGGGTTTTCAATAATTTCTAGATTGGCAATTATAGCTTTTGTTATGTTTTTAATACAAGAAATCCATATTTGAGATTCACATGAATTCACAAATTTCATTTGGCATTCCACAAACTTTCCGAACTGTCCACTGACTATAATTTGAGATCTACAAAATATACTATGAACCTACATATACATATATACATGCATATGTCGTCCTTTTATGAAAGCCAGAAAATGCCATTTAAATCGTTTCAATTGTATTCCATAGTCTCTGATTCCAAATGAACTTAAATGACCATTTTGGCCAAAGGATTTTCATGTAAACGAATACAGTAAGTCAAGTTAATTTGGCATGATTTATGCTTTCTGTGTCATCACACCTCTGTCTTTTCATACAAATCAAATAGCACACAATTTTGGCTATGTATCATAAGATGATGACTATGTCTCAACAACATTTTGAATTTATATCGTCAATCTTTGGAACTGAAGCGCCACATTTTCAGATATTTTATGTACCCACACTGTGTTAAAAAAGTTTCACACTATCGCCAACAACATAAGATTTCTGAAGATGATGCAAAACTTTAATTAAATATCAGAGATCTGCAACCCCAAAAATAAAATAAAAAACTCTCCAACCAATTATTAGTATATATTTCATTTATTTTATTCGATTTTTTCCTTATACGATGGTAATCATTGCAATAAATTTTTGATTTATAGTCAATTGTTGTTCAATAAATTGCTTGTCATTCTATCGATAATTTATAACAATGAATGCGAAAATAATCCCACAAGTTGTATACCTTTTAAATATCAGACACTACAAGTTGGTATATGGATACAAAAGCCCTTTATCATGCACTCCGATTATATCGCTCTTGTCATCACTCTTCACTGCTACACTTTTATCCTTTTTGTGAAAACAAAACTTCCTTCCAGTCCTTCCTTTTTTTTTTAACTTCAAGGAACAGTCCCCAAAAAACTGTGGAAAACAAGTCCCTTTCTACGATTTAGAAATTTGTGCTTAGCGAGTGACTGTACAATACTGGGGAAAAAACGTACGACAACTAAAAGGGAAATAGTGGGGGAAGAGGAAAACGTGATTGAAATGATAATAGATAACGTTGGGATTGAAATCAATCAAAAATCAATTTTCTCGCTCAATTGTTGAATAGCAGAGTTTTTCCTGCGCATCATTGGCTGATTATGTTTTCCACCTCCCTTGCCCGCCTGGCCTTTTCACGTTTCCTGCTTTGCAGTTCAACCCCTAACAGTCAACTTCCGCGCGTTTTTGAGTTTCTCAAACACTTTGGGATTGAAAATACGAGCACTGACTGAACGGAAACTTACCCTCCCTCGACGGTTTTCATTGAATTTCAGCAGCATGGGGATTATTCTTGTTGTTTATATAAATAATGGATAAAAACAACTTTTCCCAATGTAACTACAAGTGTTAATTTAGTATCTATGATACTAGCATAATATTTAAAGGAGTCATGTTAATCGAAGTATGTATTCAATTGATGATGGGAAAGTACAGATACATAATATAGTGGCAAATTAGTCTGATTAGAAGTCTAATTAATATTTGAAAGGAGATCTAATTGACTGGAATTAAGGAATTTCGTTTCATTTTCATTTAATTATCCTGGAAGAAACTGAACTCGGAGAAATAAATTTTCTTCTTTGTGATTTTTATTACATGTTGTGGTAGATTAATTGTAATTAACCACGGATTCTTTTTTTTAAATCGATACACTATACGCGGGAAACTTTAAAATACCATGTGCTAGAAAACATTCACACATTAAGATTTATTTTTAGATTTAAAAGCGAATTTAGACGGTACACAGAGAGAAATAATAATAGGATTATATGAGATATAATAATAATAATAATATGTGTATGGGTTGGTGCTTTTTCGCTCCCTTGTCACCGCGACCTTAAGATCTATTGTGACTTCCCCATTTTTACGTTAGCCATCCCTCTTCTAGATCCTTAATGAATCTTAGAATGGTTTTGACTGGAGTCCTCTTTATTATATGAGATACTGGACTTACTTGTAATGATGCGCCCAAACAATTATTTTTTTAGTGCATTTTTTTAAAATAAAGGGTCTTTCAACAAGGACACAAGAGTTTTGTATTTAAATAAAACACAGAATAATTGATATATTGGGCTGAAATTTATTCCAGGTGTAGTGGACATGTCACATTTAAGTATGAAATTCGATGTCGTTCATATGGCCACCGCGAGCACGTTTGCTGATTGATTCTTTGGAGCCAATTTTCCACCACTCTTCCACACATATCGGCCGGAACGTTGGCAATTTCGCGTTCGATGTTGTTCCTGAGCTCCTCTAACGTTGTTGGCTTGTTGGCATAAACCAATGACTTAACATAACCCCATAAAAAGAAATCCAATGGCGTTAAATCGCACGAGCGAGGTGGCCATTCGACCGGACCATTTCTCGAGATTACACGATTGCGACCACCGACTCAGAATTTCGGTAGTAAGTTTTAATAATTTCCAAACGTTGCTCGTTCGTGAACTTCACCATGATAAAAATGTAAACCTTGACTGACGTTTAGCATTGCCAGGTCATAAAAAAAGTTTTAGGGTGCGTTTAATTAAAATACAAAATTGTTATGTCCTTGTTGAAAGACCCGATACAATAAAAGCTTTTTTTTATTTATTTTTTTATTTATTTTTTTATTTTATCGTTTTAAGTCATTTTGTATTTAATTAGTATGACTAAAAACCCAAAATGCTAAGGATAATCACATTATCCTAACCGAACCTTCCGTTATCCTTACAGACTTCTTATCATCGTAATCGAAGTTAGCGACTTCAAAAACCCCCAAATTAGTTTTTTTATCCGGACAATTCGAGGAAAAGGATAACCACGTTGTCCTTACAGGACCTTCCGTTATCCTTACAGACTTCTTAATGCCAGAATCGGAGTTAGCAACCTAAAAAAAAGGGTTCAAAGATAAGTAACGTTGTTACGTAAAAAATTAAAATTTCAGTGCCGGGGATGCGCGGAACTTGAAGACTATTCTTGTGTGATATTTCTTTCAAACATAAGATTCTTAAAGTACAAATACACAAGCGTCAAGGACTTTTCTAAATTAAGACCTGAAAAATTTTAAAAAATTTAAACTCAATCATAAAAAAAAATATTGAAAAATGCCTCTAGTCACAAAATATCCTAAAATTTGGTTTTTAATACAAACCGATCCGATTTCACCCTAAGAAAACAAAACCCCAAAAATCCTACCTAATAGGCAAAAAAACCCTTTCTGCTCCATCTCTGCACTTGTCGGTTTCACTTTGATAATAATACATCGAACAAGGAGTGAAACTATTTGAAAATTTCTGAAGCTATGGAATTTCTTCGAGGTGCACCCAAAAAAACCTTCATTCAAAGTAAACATTCGCTACCTAAGACAATACGAAAACTTCCACTTCGACTCCAAGCAGACTCCACATAGTTCTTAATCCACAAGTCAAGCAAATGCGAGTTTATTATACGAGTATATGTTGTCAGAATGGATAAAGTATAGTACTTTTGACTTAGCCAGATCCTGCCGTAATTCCTTCTACTACCACCCAACACACACACACACACACACACACACTCGTATATACAGGATTTCGAATAAAGTGAAACAAAACAAATAATAAACGAACCATACCGTAATCGGATTCACCCCAAAGTTTAATTAAAAACTTGTTTCTCCTTATGACTTGATTTCTTTGGATTTCGCTAGCCTGTGAGAATTCGGCAATGAAGGACAGGTGGTTGGTTACGAAATGTGGTGGCGAGGGTGGTTTTCAGGTGTTGGAAAAAAAATTTCGTCTTAATTTTTGTTGATCTTGGCTGGAGATGATGTGGTTATGGAATCGGTAATGAGAGATATTATTCTGAATTATTTTTGACTTCCTCTAGCCCAAGGGACCCTATAGAAATCAATTCGAACAATTTAAGAAGCAATTTCTGTCTTTAGTGAAAAAAAAACTCGTTTAAAGCACTAGACAATTTCAAAAATCTGAAAAAACCTGATTTTATCTGAAATTGTTAAAAGAATAAATTATTGTTTCTGCCTTGCATTTGGAATGTGCCTCGACTGATCAGTCTCTTAGCGAGGGCGTACACGATTCAACTTTCAGTCTTAAGCATGCCTAATCCTCACCAAATTGTAGGAAAGAAACGAGTGCGGCAAGAGGGGAAAAGTCGCCACTCGAAAAGTGTTCTTCACGTCTTCTTTTACGCACACAAACCAAGTCGCTCGTGTAGCACGTCAGCATGCATGTGTGCGGAAAGGCATTTTGAGGAATAAAAGTCGCCGCGACGAGAAGAAGCGTGTACGTTCGCACTTAAGCACCAATTTTTCAGTAACATTTAGAACTGGTTGGATGTTCGTAGCAGCTAACCTAAACATGGAAAAAAAATTAAAACTTTTTTTAAAAAAGCTTTTATTTTTAAAAAATGCACTGAATAGAATAATTTTTTAGGCGCTGTGTATCAGAAATAAAAGCGAGATAAAAAAACATAAAATAAATATTTATTTCGCTTTTATTTCTGATACACAGTGCCCAAAAAATTATTTCTTTTACAGTACTTTCCATTATCCTTACAGATTTCTTAATGTCAGAATCGTGTTCAGCGACCCCAAAAATTCAAGATGATATCTTCGTTATCCTTACAGGACCTTCCCTTATTTTTACAAGGACAAAGTAGTGAAAATATTGTATTGCCATCGGATTTATGTATGTGTGCGAAATTCCAAGTCAACCGGATGTTAGAAGTGGGTCAAAATTAGATTGCAAGATTTGACCTCGACAGACAAACAAACAAACAGACAGACAGATACGAAAGCAAGCTAAATAAAAGCTTTTAAAAAAGATAAAACGGGAAGAGGATCATCTCTTTTAAAAGTTATTTCCCCATTTAAGAAAAATGCCAAAAAAATATGCCTGTGGCGGAAAGTCTTAAAAATTCTACTAAAATGTCTATCTTCAATCCGTTCAAAACACTGCAATATTGTTAATGGAATTCATTCCTCGGTCGGTCGATTTTTGTGTGACCCAGACAAAAAACAGTAGCTAGATCCTAGCTAGTTACTTGGGATTCTTCAAATTTTCTTATAACCCAAAAGTAGCTACAGTTTGTTTAATAACTTTTAATAAAGAACAAATTATTGTTTTAATTTGATTTTTTTTTTCTTATTTCTAATTTTCTTCGTTGACGACAATTTTAATTTTAATTTTTTCGAGAATTCCTGAAATCCTAACATGGAGTAAGACATCGGCACGACAACGTCTTACGTCTACGTAAGTAATCGTCAGTTTCAAAAAGAACTTCTATGAATTCTTGTGCTGTTGCTAAGTAGTATTCGTACTTTTTGATCCTGGTGGCTGTCAGTCAGTGCCAAAAAGTTCATTAAAACAATTCCCCATTCTTAGATCCTAGTTCACCTCAATTATATAGCAGTGTCACCTGTTTCTCAGCTCGTATGCCCAATCTAGGAAAGTTACAACAATATTTAAATTTGATGGCCGAGTTTTTTTTCCTTCAAATTTTTGTTTTCTATATTTATTAAAATTATTTCTGATTCCTTAATTCAATCCATCCCATTTTCATCCGCAGGATTATCGAAAAACTTTTCTAATTAACGACTTCTAGATTTCTGGGCTTTCTCAAACATTTTTTTATCATTCGTCCTTAATTCAGTTCTCTATAAATTTAGGCTTGAAAGATAAAAGAAGTTAATATTATTTTCCTGTGAAAATCAACACAAAAAATTACAGAAAAAAATTCTTTTTGTTAAATTTAAAATGAGAATTTATTACATTGAAATTATTGAAAAAAATACAAATTTCCGATGTAAGTTTCATTGAGTGTCAAAAACTTCAATCAAATCATCCAACATCGAAGTGCTTCGTGTCTCCAATTTTATCCCGTGGGAGATATTTTTATGGTTTCATGAGCATTTTTCATCCCCCACAAAATACCAGATTCGCTTCTTTTTTGCAGTACATTACTGGAAATTTTCAACTTTTTTTCCGTCGAGTTTTTCTTCTTGTACGAAGTTTCTAATTTTTTCTGCTTCTCCGGCTGTTGTTGGTTTCCTTTCAAAGGATATTTTTGGAATCGTTTTTGAAGTCTCGTTCGTCCTGTCACACGTTCAAATAATAGAATTTAATATAATGACATACAAGGAAGTGCACACGATGAGAATGCGAGGATATGATGCGAATGAAGCTCTACGAGAGCTAAATTGAAGCTTGAATTTAATACGTGCCAACATAAAAAGGTGTTGCTCTAGGGTAAAGTCACATCCTCTTTGCTATGCTTATAAGTGTACCGCGAAGTATAGTTCGGTTTGGATTTTGCAGTAAGAGACGTTGTTGAATTCTGGTTAGCAAGGATATTATTATGTCGTTTATGGGAAAGGTGAGAAATACACCAGCTTAGATTGAAATTTGAGCAAATTAAATTTCTATTTATTTCCCTCTATACAAAGTGTTGAATGAAACTTTACATGATATTAAAAAATACCACAAAATGCAATAATAAAATATTTGCAATATACAAGTATGAAGGAGATTTAATTTATAATGTTCATGTTTGGTTTTATAGTGAAATTCGTTTTTCATATGAATGAGAATGAATTTTTTTTTATTATCTTGTTTAAAAGTACGAAATCCGTATCACACAAACGAGGCCCATACAAATTTTCGTTTGAAACCTCCTCTCATTAACGGGTGATGCTTGGCTTACCGCTATTTAGAATATACCGCTTTTAACCCCCACCAAAAAGAAATTTTTTCCTATTGCGAACAGGAACAGTCGCCCAAGATCTCTTGCGGATTGTTTACAAATCGATTCTATGGAGTTTTCCAGAATACTCTCCTCCATCCTCTCAAATTACTCCTCCACCTTTTCTTAGGTTTAGAATTTTTAGTCCCCGATTCACAGAAATCTCAATAGCTTACAGGCCCGTAGTCAGGAGTGGTGGGGGGTGGTTAGTGGGCTGAAGCTTATTGACGAAGGACGAAGTGGGAGTGAACCCTAACGTCTTTCCCACTGCATCTTTAGAGTAACGAATGAGAAAACATCGTGTTTAAAGCGGGTCTACTCCCGAATACTCCCTAGAAAGTAGGCATCATGGCCTCTCCAATGGCTCCAAATGTGTTCAAATCCATTAATTTGCTGGATAGTAGTATTTAGATATAAAAATCCTTACTCTTACGGAAGAGTCAGTCTCCGATTTAAATTACACTTTGCACATTTTTAGACCTATGATTAAAATTATGTAATTTTACAGTACTTAAAGAACCACTGAAATACAGCTGATGCCGCAGCCCGTCTGTCTGTCGGTTTGCCCGTGTGTCCGTCCATCTGTCCGTGAACACCATAACTTTCGAAGATATTGAGCTAGGGACTTGAAATTTTACGCAGATTCGTTTTTCGTAAAATGCAAGGTTAAGTTCGATAATGGGCAAAAATGGACCATTAGGGGGGTACCCCCCATACGAACGAAATCGTTTTTTGTGAATATCTCAAAAAGGTGCATCTTATCAAAAAAGTCCAAGAACAAAAGTTATTTAGGATATGATTCTACATAAAACTCCCATACATCAAAATCCGATTGGAATAAATTTTAAAAAATCTTATTGGAAAGTTTGACTCAAAGTGGAATTTTGGTACAACTGTACGAATTTTGATACGAATAACAACATACGGGCTTTCAATAATTGCCAGATTGGCAATTATAGCTTTTGTTATGTTTTTATTTGCATTAAAATTATATATTTTCTATAGGTTGTTGAAAAATCGTTAAAAAACTTTATAATAAAAATATTAAAACACTTAAATCTCAAACAATCAAAACATATTGCGCCTCAAGCCGATTAAAATTTATTTCCTGAAACTGAAAATTTAATCCCATGTTTACCATAATTTTTCGCTTAAGGAAAAACTCATCTAATAAATCGCTAGATAAATTTCACCAAACATGAAAATAACGAATTATCCGGAAAGTATATTTAACTATAAAATTACCATTTTTATTCATATCCGGTTCAGTTTTGATGGACTATCAAAACAATAAACGATTCATCTTATTTTTGAAACCAATTAAAATTCCCATCAATTTCCGCATCGACTTAAATATACTTAGATCATCCTGCAACCATCCTTGAAGATACCAGGATATCTGCAAAAAAGATACGATTCTGGAGAATTCACTGTACGAGTATATAAAGACTTTAGGCCATTTATTCTGCATGCCAATCGACTTGAGTTAACCATCGCTTCTAGCTCTACCAAGGACTACTATGTATCCCAAGTCCTTAGCGGTAATCATCCATGAAATTAATTTTTTTCTATTATCTTCATCGCAAAGACCCACTGTAAATCCCTTCTTCTCTACAGAACAGATTCAAATCATAAAAAATCAGCGTGGTCTCCGGCATAGAGTTTTAGATCTATGAACTTGATTCGCTCATTTTCGTCTATTTCCTGTTTTGAGGGATAATTTCACTCCTTAGGGCTTTGGGTGCGAAAATGGAGAGTAATTCGACTTCTACGTAGCATAGTGGTTCCTTAGGGTAAAAAATTTCGCAAGGATGATGTGAAACGTTATCTGAAGTCCTACCAGTTCATTGGGTTGTGGACACCCCTAATAAAAGTCCATAGCGTGTAGAGATCCCTCCGCATATCCACATGATATCAAATTTCGGAGCCCCAAATAACATTCCCATTGGGAAAATTACCGCAAAGTTGTTATCCCTCTATGGCCACTTGACCAAATCCTATCGAGAAGTTTTCCACCCATTTTACCGGAATCACTCGGAACGCATCGCCATAACTGATACGAAAAATGTTTAACTAAAGACAAAAGGAAACGCATAAAAAATCCCACAAAAGGGAGAATTGAGATGAAAAAAAAATAGGATTCGCCTGGAGATCGTTCGTATTTATCTCCCTTTGAAATGAACAAGAGATCCTTTTTATCCTCCCTTCACAATTTTCCGTTGCCAGCGGCTGATGTTTTTACTCCACTTCCTCAGCGAGCGTATATCGTAAGACTATCCTTCAAAAACCTGCTATTATTTAAGGATCTATTGTGGAGTTTTCATTCGCTCTGTTGAGTGATTTCATTCGACTTAGAGGTATTACATTTTCTGGTATGAAGTTGCCAATAGTCTGTCAATAATTCAATGCCGGATTGACTTGAGTTATCCATTAACGATGTTCTCGATAACATTTTGACAAATTCGTTGATTGTTTCTTTTGTCTTACCCAATCGAGCAGTAAAATCGTTTTGACTATCAAACATTATCGAACAGAATTTACGGATTTGCCACTGACAAATGAAAATTGTGTTCTTCATCACATGCTCTCTGTTGCCAAGAGCCAATCGTCAAATACTTTATATGAGACTAGATAAAATTTTGATCTAAAAAAAATCCATTTGTATGAGAGAGAGGTCTTATTAGATTTTTATCTATAAAACGGTTATGCAAAAGTTGATACTAAACACATTGCACGTTCATAAATTTTTCGATACGACTCACCGTTTTCGAGAAAATTAGAAACAACTGTTTGATTTGTATGGGGGAGGGGAGAAGGAATAGTCAGATTTTGCCCGTTCAAGAACTGAGCGTTGCCATTTATGAGAAACGCAACGTACAAAATTTCAAGCCTCTAGCTCAATCCTTTCGAATGTTATGGTGTTCACTGACAAACAGACGGACAGATGAACCGACGGACAGACAGACGAACGGCCATGTGGAAATCAAGATCTTTTGTCATGCCAAACACCCTGGTGTAGAGTATAAAAAACAAAATGGCTACTGCCATGTATAAATTCCTTATCCCAAATACCCATTATGTAGGTCAATATTTTTTTTTAATCGGTAATACATGTATCCCTAGGGGACAATCGACTAGTTTCAGGGGTATGCGAAATCTGATAAAGAAAATGGCGGCAACAAAATTTTGAAAAAAAGTTGCAACGTATTGTAAACAAAAAAATATCTTGAATTTCTATTAATATTTTTGTACACAGTAAACGCGCGTTTATATAAACTTTAGAGCACCTTGAGGGTTTTCATATACACGGGGTTTAACTTCACAGGAGCAGAATAGCCTATTCTAGTTGATCATGATTATCAACTGTCGATTTTTTAGACCTCGTCAGTGAGAAAGTTTGTTTAAATTTCGACCATAAAGTAATAACAATGTAGTGATAGCTCCCGCTTTTCATTTGAAATATTGAACTACAAATTGTATAATTATTATCTTATCAAAGCCCAAAAAATTCACCCATAGTATTAACTCCTACACAAAAAATTGCGAAAAAGCGAGACAAAACGGAAGGGGGTTTGAAACGATAAAAATTTGGGTGACGTATTTTATGGACAGAGTTTTTTTAAATAGTGCACTAAAAGACTATTGAAAATTTTGGAAAAAAATCAATTCAACAAAATTCAACAAAAAAGTAAATCTCTTTTTTAGATCCCCTTTAACATTTCCAATATATATTTTTTTTTGGTTATTTAACTTCTGATGTCCTTCTCTTGGTGTAATTTTAAACTTGAAAAACAAAATACTGGAAATGTTGAAGCTCATGGGAAAGTAAACATCGTTTTGGCCTGATTGTTGGTGTGAATGTGTGTTAAACGGGCAAAGAAAACCGATACGAAAGACCCGACGATGTTTCACATGATAATTAACCCTTATCAATGATTTAGAACCTAATAAATCAGACCCAGAGAAAACTCCGGTTATACGCTTGTTGGGTTAGCAAAAGTTGAAATATTGTAGAAAAGTGTTTTTCAACAAACGTGTTTTTATAGTATTCCCATCCTATCGCACCCCATAAATGATTATAGTCTTTGTAAACGGCAAATCTATATACATATAACCGTAAATATTACATAAAGACGCTATAGTGGAATAAAAAGGCAAAAAAACGATAACCCAAGGATTTTTGGAGTTAAAAAACCTTGAACATGTATATCTGATAAAACTTAAAGAGACACATATTCGCTAGTATTATTCAACCATTTATGGATATTTAAAAAAAAAGAACTGCGATTTTAAAATTTGGATGCATTGAAAGGAAAATTAAATATGTTTTCGTTAGACTCTATCCCAAATTTAAAGGAAAATAAGAAACCACATTTTTAACTCAATTTACAATTGAAGATTATAAAACTTTTTTCTTGGTCTGCCAATTCCCGACGAAATATAAAAAAAAATGTTGAAGAACTAAGAATAACTTTCATACAATCGGAAGTCATAGGCAGCAAAAGTTGAAAAAGTTCAAATAATATCCTTAGCATAATGGAAGAAACTAGATTTATATTCAACAGAAATTGACCGAGAAGGATTTTAAGATAATGTAACTCTCCGTAATTTAAAAACTCTAAAAATTGCCACGAAAATGTTTCAGAATTTTTATAACTTCGACTCGGCTAAAGTGTTGCTCCCCAATAGAATCGAAATGACTAAAAAAACGCTAAAATAAAATAAAACAAGCAATTTTCCTCGGGATGATCCCCAATGCAATTGTCAAAGTTTTCTTTCAAGACTCCTTACTATGCGAAAACTACACGATAGAACATTTCCTAGATGAGACTTAACAGTTTCCATACATTTCCATGTGCTGCAAATACTTACGATAAACTATTTCCACTTCTAGCCAGGCCCAGCCATTCGGGAATAGAATTCAAAAGTGTGTGGTCTCTCCTTTATTTCAACTAAATTGCATCTATAGATATATTCATAATAACGTGGAAAGAAACATTTTCTTCAATGGTTGACTGCCGAGAATAATGGAAAACTTTCCCGCTATGATCGAAAACTTTACACATTTGGGGTAAATTGAAGTTTTCATGATGATAATACACATTGAACAAAATGAAAGTGATAAAATCAAATAAAATAAGAGGTCAAACTTATATTTGGCGTGGAATTATCGTAATGTATAAAGAAACTTTATAAATCGCACAATATAAAAAATTTACCTGATTTTAGATGCATTTAATTATTAATTTGTTTGAAATTTCACTTCCTACATGAAAATTTTATGATACTGCATTAAAACATTTTAAATTGTTGTCTGCAAAATAACCGCGAATGCTAAATAATCGGAAAATTTCAACTACAAAGAAAGTCCTCAGCAGTGACGACATCAAAAACAAAGCAACAAATAAACCGAACTAAAACACCCTCTTTTAAAAGTTTTTTTTTCTATTGATTTAAAGTCGTTTAAACCGCAATTTTTTTCTAACTTTTTAAAGATTTTTTCAAAAATTCCGAAGACGTTTTTCTAGTTTTTTTAAGATAATTCTCTAATTTTATAGGGCGAATCTACATCCAGTTTTATTTTAATTTTTTTGTTCTTTATTTGTTTTTGTACAAGATTCTTAAGTGTATTACCTTTTTGATCATTTTTTTATCAGAGTTATAAACCGAACCCTAGACCAGAACTTTTCCGCTATTTTGTGTTAACGGCGTAGAAATTTGCCGCCCAAGGACAGCAATTCCATTGAGTCTACGCAGGTCTCAGAACAGACTGGATATGGAAATTTCTCATATCATAACCCGCTCGACAATTTGAGGCTCCAAGTTGTCCAACGTTTTTCGAATCATGCTGCAACTCAAGAGTTTAAAAATATTCGCACTCCCTTTGTAAGGGCCCCTATCACCGAACACGATACGATTGGTTCAAATCGTAAATTCAATGTTGTTGTTACTGTTTTATAGCAACAACAACACTGAATTTACGATTCGAACCAATCGTATCGTGTTCCATAATAGGGCCTCTGAATTAGATTTAAATAAAACAACAAAAAAATTTGACCGAAGAAAAAATTATTTTACCAGTAAATAGTTTTCAAAAAAAGCCCATCCTGATTTTTGGGTCATGTTGTCATGAATCAATCTCTCAATTCAAGAGTTTTGTATTTATTGCGCCTAAGCGGAAAATTCCCCACTGAACCCATCATTTTTGTATGCGCAATATGTATTAGAAAAGTAAATATCAGTTGTGGTCAACACAAAACTTTCTTCTACAAAATCTACGACCCTGTGCAATTTACGCTAGAGCCCTGTCGCGTTGTCAACCTAAGACGACCTCCCAATAAATTGTTGGTTCATCCAAAAATATCAAAAACGTACAAAATTTGAGATAACTTGAGAACGGTAAAATATATCAATTTACGGTAAATGGCAAAAATGTAGAAAATGTTAACATCTTTAATTATTCTTTTAACTGATTTGTCGAAAAACCGTAAAATTGCAAATTATTCGCAAAAATATGATTTTTTACATATTAATGAAAATATCTCAATAACGGTAAAAGATAACGGATAACGGTAAAAGACAAAATTGTGCAGAATGCCATTCTCATTAATTCACTTCATACATTCAGTCAGCAAAAACCCGTTAGTTTTCGAGATAATCGCAAAAAACTGTTTTTTTTTTTTGAAATAACGGTTTATCTCGATAACAGGGGGAGATATCGAGTTATAGCTAAAGACAAAGGTGTGGGAAATTTTATTTTCTCCAAGTTTTGTCATACTTAAGGCCACTAAAAAACGCGTAGTTTGGGAGTAAATCGAGAAAAACGAAATTGCGATTTTTGAAAAACCGCCATTTTGGATACTTCCGGTTAACGGATTTCCACCAAAAGTTGATAGGATCGTCCCATTTCAGGACCCAACATGCCTATAAAATTTCATGGCGCTAGCTCTATTAGTTTTTGAGAAATCTTGTACACAGACTGACAGACAGACTGACAGACAGAACGACATTTTTTTAATATGACTCCAATCGACTCAGGAGTGATCGGGAAATGTTTTTTAGGCAAAATTAAGAGGTCGAAATTTTTCATGAATACAATACTTTATTATACTCCGTAGAAGAAAGTAAAAATACCAATTTGCATCATTTGAAAGAGTAGAAAAATCGCCCTTATCACCAAAAATCGGTCGCATTTAATGTAAAACATTCGGAGTCATCACAAAACGTTTCGCAGAACACTTAAAAGTGCATTTAATGAGTCTTGGATACCAAAAAAAACCCATTTTGGTGGTTGGGCACCGTAACAATAGTCCATAGAGGAAAAACTGCTGCTATTTGAGATTCCATTGTCAAGCGCTCCTAAATTCTAAGTTGATAACAAGGGACATAAAAATAACTAAAAACCACCACGTGATGTGTGCAGTATAAAAAATTATTTTGTAATATATTTATTTTTACAGTGAAATGTGTACAAATCTTTCTCCATACTAATATTTGATATTATGAATCATTTAGCTTACATAACCTAAAATATTTTTGTTCATATGCTACAAAGATCCACATTTTTTTAGTCTGCCTCCATTAAAAAATTAAACACTATCCACTAAATTACCTGAATATGGCATGAAATGATGATATCAAAAATAAATTTCCAATGAAGTAAAAATAAATAGTAACAGAACAGAAAGTTTCGAAGATTGATAAAAAACAAGAATTGATCAGCTTCAAAAACCGAATCGAATTCAATTGAAAATTTTGTACTTTCCATTTTAGAGTGATTCAATTATTATTTTGATGAATGATTTTTACAATTTAAGTGACCCAAAAAGATAAATTTAAAGCAACAACAATAAAAAAAAAGCATCTTAAAGTCTAACCTTAACATCTAGCAATAATTTTAAGCTAAATAATCTTAATTTAGATTTAATCTAAGGTTGATTACAAATTCTCAATTTGTAACTGATCCATTCCCCAGGGACTTCATCAACTGGTAGCAGTCTTTTAACCTTCGTTTGTCGCCAATCTTCTCAAGTGTCTTGGCTGCTTCGGCTAGCATTCCAGCACGTTCTCCAGGCGACGACAGCAATGCCGATGGTAAATATTTGCAGGCAACGTAAAGTGCTGCTGCTCGTTCTCGTTCTCCACCGCCAAGGATGTTGCTTCGATCTTTTCCGCAAATAATTGACGATCTTGAGTGGCGATGACGTAGGCTTCTGTCCAATAGTTGTTGAGTTGGTCCTGGCGATGCACCGGCCATCAGCCGACATACAGCTTCGTACAAATATATTCTCGATTGACCGCTCTGCAAGGGAAAAAAATTAAAAGAAAATTTTGCTGAGGTGTTCTAACAAATATTTACTGGTACATCATCAGCTAGATTGCGAAGTGAATTTAAATCCGCCTGGAATTTTTCCAAAATCTCTCCAGGTACTTGAGAGTAGCCATCATCCTCAGAGCTATCGTATTCTGACTCCCAAAGAGCCGTTCGCGTTTCCAATATCCAATCGCATGTGAGGAGTTGGAATAGCTATAAAAATATTTAGAATACGCAATAAAAAAAATACATTTTCATCGAAATTTGTGTGTTATGGGTTAAAAATTTTATTTGTTTATTTTTGTTTAAAAATCCCTTTCACATAGCAACAAAACCTGATGAAGTTGTGTCCCAACATTAAGTTTGCATTGCAGAAGTACTGTACGACTTTAAAATACGGACAATGCGACTACAATGCACCTTAAGATTAGGAAAGTTGTTATTTACTTAAAATAAAACCAATCAAAAAATTAAAAAATGTAAAAACTACATCAACACTCACCAACTTCATGTCCTTGGCGGGTTTTATTTTATTACAAGTCAATGAATCATCGAGCAATTGGCTGGCCACGTCGCACAATTGATAAATTTTCTTTGAATCAATTAAATCGTCACTGCTGGAAAGTAAAACAAGTCATAAAAAAATCTATTATAATTAGAATAATTTTGCACTCGCGACTTACAAAAGCATGGATTTCGCACTGAAAATGCAATGCAGAGCTTTTGGTAGGGTTTCACCGTCGGTTTCTATTGGTTTAGGGAGTGCATTTGCGATTTCATACAACCCTTCTGCCTGGCTATCTTCACCTAAAAGCCAATACGCGGCAATGCTAAGCAAACTGGACCACCAAGCTGCCAATTCGTCTTTATCTGTCAAATATTCCTCGCCTGACATCGTATCGTTCAGTAGAAGCGTGTAATTAAGAACGTCGCTAACCAGTGATCCGGAGCGAAGATTTGGCGCTGAGGGTGTACTTTCCGTTGTCTGTTGGCCTTTGCTGGTGTCGTGTTTCACTTGGCGTGCGCCGAGGAGACTCTGGAGGGCGCGTTTCATTAGATGTTCACGGTATTCCTGGAAAAATCAAACGAAAAATTAAAAAATAATTTTAAATTTTTTAAATTTACGAGGATTTTTTGCGTTTTTTGTGAGTGAAATCAGACAAACGACCACACTCCTCACCCTTTAAACGGTGCGGTGTTTTATTAATTACCACTTGGCAAAAACGGTGGCAGAATACCATAAAAAAAACTCTTACCTTAATAACATACGACAACGGGTCCGCTTTATTACTTAACGTAGTAAAAAGAGATTCATAGGACGATGGATCCGATTTGAATTCATGATTAACAAAATATCGATATCCATACGGTGTGAAAGCCCATTGGAACTTCTTAATCTGACCACACATTTTCAAGCTCTCCTGTTTCGCTTTGCTTACGTAATACCGTCCGAAGAACTGCATATACTTTGGATATGTTCGCTTCACTCGCAAAGCAGCCGTCATGTAGATCTCAATTAAATCCGATGGATTCATGACATTCACAGAGGCTTCCGCCATATTCACGGCAAACAGAGACATCATAAGTCCATGGGAATCGTTCATTTTTGTCGCCAAGTGTAGCTGATTGAGTCGATGGAACACCAGAGCCAAATCTTTCGCAGAAGTCAACGCTTCAGCACGCACTGGATCCGCACAGAAGAGACCACCGGCCTTTCCTGAGAGCCACCGGCCAATCCAAATGCGATGCAAGCATAGACGAATAAACTGCCAACTTGTCGCTGTTATTGTTTCCAATCTGGATGCGGGCAGCGAAATTCCATAGGTTTGCAGGCAGAGTTTGTATTCGGCGTATGCTGCCGAGGGATTACCCTAACAAAAAAATAACAAATTTAACAAAAAATTCAAAATGGAAGAGTTTGTTGCACTAACCTTATTATATTCATATTCTCCACGTTTTTTATGCTTGTAAAATTCATCTGCTGCCTTTGTCTTGGCACTCAAAATGGGATCTCCGTAGACCAAAAGCTTTACCAAACAACAGAAGAGTATTATGAAATTCACTGTCCATAAAATCAATGACGTGCTGGTTTTTTCCCATGAGAAAAGATTGTCAGTGTCTGAAAAGAAATCATAAACAAATCAAAACACATTCATGCAACTTGCGCATAAGTAAATTTACAATCATCGTCGAAATAAAGAATCCCCCGTCGTGTCTTGGCGGCGGAAAACTCCTCTGCAACACTCTCAATCGCTGGACCATTACCCAGGAACGCTTTAAATGGATTTACGGCCAGAATGGCGAACATAAACATACACAAAGCGAATCTGGAAGTCGACGTCATGCCGTGAACAGAGGGAATCATTTCAATGTCGTCCTTATGCGAGCCACCCGAACCACACGGTGATGCTGGGAATGAAGCGTCCGAATGGGAAGGCGAAAGGGACGGATTTGACTCATCGCTACGCGGTGGCGTCATCGGTGATGATGAGTTATGTTGATTATACAGCATATCCTCGTCCATTGTTGGTTGAACAGCAGCGACACTCTTCACTAGCAGCAGATCCTTGACCTTAGATCCATCACGAGACATCAGTTCACGCTGCAAACGTTGAACTTCAACCTTCAGTTCGTAATTCTGTTTCTGTAGATCTCTTATCTTGTCCACCGATTTTCGCAACACTGCTGACTTATTCAGTTTCGCGCTTTCGCCAACAACAAGATTTTTTAGTTCGATTATCTTATCGTTAATAGAAGTGCGATAGCGTCTCTCGATGGCGTTATGAGCTGATCTCTTCACTTCCTTGACCTAACGAAAACCGTGTGGGATGTAAAAATATTTCCAAATCGCAATAACATGGAAGAAATGTTAAAAACTTACCTTTGGTACAACGCGATTGATGGGGATTTTGTTTTCTGAATCTAAAACCACTGGGATTCGGGTTGTCGTCAATATGGTGCCATTTACCAATGCGTGAATGTTCTAAAAGATATGAATTATCAATCTTACAGTAGTTTTATGGGGGGAAAGGGGGATTTGTACCTGTGCCGTGGTGGTCGGAGACGCTGTTGTGTACATAAGAGTTGGATTCGTTTGAAACAAGACCTGTTTGTCACTGCCGACACTTTGCAGAGTGAGAACTTGCGGCTGAACCACCTGATGCACCTGTTGAATCTTATGGCTACTCACTGGCTGCTGCGTAGTATTTATCCCGGTAAACGTCGACATAACATTGCTATGTGGACTTGCTGTAACTGCAACTGATTGAGAATTCTGTAGGACAATAGTACGAGGGGGTAGCTGGGACTGATTCACAGGGAGTGGAATGGATGTGGGGACATTTGAAGAAAGTATCAGCGGGGCCTTCGCCTGCTGTGGGGGTGCTTGCTGCTGTTGGAGGGCGATTCGCTGAGGCTGTTTTTGTTGTGGCTGCTGCTGTTGTGGAGGCTGGGGGGCAATATTGACTTGGGAAGGCGCCAGCGCCAGAGCCGGTGATGCAATAGTCGATGATGTTATGGTAGTGCCTATCGGCTTCATGCTCGGTAGTTTAGTGGAATGCATTGGACTTATGTTGGACCCCATAATCGGATCGGATATAAGTGGCTTATAAAATGCATCACTGGCCAATTGAGGCAGCGCTAGACTCTCGCCACTGTCTTTTGAATCCATCGAGTTCCGGTCGTCGTAGGATGAGTCAGAAAACGAACGCAACTCGTCCGCCAAGTCCACGCCATCGATGCCGTCCAGAAAACTGCTCAGCATGTCTACAAACAGTCGCAATAAGAAAATAAACACTAAAAATAAACGCGCGGAAGCCGGGGCGAGGGGGAATCAAGCTTATTTTCTCACCTGACGAAATCATATCCTGAATGTCGATTAAGGAAACTCCGTCCTCTTCTTTTATGTCCATCCCCGCGCCCGCATTGCTAAGAGCCGGGATCGGATCCGCGAAACTCGCCCAGTCTATGGGTTCACCCATTTTTTCTAATTCCGTTTCACGAAACTCTCACTTTTACACTCGGATTTTTACCTCGCAGAAATCTGATGCAAAATTTTCGGCCAAATTGACTTTTTTAAGGTCAACCGAAATGTGACCAATCAGAGTGCAGCAGTATCATACGATAAATGACGTCACGATAACCCCAACTCACACGTCACAAGAAAATCTATTTTCACTTAGTTTACGCTTTTCACTGGATCCCCTTGCTAACTCCTTGCGTTCGGCGATTACTAGTTGTATTTTCCCCGGGAAAATATCACAATGCGAAATTTAATCTTATTTTTCTCGCTAGAATTCGGAAAACTCATTGTGCAACTCGAGAAAATTAAATGAACTCTGAAGTACGCTGGAAGTACCGTGGCTTGAAGTACTCCCGAAGTACAGTTATTGAAGGAAAAATCCACTAGAAGTGGTCTAGAAATTTAGTGGAATTTTGCTAATAACCCGCTGGAAGCACTGAGTTGGAAGCTGTTGGCAGTCAGGGCTGATCAAAATTGGAACCCTTTAAAAAGCGCGCCAAATTCGGCAGTACTGAAGTCGACATATTCTTGGAGTATGGATTCTGTGATAAAGAAAATAAGTAAAAAATATCCATGTCGCCAGAAAGTCATCAAGGAATTATACCAACTAATCGGAAATGCAGAGGATTCGCATCCAAACGCAATTTACTTCTACGGACACACCGGAACTGGAAAATCAACAATTATAAAAGAACTCTTGAAGTTGACAGAAAACAAATCCGTGATTTTAAATTGTGTAGAGAATTATACCAACAAAATATTATTCGAAAACATAATAAATACCTTTCGGAACCACAAAATAAAACGGAAAAATAATTTCACTTCCTTTGCAAAGTGTGAAAATGCAAAGGACTTCCTCCAGGAATTAAGCGAGTTAAACGAAGATGCTTCCTACGTTATTTGCTTGGAAAATGCGGAGCGCCTTAGAGACATGGAAAATAATATTTTACCAATGCTTCTGAGGCTACCGGAATTGACTGGACTAAACATTTGCGTAATTCTTGTGTCGCAGATTCCTTTTGAAAAATACTTTCTGAAAAGTGGACTTCCGGATATTATCACCGTTTATTGTCCACAATTTTCTAAAAACGAATTGGAGGCTATTTTGTTGCACAATTTTAGTAACGTTAAAGAGTACTTGAATTGTAAACTCATGAAATTTCAAAATGATGACTACGAAGTTAAAAAGGAAATCCTGCAGTCCATCGAGTTGCCATTCTATGAAAACTATCTCAGCGTTTTCTTAAAAGTATTTTGTATAGCATGCAGAGATTTGCAGGAACTGCAGCTCATCTCAAGAGAATGCTTTGAAATCTACTGTGAACCAGTTTTGAATCAATCAATAGATCAAAATGACCTCCCCAAACTATGGAGGCACATCGCTGGACCTTTGAAAGCCAAACTTTCAACTGTTTACATGAGAATCGAACATAATTCGGAGGTATTTTAGCACATATAGAACCATTTTTTTACAATAATTTAATTTAATACCATTTTAGAAACAAATAAAAGACACCACAGATGGTGATCAGGGAATAAAAACCCTTGCAAGATCCCTAGAACTTCCGTACTATGCAAAATATCTTTTGATCGCCGCATTCCTTGCTAGCTACAACACCGCCAAAGAAGATAAAAGACTTTTTATGAAAAACCATGGCAAGAAAAAGAAGCGAATGCAAACCGTTAACGCTAATGCAAAAGTAATTTGTTTTAAAAAAAGAATTCTTCCCAATACTAATAGTTAACAACAATTCCAGATAACGGATAAAATGTCAACCAGTTTGGGGCCAAAATCTTTCACAATCGATCGTTTGTTGGCGATTTTTTACGCAATTGTTGAAGATAAAGTCGGCTTGAATTGCAATCTCTTAGCACAGATTTCAAGTTTGGTGCACTTGAAGTTTTTATCATTTGTTTCTGGCGAGAACAATATTATGGACGGTTCTGCTAGAATTCAATGCACCGTTAGCTTGGATTTTATTTTGCATTTGGGAAAAATCGTTGGATTTAATGTTAGGCAGTATTTATGCGACTTTATGTAGTTTTTGTAAATTTCATTGGAAAAGTTCGTTGGTATTACTAAAATTCTAATATATTAAAATATTGTGTAGGAATTTATTTAGTTTTTTGGATATTACACGCCATTTTTTGATAATTTTAAGATTTTTGGGTCCCCTCCCTTTCTCACTTTTCAGCAAATGTTCGTGTGACGTTCAGTGCAGTTACACTACCGCAAACCTTAGTATAAAAATTGTGCATGAAGATTTTGACCTCTTAATTTTGCCTAAAAAGCATTTGCCGATTCCTCCCGGGTGGAGGGAGCAATATTACAAAAGTGGGTGTCAGTCTATGTGTCAAGATTTCCTAAAAAAAACGTCTTAAGGTACAGCTATGAAATTTTTCCAGACATATTTCGTCCTGAATAAATTGTAAATTGTTTATATTTTGGCACTCGTGATTTCTTCAATCCGAAAAGTTTTTTTTACTTCTACGGAGTATAATAAAGTACCTATTGTATTCTTGAAAAATTTCGACCTCTTAATTTTGCCTAAAAAACATTTCCCGATCACTCCTGAGTCGATTGGAGTCATATTAAAAAAATGTCTTTCTGTCTGTCAGTCTGTCTGTCAGTCTGTCAGTCTGTCTGTCAGTCTGTCAGTCTGTGTACAAGATTTCTCAAAAACTAATAGAGCTAGCGCCATGAAATTTTATAGGCATGTTGGGTCCTGAAATGGGACGATCCTATCAACTTTTCGTGGAAATCCGTTAACCGGAAGTATCCAAAATGGCGGTTTTTCAAAAATCGCAATTTCGTTTTTCTCGATTTACTCCCAAACTACGCGTTTTTTAGTGGCCTTAAGTACGACAATACTTGGAGAAAATAAAATTTCCCACACTTTTGTCTTTAGCTATAACTCGATATCTCAACCTGTTATCGAGATAAACCGTTATTTCCAAAAAACAGTTTTTTGCGATTATCTCGAAAACTAACGGGTTTTTACTGACTGAATGTATGAAGTGAATTAATGAGAATGGCATTCTGCACAATTTTGTTTCTTACCGTTATCCGTTATCTTTTACCGTTATTGAGATATTTTCATTAATATGTAAAAAATCATATTTTTGCAAATAATTTGCAAACTAACGGTTTTTCGACAAATCAGTTAAAAGAATAATTAAAGATGTTAACATTTTCTACATTTTTGCCATTTACCGTAAATTGATATCTTTTACAGTTCTCAAGTTATCTCAAATTTTGTACGTTTTTGATATTTTTGGATGAACCAACAATTTATTGGGAGGTTGTATTGGGTTGACAATACGGCAGGGCTCTAGCGTAAATTGCGCAGGGTCGTAGATTTTGTAGAAGAAAGTTTTGTGTTGACCACAGCTGATATTTTTTTTATATTTTTATGTAAAAACGCAATTTTTGTGGGGTTGTAAGCTAACAACGTAACGGGTTTATACCGTAAATTGCAAGGATGAGCATTTAGTGCAAGAGACATGCTGTTCCCATAATATTTTACTCACAGTTACCTAGAAACCAGTAGTTTTTCAACTGTTAAAAATTTTTATTAAATAATTTGGTACATCCGATATATGAATAATTTCCGAAATGGTTGTATCACGATTCCTCAATTTCATAAGACCGTTAACTAAGCTACTAGGCTCCAAAATAATTGCATATGGAATTCCGAAGCGATCCATTTGGCTCAATTCTTTCTGCAGTTCGTCACCCTCTTTTACGCGACACTTTTCTATATTCAGTGCAGTAATCCCAGACTTCCTCATTACGTTGGTTAAATGCGTTGCCAAATCACCGAGCTCTACAAGAATTTTATCATCTTTAAAAAATTTATGTGGTCAAAATTTTCCAAGGAAAATGTCTAAATAAAATTCTTTTACTTACCTTCTGAGATACAGAATAAACTGCACTGATAAGGGGCAATTTTTGGATGAATATTCAATTTTTTGCTACTCCCACATTCGGCGGCGTCAAGTAAAAGGGCTGGGAATCGTTAAATAGTTGTGTTTTAATTCAAAAATTTACGTTCATGAATATAAATAGAAAGCAATTACCAAAAATAGCAGATTCAATGCAAAACTCTGTTCTAATAACAACAGGCATGATTTTTCGCCTGAACCGAACATCTTTTAAATGAAAATCTGATGGATTTTCAATATTAACCCCCTTAATTGGATCCATTGTAATATTTTCTACCTCCATTTCACCAAAATCAAATTTAGATTTCAGGGAAACTGATTGGACTTTCCCGTTACTTTGTTTTAAATCTGAAAGGAAAAATCTTCCAGGATTCGAGGAGAATTTCATCCACCAGATTTTCCTTTCGCGTTGAATTTTGAAGAAATTTTCTGTAGAGACAGATTCGCTTAGGAAATATGAACAGGAAAGTAAAGTTCCCTTCGATAAATTGATTCCGAATTGATTTTCATTGATTTTAGTTGCATTTTCGTTGTTATTGTCGAAAGTTAGAATTTCTTTAATCGCCAATGGAACTTCCTTTTGAAAATTGTTCTTCACGTGCAGGAAATTTTTTCGAAATTTTTCAGAAGTTAAAAATTCAAGACTATTTTGCCGATGTTGGTCGTAATTTAAAATCGCCGTTGGATTATATTTGAGAAAATACGAATTTATCCCTCCACCATCTTTTCCCCATTCCGTCTTAATATTTTCGAGTAGAATAGAACCAAGTGGTAAGTACGAAATATTTTTAACTATACTATCAACTATCTGTGTCTCGACATATCCGAATTTTGATAAATTTGCTAAAAATGCCGGTAACTTCGACATTCTTTAATCGAACTTCTTGTCTTGCTGGGCCAAAGGAATGTTACCCGGTGGCGCTACAAAATAGTCCTCCTCGGTTACCTTAGCGTTTTTCAGGATCTCGTCCTTAATATTTCCCTCGTTAACTATATCCTCCCTTAAATGCAGTTCCTGATCTTCCAGAACCGTGTAAATTGGGGCCACGTTTTCTGTGTTTATGTCCACGATTTTATTGGCAAACTCTATGGAATCTTGGAGGGTCTTCAAGGCTTCTTTGCTGTCCAAATCAACCAGCGACAAACGCTCCAACAATTGAATTGTTTTATTGTCGATTTCAACCTTGCTTTTACTGGATTTGCTCGCACTCACTGGAGCCAGAGGAACTTTTGTTTGGTGTTTCACGTGTTTATAGTCGACTGCACTCTCTTGATTCGCCTTGTTTTCTATTACTTTAGGTGTACAGAAGGATCTTCTGAAATATCGAGCAGGTACAACTAATCGTCTTAACATAATACCGATTTATTGAAAAGACTATTTACAAAACTACTCCAAAACACTTTGACAGTTCAGTAATGGTAAGTGCACATCTGAACTGAATTTTTGGTTGAGGCGAAAAGCGGAGCTATTCAAACGACAAAAGGATTATTTTCTAATTTTATTTCCGATTTACTTCCGTTTATTTCCGTTTGAATAAATATTTTTCGGTAGTTTTGAAGATACGAAAAAATGTTTAATATTCGTCCTCAATATTCTAACTACATAAATTACCATTTAAAAAACCACTCCACAATCTAAGAAAAACAAGACTCCCTTTTTCGTTAAGCTCGATCCAGACTACACGATGTACGGGGTACGAGGTTGGCACGTACCCCGAACATCGAGTGTTTGGATGGGAAATTTGCACATGGTTTCACCTAGTGAGTAAAATCAGAAGCTGTTTGATTATCCTCGTACGTGGTAACCGCGTACACGAATGAGCAAAACCCTGTGCAGTGTGGATGCAGTTCCATGTACGAGGAAACCAAAAACCTCGTATCTCGTACCCCGTACATCGTGGTCTGGATCGAGCTTTAAAGACTAAAAGTATTACATAACCTAGAGATTTATTGTTTCCTATATATCCTTATAGAATCTTATTCAATCGTTAAAAATATCTTTGATAGCAACAAAGGTGGTTGCTTTTTTAGCCTCCGAATAATTCTCCAATAAACTGGTACTTGTTGAGCTGTCTTCTTTCATCTGTCCTCTAGCTTCCCTTTGCAATTGCAACTTTTCTTGCAGCATATCCTTTGCAGTCTCGAATATTTTCTGCTCGTCTAGTGGCCCTTGAGCCTTCAAATTCTTGTAAATCTCAATAAACTGCTGAGTTGCCGAGGGACTCGTTCGGTCATCTGCCAAGTTTGTGGCCCCAATGTTCTTAACCGATTTGTGGAATTTTCTAAAAAGATCAATCAATACTAGTCTTAATTGGTAAAATGATTATTTTACGCTCTTAAAACATCGTCTTCGTAGAAAATCTTCCTAATGGGGATTTTTTGGGCCGGTCTATCGTATCGGGGCTCCATAGCGGGGGGAAAGGCTTCGTAAACATCGTACCACATTGGCCTATCCTCCGTTTTCAAAGCGCCAGCTCGAATTAGGCCTTTTGTCCTGCAAATGAACACTTCAGTAAACCATTCTTTTAATCAAGACTGTTTTTTACCTTGTAAAAATCGTCCCGATTTTCTCCAATCTACTTTGAGCCATTTTCCAGAAAAGTCCAACCTAACCTCAAACACCGCTACGGATTATCGCCACTAGATTACACCACTGAGTTGACATTTAAAATTGAGGTTACAAACAGTGAAGAAGCCGCTCAGTTGTCGTGGTTTTAGTTTCCCTAAATATTTTAATTTTAATGTGGGTGCCACTACGTAGATTTTGTACAACGCCTCGGGGGGAGTTTTTCCCACACAGTACTGTAAAAATATTTCGAAAAGGCACTTTTGTTGATGAATCCGAGGGACAGATTGAAATCCAAAATGCAGAACCGGAAGAAAATATCACAGAAATCGAAGAAACTCAAATTCCTTGCAATCCAGAGTTTCGGGAAAATGAAATGCGGATCCAAATGCTGTCCCGAAATTTATATAGACAGGTGTTTGGGACAAAAAGACCGAAATCTGTCTCTCCGCAAACAGTTAAAAGTTGCCTTGCAGAAATGGCCAAACACAAGATTGAAATCGGAAACAGTCCGAAACTAGAGGATGTCATCCTTAAACTACCAGTCCTCAAGGGCAAGAACATTGAGGAGCACTTTTTCACAATAGCCAAAGAACAATCCGAATCGTACAAACAACTAATTGAGTCAATTTTAGGTGATCTTCCACCTATTCCAGAAAAGTGGAGTTTTACTGCAGGATGGACCAAATATAGTACCACAGGAGCACATCCAGTTGACTTTCCAGACAGCAAAGCTTTAGTTTTTGATGTGGAAATCTGTGTAAATGCTGGAAGTGGCCCCACGATGGCTACTGCAGTGGGGCCAAAATGTTGGTACTCTTGGACAAGTCCACATCTCATCAATATCGTGGACAATACTGCAGGGATGAAACGGTACACCTTAGAAAACTTGATTCCACTAGAAAAGGAGCAAAAGTCTACGGGGAGCAACGAAAGAAAGGAGAAAGTCATCATTGGACACAATGTTTCCTTCGATCGTGCGAGAGTTCGAGAACAGTACCACTTGAAGGACACCGGGATGAGATTTGTGGACACGATGAGCCTGCACGTTTGTGTCAGTGGTATTACTAGCTATCAGCGAGCGATGCTAAAGTCGAAGAAGCAGTTGGACGAAGAAGATTTGGACTGGTCGAGCATAAGCTCCCTAAACAGTTTAGCTGAGGTCTACCAGCTGTATTGTGAATCCAAAATATCAAAAGAACCAAGAGATATTTTTGTCAAGGGAAGCTTGCAAGATGTGCAGGAGAATTTTCAAAGTTTAATGACTTATTGTGCCAATGATGTCCTAGCAACACAGAAAGTATTGTGTAAATTGTTTCCACTGTTTCTTGAACGATTTCCACATCCGGCGACATTGGCTGGCATGCTTGAAATCGGCTCAGCGTATTTACCAGTGAACTCCAACTGGAATCGCTATATTAAGGAGTCAGATTTGGCCTATGAGGATTTGAACATTGAATCGAAGTACCAATTGAGTCGTCGAGCGGATGCTGCGTGTCAGCTTCTTAACGATGAGAAATTTAAGACTGATTTATGGATGTGGGATGAAGATTGGAGCACACAGGAATTTAAATTGAAGAAGAAAGCCGTTAGAAAGAAGAAAGGAACGAAAGAAACCACAGAGGCTAATGTAGAAGGCGTTGGAGATGATGAATTGTCCAAGAAATTTGAATATCTCTATAGCACAAAGGAATTACTCCCAGCTAGACGTCAATTGTTGCCAGGGTATCCTGCATGGTATCGAAAACTTTGTGCCAAACCAACAGAAGACGATTGGTGTCCTGGTCCGCAAAATATCAGCACTGGAATGCAAGTGGCCCCAAAACTTTTGTCTTTATGCTGGGAGGGATATCCCTTACACTATTCCAAGAATCATGGCTGGGGGTTCTTGGTCCCATTTAGAAATACGCATCCTGATGGACGAACCGGCGATGTTCCAATTGAACAGCTGGCTGAAAAGTGTCCAGTCGTCGAAACTGACATCGCAGCCAGTCTAGATGAAAGCAACGAAGCTTTGGAGCTCCTGTGGCGTAACGTGGAAACTAATTTGAGTAAAAAGGATTTTTATAGGAAGAAAAAGAAGGATAAAACGTCTGGACAGTACACCGGGACTGGTGTGTGGTGCAATGAATCTCTGGAGGACTGCTGTTGGTTTATTAAGCTTCCACACAAAGATGGCGCTTCTCATCGTGTTGGAAATCCACTTGCCAAAGACTTTTTGAGTAAATTTTCAGAAAACGTCCTTTCGGGCGACGGAGAAATTGCTGAACGTGTAATAGACATCGCCAGAATGCTGTCCTACTGGCGGAATAATCGCGATCGCATCACTCAGCAGTTGGTAGTGTGGCTACCGCCTGAAGTACTTCCGAAATACCTCCGGCTAACGGACAATGATTACGGTGCGATAATTCCACAAGTTGTCGTCTGTGGAACACTGACTCGCCGCGCCATGGAACCAACTTGGATGACTGCCAGCAACGCTCAACGGGAAAGAGTAGGATCTGAGTTGAGGTCAATGATTCAAGCACCTCCTGGCTATAAAATCGTCGGTGCTGATGTTGATTCACAGGAATTGTGGATCGCTTCGGTTTTGGGTGATGCTTACTCAGCTGGAATGCATGGAGCTACACCGTTAGGTTGGATGACGCTCAGTGGGACAAAAGCTAGCGGCACAGACATGCATTCGGTGACAGCCAAAGCGGTTGGTATATCTAGGGATCATGCGAAAGTGATTAACTATGCTAGGATTTATGGTGCGGGGCAGAATTTCGCTGAACGACTGTTGAAACAATTTAATCCAACGATTTCTGATGGGGAGGCGAGATCGAAAGCCATGAAAATGTTCACTTTAACAAAGGGGAAGAAGCTGTACTATCTCTTACCTGATTGGCAACAGGATTACCCGAAAAGGGGGTAAGAAAATATTTTAAATTTGGTTCTCAAACGACCAACGTCGTCTCTAATTCTAGTTTTTTAAAAATTTTTCCCCCCACCTCTTTCAGATACTCTGGCTACGAAGCCCTCAAAATCGCCTCTTCCCATGGAAAAGCCGTCTCCGACATGTTCGATCGACCGCGATGGGAAGGTGGAACTGAAAGCGCAATGTTTAACCGTCTGGAACAGATCGCAGGCAGTCAGAATCCTGTGACACCATTTTTGAATAGCCGCCTTAGCAGAGCCCTGGAACCGAAAGCGAATGGCGCTGATGATCGATTTTTACCAACACGAGTAAATTGGGTGGTCCAGAGTGGCGCCGTTGACTTCCTCCATTTAATGACTGTTTGTATGCGTTGGCTGATGGGATCGCACGTCCGATTTTGCTTAAGTTTCCACGACGAGGTTCGGTATTTGGTCAAGGAGGAAAATGCCTATAAAGCGTCACTTGCTATGCATGTTACAAACTTGCTGACCAGAGCGTTTTGTGCAAAGCGAATTGGTCTCGCTGATCTGCCGCAATCGATTGCGTTTTTTGCTTCAGTGGAAGTCGACACCGTGCTAAGAAAGGAATCTTCAATGGACTGTAAAACACCATCAAATACTCATGGATTGGAGGCGGGTTATGGAATTCCAAAGGGGGAGTCTTTGGACATTCGTCAAGCAATTGAGAAGGCAGAAAGTTCTGATTTATCGCAGTGGGAATGGCATTTGAAAAAGCGTAAAATAAAAAACAGTTGATACGAGTTAAATGTGTTTGATTTTATTTCCTTGAAACTGAATTTTGTTCTTTTTAAAATTACAGAGATATTTAAATTTTTGCTGTTTTTAAACTTCACAAAATATTGCAAAAAACATTAAATTTTTGACTCAAGAAAAATGTCTTCTTTGAAAAATAAAAAACTCATTGGTTTTTAAGCCGTTTTGATCTCCTCATTTTAAATATTTCACCCATTAAAACCAGTCCTCCCACAAAACTTCCCAAAATGACCACATAAAATGCTAATTGCAGATCCATCAGCTCCAGTACCTTGAAAACGTTTCTCCTCTGATCGGGCACAAATTCATCAGATCGGGCTATTTTCGCCTCATAATACATTTCGCTGATCCATTTATCATACAAACCGGCATTTAAAAATCTTTCGAGGAGGGTGTTTATTCGACTTCCAAATGCCGATCCAGCGGGCAAAACATAGGAAATAGTGTACGATTTTGGACACTGTGGAATTCGATGGATGATATTAGATGTGAAATACTTGATATTCTCTAAACTCATCGTAGAATCTCTGGTAACGGATGCGAATCCTCCCTCGCGAGCCATCAATTCAATCAATGGTATTGGCGATATTTTGTACAGCATCAATTTCTTATGGAGTCTGGCATAGAGTTCAGAGGATTCAACCGCGAATAAATCGTCCAACATGCCTTCATACTTCAATCGAATAAGAAGGCCGCTCTCGTCGAGCTCTTGCATGGTGTAAATGTCCTTATGATAGAGCGGTCTAATGTAGACATTGGCCAAGTTTGACTCAAAAAGCGCTCCAAAAATCACACTAACCAAGGATATTGAAACGACGAAAAGACGTTCAGAATTTATCGATGGAAAATGCTGCAAATTCACCCTCACCCAAACAATCAAAATGTCCACGAAAATTTGCAGGAATTGCATTCGATTGGTTGGAACTTGGATATGTTGAACGCCCCGCCTCATAAACCAGATATTCACCACTCGAATAAGGCTCCAAATAATACCGCAAGAGAACGCCGTGAAGCAATAACACATCCACATGCTCGGCTCAAGGGCGAATAGCGGAAGTATCGATTGTGGGATCCGTGGTGCCTTTGGAACATACAAACATAGCTGATCAGAATATAAAGCCGAAGTGAATTCCACCCGTCGGGTTTGGTAATCCTTTATAAAAAATCCTGTGGACGCCATATCACTAGAGCGTCTTATTATCCGGCCAAGTGCTCCACTAAATGATCCATTTTCCAAACGAATACTGAAAATATATGATAAGAATTCTTAAATATTAAAAAAAATCGTTTCAAAGCTGTCCATATCAGGATAATAATAATAAATTTATTAGTCAATGACTATCAGTAACAAGATTATCTCTAGTTACAATAATTTTAAAAATGTTCAACTATAAGTCTTTTCAATTTTAATTAAGTTTGGTAATTCGTTAAAAAGCATAAGACCGCTAGGATTTAGGATTTCGATTTGCTAAATTTTGGTAATCTAAAGTCCATATTGTTTCTTAAATTATTATATGTTTGATTACTAACATAATTAAATTTTTTTTGGGGCTTTTTTTGCCTTTTTCGAACAGCTATTTCGTGAGTTTTTTGTATGATCCGTTCTTTCTCCCCAAAAAACTGTTTTTTTCCAAAAAAAAAAATCGTTAGTTTGCAAGGAATTTTAAAAAATCTAATTTTATGAAGATACTAGCAGACCCTACGTTGCCAGCTTAAAATTTTTCGTATAAATTTTAGAATGCCAAAAAACCATAAATAACTTAAAAACTTTTGGGAAAAAATGTTGTCTTGACAGGACCTTCCGTTAGAGTTATTGAAACTGAAACGCCGGATTCGTAATCAGCGATCCCGAAAACCTCCCAAAGCCAGTTTTTGAGAGAAAAATTGGAAAACGGACATTTGCGTTATCCTTCTGTTTCGAATTTTGAAAATCCAACACTAGATTCGTAATCAGCGACCCCAAAAACCCCAAAATGGCAATTGTTCCGGGAAAAAATGGGAAAAAGGATATTTGCGTTATCCTTACAGGACCTTCTGTTCTGAATTTTGAAAATCTAAGATAGCTACAAAGCTGCTCCTGGCAACGCAGATCATTTTGCAAAAAAAACCGCGTAAAAATCAGTCCAGTCGTTTTTGAGTTTTGTAATCTCAAACAGACCAACAGACGAACATCCATTTTTAAAAGCTTTTATTTAGCTTGCCTTCGTGTCTGTCTGTTTGTCTGTCAGATCAAATTTTGCAACCCAATTTTGACCCACTTCCACTTGTCCGATTGACTTGAAATTTTGCACACTTATATAAGTCCGATGACAATACAATATTTTCACTACTTCGTCCTTGTACGGATAACGGAAGGTCCTGTAAGGATAACGTGATTATCCTTTTCTCCAAATTTTCCGGAAAAAAATCTATTCTGGGGATTTTTGGGGTCGCTGAATCCGAATCTGCCATTAAAAAGTCAGTAAGGATAACGGAAGGTCCTGTAAGGATAACGTGATTATCCTTTTCTCCAAATTTTCCGGAAAAAAATCTATTCTGGGGGTTTTTGGGGTCGCTGAATACGATTCTCAAGTTAAAAAGCCTGTAAGGACATCTCAAATGTAAGGATATATATTCGATGACTAAAAAGAACAAAAATAAAAAAAAAATTAAAAAAAAAGCTTTTATTAAAAAAGCTTTTATTTACAGTATGAAATCCGTTTCAGGCAAAATTATGGAGATGTCCGTGCATCTGTCGGTCTTTCTGTTGGTTTGTCCGTTTTACGTTTCATAAATAATTTGAGAACGCGTTGACCTAGCGACTTGAATTTTTTTGCAATTAAGTTTAACAAAAATCGTAGTTTTCTATCAACTTTTGGAAAAGTAACAGTAGCTATAACAGGATCCTCATACAATTTTTTTTTAAATACAGTTTTTTGAAAATTTCTCTAAGAATATGCGCTTTTGGGAAAATATGAATATAAAAGGATATAATTTTTTTTACAGTTTTTGCTTTAACGATTTTTATGCATCTCTAACGGTTCTCAAGATATTTAAAAAAAATTAAGTTTTTGATAATTTCTCGAAAACTAGGCACTTTTGAGAAAACATGTATATTACCAAATTTGAAGGAAATAAAATTTTCTGCATTTTTGCCTCTAAAAGTTTTTGCGTATCTTTAACCACTCTCATTTGAAATTTTTATTTTTTACATATTTTTTTCCGAAACTAAATGTTGCAGAGGAAAGTTTCGTGTTGATCACTGATATTTTATACTATATATGAAAGTACCAACTCTACCTATTCAAAATAGAACCTGAGACTTTTTAGACCTGAGACTTTTTTACCTGAGACGTTTTAGACCTGACTTTTAGTAAATGGGAAAAAATCTGCTTAAAAATAAAATCTAGCAAACTAATGCAAAACCCACCCAAACAGTGCTTTATCTGATTTTACCGGAACAAATGTAAAATTCATTCTTTCTTGCAGCAACTTTATAGCCTCACTATCAGCGCCATCAAAATATAGAGGATCCGTGGATTCATTACTATAAATTGGTATTGAGTATACAGATTTAAACAATTCGACTCGAAACGGATATCCATTCAAGTTTCGGAACATTACATTTAAACTTTGCCTCTCCTTCACTTCAACGACAACTCCATACGATTCTGTTTCCGTATTGTAAATAAATGGATCGTACGTAACAACTTTAAATTGGTCAATGATAAAAACATTCATTGAACCCAACTCCATCCAAGCGTTTTTAAGAATAGACAACGACATTTCCAAATTTATGAGTTCTCCATCCAAAATTATTAAATAAACACATTTTGCATGGACAATTTTATCCACAACTCCCTCAATTTCGTAATTTTTCATTTTCGCAACGTAACTCTCTTGCTTTTGGCAAGTTCTATACCGGCTATTCGATGTAACCGAAAAATTACGCAAAACTACTGGCCAATCACCGCGTTTTATAATTAGATCGAAAATTCTGTCGCGGTGCTCATCGGTACTGTTAAATAAAATATTCACATTTCGAACATATTCCAAAGCGCTAAATATTTGATCCGCTACTTCTTCAGACACTACACTGTTATCCTCAATATTTTCCTCGATTTTCCCTAGAATTACGGGAACGCCGCTATTTAAGAGTAAAATCACAATAAAAGCCTTCATTTTACTACAACCAAGTATGAAAGTTTCAACCTATTTATAACAGTAAATGATATCGCGCACAACTTCGAAATTTTACTGGCTCATAGTATGAATTAAAACCTCTTTAAGTTAATAACAGATATAGACTAATTTTACATTTGAGTGACATAACGAACGACACCTCGTGATTGCATCCTATCTTGTTA
Organism: Chrysopilus asiliformis; assembly: GCA_964034945.1. Taxonomy (NCBI): domain Eukaryota; kingdom Metazoa; phylum Arthropoda; class Insecta; order Diptera; family Rhagionidae; genus Chrysopilus; species Chrysopilus asiliformis. Next base: position 19,876,586 of record OZ035963.1, on the reverse strand, counting down.
GCAATCAAAAATACTGTGTAACGTGTAAATACTCTATTTTCATCACAGTCAAACGGTACTTGAGTTCCCCCGGTCCTAAAATTATACTAATACCGTTAAACGTTAACGTCTTACTATAAGGACTCAATCAAACGTTTTACCATACAGTTAGTGACTATAGTGTCTTTACAGGTGAAAATTTTTCCCACGTTTACAATAGCCGACCTCTTAGGTAAATAGAAATCGTAAAAAAGGTAGTAGTTATACATGAGGGCCAAGACAATATTATACGCAGGTCGGTATTATTTTCTTCATTGAATGGGCCCAGAGGAGTTTGGTTTTCTATTTGCCTTAATAATGACTATTTTCCCAGTTATTTTTCGTATTTCGGCAACATTCTACCCGATCAAATGTCTAGTGTTAATAAACAAAAAGGCGTTGAAAAGCCAATACAGACAACATTCAGTGATTAATAAATGCTAGAATTAAGGATCTAAATATTCAATAATCGTAAACACTTAAAAGCACGTTTGAAACAAGGTGAAAATATTTGATTAATGGAATCTTGGATTACAGAAAAAATTGCTTTTTAAAACAAGATGTAAGTAAATCTTGAACCAAAGAAAGGATACTTTACAAACTAATGATTAAAAAAAATCAAATGTTATGGAAGAGAGCGAAAGATAATTCTTTAAGAACATAAAAATAAGTTTGTTTTAAGAAAGAGGGACAGTTTTTGGTGTTCCAGCCCAAATGTGCGAATTGTACTCAAGTCTCGGTCGAATGTAGGTCTTGTAGATGCCGAGCACGTCGATTGGTGTGAAATATTTTTTGCAGCGTCCTTGAAAGCCTAGGCATTACAATAATTCCCTTGCAATTTTAAAAATATGATCGAGCTTCACGTTTATTTTGATGTCCAGCATTTGGAGAGCGAGGATTTAAATCAACAGTTAACAAACACCACAAACTATCTTACGTGTTTCTGCACCTGTATTTTTAAATCCCACTTCTACGTACTCAAGATGTGTTAATGAATTCGCTGCATTTAAAAAAACTGTTTATTTTCCGCAAAACAATCGCGTCCCGACAAATCGACCCTCGATAGCCTCGAATTTGTTGGTAACTCAATTTTTTTCTGACCCTTTCAAGTTCGAGTTATCGAAGTTGGACAGTATTTTACAAAACTTTTGCTTGATGCAATTCACAGAAAACTCTTAAAAATGCCAACCGTGTTCAAAGATATTGCATTACAACGCTTTCGCCCAAAAAATACTCGGCGCGAAGAACGATAGTGTAAGAATAAATTAATGGCGTCCAAAGTCGTTATTTTTTTTAAATTGTAAAAGGCTGTTTTTTTTTAATTTGAAATGTAACCGCAAACGACAACCCGGTTCGAAAATGTTTGTTAAGAAAGTGATGATCATAACAACAAAGTGATAACAGCTGATTTTTTTCATAATAAAAGCGAAAGGGAACAAAAGAGAAAGCCTGATGACAGCAAGAAAGTGTTATCGCGTTGATTTAATATGAGAAATGTCAATTTAAATTCAATTCCAGCCAAGAAGAAGTGATTTTTCATAGTTCTGCAGGAAAAATCGGTAAGTAGAATCATATTTTGTATAATTTACTAACATTTTACAAAAACCATTCCCATTTTAAGGTCATTTTTCAATTTTTTGAATCACTTGAATTGAAAAGTTCCCCCAAACGACACCACCGGCGATAATTTCATTCGGATTGTGTCGAATCAGTTTTCGTGTTGCGTTCGGTGGTTAATTCGCTGCAAAAAAAATTAATTTATTCTGGATTTTTATTTTATTTGGTGTGCATTTTACAATCAGAGTTGAAACTACGTTGTACTAAAAAAAAAAGTTATCAAAATGTTGTCGAAATTCACTGGCAGTTGATAAAATCCAAGCACTCAACATTTCAATTGAGTGAGTATTTTTATTCTATCCACAATTGTGGGAAATGGAGACCGTAAGATTTTTTTTTTGTTTGTTTGGTTTTTTTTTGTGATGCCTAAATTTATCTTTTCGTAAAAATCAATTCCGTTTTAGTATTCAGCTGTAAATTCACAATTAATTTTGACCTTTGCCGAGTGAATATTAATTTAGTGCAAGGGCAGTTTATTTCTATCCACGACAATTGAGTGTGTCAAATATTTTCCTAATAATAAAATTTTAAAATCTCCCCGGTTTAAACCGCAATACAGCTCGGCTCCCGTGATTTTTGATAAGCAAGCAAAACTGTTTCGCGGCCGTGTTTTCCTTTTGCGTAATCAAATTTAATTATCTTGACAATGGCCTCTTGCTGATATTCTGTGTTTATCATTTTAAGTGAATTCCCCCCCAATTTGATGATTAGAATTGTTTGCTGTCGGATAACAAAACGTCTTTGAAACACAAATTAGTAAAACCAATTTTTTTTCACTTGAAATTTGTGAAGTTATTTCAGCTTTTTTTTTGTTTGCCTAGCGCTGTTTTATGGGAAAGTGTTGAGTCTGCGATGGGGCAATTTCCCTTTTGCGCTTTCATTATCGATTACTGCGGCTTTTCACGTTCTATTTATAAATCTTCTGCCAAATTTTAGACACATTACTTCCTACTTGTGCTATTCTTTGTTTTTAATTTCGCAAATTGGTTTTTTCTCAATTGTCCTACAAATTTGTGAGGTAATAACAAATTAATTGCTGCTTAATTAATATTTTTTAAAAGTGCTTTGAACTAATATATACGAAAAAAAATAAAACAAAAAATCGAGAGAAAATACTTAGTATAAGTCGAATAAAAGCCAATAGGTATAATTTGCAACGTTTTTGCATTTACAGGAAAATCGGATGGGAGAATCTTCTGTAAATTCAGTTAATAGAAATTCAATCATAAAATCAACTAGCGAGTTAAAATCGAAATTCAAATAATTTCACTTCCATTTAACACCGAAAGTGTGAATGAGAAACAATACTTACTTCTTTTTTACTCCTACAGCCAGTTGGATCTTTGTTATATTGAGTGTGTTCATTTACTGAAGTAAAAGTTAAAAAAATACTCCAAAATACACCGAATCGTGCTCTTTTGAATAGCAGAGGCTCTTGAGGAGTGAAATTGACAACTTTTGGCGCCAGATGGAATGTATTATTATGAAATACGACCGTAATCGCAACGATTGGGATTCGATTATTGTTAGCAGAAAACAGAAACAACAAGATAGAATTTCTGATAGTTACGATTACGATCGTATTCCATAATAGGCCCCCAGGTTGTTTTTACTCCAAGAGTATAAATGGAACACACTGATTGCCTCTGACCTTGATTTACGTTTCGGTTTATGCACAACATTTCCGTTCATACACAAAAAAGTGTATATGTAGTACAGACGGACAAACAGACCGACAGATAGACCGACAGGCAGACCGGCAGACAGACCGACAGACGAACCGACAGACAGACCGACAAACAGATCGACTTGCAGACCGACAGATAGACCGATAAACAGACCGACTTGCAGACCGACAGACAGGCCGACAGACAAACCGACAGACAGACCGACAAACAGATCGACTTGCAGACCGACAGACAAACAGACCGAAAGGCAGACAGACAAACAGACCAACAGGCAGACAGAGAGAAAGACAAACAGACCGACAGATAGACCAACAGGCAGACAGAGAGAAAGACAAACAGACCGACAGATAGACCAACAGGCAGACTGACAGAGAGACCGACAAATAGATCGACAGGCCGACTGACAAACCGGCAGACAGACTGACAAACCGGCAGACAGAGTGACAAACCGGCAGACAGAGTGACAAACAGATCGACAGACAGATCCGACAGGCAAATCGACAGGTAGGTCCGGATTCACACGATAAGTTTTTTGATTCACGTCTCGGCCAAACGATGGCAAGAGGGGCGAGATGTAGGAAGGGCGAAAAGTTGGTCAATCACCAACTTTTGATTCACCAAAAGTTATTGCAAGTCCGTTTTCTCTATTCCCTTTTGCTCTCATTCGTATTCGCTCATGTTCATTTACGACAAAAACTTTCATAAACGTCAAAAAGACGCACGTCAAAACATTCATCGTGTAAATGGCCGTGAATGATTCGTGAATGTTTAAAAGAGAATCGCCGTGATACATGAATCAAAAAACTTGTCGTGTGAATTGGGACTAGGCAAATCGACAGGTAGGCAAATCGACAGGTAGGCAAATCGACAGACAGACAGACAACGGTTAAACTTCCAATATAATTTACATAAATCTACTTCTAAATACAACATTGTTGCATGCAGATTGAGAATATCATTTTAAATTTGTGAAACTTGCCCCTTTTAAACATTACTGGTTACAGGTTTCACAAAACTTTTAGCGGTCACTAAATCGCCGCGGTAGAAAAGGCAAAAATTAGCGTTGCATATTTTATGGACTTATATAAAATCAAAAAAAATGTGAACGTATTTTTTAACCAATCATATTTAAACATTAAAGAAATTTCCAATTTTGTTTAATAAATTTTAATGTCCTTTGCCGTTATGCAGCTATTTGGATAAACAATTGAAGACAAAAAAAAAACAACGACGTGGATACTGTGGTGCAAAAATCTTCATCAACATTCTAAAAGTAATAATTTGTAACTTTTGCTTTTATAGCAATCAAACGGTCATACTTCATAGTTTCATTGCCTTGTGAAAACTTAATGCTTTTGCTGATGTTTTTTTTAATACAGTAAAACTTTTTTAGGCGGAAATCCTTGATGTTAAGAAAGAGAAGTTTTTTTTTAGTTCCGTTATTAAAAAGAAGATATTAAGCACCTGAAAAACTAGTACTGATAATCACAAAAAATATCTTTTAAATTTTCCTTAGGCGCCACCAGTCCCTGCTAAACTAGTGTTCATTTAATTCAGTTTTTCCACAATATTGGTTTTCATTCATTTATTATTGTTTCTTCGCATCTCGAATTTTCCATTCAAAACATGAAATATTGAAAATTTTTAATTGCTCAATTTGATTTTAGCTCAAATTTTTACGCTTATAACAAGTTAAAGGTTTATCAATAAAATGATATCCAGTGGACCAGCGAGTGTATTTCGCGATGTCTACAATCAACCATTGTATCATCCAGAGGACTCTATCAGACGACTTTATAAAAGTACTAAAGGTAATTGATGTAAAATTAGCTAAAGAAGATATTTTTAAGGCAAAATAAAGTCCTTTAGGTGACTCAAAGCATGAATAGGAAAAATATTCTAACAAAAATGATGTCTTGTTTACTTTTAGATAGTCTTGACTTTGTTCAACGTCTCGAATTGTTTAAACAGTTAAAAGTCCATAAGGGCTGTGTGAATACGGTTTGCTGGAATGATAAAGGCCAATATTTGCTTTCTGGATCCGATGATCAAACAATCGTCGTTACGAATCCGTACAACCAAAATGTCCTTGTCCAATATAAGACCGCCCATCGCGCGAACATATTCAGTGCGAAATTCATGCCGCAATCGAATGATAGAGGAATTGTGTCCTGTTCTGGGGATGGGATCGTTCTCTACACTGAGTTAACCGCGGCAAGCATGCAAGCGCCGAAAAACGAAGCGAATTTGAATTACTTTAATTGCCATAGCAGTGGAACTACATACGAAGTGATGACAGTGCCAACTGAACCACAATCGTTTATGAGTTGCGGCGAAGATGGCACTGTTCGGCTGTTCGATCTTCGCACGATTTCAAGGTAATAAAGATTTTCCTTAAATGTGATCTTAAAGACTTTTTCATTTTTTTTTTATTCGTTTCAGTTGCCATAAGACATGCTGCAAGGACAACATTTTAATTTTAAGTCCGTCCGCTATAACAGCCATGTCTTTGTCGCCCATCTCGCACAATTACATAGCCGTGGGTAGTTCCGATAGCTTGATAAGAATCTACGATCGGCGATATTTGTCACTTATTGACTTCTCGCTGCCGGGCTTTTTGCCCACAGATCGACACACTGTGCCAGTTAAGGCATACTCGATACCATCGCTTGTTAAACGGACATTTCGAGTCACTTCGATCAAATATAGTCCTGATGAATGCGATCTGCTGGTCAGTTATTCGTCAGATTATTTGTATCTCTTCGATTTGTCGAAGGATGGTGTCGATTTGAAAACACTGAAAAACAAGAATAAATCAACCGCTAAGGTAAATATGTTAGACTCACCGCCGCCGGTGCGTAAGCTGAGACTTCGCGGAGATTGGTCCGATACAGGACCAGATGCGCGGCCTGAACGTGACGGAAACGGACGAGTGGAAATTGGACAGGTGAGACCGCAGTTGCAGGGAACGATTATGCACCGGATGACAGAAGTACTATCGAGAATGCTGGCCGATCCAAGGACAAGGGTAGGTCTTAGTCCGCATATTAATGGCACTACCGACAATGTACTATTTTCTAATGCTGCACAGGAATTCGAAGATTTCGCTCATTCGCAAAATTCTGGTAAAATTCGTGTTAAATAAAAGAGTTGTTTTGGAGTATAGTTTTCCCTTTTCCAAATTAGCTGAGCCACAACCGGGACCTTCAACATCGACTGGTTTAACTTCGTCGGAAACTGGACCTCAACCGAACGCCGAAGCCGCTTGGGACAGTGACGATGACGATAATGATGAAGAGATAAACAAATCTGATCGTGTCTCGCAGGAGGATTGTGCCCAGCAAGATGAAAACTCTCTCAAGGAAGAACTGTCCAAAATCGAGTTAGAAGCGAAGCGTGCCACCTTCGACTACATGAAGATGAAATACGTTGGACATAGGAATGCTCGGACTATGATTAAGGAGGCGACTTTCTGGGGCGATAATTATGTAATGTCTGGATCGGACTGTGGCCATGTGTTCACTTGGGATCGATACACTGGAAAATTGGTGAAATTAATGCAAGCCGATCAACATGTGGTTAATTGCTTGCAGCCACATCCGACTTTACCATTGCTAGCGACGTCTGGTATCGATTATGACATTAAAGTTTGGGGACCCGTTCGAGATCAGGGATATTTTGACGAACAACGAGCCAATGATGTATGTATCAAAGCTTGAAGCTAAACATTTGCAAAAAAAAATTATGTAGGGTGGGTGAGATTTGTTAGGGACTGTCCATAAAATACATTACACAGAAAAAAGTATGACGGGGCGAGGGCGAAAGGACCCGAAAATTCTAAAATTAGCGTGGCGTATTTGCTGGACAGCTCCTTTTAGACATTTTCGTTTTGTAAAATTGGCTTACAAAAAATATTATGGAACTCCAGTTTCTAAGTATTTCACCCACTTTTTGTGTCAAATTTCTAAGTATTTCACCCACTTTTTAAAACGAAGGGGATTTAATATAATTTATATTGCATTACTTCACTTTTTAGTTAATGGATCGTAATGCTGTGATGTTAGAAGAAACTAAAGATACCATTACCGTTCCGGCTGCCTTTATGATTCGTATGTTGGCTTGCATTCACGCTTTAAGAAATCGACGTTCGTCGGGTAATGGCAGCACTAACAACGGCAATAGCAATAATAATAATAATAATAATAGTACTCAATATTCAAACAATCAAACAAATAATCAACCGCCATCTCCTAACAGTGATGATAGCTCAGAAAATTAATATCGTTAATTTTAAATTTAATTCTAATCAATATAAATAACTATTATTAGATTTCCTGTTGATTTATGTTTTTTGTCAATTTAGTATTTATGAAAATCCAACGAACTGATAATTTTATATTTTATTTTTCTCTTTTATTCTTTAAAATATATATGAAAAATTTCAACGATATCCAAAATCCTTTTAATTAAATTAGTGGAAAATTAGTGATGATTAAAAGTTTTTAAGACCATGTGTTGTGCATTTTTATTTTAGGTTTTTAAATGAATAACGCAGTCCAGGACTCATTTTGGTAGACTCGATATTAGAGTTGGTTTCTGGTAATTTTTGTATTCCAAAGTATCGCTTCAGTCAACTATTGTTGCTAGATTCGAGTATCAGAATAGCTCGAGCGCGTTAGCCTGACATTTGTCGTGTCATTTTAGTCGAGATGTATCAGAATCGCCAAGCTAATCAAAACCGTTAATAAATGAGGCAAACTCTTTTCGGGGTTTTAAATTTCAGCCTTAATTTCTGTCTGTTGTCTACTTTACAACAATTTCAAATAAATCCAAAGCTATAAGATTGCTATTTGATTAGTTTGTTTAAAACCTGGTTTATTTCATTTAACCATACTTACCGTAAGAATTTCTGAAAAGTTGAAAATTGTTTATACAAGAAATCGCTGAAGAAAATCAACGAAAGCAATTTTTTCTAAAAACTTTTTGGCAAAATTTTACTTTAGGGGCGCGGTTGACTAGGATCTTCATATTTTTTTCTAGCTTTATGGGGTCAAGTGGATTTTAAAAAAAAATTTAGTCGCTCGGCCATAGGGGGGAGCTGAGAGCCCCCCAAAGTTTTTTCTCAAAAACTACAAACGGCTATAATTTCTTTGTCTTTTAACCGATTTTAAAACTGTAAACGCCAAAAGGTGTCCCTCAAAGAGTTCTTTCCAAAAAGTTTTTGTTTGCCCCCACCCAAGAAAAAATACGTCTACGGCACTGAAAACAAAAAAATTCTCTAAAATGTTTTTTTTTTTGGACTCCGGAGCTCTCAAAATGCATTTCGAGCCACTTTTTTGGGGTCAGTGAGCCCCTGAAATGCGTTAATTTGACATTCAGAAGTCGTACAAGGTATTTCTTTGGATTTAGAAACTCATAAAAAGCCGGGTTGGATTATTTATATATAATGTAGGTCCCGGTGCTCCGACTACCACCCCCAAGGGCGGCGGGGGGGTGGCGATGGGTGGGGCGTTCCGCGTATACCTTGTACTGTAGGCGGAAAGAACTCTTTGAGGGATACCTTTTGGCGTTTACAGTTTTAAAATCGGTCAAAAAACAAAGAAATTATAGCCGTTTGTAGTTTTTGCGAAAAAACTTTGGGGGGCTCTCGGCTCCCCCCTATGGCCGAGCGACTAAATTTTTTTTTAAATCCATTTGACCCCATAAAGCTAGGAAAAAAATATGAGGATCCTAGTCAACCGCGCCCCGAAAGTAAAGTTTAGCCAACTTTTTTTTATCAATACAAACTCGAAAATATTTAGAACACTTCCCCTGTGCAACTCGATACAAACTGATGAATAAATCAAATCAATTTAACTTAACGCCAAAAATAACCGTTTTTTTACAATATCACGAAAAAGTGGAGATTACCGCTTTTTGCACCGAGGTCTTCATTTCGAAAAAAAAAATTACCAGAAGTTGTGTTTTAATTTTCAGCCTGACGTTTCGAGCCTTGTTTTGGCTCATTTTTAATCTAACATTTCGACAAAGTTTTTACGGCTAAATATTAACAGTTATAACATAGTGCATTTAAATGATCGTTTAACGCCTCTGGAAATGAGCTAAAACAAGGCTCGAAACGTCAGGCTGGAAAATTAAAACACAACTTTTGTTTTTATTTCTTAAAATTGGACCGCTAAGCCCACCAAACTAATACAAACAAATTACCGAAATTACCGGTATTTTTTTTAATTTACCGGTAATTTCGGTAATAAAATTGGCCGGTAAAACCGGTAAACCGTTTACCGGTAATGCACTGACGAATTCAAATGGTTTTCATTTCAGAAAAAAATCCAATTATGTAATTATCCACTTGAGTAATCAAATATATTTTGCGCGACCAAATCAATTCGAAAATTTTGGTAGATTCTGATCTAAATCTGTAATTATTTTGTGAAATGAACCAGCCTAATAACAAGCAAACTAAATTTGAAACACGTTTTCAAAGTTTTTGATTGTTTTTGATAGTACCTACAATCAAAGATATTTTCAAAATGTGTGGAAAATACAAATGTGTGGAGAGTTCTGAATTAAACATTTTTATTGATTTTTTAACAGTCAAGCGTCAAAATATAAGGGGAAATAGTCGTTTTGCAATTTATGCGTAACATTCCATTCCTGCTGACAGATTTTTTCGGATCCGCAAAATTTGTTTTAGGTTTCTTATTTTTATTTACCTAATCTTTGGTAGAATCTCAATTTATGAACGATTCAGTTTTTGCTTGGGAACGGATCAAGTGGGTTTCCGTTTGAAATATGCGACAATTTCTTGAATTAAGTTTGTGTTCTTGCAATTCATAATGTAGTTGGACACTCTTCTAGTTGCATAAGTTATTTTGTAATAAAACTTTTGCAGTTTTAAATCAAAAGAATTTTTTGAAAATCTGACTTCATGTTTGATTTATAATGATTTACATTTCAAAGGTTTATACGATTTCTAGAAAAAATGGCTACTATTATACAATGACAAATATGCCAAGTACAAATATACTATATAACCAATGTATATTTAACTGCTTTAACATCGTTTGTAGAGTCGAAAATCAATCTTTCGAGAGAAGGTTAACTAAAACAACTGCCTTTTAAATTATATTTATTGAATGCAAACTTTAAATAAAATACATTAATTTTCAAAACTGCCCTAGTGCGAATCTGTTAAAAAAAAGTGAGTAAACCTCGTTTGAGCTTTTAATTGTAGTGCAATTTGCAAAGAGTCATCTCCATACCCAAAAAGTGCATCTTTTAACCTTCCGAATTCTTTAAAACATTAGAGATTTTTAAACAAATTCTCCCTTTGAAGTGACTGTAAAATAAGCAACAGCGAAGCCAATAAACGTTTCTTCTTTACTATCAAATTTAATTTTTGCCTTATAGGTCCCAGTAGGTATCAACGACGGAATCCATTCAGGACTAACAGTAATATTTGAAAGAGCTATATAAGATCCCTTGACAATCGGACAATGATCCAAATTTGTATATGTTAAAAACTCGTAGACAATTTGAAAAAGTAGTCGTTTTGATTGGGCTGTTTCCATTACTTTACATCCTTGGAATGAACCTAAAATATTTGGGGAAAAATTAAATGGTAAAATTTTCCTATTAATTTTTGTCTTAGTTTGGGTGATAGCAGAATAAAACTTTGGTTTGTGAACGGATCTAGTTCATAAACCAAAATTTCACTGTATACTAATAGATTTTTCAAGGTCCAAACTTTAAAATTATAATTAATGCTAACCATAGCTGAATTGATGTCTTCCAAAAGATTTGCACTTGCTGAAAAATATTGATTATTTCTTGTTGGTTTCAACCTACAGGAAACATTTGTCAAGACCGACTTATTCCAATCGCAATCCATTTTGAAAAACTTTAAAACGTTTTGCCCCTGAGAATATAAAATTATGTCAAAGCCGTTTCAAAACTTTTCCAAAAATATTTTTTAATCTTCCCAAAACTTTTATTTTAACTTATTTGAGTAACATGTTTTACTTACATTTCCTTGTGCTAACAATATGAAAGAAAACATCACCAAGATTAGAACAAAAAAAGACTTTGGTAGCATTTTAATTACTTCAAAATTTTTAATTTTTGAGATATTTTTAAGCATCACTTTTGCACGACGTTTGAAGGTGGACTGTTGAAAAATAAAATTGACAATTTTAATCAACTTTGAAGTTTTCATAACATTTTAATTTGAGAATTATCTTGAATCGCAATCTTATTATTGAAATTTGCATAATAATCGATTTTAAATACGTTTGTGCACTGATCAATATCTGCACACCATAAACAAAACAAAGATATTAATTTCCATTGTGTGGCGGAAATTTCCAGACAAAATGTTTGCCAAAAAGAAAGATGAAAAATTTCAGTTACTTAATTTCAGTTATTTAATCAAAAGTAAAAAAAATAAACAAAAACAAGTAAAAATATCAGTTGTGATCAACACAAAACTTTCTTATGCAATATTTGGTTTCGGAGAAATTAAATTTGATAGTAAAGAAGAAACGTTTATTGGCTTCGCTGTTGTTTATTTTACAGTCACTTCAAAGGGAGAATTTGTAATGTTTTAAAGAATTTGGAAGGTTAAAAGATGCACTTTTTGTGTGAAAAATGATATTTTTTACGTGTGAAAAATGATATTTTTTCAAATATCTCGAGAACCGTTGAAGATACGTACAAACCGTTAAAAGAAAAAATGTTGAAAATTTCACTTTTTATATATTCATGAATATGAATTTTTTCATAAAAGTGAAAAATAGTTTTAGATTTTTTTTTTTGAAAAATCCTGATTTTTTTAAAAATGTTTTGAGAACTATTAGAGATTAAAACATAACAAAAGCTATAATTGCCAATCTGGCAATTATTGAAAACCCGTATGATGATATAGCATTGTTCGAAGTTTCAGTGAACAGCAAATAGTTGTATCGAAATTCCACTTTAAAGTCAAACTTTTCAACAAGATTTTTTAAAATTTATTCCAATCGGATTTTTATGTATGGGAGTTTTATGTAGAATCATATCCTAAATAACTTTGGTTCTTGCACTTTTTTGATAAGATGCACCGTTTTCGAGATATTCGCAAAAAACGTTTTTAATCCTATGGGGGGTACCCCCCTAATGGTCCGTTTTTGCCCATTAACGAACTTAGCCTTGCAAAAACGAATCTGCGAAAATTTCAACTCTCTAGCTCAATCCGCGCCACAGACGGACGGACAGACGGACGAACGGACATGCAAAATCCAATTTTTTTTACCATTCTAAACACACTGGTGTAGTTCATTTTTATGTGTGATAACGGGATCTTGGCGTTACAAACGGTAAGGCAAATTTAGTATATCCTTTGGTTTCACCATATGGGTATAAAAAACAGTATTTTTATATTCATTTTTTCTAAAAAAACGCGTAGGTTTCGAGAAATTTTTAAAAACTGTATTTTTTCAAAAAGAAAAAATGTATGGGAGGACCCGTTATAGCTACTGTTACTTTCCCAAAAGTTGATAAAAAACTACGATTTTTGTAAAACTTATTTACAGAAAATTTCAAATTTCAAATCGCTGGATTCCCACCGCCCCGACTAGTTCTCGTTGATTTTTTCACCGAAAAATATGGCATGTTTTCGGTCAAAAGTTGTACTCAAAGTGGAAAAATAAAACAAAAAATTTATTGTGAAAACGGCGTCAGCGGTCATTTTAAACCACTTTTATGAGGTTTGTGACCCCAAATTGTCCTAGTGAAAGTGTGTTTTTTGCAATCCCTCGGATTTCGGTCAAGTAAAATTTTTCCACGGATAGACCGACAGACAGATGCACGGACATGCCTATAATTTTGCCTGAAACGGATTTCGTGCTGATCAGTAATTGTCTATCTGCCCCCTTCCTCAAGTCGGTCTTTGTCATGAATACAATACTTTTCCTCTATAGAAGACGAAAGTAATAAAGAACATATAGATACATTAATGTAATTTTAAACTATTACTAAATTTTTTTCGTGTTTCATCTTTTCCAAATTATTACTATTGCGTTTTGAAATTATGCAAAAAAAAAACCAATCAAATTGTTATGAAATATGATAGTTTGTAAAATCAAAACAACTTAGTTTTGTCAAATGAACATTGTTCTTGGAAAATTCTGGCTGGAACAGTTCTTCGCAACCTTTTTGCTTCGTAACCTCTTTTCAGAAATTTAGGAACTTTTTTTAAAATAAGATTAAAACGTGGTAAATTCAGTGGCGTCACTAGAGATTTTGCTCTTAAAACTCCCCTTTGATAGTCATGCTCCTATATTGAAAGCGAACATTTAATTAATTTGAGAACCGCCAGTTGATTTTGCAGAATAGATTTAATAAACAAAAACATTTTTTTAAAATTTCATTTCCTTAGCAAATGTTGTAATTATTTTAAAAATTCTCGGTCTGCAAAATGAATCTTGCACTTTCAAAAAATCAGTCTCAGTAAAAAAATCAACAAATTTAATTCATTTTAATTTCACAAAAAATCCAGTTTTTTAATTCACAAAATAAAAAAAAATCGATTCTGCCTTAAATACATTTTATTCTGATTTTTATCAGTTGATTGGTACAAAATATTTAACTAATTACAGGAAACAATAACAAATAGAGAAATATTTTCAAGTATTGAGCGCAACTAATAGATTATTATTAAATTATTTGTGAATTTCGAATTTCGTAGAGTTCCTCAGCGGTCGTTACTCCAAAGCTACTTCCTCGTCGTTTGGCACTGATGCGCTCTCCTTCCGGACGTGTATAGTCAAATTTGACGGCTGCACTGGATCTTGAAGCGAAACTCTTCTCATTTTCCGACTTTGAACGCGTCAAATTCGTCCTTATCCTGGAAAATTTCTTATCCAAAAGATTCAAACTATTCCGTTTATCATTGATCGCTAGTCCATCGCAGGACTTAGTGCCTTTATATTTTGAATTTTGAGCGAATAACGCTTTGATGTCGTTTTTGTGCCTTTGGATTTTGTCCTCGAGCGTTTTGAGTCTCCGCTCATAATAGCTTCCGCTCTCTGTTGACATATTAAGGAAATCCGCACGAGTGATCTTTATCGGCGGAGCTCCTTTATCCGAATAAGCGTAACTTTTGTGACGATCCTTGGGAGTATCCAGAGCTGGCCTGACACTGTACTTCGAACCACCATTGCTGTATTTATTGCTGAAGGACGAGTAGCCAGTGTCGTCCTCGCTGGCAGTTTTTGAATTTCGGTATGCCTTGTAGTTATTCAAATTTGTATAACTGCTGTACAAATTACTGCATCTGGACGGAGGTGTTTGATAAGTCACGGGATGGTGATGATCTGAAGTGTAAGTACAATCGATAGAATGACGCTTTTCAACACCGGTGGTGTTCAAAAGTTTGGAAAACGGTGAAGCTGCTTTATACAAATCCACTCTTTCAGATGTCGTAACGGATGGCTTAGATTCCGGGAAGCTTGTAACTTTACAGTATTTAACTTTTGGTACTGGTTTCAAGTTTGCAGTTGTATTTCGATTGGGCAAATTCGATTCTACTATATTGGGCGTCATTCTAGATTTACTTATCGATGTTGCTAAATTGTTGCTACCATTGGACTGCGGTAGAACATAGGTTTTCCTTTCCAAAGTCTTGAAATGCTGGTTATCCATTTGGGTTATTGCATTAGCTGTTGACAATTTCTCATAGATTTTTGGGGCACAAGACAAAGGCTTCTTGAAATTACCAGAGGAAGTTACGGTTAGGGCGTTTTCAAGTTGAGATGGTGTTGCCGACCTGAATTTTATTGAAAAAGAGTTCTTAATTGTACTTATATTGGGAAGTTCATATTATTTCTAAAAAAAAAATATCTAATCTTTTAAACAAAATATCACTAAATTAAACAAAAATTGTACAGAGAAATATTCATTTTTTGCTTTTAATAACAAAATTTAAGAGGTTTTTTGAGATGCAAACCCCAAAAGTGCGTCAAAGTTCTTCAAATTTTTGATTTAAAAAAAATCGCCGGAACTACAAGAAATGGGAGGATAAAATTGAGGAGCTTCTTCAGTAATAAAAGAGCCCAGATTATCCAAGATTCATTAATCAGACTTGTAGAAAGGCCCAAGTAATTGATTATCGCGACTCAACTTTATTTCCACACCAACTTCAAGATTATTTTCATTTGTATTGGCCTTTTCCTTAAAACAAAATACGCCGCAGTTGAAAAAATACTGGCCTCACACTCTCGCCGAATGCAGGCAAAGCACAATCACAGATGTCAGGTTTGGTGGTTTTTAAAAGCTTTTATTTAGCTTACTTTTTTGTCCGATTGTCTGTTTGTTTGTTTGTCCGTTTCTTGTAATCTAATTTTGAACCACTCCCACTCATCCGATTGACTTGAAATTTTGTACACATACGTAAGCCCGATGACAATACAGTATTTTCACTACTTCGTCCTTGTAAGGATAACGGAAGATCTTGTAAGGATAACGGGATTAAGATTTCCCTCAAATTTTCCGGGAAAAAATTTCATCTGGGGGTTTTTGGGGTCGCTAAAATATATCCTTAATTTTGAGATATCCTTACGGACTTTTTGACTCCGGTTCGAGTCCGTAAGGATGTCTCAAAAGTAAGGATATATATTCGAAGATTAAAAAATATATATAAGCGTGGCGAAAAGACAGACGTCGTTTTGGATTTTTAGTCATACTAATAAAATACAAAATGACTAAAAAGGAAAAAATTAAAAAATTAAAACAAAAATTTAAAAAAATGTACTAAAATATTTTACCAAAAAGGTAGAAACAATTTTTTGGGCGCTGTATAAAAAATTAAAAAATATTTACCTCGATTTTATTTCTGATACACAGCGCCCAAAAAAATATTTTTCCCTTTTAAGTAAAATCTTTAAAAAAAAATTTGTTTTTTTGTAAATTGAATTACGTTTTTTCTATTTATAGGGCCTAAAATTTGGATTTACGATTAAAAAAATTCAAAACATAAAATATGTACAATATCGTAATATTGGGCTAAAAGATAAATGAATTTAAAAAAAACTTAATTCAATTCACAAAAAAAGCATCCGGCCAGGTAACTGTGATTCGCTTGTATTCGGCGAGAATGTGGAACCGGCATAAAATATTTTATATTGAAGGTTGTTGCCAATCATAAATCACAATTGATTTAAAACTTTTCACAGTTTTTAGTGAGTCTAAAGTGCAGAAACTAAAAGTATATTTCTTAGAAAGTAATTAAGCTTAAAAAGACTAATTTTTTATACAGACTACTTACAAAACTTGCTTTTAGAGTGCTTTACTTTGTGTCAGTATATCCACAGTGTGTATTTTAATTTTTTTATCGTTTTTTTTTGTACGTATATTTTGGCAATAAAACCGCAACCTAAACATTTTTTTTTTAAATTTCAACTCTTTCAAGCCTATAAACAAGTAAACAAAACAAACTTTCAACCGGAATGCAATTTGTGTAAAAAATATTATTTACTTTCTTCGTTGTTGCTGTTTGGCACTATTGGCGACTGAACTCTTATTATCTGAGCTCGATTGCATCAATTCGTAGAGTTTTGTTCGGTATTCAGAAACCGTTAATTGAACATCGTCACGGAATGGCGGCAAAATGTCTGAATGTAGTTCTGCTTCCGGTATGGTATGACGGAACCTGATGAATATTAAATTTCAAAGGATTTAATTGATTTGGAATAATTATGGTGTCGTGTGCAACGTTTCCAATGCAACAGGTTTAAAATGTCCAACGAATTCAACTTACTTTTCAACATATTTGTGTGTTAGAGCCTGTTTGGCGGTTAATCTAGCCGCAGGATCTAACACGAGCAAGGATTTCACTAGACTTTTCGCGTCTTCTGTCGAACCGGATAGAAGTTCATCTAACTTTGGATTGCTGTATGTATGAAGAATAAATTTATTGATTTAATGATATATTTCTTTTAGATTTATTTCGCATAATGCCTTGGAGTTAGGTTATTCACCTGTTAGAATTGATTTGTTGATTCAGTAGAACCGATCCGAATCCACTACCAACAGCTGCCACCTCCATTTCCGTAGCTTCCGGTAATGCCGATATTATTCTCTCAACCTATTAATAACATTTTACATGGAAATTATTTTACATGGAAAAACGCAAATCATTCAACACTACCAATTAATCAATAGTTTTAATTACACGCAACAAAACATGTTTTCGTATTTTTTTTTTTTTGTTTTTAATTAAGTAAATTGTGTCTCGTACTAATTTTTATTCGCCTTTTGTTAGAAACCATTTTTTTTTACAAAATACTTTTCTTAAAGAGTCTATAATAAAACCATATTTCATTAAAAAAAACCCCATCAATTGTTATTTTGGCGGTAAATCACATCCGCCAGCGTAAAATATTTAGTATTTTGCTTCAATTTTTATACCCGTATGGTGAAACCAAAGGGTATATTAACTTTGCCTTACCGTTTGTAACGCCAAGATCCCGTCATCGCACAAAAAAATGAATTACACCAGTGTGTTTAGAATGATAAAAATATTTAATTTTTGCATGTCCGTCCGTCTGTCTGTCCGTCTGTCTGTCTGTCCGTCTGTCCGTCTGTCTGTCTGTGGCGCGGATTGCGGGCGCACGGATTGAGCTAGAGACTTGAAAGTTTGCACAGATCCGTTTTTCGTAAAATGCGAGGCTAAGTTCGTTAATGGGCAAAAATGGACCATTAGGGGGGGTACCCCCCATACGAATGAAATCGTTTTTTGTGAATATCTCAAAAACGGTGCATCTTATCAAAAAAGTGCAAGAACAAAAGTTATTTAGGATATGATTCTACATAAAACTCCCATACATCAAAATCCGATTGGAATAAATTTTAAAAAATCTTATTGGAAGGTTTGACTTCAAATTGGAATTTTGGTATAACTGTTCGAATTTTGATACGAATATCACCATACGGGTCTCCAATGATTGCCAGATTGGCAATTATAGCTTTTGTTATGTTTTAACATAAATATGAATGAAAGTTCACAAAGAGTCGCGTGACTAATTATGCACTATAACGAAAAAAAACACTGAAAGTTCATATAGAACAAGTGACAAAGACGACTTTCAAAGGTGAGTATACTTTGTAGTTTATGATTTTATTGACTTTATTTTAATTTTACTATGATTTTTACTATGCCATGAGAATTGGACTTTTCTTAAACTATTAAAAGTGGGTACTTACTTGATTAATTGTACTACTTCCAGGAAATAATGGTTTTCCTCTTATCATCTCGCCCAATATGCAGCCTAAGCTCCACATGTCAATGCCCTTGGTGTACCTTCAAGGATACTGGTGAATATGGTTCTGCTTACGACTTTTCTACTGGCATTTGTTGTATATGACCCATATCTGCCACTATGTTAGACACACGTCTAGTCGCAGATACGTGCCAAATACCGAAAATGCTAGTAGATTTTGTTTTTAATTTACCTTTTACTCGCTACCAAAATTTCAGGTGCCCGATACCACCGTGTTGCCACATAATCGGTAAGGATTTGTTCCGAAGGATCGATTACGGCCTTGGTTTCACCAATTTGTCGATGAGAAACGGATCTGGCAAGGCCAAAATCTGCTATTTTACATCTTTAACGAGGAAAATTTAATTAATATTTATTAAAAATACAAGTGAAAATAAATAATGGCAAGTCAGTGACAGAAGTACAAATTTTGTTAAAGTTTTTTATTTAATTTCATAAAACTATAAACCCTGTATGTAGAATTTCCTAAGGCTTCGTTTCCACTGAGAAACACTCGTAAAAATGACTAAAATTCGTAAAATCTACAGATTTTTCTGCAAACGTTTTCTGCGAAGTGAATTTTAAGTTTTTTCGCTTGTAAAATGACTCACCGAAAACAAAACTCGGCGAGGTTTTTCTGTGGAAACGAGGCATAAGACCATATATGGAATTGTATATTTTTTGTAATACCTGTATTAATAAAATTACCTGCATTTACTATCTATAAGTACATTACTAGGTTTCAAATCTCTATGAATAACATTTCCCGAGTGTATATATTTGATTGCATTTAAAAGCTGATACATCACATAGCGTTTATGGACATCTTTTAATATTGATCCCCGTTTAATTACGTTGTGTAAATCACTTTCCATATATTCAAATGATAAATACATATCTAAATTATTTGCAGCTCTATTTTTTCGAGAAAAAAATCAATATTAGTAATGAGTAGTTATGTTATTCTTAATCCATCCTTCTAGCATTTTTCGTGTTACTTATTTAGTGGCATATACGTGTCATGCATAGGGTGACTATTCGTTCTGGAATACCTGAGACAGTCCCGAATTTAAGGATGTAGTCTCAACGTCGCGAAAACTAAACTCATGTCCCGGACTTTTCAATTTAGTGTTAAATTTATCAAACAGTAGCAAAAACGTTCACTAAATATACAAAACGTGCTTAACTTCGGCGGACGGTTACTTTCAATTACTTTTTTTTTGCCTGCGGAACATTTTTTTTAACCATTCTCTACAAAAGGCGGGCGCATATATCTCAAAAAATTTGGCCTTCACTCTTTATTGGTATTTTTACAATTTCCATTGCGCTTATTTGAGGCAAAAGTGGACCAAGCCACATAATCGAGTTTTTGAAGCTTTTCCACTTTTGTACTATTATTGACTGTAAATTTTTGGGAAAAAAACATTCTGTGGACTTTATTACTCAATGTTGAAATGTTCTTTTGTGCATCCAAACATTTTTAACTACAAACTCACTCGCAATAGTGATTCAAACACAAAAAAAAACTCACGATTTCGACATGTGGGTTAGTCCACTCTTGCTCTGATAGCTTCATTTGTGGAACGTAAAGAGCACAAAAAATTAAGTTAATTTTCGCTTCATACTGTGTAGCTATTAATTTCAATCGTTACGTTGCATTCTGTTAAAAAAAATTCGCCTGCGGTGTATATTTCTTAATTGTTTTGGTCAAAATCAAGTTTTTTTCAACATAAAATTTGTTGATAAACGTTCCGTTTCAGTCATTCTCCCCCTGCTTCGCTCATCGTATCCCAAATAGACCTAGACACTTTGGTCACCCTACTCATACACCAAAAATGCTATAGGATCAATTGTCTTGAACGATTTTACCTATAAATGCTATGCAATTGAATAACATTTGGATGATTTCGAAAAGCTCTCAAAAACATTATTTCTCGAAATGTTCTTTGGGCATCTGTTTCGTTCCGGAATGCATCAAATATTTTCTTTACAGCAACAATTTGAGTAGTTTTTTTATCTGTTGCCTTCCAAACAATGCCATATGCACCTTTTCCCAGACGCTGAAAAACATTGAAAAAGGATATTCTTTTTATATAGACAAATTTTTTTTTTTTAAACTATCCACACTCTAAAGTTTTTTTTATATCTACACCTAAGTTCAAAAATTTATTGCTTTAATTTATTTTTTAGAAAAGATTAATCTTTCTTTTTAAAGCTAATTGGATCTGAAAACGTTAAAGACTAATAATGAAATGAAAATCTCCGATGTGAGCAGAACATGACTTTCTTATACAAAATCTACGTTTCTGTACAATTTACCTGACGAATAAAATATTAATTTACATAAAAATATGAATTTTTATTTTACAAAATCTGAAATATCTCGATAACGATAAAAGATGTCTGTTTACTGTAAAAGGGAAAAATGTAAAGAATGTCAATACCTGTCATATACTGTTTTTTTTTTTACCGAAAAACCGTTAGTTTGAAAGCAATTCGTAAATTTTTTTTTTATTTTTGTGCTAATATTTCGATAACGGTAATAACGGTAAAACACAAAATTATGACAAACAATATTCTCTTCAATTCATCTCATACTTTAAACCATCAAAAACCCGGTATTTTTCGAGATAATCGCAAAAACTGATTTTGTTAAAATAACGGTATATATCGAAAACGGCTTGAGATACGGAGTTCTAGTAAAAGACAAAGATGTAATAAATAAATGAATTAATTAATTAAAAATTAAAAGAAAATTTTATTGTCTCCAACTTTCGTAGTAAACTACTAAAAAAACGCGTTGTTTCGGAGTAAATAACAAAAAACAAAATTGCGATTTTTAAAAAGCCGCCATTTAGGTTAATTGCGGTTACAGGATTTCCACCAAAAGTTGATAGGACTGTCCCTTTCCAGGACCAAACTGTGGTAAAATTTTATGATTCTACCTCTATTAGAAATTTTATACATAAACTGACGGGCTGACAGACTAACAGACAGAAAGACATTTTTATAATAATGCTCGAACCGACTCAGAAGTGCTCGGGAAATGTTTTTAGGGAATATTAAAAGGTCAAAATTTTTCATGAAAATGTAAATCTTTCGTCTTGTTATTCCAAACTTACCTTTTTAATCTCAAAATGTTTTAGAATTTGATCATCGATTTCAGACATTTTATGCTTTTCCTGTGGTTTGTGTTTGATCGACATATTTTTCTGGTTTTTCTACTTGGTAAAACTGCACAAAAATATATCAAGTTCACTTCACCATTAACAAATAAATAAATAAAAATAAAATTACTGAAAAATATTGCACAAATATATAATAGTATCACTAGTCACAATTTTTATTAAATTAAAATATATATATTTAAATAATTTTCCATTATTTAAAGAGCTCAATATTTTTATAAATCGTTTTATTTTTAACAAAATTTATTTGTCAATTCATTGCAAAATTTTAGTTTTAAGTAAGCCATGGAAATTTTTTTAAGTGATTTTCTCCGAGGAGTGATAAACTATAAAATATAGCATTGTTTTGTTAGATCGATGAATTTTTATGTTGATATTATATAGGGAAACAAACCTCACTCATATTTTTCCCGCATAAAAACACTTATTCGACTTGGAAATTTTCCTCTCCTTGTTCCTTCCTTGGAATCTAGGAGCAAAAAACTGCAGCCAAGTTAACAACAGATAAACAAAATTCACTGCACAACCAACGGAATAATTCTTCTCACTCAAAGTGTTATTGGGATTTCCGTATGTACTCGAACTTCTTTAAGAAGTTGTCATGAACCCTCATCAGGATTGATGAAAACGCCTCAAGTACATAAATCGATTCTTCCGAGAAATTGTTTCAAATTTTACATTGTCTTTATGAAATTCATATTCCATTTTTATACTTTTTTCACACTTTTATACTTATATTTATATTTTATTTTATACTTTTTTATGTACCATGGCACCAATAAATCACTTTCGTTGCAGCTAAAATTCTACGAGTATTTTGAAATTTCGAACCTCATCACCTGCAAATATGGTATTATAACTCTTCTAAAAATATCTACTAGTATTTATTTTATTGTAAACTTTTAATATTTCTGTTCTTCGTCAATTCACCGAAGGACTACCATATCGAATTGTAATTCCGTGAGGACACAAATTTGTGAATGTGATGTATCCTGGCAACGGTCGCCTATCACACCGTAAGCGTCTATTTGGTACCTGCTCTTAGCTTGAAAATATAGGGGGAAGTCTGCGTTCACGCCACAATTGCTTATTCTAAATAATTTTCCATTCGTTTGCTTTCTTATTTATTTCAATAAACGGTTTTTTAGATCAGTCGATATTCAACCGCTTCGGTCGTTATACGGTCTTAGAATTATTGTAACGAATTTATATCTTCAATAAATTGAATTAATTAGATATTGTTAAATTGAACTTGTTGCTATTACAGCAGTACGCTATTGTAGTCTAAAAACTTTTGAAATTTAATTTCTCTTTACAAAAATCATATGTCTAAAATATATTCTACAAATTTTATTCAAATTTTTAGTATTTGCTAAAAATTTTATTCTCCTATTTTCTCCTAATTTTTATAACTACGCTTCTTGTCATTTTTAAATGTTGTAAAATGTATAAATCATTTAATATTTCACAATTACAAACAATTTTTAAATACCTATAAAATTTTAATTCTCTACACTTGTTTATAAATAATATGATCCAACTCGTAGACTTCTCCCTATTAAAAAAATATGCCTACAATATTCCATTCCTGTATTTGATTTTATCCTCCCCACCCGCCGCCAATTTCTTATATGAAACCGAATTCGAATTCAGAATCGGTGGATTCGTTATACCAATTGGTAATGGGTTTTCACAACGAAACAACAAAATCTTGACAAGGAGCATATCCTTAGCATATCAGATTTTGCCACTTTTCAAAATAAATGCTGCATCGAAGAAAATTTCATGCCTTTTACTATTACATGAATTGAATCGCTTCAACCTTGGAATTACATGGTAATATAGTTTTTAAGAAATATTGGCTTCAGAATTCACTTGTCTTGTAACTGTGTAGTTTTTCGTGTTATTTTTTATTGAAAAAAAGAAGGTAAAATACGGTTAGGAAACACAATAATGATTTACATAATTTGCAAGAATAATTAGGGTCAACAGAGTTTCAACAGATTTGCAATATCAAATAGTAAATTGCATACTATTATAGTTTCTTGACCTAAACTATTATAGTTTCTTGACCGAAAAAAAAATAATTGAAAATGCCAAATTTATTTGTTGCAGTTTTTTTTAAATTTACTACGTCTATAAAATTACCTGAAAAAATGAATAAAATACAAGCTACCATTCAATAACAATTTCTTTTTTCAAAAATTACATCGAAGAAAAAAACTTCAATTAAATAATTTTTAAATTTATACCCGCAATTTTTAACTTTTGTGTTGATCATAATTGATATTTTTCTATATAAACAAATAGATTTTTTGCGATTTTCTTGAAAACGGATCCTCTTGTCGAAAAATTTGTTGTGATTATACGTTATTTTTGTCGTACATCAAAAGTCCTTTCGATCCGTTCCGTTTCGTTTCCGTAAAAACGTATCGAACGGAGACCTGCCTATAGTACGACCGCTCCGTTTCGGAATCTGACCTTTCGATCACTGTTTTGATTGTGTCTTTTGATCGAAGTTGAAAATTGTTAAATAAGCAATATTGAAGTAAAAAGTTTTGTAATTTAAAATACAGTGGTGGCTCGATAATTCGGACAATTGCAAACCAGACGTTGTCCGAATTATCGATTTGTCCGAATTACTAAAACCTATATATTTTCATCCTAATTTTTGGTTTAAACATAACGAAATCTATAATTGCCAATCTGGCAATTATTGAAAACCCATATGGTGATATGGCATTGTTCGAAGTTTAATTGAACAGCGAACAGTTGTATCAAAATTCCACTTTGAAAATAAAATTTTTTTTTAAATTTATTTCAATCGGATTTTGATGTTTGGGAGTTTTATGTAGAATCATATCCTAAATAACTTTTGTTCTTGCACTTTTTTGATAAGATTAACCGTTTTTGAGATATTCGCAAAAAACGTTTTCTTTCGAATGGTCCATTTTTACCCATTAACGAACTTAGCCTTGTATTTACGAAAAACGAATCTGCGTAAAATTTCAAGTCTCTAGCTCAATCCGTGCGCCCGCAATCCGCGCAACAGATGGACAGACAGACGGAGTGTTGGGCGTAATCAACTAATTTTTTTACTTGATTGATCAATCAACTAAAAATTTAGTCATGGCCAATTCAGTCATGATTACTTCAGTCATGATTAATACATTAGTCATAATCATAATTGAACACAGTAATCATTAGTTTTTCAATCATCAATTTCAATCAAGGATAGGAATGATTAAATTCAATTTCGCACTAAAATTTTTGTATAGAAATGATAGTAGGCTTTAGGAAAAACAATTAAAATTCAAATTATTTTGAAATGCCAAACAACAAAAAAACATGAAATGACATTTCTTATGACCAAATTCGCAAATCCAACTTGTTATGATAAACGGACATAACCGGACATAAATCTTGTCCCGTGAGTGTCCGCTTATGGGAACTTTCACTATCATTTGTAATTTCATTTACATTTTGACTACAAAAATATCAGATGTAAGTATCTCATGATTTCATGAGTCGGTCTCCGTCATGAATACAATACTTACCCCTACTGAAATTAAAATCAATCATAAGAGTTTGTTTTTCAATCATGATTATGATTAAAACTAACCAATCACAATCAAAGTTACGAATGATTAATGACTAACAAATTCATTCACAAATCAAAAAAGATATGATTGATTTTTTCAATCATTAGTTTTCAATCATTAGTCAGATTGAATTTTGCCCAACACTGGACGGACGAACAAACAGACGGACGAACAGAAGGACGGGCGGACTTCTAGCGCTATTGCCTTTCTTTAATTTATTTAAAATGTTTCTTTTATGGTTAGGAAGTTGTGTTTAATTTTATTAGTTGGATCCATAGTTAGTTTTTTAAACAAAATGTTATAATGTTAAAACAAGAATATGAAGGAAACTGAATAAACATAATCAAATTCTACGTACATACATATACGTATTTGTATTCGTATTATGCCGTTAATCGCGAAAGGTCTTTGTTGAACATAAGTGACAGGTTCAAATACGATTTTTTATCTAGTGTCCGGATTACTGAGTCAGACTTTTTGTCTTATGTCCGAATTACAGAGTCTTTAATATTAAAAATTTTCTGTCCGGATTACTGAGGTGTCCGAATTACCAAGTGTCCGAATTATCGAGCCACCACTGTATAATAATTCAAATATATGAATATATTAGGTTATGTGCGCGTGTCAAGTTTAGGGTTTGAGGTTATGCAATCCGTTTGAGATGGATTTTTGCAAACTCTTCCATTACGTTCCGCTCGTTTCATGTAGATGACATATGATATAAGATCGCGTGATAAACTTGAACTTTTTCGCAATGCGGTGCGAATTCGCATTCGGTGTGCCAAGTGCCTTAGACCAAATAGAACAACTCTTTTTTCAGATTAGAACGGTCTGTAAAGAATTATTCAATTTTTTAAAACAACTACGAATTTCCAATTTTTTTGATACCTCAGACATGAGTTTTTTACTTACATTAAGGGCTTTCCCCATTGCCAGGATATTTTAGTTGCGATAAAATGTAGAGACACACTTATATAACAAAGGCTTGGTAAGAAAGAGAGAGAGAACAAAAAAAAGCGTACGTCGCCAGATGTCGCTTTTGTAGTTTATTTTATAGGAAGCGTTCGTCGCCAGGTGTCGCTTTGGTAGATGTATTTGAACCAGTGTTGTGCCGCGTAGTCTACGTGATGTAGACTACACCATTGTCTACGCGTAGACTATTACTGTAGACAATGGTCTATTATCTACGCGTAGACAATGTAGACAATCAATAAAATAAAGGATAGCTGATTTAGTTTTAAAATCTCTTTTTCTTCAGTTAATTTTAACATAAAGCACAATTTCCAGGAAGCAATCGCCAAATGCTGTAATGGAGAACTTCGGAGCAAACTTTAGTGGCAATTCTAATTATTTTTATGCAATCTAAGCGGCTTTTTTTTTAATTTTTGCAATTGAAATCACATTGAATTCTAAAATCTTTTTGCTTTACACATTTTTCAATATAACGAACCGTTTGTTTAAAAAACTGATTCATTTGTATGAGATGGCTTTGCTCATTTAAGAATATCTGTTTAATTTGTTCGAAAAACACGTTTGTTTCTAGTCTTTAGCTTAATTCCGTTGAGAGTTGTCGTATTTACAGATAGACGGAAATCAATACGGAAGTAATTCAAATCAAATAATATATGTTCAAATCAAATAATATATAGACCTATCAAAGGTCAGTCGATTTCGGCTTTGACAATATATGACTCACTAATGACTTTGTTTTGACAGATATGAGAAAGTCTACATTGTCTACGCAAAGTCGACATTGTCTACGCCAATGTCTACATTGTCTACCCCAAATCGATTGTCTACGCTATTGTCTACACTAAAGTGTAGACAATTAAAGTCTACGCGTAGAGGAACAACACTGATTTGAACTGACGTACGCTTCCTATAAAATAAACTACAAAAGTAGTCCAAATCTGTTTGATTTTGACAAATGCAGTTTCAAAACTTACAATACAATGAATAACAACGAAGGTATTTATATTTATTACATGTTTTGGTATACAGACTATAATAATAATAATAAGGTAGGAAATTTGAGATATTAGAGGACATACAGATATGTGATTCGGAGATGCAAATTGAATGTTTTGGACATGGAATACGGTTTAAATTCCTATGATTTTATCCTATAAAACTTTCTATAAAGACTCGTGCTCGTATTCTGTCTTTCCCATTGACAATTACAGCTATCTGTCTCTTTCTATTTGTAACACATTTTTATCGCAACTAAAATATCCTGGCAATGGAGAAAGCCCATTAATCGATGTCAACTAATTTTGGCAATTATTTGTATCTATGAATCAAATTTTTAAAGTTTTTCGTGCTCGTTTTTCAGTTTGGCGGCAATTTTTACACGTCCGATTGTCCACTCTCTAGATTATAGGCTCTCTATTGGGGGACAGCTACTAGTTTTACGTGTAAACCCCGTGTTACATAAACCATTATTTTTTTGGTAAACATAATATTTTGCTAATATTTCAAAATCTTGATCGAATTCGAAGGTTTTCAAAGTAATTTCCATTGAAGAAATTGTTTTCCGTTTGAAGATTGAA
Source organism: Chrysopilus asiliformis (assembly GCA_964034945.1). Lineage (NCBI taxonomy): Eukaryota > Metazoa > Arthropoda > Insecta > Diptera > Rhagionidae > Chrysopilus > Chrysopilus asiliformis. Next base: position 19,848,628 of record OZ035963.1, on the reverse strand, counting down.
CATAAAAGTACACGTGAAATATTCACGATTTACTGTATTCTGCTCCTAACACAATGAAATATCAAAAAATATTTTTAAATGCTAGACTTAAAAACCTATTATGCTTTTCGGTTTAAATTTCTTGAAATATGTAAATATAAATAAAATTTTACGAGCCAGCGAATTCAAATTCAATTCAAAGTGCCTAGACACTTTTCATTGTATGTTTTTTTCCCGTTTGGAAAACATTTGTTGATTTAAATGGTAAACATTTGTGGGTTTTGAGAATTGTGAATCCAAGATTTTTTTTTTGTATTTTTAGTTCTGCTTCTCGCCGCTATCCCCTTTCCTATATCCATCCCACTCGCAGCCATTTTATTTGTTGTGTCTTCTTGAAAACACAATCCTTTCTTAAAATATTAAAGAACAGCGCTCGATTCAAGTAGTTTAATTAGTTTCTTGTTTGTGATTTCCGCCCCATTTGCACCGGAAAAACAATTTTCAACAGAAAAATGGTAAAGTATCGAATAGTTAGAGGAAAATGCTACGAAAAATCTCTGACAAAAGTTTTTGTTGGTTTTTTCCCGCAAGTAGAAAATTAAACGAAAACAACATTAAATTGACAGATTCATTGTGGAAAATTGCGAAGTTAACTTTTTTCGCAAATGAAACCCACTATTATTTGCTAACCAAAACGACGCCGCCCCAAGGAAACCGATTCATTCTGCACACCGTACTAATTTATTGTTTAGGTCCCGAAAAAAAAATTATCCAGGAAAAATGTGGTTTCTATTTCTTTTTCGCTATCTTATCAAAAGTCCAGTTTTCATTTGTATAGCAGCGTAAAGATTTTTGTACCGTAAAAGTTATGTTTATTTTTCGATGCGCTCAATTTGGGGCTGGCTCATTTCTTTGGTTAACCTCAAACTTGACAGGAACTGGCTAATTTTCGCTGATTAATGGAAGCGATTTTGCTAATTGCACCGAAAAATTGTTGAACAACGATTTTAAAGGTTTTCAAGTTATTCGTTTTACCTAAAAAGTTAGATTTTTGAAAAATGCGGTATTTCACCATCGAGCTTAGAATTGGGGGGGTTGAAATTTTCTAAGCCCTCGAGTTTTTTTTTTCTTATTAATCATATTTTATTTCTGTGACTCTAATTGGGAACACATATAATTGAAAAGCGTTCCCTCGGGGTTTCATGTCGAGTAGTTTATTAGAAGAATTAGTACTTTCGTTATTACATTGTCTCAGAATTAAAGTTAATGTTTTTTTTTGCATAATTCTGACCTACCGGCGTATTCATAATTACAAGTAGTTCATGTTTGTCAATTAGATGTTAATTTTCCACAACTGTAATAATTAGGCTTCACTTCTATATAACGATAAAAGTTTGTTAATTTTTCTTTCAAGCGTTTAATTGTAATTTTCCTTTTGAAAACTTGCAATTTTGTAAATATTATCCGGAAGTTTTTTTTTACAAATACCGCTAATTTAAAAAAAACCTTTGATTATGTAATTCAAAGCAGTTATAAACATATTTCATATCCAAAAAACATGAATTGAATTTAAACCCTTGAACAAGCTATGAAGATTGAATTAAAAATTAACGAATTTCAATAAAAAAAATTCTCAGATACTCTATAAGAAAACTGCAAACCAAATTTTCATAGGAACTCCAATTAGAGGCAGGGTTTGTCCATAAAATACATTTCCTTTCGTTCTTCCGCCCATTCTGAGCTGGGCTTCGGCATTAAAGGGTCTTCCCCTAAGTTCTGGCTGAAACTTAAATAAAAACATGCTACTGTAGATCCCATCTTTCTCTCAAATTATGCAAACTGAAAACTGATAATTTATTACTTTAACTAAAACATCTTTAATTCAGTCATGCTAATATAAAACAATGCGGACGCGAACGTCTGAATGTAACCTCCAACTTCCGCTAATTCATCCATAATGTAAAACTCGAAAAGCCGCGAGGTAATCCTTGTAAAAAATCTTATTTGAAATCAATGTTTTTCGATAAATCATTACCTTATGCCCAGTTTTTCTATAAAATTTTTATTAATTGCAACGCCAAACATACAGTTGATATGTTAAAGTTTTTTGCATAAGTTTTAAGCACCAAAAAACGAGAAATAACTCAAGAACTTTTGATGAAAATCGTTATTCCTGAAGCTATTGTAGAAGATTGAAATTATAACACCAGATTTTCAAAGTGGATTCATAGTTTTTCACAAAATAGAGATCTACAGTTATCTGTTAAACATTTATTCTAATTGGAAAAATGTGTTGAAAAAATATACTGTTTTTGGAAAACTCGCAAAACGATATGTTTGTATGGGGGAGGTGGAAAAAAGTGATTCAACTGAATTTTGAGATATTAAAATTTTATGTAAAATCACATTCTTAACACATTTGGTCTTTATAATTAACACATTTGGTCTTTACGATGCACAGTTTCAAAAAAAATTCACATAGAATTTTCATCGAATTGTTTTTATCGAGATTGTGGCATAACTAGAAAAATTAAACTCTTGGCGAAAATTTTTCGTGGGGCTCTTATATGTTTAAGAAAAATGAAGCGATGTTGAACTGGAATTTTGAGTTTCTAGTACTTAAATAGGTTAACTACAACTTAAATTTGTAAGAATACTCTGTGCGAGTGACCCGAAATCCTTTTTCACCGATTAAAAATTTAAGGACTGTTTTAAATCCCAAAAATTTGGAGCCTTTGTTTTTAAGCCCCCGAAATAGCAATATTGTGTATCTCCTATTTATGTCTCTGTATCCAGGCGAACAGCTTTATGTAGTTACAGCATTTGTAGTAAAAAGTAAAAATAGTACGCATCTTAATAAAAAAGCATTTACCATTCTTGCGTGTGAAGTTTTTTTTAAAAATAAAATAATGTTTTAAATGTAAATTGCCTTTTGTAAGAAAATAAAGAAAGTTTTTTTTACTACAATAAAAATCCGTTAATCCAAAAAATATAAAAATTTCTCTATAATTAATTTTCTAAAAAAATATTTTTCAGGAGATTCAACAGTTGGAAATTTTGTGCAAACAGCTTTACGAATCAACTGATTCTATGATTCGTACAGAAGCTGAAAAAGCTCTTGTCGCATTTATAGATAGTGCTGATGCACTACCAAAATGTCAAATGCTACTTGATCGCGCGGACTCAAGCTATGCACAACTATTGGCAGCAACAACATTAACAAAACTCTTGAATGGTCTCACACTCGAACAAAAGATTGATATTCGGTGAGTAAAAAAAGATTTATTTTTTATTAGTTTGCGTGGTTGGTTTTATCGAATTTTTCGAAGTTCATATGTGTTAAGGTGCCGCTCCACATGAGAGTAAATACGCGAGTAACTCTCAAAAACTCTCGAGAGTTACTCGCAGGAGGTTGTCCATTTGAGAGTTAATTCTGTGGCAACAAGGAATAAGGGCCTAAGTCTGTTTTTAGGCTAAGCCAAATTGCTCTGTCTATTAAAGTAAATACAGATATTTTTGATTTGATCTGAAAATCGTCTTAGGCCCTTATTCCTTGTTGCCACAGAATTTCGGCGACTGTTTTCAAGACCAATATCTTGATTTTTTTGACATCTTGCTTTGACGAGTTCTCGAGAGCTACTAGCGAAATTCAAACGCCGTTCGTATCTGGTAAGCAACTCCCCGAGAATTCAGTGAGTGCGTGTCGACTAGAGAGTAGAATCACTTTTGACAGCTCGCAGAAACTAGCTCGCGAGTCTCTGCGAGCGACTCTCAGAGACGTGTCCATTTGCGAGTAGTTGCCAGTGTTGCACTTTTAGTACAATCGTAATAGATTTAGTACATTTCAAGCTCTAAAAATACCTATTACTTACGTATGCCATTTTTAGCCAAATCTAGTACATTTGGGCCTAAACTCAAAATGTATGGATTCTTTCATTATAAACAAACTTTAATTTTGATTCAGCTGCGTGATTTAAAAAAAGAATCTACCTCTCTCTTTTGGAATCTAGTATCCTTTTTCGTGAATCTAGTTTATTGTACTCATCATAAAATGCCGTACGTATATAGCCTATTTGCTTGTCCCATCCCTGTTGACATCTTTTACCAGTTGTTCGTTGTTCGTTTGCGTTAAAATTGCTTTTCAGAATGGCATTGTACAGGTAAATAATTTTTGGTTATGATGTAAGTCCAAAAAACCTAAAAGACATCTCTTAAGGCATTTTAAAAGGGTCAAGCCTAAGGGAAGCGATGAGCTGCCACTAGAGCCACTGCCCCCAAAGTCCCCCACGGATCAAGAAAACGAGATCCCGTGGTAAGTCAAACCCAAAATTTTTCTTAAAAGTTTGCAAGTTATGCCGCTTTTTCTTTCTTTCTTCAGTCTGACGAAAGAAAACAAAAAGTGTTACGTCCAAAAATTCCGCAAAGAATGGTTGCAACAGTTTTCTTGGGTAAAGGATAGGGCTGAATCAGCCTATTGCAAAGTGTGCTCAACAATTATTACTGGCGGATTAACAATCTATTACATTTAGTACATTTTAGACAGGCAATTTATTACTTTTCAAAAAAATGAAAGTGCAACACTGGTAGTTGCTATCGAGAGGTTCTCGCCGGCATTTACTCATGTGTAGCGGCACCTCTATGATTCAAAATCAAAAGTCTAGCAGTTGTCCTGAAGAGGCCAACTAGATTTTGGACCGAAACTCGAGATAATTTCAAATATTCAATCGTTCACCATGAGAAATATAAGTGAACAGGAAATAAGTGAATAGCAAATCCCTATAAGTGAATAGAAAATTATATTTCAGGAAAGAAAACGTTATTTAAAATATGTATTGACTATTAAATGTGTCTATCAGTTTCAAAAGTGAAAATGTTGGAAAATAAATATTTTGGAATTAGTTCCGTCAATGCAGAGTTACAGACATCATACAGAGACGTTTTTCATATAAAAATTATATGCTGGATTTGAATGACTAATTGGTCAAAACATATGGAACAATTTTCTGCGATTTTCTCGAAAACCGTGCGTTTTATCGAAAAAATTAACAAAACAAAAAGTGTTTATAATGTGATTTTACATAATTCTTATAAATGTCAAAGTCCAATCGAACCCCTCCTTCCCCTCATCCGAAATGAAGAAATTTATCACGATTTCAGAAATGAAGAAATTTATCACGATTTTCTCGAAAACGGTGGTATCGACAAAACTAAAAACGTAACATGTATTTTCAACAAAATTCTACACAACTTTCACAAATACCAAAACTAAATCGGAACAGCTCTTCCCCCTCCAACCATACAAGTGGAACAGTTTTCTGCAGTTTGCGTCATATCAAAAATATCTGATGTGAACAGTACATGAATTTCTTATACAAAATCTAAGTGCTGGCTCAATTTACGTACTCTATGAAAAATTATTTTATTCACCTAAGCGGCCTTTAAAAACATCCGAACAAAGGTAATTTAGGCGAATAAAACAATTTTTCAAAAACAAAGCACGGTCGAAGCAAAAAAAAAACAATTGCAACAAATTAACCTCGCCGTAAGCATAGATATACTAGATCGCTCGATTTGCTGTCTCAAATGGTCCCATTTCAATACAGTTCAGTGAATCAAAACGAGTCAAGTAAGAGCAAGATAACCGTATGAAAATAAATATAGTCCTCTCGTTTAAACTGTGAGCTGTCAAAGGAAAATAGACTTTCGGAATGGGGTTGGCGCCTAAAGTTATTTGTTTGCGCCTAAAATTAGTCTCAAACTTGTGAAATTTGAATTTCGCGAGATTATACAGTTCAGTGGATGCGTTTAAGTATGATAAAGAGGGAAATACTTTTGGGACCATTTTTCAGCAGAGCTTTGTATGGTGACAGTTGTTCTATGTTATATTCTATACTAAACCACCGAAAAACCGTTAGTGTCCGAGGCAATCACAGAAACAGATTTTTTTTTTTAAATAACGGTATATCTTAATAATGGTTTTACATATCGAACAACTTTTATCTTATTTAAGATTACTGAAAAACGCGTAGTTTCGGAGTAAATCGCGAAAAACGAAATTGCGATTCTTAAAAAGCCGCCATTTTGGCCGGTTAACGGATTTCAACCAAAAATTGATAATTGCATTGTCACATATAAAATTTTAAAGTTCTAGTTTTTTTGTGATTTTCTCGAAACAGCTTAAGGCGAAATCGTCAATCGAGGAACTGAAGGTTTGACTTATCAAGACTGTATATTGTATTATAACCAAATGTTTATAAATTTCATATACAAAAGTGCGTTACAAAAGATGTTTTTAATAAAATCATTTACATTTCAGGAGCTACATACTTAACTATTTAGCGACTCGACCAAATCTTCAGAGTTTTGTTGTGCAAGCATTGGTTACATTACTCGCTAAAATTACCAAATACGGATGGTTTGATTCTTACAAGAATGAACAGGTATTCCGTACTATTGTTGAGGATGTGAGGAAATTTTTGCAGGTAATTAAAAACAATACGGTTTTTTAACAACAATAACCACACTATATTTATTTTTTGTTGAAAATGTTTGTTACATCACTTTTAAAATTTCAGAGACGATGCCTAGGCTAAATATAAGCTACTATAATAGGCTCAAGTCTTTTCTTAATTATACATTAGTTTCGTCGGCCATTTCTAATGTCTTGGACAAAAGTGTCACTACGCGCCATTTTCATGCCAAGACGTGGAAATCTACGAAATTTATGGCTAATCGGGACATTGGGTTAATTAACTTTTTTCACATTTTTTTTTAGGGTTCCGTTGAACATTGCACAGTAGGAGTACAAATCCTATCTCAACTCGTTTGTGAAATGAACTCAATCGCTGAAGTCGATGTTAATTTGTCATTTTCAAAGAATCGTAAAATTGCATCATCATTTCGTGATATACAGCTCTATGATATATTTTTACTGTCATGCTCGCTGCTCATCACCGCTAGAGATAATAGTAAGAATTTAAATTTTATGGATGAACCCCAACAAGCGTGAGTTTTGTTGTTTTATTAAAAATGTTTTTTGTAATTTTAATATTGTTTTGTTTTCAGATTGATTACTCAAGTTCTTCGATTGACGAAGAATTGTCTTAGTTTTGATTTTATTGGCAGTTCGACTGATGAATCCGCTGATGATATGAGTAGTGTACAAGTGAGTAATTAAGGAAATTTATGCATTATCATGCGCAGTTTTTACAAAAAAGAGGATTTTTGCGGAATATCGGCTCTGGATAATCTGTAAACCTGTCTAAAAGCCCTATCGCACTTAAGTTCAAATGGTATTAAAATTAGACAAGTGTCAGAAGTAGACAGATTTATCTGTAGATAGAGATAGGACTATTGGCATGAAAACTGCGCGAAAAGTCGGGCTGAGCAAAATGTAGTGTATTTCCTTTGTTGTACCCAAAAAAAATTTTCGACCTCTGCAGTGGCGCTAAATTAAAAAAAAAATAATACTTTATCGTTAATTATCGCTTCTTTTAATGTTTACAGAAAACTAGACGAATTGACAGACATTTGCTTTTTGTACGCGTTTATTTGCCCAAAAATTAAAATCAAAGTTTGGCCTTAAATCTTAAGAGCACAAATTTAGAAAAGCAAACGCAAATTTTTCGCACATTGGTCTTAAATTTGAGAACTTGACTCAATTTTAAGTTCAGTTTTGCTCTGAAATTTATCGTCCTGCTCTCTTCTGTATATTTATCTTTATCTTACCAAGAGAAAATCGCTTTTTACCATTTTTATACCCGTATGGTGAAACCAAAGGGTATATTAACTTTGCTTTACCGTTTGTAACGCCAAGATTCCGTCATCACACACAAAAATGAATTACACCAGGGTGTTTAGAATGATAAAAAAAATTGAATTTTGCATGTCTGTCCGTCTGTTTGTCCGTCCGTCCGTCTGTGGCGCGGATTGCGGGCGGACGGATTGAGCTAGAGACTTGAAATTTTACGCAGATTCGTTTTTCGTAAAATGCGAGGGTAAGTTCGTTAATGGGCAAAAATGGACCATTAGGGGGGGGTACCCCCCATACGAACGAAAACGTTTTTTGTGAATATCTCAAAAACGGTGCATCTTATCAAAAAAGTCCAAGAACAAAAGTTATTCAGGATATTATTCTACATAAAACTCCCATACATCAAAATCCGATTGGAATAAATTTTAAAAAATCTTATTGGAAAGTTTGACTTCCAAGTGAAATTTTGATACGCCATTCACTTAGATCACCATACGGGTTTTCAATAATTGCCAGATTGGCAATTATAGCTTTTGTTATGTTATCTAAGACCATTTGAACTTAAGTGTGATAGGGCTTTAAGCTGGACAATTTTCCTGGTCCTGTGCGACTTCGGCGTATACACGTTTGACTGTAAAAAACATTTTTTGTATCCGATAATCGGTTTTTATAAATATTTATATAATTTGAATTACAATGGGACTGATCAGTAAAAAAAGTCAGGAATTGAGCAGAGACGAGGGTAGGCGGCCGTAGTGTGATCGAGGCACGAAATGCTTGAAATAATACTAAAACAAATAATAACGAAAACCTTGACGACGGAAAGAGGAGAGACTAAAAAAGCAACCATTTACGAGACGTTTTTTGTTTATAACAATCAATAATTTTTTTCCTCTTTTATTTTTAGATACCAGCGAGCTGGCGTCCAGCATTCTTGGATGCAAACACATTAAAACTCTTCTTTGATCTGTACCACATTCTTCCAAGTAGATTAGGAAGTTTAGCCCTCTCTTGTCTTGTTCAGGTAATGTAAAAACTCTGTTTGATTTTTATATAAAATCAATCTTTTTGAGGAAAACTTCCAAAAATCAGATGGATAGAAAATTTTCCCGAAAGTTACAATATAAAAAAAAGAAAACTAGAGTTGAGAGACATTTGCTACAATATAAAAAAAAGAAAAGACTGGTAAAATTTTAATGACAATTTTCTCTTTTTTTTAAATAATAGATGACCTCAGTTCGAAGATCCCTGTTTAGCAACAACGAACGTACAAAGTTTTTAACGCATTTAGTGACTGGTGTGAAGAATATTTTGGAGAATTTGCATGTAAGCGTTTTTTTTTGTTATTTTCTTAAAATTTGGAGCCACAAAGTTCTTAATTGACACATATTTCATTTAGGGTTTGAGTGATCATGATAACTACCATGAATTTTGTCGATTGTTGGCTCGATTGAAGTCAAACTATCAGCTTGGCGAACTCATTTTGGTCGATTGCTATGCAGAGGCAATTCAGTTAATTGCAAAATTCACCGTTCAATCGTTGCAGGTAAAGAATAGTTGACAAAATATATTGAAAATGCATTTTATTTTTTAGCCTTTTTGAATAAAAAAAAATAAATTTTGAATCGAATGAATTTTTTTTATAAATTTTTACTAAAACGATTTTCAATATTTTATAGATGTGGCAATTTGCACCAAACAGCATTCATTATCTACTCTCATTATGGCAAAGGATGGTGGCGTCAGTTCCTTACGTTAAGACAACAGAACCTCATCTTCTTGGCACTTACACACCGGAAGTCACAAAGGCTTACATAACTTCCAGATTGGATTCGGTACCTGTTATAGTTAGGTGAGAAAAAATTTCCCAGTTACCAGATAAGAACTGTCCAAAAAATACGTCACACCGTAGGGGAACTGGGGTGGGAACCGTCCAGCTGTGACGAAATGTGTCCCTTGGTGAGAAGTTTTGAAAATAACCAAAATTATCGTAACGTATTTTATGGACAGCTTAAAAAAAATCCCCAACTCACATGACATTTTAAAAAAACACATTTTTTTTTGCAGAGATAATTTAGAGGATCCCTTGGATGATTTGGGAATGGTTCATCAACAATTGGAGCAGCTTTCAGTGATTGAGAGATGTGAATATGAGAAAACCTGCACGTTGCTGGTACAACTTTTCGACCAGGTAGGGAAAAATCAACCTAAAAAACTCCAGATTTTGATCAAAATCGGTTTTCTTGTAAATTTCAATAGACTGCCCGATCATATCAGGAGAAGCTACAGAATCCATCACCAAATTCAATGGATATCGCCATACATGAACTACAGTTGACATGGCTGGTATACATTATCGGATCAGCAATCGGCGGTCGATTGTCATTTAATGCAAATGAGGAACAGGACACAATGGACGGTGAACTTGTATTGCGAGTACGATTTTTAATATTTTTCCCATAATATACATTTTTTTTACCTCAACGTATTTTTGTTTTTAATTTCAAGGTTCTTCAATTAATGAGCTTGACTGATTCAAGACTACCCCAGGCTGGCTGTGAGAAACTCGAGCTAGCAATAATGAGTTTTCTCGAACAAGTACGAAAAATTCACATTTGTGAGCAATCAACAAAGGCCAAAGTTTATAAGCGGCTAGCCGAAGTTCTAGGATTGAATGATGAACAGATGTTACTTAGCGTAATCAATAGAAAAATGTAAGTGAACAGTTTTTAAACAAAGCTTATTGGGGATAACTTTGTTTGGTCGCACGTTTTATAAGTGTTTCGCTTTAAAATGTGAACAGGAACTTGGGGATTGTCGATAAAAAACGTCACACTCTAGGAATGGAGTTTCCCAAGTAGTATGGTAGTTAAATTACTGAAGTCATACCAAATATTAGTTAACTAAAGATAAGGAACAACAGAACTTTTCAATGGAAAACGCCTAATATCAATCAAGTAACGCATGTAATTTAAAGGTTTTCATTGATTTTTTGTCAGTTGAGCTTTAAAGTATACTGAAAAAAAAATCGTTTTGCAAGGCATACTAAAAATTTCATTTCCACTGGCGGATTTTTTTCGGGCCTCCAAATTTTTTCCTAGGTTTCTTACCCGGCCCTTACACGCGTCTGTAGAGCTGACACAGTCGCTGACACAGTCTCGTGTAAATGCACTGACTGCCAGTTCGCTAAATGTATTTTAATGCGTTGTCAGTAATTTAACATTTGAAGTCTGTGCTACTGACAGACTTTATAGTCGCGTGTAAGGGCCGGGTTATTTACATAATCTTTGGTCATACAAAAGATCGCAAGAAAGGAGGGTTTAGAAAACTCTAAAATTAGCATTTTATATACAATCCCAAAGTGTTATCCAAATATAGGTATATAAAATTTATAGTCTGTCTATCACTACCTGAGAAGTTGGCTCGAAATCCAATGGACGGTTTTGGTGTTAGGCTTTGCATTAATCTAAAACAATATTCTACCGCTATTTATTGAATTGTTAAAGAAGTTTTGGTCCAGTTCCCATTTTTTGACAGTCCCTACCCAGGAACATTTTTAGCCTTTAACATTCTAAGCTTTTTTCGAATATTTAGTTGTAAAAGGCACTAAGAGAAAAAAAAATTGAAACAAAATTATACCTAAATGTTATTTTATTACCATAAAATGTGTGCAACTCGTTGCGGTTGCAGCGAACACTTTAATCATTTTCATTGTGGCCGTTGTGTACAGTTAGGTGTCAGGTCTTTTTGACTGACGTGGCAGTTAGAGTGTTAAAATCAACCCTAACCCTTCCGTGCGAAACCCCTCGCCTGCTATCTTCTGCAATTCTTATGGGATTTCGGTGCGGTTTTCACTGTTAAATGAGTCATCCCTCAAGGAAATTGTTCTGCCTCTAAAATCAACTCCACTCCCTCTCCATTAACCCCTTTCCCTGTTGAGCCCCTGAAAGAAGTTTGACTTGGTTTCATCGCGAGGCCACTAGATGACGAAGATGTGGAGGATATAGCGAAATCTCTGAAACATTTCCAAACCTTTTTACAGAAATGTTGGACGATTCTACCGACCAACAAATTTAGGCGTTTTCGCTTCTTCAAAAGATAAAAATGCGGCAAGGCAACGCATTTGGTGTACTATATCTTAGTTTGATCACTAAAATTCAGTAAATTTTCGCACAACATCTTTTTCTATACTATTATCACAATTATAAGTTTTTCTTTCGTTTCAGAATAACAAATTTAAAATTCTGGGGACGATCGGAGCAAATAATCACAAAAACATTGTGTTTACTCAATGATTTATCTATAAGCTATGGTTGTATTAAAAAATTGGTTAAACTCGAAGAGGTTCAGTTTATGTTAAGCAATCATACGGTAAATCACGTGAATTTCAAGTTTTGGCGTTCAAGTTTTAACATTTTGTCTTAATTTCAGTGCGAGCATTTTTCATTCTTAGGGCCGAATACCGCAATTACTGAAATGCGAAGCCGTAGTATGTTTTACACGTCACTCGGCCGCCTTCTTATGATTGAATTGGGCGAGGATGAGGAGAAGTTCTATAGTTTCATGGCACCACTTACTAGTGAGTTGGAAAATGGAATACTAAGAATCGCATTCTCATCAATTTTTATCAATTTTCTTCTCTAATACTTTCAGATCAAGTGGAATCAATAGGCACAATGCTAAGAGAATCTGGTAATTACCCGAACGAAGAAACGAAAAAAGCAATCATTGGCCTAGCACGGGATTTGAGAGGACTGGCGTATGCATTTAACTCAAAGACACCATATATGATGCTTTTTGATTGGATGTACGATAGATTAATCATTTTTTAAAAGTCTTATCCCTATAAAATTTTTAATGTTTTTTTTTAGTTATCCCGATTATACGCCAATATTGATTCGGGCTGTTGAATTATGGGCACACGATCCGGCCGTAACGACACCAGTTCTCAAATTATTCGCTGAACTCGTACAAAGTAGATCACAACGGCTACAATTTAATGTGTCTAGTCCGAATGGTATTCTATTATTTAGAGAGGCTTCGAAACTTATCTGTACTTACGGTTAGTTGAAATTTTAAAATCTTAAAAATTTATAGACTTTTTTCTATAAAACCAACGTTTTTTTTTAGGAAATCGAATTTTACTGCTTGATGTTCCTAGAGAGCAGGCATATCCAATGCGCCTTAAGGGAATCTCAATATGCTTCCTTATGCTAAAGGCTGCTCTCTGTGGTAATTACGTGAATTTCGGAGTCTTTAAGCTATACGGTGATGATACATTAGATAATGTTCTTAACATAGCAGCCAAATTAATTATTTCAATACCACAAAATGATTTACTGGTAAGTTTTTATTTGGGTTTGGAGCTGTCCATAAAATATGTTGTCCTCGTTACGATTTTTGTACTCTATATGATCATTATGTAGAAGTATGTTAGATTTATATTGGAATTTCTCGGCTTATAGGTCATTAAAAAAAATATGACAAAATGTTATAATATTTTTTATGGATTATATTTAGTATAACATCTGTAACGCATCAAACCAATAGTCAGGCAGAAATATGAACTACGCCAGGGTGTTTGGGATAATAAAAGATTTTGATTGCCGCATGTCCGTCCGTTTGTCTGTCTGTCAGCACCAGAGCTATCGAAAGAATTGAGCTAAAGACTTGAAATTTTGTACAGATGCGTTTTTCGTAAATAGCCGGAAATATTAATTGTGGAAAATATTCTCTCCAATCCATCTCATTCAATGTACCACCAAAAAACCCTTAATTTGCGAAAGAATTTAAAAAAAAAACAACGGATCTCGATATTTTATAACGGTATATTTTAAATAACGGTATAATTTAAATAACGGTATATCTCGATAGCGGTTTGAGATACCGAGTTCTAGTAAAAGACAAAAGTGTGGAAAATTTTACACAAAAACCGAAATTGTATTTTGGTTTTAAAAGTCGCCATTTTGGTTACTTCCGGTTAACGGATTTTCACCAAAAGTTTATAGGATTGTCCCACTTCAGAACCACACATCCCTGTAAAATTTTATAGCCATATCTCTAGTAGTTTTTGAGAAATTTGGTACACAGAGTAACAGACAGAAAGACATTTTTGAAAATAAAGGCTCCAACCGACTCGGGAGTGCTCGAAAACGGTTTTTTTAGGCAAAATACAGACGTCGTAATTTTTCATGAATACAATCGGCCCTAGCATGGAACACGTTTCGAATCGAATGTAAGTCGAAAACGAAAAATTCAAAACATGGAATTCGAATCTAGTAGCAATCGAAACGACGAACGCATAATTGGCAATATTAAATTTACACGTTTTTCTATGCTCGCTAAGATAATTCGAAACGAAACGAGCAGTCGAACGCGATGTCGATTCGAAACGTATTCCATGCTAGGGCCGAATATTTTATTATACTTCGTATAAGAAAGTAAAAATGGAATAATGTTGTATCGAAATCAGATAGTCTTACAAAACGAAAATCTCTACAAGTTGAACTTACGATCTAAAACTATTTATAGAGCTTAAAAAAATATCAGTTGTGGTCAACACAAAACTTTCTTCTCTACGACCCTGCGCAATTTACGCTAGAGCCCTGTCGCGTTGTCAACCTAAGACGACCTCCCAATAAATTCTTGGTTTATTCAAAAATATCAAAAACGTACAAAATTTGAGATAACTTGAGAACTATCTTTTACAGTTCTCAAGTTATCTCAAATTTACAGTAAATGGCAAAAAAGTAGAAAATGTTAACATCTTTAATTATTCTTTTAACTGATTTGTCGAAAAATCGTTAGTTTGCAAGTAATTTGCAAAAATATATTTTTTTATATTTTAATCTAAATATCTCAATAACGGTAAAAGATAACGGATAACGGTAAGAAACAAAATTGTGCAGAATGCCATTCTCATTAATTCACTTCATACATTCAGTCAGCAAAAACAAGTTAGTTTTCGAGATAATCGCAAAAAACTGTTTTTTTGGAAATAACGGTTTATCTCGATAACAGGTGGAGATATCGAGTTATAGCTAAAGACAAAAGTGTGGGAAATTTTATTTTCTCCAAGTTTTGTCATACTTAAGGCCACTAAAAAACGCGTAGTTTGGGAGTAAATCGAGAAAAACGAAATTGCGATTTTTGAAAAACCGCCATTTTGGATACTTCCGGTTAACGGATTTCCACCAAAAGTTGATAGGATCGTCCCATTTCAGGACCCAACATGCCTATAAAATTTCATGGCGCTAGCTCTATTAGTTTTTGAGAAATCTTATACACAGACTGGCAGACAGACTGACAGACAGAAAGACATTTTTATACCCGTATGGTGAAACCAAAGGGTATATTAACTTTGCCTTACCGTTTGTAACGCCAAGATCCCGTCATCACACATAAAAATGAATTACACCAGTGTGTTTAGAATGATAAAAATAATTAATTTCTGCATGTCCGTCCGTCTGTCTGTCCGTCTGTCTGTCCGTCTGTCTGTCTGTCCGTCTGTGGCGCGGATTGCGGGCGCACGGATTGAGCTAGAGACTTGAAATTTTGCGCAGATTCGTTTTTCGTAAAATGCGAGGCTAAGTTCGTTAATGGGCAAAAACGGACCATTAGGGGGGGTACCCCCCATACGAACGAAAACGGTTTTTGTGAATATCTCGAAAACGGTGCATCTTATCAAAAAAGTCCAAGAACAAAAGTTATTTAGGATATGATTCTACATAAAACTCCCATACATCAAAATCCGATTGGAATAAATTTTAAAAAATCTTATTGGAAAGTTTGACTTCAAAGTGGAATTTTGGTACAACTGTTCGAATTTTGATACGAATATCACCATACGGGTCTCCAATGATTGCCAGATTGGCAATTATAGCTTTTGTTATGTTTTAAATATGACTCCAATCGACTCAGGAGTGATCGGGAAATGTTTTTTAGGCAAAATTAAGAGGTCGAAATTTTTCATGAATACAATTACTTTATTATACTCCGTAGAAGAAAGTAAAAATCTAACGAAATTTTAATTATTTTTGTAGGAATATCCAAAGTTAGCAACAACGTACTATTTATTACTCGATTGTTTAGCACAAGATCACCTTCATTTCTTATCCTCCCTTGAACCTCGTGTGTTTTTATACATTCTTGAGAGTTTATCGAAGGGACTCACCGCCATAGGTAAATTATTTTAATTGTAAAAATGTAATGTAATTTGCTATTAAATTGCGCAGTTGTAGTTTCAGATTCCTCTATATGTACGGCATGCTGCTCAGCATTAGACAATATTGTATCGTATATATTTAAGCAATTGGCTATGAAAGGTAAGTTATTTGTTGTGAAGAAAAATTAATTTTTTGATTAAAAACTGTGATTATTAATTTATTTCCAGTATCTACATTCCCCAGCAAGAAGCCTAGGCGTAATATACCACCACAAAATGATAATTTCTTAAAGGTCTAGTCATGAATGATATTATTTTAGATTTTGTAAGTCCCCACCAATGATGTTTTTATTAATTTCTGTTTTATCAATTTCAGGTGATAGAAATGCATTCAGATATTTTGCAGGGCATTTTATCGACGCTATTAAGTGTTGTTATGTCAGAGGACTGTCGAAATCAGTGGTCAATGTCCCGTCCACTATTAGTTTTAATTTTATTATACGAGGATTATTTTACGTAAATTCGAGTTGAATTTATTTATTGGCAAATATGTAATTTGTTTATATTTACAGTCAATTGAAGGAGAATACGATTCGTTCACAATCTATTGATAAACAGCAAACGATGATTCAGTGGTTTGATGCACTGATGGATGGCATTGAACGGAATTTAACTACAAAGAATAGGGAAAGGTGGGTTAGTCGACCATTTGGGGTTTTAAAAGACACAGAGCTTAGGGACTATCCAGGAAATTCATCATACTAATTTTTGACCTTTCCTAACTGCGTATTTTATTCCTATAAATTCATGGACTAAATGCGGAACGTATTTTATGGATAGTCCCTTAACAAATTGCTGGAAAACTTTCAAAACTATTATTTCGCAAGGATAAAATGTTTTATCAATGATTACCTAATATAGATAAGCAAGTTCTCCTAAAATATTTGGTTTGAGAGAGGGACAACTAGCGACATGCCGGCGGTTTCAATTTCTGTGTGAATACTAAGTTATTTATGTGTGCGGCCTCATCTCAGGTGTTGCCACATCTCAGTTGTAATGCGTAATTAGTTGTAATGCGCCTCGAAAAAACCATAAAAAAATCACACAATGGCAATACACAAATTTGAATCTCAGCAGTCAGTTAGTTAAAAATCAAAACAAACCACCAATTTCGGTGGAAAATTTAGTTTTCATGTTAATTTCGTTGATTTTTACTGTATTTCGCGATTTTAATAATAAGAAAGTGTCATAATTTGCTTGAAAATTTTTGCGAACTGTCAGGCCGCTGTCGGAAGCATGATGGTGTTGGTGCAAGGGTTGTGTAAATAGAATACAAATTTTTGACCGCTACAAGGATATGAAAATCTTGTTTTCCAACAAATTAAAAACATATTACATTTTTTTAAAAAGCTTCATTTCATTAAAAATCGCTTTTACGGTTCTAACAAGATTTTCTACACAAGTTGTGTCAGTGGAAATTTTTTTACTTTGTTTCGCTTGGTTTAGCCCTACCTAAAAGACAAGTTTCTTGTTTTTTCTTCAATTCCATATGACATGAAGGTATAAAAGGGAAAGATGGTGTTGCTTGGTGACTTTTTTTTATCGCGCATCTCTTTTCTCTGCCGTAGTTAAACGGAAACTTCCGTTTACTTCCCATCTATATTCGGTAATCATTGGTTTTATCCTACTAGCATTTTTGGTGTGTGGCACGTATTTGCCACTATATGAGATATATTTCTAGTGGCAAATACGTGATTTACACCATACATGCTGTCTAAATTTCTTATTAAACTCCCATTAATTTTTTTTTGATTTTTTTTATTTCAGGTTCACTCAGAATCTTTCGACATTTCGCCGTGATCTATCGAATTCACTAAAGCCACAACACTATAACGTTGGTTCGTGTAATAATGATAATATGGTTACTTCATAGTTTTTAGATTTCAAATGGCCGCGAATATATATATTTTTTTAACTAATTTTAATATAGAAATATCTATCATATGTTTATTTCATTTCATATTTGTTTTGGGCTGTGCGCACATAGAAAAAAAAACTCATCCAAATTTTGATATCATCAACATATTTTGTTTTCATTTTTAACACACGTCACGTATCTATTTTTTCCCCCTTTTATTATTATTTATTGATTTTTCGATCCTGTAGTAGTTCCTTTTTTGTAAACTAATTTTTAATTATAAATAATTTTTTTTATCGTTTAATTTTGTAGCACAGTCATTATGTTTTATATATATATATATATGTGAGATGAAAAGAGAAATTTTAAAATGATCATATTTTTATTTAATCACAAACAAACAGAAAGATAAATTATTTTCTTATTTTTCTTTTCGATTTTACAGAGAATTTTCTTAATTATCCCGAGCAGAATTATTCAATATCTGTTTAAACTGGTGTTGATTTAACATTTGTTTACTTTTTTGTATGTGTGGATGGATGACTGCAAATTTCCAATATTTTGGCTGATGTTATTATTTATAAGATGCAAGAAAAAAAAATTGAAAACAAAATAATGAAAATAAAAAATATATATTATTATAATAAAGAAAAATGGAAAAAAAACTATAAATTTTAATTTTGAATAAAAAAGAATGAAACCGATAAAGAAGAAAAAACTATTTTTATCAAATGAATGTAGCATAGTTTAATGTACTTTTACAGATATATATATAATAAAAAATTGATATTTTATATATACACATGGATAATATTTTATTCATCAGATTATCTGCTGAGAGAATAATTTTTATCAAAAACTTTTCGATATTTAGGTTATGTTTTCGGATAATTAGAGGTCCCCTATGAAATTTGGTATAATCTAGCGTGACCATTTATCTTTCTTTGAGGGGGATTATCCCCTTTTCGGACTTGGCTATCCCCCACATCCCCCTGAAAAATCCACCTTTTTTCCTAGATTTTTTTATGAAAGAAACGCAATTTTTCGAGTTTTCGGTTATTGTCGAATACGTGTTCGCTCTGCCAGGAACATCACCAGTCGAACGTGTTTTCTTGGCGATCAATAAAATTTGGACGACGGAAAAACTCATTTACCAGTTAAAACTCTTAAATCGATTCTTTTTACCAAAAACAATATAATCTCGCTGTTTGTAGTTTTTCGATTATTTGAAAAAGGACAAAGATATGTTGAAACAAATCTCTTCTCAAGAAAAATACAATGAATCGACAAATTCATCCTCAGTTTGTGCTTGAAATCGAAAAACTTAAATAAAAAATCAATATTTTGATTTATTAATATAATTTTTTTCATTTTTATTTTTCATACCCCTTTATATCTCCCATTTTAGCCCCCATTGGCTTAAGAAAAAAATGGTCACGCTAGTATAATCGAATATTACAATCTCATTATTCCTAACATTTTTTTCTCTCGCCCTTCTTTAAAAAAGAGTTTTAAACTTCGAAATTTTAAAAAGCTCGACGAGCTCCTGATCCAATTTTATCTGCTAATAGATTTTTTAAATATTTTATACATTTATATTAGTTTTTGAATAATTGCCCAAAAATGGTAAGGGGGTAATCCTTTAAAAGCGAATTATTTTTCGCAAAACAAAAAAAGGAATTGTTTTTCCCAAAACAAAAAAGGGAAATGTTTTTCGCGATTTTCTCAAAAACAGTCGAAAAAGTTATGAAAATAAAATGAGCTTAAAATACCATTTCAATTTCTTACATAAAAATTCAATTGCCCCATCCCTTGCCCTTCGTCCGTATAAATGTGTTTTACATTTACTAAAAAAATTGTTCCCTCATGATCTTCGTTTATATGCGTTGGAAAGATTTTCCAAGAGCGCCAATCTAATACAAAAACTGGAAAGGTTATCCCAAAAAAATTAATTTATTAAAAATGTTAAAAAAGTGTTTTGTGCGTAAATATAAACAACCTTATAAAAATGGTAGAAAAATTAGACTTTTTGTGGTATTCCAGCTGTGATTTCACTTTCAAAACCACATTCATCTGATCCCCTTCGAATCTTAAAGTATCCTTTATCACCCCAGTCGCTGTTCCAGGAATTCGCCACTAACCAATAAGGAGTTCCGTTTTCGGATCCCCAGCCAATAATTCGGATTGCATGTCCTCCAACTGCTTCGCCGTAAACATGTTGATAAACACCTGATAATAATAATTGTTTTTAATTGATTGCCAAATTTATTCTTCATCAATAATTTTAGCAAAACAAAAAAAAATTACGATTATATGCAAACAATTTTTTTTTTAATTTTATCTTTCAAATCATTCTAAGGATTTTGACGACGCTCGAGTGTTGTGGTTTCCGAAAGTATAAGAGGACGGATTTCCAGTTACATTTTTTAATAAACAAAATATAATTTTTGAATAACAAACCTTCTTGGTAGCTTAGAAAATCCTCATGAACCATCATTGCAGCTACCACTGGTCCATTTGTAAAAATTTCTTCTCTTATTTTCTTTTCGTCAGCTGGAACTTCATATGCAGTTTCACCGAAATTTCGTTCCTTTTCATACAACAAATTATTGTCGCAGGACTTTTTGCATTTTGGGGTAGGGCCAGATCCAAACACACTACAATCAGGTCTGTTTCCTACAGTATGATGCTCACACGGTTGAAAAGGATATGGTTTGCAACCCTATAAAGAATAGGTTTATATTTTTTTGTTGTAAATAAATTATGTAAAAATTACTGTTGCAGATTTGTAAGGTCCTCCAGACACAATTCCTTTTTCAATCCAATAATTCCATGCTTCTGAAGGATAACCACCGTCACAACCAAAGCCACAGTCTGAAAATAATCAAATTTAACTTGAATTTGTTAACTTTATGCTTGCAATTACTAACCGGCGCAACACGACAACACATCAACACCAGATGCAACGAATTCAAAGTGATTGTGGATACAAACCTAAAATTTAAATAATATTTAACTACAAACTAAAATTTAAATAATATTTACATTTCGGTTAATCAATTTTAACACTCTAACTGCCACGTCAGTCAGAAAGACCTGACACCTAACTGTACACAACAGCCACAATGAAAATTATTAAAGTGTTCGCTGCAACCTCAACGATTTTGTGTAGTTGCACACATTTTATGATAATAAAATAACATTTAGGTATAATTTAGTTGAAAAAGGCTTAAAACTGTCGTGGGAGTTAGAGTGTTAAATTTTTTTTTCTAATAATTATATTTTAAATTGAATTTCGAAAATTCAATTAAAATTATAGTTCAAAGCTAAATATTATTGCACGCCTTACCCTATTTTTAAAAAGGTAATTTAAATTTAAACGTTACTGCATTAAGATAAGGAATTTTTTGGTAATACAATTTTTAACGTCATTTCAAAAATGCAAACAAAAGTCTTTTTTCGAAAACAATAAAAATATCAATAAAAAAAATAGAAATTTAGCTCTGTGTTATATTACAGCTCTTAGTCAAATGATTTTACCGTTCTTTCACAAAAATCGTTAAAAACTCTTATTATAAAATTAGCAAAAAAAAAACAATTCTTACCCGATCTGATATGGCACTAGTAACAGCAACGGCCCAACAAGACCCGCATGAAGCTTGATCCCGAATATCCCAAATGGTCGAACAATTGCTCCATTTTTCTCGTGAATCGAAGAATTCAGGAAGCTCCGAATCTCGCAGAGATCTAAAATAATTTGGTTCAGAAGGCCGAAGTCGTTTCGTTTTATCCCATCGAAGTCCCAAAAGTCCTTTAACATATGACATCGACAATGAAGGATTAAAATTCCGTCCAGCCTAGAATTTTCAAAAATATAATTTTTCGTGATTTTTTTTCCGTAAATTGTAATATTAAAAAAATCTTGTACCCTCCATGTAATTGCTTCCTGATTAATGCGTTCTATAAATTCATCAGACAAAGGATGCCATTTAGTTTCCGCAGGAACAGCCACCACTGAAGTGTAAATTACACTGGCAAATAAAAACAAAAACATTTTCTTCGAACTCTTTATTCACTGTAATTGTAAAATATACTGAAAATCAAACGATCTGAATTCTCTATTTATTGATCTTCTTTAGTTTAGAATTGAATGAATAAAAGATAAGTTAAAAAAGTACGTAATAGAAAGGACCTAGTTTTCTTTAAACTAGAATTGTCTAGTGAAGAGTTTATTATCAGTGATATTGTTCAAATAATAGTGTCATCAATAAAATAAAACTATTTGTTTAATTAGAAGTTATCTGACACGATCAAAAGGTAGTTCTAGTAGAGATTATCAAATCAACTAGAAAATTGCGGTTCAATGAGTTGCTTCTAGACTTAGAAATATGTGTTATCAAAAAATTACGTTTTAATTTCTCAAGCATTTTCAAATCTAATTTTATTCGATATAGTTTTCTGTCGCGCAACACTTTTTGAATTGGGTAAACCCTCCTTGTCAAGTGACAATCCGGAAATCACCCAATAATCTGGGTTTTGAGCTCATCATTTATTATACGAGTATGTACCGAAAGAATTAATTAAAGATCTGGAGCGGTATTCTGTAACTTGATTCAAGCGTTTGTTTCGAGTTAGAAGAAAAAGTGGTATTTGCTATCTCGGTTTCTCTCTGTCATTTATTTCGGTCAAAACAAAGACAGCGAATACTTCTTGTTTTTCTAACTCGAAACAAACGCTTGAAACAAGTCCAGAGTTGCTGGTTTAGTGTAAGTAGATTTTCATTTTTTAACATAAAAAAATTATCCCAATATATGTACCTTATATAAAACTATAAAAAAATCCAATGCAAAAACGCAAAAAAAATCAGAACAAAACAAAATGTGTGAATGCGAAAAACCGTTCGGAAAGAAAATTCGCCTAGAAAACATTGTGAAAAAATCTGGCATACAAAAAGTGTGAAAAAAATGTAAGATTTCAGATTGATAAACATTAAAAAAAACGAGAATTTTTTTTAGCAAAAAATGTAAAAATCACTTTATAGAAAACGTTTGCAAAATCGACAAAAACTTACACAAAAAAAAACTTTAAATCAAGAATTTCAATACGACTTTTTCTCGTTTAGAAAACGCTATAACAGTATGCAAAAAATACTCCGCAAATAGTAATATCTTTAAAAAAAATCTAATGTGAAAAGCACATGACTCCCTTATTCAAAATCTACCTTTGTAGATGTAGAGAATTATAATACCTTTAATTCTGCCCTTAATTTAATTTTTTTATGAAAAACCGTTATTTTTCAAGCAATTCGCAATAACAGTAGAATACAAAATTGTGGCAAACACTATTTTCTTCAATTCATCTCATAAACTGAAGCTCCAAAAACCCGTTATATCTCGATATAATCGAAAAAAAACTTTTTTAATAACGGTATATCTCGATAACGACTTGACATACGTAGTTCCAGTTTTTTTTACAGTTTTATTGTCTCCAACTTTTGTCATACTGAAGACCACTGAAAAACGCGTAGTTTCGAAGTAAATCGCAAAAAACGAAATTGCGATTTTTAAAAAGCCGCCATTTTGGTTACTTCTGGTTAACGGCTTTTCACTAAAAGTTGATAGGATCGTCTCATTCCAGGACCAAACATTCCTGTAAAATTTCATGGTCCTAGCTCCTTGTTTTTTTACCTTTTTTTAGTTATTTTGTGTTTGATTAGAATGACTAAAAATCCAAAATGACGTCTATTTTTCGCCACACTTTTTAGTTTTCGAATATATATCCTTGTCTTTGAGATATCCTTACGGACCAGAATCGAATCCAGCAACCTAAAAAACTCCGAAATGAGATTTTTTCCGGAAAATTTGAGGAAAAGAATAATTACGTTATCGTTACAAGACCTTCCGTTATCCTTACAAGTACAAAATAGTGAAAAGTCAGATGCGAAAGCAAGCTCAATTAATGCTTTTAAAAACATGACACGCATTACAATTGTCGTATAGTCTTCGACAAGTATTTTTACGTGTTTTTGTTGGTAGAAAAGCACGAACAATCCGTAAAACGACTCTTGTCGAGAATGACACGGCAATCGTAATTCGGGTAAATGATAAAAAACTGTCCGTAAAATATGCCACACTAATTTCAGGCTCTTCAAACACCCTTCCCCTAGCTTATTGAAGATAGAGTAATAAAACAATTTTTTTTAATTTCCTTTATTTCTAAAAAAAATCAGTAGCGCAGTTAAAAAAGCACACACAAAGAATTATTGTCTCGAAATCTAAAAAAACACATTTATTCAAGTTACTCAAAAATATTTCGAACAAACTTAACGAAAAAATTCAGTTATTATTATTTATAGAGAGATATCACTCATCAGGGAGGGCTGGAATGCCAGCTGAAATTTGACTCTCAATTCCACAATGATCTTCACCTCGTAGAATCTTGAAAAAGCCATTGTTGCCCCAATCCGTATTCCATGAGTTTCCAATCAACCAGTATTTGGTGCCGTTTTCAACTCCCCATCCTAAGATACGAATGGCATGACCGCCAAGAACTTTTCCATGGACGTGCTTATAAACACCTAAAAAAATAAGATGTTAAGCTGAATCGCATTGTAATCGAATTTCCATCCTTACCCGATTTATAACTGAGAAGATCTTCGTAAACCGTGAAAGCACCCTCGACTGGACCGTTCTCGAAAATTTCCTGTTGAATTTTAGTTACATCACGACCGATTGAGTAAGACTTCTTGCCGAAATGTTTGTCGGTGTCATATTGAGTATTGTATCCTGCTTCACATTGATGTACACATTTGGGTGTTTTACCGTGTTCTCCGTCGCAAGCTGGGCGTGAACCGTTTACGTGATGCTCACATGGTTCGATTGGATAAGGACGGCAACCCTACGGAAAAATAATCAGAATTAATTATTTAAGTAATCGTGCTTTAATTTCTGAAAGCGTACTTGATCAGAACCGAACTTTCCACCACTGACAATGCCTTTTCTAGTCCAATAGCTCCATGCAGCTCCTGGGAATCCACCATTGCAGCCAAAGCCGCAAGTGTGACAGCAAGAGAGCAGATCATCAGCCGAGAACCGGAAGTGCACTTTAGCTTCTGAGTGAATGCAAACCTAATAAAAAATAAACAAAGCTGTATATAAATCCAAGTAAATCATTTCAAAGTAAATACCCTATCAGACATGGCTTCAACAGCGCCAAAGGCCCAACATGAGCCGCATGATCCTTGATCTCGAATTTCCTGAATGGTTGGACAGTTGGGCCAGTGTTCTCTGGCATCGAAATTCTCTGGCAAGCTATCGCCACTGACTTCTGATTCCTCTTCTTTCAAAGGTAATGCGTACCTGTAAGATTCGGGATGGACTCCCATTAATCCCCGAAGCATCTCAATTGATGTGGATGGATGGAAATTCTTCTCAGCCTAAAAATTAGAATTTTATGGCGATGTTGTTATAGGATTTTGTTTTTGGAAAATTTATTTCAAATTCTGATTTACCTGCCACGTTGTTGCTTTTTGGTTTATAATAGCGATAAATTCGTCCGAAAGAGGATTGAGATCATCGTCCGCACTCACGACGAGTGCAAGACATCCAACGAGAACTAGAAGGAGTTTCATGTTCAATTAGCGTCTACCTGAAATACATAAAAAAAAATGATTTGAACATTTTGCTTCAATATTCTGTGAGTTTGAAATATTTTGTAAGGCGTTGATTTTATCGGGTGAATTTCTAAGTGTAACCTTTTGTTATTTCGAACAAACTTAACGAAAAAATAGTGTCAACCCTTGTTATCTTAAAGCAATTTTGATCCAGTTTTCTGACAAGTTCCTTGCCCAATGTTTTTTTTTTATAATTCCAGCCAGAGCTGAAGAGGAAGACCGTTTAATGCCGAAGCACAGCTCAGGCGGACGGAGGTATGTTTGAAAAGGCAAAAATTAGGATGACGTTCTTTAGGGGAGCCCGTAAATCTAAGCATTTCTCATACCACACTTGAGATACAGTTTTGAAAAGGATTTCAATTTTTTGGTGTTCGAAACAATTTTTTAACAAAAAGGGGGCTGGGGGGAGGGATAGGGAAAATAACAAGTTAAAGTTACGCAAGATTATTTAGAAATATAAATTTTTTCACATATTTTTTTTAAAGTTTTTTAGTTAAAGAAAAAAATTATAGAAAAATTTTTGAGAAAAAATCACAAGTGTTTTCTAAAAGAGATCTGTTTTTAAAACTGCTATGATTAAAATGTAAATATGAATCATATTCTTTCAAACTAATTTAGTAATCGGGTTTTTCCCAGCTATCTTTCTAAATTTTCTTTCCGAACAGGCGGAACAAAGATAATTTGAATTTCTTTTCGGCTTATTACTTTCTTATACAAAGTGTAATAATTGTATTCATGAAAAAAATCGACCTCTTAATTTTGCCTAAAACACATTCCGCAAGCACTCCTGAGTCGAATTACAAAAATGTGTTTATGTCTGTCAGTCTGTAATGTGTACAAGATTTCTCAAAATCTACTGGAGCTAGAGTCATGAAATTTTACAGGGATGTTTGGTCCTGGAATGGGACGATCCTGTCAACTTTTGGTGAAAATTCGTTAAACGGAAATAACCAAAATGGCGGCTTTTTAAAAATTGGAATTTCATTTTTCTCGATTTACTCCGAAATCTCGCGTTTTTTAGTAGTTTGGTACGAAAGTTGGAGACAATAAAAATTCCTCAATTTTT
The DNA here is from genome assembly GCA_964034945.1 of Chrysopilus asiliformis. Taxonomy (NCBI): domain Eukaryota; kingdom Metazoa; phylum Arthropoda; class Insecta; order Diptera; family Rhagionidae; genus Chrysopilus; species Chrysopilus asiliformis. Next base: position 19,822,076 of record OZ035963.1, on the reverse strand, counting down.
GTCTTGTTTTAGAATTGTGTATCTGAAGCCGTTATGGAGGTATATCGTCAGAATATCTCGAAAGACAATGGTTTTTGCGATTACAGGCAAATCTCGATTATTTGACCAATGTTTGCAAGCGTGGTTCAATAAAACAAAATGTTAAAATAATCGCAACAAAAAAAATCTTCAAGCAACATATAATCAAATACTTTCTCTTTTAAGGTTTTGCCAATAACCGGTGATTTCCCAATTTCATTCATATATTGCGTAATTACCGATTCTGAGAAATTTTTCATTTCTCTTTTCGGTTTGAATCATGTGGGCGGCATTTATTTTATAAAAGTTCAAATATTAGGTAGTAAACAATAACTCCCAGTTATATGAACCAACATTTTTTTTTTTGGTTTTCAGATAATCGAAATTTGCCTGTATCTCGGATTTTTGCTGTTTGTAACGGTTTTTTGCTGTTTGTAACGGTTTTTTGCTGTTTGTACATATGAGATTAATTAATTAGAATGGCATTCTCCACAATTACAATTGTTCGTTATCTTATACCGTTATTGAGATATTTTCATTAAAAGTAAAAAACAAGATTTATACGAATTACTTGCAAACTAACGGTTTTTCAAAAATCGACTATAGGGAGAATTAAAGATATTACATATACCGTAAATCGATATCTTTTACCGTAAATCGATATCTTTAACCGTTATCGAGATATTTCAGATTTTGTAAAATAAAAAATTCATATTTTTATATAATCTAAAATTTTATTCGTTGGGTTATAGTGTAAATTGCGTAGAAACGTAGATTTTGTATAAGAAAGTCATGTTCTGTTCACATCAGATATTTTATAAATAAATTCAATCAATATGAACGCAAAACATTTGTTTTTTTTCTATTTTGAAATTCCTTATCTGTTTTGAATATTTCAAGTCAACAAAGTGTAATTTCTTTTAATTCTTAGAGGAAAGACTTTGATTTAGGAATTTCTTTAACGCTTTTGTTGACTTCTCAAATCCAAGAAAAATAATCACAAAAATGATAAACTGTATTTTTGACCTGTGAAAAGCCTGAGTTTGAAAATTTCTTGATAAAGTGAATAATTATAGAAAATTTCTTGATAAAGTGAATAATATATATATTGTGTAATATTTTTTAGAATCTTTGCTGTTTTGTTTAAAAATTACGAATTTTTCAATGAAAATAACATTTTTTGAGAATCATTCTCAGCCCGTTTTTAGTCACCGTGAATAATCTATGCTATTAAAGGTAATTAAGGTTATTTCTACTGAAATTTCCAACCATTGACATTGTTTAAATGAATCACAAATTTCAAGGTCTAAATTTTACCTGTTACGAATTTCCACCAAAAAACACCTTTTTTTATGAACACAAAAGAACCTTTAAAATCAGATGAGTTAAATTAAAATATTTTGCGATGTTAATTTGCCGAAAGAACAAAACTAACTGTTCTTTGTTGTGAATATTTCTGTAAATTAAGAGATAAGCCAATAAAGACTCCATCAATAAAATGGCATGACTCAAACGAGTATTTGTATTTTTTTTTCTGTTTTGTGTGATTCTGCGTTATCAACGTTTTTATTTTTCTAGAAGTTGGTCTTGTTTGTCACAGAAACAGACACAGTTCAATTTTTGATATAAATATAATTGATGCCGATTTTTTCTGCGTATTAATGTGCAGCCAAAAAAAATTGCTAAGTTTTTATGAATATTTTAATTAAATATGCTTTAGGAAACTAATTTAATTAATATAATTTAATAGAAAATATGATTATTTTTTTACATTTACGATCAGCTAATGGATTAAACGATGATAAAATTAGGAAATAATTGAAATTTGGATAAATCGATATGAAAAATCGTACCTTACAAAACTTTAGTTTTTTTTATATAAAAATTAAAAGCTACTTACCTATATTAATCGAATTGCTCCTTTAATATCTAAATATTCTTAATTTCCAGGTAAATCTGTGAAACACGCAATAAAAGGAATTTTCTTCAATTTCTCCGTAGATAAAGAAAATCAGCTGTCAACTGACAAAACAAAGACCGACTAAGTGCATCTAGAGAGTTTTTGTATAGTGGCAACACTTTGAACTCACCATTATTTGACGTTTCCTTCCTTTGAATCCACTCGTTCTTTTCGTTTGACAGATCTCCGGAAAACACGAGGCAGAATTTTCTGCAATAACATTTACGTTTGACGTGATTTTCCCAACCCAAAAATGGAAGCAGAGAATATCAGCACCAAGGAATTCAAACCCTCCAAAAAAAGGGCCATAAGTGAGGGTGAATCAATGCAAGTTGATGAAATATCGGGCATCGAAGGAAAACGAAAAAGTGATGTCCAGAAATCGAAACGTAAAAAGTTTTCCAGTGCCGATATGCGGAAAATTCCCGTCCCACCTCATAGGTAATGTTTGTAGGAATTACTTCTGGAAGAAATAACTATAATAAAACATTTAGATATTCAGCGTTGAAGGAGAATTGGATGAAAATCTTCAGTCCAATCGCTGAACACATGAAACTGCAAGTGCGCTTCAATATGAAAGCAAGACAGGTAAAAATAGCATCAATTTCTGATTAAAAAGGTTTAATGAAGTTTCAATTAATTGCAGGTTGAAATTCGACTGAGTTCTGAAACACCAGACGTTTCGAATCTTCAAAAGGCCGCAGATTTCGTCCGGGCTTTTCTGTGCGGCTTCGAAGTGGATGACGCTCTCGCCCTGCTTCGACTAGACGACTTATTTATGGAATCGTTCGAAGTGAAGGACGTAAAGACGTTAAAGGGAGATCACATGAGCAGAGCTATCGGTCGCCTGGCAGGAAAGGGTGGACGAACAAAATTCACAATTGAAAATGTTACAAAAACCAGAATCGTCCTCGCCGACAGTCGAATTCATATCTTAGGGAGCTACCAAAATATTCAGCTCGCCCGTAGAGCCATTTGCAACTTGATTATGGGTTCACCGCCCAGTAAGGTCTACGGAAACCTTCGATCTGTGGCCAGCAGGATATCTGAGAGATTCTAAACTCGGCATTTTTGTTAATAAATTAGGATTTTATAATTATTAGAAGCAAAAACATTAACAGGGTTACACCCGACAACATAAAAATGCAACACATCTTTCGATTCTTCCTTTGGTATTTTTCAGCCTTCTGTAGTTGGCGAGTCCCGTCTATAACGGACGCCTGCGTCTTCTCTACGTTGTAGTCGATTCGGTCCAATACCGTGCCCTGCTCCTGGACCATGTGAGCCAAGTCTTTGAAGATGTCGTGCAAATCCACTATCGATTTTAGGATTTTGGTCACTTCCTTCTCTCGATGCTCGGAAAATCTCACGTTATCCTCTTCGAACAGCAATAGTTGTTGCTGCGTCATTCTTGATGCGGCTGGAGGTCGCTGGAATTGCTCGTCTATTTGTTCGTCAGAGTACCCACCCACTGCGCTCTTCGGCTGGAAGAAGTTATCGAAGGTCTCGACGTTATTGATTTTGCTGTCGTCATTCAGATCGATTGTGGTGAAGTCGGCTGCCTCGAAGAATTTATTTGAGCGCTCCTCCCGTGACTTTAATTGCGACAAGTAGGTGTTCTGACTGTTCCTGTACTTGATTGTGACTTCCTGCAACGATAGTAGGAGATACTGGACCACATTGCTGGTCAGCCGACGCTCGATTTTATTGCCAACTTCCAGACTCGAGCGAATGCACTGGACATGTCGATGAATCGAAGTTATCAGCTTGGAAATCTCCTGGCTCAAGTCCTCGATTAATTCTTCCTCTTCACAACTGTCGTCCAGGGTGGGGCGCATCAAGTGGCGAGAATGAAATATGGATAATTCCTCCAATTTGGGCCGGATCTTCGATAGAATGTATTGCGCTTCCTCCAGCTTATCCACCCAAAGTGGTGGCAGTGAATCATCCTCCAACTCGATTCCTTCTTCCAGGTCCCGCCCTGACCTTCGTAGTAGCTTCTCGGCATCGGAATTTTTCTGAAAATACGAAATTTCGTTAACATCTGGTAGGGTTTTTTGCAGATCGATTTTTACCTGGTGATCAGAGTAAATGCTTCGTCCCTTGATTGCATTGTTCCGCATAATAACAAAAACCTCCGTCAGATTCCTCGATGTCATCGCGGAGATTTTCTAATAATCTTTTCTTACCTAAATTCTTTTTCAATAATTTTCTCCGAGCACAAAAGTTGTAGATTAGCAAAATAAAGTGTTTGTTTTTGTGTAACTTTTTGACGTTTCACGTAGGGTCTGGAGAAATGTGCTCTACGTGAAACATAGACGACTGATTTTGCTTGCTTAAATTTTGAAGATGTGGAATTGTCCTGGAATTCTGGAAAATGTCCAGAAATTATAAGAAAATCACTGGTTATTAATAACATGTCTTGTATCCGTTTTCATCGAAAGATATACGGTCAGAGTAAGCAAAAAAGAAAGCAAAAACTTCGAAAAATCAATCGAGAACAAAAATTTCGGATTCACATTTTGGAAAAAAAATCGGTTTTTTATCTAAGATCCGAACCCCAAGAAAATGGATCAAAAATGGATTTAAAAATGGATTAAAAATGGATTAAAAATGGATCAAAAATGGTTCAAAAATGGATTAAAAATGGATCAAAAATGAACCAAAAATGGATCACCGTTTTAATTTACACCACTGGCGGCGCTGCAGTTGTGCTTCCAAAATCAGCTGAGACTGTCAAAAAGCCGGGAAAAGTAAAAAGATTGTTATTTTGTTTTAAATAATAGATTGTTATTTTGTTTTAAATAATATTTTGTATAGCAAGAAGCATATCTTGCAATAAGTTACAGTAATTGAGGTCCGATTCCCATGTTTCTTTCTATTTTTTCTTTGTTTTCTTATCGTTTTACTTTTTCGGAATTTTCATATAATGCACACGTATTTAAACGCGTCGACAGCATCAAAACATTCGCGAAAACTATGGGAAAGCCATATTCGGTAATTTAAAGTGTTTTAAATTAGTATAGCGCCATCTATTGTATTGTAGCCATTATCCAAACACATATTGAAGACCCCGTCTGAATAGGCACTGTACAAATGTCTTGGGTCCGTCTTTAGTCTGTTTTCAATACGCGTATGCAAGACTTTCCTAATACAATATTAAACACATCTTCGCTGGGTTTTGACATTTCAGTAGAATTATTTTCAGTGCAAAAAAGATTGCATGCGTAGATAGTGAAAGCGATTGCAAATAAACAAATTAAATATACTTTTCGAGCAATGAGATCAAAAGAGTTACTATTTTCGTTCGTCCTAGTAGTTAGCGTTTACTTCTGTTGTGGAAATGGCAACGAAACGCAGCCAGTAGCAGCGGAGTCCCACAGCAAAAGTTTGTTGCCCGAACTCGAAGATGAACCACCAAAAGGCGACGAACGCGAGGGCAACCAGAGGATTATGGCCAGGAAGGGGGTGGATATGCACAAAGATGAGAAAACTAAAATTGAAAGTGTCCACGAACAATCGGCGGCAGATTTGAGTGCGAAAACTGCAACGACAGCAGAAATAGCAGCCAAGAAAGTTGAGTCAGAGCAACATCCCAAAGGTCGCGAGGGAGTTCCCAACGATAACGGGAATTCCCCAAGTCCAGTTCCAATTATCCACACAGCGAAACCCTCCAATGTGACCAATCCACCAATCACTGTTTCTGTCCCAACTGAAGGCGGCACTTTGGAGGTCACAAATTCTAGTAAATCCGCAATAAAAAGTTCTTCGAGTATTGCTCCTGCAAATTCGACTGTGTCTTCCCCAGTAGCTGTTAAAAACGCGACTTCTGCAGTCATGAATGCTACAACTACAACGACGACTAGTGCTCCCGCCACTGTAACAACTATAAAGCCATCTTCAGCTGCTAACACCACCACAACGGCATCTCGGGAAAACAAGAAGCCCACAAAAACGCTCAGTTCCGAGTATTTGATGGAAAATTCCGGTCCTGAGAAGGAAGGAAACGGAAAGAGTCCCTCCGATGAACCGGAACCACCACGGGCAGCTCCATCTCAGGAGTTTGAGATAAACGCTGATGCCCACACTCGAGTCGATTACATTATCCCAATTGTTTCTCTGATTTTCGCAGTACCAATCCTAATCGGCGCCGCCGTTGTCTTCTATCGTAGAATTCGGGACTACTGGTCAACGAGACATTATCGTCGGATGAACTTCCTCATCGATGGCATGTACAACGAATGACAGGCTTCAATTCCTCCATTAACTTGCACTAGAACTAACAACAACGTTTCGCTAGTTTTAAGAAGGAAAAGTCAATTGCCAAATTTTACACTAGGTTTAGGATTAGGATTACCAAGGAAGACCTTGAACTTGAAGTTGACATCATGATACAAATTCGTATTCGAGATGTTAATTCGCTCTTTGTCCATTCAATGAATACTTTCGAAAGCAATATCCAATTGTAATTAGCCAAATTTTTTGTAAAGATAAATACTTTTTAATGGTTCTCGGCAAGAGAGAGCGTAGATTTTTTTTGTAACATTTAACAAGTCTTCGAATTGAAATTGGCATCCATTTCTATTTTTAAAAAAAACATATCGGTAAAGTTTATGTTTCTCAAAAGTAAATATAGAAAATTTTGATTTTTTAGAGAAACTTTTTTAATCTGTAAAAAACTTTTTGTGATTAATCGAATTTTACAAACTTTTGTACTATAGGTTGATTAATGTTCCAGGATCTTCCGTTATATATACAGCATTTTTATAATTATTTTTGTATTTTGTAAGAAGTTGATATTTCGAAGATATTATTTAATCCTGCATGAATTACGGAGAACTGTGTTTTGGAGAGGAATTTCGGGGAATTAGTAATGTTCACAAAATACGTCACACATTAAGCAATGGAGGCAATGTTATGTGAGATGATGGGAGTGAAAAGATTGCGAAAAGATGAAAATTAGCGTGACTTATTTTATGGGTAGGTTATAATAAAAATCCCAGTACCTTTAATTGATACATTTAAAGAAAAATATTTGTTGTGGCCAGTGGCGGGGCAAGTATTGTTGGAAACCAAGGCAGATATTAAAATTATCCCCTGCCGGTTTTACTGAAAAATTTGAAGATATTTTTGTGATTGAATCCAAATTTGAAGACATTTTTCGTAATTGAATCACTAAAGATAAAAATTTAACAAAAAAATCCCACAATATTTTGTGTGATTTTCAGTCATGAGGAGAACTATAAAAAAACAACAAGCTGGTTTTCGTATTTCCGAACGCCCGTCGTAATTTTCGCAATTTTTGGAATGGGATTGTTTATCCCCGGCACTTTCTAAATGTGTAACGGACGTATTTTGTGGACTATTTTCCTGAACCGAAATTGGCCACTTAAAAAAGTATTGCCGAAAAAGTTTATGTTTATGCCACTGCTTGTAACTCCGAGTAATATACCGACTACTGGTTCCAGTTACTTTTGGAAATTACCAATAAATCAAAAAGTCTTTGGTATTAGTAATTTTTGAATAAAAAACTATTGAATTTTGGCAAATTTGAAAAACAGATTTAAAAAATTTAGATATTTGAAGAATACGAATGTAAAATTTCATTCGAAACATTTGAATCTAACCGCACAACCACAAAAACGTATTGCGCGATTCTATCTCTCTGTTTGCCTAACACAACATTCGAAAATGCAGGATAAAAAAATATACTCATAATTTAGTAAACATGATTTTCCTTTTGTGGTTAACAAAATATTTTACATTACCTCTTTTTCTTTCGAACAAAAATATCTCGTTTGTCAAATGAAAACACCATAAGTGCCGTGATATTTAAAACAATTTTTGATTGTAAAATAGATATAAAAATATTGCATGTAAAAAAAATTAGCAAAATAGGAAAAAATGTGAATAATTTTTTTTTGGTAAATGAAAAAAATACAAATCAACAAAATTACAATGTAGATATTGATGGGAAATAAATGTGAATAGATTTAAATAGAATAAAAATATAATTAGACGGATCTTTTATAACATACATACCTGTAAACAAATATGTTTGAAAGATATTTTTGACAAATAATTTAATATGTGATAATATTTGATTTTCCTTCTTTGGGGGTTTCTAATTTTTGTTCAAACAAAATCATAAAATAAAATTATCAATCAAATGAATTTATTTAGATTTAATGAATTAATTTGCTATGCATGATTATTATCTTATTAAATTTAAGCAATATATTATGAATATGATTTCTTTTTTATTGTTAATTTGTTAACTCAAATGTATAATAAATGTTTGTGAATATTCTTGCTTTTTATTCATGACAGGTATTTCAAGTATAAAGGCCTATCACAGAATCCGATACGAATGGTTCGGATCGTAAACTCAATGTTGTTGTTGGTATAAAACACTAACAACAACATTGAGTTTACGATCCGAACCATTCGTATCGGATTCTGTGATAGGGCCTATAATGGTTTTAGTGCATTTGTTTTTTATACCCGTATGGTGAAACCAAAGGGTATATTAACTTTGCCTTACCGTTTGTAACGCCAAGATCCCATCACACACAAAAATGAATTACACCAGTGTGTTTAGCATATTAAAAATAATTAATTTTTGCATGTCCGTCCGTCTGTCTGTCTGCCCGTCTGTGGCGCGGATTGCGGGCGCACGGATTGAGCTAGAGACTTGAAAGTTTGCACAGATCCGTTTTTCGTAAAATGCGAGTCTAAGTTCGTTAATGGGCAAAAATGGACCATTAGGGGCGGTACCCCCCATACGAACGAAATCGTTTTTGTGAATATCTCAAAAACGGTGCATCTTATCAAAAAAGTGCAAAAACAAAAGTTACTTAGGATATGATTCTGCATAAAACTCCCATACATCGAAATCCGATTGGAATAAATTTAAAAAATCTTATTGAAAAATTTAACTTCAAAGTGGAATTTTGATACAACTGTTCGCTGTTCATTTAAACTTCGAACAATGCCATATCACCATACGGGTTTTCAATAATTGCCAGATTGGCAAATAAAGCTTTTGTTATGTTTAAACTTTTTAGGCCCGTTTGCGCGTATTATTCTTAAAAAATTAAGTTGTGGTTAGCCTACTTAAACCGTAGAAATTCTTCGACTTAAATTTTTTAAGTTGTACATAAGTTGCTAAGTTTTGTTGGTGCAAACGGCACTAAGTGTTAGGTTTTTGCATTATACTTGTTCCAAATTTTCTAAATACAGGAGAACCTCGATAATGTGCACCTCGAAAATGTGGATTATCCAATAATGTGAACTAAGAAATATTTGTATTACATACTCTAAAATGTGAATCCGCAGCTGTTTTTTGCTATTCGAAAATGTGAAGTACCATTTTGATTTTGGTTTTGCATGATTTTTCGGAAAAGTCCCAATTTGTGTTTTCGTTTCTGTCAACGGCGTCAATCTGCATATTCAGTTTGTATCTGCAAATTGCTTATTTATCTAGGGTCGTTGCAAGAACAAATTTTTCACCATCGCAGAAAAAGACATTTTAAAAAAATGTAGCAAGGCCATTCTTGAGTACATCTAGCACAACGGTATGGGGTATCGAAATCTACAATCACTGCCAAAAAACACAAATAAAATAAACTTTTGAGTTTTGTGGGGAAAAACGGAATCTGCGGTTAATAAGAGGAAGGCTCTCAGAACCTCCGAAATGCCCAGAATGGAAGATGCGTTACCAACAAAGGTCACTAATTTTTTTTTAACAAAAATTAGTTCTTTGCTTCAAAATTACTTATTTTTGTGTCATTTTTTGGTTTTGATTAATCTTTATTTTATTTTTTGAGCATGTTTTCGATGTTTTTTGTTGACTATAACAAAAAATATCGGCATGATTTGGTTTTAATTTTCTTTACAGATATCTATTAACCAAATAATGAATTGAAATTCATACATGTGTGTAGCATGCAATGAGACTTTTTCCTATCCAGTAATGTGAACCCTCTAAAATGTGAAACGCCCTTTGTTTTAATTAGTTCACATTATCGAGGTTGTACAGTACTACCTTCAAGTCTCTAAAAACAATTATTAAAAAATTTAAAAAATGTCATCTACAGAACGGTTTTTTGTATTTTTACTTTCTTCTTCCATAGAAGGAAAGTATTGCATTCATGACCGAGACCAACTCGAGAATGGGGGCAGATAGAAAATTTCTGATCAGTACGAAATCCGTTTCAGAAAAAATTATGAGAATGTGTTCGCATATGTCTGTGGGTTTGTCGGTCTGTCCGTTGCACGTATCTCAAATAATTCGAGAATGCGTTGGCCTAGTGACTTGAAGTTTATTGTAAATAAGTTTTACTAAAATCGTAGTTTTGTATTAACTTTTGGAAAAATTACGGTAGCGATAACGAGTACGTCCCATACATTTTTTTTAAAAAAAACTGTGTTTTTGTTAATTTCTCGAAACCTATGCGCTGCGCTTTTGGGAATTTTAAAGAATATGCAATTTTCTACATTTTCTGATTTAGCGGTTTTTTTGTATCTCTAACGATTCTCAAGATATTTGAAAAAAATCAGTTTTTTGAAAATTTCTCGAAAACTACTCGCTTTTATGAACGAAATGCATATAACCAAATTAATAGAAAATAAAATTGCCCGCATTTTTCGTTTAGCGGTTTTTACGTTTCTTTAACGACTCTCAAGATATTTGAAATAAATATTTTTTTACACATTATTTCCAAAACTAAATATTGCAGAAGAAAGTTTTGTGTTGATCGCAACACAATCGCACATTGATCGCACATCTTTTTTAACTTTTTTAATAATATTTTCCAATAATAACAATAATAGCGCTGTCTAATTTTTCTTAATCGAATTGACAACCTTTTGATCTGTTTTGATAGCAAAATGTCTTTCATTTTTCACATTGCAGATATAATTCAAACTCGGTATGTATTGTTATTATTCTTGCGAAAGATCACGTTTAATAAATCAAGAAGAGGTTCAAAGTTTCATTCTTATCCTTTACGTTAATTTTTCTTTTAAATTCCAAGAAATCGCGTGGTCTTCGATGAGCTGGCAAAGATCTTTTAATTTAACTTTTGTAAAAATAGATTGTTTTTTTCTTAAATTTCTTTAGCTTATCGGTTATATTGAATTCTGTGTAAAAAATATATTTTGCGATTGATCGGGTGAAAAATGCAAAGAATGGTTGGGTGGAAAATGCACCAGGCGATTGTATAAACAATTATTTTAGTGATCCTTTGGTCTTCTGGCCTCCATCTTTTCTAGATTTTTTTTGGACATTGAACGAAATCACGCAATGCCATCGTAAATTTTTGTAACAATATAATAAAAGAAAAATTGGATGAACGCAAAGATTAAAATCCGCCCCTCGATGCGAAAACTTGGTCCAAATCGAGATACAAGAAAATAGAAAGACACAATGTCAATATTACAGTAATTTTTTGATTTGAAATTTTTGGTCTTTGACTCATCCACAGACAACTAAAAACTGATCGTATTTTAATCCGGCTTTGGAGAATCGTATGAACGATTTAAAGCCCTAATTCTTATAGCCCTACGGCACGACAAATGTAACGTAAAGTGCTAGAATAATGTTTGTTTTTTGGAAAAAGTAACGGGCCTTTTTCTCAGCAGATGGCTATGCTGCACCATAATTGCATAACTATTGTTATGCAAAATCTTGTTCTAAACACATTTTGCCTTTATGAATTTTTCGATACGACTCATCGTTTTCGAGAAAGTTTCAAGATTTTTTAAGGAGTTGCGGAAGCGTGGTTGGAGATTCGGAAAAGTTTGGGAACCACTAATATAGATTATAAAAACAGAATATATTTCATAACAGCTTTGAGACGGCAATTTTCATTTTCATGAACGCTTTGAATTCGGTGCAATCCGTCAAATTCGGAAAATAATTGGATAATGGCCCAACATGGACAGAAATTTATATCCAATCGCAAAATATATGTAAGAATCAAAAACACTAAATATTTTTAGATAGTTTTAGTTGATTTTTTATTGATAAATTTTCATTACAATGTACAATATTTAAATGTATATTTGCTTCATAAAATCACAATTTACATTCATTTCACATAGTTTTTCTTTGCTGAGTTTGAAACTCATTTCGGCCCCAATTTACCTTAAATCTCTTTTCCATTTCTTTTTAAACATATTTCCGCTTAATATTTTGTAAATATAATATTATTAATTTCACCATTTAGAATTAAGCTCGCCAATTGAAATTCATTTTAATCTACACATCTGAAATAATAGTTTAAAACCTTTTGAATTTTACCGTTGAAAAATTGTTCGTTATTGCCGTATAAAATTGAAATAACACCAATTTATTAGATTTTCAATTTATTTTCAGATTCGTAATTTGAAAACTAAAATAGTGTACATATATGTAGTTTTAAAAATTTGACTAGCTGACAGTTACAAAACTATTCCTTTCACAAGTATTTGCAATCTGTTTGTATGTAACCATTAATTGAAAACAAATTTCCAACATTTTTCCCATAAAAAAATCTTAATCATCTTATATAATTTTCGTTTTTTTTTGTTCGTTTTTCTATATTTTTTATGATTGATATCTAAATATGACAATTTTATAGATAAAAAATATTTTTCTTTGTGTTTATTCTAGGTATGTTTTACTTATTTTCTGTATATCTTTAAAAACAATAAAATAAACGATTAAAGCGCTTTTTTCTCAGGTTCTGGGTATTGTTCTCTAGGAGGAACAAAGCTTAACATCATTATGTGGCGAGTATAGGCCTGTGTTGTACGGAACATAGAGTCTGTGCCATGTAGACGATCCAAAACTCCCAACACTCCAAAACAATAGTTAAACCTGAGAAGGAAAATTAATTTAATGGTAATTTGTAGTTAAATTTAAAATCCGACATTGAAAAAGTAAGCCAAATGTTCAATTTGCATGTTCACTAAGTTTAAAGTATTTTGGGAGAATACTTATCATTTTTGCAGCCATTTGCAAAATTTCATATTCTTACATAAAGAATGCGATCTAAATAAGTTCAATTACGTATTTTTTTAGACTTACTTCAAATGATGAAAATCATGAGCCTCAGGACTTGGGAAAAACGGCAAATGATATCCGGAATGGGCATTCAATGTGGATAAAATAGCCAAGGCAAACCAGAGCCACGCAGTTGCAACATGGCTACCCATTACGAAAACCCCCAAAAACGGTGGTAGTAAATTGCTGAAAATGTGTTCAATCGGATGACAGTAGATGGCTATAAGAATCAATTAAGAAAAATTATAGTTTTAAATTGATAAAAAGTAATCAACCTGTAACGGCGATCGGAGCTGTCCATTCGTGGTGTTTCTTATGAATATATTTGTAAATTGATTTTGTATGCAAGAAACGATGTGAATAATAGAATCCAATTTCTTCCATTAAAATAAATATCACTAATTCAAAGCAGACCCAGTGAAAAGTCGGTAATTCTCGTATCGGTGCAAAGCCACGGATGGACATTAATTTGTAGCTCAATATCGCAATGGGAATTCCTACTGCAAGTTGGTTTATAATAACTGTTGATATCACCTACAATAATTTAATTAAAGTATCAGTTATTACTGCGTAGGTTTTTTTGCAATCATTTTACCTTTATTAGTCTTTTATTGTCTACTGGCTCATTGGTACCAGGCTGAATTTTGTACCTTCGGATGAATGCTGGGCGATTTGTAATATCCAGCAATGTATAAATTCCACCGAATACCCAATACACCAGAATCGTGAAGATAGTGGTTCCTACCACCCATAGCATGTATGGGTCTTCACCTAGAATCATAAGAAGTATTTTTTAATTTTTTTTTGGAAAACACAAATTTTTGCCACACCCGGTATATATCTATTAAGGATATTGTTAAAAACATTGGTTTTTTGCAGTATTATGAAAATATTGTAGAGTATTGAATCTCAATCAGGTAACGCGTGCAATTTAAATATTTTTATTGATTTTTTGATAGTTAAGCGTTAAAATATAAGATAAAATCATTTTGCAAGGCATACTAAAGATTCCATTTCCACTGTCGGATTTTTTTGTGAGCCCAAAATTTGTACTAGGATTCTTATCTTTATTTTCATAATCTTTGATACCAATCAGTGTACGGACAATCATTATTTTCGATTCGTTCGTTTGCGAATAATTCTCGTGCGAATTTTATTTTTGATTCATTCGCGAATTTTATTTTTTTCATTCTTGTGTTTAGAAATTCCATTTGCGAAGCGAATCGAAAATTTAGAGAATTCAAAATAGGATTCGTTCACGAATTTATCGCAAAAGAATGATTCGCAAATCAAATTATTGTATGAAGTAGTGGGGGGGGGGGGGGGGGGGCGAATTGAAAAAATCGAATTCTTTGTGAAAAGAATCATTCGCGTATTTTATTTTATAAAATTCGATTCGCGAACGAGTCAAATGCAAAAGAATTTTATTTTCAATTCGCGAATCGATTTTTTCCGTACCCTGGAATTAATGTGAACTTATCAACTACTTTTTGGTCTCCCATTCATTTAATTATCCATATTTTTTGAAGTGCGAATAATTCACAATTGATGGACATCAATTTAAAACGCGCAACTTTGAATTTCATAATTTATTAATCAAATAAAGTTACCCCCAAAAACAACGTCTTTACCAATTTTTTTTGTGTTTCCAAATTTAGAAACTATGATTGTTGCTATCTGCTGATATTTTACAATTGAACTTATTAATCATTACTTTGATTATATTGAAGAGCAAAATCGTTTAAAAATGACAAAAAAAAAAAACAGATTACGAATGCGAAAAAAGTCGTGCGTATGATTTTATCAAACAAAAAATTCGAGTGCCCCAAAAATACTCAACAGCAGCAATAACTGATAGTGAAATGAAATTTTCGCATAGTCACTTTCAACGCAAATAAATACAAAAACTAATAAGAGTTACAGCGAGATTTATAGCATTTTTAACATCGTAAATTCTTAGATATCATTTTTAAATTCAAATTTTTTAATTTATGGCAAAAAGTTAGCGTGAACTTTTTTTTTTTTTTTTTGAAAAAATTGATTTTCATAATTGTTTTGAATTGAAAAGTCATTGGACCATACTGACCCATAAAATATGTTTTTATGGCGATAAATATTTGTGTGATTATTATTTGCAATCTTAATTAGCAGTAATAAATTATTAATTTACTGAAAAATTCATTGGGGACATTTGAAATAAACAAAATTGTTGGTAAAATAAATTCAGGTTAAAGGCTATGTCAGCTGATTTTTATATCAAAACATGAAAATATAGTCCGGTATATCTTGAATAGATCACTGGTATATTTAAATTCTGTGATTTCTTTTCATTTAAATTGATGATTACTAGGGCCCGGATTTAAGGCACTTATAAAATGGGAAAAAAGGCAGGCAAAAAGGCAGTATAAAAGACTGAATAAGCATTAATTTTTCAAAAAAAAGGCATTTATTTAAACAAAAGGCATTTTCATTGCACGAATATGACATATCATGTATCACAAAATTGAACGCAGAACGCTTGCAAAAAATTTCAGATAAATTAAATTCATATAAATAAATTTAAAAAAATATATAAAAAGCTAATAGCCGTATAAAGACCCTCACTTAATTTAAGTAATATAAGTGTTCGCTACTTTTTACCTACAACTTGTTATAGTGACGTTACTTTAGGTGCATTAAGAATCATAATAGGTAATATGGATCTAATACTGATTGCAAGAAATAATTAAGTGAACTAATAAAACTTACCTAAAAGTTCTTTTCTAATCCCCGAAATTGTTTCTAAATAGCAGGTTTCCAATTCTTTCGTAACGTTGATTCATCTGGAATTTTTTCATGGCAATATTTTTGAAAAAAACTCTTTCAAAATATAATTATTCAATTTCCAAAGTGGAATATTTGCTTTAACAAATGCCATACATAAATCTCTAAAAAATTATGAGTCGCTTCTTCTGCTGATTGCATTTTTGAATAACCCGACTTTTTTGAACTTGCTTTCTGCAATAAATTCTTGTGTATGGCAATTTTTATGTGTTGTGTCACAAAATACTTTTTTGAATGATTCACTACTTTTTCGCACATTTTGCAGAAAAGCAAACTCCCGTCTGTCGAGAAACAGTCTTTACCAAATGTATTTACAAGGTTCACGAGTATAAGGCGGTTTTCTCGTGTGATTTTTGGCATTTCTAAGATTTCAATTTACTATCAAAACTATTTTTTTTTTTTTTTTTTTTAATTTGATTTAGGTTGGTCGAGCAAAGCTATATGACCATGTGTCAAAGATAATCATCTCTCACTACACATGAATGGTGCAGCGAGTAGGTTTTTTACGATACCACATGTGCGCCATGAAAATGGCGACATGTCTGAACTGGCTTGTACAGTCGGAATCACGACCGACACCCGAGCCCCCCTGGAACACACAACTCTGCACTCTAAAGACACTCCAAGATGGCGATTCCTCCGACCGGAACCAATCTCGACCACCTCCAACGGCAACTCGAGAGAGACTCCTATCAAAACTAAACTGATCGTACATTGGCGCAACTGTCATAAATATAGGCATTGCCAAATCAAAAAAAAAAATAATGATAATTTTTATGGGTACTTAAATTACCCTAAAAGGAATTTATAAATCTTTTTAAGATCGGAATTATTAAAAAAGGCATTAAAAAAAGGCTAAATGGTCGAAAAAGTGGGAAAATAAGCAAAAATGCCTAAAAGGCAGTTATTATACAAAAATGAACGAAAAAAGCAAAATAGGCAAAATGCCTTTTTGCCTTAAATATCCGGGCCCTGATGATTACTGTGATTTTTGCATTAAAGAATGCAAAGCTTACTCATCGTCACAAGCAAAGTCAACAATTTTATCAAAATATGTGATTTTTTTTTTTTTTGAAATTACGCTGGTGAGAAGGTGATTATATGGACGGTTGGAAATAACAAAGTAAAATATCAACAAAAACCAGCTGAGAGATTATTTTTTTCACACATGAAAAGCTTTGTGGGATTGTGGCTGAATTTTAGAGATTATATCGAAGTACATGGCTGAATGTTGGATAAATGAAGATCGGAGAGAATTACAAGTAGAAAATTATGGAGGGGTCAGTCAGGGGCATGAATCAAATACAACAGATTGCGCATTGCGCAGGTCCGCCATGTTGGATTTTTGCTCTCAAGAGATTGTGACGTCAGCTGCGCGTAGATCTTTAATAAGTCTATGGAAAATTTAGAATTTGTGGTTTTATCTCAGTTTTAAGTGTTTGAAAAGTAATTAAAAGTGCTGTAATATCAAAACTAACCTCAAGAACTAAGTGTTTAATATTTAAGACATTGAAATGGGTGTTTGTGCCGTGTGCAACAACGAAAAGAAAGGCAGTGAAAAGACGAGTTTCCATACATTTCCCAAGGACAAACTTTTATTGAGGAAATAAACAAACTTCTGTTAAAGAAAGGATACATTTAATATAAAAACTGCGAGAATTTGTAGCCTACATTTTGTACCTGATTGCTTCGAAAATAATATGCAGTATGAAATAGGTAAGATATGAGTAAATAGCAAAACTCTAAGTAATGTTTATATTTTACAGGGTTTGTACATAATCGAAAATTGAAGGTAAATGCTATTCCAACTTTATTTAGCATTTCCGAAACTGTTGCAACTTCAAGTCAGACAACCAGGATGGCTGAAAAGCAGTCAAAACTATTAGTTGCTGATTTATTACAACAAAACGAGGAGCCTTTGCATGACAAAGCAATCAATGCTTATTCATGGGTTCATCATGTCTGAAACACTGTCTGAATCTTTAGATAATTGTGATATTAAAGTAAAAAAACTTTTTTTCACATCGAGGATGTATTTTCGTATACGTAAATTGAATAAAGAACTCTGTGAACATTTAACTACAAGAAAAAGGAAAAATAAAAAAATTCTAACCTAGAAATTTTAGCTATGTTTCATTTATTTCCACAAAGTGTAGTAAAAATTCACAGGCATTGTTGTTGTTTGACTATTTTTTTACTATTTATAAAAATAAATAATATTTATATTGCAGCAAACAGAATAAATTCCAGTTTTCAGGCGAAAACAGAACAAATCTCATATCAATGACATTTCAGTACGCTCTTGTGACGACATGCGCAGAAGTTTACCAAAATGAAACTCGTCTTTGCGCAATCTGTTGTATTTGATTCATGAGTCAGGGGTGAAAATAAAATTTTTTTTTAAATTTCTATGTGTGTGTTAGAGAAAAACGTTTGCAGCCAAACAAAGAAACTCTTCGAGTGCACCGGATCGAATAGTTTGTTTATTGGCCTTTTGTCTGAAACAACGCGCAAATAAATGAACTTTCAAGGCGAATTTCATTTCTATATGCTGTTATCATTGATTAGTCAAATAGGTAGCTGCAAAATGTTTTTTTTCCACTAGTAAACAGCTGATCTGGTTTGTGTTTGGAGATTATCGTGGGAGAAAAATCTTTATATAACTTTTTAGTTCACGGTAAAAAAATCTTGGATTAAATTTTAATCTAAATTGGATAACATTGGACTTATATGTAATCCAATGCATTATTCTGGACCCAATAAAATAAAATATATAAAAATGAGTTGGTGTCTGTCTGTCTGTCTGGTCCTCTTTCACGCAAAAACGGCTGAACGGATTGACTTGAAATTTGGCATGAGTGTCTGTGGTAGTTCTGGTTCCAACATAGGGATACGGAAAAGTAGCGTGAGGGGTGGGGGAAGTAAGGGGAGAGGGTAAAGTGATTTCGAAACTTAGTTTTTGCGCTATGTTACCCTTTCGCAGGGAAACTACCGAGCCGATTGGCCTGAAGTTTAGCTCCAACATAGACCATAAAAAAAAATTGAAAAAACTTAACCCGGGAACGACGGGTATGCAAGCTAGTCTAAAATAAAATATTGATGTGAGCAGACTTCCTTATACAGTAGAACACGCTTAAATGCACATCGAATTTCGCAGAATTTTATGTGCATTTATCCGTGTTTTGCATTTATACGTAGCACGGAAGCACGGATAAATGCACATTAATGTGCAATTATGCGAGTAAAAGATAAACATGCAACTTTAATATTCCTATAATAAACAATTAAATTCAACAAGGCTACACAAAAACAAAGAACCTAATTAAGAATTCATTTTATCAAATAAAAATAACAAAAATCACTTTTTTTTTTGTGCAATTACATTTCATTTTTGTACATGTGCATTTAAGCATGTAAAATCTCATATAATTTATACTTTTGCGGATGTGAAAATGGATGTGAAATTTGCAAAAATCCATAAAAGATATGGATAATGGTGGAAAACAAAATTGTGGCAAATAGTATTCTATTCAATTCATCTTATACAACAAATTGATTTTTTTTAAAATAAGGATATATCTCGATACCTTCAACTTTCGTCATACATAAGACTACTTCTGGTTAACGGATTTCCACAAAATGTTGATAGGACCAAATATGCCTGTATAATTTCATGGCTCTAGCTCTATTAGTTTTTGAGAAATCTTGTACACAGACTGACAGACTAACAAACTAACAGACTAACAGACTAACAGACTAACAGACCAACAGACTAACAGAGTAACAAACTAACAGACTAACAGACTAACAGACTAACAGACTAACAGACTAACAGACTAACAGACTAACAGACTAACAGACTAACAGACTAACAGACTAACAGACTAACAGACTAACAGACTAACAGACTAACAGACTAACAGACTAACAGACTAACAGACCAACAGACAGAAAGACATTTTTGTAATAATGATCCAACCGACTCAGGAGTGTTAAAAAAATTATTTTTAGGCCAAATTAAGAAACCGAGTTTTTTCATGAGTACAATACTCTATTATACTTCATATACGAAAGTAAAAATATAAAAATATTTCCAATAAATTCGCATGTATTAAATTCTAATCTAAAATTGTCTTAAAATTTCGTCAATAGTATAATTTTTGGTTTGGAAAGTACTCTAGGATTTTTCACCGCGTAGAAAAACTCGGGCGAAAAAATAGCTTTGCGTGACTGGCATATAGATTCATAAATTTTTATTTAATTTTAGTGTTATTCGTCATAAAAAATCTTTAAAATTATAACTGATGAAATTTGAAATTGAACAAAATTACTTACGCCATCGACTTTTTAAAATTTGCTTCCTGTAAAATATATTATTTATGAAAACTTTGCTCTATGATCATCCGGTTTAAAAAACAATGCAGTAAAGTTAAATGATCAGTTTCTCAGTATATAAGAATTATGGAATTTGGTCGATTTAGCAAAACCTCAAGACCTTCACATTATGGATATTTATGTTGCCACTCCCTACAGGGGAAATTGTTTCGGTTTATGAACATGTAGGGACCGAAGTTTGGCTCGAAGTTTGTATCCATAGCAAAATTGCAATTGTTTCCTAGATCAGAACCTAAATTAAAATGTGTATAAAAATTGACAAATTCCGTAAAATTTTCCAAAATGTTTTTCTATTATTCTTTTGTATTGAGTAGTGGGCAAATGTTTGCAAACCACCCCAAAATTATTTTTATCAATTATTTGATTTATTACGACATTGTCTTCCAGTTCTTTATTTTTCTTAAGATTTTAAACAGATTACTCAAATTATATTGAAAGGTTCAAGGAAAAAATTGTTTTTTCAACTAAAAAATGTAAAAACATTACCTCATCGCCAGCTAATTTATAATTATATTCTGGTGATAACTTCTTTTTTTTGTGTAATTATTGTGAAAAAATTGTCTTTTATTTCATAGTGTTTGTAACACATAAAAAGAGATACAATTTTTTACGTAAGTGGTTCGCCATCAAATACGTCACAAATTTAGGAAGATGGGAGTCTGCGGCAGTGGCGTAGCGAGGGTTCATGGCGCCCGGGGCGGAAGTTAAATTTGCCGCCCTAAAATGATTTTTCTATTACTGACGTTTCCACCGAAAAATCCATATTTTGAAAATGACGCATACTTCGATTGGCGTGTCGTTTACAAGTAAATTCCCGTGTTTTTGTTGATAGGCAAATGTCGACCAATAATTCGTCTCTGGTTGAAAACGACACGATAATCATAAAGAGGATGTGAATACCAATTAGCGCCACATTTTTAAAATATCAATTGTGTCACTCTTTTTATACCCGTATGGTAAAACCAATGGGTAGAGTAAGTTCGGGTAATGTGGTACACCATCATTTCTCGGATATGAGATGTCCCATCGCAAAATCAAACATACAAAACTGTTATTTGTGAAATTCGGTAACCATTGATGGTGTTGACAAGTCCTTATTTTATCAGGTTATACCGGAATTTTCTGAAAAACGTTTTTGAGCAAAATCAAAATTTTATTGTCTCCACATTCAAGTGAATCTCGAAAGCCAACTTTAAGTTGTTTTTTTAACTGTGAATCAGTGAACGATTATTTAGACAACACATTTGGTTCTTGAAAGAAACATTTTTGGATTGCGGGAATTTGACTAAGAAATCATTTTTTTTTTGGATTGTCATGGTGAAAACGACTAATGTGGCATACTATTTCTTTCATACAAATATTTAATATTTGAATGGATGAAACAGTATTCCACATTACCCGCCTTAAATATTTGTATGGAAGAAACAGTATACCACATTACCCGCCAATTTTTCGAAGGATGACTTTTTCAGTTAGTGTACTTTTTTGATCATATTTTTGTTTTTATGTTTATGATTGGTAATATTGCTGTGGAATTTTATAGGCAAGCCTCTTGAGGTATTGTAAACAAAATTCTAACATAATTGCTTTAAAAACTAGTGATTTATTATGAAAATAAAAGAAGGTGTAGCACAATACCCGAACTTACTCTATACTAACTTTGCCTTACCGTTTGTAACACCAAGATCCCGTCATCATACACACCAGTGTGTTTATAATGATCAAAAAAGTCGATTTCTGGATATCCGTCCGTCCGTCCGTCTGTCTGTCTGTCTGTCTGTCCGTCCGTTCGCCCGTCCGTCCGTCTGTCCATCCGTCTGTCCGTCCGTCAGTCCGTCTGTCTGTCCGTAATTTTGCACAAAGCCGTTTTTCCTAAAATGCGAGGTTAAGTTCGTTAATGTGCAAAAACGGACTCGCCATATGAATTAAACGTTTTTTTACGAATTTCTCAAAAACGGTGCATCTTATCAAAAAAGTCCAAGAACAAAAGTTGTTTAGGACACGTTTTTACATAAAACTTCCATATATCAAAATCCAATTGGAAGAACTTTTAAAAAAATCTTATGGGAAAATTTGACTTCAAATTGGAATTTTGATACCACCCTTCGCCGTTCAATTAAACTTGAAAAAATGTCATATCACCATACGGGTCTCCAATAATTGCCAGATTGGCAATTAAAGCTTTTTTATGTTTCAAGGTGAAGACTGGTTTAAACCAAACGTTACTCAAAAACTGATTGACCAAGTTTACATTTATTTAAGACTTGGGGGTATTTATACCAACTACAAGAGTTATATTAAAAATTGTAAGCAATAATTTCAATTTTTTTTTGAAGAAAAAAATGTTTGTCACATGTTTCTACAAAAACACTGTTCTGGCTTTTTGGACTGAAAATTCTGTTATTATGCTGTCGAAATCGATTTATTTGGTTAATTCTTCCTCAATTGACAAAAGAGCCAAGTTGCTTAATCTTAACGTGCTCATAGTCGATGTCAAATCATTTTTTATAAGCTTTAGCTTCGAAAAACTCCTTTCGCAACTTGCTACGCTTATTCCTATTGTTAGAAAGATTCGAAGCATTGTCGCTATATAGCGTAAACTTTCCTATATCAAAGACACTATCTTTTAACGCCCAATTTTTTCATTTGTTCCGAAATGTGTTTTAACATTTTTTTAAATTTGTTCCGAAATGTCGTGAATTTGCCGCCCCATAAAGAGTGCCGCCCGGGGCGGACCGCCCCCCCCGCCCCCCCCCTCGCTACGCCACTGGTCTGCGGTAGTGTACCGGCGGAAATTGCAAACAAAAAACGCGAAACAGCGGCACGAGCGGAGAAGGGAAGTCTGAAAAAGCTTAAATCATCGTGACGAATTTTATGGATACCCCTTTAGGCTATTACAAGTAATTAACAGACGTCCCCCGATTTACAACGTTTCGAATTGAGACGTTTTGCTATACAATGCAAATCACGAAATTTTACCGAAGGATACCTGTACATAAATTTAAAAAAAACACATCTTAAGTGTGTCTTAAGATAAATTCAAATTTTCAAGTCAAAATTTTAAAAAACTTGTATTTCAAATAAAAACTAACTAATAAAATCTTAATAAAATACAATTTTCAAACAATAACAGAGCACAAAAATAATTACTTTTCTTTCTCACCTGTAATATCTAAAAATTTGTCCCATAGTGACTGCCAGAAATCTCCGGATGCACCCCAGAATATCTGAAGATGCCTGCCAGGAAGATCAAATGGTACGAAAACGGTCATTTTGTAAAATTGTTTTTTATATATCTTTGTTAAAAAAAAAATTCACAAAAGGATTTGTTTCTACAAACTTAAAGTTTTTCTGTTTTTAATTATTGTATTAGGATAACAAAAATAACCAACAAAACTACGAAACACTTATTAATTATAAAAAAAACTAAACGTCAACAATATGTGCAAAATTTCTCTGAGCTGTGGCACAAAATTGTCTTGAACTTTCGATGATCTGTTTGCGAAATGATCATAAGATGTGTGGAAAAAGCAGCTATTGATGAATGAAGAAAACTTTTAAAATCGGTTGCCTTCCATGGTAAAACCACGATTATATAAATATCAATTGACTGATATAATATTAAGTTTTTTCTGATTTTTCAATTTAGCAAGCAGATTGGAGTTCGCTGACTGCCGCGGCTACTTGTTTGAAGATACTGTGCGAAAGATACGTTAAGGTCTTATGTACCCAAAATTCGTCACATGAAATCAAGTCGCAAAAATTTGTGCAAAAAATTTCGCTTAAGACGAAAACAAATATAGAGAGCAATCGAACAAAGTTCAACGTATGTGGATCAGTTGTTTTTTACACTATGATAAACTGGAAGCCAGTTTGGATGTGAGATACGCGCTCTCAACCGTTGTTCGCGGTTAACTGGACAAAATGCTGATGGTTTTATATTAAAACCGACCGAATTCACATATAGAAAGTTTACAAAATCCATGTTCAGCAAATGGTTTCGTTGATCGTTGTTGGCCGAAACCAAAACCGAGATATCGGAATACTCCAAGAGCTTTTTATTTGGCTGTTGAAGAAATTATCTATCGACATATAAATCTATGATGTATGTTTCGTTTGAGTATTAAATGCGTATATGAAACTCAGCTCAAAGTGAAAAAATAGACATTTTCACCCTCATATCAGAAAATAATTTAAAAATCGTGAAGCAGCTGAATATTCAGGTTGGAATAGCGCAGAAATAAGATTCCAATTGCCTCCTCTTTATAAATACTCTCGTAATCTTCTTAATTCTAAAATCTTAGCTGGTTCTAATATCCAACAGATACATCTCCAGAACTTTACGGCAAGATGCAGAACTTGTTTTGAAATTATTTTCTAGTCATTTTGATGTATTTGAAATTCAAAAGAAAATATCTACAGCTTCGAGTTCCATTCATAGATTAGATACTTATATTTTGCTAGCTGAGTTTTAAACCCATACTTTTGTATATTTTATATCTTGATGATATTGAAAGTCAATTCAATGTACAAATTATATTGTTTGATAGTTTTATAATGCGCCATTTGTGAGAGCCGGTAAATATCCAATTCAATTTAATTTTTCATTTATTTGTATGGCTGAAAAAAAACTATACTAATTTGATATCTCAACATAGGCATGTAAATTGAGACAATAGATCATTTTTTTTGGTTGGCAGAATTTTTTAATTTCTTTTAATTGATGTATTTACGCTTATAAAATTGGTAAACATTTGAACAAAAATTTAATAACTTTTTCAACGCGTTTATGTTTTTCAAGCTTTTCAAGCTTTTCAAGCTATTGCGATTTGTCATATTTAAAAAACAAAAGTATTTTTGTTCAATTATGATCAGTTTTAAAAAAAATATACATCGTCAGTGTTGGGCAGGATCCAATCTGCATATCTTTTAAAAGATAGTGTAAAGCCCAATTCAGACTAACGATTGCGATTACGATTGAAACTAAGCTTCAAAGACAGGGACAGGAAAGCTTTGATCTTATTGGTTGGAGAAGCTCAATCGCAATCGTTAGTCGTAATCGCAATCGATTATTGGGTTTAAAGCCCAATTCAGACTAGCGATTGCGACTGCGATTACGATTTAGGCTTCTCGACCAATGAGATCAAGGTTTTCAAAGCTAGAGACATGAAAGCTTTGATCTCATTGGTCGAGGAAGCTCAATCGTAATCGTAATCTCAATCATCAAGCCCAATTCAGACTAACGATTGCAAATTTTTGTTAATTCTCAAACAATAAGCAATATTTCTATATTAAAAGGTTACAGTGGTTTTTTTTATACCCGTATGGTGAAACCAAAGGGTAGATTAACTTTGCCTTACCGTTTGTAACGCCAAGATCCCGTCATCACACACAAAAATGAATTACACCAGTGTGTTTAGAATGATAAAAATAATTAATTTTTGCTTGTCCGTCCGTCTGTCCGTCTGTCCGTCCGTCCGTCTGTCCGTCCGTCTGTCCGTCTGTCTGTCCGTTCGTCTGTCCGTCCGTCCGTCCGTCCGTCTGTCCGTCCGTCTGTCCGTCTGTCTGTCCGTTCGTCTGTCCGTCCGTCTGTCCCTCCGTCTGTCCGTCCGTCTGTCTGTGGCGCGGATTGCGGGCGCACGGATTGAGCTAGAGACTTGAAATTTTACGCAGATTCGTTTTTCGTAAAATGCGAGGCTAAGTTCGTTAATGGGCAAAAATGAACCATTAGGGGGGATACCCCCCGAACGAAAACGATTTTTGTGAATATCTCAAAAACGGTGCATATTATCAAAAAAGTGCAAGAACAAAAGTTATTTAGTTATTTAGGATTCTACATACAACTCCCATACATCAAAATCCGATTGGAATAAATTTTAAAAAATCTTATTGTAAAATTTGACTTCAAAGTGGAATTTTGATATAACTGTTCGCCGTTCACTTAAATCACCATACGGGTTTTCAATAATTGCCAGATTGGCAATTATAGCTTTTGTTATGTTTAGATCTGGGACTGTAAGAAATTATTTTTAAAAAAGCGCCAAAAACTAATTTCAAATTGCGATACTCTGGTTATCACGTTTCTTCAGCCTGGGCGGAACGTGATTCTGCCTAGTGAATCCCATAAAAACATCAACAAAAATTTGAACTCGTTTCGTTCGCCACCATAAAGCCTAAACCCCAATTACGCGTTCGCGCGTGCGGCAGCCACGCGGTGAAGGTAAAAACTACGTATATATATGAGTAAATGTATAATTGCGTGTTGCTCAGACGCGTTGCCGCGTGCCTGCCGCGTAGAGTAGGCTCAGTTTCTACTTTTAGACGCGGTGACAACTACTAGATGCCAGAACAAAATCATGCCGCACGCGCGAACGCGTAATTGGGGTTTAGGCTTAAAAGTTTAAGACAGGAAAAAGCTCGTATAGGTAATTTTGAAAACTGAAAAGCTTCATTGTGTTGAAGAGAAAAACTTAATTTTCGCCTATCTTCAGGAATTAAACGCGTTAAACGCCTGAGGACAGGCAATAAATTTCATTGTGTATTTACATTTTTCATTTTCCCATAATCATTTTTAAGTGCAAGCATTTTTAATTTTTTTAAAAAGTATTTGTTGATGAAGATTTTACTGTATTGTTATAACATATCTTAATGGGTTTAAAATTAACTAGAGGCTGTCTAGGCTCTCTATATCGTAGCTTCGCCACTGGTTCTTTGGTTATCTATTGTCCTAACTTGTTACAAAAAATTCCACAAAAAGGAAAATTAAAAAAAAGAAAAACATTTCCAAAAAAAAAAAAAAAATCAATCATTCGAAAAACGGCTTCCTTGCTGTTGTTAAAAGTGTAAATATATTAAAGAAATGAAGTTAAGATATCTGGTTTAATTCGTCGATCTTATTACGAGGCCTTAAAAACAAAATCATTGATTATTCGATGGTTTTTATTCTAAATTCGGTTTTTTTGGGTTTTTAATGTTCTTTTATCTGGGATATTTTGTATCAACATTAGCATTGGAGAACAAATTATAAACAACCACTCAAAAACTAATGGGGGTTTGTTTACAATTTTCTAGTTTTATTAAAAGTTTTTTTTTGTCGCAAGATGTGACTACATAAATATAATAATTTTCTAACCTTTTTAAATACACAACTTTCGTTTTTTGAAAGAAATTTTGCAATTTCATTTACAAGTTTTTAAAATTCATTCAAAAAACTAAACACTTAAGAATTTTCAATTCCAAAAGCGTGCGAAAACTCGTATTTGGATTTTTTAAATTTCAACTTTGGTACAAATTAATTAATATGCTTAAATGTTTTATTCATTTTAATTGACAAATGATATCATTTGTGTATGAATAATCGCGCGCAAACACTTATATTTCTGATAAAAACACGTAATTATATCTGGACAACATTTTACGGGCGCTGCACAATTTACACTAGAATTGAAATTTCTTACTGTTATGGAATATTTTTTTTACGTTTCTTGATATGTTGTTTATGATGTTAATAAAATTGAGTAATTCATAAAAAATTTATGTGGAAAGCACTTCCAATCGAATTGAATGGAACTAAACAACAAAAATGAATAATAAGCCCCAAAACAAGATTAATCGCTTGCTTACAGCATTGGCTAGTGTTTTTAAATCGATTTTCTAATATTAAGAATCATTTTGGCTCTATTTTTTTTTTAGAAACAGGTGACGCTTGAAAAATTGTGGGTGCTACATTTCACGTGGAAATATTTATGTAGATTTCGTCAAGGTTTTCTTTTTTGTTTTGGGGTAATCACTTAATTCACTTTTGATCATTATCGATAATTAATATTTTATAAAATTCTTAATTAACACATTGACTGCCAAGGCCATCATTTTCGATAGCTGGGTCTACAATCTACATGCATACATACATACATTCATACACACGTACATTCTACATACGTATACATGTATTGGCATCTCCCTTACATTTTTGCAAAATTGGTCTGGCAGTCAACGTGTTAAAGGCTTCCATTTTTTTTTGTTGCGATTTTGCGTGGTTTAGTGTTTATAAACAATTAATTTTGTTAATATACTTCTTACAATTTATTTGTTAATATATTTTTTAGTTTAAAATTCATAAAAATTATTTGAAATGCAATTGGATATGCTACTTTTATGTCTTCATATGAGTGGCAGACACATAAATTTGCTGAAAAAAATGTTGGAAAATAGAAGAAAAACAGTTTTTTACTCGAATTCTCATTAACCGCGAAAATTCTTATATTCCGTTTGTAACGTATCGAACCATTCGTCGGATATAAAAATGAATTACACCAGGGTGTTTGTGATGACAAAAGATTTTGGTTTCCGCATGTCCGTCCGTCTGTCCGTCCGTCCGCCCGTGAACAACATAACTATCGAAAGGATTGAACTAGAGACTTGAAATTTTGTAGAGTTACGTTTGTCGTGAATGGTTAGGCTAAGTTCTTGAACGGGCAAAATTGGCCCATTCCTTACCCCCTCCCCCATACAAACGAGGCAGTTTTTTGCAATTTTCTCGAAAACGGTGAGTCATATTGAAAAATTTGTAGAGGTACAATATGTTTATAATAGGATTCTGCATAACTTATCCATACATTAAAATCCAATCGGACCACGGCTTCTCCTTCTCCCAAACGTAAGGAGTAGGGATGTCAAATTTTTGAAAAAAATCAGTTTTCGGTTAAACCGGTTTTTAAGACTTCGGTTTAACCGGGTCCAAAAACCCGGTTATTAAAACACCGAAAAACTGTTTTGTTCAAATTGGGTAGGTTAGATCTTAGACGCAACAAATACACTATAATACAAACAAAAGACGTGAAATGCCATATAATCCATTAAGAGACCATAAATGGCACAATATAATATTGTATTTGGTCTAGAGTGCCTAAAAAGAAGTGTTTCTAACAAATCAGTTGCACGAAAATGGGTTTAAAATTATTTTTCCGTGCAAAAAAAAATGATTGGTTTTTTTGAACGGTTTTTGGCTTTAAAAAAACCCGGGTATAACCGTGCAAAAAAAACCGAAAAAAAAACGGTTAACCGAAGCAAAAACACCGGGTAACCGGTTTAACCGGTTCTTTTTTGGCATCCCTAGTAAGGAGTACTTTTTTTTTGTTTTCTCGAAAATGTGCATCGCATCAAAATATTTATAAAGATGTAATATGATTTTACATACGTTTTTCATCCTTTTACATAACCAAAGCCCATCGGACTACTCCTTCCCTCCCTTCCCAAACAAATAGAATTTTTTTTAACGATTGCCCCCTTGAAACAGTAGTTTTTCTTACGTTGTTTTTATGAAAAGATTGTCTTATAGCGGTTTGTGAATGAGATATCAGATGTTATGCAAGTTGCCTTGCGTTTGGAAACTCGCTTACCCAGGACGATTTTTTTTATAATTCCAGCCAGAGCTTAGGAGAAGACCCTATAATGCCGAAGCTCAGCTCAGGATGAATATTCAAAGTATTTGGACAAGAAACCTCAGAAATTGGAGAGATTTAAAACAGGATGTCTATATCTGACTATCTAAAATTGTTTCCGTTAAAATGCTAGTGTTGCCGGGGGATTTTTTTTTCCTATTTATGATACGCAGGACCAAAAAGTGTTGCCCTGCATGCTTTAAATAAACCGTCATCAAGTAAAAATAATTTAAGCGTTTGCAGTTTTTTTTGAACGGCTACAATTATGGGAAATTATTTTTTATTTATTCAATAATATTTTCAAAAAGTTTTTTAAAGTCTCTAATAACACTAATGTAGATTGCAATTTTGTGCCTTTTTGTAGCATTACGAAAATTAAAATTACATAAAAGAAATCATATGTAACACTAAAATATAGAATGTGATAGTGAAAGAAAAACCTACCAAGTTAAGGTGTTCCTAAATGTTGCGAATGCCACTAGAAGCGATGTGATTATAAATAGAACGCTATACAGTGATGACAGCCATCGCTGTTGGGATTCATTTTGGTAGGATGATGTCAATAAGCTTCCTGGTCGACCTCCTGCCCCAATGTTGTTCTGCTGGCCACTCAAATGAACCCCGAAACTCGGACTCATTTTCTCAACTGTTGCAGAAAATCCCAGGAAAAAATCTTCCCAGTACAAACAATGTCTAAAATGGGCCGTGCGAAAATTTAAACAAAATCTTTATCAATTCCCGGTTTTTAATCAAATGAAAGAAATTCAATTTCGTATTGCGGAAAAACAAAGAAACGACGCAACTTACTGACTAGGAAAGGCTCGAGTGGCTGCCTGACCTTGAGGGAAATTTCGATTTTCCACCCTCTTTGCGAGACCACAGCAAACACTTACGAATGACGAAAAATTGCGATATTCACTCAATACGAAACCTTTTTTTTATTGAAATCAAATAATATTCCTGCTCTATAACTCCTTAAATGAATTTCAATCGCTACCGTGGGAAAATATAAATTAATTATTAATTAACATCGATTGCGCCTCATAGATAAATGCGAAGAATGGGGGGATGGTGTTTTTGGACCGAGGACTTTTCCGTAATTGTTGTTATTAGGAATTCGCTTTTAAGCCGATTTAATTTTTGCGTACTCAATTAACATCGAATATGTCGACACTTCACTTTCCTATACGTTTTTCCACAGGTTTTCATTTTTGTTTTTTCGCACTGTCAATGAATTTTGCACGGATAATCGCTGCTTTTGTATCGAATAAAAACTTATTCATCAACAAGTTGTATAAAAATGACTTTTTGAGTTTACTTTAGTGAAAGTTTTTCATGAAAATTATCGGCACTTTTCTAATCAGGTGAACAGTTTTCCAACCACTTTGGTGTTTTCCTTTTTTATTCGTCGTAAAAGGGCAAAATTGTGTTGTTTTCCTTTTGGTTTGTTTTTCACATGTCTCTTTGTTTACATGGAAAATTTGTAAATAGCATGCGGAACGAAAAATACCGAAACGCCGAAAGATTTTTGCCGAATTCGATTTGTTTTGAGACATCCATTGACATCTAGCGGTGAGCTTTTCAACATATTTCGTGTTAATTCAACGTCCTGGATTATATTTGGTTCTAGTATTGATGGTGTGCTTCCTAACGGTGCCAACCAACCGTACAATGTATAGAATTTAATTGAAAATACTCCCAAAGAAAATTATGATTGCTATTAGAATCTGAATCTGTCTGTCTATTTGTCCGCTTTTAACTCGAAAACCACTGACCTGATTTGGACCAAATCTTGAGCTTTTTAGTAAAGGTGGTTTAAGCTAATATGCTAGTCCAAATTTCTGTTTCTTCTTTCCTGTTATTTCTGAAATCCTTAAAAAAAATTAATCCGGTTTTAAAAATTTGACAAATTGACTGTCAAGGAAAATTCCAGAAAGAAATTTTATGAAAAATTTCAATACTGAAATTTCATGGAATTTTTTAACATTTCACAATTTAAGACGGCGGAAACTAAACTGACTCGACAAGAAGTCGTTAAAATGTCTAATTCTTACAAATAGCACGATTGTATAGGCCTTGAAAAAGGACTTAACACAAAAAAAAATTGATTAAAAGTCGCCGACTGGCATACGGCGTAATTAACTTCCGGCAAGAAAAGTTCACCTATGCTAGTCGCGCGTTCACCTGCGTTAGGAAAAGTAAAAATGTGTCAACCTGTGGCCAGAGAAATTCGAAAAATAAACTCGCAGCAAGTAAAGTAGAGCTTAAGAGCTGCATGGGTGGTAGGTATTTCGAGGTAATGACTTGTAACTCCGTCTGAATGCAAAAGGGCAGAATTGACTTGGCAAAAAGTTGACTTGGATCAGCTGTTTTTTTCTCGTTGTATTATATTTATGGATTTTTCCTTACGCCTGTTATTTTTTCCTTCTTAAATTGATTGCGATTAATTGTTTCCTTCTTAAAGGCATTCTGAGAGATTAAATTGCATTAAATTTTCTGCCCAGCTGTCAAAAAATCTCATTCCGGTCAGATATTTATTGGAATAAAAAGTCGGATGTAATTAGCGTGCAAAAAATGGAAGGCTGACGAAACTGGAAAGATCGTTTCTCAAAATCTCTTTTTTTACAAACTAGAAAATAATTGGACTACCAAGTCATCAGAGGCGGAGTATTTAATTTAAATTGAAAATTCTTTAAAGCGTATTTTTTTGATTAGTTAAAATACTTATCAAATATTTTTTTCTACAATTTGACTTTTCAATTTTAATTTTTACGTATAGTAATAAATAGACGTGCTACTATTAATTCCTCTGCAAAATCATCATCATATACTGTCACATCCAGTCGTAGATTCCCAGTTGGTAGCATTTTGGGAACCTTTGTTGTGTCTAGAACTAAATTTTTCACATACATATGACCCTAAAAATGATCTCAATTAGCTTCACACAAGATCAAGTACGAAAAATTAATGTACCGAATAAGGACAAGGATGGCCAAAATTTGATGACTTTTCCAAAATCAATAATAGTATTCGAATATAAATAACTTTTGTGATTGTGTCGCCATTGAAGAACTTACAAAAATTCTCACGCACATCAACCAAAAATGGCTGGTAAACATCTTTTATCTTACGAAATAGTTGAAGGTGTCCCTGTAATAATATTTTTGAAAAAATCTAAATAAAAAATTTTATAAACAAATTACCATATCTTGTCGAATTGGCTGCGGTGCATATGTTTCGGCATTTAGAAGGAATGAATTGTTTTTTAACTTTTCCACAGAGCACGACGTATTTACAAGATATTTATTATTGGAAATGCAAACAAAGTTATTTATATTTATTAGGGTGTCATTTTGTTTCTGCGCAATTTGAAAAAATTGTTAAAAAAAGAGAAAAACTAATAATAAAATGTATATTTACATCCGATTTTATTAAAGGAATTATTGAAAATATTAGAAATAGGTAAAAATGTAAATCCATTTGAGTTTTTTTTCACTAAACTTTAAATCTTTGATAGCTTAACTTTTCACTGTGAATTTTTTTTAAAAATATATTTTCGGCCAAATGTCGTGTAGAAAATAATTTGGCTTGTGTACTAATTTAATATCCGATTAAATTGACATGCAATATTACGATCTCTGTGTCTTCAAAGAATTTTCGGTCATATTTTTTAATGTAGCGGAACATTTTTATAAACACAACTTATAAAACAAAACAAATGAGGAAATTGAACCAATTTGGGTAAAAAAAATCTTTTTTATAAAATTCAATATTAATTCATATAAGAAAAATGATCATTTAAATAAAATACCATCATAAAATATTTAGCTTCATTACCCCAACTTTTCAGATCGAATAGTTTAAGCCATCTAAATACAGGCATCCCTCGATTTAAAACGTTTTTTGTTCCCGAACTTTATATACGACGACAAAAATTCGATATATGACCCTATATTTACATGGATTTTTTTTTAATTTTCAAAACTTCTAATTTATTTAAAGGATATACAAGTAAGCATTAGTAAAATCGGCACCTTTTTCAACTTGGCAGATTTTTTTTGGAAGTAGCTTAGCGTGAATCTTAAGGCCCACTGCACACGACGGTACTCAAAAGAACCGGAATTGGTATATGATTGTAGTTACTAACCGGTTGCTGACTTATTAGTGATGCAGTTCAGTACACGGGGCTAATCAGAAATGATCTAAATCGGTAGTTTCTGGATGAATCCATGTCAAGTGCGTTCACAAAAAAATTATAATACGGGATAAGAATGAGATAGAGCAGTGTTTCTCAACCGGGAGTACATGTACCCTAGGGATGTCAAAAAATAACCGGTTACCCGGTGTTTTTGCTTCGGTTAACCGTTTTTTTTCGGTGTTTTTTTTTTTGCACGGTTATACCCGGTGTTTTTTTTAAAGCCAAAAACCGTTCAAAAAACCGATCATTTTTTTTTGTATGGAAAAATAATTTTAAACCAATTTTCGTGCAACTGGTTTGTTAAAAACACTTCTTTCTAGGCACGCTAGACCAAATACAATATTATATTGTGCCATTTATGGCCTATTAATGGTGTATATGACACTTCACGTCTTTTGTTTGTATTATAATGTTTGTATTATAATTTGAACAAAACGGTTTTTCGGTGTTTTAATAACCGGTTTTTTGGACCCGGTTAAACCGCCCCGGTTTAAACCGAAGTCTTAAAAACCGGTTTAACCGAAAACCGATTTAACCGAAAACCGGTTTTTTTTCAAAAATTTGACGTCCCTAATGTACCCCGAAACAAAATGGCAGCAATTAAATTTTGAAAATGTTGCGAGATGCTGTAAACAAAAAAAATATCTGGAATTTCTATTAATATTTTTGTTTTGACTACAGAAAAAAATTTTTGGCAACGAATTCCACAATTTTGACCACAGATTCAATGTTTTGGTATAATAAGATTTAACATAAAATTCTTGAAAACGAAACTGAATGCTTACTATCAAAAAAAAATTCCAATTTCCCATTGCTTCAATGAATATTTAATTTCATTCTTCAAATGGTTTCGAGACAAACAAAAATATTCCAGACGGCCAATAAGCCCTAACATTTCTATTAATAAATTAAGTCACCTGTAATTTAATTATGAAAGTATTTTGGTATTTGGTTTAGTATCGGGTCTTTCAATAAGGACATAACAATTTTGTATTTAAATAAAACACAGAATA
Organism: Chrysopilus asiliformis; assembly: GCA_964034945.1. NCBI lineage: Eukaryota > Metazoa > Arthropoda > Insecta > Diptera > Rhagionidae > Chrysopilus > Chrysopilus asiliformis. The sequence continues at coordinate 19,787,179 of OZ035963.1, read as the reverse complement.
ATAAAAAATGTAAACCTTGACTGACGTTTTAGCATTGCCAGATCATAAAAAAAGTTTTAGGGTGCGTTTTTATTAAAATACAAAATTGTTATATCCTTATTGAAAGACCCTTTACTTGTGTTAACTAACATTCTCTGTAGAATCATAGAAACTTTATATTCTTCATACAATTATAATAAGCAGGGATGGAAAAAATTTAATTTCGTTACGTTATTTCGTTACGTTGTTTCGTTACTTTATTTCGTTTTTTATTATTACGTTATTGTTTTGTTGGTGATCAGGCGTATTGTTTTGAAACTGAAAACTAAAAAAAAATTGCACTTTAATAATAGTTTATTTAGCACAAAGTATGTAATTTAGTTTATTTTCCATAAAAATAAATTCTATGAAAATACAATACATCACATCGGCACATTTTTTTCATAAAAAACTTGCCTGCGGCGCATTTTTCCCCCTTTTTATCCCCATAAATATAATCACTTCCTTGTTGCAGTTCTTCTGCAATGATGAAAATTTGAGAAATTCTCGTGGTAAGAGTTTGAAAAATTCTCAAAATAATCATCTGATATAATGATAAAAACAATCGATTCATGAATGTTAAAAAAAAATTGCCCTTGATTTAAAAAAAATCAAAGTTTTGTGAAATGAAATGTCTTTAGGTTTCAGGCAGGTTTACTTTTCGTGACCACCTCCCCCTTTCCCAAATGAAAGTCTGATGTTGCGACTGTTTTACTGTTCTAAGCTACAATGGCCGTGTTCCCCTCCTCATCATTCACGGAAAAAAATCTGAATAGAATTCGCGGAAAAATTCAAGAAAAAAGAAAAAATCAAGAACAAATCACAAAAAAGAAAAAAAAAATTCGAACGGTTTTATATGAAAACATAACAAAAGCTATAATTGCCAATCTGGCAATTATTGAAAACCCGTATGGTGATATTCGTATCAAAATTCGAACAGTTGTACCCAAATTCCACTTTGAAGTCAAACTTTCCAATAAGATTTTTTTAAATGTATTCCAATCGGATTTTGATGTATGGAAGTTTTAGGTAGAATCATATCCTAAATAACTTTTGTTCTTGGACTTTTTTGATAAGATGCACCGTTTTTGAGATATTCACAAAAAACGTTTTCGTTCGTATGCGGGGTACCCCCCTAATGGTTCATTTTTGCCCATGGACGAACTTAGCCTCGAATTTTCCGAAAAACGAATCTGCGCAAAATTTCAAGTCACTAGCTCAATCCGTGCGCCCGCAATCCGAGCCACAGACGGACGGACGGACGGACGGACATGCAGAAATTAATTATTTTTATCATTCTAAACACACTGGTGTGATTCATTTTTTTGTGTGATAACGGGATCTTGGCGTTACAAACGGTAAGGCAAAGTTTATATACCCTTTGGTTTCACCATACGGGTATAAAAACTCGAGTTCCGGCGTTTTTAAGGAATGAATTTCTGAATTTTGTGTCGTAGTGTAAACGGTTTTGCAACATGAATTTAGTGTCGAAGAATCAAATTCGTCGAATAACGTCTTAGGTGTAAATGGCGGCCGGCATTGTTACTTTTTGTCAATTCACTAACGGCCAATTTATTCACTAGGAGTTAAATCGCCTTAACTCCCTTAACTCACCTTTAACATGGAAAATAAGGTTAGCTAACTCCCTTAACTCACTAACTCGGCTTAACTCCTAGTGAATAAATTAGGGGTAAATCTATCCCCTCCTATACAAATTTGGTTTTATCCGAATTGCGTTAAAGCGGTTTGTTGCATTCAAATTCTACAAAAGCTTTAATGTTTCTGAACATACTTGAAACCTTTGGGCAATGAAGTAAATTCATGTTTGACATTTTCTTGGCCACCTGACATCGGTTTTCTTCTCTTGATTGTTTCAAACTTTTAATAAAAAGACGTTGAGAAAACTTCGCTGTAACAAAACATTTTTTTAAAAAAATAGCCGCAGGTCACTACATAAATGATATTTTTATGCAAAAAAAAAATCCGTTAGAGCTAAAAAAACCCTTTTTTCAGTGAATTTGAGAAAGTTTTTCAATTTTTTCGACATGCCTTTTGTTTATTCGGTTGATGGTCAAAGTCAAGACTATTTGCCGAAAAATCAAATTTAATTAGGAAGTGGGTTTTTGTACTTAAAAACAATTTAATAAATTTTACCCATCGCATTGAACCCTTTTTATTTATTTATTTTTTGTTTGTTTACGGAGAATTGCGAGAATATTTCTGTGAATGAAACCTAAACTTTTGGCGAACATTTCTTGAATTATGCGTAAAAGGAATTCTTATTTAGTTTCGTCCTTGCAAGGACACAAGATTGTTTTTTATTCTACAGATTCTGAATCTAGAATTTTCCTAGATTCCATTTTCCGCCAATTCGCATAACATTTCGTAATATAAGAAGAAATAATTGTGGGATTCAATTGAATTTTTGCATTTATTTATGCTTAAAGGAATAAATTGCGTAAGCATCCGAAATTATTTATTCATGAGATGTGAACTCGGAAATGGTATATGGCGGGGCTGCTGAATAACCCTCTAAATAAGTAAAAGTGGATATTTATATTTCGTTAAAGGTGCGAGGATATTTCACGTAATTGGCACCTGTAGAGAATTCGCATTTTTCCGATGAGTGGTAATCGATTTTCAAGTGTTTCATTCACTCCTCCGTCGTTGAAATTATCATCTGAGCTAGATGGCTGCTGTCGTCACCATCCGAAAAATTCGTGATTTATTTAAATAAACCATCAATTGCTATTGGCATTGAGATAACGAATTGTGATTGGATTGATTTTGAAAGAAATAAAATCAAAGTAAAAACTCTCCACATTTTCCGCACAAAATTTTGTCTCAATTTCTTCTTAAAGAGATTTAGCTGACATACAATTTTATACAATTTCATACAATTTCAAACAAATTTTATTTTATAAATTTCTTGATATCAGCGTCTTTTATCATAATATCACATAGAAACAGTCACAATCGCCAGTAGCCAATCTTAAAATATCTCATTTGAAAACTTTAAAAGCAATTCCAATTAAAACCCCGATTAGAGACGTGCCACTCAATTTCTTATGTCAATCCAATTGAAATTTAATGTATGGAAATGTTATGTACTAATTAGACCGTTTTTGACATAATAGTCGAAGATCTGTTCGTTTGTATAGGAGTAGGAGATGAAATTGTTCAAAAAGCATTTTGTTGGAGAATTTATGTGTAATCAGCTTTAACACTAGAACTACCAGAATTTTGTGGTTTTTTAGAGATATTTTACATCACTTCACATGTAAAATAAAATCCATTTAACTCACACACGGAAGCATACATAATACATTATTGAAGCATACATTCTCTTTTAACTCACACACGGTTCAAATTGCTGGACTAACTTTTAATCCCATTTCTGGAATTCGACATTTTTTAATACTTTTTCGAGGATGGAAATTTACCTATCAAATGACTAACTACATTTTTAATCAAACTTGTATTATTTTTCAGTACTAATTTTGAATAAAAAATAGCGCTTTTGGATTACAACGTAATCGGAAAATGCATTAAAAAAATAATGCGGTTGTATTAAAAAATGTATTAAAATCAACAACTAATTCGGATTACGTTTAAAAAAAATAGGTTGAAAAAATAATAATCTATCGCGACTTTTTTCGGGGTGAAACTGTATACAATATCAAAAAGTCCAAAAGTCCAAAATTTTTTACCGTGTACAAACAAAATGAAATTTCTCGAAAACGGTTGATCTATTTGAAAATGAAAACGGGGTAAAGGCAGAGGAGTTCAGAGTATGATTTCACCTAATGTTTTTATAAAGGGTGATCCAATTGGAGGTACTTTTTCCAATAGGGTTATTTTGACAGTTCTTATGTGTCAACTGGCTTGTCTATATGACGTTTGTGTTCAGTATTCAGTGCCATTTCATCATGAATAGACTTACGTGTGAACAACGTTTACTAATTGGGGGAAACTTATTTCCAAAATCAGTGCTCAGTTAGGAATTGTTATAGGGCTCTTCGTCCACATTTTGGTCGTCATAATCGTCCCACTGAACGCACTATTCGTGAAACCATCACCAAATTTCGAACTAATTTTACACTATTAGACATTCATCCATCAACCAGAGTGCGTACAGCCCGTAGTAATGAGAATATTGCTGCAGTAGCATCATCGGACCGTATTTCTTTAAAAAGGCGGAAGAGGTGCATGTTCCTGTCAATGGAGCTCGCTACAGAGCAATGATCAATGAATTTTTGTTGCCAAAAATTCAATATATTGGTGTGGCTGACTTGTCGTTTCAACAAGATGGCGCTACATGTCATACAGTTAACGATATAATCGCTTTATTGAGGGAAAAGTTGGATGAAAACATCATCTCAAGAAATGGTCTTGTTAATTGGCCACCGAGATCTTGTGATCTGACATCATTGGATTACTTTCTGTGGGGATATGTGAAATCTCTTGTTTACGTCGATAAACCCGGAACGATTACAGCTTTGGAAGCAAACATAACCCGTGCTATTCGCGGAATACCGACCGATATGCTTGAAAGAGTGGTCGAAAATTGGACCCACAGAGTGGGCAACATTTGAAGGAAATTATCTTTAAACATCAAATGGTATGAACCAAACTAACAACTTAAATAAAGATTTTCCTCAATATATTAATTATTATGTGTTTTATTAAAAAAAAAAAAGGGATGCTCTTATTGGATCACCCATTATAATGAAATCTTTCTGAAGCAATTCTTCTATTCTTCACCTAAAAATAAGGAGAAGTTCATAAAATACGTCATGCCAATTTTAGGCTCCTCAGACCCTCTCCCCACTGATGAATGAAGGTTAAAGGGATTAATTATTATGCAAAACGACTGGCGAAAGATAGTTTTGTTGGCATATAAAATCCAAAATATTAGCGATATTTAAATCAAAAATATTTTTAAAAACAATTTATCTTTCTCTAATTTTGATTTTTTTTAATAGTTTCTCAATTTCTTTAAAAATCTCATAACATTTGATGAAGGGTCTTTTACACGAATCGTTCAACATTTTCAAACTCTGTTACCAATGCCTAATTGGTAAAAGATTCTAATAAACTTCTACCAAAGTCTGATTAATTGACTTTCTTAAATTCAGTTTTATGACAATTAAGTGCGAACATCATTGACACAATTAGCAGTAATTTATCTTCTTTTTTTTGCCGACTATTAATCGAACATTCAAAATGAATAGAAATGAAAGCTTACCCGGTTTATCATCAAATAACCTGCTTAACTATAATTAAGAATTATATGACCTTGAAGATACCTATCTATATTCGCAAAAATCCTGTTACAATTGGACTTGAATATGTAGTAATTCTTCTATAAGATAAATCAGAGAATACTTCCCGGAATTCAAAAGCTCGTTTACACGGAGATGATAAAACAGTTAAAATAAAGCTTGGCTAACCACAATAAGCATAAAACCAAGTGAAAATGCTGCTTGTGGTGCTTTTCTACCACTTTTCTCAAACTTTTTTTCCCTAAAATTACGCAAGCGCCAGAATTTCGAATATTTCTAATAGGGAACACGTGCCAAGGAGAGTTGCAGGGGCCAAAAGAAATGGAAAAGCTACCGACTAGTCAAGGGCTTGGAGAACTTTTCACCAGTTTTCACCTAGAAGTTCGTGCGATTAGTCAAAAATGAAAATTCAGTTCACCGTTAGCAGTTCTGCAGTCTAGTTGGAAAAAATTTTCAATCCTAGGTGATTTTTCATAAAGTGAAGCAAAAGAAAAAAAAAGTTTACTTGTATAACTTATTTCCACACAAGAGAAAAAAAAACGTGGAAAAAAGAAAATGCGTGACAAATTTCGATAAAGTTAACATAAATAACTCACTTATCGCTAATAGTGTGTGTCGTTTTTTAATACGTTTTAAGTTTCTTATCAGTTTTCCAACAGTTTCAAATGAAAATTTTCGGTGGCAGTATCAGAGAACTACGGTGTACAGTTTTTACTATAGGGCGATGACTTGGTAAGCGCCATTTTGCTATAAGAACGGGAAAAATCAATTTTCATTAAATGTTCATTTTCTTGGGTTTTTTCGATATGTTTTCCGTTAAGAGATTTTCCAAGTTATCCCATAATGAGGGTCGTTTTTCTGTCTCGAAATTTGTTAAATGTTTCTGAATGTTTTATTAGGAATTCTAAGTGCTAAAAGTTTTTTTTTTTTGCTTAAGAATTTATCTCTAATGTAAATTTCACACTTTCTACGACTATTTTACAAATTTTCATGGTTTTTCCGAAACTTCTTGGTACCTACTCAAGGTTTTTTTTCTCTTTCTTCAAATGACCTTGTTGCATGATAAATTTTTTATCGATTTTTCACATGCTTTCATTTCTACGAAGTGAAAAATAATCATCAGAATCTCGTAAGTAAGGCATTGGGGGAAAAAGCGTTTTACGAGGCCGGAAAAACAAGCCAGGAAAATAGAATGAAATACAATAAAAACCACCAGAAAGGGAAGCTGACGGACGACATGGGTCCAAATGAGAAAATGTGTCATCTTCGTCATATTTGCCGTTGTGTTCTTTGTCTGTTAGGTATAGAAAATGGGGTAACAAATTGCCCAGAATCTCACACACTAGAACCAAAGAACGGCAGATGTTTGAACACGAAAAGGGTAGATCAGCGTAACACGCCGAAGGGAATGGAGAAAATTGTTTCCATAACTTTTAATTTCATATCTTTTCACACGTTGAAAACGTCTTAGATTGAAGCAAACATTGGAAAATTTTCTCCGTATTTTCTTTCAACTTTTGTTACATTTTATTCTTGGGGGAAAATTCTAACGCTGCTTTTTGCACAATAAGGGAAAGTACTTATTTTCCAAAAATGTTTTCATGCTCAAAATCGTTGACATATGAACTATGTTACTTCATTGTTTCACAACAACAAACAGGTGTAAAATCCAGTCTGTTATTCGAAATCTCTTTCACAAGATTTTAATATCAATAAAACACCTCTTTATGCTATCCAAGCGAATTAGGTAACGTTGATTATGTATTTTCGTGTTTCCATTTTCATGGTAAAGTGATTTGAGATGATAAAAGGTTTTTTATAATTTGTTTTTCCTGAATATTGGACTGTCAAGGGTGTATTTTTCAGAAAAAGTTTATCCGATCTCAAAAGTATTTTTTTATGTTCTTTTAATTTTTGCCATTTATTTTCATTTGGTAAATATTTTGTATTTTTGTCATGAACATGTTTTGGTGTATTATTTTTTTCGGTACCTCAATTTGTATTCAAATGTATGTAATTTCTATTTAAAAAAACACATCCCCAAAACGCCCAATTTTATTACTTTTTTGAAAAAAACAACAGATTTGAAATCTTTGTACATATTTACTGACATAGGACTCGTTTTTATGCATGATGAGTGAAAAATAAGCCGCCTACAAAATTTTCCAATTAACATTGCCTAAAAATAAGTTTTTCGCAAAATTTTCCGCAATTTTTCCGACTACACTCACGCCGAATGTAGGCAAATCACAGCCACTCGCGCTTTTTTAAAAGCTTTAAAGATTGCGCACTTTTTTAAAAGCTTGTACACCCATACCTCGTTATACGGCCCCTCTTTATACGGCTTTTCGCTATAACGGCCTTCTTTAATTAAGGCACTTTTTCGATTTACGGCCCAAAATATTTCGTTATACGGCCGAAAAAAAATTGGGGAAAAAAAATCAAAATCTATAATTGCCAATCTGGCAATTATTGAAAACCCGTATGGTGATTTAAGTGAACGGCGAACAGTTCTATCAAAATTCCACTTTGAAGTCAAACTTTCCAATAAGATTTTTTTAAATGTATTCCAATCGAATTTTGATTTATGGGAGTTTTATGTAGAATCATATCCTAAATAACTTTTGTTCTTGCACTTTTTTGATAAGATGCACCGTTTTTCCCCAAAAACGTTTTCGTTCGTATGGGGGGTATCCCCTTCTAATAGTCCATTTTTGCTCGTGAACGAACTTAGCCTCGCATTTTACGAAAAACAAATCTGCGCAAAATTTCAAGTCTGTAGCTCAATCCGTGCGCCCGCAATCCGCGCCACAGACGGACGGACGGACATGCAAAAATTAATTATTTTTATCATTCTAAACACACTGGTGTAATTCATTTTCCTCATCAGATTAGAACCGATTTAAACATTTTAAATTATGTTTTTATTATGTATATGGACATGTGCAGATGAATTTTTTTTATTTTTTTTTTAAGTTATCTTTTTATGTACATATGAATTTTTTTTGTTATTGAAGTTATCCTTATATTACTTGTTATGTATTTTTATTTTGTATGTAAGCATTTTTAAATGAAATAAAAAGAAAAAAATGCATTTTAAACTAAAAACTACGTTATTTAAAAAAAATTGGAACGGATCCTATTGAATTTGTATGGGTTTGTATGAAAATAATTGATTCGTTATACGGCTTTTCGCTTTACGGCCAACTTTCCCGGAACGTATCTAGGCCGTAAAGCGAGGTATGGGTGTATTTGTTTTTTTTGTTTCTTTTTAGTGTTTTTTGTCAGGTTCAAAACTTGTAAACTAATTTAGACCCACTTTCTCTCATCCGATTGACTTGAAATTTTGCACACATACGTAATTCCGAATTTTGCACACATACGTAACTCCGATTGATTTTTGCTTGTAATGATAACTGAAGGTCCTTGAAGGATCACCTGATTATCCTTTTCCTCAAATTGCCTGGAAAAATTCTCTTCTGGGGGTTTTTAGGGTCGCTGAATCCGATTCTAACGTTAAGAAGTCCGTAAGGATAGCGAAAGGTCTTGTAAGAATAATGTGATTATCCTTTTCCTCAAATTTTTGGGAAAGATATAATGAGGGGTTTTTGGGGTTGATGAATCCCATTGTTACGTTAGGAAGTCCGTAAGGATACTATAGTCATTTGGATTTTTAGTCATATTTTCAAATACTTTTTGTTCCCTTCTATGGCCTTTTGTGTAAAATGCACATTTCTTAGAAATTTACAAGTTAATATGGGTATTCACGAAATCTCAAAAATGCCTCGTAAACCACGTAAACCGTGTAAGTTCACCACCTCGTAAATAAACTGTCAACATTTGTGTGGAAAATTTTTTATGCGACTCTCGCAAGTTTACTCAACGATTTTGGTGGGTAAACAACTTAGTTGACTTACACAAACGTCAAATATGGAGATTTCGAGAAATTGTAAAATTCAGCTGCAACAATAAGAATTTAGAGAGAAGACTGAAGAAAAAGGACTGCCGAACAGCTGATCGATTTTCACAAATTATTTGAGCAGTATACGTTTATGAAACACTCGCGTAAAAATACGTAAATACGCATTCGATCCATTTATCTCGTTTCATGAATACCCATAATAATTAAAATTAATTTTATATCACCCTCTTTGTTGACACTTCTTTGACCCATCACCATCAATTTTGTGGTTGTGTTTGCATCCAATAATATAAAGTTTGATATTTTGTTTACCTAAGGATGACCATTCCTGATCGATGACCGAACAAAATAGAACTTGACATTCAAATTTCAAGTCCTGACACAAATCTGAAAGTGTAATTTTGTGGTTGAAATCTTCCTGCGTAAACTTTGGACATGTTCTGTCCGAAAACATTGAAATCACTGGCGCTGGTGATATCGCTGTTTCTGCCAAGGTGACCTTTTCATTATGCAGAAAATTTTAAATTTTTTATTAATGTGTACGTGATGATTATTTCCAAATTGTCGTAAATTTAAACCACCAAAAAGGACGCACAAAAATACCACGTCAGACACCAAAATAATGGAAATGCTTATGTTAATGGAAAATGGAGAAGGGAATTTAATGCTAGACCTCAATAAATTCCCATTAGGGGCGATGCTACACAACTTTTATAGAAGCTTTCACTCAATTTCGAAGGATTATAGGATTATGAACTTTTGAAGTTAAAAAGGATACCAAAACCAACAGGACAGAAGTGTTAAAAAGACGTTGATAGACATGAAAAACAACACCAGCAACAGTCAGCATCCGTTCAATTCCGCGTTTTACATCTTGGATTAACATTTTCCGTGGAAACGTATGAAATGAAAAATAAAACCGTTTTTACGTTGTATATTTTTGAGTATGTTATGAATTTTATCTCTATGGATTTTACCAGTACAAACATATTAAGTTAAGTTATCCTAGTTTAAGATGTTATAACAAGAATTCTTGGTACTTAAAACTCCTTCAGACTTCGAAATTCAACAATTTCATGCGTACGTCTGAAAATATACTTAAATATTTTATGATATTTCCACATCGGAGCTTCGTGAAACACGTAAAATAGACAGAAATTTACGGTCAAAATCATCAGACATGGATTTTTGCTGGCATTTCCAACGACTAAAAACTTTGTCTTTATCTGGGTTTCTGACAAATTTACCTGGGGATCAGTCAGCAAACTTCAGACATCGGTGAATTGAACAACTTTCAAATTCCACCCGACTATCCTGAGGGAAACGAACCCCAGCATGAAATTGAATGTGATGCGATGGTATGGGGAAAAGTCGTTTTTGTGTATTCAGTCAGTAAAAAGGACGAAAGCTAGAGGTATTTTTTTTTGTTTACGCGAAGTACGCTCCAAGGTTGATTGAATTTCCTCTCAGGGGTAATTGAGAACAAAAGGAAAACAAAATACGTGAACGCTGTGGCGGAGTGAGAGGTCAACCTGGATCATTCAGGTTGAAATAAAATAAGCGAAATGTGCTGATGCGACACTTAAGTCAAAGTCAGTTCAGATTTCCTAACGAAGCATTATTGTTCCGAGAACAACAATTTCGATCTACGTTTTATTCTATTTCTATCCAAATATATGAATGGATACAATAAAAATTCCAAAGAAAATACTTATAAAAAGGAGAAAAATCTCATTTAGAAAAAAACGATTTCGTCAATAAAATGCTCTTTTAAGATGATTTTCCTCAAGGATATTTGTAATAATCGTCAAGTAGAGTCTGGAGTGCGAATGAAGTCATAAGTTTACAAGAATTTACAAGAAATAGATTACAAGAAATAGATAACTGTGAGAATTTTCCTGATTTTAAAGGAAAACAGTAGCCTGAAGTAAATTCCGGAGAAATCTAAAGTACTGGACTCAGATTAATAATAAAGCCGATCCAAGTCACCTTTCGACAAGTCAACTTTGGCCTGTAGGAGGCAAACGGAATTATCCATGACATAACATTATATCTGTACCCCAGAGGTAAACTGTCCTAACTACCAAAACCGCGATTTTGGGGTTATTGTTGTAACTACATTGTGGAGACGTATATATTATATCAACTAATATTTTGTTTAAACAATGTCCTAAAATAAAATAAACTACAAAAGTTTCAATAATTACCGAAAATCATACACAATAAAAAGTTTACAATTCCGAACTAAAAATGGCTCTCCTGTAAAATTTGCAAAATGTCAGTTACGACAGTTTACCTCTGGGGTACAGATATTCGAAATACCTATCTTAAGTCAACCCTTGCAGCTCCTTACGCCTTACAATACTTTATGCAGATTAAATTTTTGAATTTCTCCCACCACAGGTTGACACATTTTTACTTTTCCTAACGCAGGTGCACGCGCACCTAGCATAGGCTAAGGTGTCCATTGTGATTATCGTCAAATGGTTGATCGAATGTCAAATCGAACCATGTATTTCGATTGTGAACGTATTTTGCTTTCGATCAAATTGGAGTTCTCGAATATCAGCCTTGCGGTTTTGTTTGCAGTGTCATTTCGTCAAATATATTACTTAAAGAATAATGTAAGTGGCTAAATTAACAACTATAAGAAATTCAGCTAAATGAAATATGGCAATGCTTTTGTGTGCCTTCGATTAGGATACGCAATACTGAAATTATTTTCAATCGAAAGACGAATCGTTCATTTATCGAAAGACGAATCGATAATCACAATGGACACCTAAATTTTCCTGCAGGGAGCTAATTACGTGCTTTTACTCAATTTTTCTAAGAGTGTACATTTCCTAAGTTCTTGCAATAAATGTTAAAGAAATGTATTTATTATTTTGAGAACGCTGAAAGCACTTTTTCAAGACTTGAGAAATGCGTCTAATTTTTCTTATTTTTATCGAAATAATAAAAAGGAGGAGAAATGAGAGTGACATGCTATAATTTCATGTCACTCTCATTTCTCCTCCTTTTTATTATTTCGATAAAACTATAATTTTTTGACCCAAAGTTTCCTCTTGCAGGATTTTCACTTGAATATAAAAGAAAACATAAACAAGTTTTTAAGAGGATTAAAGTTGGTAGCAAAATCAATCTTAATTGTGAGAAAAAAATCAAATGCGTATTATAAATAAAAGTGATACGTAGTTCAAAAGCGGCCTACAGGGTCTTGACGAGAGAGGGCCGAAGGAAGCGGCGAAGCGCAGGTTTTAAGAAGCATCAAAATCTCCACAAAACCGGGGGTGACCTTTACCACATCAATACGACAAAGAACAAAACGTTGAGTCGGTGGTATCACCGACCTTGACAACCACATATTTATATTTTCTGCCTTCTGCGTAGGGGAAGGTGGGGTATTCTGGACCGCTTTTTCATTTTGGCTAAAAAATCGTAAAAAAATAACTTTTTCTGAAAATTTCAGAGCTTGAATTTGTAGTACGATAAATAACCTCTCTTTGGGTCACAGCAGTTCGGTCAAATTGTATTAAATTATACAAGTTTTATCAGTTGGCGCAAAAATGGCGTTTTTGCGATTTTGAAAAATCTCGGGGTATTGTGGACCACTTTGTAAATCGATTAAAAATGGAAAAATGTGATAGACAAACTTTTTTTTTTGATTCATATATTTATTATATAACAGACAAAGTGAAATGAAGTGAAAAATTGCAATGAAAATCAGTCCGAAACGCAATGTTCGCAAGTCCAGTAACTTGCAGTCATTCCGGAGCATCCCAAGTGAACAGCTCGATCGCACACGTTGCAATGGATGGTATGGATGGATGGGTTCATTTTTTTTGGCATATTTTTCTTACAAATTATGCAGAAATCTATGTATTCTTCCACCTCACAATAGGTTGAAGATGGTTGTTTCTTCTGTGATGTCTTCGATTTGACACGATCTTTTTGCTTTTTCGATTATGGTTTATCACCTTTTCTCTCCAATCTCTTTCGCTTCATATCAGCCTTCTCACGAAGGTCATTTACATCCTCTGGCGATGTCAAAACGGCCGATTTAGAAACTAGCTTGTATACCCGTCGTTGCCGGGTTAAGCTTTTTGTCTAAATTTTAGAATACGAAGAAAACCGGAAAGAACTTAAAAACTTTTTAATGGGTCTATGTTGGGGCTGGACCCACGACGAACATCTATGCCAAATTTCAGGCTAATCGGTTCAGTAGTTTCCCCGCGAAAGAGTAACATAGAGGGAAAACTAAGTTTCGAAATCACTTTACCCCCTCCCCTTACTCCCCCCACCCCTCGCGCTACTTTTCCGTATGCCTATGTTGGATCTAGAACTACCACAGACACTCATGCCAAATTTGAAGTCAATCGGTTCAGCAGTTTTTGCGTGAAAGAGGAACAGACAGACAGACGGACAGACACCAACTCATTTGTATATATGTATTAGTATGATTGCCGAAAATCTAATGCTGTGTTTTTGCATGAAAAAACACTTATATGCATCAAATACACGAAGTTTGCTTGTCAAATGTCAAGAATTGAGTGGTCCATAATTCCCCGACAAAAGTGGTCCACAATTCCCCGAACGCTCTTTTTTACAATATGGCAGCTATTAGTAACACAATGCAAACTTCATGCAAAATTTTTTGTCAGTGTCGAATGCTTAAGGCTCCGTGAATATTATCAATATATTTACTTGAGTTGATTCTCGAAAAATGTGGTTAAATTTAAGCGAAACACAAAGTGAAAAAAAAAATTTCGAAGTATCACTTTTCTATTTGCTATCGAAGCGAGGTGATAGTGCGTATACACAAGTCGAGTACTGTTAGGAAAATTAGCTTAACATGAGGCAAACTGATTACAGTTATTTGCAGCTACCAACCACTACTAGGGGAAACAAAATGACGCTGGTCCGCAATTTCCCCGTGGTCCAGAATACCCCAGTTTCCCCTACTTATTTCGCAAAAGTTTTCATCTTTTAAAAAAAAATTGCCCGCAGCGCAACTTTTGCTGCATTCCTGCTTTCTTTCGAAATTCCAAGTTTAAAACTCCATTTTTAATTTTAATTTTTGAAAAGGAAACGGGGTGGTAGACATAGTGTTTGCCCCGAGCACGACTTTGTCTTTACACGGCATTGGCGGCCTATTTGAGTTTTTATGCGATTTCCCAAAAAAGAAGACTATATGCATTCGGTTGCTTTTATTTCGCTTTCATTTCTGATATGCAGCGCCGACCTTTTTAGTCATTTTGTATTTGATTAGTGTGACTAACAGCCGTATTCTGGCGTTGTGATACTTAAGTCACAATTCACAAGTCCATAGAATTTGAGGCTCTTGTGACCGAGTTGTGACTAGTGACCGTAGCTAGAATAAGGCTGTAAAAATCCAAAATCACGTATGTCTTTCGCAACGCTTATCATACTTTTTAGTCTCCGAATATATGTATATCCTTTCCTTCGAGATATCCTTACAGATTTTTCAACGCCAGAGTCGGATTCATCGATATTAGTTTTTTGTTTTTGTTTTGAGAGCTCATTTATCGCATAATTCCAGATTTTTTTAAATTATTTGTTTTTCATGGTTCGAGACGTACGATAAACACAATTACAACCCCCTCCCCCCACCCCGTCCCACTCTCCACTCCCGCTCCCTACTCACTTATTTTCCTAGAAGCACTAAAGTCGGAAGCAAAAAATCAATTTTCAAAATTGGGTAGGTGTATACAGAGAAGAGAATCTTATCCAGTTCCGCTTGAAACAAAACTTCGATAACCCTTGCACTTTTACCCGTTAATTAATTCTTATTTTTTTATGTAATTCGAAAGAGTCTGCAAAGATACTGATTTAATTAACAAATTGCTACCTTTATTAAAATTGCCGGTAGACAAACGGCATTAATTTGTACGATTTAATGCCGTAGGTAACGCTAAAAGAAAATGGAAAATCTAATATCTTCGCTTTGTTCTTTCACTAAAGATTTCTTATTTCCCAGACTGAAATTCGGAGTAGCATCTAATAAATTTATAGAAATTTTAAGTAAAGAAGCTACAAAGGTCTGTGCTTTGGGGCAAAATAATTTCGTTATTATGCCGCAAAGAACAAAGTTTCTTATTCTATTGAAATTTAATTAATACAATAAATAATGGAGTTTCCTTTGATACGCAGTTTTATTTTATTTATTTTTTTTGCTGAAAAAAAATATATTTCTAAATTTTCCGTAAAGGAAATCACTTTCATCTGGAATTCCGTCGTAAGGTGAGTGCCGAATAATAGAGTTTAATTCAAAATGAATTGCGAAGGTCGAAGAAATTGAATGTTAAAGAAATGAAAATTCAATCGAATGGAATTTCATTTGCGTTTAATTCATTCGTGGATCCTTCGGACGTGTAGTGTAGATCTTCACATTTTTGTTGCCTTGAAGTTTTATCGATTGTTAAATTCTTCTTTTGAAGTATTCGGATTGCGTTAGGATTCTTTTGTGCTAGGACGGGATATTGCATTTTAAGAATTTCCTGTGAACAATTTGTGGCAGGAAAAATTCCTTTTAGGGTTTTCTTAGGAAATGTTTTTTTGTCTAGAATTTAAGATCTGTTTAAGTTTTATTTAAACTTATGTTTGTAAAAGGAAATGGTATGCCTTCAAATTTTCTAAGCGTAAAATACTTGGTTCATGTGAAAAGAAATACAGTAAACCCTCCAACTGCGCGGTTTCTAACTGCGCGGTTTCGCAACTGCGCGGTTTCGCAACTGGGCGGTTAAGTTTTTAATACAAAAATTTCGAACTACGCGATAAAAATTTCGCAGTTGCGCGGTTTTTTTATAATTTTCGTTTAAAAAAACATGTTCCTAACCCCAAAATTTCATACAAAGTAGGGTTCACAGTGCGCGGTTTCGGTTTGCGCGCTCTTTTTGTGGAACGAATCTACCGCACAGTTGGAGGGATTACTGTACTGGGTTTTCGCTTTTTTACATTAATTTTTTACATTTTCCGAAACTAAATATTTCAGAGGAAAGTTTTGTGTTAATCACAACAGATACTTTTAGTTAATTTAGTACCATAAAAACATTCCACATACCCTCTACTAAGTCTTGTGTAAGTACCAAAAATCCTAAACTGTTCCTAAATTCAGTGCGTCAAAAGCAAAACCAAAACCAAATTTTTGAAATTTAAGAATCAAAACCAGTATAAGAACTACAACCAAAAACGAGAAATCCATTTCACCCTTGAACCAAAACGGAACCACACTCAAAAAACTTTTGGTCTGCATATCTGATACATAATATTAAAAAAAATCGCACTTTAAAATATGGGGCCTTTTTTGAAATTTCACATATTGGCCTTCAAATCCTTCTAAGTTTATTCTAAATAACTTTTTTAATACAAAAGTTCACAAAAATTATCGAATTTAACTCTTAAAAATCTAGGCGACAGCAGAATTACGATGGTGGGCCGGAGTAGGAGGGAATATTAAAAATTTTCCACCCAAAATGGTTTCCCGGCATACATTCGGAGGAATTTTTTGTGATTTCTCACAATACTTCTCCATAATTTTCCCAAATTTTCCACTTTTAAAAATGGACCTAAATTTTCCACTCCTAAAAATATGCCATTCTTTTGTCCCCACAACCATACCCTCGTACACAACTATGTAGATTTTGATTCTATAACTTATGAAAAGTGAAAAAACGTGTGTAAAATCTCCATTAAACGTGCATAAATATTTCGGAATAGAAACTCTTATCTCTAACTAAGGAAGTTCGTTAATTGCTAAAAACGTTTTACCGAAACCATCTTTTAATAAATAGGATGGGAAAATTAAATTCGTTTTTATTTGCAGCGACGTGAACTGGCATTAAAACCAATTAAATTTCACCTTGAGCATCAGAGTTGTAGCAAAGTTTGAAAAGAAAATCTTTCCAATCAGTATTTGTACAAAAAAATGGTAATATTTTATAAAATTTTGCTCCAGGTTTTACAGGTTTTTATAGCATGGAATAAATGTTTGTTTTATAAATCAAAATAGTGTGAGATACCGATTTTGATTAGAAAGTTTTGTTTCCAACTTTTTTTTAGAGATAAGATTTTTTTGCAAGAATTTTAGGATTTATCTAAATAAATGTAATTACACTGAATTATGGTAGATAGTCGAAATAACATCGGTTTGATTTTTAAAAAATGATAAAAATAGGCGCCATGAAATTCTACTTAAGAGGAAGTTTTCAAAAAATAATAATTTTTGGTGTCAAAGCTAAAAAAACATTATCAAATTTTTTGTACGTCTATCTGGTTGTTTGTTCCAGTATTACGTGAAAACAGACATCAATGAGTTATAGGTACTTGCAGAACAAAGGATAGGAAACTATTGGTCCGTCACTTAGCTCTCCTTCGAGACCCTTCGTTTCGAACCGTTTAACCGACGGGGATGTGGTTTGCAGAGTGTAAAAAAGAATCTCTCGGAGAAATTTCTATCATCAAAAAATTACTTTCTCCGTCCCCCTTTAACCACCTCGGCTGTTTGCTATCAAAAATCCCTTTAACAACCCTTTTTAACCGTTAGGTTGGCCGTGCCTGAAACGAAATTCTTCTTCACTAAAATTCACCTACCCCGTGTCAGTAAACCCCTCCTCTGCTATCTTCTAAACCACTAAAGGGATATTGATCCGATTCTCACAATTTAACATGCAGTCCCTTACGATCAGTTTTTCTAACTCATTTTCCTGAACCTTTAACTGATAGACTAATTACACTGTGGAACAATTTTGAAAAAAATTGTATATTATTGATATTCTATTAATATATTTTTATAGACAATTTTGAGCTGAAAAACATTGCCGAACAATGTATCGGGCCTTTTAACAAGGACATAACAATTTTGTATTTAAATAAAACACAGAATAATTGAGATATCGGGCTGAAATTTATTCCAGGTGTAGTGGAAATGTTACATTTAAGTATGAAATTCGATGTTGTTCATATGGCCACCGCGAGCACGTTTGCACTGATTGATTCTTTGGAGCCAATTTTCCACACATATCGGCCGGAACGTTGGCAATTTCGCGTTCGATATTGTTCCTGAGCTCCTCTAACGTTGTTGGCTTGTTGGCATAAACCAACGACTTAACATAACCCCATAAAAAGAAATCCAATGGCGTTAACTCGCATGAGCGAGGTGGCCATTCGACTGACCATTTCTCGAGATTACACGATTACCAAACTTCTCCTTCAATAGATCAATTGTTTGACCAGCTGTGTGACATTGCTCGTTCATGAACTTCATCATGATAAAAATGTAAACCTTGACTGACGTTTTAGCATTGCCAGATCATAAAAAAAGTTTTAGGGTGCGTTTTTATTAAAATACAAAATTGTTATGTCCTTGTTGAAAGACCCTTTATATGTCTACGTTGTCACATTTTTTTTAGCAATTGATCCTTAAAATATTTATCATTTAAAAATTCACAGAAATTTATGTTATTATCGTAGAAGGGTGATTTTTAGCTTGTTTTAAAGGTAATAAGCTCTACTATCATTTAAAAATACTATCATAAATCAATTTGTTTGGGCTCTCATATGTGAATCCACGTCAGGACAATGATGTTTGTTTTGAACTTCTTTCAGATTTGGCTCACATAATGTACCCTCAGAGCTTGTGCAAAATGCCAAATTTCAAAATTGTAATTTTCTGTTCGAAAATTGTAATTTTCTGTTCAAGTACAATCAAAAAAAAAATTTAACTCTGTCTAGGAATAAGATAGGGCAATAAGATGTTAACCGCTTTTTGAAGTCAGTTTTATAATCCTTCATTCGACGTATAACTTCACATATTTTGGGCAGTTTTTAATTTTAAGCCAACGCCATATAACATTTGACCTTCAATATCTAAAAAAGCCACAGTTTATTTTTTTTTTAAATTCTCAAAACTATTATAAGCAATTCCTTATGTGGCGATCACACGACGCTGTTTTACCAGCGCTAGTGGCTGTTTGGTTGTTAGCAGCCGTTTCAGCAGCGCCGTGTGAACCCTAGTGCGTTGCTACTACCAGCACCAGCGTGATGATTTTAGCAGCGCTAGTGAAGTAGAGAGCGTTCTACTTTGCCAGCCCTACTAGGGATCACGTGACCCTGTCACATGGTTTCTGAGCTGTCAAAAGTCTGATAAGTGGTAAAGTTTGTTTATTGTAAGTTGTTATTTTACGTTTATTTATTTAAATTTGTGTGTAACGTTTATTATTTAAAAAATCTCCCAGACTAAAATGTCAAACCACTGTTTTGCTACTTGCCAGCGCTACTAACCAACAGCAGCCAGCGGCTGGCAAAAAAGCGTCATGTGACCGCGGCATTATAAATATATTTCCACTATTTTGTTTTGGCTTTTTTTTGAGAAAAATAATTATGATAGTATTCCTGGAGCTCATCCCAAATAAAGCTAAAAACCACCTTCCTACAATGATAATAGAATTTACTGTGAATTTTTAAATGAGAAATCCTTGAAAACTTTAAGGATCAATTACCTACTAAAAAAAATGACGGAGTAGACATATTGCGATGTTTTTCAGCTCAAAATTATCAATCAGAATTCATTAATATAGAATATCAATAACAAAAATACTATTTTACAGTGTTATCTGCTGACTAAAGGAAATTTCTACGTCCTTCAAAATTTTTATTTTTCAGGTCTTTGAACTGTGATTTGTTAATAAACCAAAAAATAATTAAAAAGAGATTAACCTCAAGTTAATTCACGTAAAACTTGGCGCCACTGGCAGCGATTGGAAATAAGTCATTAACCGTTTTTTTCCTTATTTAATTCGCCTTTAGCAAAATATCTAGAAACAAGCTGGGAAGAGAAGCCTTAATGATCTTCTTTTTCAATATAGCGAAAGAAAAATGTCTTAAAATTCTACTACCAAAAATAGAGTAATTAAATATAAAAAAAAGATTCCTAATTAATTCCAAAATGAAAATATCTTTAAGACATTTTCTGTTAAAGTATTTGTGCAAAATCAAATAATGTAAAACACCGAATTCTGGCTATATCGGCGTCCGCTAAGATTAATCTTTATAAAACATCAAAGATATATTTTTTTCTTTCATCACAGTTGGGGATGTGGAAAAACATTGCTATCAAATTAATTTCTTTAACCTTGAACCCGGTTTTACTTCTTAAATATCTTCCAGTTCAATGAACGCCGAAAAGAGTACATCTTAGGGGTAAGAATATTGGTAAAAATAATGTGTTATTTATTAGTCTTAGGGGGATATCATGTTTGTCGAATTGAGTTATTTGACATTCTTATTTCTCATGAGAAATTCTTATATTTGAAACGAAAAGTAATATTTCTGTATCAGTATGACGTAAAAAATGTTTCCATTTTAAAAAAAAATATGATTTTAAATGAATGCGAAAGTAGATACACGAAAAAATTGTGATGCTGTTTTTAAAAAAAAATCTTTTCTTTGAAATTTCCTGTCTAGACAAATTTATTATGATATTTTACTCAATATTCAGTAGATTTGATTCGATGAGGAAATCTAACCCTTTGATATTGAATTCATACAGCACATGAAAGGTATTTGCCTTTTAAACATTTGCTGTTGGTCTGTGGTATTCGAATATTTGAAAAATTTTGAAATCTGATAGAGTTGAAAATGTAGAGAATTTTAATGTCTTCAATTCCTCCTCAAACGAAGTTATTATTATAAAATTAAAATAATAATAATAACTTCGTTTGAGGATAAAACCTTGGTTTGAGGAGGAATTGAAGACATTAAAATTCTCTACATATTTTTCCTTTTACCGTAAATCGATGTCTTTTACCGTTATCGAGATATTTCAGATTTCGTAAAGAAAAATTCATATTTTTATATAAAGGGTGTTTTTTAAGCCCGATAGAACTTCAAATTTTAAAACGTAACACAAAAAATTAAATTTTAATCAAATTTTTTTATTTATTCGAAAGATTAATACATGGCATTAATATTTGAAAATGATTTCGGGCATATGGCCACCGCGGCAGTTCTTGACGAAACGCATTCTGGACGTCCAATTTTGGGCCACTTTTTCGAGCACCGCTGGCCGTATGTCACGAATAACTCGAACAATGTTGCCTTCCAAGGCGTCAATTGTTGCTGGTTTATCCGCATAGTGACTTCACGTAGCCCCACAGGAAATAATCGAGAGTTGTCAAATCTCACGACCTTGGAGGCCAATTGACAGGTCCATTTCCCGAAATCAAGTTATCGCCAAATTTTGATTTCAATAAGTCGATGGTTGCGGTCGCCGTATGGCACGTAGCGCCATCCTGTTGAAAATCTCGTCCGGATCAATGTCATCCATATTTTGAAACAAAAAATCATTGATCATGGTGCGGTAATGATCTCAATTGACCGTAACGCGAGCTCTGGCCTCATTTTTGAAGAAATACGGTCCGATGATGCTAGTGTAGCAATATTCTCATTACTACGGGCTGTACGCACTCTGGTTTATGGATGAATGTCTAATGCCCTAAACACATGTGCAGATTTTCTGCATGCAGAGCTGCATGCATATCTGCAGCTAAGACACATGAGCAGATTTTTTTGACGTTTAATCGCATCGGCTGCTATCAACAATGGAAGAATAATTGGCCAATTTTTATATTGGAAATGGATGGATCACCTTTGGAAATGGATGGATCACCTCATGTTCCTGAAAGACGTAGATAACGTCAATACAAAGTATTGAATATTTTCTACTGGACTTTCCTTTTCCTTTTCTTTCCTATTCCACTGTGTACGAATTTAGTCCATAGTCTCTTTGCTAACAGTCGATTTTGCCAAACACCAAAAAAGAATCCTCGGTTGGCATCACTAATTCTGTGCAGAGAAAGTTGAATTTGAGATACCATGCAGCTCTGCGCTGCATGCAGAATTTACATGTGTTCCACTTCATATAAACGAGTGTATTTAAATTCCGCTGCATGCAGAATTCTGCACATGTGTTTAGGGCATAATAGTGTAAAATTAGTTCGAAATTTCGTGATGGTTCCACGAATAGTGCGTTCAGTGGGACGATTATGACGACCAAAATGTGGACGAAGAGCTCTATAACAATTCCTAACTGAGCACTAATTTTGGAAATAAGTTTCCATAATCAGTAAACGTTGTTCACACGTAAGTCTATTCATCATGATTTGCCAGAGTATACTGATCATAAATGTTAAAAAGTGAGCGCAGTATAACAGCTCGTTTGACAGTTAACCCTTTTGTAAGTTCTATCTAAGCAAAAAAAAAAAACACCCTTTATAAACTAATATTTTATTCGTCGGGTTGTAGTGTAAATTCTGCACAAACGTAGATTTTGTATGAGAAAGTCATGGGCTGTTCACATCAGATATTTTTTCTATAACGTTTATTACTTTATGACGGACCGAAAATTATTACTTGGCCGAAATCTGTCCAAATCACCACCCGGCGCCAAAAAATTAAGAACGTTTTTTAGTAGAATTTTAAGATGTTTTTTTATATTCGGGGGTCCTTTAAAACTTAAAGTCTACCCGTGGTTGTAGCACCCCCAGTCATGCCTGAGTAAACAATATACTTTTATCACTTGAATTCTCAACAGTTTAATATTTAAGCTTAAACAAAAATCCCAAATATACGTCAATTTCTGGCCGAATTATTTCCAATGAAGGAAAATTTCCAATAACACGTCACGTAAAAAAAAAACAGAATAGCCCAAAACAGTAATATCAAAAATGTCCCATTGCACAAATACAAATAATATCAATAGTAAAATCTTTTTATTTTTTTATTTTCAAGGGATAAAAATACTTTTTTCGATTGAATGTCATCTTAATAACAAATCCGACATTTTAGAAGAATAACAAAAAGCCACCCCAAATAATCTTAACAATAAAATATCAAATAAAAGTTGATCGTATTGGAAAACTGTCTTATCAGAAAGTATAAAAAAAAGGTTTTCTTTGCTTTCGGAAAAGGTAATTTTTATTTATTTTGTTCTCATTGGAGAACTAGGGAAAAATAAAATCCACTAACAAAGACAAAAGAACGAAAAAAAACTTAGTCTGGATATTGAGTTTCCGCATCTGTTGATATCTTAATTGTAAAAGTTCGTAACTTTAACTTAAACAATTTTTAATTAACGAACGGTAAATCCAGGCGAAAAAACATACATGGAGAAAAATAAAAATAAGAGTATCTATATTTCTTATTCGGGGAAAATTTCTTATTCGTTTTTTCTGGGAGTTTCTGGGACTCATTTTTTCTGGGAGTAATTTTTTCTGGGAGTTATTTTTTCTGGGCGTCATTTTTTCTGGGAGTCTACCTAAAATTTCACTGTCTGGAATATTCCTATTTTTCGTAGCAAATCTGTCCTATTATTTCTCTCCGTCTACATACGATCTAAAAACACATAAACATATATCTTTATATTTTCTTAATTATTTGATTTTGCTACATTGGAGGTAATTATATTAGTGTATCACTTAATGAACATTTGTGACGGTCGGGTGAATATTCTTTTTCGGTTCAAGGACATTTCTATGTCAGCATTCGAGTCGTATCCTATAGATACGGGCCTAATGAAGGTAAATTATCCAGAGATAAACAGATACAGAATTATCTAGGATTAATTTAATATATCTAATTCCTGCCTAATTTATTTAATAAAATCAAAAGCTTTACGATGTTTTTTTTATGTTTGAATTAACTCTAAAACCACTTGTGCTCAGTTATTGCAATAAAAGTGATTAAAATAATCATTTCAACTGTAAAATATTTAATTTCAAGAGGATTAATTTTTTGGTTGCTTTAATTTTTGCGAGATCTTAGAATGTTCCTAATTCAAATTTCAAATGCTAATTTAATTCCATAAGATTTTACATTGATTAGTCAACCGAAAAAATCCTTTTTTGGTTCCACAAAAGTGTTCAACCGGAAAATGGTACCATGCTTATGGAAAAAATTCAAACCGAATGTTTTTTGGATTCGTTTCGGTTTTGGTTCAAAGGTGAATTAATTTCTGTTTCTTCATCATTCTCGGCGCTATAGCTCTCAAAGAGCCTGGGCCTCCTCAATTGAGGTTTCATAACAATTTTTTCTCTGGTTCGCACCTACAGTTTTTTATATGGAACCATGAATGAATTACAACATTTGTAAGGTTTTTACGTTGCAACCCTCAACAGCAGAGGCCGTGAGATAGCAATCTGGACCGATGATGTCGTTAACACCAAGCGGAAACCATCGCTACTCATTTCGTAAAGTCGGGAATTGAACCACCGACCTCCGGAACACGGGCCAAGTACTGTACCACTTGGACTACTCTGTTTCTTGGTTTCAGTTATTAGTTTTGGTTCCAAAATTTTGAAATTTTCAAAAAACTTATTTTTTTTTCATATGTTGAGAACCGTTAAAGAAACGTAAAAGCCGTTGAAGCAAAATATGTAGAAAATTTTATATGCTATAAATTTTGTTATATTCATTTTTTCCTAATGCGGCGGTCACACGACGCTGTTTTGCCAGCGCTAGTGGCTGTTTGGCTGTTAGCAGCCGTTTTAGCAGCACCGTGTGAACCCTAGTGCGTTGCTACTACCAGCACCAGCGTGATGATTTTAGCAGCGCTAGTGAAGTAGAGAGCGTTCTACTTTGCCAGCGCTACTAGGGATCACGTGACCCTGTCACATGGTTTCTGAGCTGTCAAAAGTCTGATAAGTGGTAAAGTTTGTTTATTGTAAGTTGTTATTTTACGTTTATTTATTTAAATTTGTATGTTACGTTTATTACTAAAAAAAATCTCCCAGATTCAAATGTCAAACCACTGTTTTGCTACTTGCCAGCGGTACTAAAATATAAATCGTGTGAACCCTCTCAGAACGCTGGCTGCTGTTGCTACTTGCCAGCGCTACTAACCAACAACAGCCAACGGCTGGCAAAACACCGTCATGTAACGGCATTAAAGCGCATAGTTTTCGAGATTTTTTTTTGGAAAAACCGTATTTTTTTAAAAAACTATTTTAAAACCCATATAAAAAATATTATATGGGAGGTACTGGTAATAGTTAACGTTCTTTTTTATATATTATAGTTACGACTTGAGTAAAAAAATCAAGCTTCTAGCTCAACGCGTTCTCGATTTATTTAAGATACGCACAACGGACAGACCGGCAAACCGATAGATCAACAGACAAATGCAAGGACATCTTCATAATTTTGCCTGAAACGGATTTCGTGCTAATATGAAAGTTTCTATCTGCCTTCGTTCTCGAAGAGGTCTTCGAATGAATACACTAATGTCCTTCTAGAGCAGAGAAAAGTATAGTAAAAACCGACAACTGTCAAAGAGAAAAGTAAAAACCGGCAATGTCAAAAATTTGAAAATTCGCGATTTCCTTTTGACTTTCTTTTAATGATGATTGTTTGCTGGGAAGGATTTTTTTGATTTTTTTGATTGATGATTGCTAGGAAGGTTTGCTAGGAAGGATTTTTTTTCCAAAAATAATATATATAGTTTGAACAACCAACAAAAGTTGAAGTTGACCTGTTTTTGAGTTTCAATAGGAAAAATTATTTTATAGGATAAATCGTACTTCTTTGGTACCATGTCGCATAAGTACCCTATGAGGGAAAACCCCTCAAAACCCAATTACTGTCTTAGTTCTACAAATGTGCAAAGTTTCATTTAAATCGGAGGGTGACACTTCCGAAGGTTTGCTTGCATGAGTTTTTCACGTTTGTCGCAATTTGGTTTTCCATTCTGCTGCTATTGATTTTCTTATTCTCGTACTTAAATGATAGAACGTACCTACCAGAATTCAATCGAGTTTGCAAATAATATCTTATGCAATAATATTTTGTCGTTTTTTCTTTTTTATTTCCGGAATTGTTTTTTCATTTCTATTTGAGTTGTCATCATAAGGGAAGGATTTCTAAAATCGATTCAATATTGTTGGGAATTGCATGTGAATATTTTCGAACATGTGCTTGATTTTCACATAATCAATAAATAGCTAAAAATACAATTGGTTTTTCTCAGTATTTTATTAAAAAGTTTTTTCTTTGTTTTCATTTCAGGAATAATAAAAGATAGAATTAGAAACGCAAATATACCTCCTGTTCAGTTATTTTCAGTGAGAATCCGTCGATAGTTCAAGCAGCAATGGCCGAACAGCAAAGACTTTCACTATGTCCAAGGCTCATCGATTACTTGGCAATTGTGGGCGCCCGATCCAGCCCAATGCCAAGGGGAGCGGCAGGCGGAAATGCCGCCGCCAACCCACCAGTTCAGGTTTGTATAATAATCCGATTCTCTATACTACTGTTTTATGAAAATAGATTTTCATTAAAGTTTTCACATTTAAATAAACTACAGACCAATTAGAATTTTCATTTTGTTGCCAACTTCCCACATAAATTCCGTAATTCCTTCCGCCTTCATTTCATGTAGAAACTGTGGGATGTTCGACCTTTTCATAAATGAAATAAACAAATTTCCATAACGAATTGTGAGAAGTGTCATCTCCTTGTTTCAATGAGACATAAAAGGAAAAAAGGATTTGTCTAACGGAGATCCTGTTTTAACAACAAACAGCAAACAACAATTGGGAAAACCTCTTCCCAGTTTTATTGTTTCAGTTTAAATGGGATCTAAATTATGTCTGACCTAATTTTATCTGCTATTCCAGTGATGGTTGCGTTTAAGGCAATACGAGTTCTAGCGATTTTTACAATAAGGGTTTTTTTTTGTAATTTATCTAAATGTATGCCAAAATGTGTGTTCCCTGGCTGTCTGTTTAGCGGATGGTGGTGGTGGTGGCTGGAGGGAACTTAACTTTAGTAGGTCAAGGATAATCCTTCAACGTCATGTGGCGGCATGATACTCGAATGGGATACTTATAGAAGTTACGCTGGGAATAATTGCCAGGAGAATTCATTTTACGCTATTATGACTCTTCAAGTTAATTGTACTTTCTCGCTTTTATTTGCCTTTGTATCGTAGATTTCTGTTGACGAAATGTCTTTGCTGAACTCAGGGCCATAATTAATTGCAAAATAAGTATAGTAAGATATGACTATTGTGGCGGAAAGTGAAGCATTCCTGTTCCAGAAGTGAGATTGTAGCGGAAAGTAAACTTTTTACTACGCAAGAGGTTAAACTTCATGGATTCGGGCACCACTGGAAAGGCGGTTTAAATAAACGGCAAAAAATAAAGTCAAATTTTAGGATTTTTGTATCTAAATGTAAAATGAGATGTAGATGTATTTTTTATGGGCTGCCACGGTCAAAGCCCCCAAAAAGCTCCAAAATGCTGGTGGTCGTCGAAATCTTTATGACCGTTCAGGTCTAAAGCTCCCTTTACATTTGCTATTTTTCGGCATTTTGAGACATTCCACAGCTTTGACGCTTCTCTGACTACTTTGAAGCTTTCAATTTAAGGATCAGAAGGAATCTCCCCTTAACCATGAAAATTTTTGCCTGCGGCTTTTTTATTTCATATAATACTAGGGGCTGCGCAAATTTCAAGTCAATCGGTTCAGCCGTTTTTGCGTGAAAGAGGAACAGACAGACAGAGAGACAGACACCAACTGATTTTTTTATATATTAGTATGATTGCTAGCCGCACGATTTCTGTTGCATTATGGAGAAAGTCAACATCCAGATTTTTTTTTGTGTGAATAATTAGAAGCCAAAATTGAACAAACTCCCCTTCCTTCTGATTGGTCTCTCAAAATTTTCAGGTACACCACAATTCCTTAGTGTCAATTTTTTGGGGAAAAAGAGGGGTTTCACCCAAGCGTTGCTTTGCCTTTGCATGGGACCGAAACTAATTTAGCTGTAAATTAAAAGCTTTCAATTTTAATTTCGAGCTAAAATTTTTAGTGGCCGTTTAGATCTAAAGCCTCTTTTACACCTGCGATTTTTTCTCAGGCTACTTTTCAATAGGCCTATGTTAAAGATGGACCCTCGATGATTATCTGTGCCGAATTTCAGGCGAATCGGCTCGGTAGTTTTCCCGCGAAAGAGTAACATAGAAGAAAAAGTAATCTCCGAACTCACTTTACCCCCTCCCCTTACTCCCCCCCCCCTACATACTTCTCGGGCTACTTTCCAATAGGCCTATGTTGCAACTAGGTCGACTGCGAACAACCATGCCAAATTTCAGGTCAATCGGTTCCGCCGTTTTCACATGAAAGAGGAACAGACAGACAGACGTACATCAACTCATTTTAATATACATATTAGTATGATTTGACGATTGCTTTTCTTAGCTTTTCTTATATTTTTCATATATTTTTATACAGTGTTTTCAACAAAAAATTCTAGCAATTTCAATAGTTGTTTATTCAGCTCAATGAATAACTTTTGAAATATCTATCAGATTATGCAAAGGTTTAAAATTAAACAGTAGAATCAGTTTTACTAAAACTTTCTGGATTTTCTTATAAATGTAACAAAAAATAAAAGTATTCGGCCTGAAATATAGCAAAGAAATTTAGTTGCAAAAGATATTTATGATATTCCAAGGCAAATCCAAAGTACTTACATAAAATAATATTTTCCCTTGCAGATTCCTGAGCTCCTTAGACGCTATCCACCCTCGGACCACAAGGATTTTCATCTCCCCCTCGATATGGTGTACTTTTGCCAGCCAGAAGGGTGTGTTAGTGTTGGACCCAGGCGGACGGGATCTGCGATACGAGACGCCACATCATTTGTGTTTGCATTGACGGATAAGGATTCAGGTAAATACAATTATCCCCCTCTTCGCACAACCCTCTACCAACTTCCGGCTCGAGTAGATGTTTTTATGCGCTAAACAAAATCAATGTAAATTTACAGGTAAAACAAGATACGGGATTTGTGTGAATTTCTACAGGCCGATTGAAAAGCATGTGCCTGGGGCGGCAGCTCCACAAGGGGCCCGGGGACGCCGGAGCTCAGCCTTTCGCCGGGAATCGTGGCGCAAAAGCATGGAAAGAAGCTCCGATTCGGCATTTAGCAGGCAAGTTGATTTCGAATCCAGGCATTCGGTGTTAACCCCAATACCCGCCAAAATGTATTCGCCTTACCCTCTTTAATAGCTATGGTATTTTAACATCTTCCAGCGACTATAGAAGCAACGTAGCGCCCAGCGATTCCGATCGGGATGTGCCGAGCCGCAGGGATTCCGACCCACCGCATCATCGGGGCGGCGATCAAGGACATGGTCAACAGCAGCCGCCTCGGCTGGGCATTACAGCGCCGAGCGCGGATTCCGAATCCGGTGGCAGTCATTCACCATCGCCCCGCGCTTCTAGAAAACGCACAAAAATCCGCAATCATTCGTTGACCTCATTGTGTATAATTTCGCATCATCCGTTCTTCACGACATTCAGGGAATGCTTGTTTATCCTTAAAAAGCTGATAGACGCTTGCAATGAATCGTCGAGTCCCAGGCGTGTGGGAGCATCGCGGCAAACCGGACGGTGAGTTCGAGAAATTCTAATCGGTCTTTTTCCTTTTTTATTTTTGTATTTTCACTGTCGACCTTTTCTTGCATCCTCAAAAGAGGTAAAAACCACAAAAAAAAGGAAAGTCCATCCCTTAAGTTCAACGTATCGTAGCGTAGCGTAATTTACGCAGAATAAATTGTGTATAGCAACAAAATCAATTTCGTTTGATGTTTCTGTCATTTTATAAATAGAAGGTGAACTTCCAGAAAAACATGCGGTCAGAATTCCAAAAAAAAAACATTTTATCGAACAGAAATTGTTTTGCAAACGGTCCAAAATTCAAACTGTGAGGGCGTTCAACATTTTTTACATGGCATATTGAATTTCAAGAAAGAAGTAAATATTCTTGGAAAATTAATCAACTTAATCTAAAATGCGGTTTGTGAAAAATTGTCGTTTTGCCATGTCGACATTTTAATTTTACATTTTGAGGGCTTTGACATCGTCCGAAGTATTTTTACCATCACGCAAAAAGTTTTCAGAAATTGGTGAGCGATTAATTTTAATTTTCTGAATAAGGATTCTGCAATGGAATGGGAATAATATGAAAATATTTTACCCAATCAGATACTGTATCCTTTATGCAGATATTCTAACTTTATGCAGACTCAGTAGTTCTATTAATTTAATGAATATTAATTCAGTTCCTCGATTTCAACCCTACATCCATGATAAGTTTTATGATTACGAAGAAGTTTTAAGTGAATTCCCACGCAATTAGGAGAAATGAAAACTAATTTTGTTTCTATGCGTTATTCAGCAGCATTATTTTACGTTTTAATTAGATTTTGCTACTTTTCAACACTTGAAATCAACACTTTTTTCGCAGAAAATTAAAAAAAATTGTTTTAAGTGTTATTAAAATAAATTTTCGTCTCCTTAGTGAAAATGCCTTATAACACTGAGCGACAAAATCGTACCCCATTCTGACCAACAACCAAACTGATGAGTGATCTAGGGTAATTTGTGGTATCACAACATTAAATAATGAGAAAACTCACTTATTCGGTTTTCTCACGCAAAAATTTTTCTCACTAGGGCAATCACAATGCCGCTACTGTGATGTTTACACCAATACACTTAGCGAATATCCGAAAATGTGACATCCACAAAGTTGCGAAATGAAGTGAATACCTACGGTATGAATACCCCTACTATAGTAGGTAGGGGTGACCGGGGCTATTCCGAACGTTTTGTGTTTCGGCCGTCCTGGTGGCTGGATGTCGGCGATTTTAATTTCGAAAAATTATCTATCTTATAGAAAATTCTGTGCTCTACAACTTCCAAGAACATTGTTAACCCGTCGGAGCATCGCAAATAGGCTTTTTTGGTCGATTAATGAAATATGAATTTTCGTTCGAATCAGCCCCACGGTGGGGCTAATTCGCACAAAAGCGAGATTAGTGTTTTGAGGCGGTTTTCAAGGCGAGAAATGTAGAAAAGAGGTGAATAAAAAATAAAAAACAGGAAATTTTGTTAAAAACCTCATTTGTTTTTATTTATGACTTCATTACCATCACATAGAAACAAATATGTTCGTATTAATTTTTGCGTTGATTTCTTGGAGCAGCCGCTGGCTTTTTCCGTCCCTTCGCGCCTTTCTTCCTTCTTACGTTTATATGTACGCACCATCCTAAAACAAATCGTAAAAACGAAAAAATAAACAAAGAAAACACCGAAACACATGTAAAAAATCGCGTTCGAATCAGCCCCACGGAAAATGTACAGAATAGCCCCACACCCATTTTTCGCAGTCAGAAACGCGCTCAACAGAAATACACGAACTGATCGACTAAAATATATTTCATTCCGAAAGAGCACTAATAACTTACCTTGTGTACAAAAATTCACAATGAAAACTTTGAAATAACTCTCAGAAATCGAAACTTTCTGCGCAGAAAATATTTTCAGCGAACGCACGAAAAAACAAAAACAAACAAATATGGCGTCGCATTGCCGAGAATGGTGCACAACTACTGACGTTCGTTTACCGTGCCGAGAGCCAGCTTCACCTAAAATTTCCGCTCTCTAGCTCATCACAAACGCGCGCACACTCAAATAGAAGAAAACTGCTGTGTTCGGAATAGCCCCGGTCTCCCCTACCTTGTAAAACCTTCGCAAACGTCGCAAACGTTGTAAACAGGGCCAAAAACTCAGTTTGTGACGGTTTTGCGAGGTGAAGTGAATACCCCTAATGTGTTGGTATTTTGCGTCGCATATAGAGAGTTACAATCGCGAAATTTTCAAGTGTGTTTAGGAAGAGATTTAGCAAATTTTAAACAGTTTTTTACAAACATGATTGTAACATTTGAATTGCTTTATAGAGATAATGTTTGGACACTTTTGACCGGCCACTCAACAGATGCAACTCCATCTATTGTGATACACGATGTTAAAGAAATTGAAACGTGGATATTGAGACTGCTCTCATCACCAGTTCCAGTGCCTGCATCAACGAGAGTTGAGGTAATTTTCAATTAAAAAATTTGTTTTTTAGAAAAGTCATACCGTTTTATAACGATCACATGCTTTAATCTCGCTGTTCTAAGCTCTAATTTTTTTAAAAGTTATTGTATTTCATCTTGAAGAAAGAAGTTTTCACAATTTTAATAATTAACATCTTTCTAAACTTACAAAAACTAGGTGGAAGTGCTATCGCCTACGGTACATGAGCCGCTGTTATTTGCGTTACCAGATCACACACGATTCTCACTGGTCGATTTTCCACTACATTTACCGTTAGAATTACTCGGAGTTGACACATGTCTCAAAGTACTGACATTAATTCTGTTAGAGAATAAAGTCCTCTTCCAATCGCGTGACTATAACGCCCTCTCGATGTCAGTAATGGCGTTCGTGACGATGATTTACCCGCTCGAATATATGTTTCCTGTGATCCCACTTCTGCCCACATGCATGAGCTGTGCAGAGCAATTATTACTAGCCCCAACGCCTTTTGTCATTGGGGTGCCGGCATCGTTCCTCATGTACAAAAAGAATTTCAGGTTGTTTGAAGAAAAAAAAATTCAATTACTCTTTACCCCTGGCAACACTAAATTGAAAAATTTTAGGCTGCCCGATGATATTTGGTTAGTCGATTTGGATTCAACAAAATTATCAGCACCAACGGGTGGTGCGGAGGAGATTCCAGGACTACCAGAGCCCGAGGGAACAATCCTTAAAAACCATTTAAAACAGGTAAGTGTTGTCACTTAATTTGTATATTTTTTTTTTAAATTTAAGAAAAATTGTTATTTCTTCAAAATCCATTTATTTTCATTTTTACATTAATTATAAGTGGCACATTTCTCCAATCATTCAAAAATACGCACTTTGGACATTGTTTTTTACGTTTCTTTTCTTTTTTCCCAAAAAATTCTTGGTGTACTGTTGTCCATTACTTTTCTTATCTTGTTTTCACCAAAAAAAATGAATCTTTTAGTTTTATTGTGGTTTCTGAATCTTTAAAAAAAACTGTTCGTTTTGTGTGTTTTTTCCAATCAAATATACAAAATTTTCTTAAATCAGTTTTTTTCCTTTAATATTTATTAACAAATTCAAAATATAATTAATTATAGTGATTTTTATATTTTTTAATACACACTTTTCCTTCTACTTTCATTATGTGCTCTCATCTTTATAATAAAAAAAAATAAAAAAAACAAAAAAAAAAATTAAAAAATACAAAAAACAGGCTATGCAACTCATGGATCAAGCGGGAGCTGGTGTAAATATTTTTTTATCATATTATTTTGCAAAATTATTTATGATTTAAATTTTTTATTTCAATATAATTGATTGAATTTTTTGCGTTTTGTTCAACTTTATTATACTATAAAATCTATCATATGCATGCGTATTATACAATGTATATTAAATCTGTAAAGTACTAAAGTTGTTTTATGGAATTAAAAATGAAAAATCTAAATTAATTAAAACTAAGACTGTGCTATTAATACTTTCATAAAAGCGTATTTTTTTTTCTGGAAATATCGCTTTAAATTTTCTATTCTATTATCCTATGAAAAGTTCTATCCTTTGCTTAATATTTCTTGGAATTTAATATCAGTTTTATTCTGTGGGAATAATTTTATTCGCTATTGGATTACAACTCGCCAATTAGTTTTAATTATCTGAATTTTATTTATGCCATATTTTATAAATCACTTCCATTTGGGAATTTAAATATTTCTCCAAAAAAAAAAATATTGCAGATATTTTATAAAATTCCCTTTTCCACAGTTTCGAATTAATGGCGTAATTTTATGTAAATAAATGACTGTAATTAATTCGTCTAACATTTTTAGTAGCTTTAAATTATTGATTTGAAAATCATATGATCTCAAAATATTTTAGGAAGGAAGTGAATCCTTCAGACGCAGAAGTTGATTCGTCTATTTTTAGTTATTTTATAATCCCGAGTATAAATTTTCACCTCGTAACAAAAATATTAAGCAAATTTCTTTGAATTTTGGTTATGTATAATTCGAATAAAATTGCAAGTCGAGGCTAGTCATAGATTTAGATATTTTTAGATATGATTTTTTTGAATTTTACCCGTAGTATGTCTACTTTCTCTTTGCGGGGGCACAATTCACACCTACATAATTAATTCGATATTCACATATTTTTAGTAATTGATAATCTGTTTTGTTGCAATTTTTAGGGAGCTAATCTTGTCCATGGGCGTATAAATAGGGTTGGCATGGGGTATGAGGAGGAGAGGGGGGTGGGGGCTCACCCACCCTTTTGACAATCAAAATTTTCTAAAAAAAAATAAGCGAAGAAAAGGAAGGAATGAAAGCGATGTACCAGCAAAACGAAAATCTGGATGATTTTTTTAGATAAATACGAAATTTGGTTCAAAAAATGGGAAGCATTCATCGGTGATTTTACTGCATTCGAAATAAAGGGTCTTTCAAGAAGGACATAACAATTTTGTATTTTAATAAAAACGCACCCTAAAACTTTTTTTATGATCTGGCAATGCTAAAACTTCAGTCAAGGTTCACATTTTTATCATGATGAAGTTCACGAACGAGCAACGTTTGGAAATTATTAAAACTTACTACCGAAATTCTGAGTCGGTGGTCGCAATCGTGTAATCTCGAGAAATGGTCCGGTCGAATGGCCACCTCGCTTATGCGATTTAACGCCGTTGGATTTCTTTTTATGGGGTTATGTTAAGTCGTTGGATTATGCCAACAAGCCAACAACTTTAGAGGAACTCAGGAACAATATCGAACGCGAAATTGCCAACGTTCCGGCCGATATGTGTGGAAGAGTGGTGGAAAATTGGCTCCAAAGAATCAATCAGTGCAAACGTGCTCGCGGTGGCCATATGAACGACATCGGATTTCATAGTTAAATGTAACATGTCCACTACAACTGGAATAAATTTCAGCCCGATATCTCAATTATTCTGTGTTTTATTTAAATACAAAATTGTTATGTCCTTATTGAAAGACCCGATATTAGAGAAATATAATGAACAATTTGAACAACCATATCAGTGTATATCAGCTTTTGAAAATTTTAGCGTGCCAACATCGTCGCATTAGCCATTTTAGCACTTTAGTTTCGCAGCCCTGTATTTTAGAATAATTTGAACAGAAAAGGACTATAATAAAATTTAAAAAAAAACTGTGGTGTAGCTATCAACTTAAAGGTATATATTTAGACTCGATATGTGAAAAACTTTACCTCTGCGCTTATTAAAAAAAATACAAAAAAATTCAAAAAAAAGTTAAAAAAAATTCACGTCCAAGAAGATTTTTTCAAAAAATTTCGCTTGTGGCGAATTACTGCCTTTTATGTTTTGATGGTATGTAAATTTTTAAGCTAATATTAAGACGTCTAATAAATTTCAGTGCTAATATTAAGACGTCTATTTCATAAGCAGGGCAAGTTTTGCCATGTTGCTTGCAGGTCAATCAAAACAATTCATGATTAAATCAAGGAAACATAGATTGCTGCAAGCGATTTTATCAAAATATATTTCGCGTCATTTTACGTCACTAAGAGCTATTCGTGTCTCGCAGTCGTTCGCAGTGCACATGACTTTCTTATACAAAATCTACGTTTCTGCACAATTTACATGACGAATAAAATATGAGTTTACATAAAAATATGGATTTTTTTTTACAAAATCTTAAATATCTCGATAACCGTAAAAGATATCCATTTACGGTAAAAGCCTAACATGTAGAGAATTTTAATGTCTTTAATTTTTCCTTTAACTATTTTTTTTCGAAAAACCGTAAGTTTGCAAGCAATATGCAAAAATTTAATTTTTCACCTTTTAACGAAAATATCTCAACAACGGTAAAAGACAGCAGGCAGATAACAGTGAAAGACAAAATAGTAGCAAACATTATTCTCTTCAATTCATCTCATATATCAAACCACCAAAACCCGTTATTTTTCGATTATATCAAAAAAACTGATTTTCTTAAATTACTGCATATGTCGATAAGGCTTGAGATATGCAGTTCTACTACAAGTCAAAAATGTGGGAAATTTTGTTGTGTTTTATTCTACAAAAGACTACTGAAAAACGCGTCGTTTCGGAGTAAATCGCGAAAAACGAAACTATAATTTTTAAAAGGCCGCCGGAATTGATGAAGTAATGAATTCCGGTTAACAGATTTTCATCAAAAGTTGATAGGATCCTTCAGTTCAAGGATAAAACCTCAGCTTTAGCTCCAGTAGTTTTTGAGAAGTCTTGTACACAGACTGACAGACAGACTGGCAGACTGACAGACAGACTGGCAGACTGGCAGACAGACTGGCAGACTGACATACAGACTGGCAGACTGACAGACAGACTGATAGACAGACTGACAGAAAGGCATTTTTGTCCCACTCTGGAGTGTGGTGTCATAAATACACAGACCTTTCCGGACCCAAAATCCTTCGAAAACTCCGCATTGCAAAGTTTTGTCGTCTCTAAAAACACAGCTGTTTCCCACTTCACCTTCGTAAAAGAAAAGTTAACCTAAAAATGTGTATACCAAATATTATTTCAAACCAAATTCTCCAAACATTCAAATTTCACATAAACAAGAAAGTTAATTGACACGGGCACAGGAAATATCTAAGAACTCGTTAAATTGGATTTCCATATTATTAAAATAAATGAATCTTGGGATTTTCATAAATTCTTCTCAACATTTCGCGGGAAAATATTCTCTATTCATTGCCTTTTAATTTTGGTCCATTTCTGAAACTAATCTGTTTAAAGATTAAATCTTCTCCAAAGATTTTTTCCACGAAACGGTAATTAAGACACATTTTTCCAAGAATTCTTGGCAGAGGAAAATTTGAAATTGTTTTTAATTTCTTTCGAAGATTTAACTAAAACAAAATCCAAAGCGAATTTAATTGGTTTTTATTTATGGTCATTTAGTGGTTATTAAATGGGCAAATCAAGTCTAAAAAAATATTAAATTCTTTAAACTCAGTAATAATATCAAAATAATTTTTAAATATAATGTTTGCAAATTAAAAAAATTATAAGAATGCAACGCATGCATAAGGCAAATAAACACAACGCTTTTTATAATCAAATGCGAAATTTTACACAGTCGAATCAAATCAAATAAATATAAAAATAATATACTAACATATTATATTTATGATTTATATCATATCATGCTATATTATCAATGCATATATAGCGCTATTTGTTCACTATTAAAATTATTATAATAAAATAATAAAATATTCAATTGTGGAGCGTTCAGAAAACTCAATGAAAGCGAAAAATATCACATTTTAAAACCACACAACACTTAAAATTTGAAAATTACGAATTTGAAAACGCGTTTTTCAGAACGCTTCATAAATAATCTGTAAGATAATCAATTTATTAATCAAAAATATATATTTATGCATGAATATTATTAAAATAACTTGGCGTGTACGGCAGCTGCTTGCAATTTTTTACAAAAATTTTGTTTAACTTTTCACTAATAAAATTTATATTTGAATAAAAATGCTTCACTATTGGCTTATTAACACTTTGTCCTTTTTCTGTAGTAAAAGAAATTAATTTTTGAGACAATTTTTTTTAGCATATTTCAAATTTTTTATTCAAATTACACAACTTACCGACAATGACAATTAGAAACCAATTTCTTAGCATAATTATGAATTAAATTCAATGAATTTTAAAATTAAATAGAATGAACTCTCATACTGTCCTCGGATCATTTCTGACCCAAATTCGATTTTAATTAAAAGTATCTTCTCAACTACATGAACAATGTTTGTATGGTGTAGACTGTAGGCTCTGTGAACAAATTTCTTTTGAATACCGAAAACAATAATCTATTTGTTCATATTTTAATCCATTGAAGAGCACTGTAGTCTTCATGGGTCATAAATGGGTCATAATGGGTCATTCTTGACCCACGAAGACATCATACGTTATTTTTCTTAAGGACAGTATGAGGGTTAAGCAAGTTTTTCTTTCGATTAATGAGTGCTGTTCGAAAAGTTCTTTACACTTGGATTAGATTCAACACAGTTTTGTGATAAAATGCACAGTAAAAAATTATTATTTTTTTTAAACATATCATCAAATTTCGAAAAACATTTGAAATGTTTCAAATCACTTATAAATACACTCAACCCTGTTTTTGTGCGTTGGATCGCACGGAAAAAGACTGCGCAAAAATAGGTTTGAGTGTACTCTAAAAAACTCCACGAGAAAATATATGACTCTATTTTTTAGTGCACAACCCTAAAAATGTTTCCAATTGGAATTGTTTTCTTACACTGAAAAAAATGAAATATTTATTTAACATTTATTCCTACAAATTTCAAAAAAATCGAAATACTATTATGTTATCTAAAATTATCCTCACCTGAACCTCAGAATCCGAAATTCTCTTTATCTTGAAACGTGAAATCCGAAAATTTCCCTTTATTTCTATCCCCTTTTCTGGTATTTCATAAACCGTTGAACCAATTTTGATCCGGTTTTTACCATTAAACAAATTATTCCTGTAGAAGATTTATCACCCACGAATTTTGATCCGGTTTTCACCATTGAACTAATTATCCCTGTCCGAGATGTTTCAAAATTTTTTAAATTTGCCACACCCTCTTCGCTATTCTTATTTTCTGTCTCGTCTTTTGCTTTCGTTTGTATATTATTATACAAAATCTTAAAAAACTAATAGAACCAAGAGTTTTTATGAAATCAGACTCAGCCTAGCACCAAAATATGATGTTGAGTCTTAAAATTCCATATTTTAGAAACGGGTAGAAGATTGAATTACAGTTTTTTAATCTAGACTGCTTAAATCGTTCTAAGGACCTTAAAGTTTCCACAACAAAAAAAATCAAGTAAAATTTTGGTCGTTGAAATTGTGAGTTTTTAATTTTTAAAAAAATTTGAACCTTTAACACAGTGATGTACAGTTTATATTATATGTGTTGAATTACCAATATTCGGAATTTTTATACCCGTATGGTGAAACCCAAGGGTATATTAGATTTGCCTTACCGTTTGTAACGCGACGATCCCGTCATCACACAAAAAAATGAATTACACCAGTGTGTTTAGAATGATAAAAAAAGTTGAATTTAGCATGTCCGTCTGTCCGTCTGTGGCGCGGATTGCGGGCGCACGGATTGAGCTAGAGACTTGAAATTTTGAGAAAAAATGGACCGAAAATATTCATCAAAAACGGTGTATCTTATTAAAAAAGTACAAGAACAAAAGTTATTTAGGATATGATTTTACATAAAACTCCCATACATAAACATCCGATTGGAATAACTTTTAAAAAATCTTATTGGAAAATTTGACTTCAAAGTGGAATTTTGATACAACTGTTCGCTGTTCACTTAAATCACCATATGGGTTTTCAATAATTGGCAGATTGGCAATTATAGCTTTTGTTATGTTTTGGACTCTTATTGCACCACAAAAACAAAATTCTGATAGTGGCGCACTCACGTTGTCGTCATATGAACACAGTGGAGCATAAAATTTTGATTGCAAATAAACTTTCGACAATTTTATTGTATTTTTTACTTGTTCGTCTCATTTCATAAATTTTTCTCACGTATGCCAAAAGGAAAGATGCGACCCTGCCAGAGCTCTGAAATAGAAGGGCAAAGCATTATAATGGTGCTTAATATTATTTTTTTTTCAAGTGCAATGACATCTCAAATACTACCAATTTCCATTAATCTCTACAATGCCTAAGATATATACAAATCATACAGAACCAACCAAATAACACTTGTACAAAAAAAACATGAAGAAATTTTAAGAAAAAATTTATAAAAAATTCAACGAAAAAATTTACTTCAAATGCCTTTTAATTAAAAAGTTTTTGTTTAGATTAAGTAAATTTACGATGCAAGCAGCTGTATCATACTAATGTCGTTTTTGTTGTTTCAAATTTTTTTAGCATTACTAATATTTTTCTTGTTTTCATTTAAAAAATAAAGGCCCTCAGCTCAATGTCTGCAAGTAATCAAGCCGCCTCGAGCCAACAACTTTTACCATCAGTCCGAGATTGTCTTCAACAGCCACACATTTTAAGGTTTGCCTTTAA
Organism: Chrysopilus asiliformis; assembly: GCA_964034945.1. Lineage (NCBI taxonomy): Eukaryota > Metazoa > Arthropoda > Insecta > Diptera > Rhagionidae > Chrysopilus > Chrysopilus asiliformis. The sequence continues at coordinate 19,746,878 of OZ035963.1, read as the reverse complement.
TAATATCGTAAGGGGCATTTAAACTAAATATTAGGTTTTTTAAAAGTGTATCATCGGCGAGGCTTCCGTTTCAAGATTCGCATCCACCTTCGACAAATTCGAGTCAACGAAACTCATTTTCTACGCAGGGAGGTCCATCTCGTCAGCCCAGTCCTATCGCCCCTCCCCCTGTGAATCCCTTTATTTATGGAAGTGATGTTGATTCGGTTGATGTGGCTACACGTGTTGCGATGGTGAGTACTGATTCGAACGGACAGCATTAACGGAAATTTTCATACCCGAGTTTATTCGAGAAACATTTTTTCTTCATTCCCGATCATAAAATCGTTTTAGGTGTTAGAGTATACACGCTCGAATAAACTCGAGTTGAAAATTGATTAAAAAAATGTTTTTTCTTTGCAGTAAAAATTTGGAGTCTTCTAAACTTTCTCTTCTCTTTTCACAGGTCAGATTTTTCAACTCCCAAAACACATTGGCAAACTTCACCGAACACACACGAACATTGCGCCTCTACCCACGGCCCGTGGTCGCATTTCAAATCAATAGTTTCCTAAGATCTCGTCCTCGTGCCTCAAATTTCCTCAACAAATTCGCCCGAACTCAGGCCGTCGAGTTTCTGGCCGAATGGTCGTTAACACCAACCAATGTAGCCTTTTTACGTGTTCAAACCGGTGTCCTGGATCCAATGCAAATTGGCGATAAAGCCAAGTGGTTCGCCCACGTTTTAACGCCAATACGATTCTCCGCATGGGATGACGGAAGCTCCCTAAATGGGGCGCTGCGAAGTCTCCAGCAGCTGGAATGTCAGGCAACCGATGAAAGTGGCTCAGATTCGGAGGGTGCCGAAAGCACCAGTTCCTCATATTCCTCGTTAAGTGATTTTGTCTCTGAAATGGTATCATCCGATCTGTCGCCCAGTCTACATGATGTTTTCGGTCAACATCATCATCATTATTGTCCACAGGTAAAGAAACATTAATTGAATAAAATTACAGGTTAATAAATCAATAATTTTGCAGACAATGTCATCAAATTTGGATCCCAAGCTTGTTTATCATCCACCAAGTACCTTACAATTTCCAGAGGGAATGAAGTTACCGTCTTCCAAGGAGAAGGAAGAGGTCGATCGACCTGACTCACCTCATTCCTCCTCATCAAGTCGTTCGGATTTAAGTTCTCCAAGTTTCAATCGTGATTCGGAATTTGAATATCCCGCCAAAGATAAAATTGATGCACAAAAAGTCGTAAAAGAGGATAAAGATATCGCCGCCGTTCCGCATCATGGGAGTTTTGAAAATGAATCCGATTCGAATTCAACGACAACACCGAAAACGATTGTGTCCGGGCAAGTTGTGCCGGGCGAAGAAAGTGGAGATGTGGACCGGAAGAGCGGCGATCGGAAGTCTAAAACGCCGGTGAGTTTTTTAATGTTACCCAATTTTTTTTAGCCCAAACGTTTTAAAATTCGACCAAAAACCTTTTTTACGATTATTTTATTCGATTCATTTCTCATCAGGTACCACCAATAAGTCCTGGTTTAGTCCGACAACCAAGCGTTGGAAATGTTTTAGCACGCACTGCAAGCTCAGGTTCAAGTACGACAGGGAGTCCAACGATTCTTCAACATAGTGCTCAGCGCCAAGGATCCCAAGGCTCCTTATTTGAACATTTTGCCTTCCAGGCGAAGGAATTAGTCAAAGAAACAACGCGTCAAAGTAGTCAAGATGGCCTCCTAGCTCATGTGGACAAGGTATACAAACAATTTTTGTTTTAAATAAGCAATAAACTTTTTTTAAAACTCTTGATGTCAATTAGAACCCAGAATTTCTCCGTGATTATTTTAAAATTACAAATTGCCCCTGATGTCAATGCATTAAATAACTTTTTTAAATGTTTCCAATATTTCTATATTCAATCACAACATTTTAAACAGATTTTTTTTTTGTGTTAAAAAAAAGATCGAAAAACATAGACAGAAAATATTAAAGAGTTTTAAGTTTTTTATTTGAAATTTTAATTTGTGTCCGTTATAATTTTTCCTTTATAATTTCGACGCCAGATAAAAGTTCAGGCCAAGGATAAAATAAAAGAAGAAGAGGATAAAATCATAGCTCCCTTCGAACAGGTTTGTAAAATATGTGAAATCAAATGATCATAGCTCACCGCCTTTTTGAAATAATTTAGTTATTTAAAAGTAATTTCGAAACATAGACAAATTTTCTACATTCGTGTGCCAAAATTATCGGTTTTCTTTATGTAAACTCAATCATTTTAGATGCAAATTCAGTTAGCGTAATAATTTTAAGTGTGAAGTGTAAGAAAATATTTTAAAATGCTTACAAGGGAGCACGTTTTACAATGCACGAAACTCTAAATTCATTTTGGATTTTGTTTAGACATTAAATCTGTTTTAGTAGCTAAAAGTTTTTTTTTTTAAATTTCATATTTAATACATTTCGGTTTAAAGGAAATAGGAAACAGTTAATTAGTAGTTGAGCCAAACACACAGCTTTAATGCGCATACATTTACATCTGTTTTACATTAAATTCACACACAAAATTTTCAAGGTTAATATTTATGATTTTAGCTGAGGAATACAAATTGATCCACCTAACTTTGACATCTTTATGCTATAAACAATTAGGCATTTCAACGAGATTCACTATAAAAATGAACTCGAAATCTCGAGAACTTTTTTTTCGTAAAAAATAAAATAAGGTCCATAAATGGCCAAAGTCGAACCGTTTCGTTTCCTGTACCTACACACAAATGGAAGTTTTTGTACTGATTTTCTTGAAAACGTATTACAAAAACCTCCAGAAATGAAAATTGTTTTTAATATGATTTTACATAACTTTCCCATACAACAAAATCCAAAAATAGTAATTTTTTCCACATCATACTCTCAGAGAATCACCCTCTGACTACTCTGGGCTCAGATGTTTTGGCGCATTTTACCTCAATCGTTGGAGTGGTTTTCGAGTCTAACCTTTTGTTACTCTGGTGGTTTTAACCAAGGATGTTAACTAAAGAGTCGCTATATTGACCACATCTGGTCATCTGGTCAACGGGATTTCATCAAAAGTGAACAGGATTGACCCATTGAACGGTCAAATATGTGTGCGAGATTTCATTACTGTAGCTCAACTAGTTTTTGAGAAATCTAATCCTTCGGGTTTACGGTGGGGTATGTGTAACGAAGGGTTAATAAAAATTTCAGTGGGCAAGTTGTTATTGGATACAGAAAAGGACAAAGAGCTTTTCCAGAAAACTTTGAGAGTACAAAGGACGTATGTGACCAAAGTAGTGATGGTTTTAAATATACGCCACTGATCCGGACTTTACCCTATCGTTCTTTTACAACGTTTCATCTAAATTCTGGACTAAGTACATCGGGCTCCTTTTTTGAATGGCACGACATTTTTTTTAAATGTTCCCCCTGCAGTAAGAGAGAGAGAGTGAGAGAGAGAGAGAGAGAGAGAGATAGAGAGAGAGGGAGGGAGAGAGAGAGAGAGAGAGAGAGAGAGAGAGAGAGAGAGAGAGAGAGAGATAGAGAGAGAGAGAGAGAGAGAGAGAGAGAGAGAGAGAGAGAGAGAGAGAGAGAGAGAGAAGGGATCGAAATTTTTGAGTTCCGCCACTAAATCTTTAGTAAACGTTTAAAAATTTCAAAATCGATTTGTCAAACTTTTATTAAAAAATAACAAAAGCATTTAGCAGACCCATTAATTTTATTTCAAAACATTTTAAACATTTACATGTAAAATTTGTAAAACTAGAAAACATTTCATAAATTATGACCGACACTTTCATAATTCTAAACAAGTGTCCCACAATTTAGTGATCTTCACATTAAAACAAGAACCTTTTTTGAAGGATTTGAGACTTGATTAAAATAAATTCGATTTTATTTAGCTGACGCTCCATGCAAAGAAAGCGGCTGAAGAAGCATCCAAACAAGCTCTTGAAGTATCCAAGCAAGCAGCTGGTGTCAGTAAAAATACTCTGGAAGATTTAACATACGTTGGAAAGTCAACTTTGGGCGATCTGACGAAAACTGCTAAAGAGGCAGCCACAAAGAAAGGATTAATGAAACAAGGCGATCAAATGAATCAACCACCACCTGGAAATTCCTTGGTTAGTCAGAAACAGGGAGGTTTGATACAAGGAACTGGAAGGGATTTCTTTTCGTCCATTGGAACCGATCTCAACGGAATAGCATCGTCAACATCAACAATGTTTTCAGATTTATTCGGTGGAAAGAGTGAGTAAAGCAGGAAATGTTTTAAAATTGTATTTTCATTAATTTTTGTTTTTCTATTTTTAAGATAAACAACAAAAATCTCAACAGCAATCAGGGCAGCAACAGAAACAACAAAAAACTGGATTATCGTTTGATCCTTTCCCTGGGCGAAAAGGTCTTGTCGAAAGGACTCCATTGATAAAGCATTCCGGACCCAAGCAAACCCAAGAAGAAATCCAGAGGCTGCAGAATCAGGAGAGATCGCACAGCAATTCAGAAAATCAGGCATTCTTAAAGGATGTGATCAATCAAGTGCTCGCCGGAGAGGGTGTGGGATGGCTTAAATTGAACAGACTGAGGAAGTTGATGGAGGATGAATCCTACAGGATGCTCGTCCTGGGAAAACTGAACAAAACACTGGATCGTAAAATCGCCCCAGACGATCACATTGACGATGTGGTATGTTGAAATTCGAAGAACTTTTTTTAAGAAGCCTTCACGTATATTTCTTTGAATTTAGTGCGTTCCAAAGCCCATTTATAAGGGAGTCCTTAAATGTCTGCAAGCAACGGCTCACGGACTCGATCATACCTTCTCGAATTTTGGTCTGGGTGGCATGGCATCCGTATTTCAAATGATGGAGATCGCCCACACCCACTTCTGGAGTCGAGAACTTGCAGAAGGTGGCGATATGACAGCCAGTCTTCTGTCCAGTCAGGTTGCTAGTCCCACAGGAAGTCGTGAGAATCTGCGATCACCACAAAGTCCGAATGAGCCTCTTAGCGGGGAATGGTCGGCGGGCAACACGCCAAGGAAAAATTCCCTTCAACCAGAAGGTTTGACCCAGCGGAGGTCCTCGACAAACGAAGGTCAGGAGACGCAATCCACAACCGACATGTTCAAGGATATGTTAACGCAGAAGCGGAACATCCTACTAAGCAAATTAACTTCGTTTGATTCAGATGTAAGTATGAAAATCTGAAACTCTGGGTTAAAAATCAGTTTTTTTTAATTATGTTATTATTTGTGAGGGATTTCATTGTTTTATTTTGCCAGTTTTTTAAATAACTTGTTTCGAATACACATTTGTTTAGTTGTACATAAAACTCGTACACCGTCTCAGCTTCGTTTTAGAAATTGCATAAAAAGATTGTTATTTAATTTATTTCTAATGTAAAAAGGTCAATTTCTTGTACAAAATTATAAAAATTTTAGTAATTTGTAAATTTGTGGATATATGCGTAAGTTATGTACAAAAAAATCCAAAATTCTGGAAAAATAAAAAACCTGGTGCCTAAATTTAAAAACAAAAATTCAAATGCGTCAAATACTTTTTGATTAGGACTGTTTTTTTCTAATTAGGGTTTTATGCCAGCTTCACACTCTCGCCGAATGTAGACAAATCAAACTTAAGCGAGTAATTCGGCAGTTCTAGACGCACACGAGTCTGCCTAGCACATCCACATTTTCGTCAAGATTTGTCTCAGACCTAACTCAATTCCTGAAAATCCGATGAAAATGTTGCTGCTGCCCTAGTTTTTTCGTACACAGCTCAAAAAAAATCACAAACTTGAATATTTTCGTATTTCTTTACTCAGTAACCATGCCAAACGATTGGATGTTGCCGCCACGAAGTCAAATGCAGAACTAATTTAGGCAAGGAGATACAAGGGCAAGAGCGGTCGGCATATTCAACTGACTCAAGCCGAACGTCGCAAAAATTAAGGTAGAACCAGAAACTTAATGGTTCAACCACAATTGGGGCGGCAAGCGGCAACGGCGACGGCGGGCGGCATGGCGCCGCCACACATAGCGCCGAGCCAGCTACAATGATAGCGGCACCGTCGGCATATGCTTATGTAAAAATTGAAACATCAAAACTTATTTAATTCGTCCGCTACTTCACTCCATTTATTTTCCTTGATGTCTATCCTTTTATATTGAGGATGGGCCAAATCGTAGAGCATTGGATTTCCTTTCACGAACTCGATTAATTTTTTCTCCGTTGTCGGCATCTTGGGAAATCAAAACGTCAAAAAAAACTGCATAGAATGTGGCGCCGAATGTGGTGGTTGTCACTAAACAACGAAGAAAAATCGTCATAGAATGTGGCGCCGAATGTGGTGGTTTTCATAAAACATTTTGGGCGGCGGCGGCAAGTTTGACTTGGATTCAAACTCGGCGGCGACGGAAAAAGTGCGCTGCCGTTGCCGCTGTATTGTAGCAGCTGTAGTTGCGCTACGTAAGTGCAAAAAAAATGCCGCCCGCCGCTGCCGCTTGCCGCCCCAATTGTGGTTGAACCATAAGTCCGTCCGTGCGGCATGATTTTGTTTTGGCATTTAGTAGTTATCACCGCGTCTAAAAGTAGAGACTGAGGCTACTCTACGCCGCAGGGACGGGGCAACGCGTCTGAGCAACTCGCAATTATACATTTACTCATATAAATGTGTAGTTTTTACCTTCACCGCGGGGGTGCCGCACGCACGAACGCGTAATTGTGGTTGAGGCTTTAAGCGAATCACATCAGGTGATCTACGTTCTCGCGTTTGCATGCATACAGCGAGAGTGTGGAGCTGGCATTTAATAGATGACCGTTCTCAACAAAAAGAAAATTAGCTTGACATTGGTTGCACTAACGTCTGATTTCTCTTTAATAACGTGGTCAACTTTTTTTGAGAAAAATTGAGTTCATCATACAGCGGAGTATTTTAACGACCTTTTTAGTGGTTACAAAAATAAAAAAATAAATAAAATATTTAAAAAAATGAACAAAAAGGAAAAAAAAATTGGGCACTGTGTATCAAACATAAAAGCGAGACAAATATTTAAATTATTTTATTATTTATACTTTTATTTCGCTTTTATTTCGGATACACAACACAGTACCCAATTTTTTTTATCCTTTTTGGTGCATTTTTAGTGCAATAAAAGCTTTTTTTCATTTCTCTTTAAATTTTGACCTTTGTAGTCCGAAAAACCCTAAGATAAGATATTTTCCGAAAAACTTAAATTCAAATGTGATTTTTTTTTTTGAAAAATTTCTATCCTCATTTTAAATTTAAACAAAAGAAACATGAAATTAGAAATTATCCTTTTTACAACGTAAAAAGTTAGCACAAAACACACAATATTTTTAATCAAAAAAGTTTTTTTCCTTTTATCCTGATAAGTGATTTAAATCTTATGAGTTTTTATTTAATTTAAATATGATTTATGTCTTACATAACAAAAAAAACTCTTGCATTTTGTGTATACGTGTTTGTGTGTAATGTTTAGGTGCATGGTTCATCGGGGGCTCTTTCCGTGGCCAGTGACGTACCACCGGCTCAGTCCGGAGGGCCCCTTATACCCTCGATAAGTTGTCGTTCCACCGTTTCAGATACCGAATATGAGAATGTAAGTAGCAAAAAATTACCACAAAAAAAATCTAAAATATTTTTTCTCAAATCCTGATTGTGATTTGTTTTCATTTTTGTTGCTAATATAAATCAATTCTATTTTAAAATTGAGATTCCTTAACTTTAGCAAGAAATCTTGTTTTTTTTATGAATTTCTTTTTTTTTTTTTTTTGATTTTTTAAAATATGAAAAGGCTGCCAACCTGCAATATAAATGTGTACATATTATGTAAAAGCTTTTTATGGATATGCAAAAAATTTAAATCTTAGACATAAAATGATTAATTTTTTGTGATCGTATCGAAAAAAAAAGTTGTGTTGAGAAGAAAAATCATTTTGCAATTTATTTAGAATAATTGAAACATTTTTAATAACAGACGACATCCGCAAAGGACAAAGGAAGTCGATCTGGAAGTTTATGGTCTGGTAAATCGACGTTAAGTGCAGGTTTCCGATACACTGGCGGTCATTTGATAAACACCTCATCATCCCCATCTCCAGACGCACCCCGAGCGTATTTATTTGAAGGACTTTTAGGGAAAGATCGCCTGATCCTATGGGATCAAATGCAATTCTGGGAGGACGCTTTCTTGGATGCTGTTAGCCAAGAAAGGGACATGATTGGAATGGATCAAGTAATTTTTAAGAAATTTTATTAATTTGAAAGTATTTTTGATTGCCTAAACTCTTTAGGGTCCCGGAGAAATGATGGAACGTTACAAAGCGTTGAGTGATTCGGAACGAAAACGTCTAGAACACGACGAAGATCGATTATTATCAACGATGCTTTACAATTTAACAGCAATATTAGTTATGCTAAATGTGAATAAGGAAGAAATCAAACGAAAAGTTCGACGATTACTAGGGAAAAGTCATATCGGTTTAGTTTACTCTCAGGAAGTTCATAATTTAGTCGACCAAATTCATAATTTGGTGTGTTGTACAATTTTTTTCGTTATTATTGAAGTGAATTAGTAATGGTTGCTTTTTTCAGAATGGCAATGATATTGATTTGAAACCTTTGGGGTCGAGACTCCTGCATCGACAGAGTTTCACAGTGCATCAGGGGGTGGATACGACTGGTCCTTTGCGATTTATGGAAGTTCGCGATGATGGACTTGTCCTTCGGTCAGTAAATGGCGCCATTGTTGAAAGGTGGTGGTTCGAACGGCTTGTTAATATGACGTAC